>JALMGA010000013.1:13370193-14681026 GCA_023333525.1 Aspidoscelis tigris stejnegeri | reverse complement strand
ACAATGGGAGGAATTCGGCTGAGCAGCAGCACATGTGAAAAAGACTTGGGTGTCCTGGTAGATCATCAACTGAACATGAGTCAACAGTGCGAGGCAGCTGCAAAAAAGGCAAACGCAATCCTGGGGTGTATTAGGAGAAGCATAGAGTCCAGATCACGTGAAGTTATTATCCCCCTCTACTCTACCTTGGTCAGACCTCATCTGGAGTACTGTGTCCAGTTCTGGTCACCCCAGTTTAAAAGAGACACTGACAAGCTGGAGCAGGTTCAAAGGAGAGCTACCAAGATGGTGAATGGTCTGCAAACCATGTCCTATGAGGAACGGCTTAAGGAACTAGGAATGTTTAGTCTATCAAAAAGAAGACTGAGAGGAGACATGATAGCTGTCTACAAATACCTCAAGGGTTGTCACAGGGCAGAGGGATCAGCCCTGTTCTCACTCTCTCAAGGAAGGACTAGAAACAATGGGGTGAAACTGCAGGGGAAAAGATTTAGTTTAGATGTTAGGAAAAAATTTCTAACAGTAAGAGTGATCAACCAGTGGAACAGGCTGCCACGGGAGGTGGTTGGTTCCCCTTCGATGGAGGTCTTCAAGCAGAGACTGGATGGCCATCTGTCTGAGATGGTTTAGGAGATCCTGCCTTGAGCAGGGGGTTGGACTCGATGACCCAGGAGGTCCCCTCCAACTCTACCATTCTATGATTCTATGATTCTATGGTCTATATTTGCTTTAATATTTGTCTCCATAGTGTGGATCTTGTCTTTGAAATCCTTAAATTCTGATTTCATACTTTTCATTTCATTTTTCAAATCCCTCATGTCTTTTTGGACCTCTGTCAATTTTTCATCCAGTTTAGGAAATGATTCCTGCACTGACATTTCCAATCTAGATACTAAAGAAGCTATGTCTATCTCCCCAGATCCCCTTCTTATTTGTTGGGTTTTTCCGCTTGGTTTCTATAACATAGCTGCAAATTTTTATTTTATTTATTTTTTAACCAGCTTTTTTCAGTGCTCAAGGGTCTGATTACTTGTCCTTTACTGCTCTCTGCAGTCCGATTGTCAATGATCTCTTATACTCAATTGTAGAGTTGTGGTCTTATGTTTTTTACATCACTTCCGGTTTGTCTAAAGTTTCTTCTGGTAAGTAATTTATAAACTTTATTTTCTGGATTCCCAAGACTCGTTTTATCTTTAAAAGGTCCAATTATAGCTTATTTTTACTTTTATGACCTGAAGGAGTCTATCTTACAGCAATTTGAGTTTTTTGGCAGCTTGCCAACAATTATGGAACTCAGTAATTATCCAAAGATCCTTTCAAATGGCTAATAAGTCTTGCTAGACCTAATTGTAATTTCTTAAAGTCTTTAAAAGAAGAGAATGCAACAGGCCTTGAAGCTTCCAGGAGCTACTGAAATGAGCTTCTGAGCCAAACTTCTACAGCACACACGGGGAAGTTGCAATGTGTTCTCCGTTCTTCACAAGGCTAAACACCTTGGAGAATAAAGGGCTGCAAAAACAACCCCTCCGGAGAATCCCTTTGGACTCTTGTGTCTCAAGAGTCTTTCTTGCCAGAGATAGAGGACTGAGGTTCCCCCTCTCTAGCATTTTTGTGCTGTGGTTCTCAGGAGAAAATCCTTGAGCATTCAGACTGCCATGATTCTCAACCAGAAGTCCCCCAGTTAATTCATGTTAATATTGTCAATTAATATTTTCTTGGAAGTGATCCTCCACTAGATTCTATGTCTGCAACAACACTTATATTTTAGGAGACAAACAGTAATCAGAACACTGAGGTGACAGTAGGTAAAGTAAGATATGGTTTTACTGACCCCACCCGGATCTTCAGCATGCCATTAAATAATTCAGGAGAATTGGAGATGATCCAGCCAATATGGATGACCAGCTCTTGCTGGAGGACAGCCTCCTGCTCATCCTGCAAATTGCACTTGTTGTAGATGATGTCCTTAATTGTTCTTGGAGACAAGGGATTAGATATAATTTCTTCTTCCTGGCCAAATGCCCCAAGAGTCACCTAAATGAATACATTAGCAGGAATTAGTTACAACTTGAAATAGAAAATCAGTTAAGGATTCCTTATTCATTATACCTCTTTGACTCAACTGTTCCTGTTTGCAGTTGGACTGGATAAAAGGGAGGATAATTAGCTCAGTGACTTAAATTTACATCTATTGGGGGAAAGACTTTTATAGTTCTGTCATTCTTTGTTAAAGTAATATCTTTGCTTCAGGTGTCATCCCCAAAAGGCAGGGAGGTTCAGGAAGAATGCTACTGGCCCTTCTGTTTTCTCTCCATTAAGGCCAATTCCTGACATTATTTATTCATTCTGTAATGTAATGATTTACTGATATGAAGCACGTCCAGAATGATCGTGCTTTGGGTGCATCCAGATGGGGTTAAAATGTATGTGGAATGCGCAGCAGCTTTTAATTTGCCAGACAGGTTTAAAGATTCTCTACCGTAGCTGTGCATTATAAGCCAATATTCTGGACTTTCACTGTAGAGTATTCTGTTACTCCACATTTTCCCACATGTTTGGGTGAACTGTGAAAGAACTGTGAGCCAGTTTGGTCTTGTGGCTAGAGTGCTGTACTCTTATCTGGGAATCACCAGGTTCGATTCCACACTCCTCAGGCTGGGTGACCTTGGGCTAGTCACAGCTCTCTTACTGAGCTCTCACAGCCCCACCCACCTCACAGGGTGTCTGTTGTGGGGAGAAGAATAGAAAACTTTGTCACCCACTTTTGAGTCCCCTTGAATGGGTAAGAAAAGTGGGCTATACAAAAGAAAGCCAACACTTCTTCTTCACTTATCAAAACTGAGCACCCAGGGAGGGGCTGAGAACATGAACGGAAGAATCCTCACTGCTGTGGCATCTAAAATGGGGAGTATCATCTATAGGTGGGGGCAAACAGTTATCCCTCCAAAAGCACTTTACTTCAGACTACAGGTAAACCACTGTACTTCTCATGCGCTTATCCAGGCAGAGCTTCAAATTCAGAATAACAGGATATTGCAACATGAGAGCTACTTTTACCAGAATAACGATAACCCCAGTATTGGGTCTATATTCCAGGACTGAACCTGGGTCACAGTGATCACACCTGGCAAATTAGATACAATTATGAAATAATTGTGGGGTTTTGCCTTTGTTGGGATGCAGCCTGAAAGTGTCTATGTACGACAAGATACAAAATCTTTCTTGTTTCCATCTAGGAGACAAGAAGGGGAACATTTCTCTATGGGGTTAATTTAACCTATGGGCATGTCCCCATGCATGTTTGGTCCTGATCTGAAATCAGGTTCAGGAGGGGCCGTCCCCATACACTTTCTGCTTGGCCCTATTTTCTCGGACCAAATTGCCCAAACCAGGACCAAATTTGATCCTGGAAAAAACAAGTCTGGGCATGGTTTGGGCAATTTGGCCTGAGCCAAGCCTGTGCATGGGGATGGTCCCTTGGGTTTATTCCTTTTTCCAGGCAAGCAAGCAGCTTCCCTTGGAATGGGAGTAAGCAAGCCTGTCAGCCAGCTAGGCTTGCTTTTACTCCCCTTGTGAGGCAAGCAAGCAACCTGCCTGGGAAAAGGAGTAAAATCACAATCCCAGCACCTTTTGCATGGGGATGGCTGAATCTGCTCCCAGCTCGCATTACCGGGAATGGCATGGGGATGGCCGAGATTTGATCTCAGTCCTGCACCTGGTCTCATGCAAGCCCAATCAGCACCAAATGGCTTGCATGGGGACATGGCCTATATGGTTCAAACAGTGCTTCTTCTGTGCCCATGTGCCCTAAATATAACCACAGGTTTCCTTTAGCACCCAGTCTAGTTCCATAGAAAAGTGTAAGACAAGAGAAGCTGTAGAAGTCATCCTATATGGAAGGGCATAGCATGGATGGTGGCAAGATCTAAAATCTAGTGGTGGTGATGATGAAAATAAGATGCAGTAGCAAAGAAATTCAAGCAATATTTGGAAGACAGCAGAGTACATAAGATACTCATTTCTACTAAAGAAGAAAGGAAGGAAAACACTTTGATCAACCTTGAAAATAAGCCTGTTGCTGCTATTCAAAAAGGCCCACATGCTGATCATTACATCCAGTGGACTCTGCAGATAACTTCAACCAACATAATTTATTTTGCATACTGAATGCATGATTCTGGACCTATGTATTTTAATGAATCCATCTGTTTTGCTGTTTTTCTACTATATTTTCAACACCATGCAGCAATGCTAAATATTAGATTGTTTAGAAAGGCATCATGCTTTTAGGATTTCAGCATTATTTCTTTATACAGGCACGCCCTTAGTGCAGCCATTATGCCACCTATCCCCAGAACAGGTGCAGGATCATGTTGCCTGCTAAACCCTCAATTAACATGTTCACGCAAACACTCCAGCTATAGTTGCTGTTACTAACGATCTCTGCACAAATTTTACCACTTGTGGTAGCGTGTGCACAGTACTACTATTTGTTTCTTTAACCAACACTTAGGGGACAGGTGGCATTACAGACTTGTGGGCCCAAACAAAAGAAATAACAAACTGTTGAAACCAAGTGCAATGAAAACCAATGTCAACAAGCAATGCCAAAGCATGGAGTGTAAGAGCAAATCATCACACATGTCCACAAGTGCACTTGTGATAGAAAACAGCTCTCTATAAAACTATAGTGCTTCCCATATGAAAAGCTGTTAGGATTGCATTCAGTTGTTATTAACATGCCTACTTAAGAATAAAGTAAGGCTTAAAGTAAGGGTCCATTTTTGTGTTTTCTAATAATCACTCCCTAGAAAGGGAAGTTTTGTACATATATTATATATAAAAATCCTAAGCATCTTCAGGTATGGCATCTTCAAAATCCTGTCAAGCTACTGCTGGCTGGTAACAAGAAAAAAATGTCCTGACCAGTAGTAAGTGGCTTCCAGTGCTTATCTGACATCTTTCTGGGTGCAAATAACCAAGATCAGTTGCATCTGACCCCTCTAGCACTCAGGTCCTCTGAAGATGGATATTGGAGGCATATCTGAAAGCTTAGGTTCAAAGCAGAACTACAGAATAGAGTACAACAACCCCCAAACTGCATCAAGTGAGATGAAAACCAGCTGTGGAAGCCTCCATTCTTCCATAACTATTTCTAGTAAAGCCATTTACCATTCCTTTTATGTTACTGGGGAACTGACCAAAGTTCAGTGGTAGAGCATCCACTTTTTCATGCACTGGTTCTGCTCCTATCTCCATGCCCGATTCCAGACACTGGTCATGGGAGATTCTGGAGACTTACTTGTGGGGTTCATCAGGGGTCAATCTTATATCCCATATTCTATATGAAGCTGCTGGGAGAGGTCATCAGCAGATTTGGAGTGAGGTGTCATCAACATGCAGATGACACCCAGCTCTTATCTCTCTGCACTATCAGAGTCAGGAGAGTGTGTGACAGGTGCCTGGAGGGGGTAATGGGCTGGATGAGGGCCAGTAAATTGAAGCTGAATCCAGACACGACAGGGGTGCTATGTGCCACTGGATCTAATATTCGTGAACTTGGGAAACGTCCTGTCCTTGATGGGGTTGTAATGCCCTAGAAGGGACAGGTACAAAATCTGGGGGTGCTCTTGGACTCTGCGCTAATGCTAGAAGCTCAGATGGGGGCCACGGCCCAGAGTACCCTTTCCCAACTACGGCTGGTTTGATAGCTAAGGCCCTTTCTGGACAGAGATGATTTGGCCAGTTATCCATGGTCTGGTAACTTCCAGACTGTACTACTAAAGCACTCTACATGGGGCTGTCCCTGAAGACAGCTTGGAAGCTGCAGCTGGTGCAGAACATCGCTGACCAGACCAGCTGGCCGGATGAACACCACATCAATTTTAAAAGAGTTGCACTGGCTGCCTATTAGCTATGGAGCACCATTCAAGGCACTAACTTTAACTGCTAAGGCCATAAATGGCTTGGGCCCCAAATATCTAAAGGAATGCCTTCTTCCATATTGACCTGTCTGTGCTCTAAGATCTGCAAGGGAGACCCTCCTGGTTGTCCCACCACTCTCAGCAGCAGAAGGGGTGGGCATTCAGGACAGGGCCTTTTCAGTGATAGCTCCCAGACAGTGGAATGGTCTCCCTCAATGTGCATCAGGCACTTTCACTCTATGTGTTCAGATGAGTGATGAAGACGCATCTCTTTACTCTGGACTTTGGCTAAGTAACGGAACAGCTTTTCCTCCCCACATCCAGACACTGTGATGGTTTTATTATGTTTAATATGGTTTTAATTTGTTCATTTTATATGTTGTAACCCACCCTAGACCTTTGGGTATAGGGCGGGGGGGAAAATCAAAGAAATAAATAAGTCCAAGAGTCAAGTCCTGGAATCTCCCATAATACTTCCATACCAGGAATAGTGTGAGGATTACCCATAGACTGACAAGGTTCCAAAGGGACTTCACCTTTTATCTTAATGGGCCATTTGGGGGAGAGGATGCAAAAAGGCCAATGAGTAAAGACATTTGAGACATTAAATTTGGCAAATTTAGAATCTCTGAACACGGAGGAAAGTACCATTAAAAAATGTAGCTATACTAAGTGAAATCAAGTTCAAAGGAACTTATTTTAGTGCCTCTATGAGTCTTATGTGAGTTTTATTATAGTCTTGGACAGGCAGAGGTACTCTGGAGACCTTGTTAATAATGTTCAAGGTTAAATTAGTTCCTAAAAATTGACTGGGCCAGCACACCAGAAGCTAGATCTTGTGCTCCCTGCCAGTGCAGTTCTAACTGCAGGCAATTTGAGCATGATGGAGCAATCCTCAAAACTAGTCTGCAGACAGCTCTTCACTGAAAGAAGGTTTTAAAAAACAACAAAAGGAATTGATTGCTGTTGTTTGGTACCCACTGAGTTGGGTTGACGCTTTATGAATACATGGATGCCTCCTTGCCGTTTTCTCAGCAGATCTCACCTGGAGAGATGCTGCGGATCAAGTCTGAAGCCCTTTATTTTCTAGGCAGTATCTGTGCTACTGAGTATTAGTTGTTGTTCAGTCACTCAGTCCTGTTCACCTCTTTCTGATCAGATGGACCATAGCTGTCATGCGCTGTCCACCGGAGCTTGCCCAAGCTCATGTTCACTGCTTCCACAACAGTATTTAAGCATCTCACCCTCTGCCCTGTCTTATTATTATGTGGCCAAAGTATTTGAGCCTCAGCTCCAATATTTGTCCTTCTAGTGAGCAGTCTGGGTTGATTCCTTTTAGTATTGACCAGTCTTGAAGGTCTCTTCAGCACTCAGATGTCCTTATGGTTCCAAAAGAGTTGTGCATTAGCCAGATGAAAATTCTGTGATATCCATCTGCTGATGAGTTTCAGTGAAAGGCTGAAGACTCTAGAGTGCATCAAACCATGCTCCATGATGACTAGAGATGAGATGAACTGTTTGGTTGGTTTACAATTTCCAGCAAACCAATTAGTTTGCAGATGGTCCAGTTGTTCTAATATCCGAAAATTTGATCAAATTGAACCAATCTTCCACTTGCAAACATTACCTATTCAGTCAAACAATTCATATTCACTGGGGTTTTACCCTCATAAAAGGGCTCCTTTTAACAGAAAAATGATGTTTTTGTTTTTTTTCAAATCAGTGAGAAATCAAACACAATTTGCTCAATTAAATGACTCACCATTGAACCAAACAAACGGGTGTTCAATTTGACAGTGAACAGAACATACAATTTTTGTTCATGCTCATCTCCACTGCTAGGAGAAGAAAGGGCAACAGACAAGTCTCAATGTAGCCCTCCATTTTGATTTAGGTGGTGGGTGGACTCTTTGGAATAGATTTAATAGGTCTGGCAGCACAATAAACACCTCTGTGTTTAACAAAGTAATTGCCAGTGCAATTCTAACTACAGATACGCCAAGCTGGGAAATAATACGTAGAGTACAGCCCGATTAAATCAGCAGTTTGTCAGAGATAAGTGTTACCTCAGCAGATATTAAGGAGATGTCAAGCAGTTAAAAAGGGAAGTATGCTTTTTTCTTCGGTAGTATGTATTTGAAGTTAATAATAGATAATTTTTTAAAAAAAACTCATGTAAATACCCACATGAACTATTCAACTCAAACTGCCTTAAGTCTGATAGAACTCTGAAGGAGCTGAAAAGCCCAAGAGCAAGAATATGCTTAATAATTTGATATCTGTGTTGTTTCAGGTGCCTCTGACATGGCTGGGCATGTTTGTCAGAGCTTGACTGACTATCTGTGTGCTGGGATTTTGTTGTACATTTGGATGCATGTCTGTGAACAATATCCTTAGACAATGTGGCTGTGTAAGTCCCCATGGTACCGTTGCTGTTTGAACAGACATTTTACCTTGTTTTCTGAAAACTGGGAAGCCATTTTTTTTTTTTAGGAATGACCCCACTCAATCTCCTCTGAGCAGGTTTTACATAGTGACCTAAACCCACCGGTGCTTCTCTCTGGTGATAAACAGAAGTTCCAGAAAGGTAGGATTGAGATGTTAAGTCTCCTTCTGCATGAATCCTTTCCCATAGCAGCTACATATGATATGGTATGATGTAAGCCCACACTGAGATTTGAGAAAGGGTTAGACCAATTCATGGAGGACAGATGTATCAATAGCTACTAAAATGGATGTCTTTGTATGTCTCTCTAGACTGGAGACGAGGAGTTGAAAGCAGGTAAGAGGTTTGCCTTTGCCTTCTGCTTGAGATGACCCAAAGCACTTGGTGGGCCACAGGGTGAGATGGGATGCTAGACTAGATGGGTTGTGGCCTGACCCAGCAGGGTTCCTCTTAATTTATGGAGGACAGCTGCATCTATAACTACTTGAATGGATGCCTAGGGACTTCCTCCAGGCTGGAGAGACAGGCAGGATGCCTCTAAAGATCATTTGCTGGGTGAAGGTTCTGTCTCTTTGTTTTGCTTGAGATGCCCAGAAACAAATGGTAGGCCACTGTGTGAGATGGAATGCTGGACTAGTTCACTGTGGCCTAGTCCAGCAGGCCTCCTCTTACGTTCTTCTGAGCTACAGTTGTATTCTGTCAGACTTCTTCAGGCATCACTATTATCCAAGACATAGAATATACTCAAAGCTTCCAGCTCTGGAAGGCCTGCATTTAGATGGTTAGTACCTCATTTGGGAAGCATACTGCAGTATTACTCTTTAAAGATGTTATGCTAGAAAGGAGACAGAAATTGGTTCTCCTTAGAATTCTGGGAGAGGAGAATAGCTACCTGATCTTGAAGAAAATAACTGCAATGTTCCTTTTGGACCGATGACTGATCACTGCATGCCTGTTAACCTTCCTGTAATCCCTTCGTCCTTTATTGCTGCTTCTTTCCTCTTCCATTCCACCCTTGGGACAGGGGTACAACTTTTGCTTAGATAGTAGACTATGTACTCCTATTGCAATGCTTGTGAAGAACAGGCCAGGTACTCTGTTATACTGACAACAGCATTACAGCAAGTTACTGCGTTGCTTAGAATAGTCTGACAGCTGGCCATGTTATAATAAAAATATAGTTAAATGAACATATTACAACTATCTTCAAGGTCAGTTTATTTAGAGTCTTAGGAATATAAATATATATCTCCTTACCTTTTTCTGCTTCTCTTTAACCCTATGATCACAACTAATGATCTCCCACAGAACCAATCTTTAAAATGTTATCCAAACTGGCTACTTTCTCCCCATAGAATCAATCACATAGCTACGTTTAATGAAAATGAACAACAAAAATTACAGAACAACAATCAACTCAACGGAATCGAACTGAGTTTTTAAAAAAACTGAACCTTTCAAAAAATGTTACAATGCAAGACAGTTTGGAAATGTTAAGTTGGCATATTTTTGTTTTTATCTGGTCAACAGTTCTGAAAAATATGGGCTTACCTGTTTGCCCTGAACTAAAACATTAGTAATAGATGGTGCAAGGCTGTCCACTAGTTTACATAAAAGACTTGCAGCAAAGCGAACGACAGACCTAAGGGCAGAAAACAGAGCAGTTCTGCTGGATATCAAAAGCGAGTTTGATGAATTCAATGATCTGACTGAAAAATTGTTGCCATCTTTGATCCACAGCCAAACGCTAAACAACAAAAATATGTACAGGGTGTATTTGGATTTGAGAAATCTCTTGCTAAAATATCTTTTTGGGGGGGAGAACCAAAATTGTGAATTATTTACCCACTGAAGAAGGAGTAGGAGGAGTAAGAGTAGGAGTTGGCTTTTCTACCCGGCTTTTCTCACCCATCTATGGTGACTTTAAGCGGCCGACAGAGCTTTCTATTCCTCTCCGCACAACAGAACACCCTGTGAGGTAGATGGGGCTGTGAGAGCTCAGAAGAGAGCTGTGACTAGCCCAAGGTCACCCAGATGGCTTTGTGGAGGAGGGCGGAATCAAACCCGGTATTCCCAGATAAGAGTCCGGCTCCCTAACCACTAGACCAGTGGTTCTCAACCTGGGGGTCGGGACCCCTTTGGGGGTCGAACTACCCTTTCAGAGGGGTCGCAACAAGTCTCCCGCTGCCCTTCCCTCCCACTTCCCAGGTGCTCTACCCCAATGGTTGGGGGTCTCCACAACATGAGGAACTCCATTAAGGGGTTGCAGCATTAGGAAGGTTGAGAACCACTGCACTAGACCAAACTGGCTCACAGTGAACACACTCTAATAGCTGAGTACAAAGTTTGAATTCATTAAACTGCATAGTATATCAGAAGACATTATAGGAACATAAAATAAGCAACAAAACATTTATTGGTTTATACCATTTTGACAATCTGCATTCAGAAAATGTTCTGTCACCAGGCAGGTGTTTGGCTTTTCTGATACCTTTACAAATTGCATTCTTTCATTCTTACAAAGGAAAACAAGTTACCTTACTTTTCTCAAGGAGATACTTGACAGAATGTTATGCAAGAGAAAGCTCAGAGTGTGCAAAATATATGAAACATCATATAGCAAGCTTCCACCACAAAAAGTAAACAAAATATGCTGCACCATACCCAATAATTTTCAATGGTCAGTTATAGACCATTGTCAAAGATAGTTTTCTTTATGGATTCAGGTGGTTTGTTGCAGTGGTTCTCAAAATTGTGGTCCTCCCGATGTCCCAGCATTCTACTCCCAGCATTCTGCACCAGCCCCAATGGGTCTAGAACGCTGGGAGCTATTATTTGGGAACATCTGGAGGATCACAGTCTACTGCTAGGATGATAACCTCATCACGTATTAGTTTAATTTCACTTTTTAAAAAATCATACAAGTATGATGAAAATCACCAATGGAAATCATGGGATCAGTCCCAAAATGAAAATCATTGTTCTGTTAACCGCAGAACAGCGTTTCATCTTCTTTCATGAACTTCTACAAAGAGACAGAATATATCTTCATTTCTTTTGATGTATTATCTCATTGTAAGATGTAAGTCAATGCGCAGTATAAAACTACATAAAAAAAACCCTGATTTTTTCACAGCTAGCTAGAATATTTTCCTTTTTATATTTTAAGACAAGGTCTTTTTTGACAAAAAACATGGGTGAGAATTAAAATATTCAACAGCATATGTGCTGGGTTGATAAACGAGCTGCGGCTTTCCACAGGAAGCAGGTATTAGCATAGACACCATGACCAAACAGCACAACTTGATTTCTGTTTTCTTCCTGAAATAACCAAGATGCAATAGGGGAGTGCGAGTTGCACATTGTTTAAAACAGACGTGATAACCGGGAGAACCATTTATCAAGAGAGTTAATGAATGAGTGTGTGATACATTGTTAGGTTAGTGCAAAACCCATCAACCAAACTGATGTCAGCCTTTGCCACGAAGGCTGCACACACTCCTTAAAATTAAAAAGCAAAGCATCTGGATGAAAAAGGAGATCTTCCAAAGCAAGAATCATCAAAATGCAAATCAGCTGGTAGAACTCAGGCAGCATGGCATCAAACCTCTATGCACTTTACCTGTTTCCCATGGACTACCAGGGTTGTAATATGAGGGGCTAAAGAGACAGAAAGTTTCTGCAGGTACACCGCACTGCAGCGCAGCACCAACCTAGGCATACCACAGAAAAATTACTATGTGAAATTTAAAGGAAAATTGCTCCCACATTTACTCTGTTTGAAATATATGCCTAGCACACTGCCAGCATACTTTTCAGAGCTATTTTAGAACCCTCCAAGGTGGCTGTAGGCTGGTGTGCAAGAACCAGTCATAGGCTGTGTTCCCATTATAAGCTTAATTCAATTTACCTAAACCGGAATAATAGAATCGGATGCAAACGCGAATTTGCCTGATCCCATTACTTTCAACTTAATTGTATTCGATCCGGATTCTGAGGATCATACGTGACCCAAGGGGGGACTCAAGTGGCTACTTTCTAAAAGCCGCTTTTCGTTGCTGCCCTGCCCTCTTCCTCCTGGCGTGAATGCACCACCCATAAGAGACCCCTTCAGGGAGCCTAGCTGGGTGGCTGAGTGGCTGCCGCTTGCTTGGATGAAGGAAAAATGGCAGTGGGCAGCCAGCGATTCTTTCCCCTCCTCTCCCCATTGCTCAGGCAGCAGTGGCAACTCAAGCCCCCTTCGCCCACTCTCATCCACAGCCACAGCCTTAAAAACAGAACCTGCAGCTGCTTTCCTTTCCTTTCCCTTTTTTAAAGATCAGAACTTTCAAAATTGTGCAAAATTGCAACATTGTTATCAGGTGTGAAGTGGTTGGATTGGAACAGTGTAGCGGCTGCTTTCAGGGGTGGATTTTTACAGTAAAATCACTATCTTTGGAAGCAAGCTATTGGGGGAGGGAAACCCTACACACACATTCTCATCCCTTAACACGGTACCGTTCCCACAGTAAAAATGTAAAACATTTCAAGCGCATGAACCGGAGTGAGACCTGTTGAAATAAGGATTAGCATTCACAACGCTTTGGGGCAATTTAACACGCGGAAAGCGTGTTAAGCGAAACTGACATGGGAACTGCGAGGATTGAAACCATTTTGAAACCGAAATAAGCTTATAATGGGAACGCGGCCATACACTTTTGAGTAGTTTCCCCTTGATTAAACAGATACTCCAGCAAATACAGGGAAGAAAGCCGCAGTGGTCAACTGAAACTCGGACTGCATTAAGACCTATCAAAAGGGGTGCCTTAGAGGCATGTGTGGTACTTAGGTTCCCAAGCCTTCTCTAATCCACCTTTTCTAGCATGTTCTAGAATGTTTGTGAGAGGAGGAGGGGCAGATTGGTGTGTGAACGATACCATCTTGAAGTCTTCTCCAAACCATTTGCTGTGTCTGATCGCAGCCTAAGTGTACAGAAACAGTATCAGATGTAGGGACTAGCATTCACATGCCTTCCATGGTGCTGCCAGCAGCATCTACCTGATCACAGGTATAAACAGAACTTTGGACAGAATAGATCCCACAAAGCAATACGTGTGATTCTAGATCAGAGTGCAGAGAATGAATCGATTTCATTCTATCCCTAGACAGAAAGAGGGCTTCTCCAAATGCTTGCTATGGGATCCTGATATTTTGCAAGGGAGAAGAAATGGTGTGTTGGAAGAGCCTGAACAAAGGCAAATGGTTAGACTGGAGACACCTGTCTGCTCTCCCTACTTAATCACATACAACAAAGCAGTGACACGGAAATCAATGAGATTATAACTGGGTGGTGTCACTGATGTTCACAGACCTTAAAAACTCAGCAAGAGTTTCCAGAGTTGAAAAGGAGATCCTATCAAATTTGTCACATTAATTGTGAGGTGACTGTGCATGTATTTAATAGCACTTTAAAGGTACAAAATGCTTAATATGAATCATTCTAATTATTTTTCTTCTCTCTTAAATTGGCATTGAGATCTGGCATGGGGTCCTTCATATACTGTAAGTGCATGTTTTTCAATACTGGCACTCAGTTCCGAATAATATGAAAACGAGATGGAGTGCTATTAAACCAGGCACAGAGCACATTGAGTACTATTCAGAAAATCCCCGAACATCACTGAGAACTGCCTGATAAGACTGTACTGTTCCAATAAGAACTTAAGACCAACTTCCTTTTCAAGAAGTAAGCACTGACCGTCACCAACCACCATTCAACACTATTATGTTGTCTTATTAAGATCTCAGACAATGGAGCTCCTCAGAATTCAAACACACTACTTAAAGAGGTCTAGCACAAACTTCAGGCTGTAACAACATTAAAACGGAATAAAAATGTGGGATATACAAACCAGAGCTTTTTGCTGCCGGCTTTTTGATAGATTCTTTCAATATGATCAGAGACTGTACCTAATGGACATATAAAATGATAAAAAGAAGAAAATAGAAGAGTTACGTTGGAGCCATATAATCAATGAAATCTGTACCGTAATAGTAATTAGCCTTGAAGACATGGAGATTTTTTCACTGTGTTTTTTTTTGAGGGGGCGGGGTGTTGTAGGGCTATGATGGAGTGGTTACAGATACATGTCGCAATCCCATCAAAGCAGTGGCATAATGTCACTAAATTTCCCATATCTGGACAGGGCCTAGGATACAGCTCTCTTTTAAAAAGATCTTTATTATTAAGCTTTCTATAATATTCAGACATTAAATCCCCATGCGAAATGCAGATTCCACAGAAGTTCAAAAATATATAACCCATGTTTTGGCTTTACCTTGCTTTATCAGATGAGATCTATTTCTGTCTCAAATCGCATGCTCTGAATTGCAAACAGGCAACATATGGTGAGCAAACTATTTAAAAGCGCTAATACATTTAACGGTTCATTCCACTCTGTAGTGTGCAAACGCCTGTTTCCCATTTTAAATTGAAAGTGTTTTAATGGGGAGGAAAATAGCAACACAACTTGCAGCGTTCATGGCCATTATTCATGCTCATCTCCTGTACAGGGACAAAACTATCTCCTGCAATCCTACCTTCCTTAGTGATGAAATTCGGGCCTTCCCTTTTTAGCAAAATGTTCAGCAGAATGGCTTGGCTTGCTAAGCAGCTGCAGTCCTGGGAAGTAATAGCCATCACAAATAAATCAATACCAGAGTTATATTAATTGTTATAAGTTTAAAGCATTCAAATCAATGCTACTTCCAAACTGTGCTTGAAGAATGGGGAATTCTAAATGATTTGGTACCTCTTGCCACAGTTCCTTAGAGTGGGGGGATGGGGGGTGTTACGGCCACTTCCATATGGTGGAAGAATACCCTGTTAGCAAGGGATAATGTAGGATATTGTCCTCTCCTTCCAGGCCATTATCCCTTGCTTAGTGTTTGTGCATTTTTGTGACACACACATCTGTGTGTTTGGCTACTGCCAAATACATGGATGTGCACATCACCATCACTGCGCATGCGTAGTTGTTTCTTTTGGCCTCTACACATGGTCAGTGGACAGAGCAGCAATAGCGGCTTCGTCCAGAAGTCAGGTCAAGGCACTATTTCTGGAAAACCCACAACCAGCACTGAGTGTTCCCTTATCTGCTTAGAAAACTATCTCTACTGACTTGCCTGCCTCAAGGGAAATGTACAGATGGGTTCCTCTTTCATACTTACATTCAGCTTTTGAAGAATATCATATGTTGGTCTGTTTTTCCAGTCATTAGCATTAATATCTGGCTGCTGTTCCAGTTCAGTCAGATTTGGAGTGCTGGTTTGTCTCTTGACCTTTGAATGTTTGGGAAGGTCAAGTTCCTCTAAGCCCCTAAACTCTGGAGGCCTGCGGCAGAAAGAAATGATTGAGGCCTCAAAAAATAGAACACACATTCTAACGACTAAATTGTATAGCTTTACTTCAGAGAATGCAAAACAAACAAGCATACAAATATACAGACAAAAAACACTGGTGTGTTTTTTTCTTTGCAATACACTATAATATGATTTCAAGAATACATACTCCTCTGAATCACTGATTCTCAAGAAATCCAGCTGTTCAACAACCGCTCCAGAAATTAACGTCTAAAATGGAAGTCAGAAAGGAAATGTTGAAGAAACAATAGGTTAGAACTCATCTATATCCATCCATCCATCCATCCATCATCATCTACCTAAAGTATTTATATACTACTTCCCATTAAAAATATAAATTCAAGGTGGTTTACACAACATTGAGCATAAAAAGAGCAAAAATAATAATTACGGTACATATAATAACAGACCTCCAATTAGCACCTGAAAGTGGCACCCTATAAATAACCAAGGAGAATCTTTTACAGAAAGTTTGCACCACTGCAAGGGGTTCGTACCACTGCACTGCACAGAATGTCCAAACTGACTCAGTTTGTAACATCTCTGAAATCTATTCTCTTTTCTAAAACAATATTCCACTCACATCAAAATACCCCACACACACATTAATGAAGTTGCACCTCTAGGTAGAGCTGTATGTTTCAAAGCAAAATGTCTTGTTTTCATGACTTTGACACTCTGTGGATCACTGAAAGTGATGCCCTGTACCCTACTATAACTCCTTTTGGCAGAGAACTAGAATAGGCTGAAGTGCTTTGTTTGGGTCCAGAACAAAGGAGACAGAAAGAGGATATTTAATAACACAGCCACTTGTTTTGCAGCTTCCTATTCCTTCCACATTTGAGACAAGCAGATGTATAATAGTTGGGCATCTATTGGGTATGCAGATTGGTCCATTAGCTAACTGGGCAAGGTAGGATTCTGGGTACCTATGTTCACTTGGCTCTGAGTGACTTTTCCATTTCTCCATAATGATCTCAGAGGCACTGAAACAAAATGTTGCACACTATTAAGGGAAAGATGCCCTCCAGTTGAGTTTGAATTCACAGTGAAAGAAGTCTGACTCTAAGACAGGAGATGGTGCTAACTTGACCACTGGATTCCAATAGGAAAATGCCTGGTTCATTGACCAGTTGATTTAAATACTATAATAACATGCTGGATTACAAGTGGAGAGGCATATAGCAATGACTAACAGAGGCTGCAGCCACACACATAAAAAGAAAAAAGTGCTCCCAAAGCGTGCAGCTTAAAGGTGGTAACTGTAACATTCTCCAGTCCTCATACCACCTTTAATATATATGAAAAGCCAGAAAATGCATTTCCAAAGTTGTGTGCTACCACCTCTAAGCCACTTCTGTGCTGCTTTTTTAATGTATGTGAAGCAGCCACATTTCTGTCATAAATGTGACAACCAAGAGAACCAGATATTGCTGAACTACTGGCTGGGACTCATGGGAGCTGAAGTTCTGGTTGGCCACAGTCAGGCCAATCCTGTCTTAGCTCAACTGTCTGCATAAATACTTATATCCTGGTTTTCTATTAGATGTGCACTAGAGATGTGCACAAATGGGTTTTTGGGCATTCGATTCGTAATAAATAATGAATGTTACGAATAATGAATGTTATGAATATTCGTGTACATCCCTAAGTTTTTTTCTCATTTATTTATTAAATATTCATCTTTACCATCTAGGTGGGTGAGTGGGATCTCAGCAGCAATGGCACCACAGTAGAAGATGGAACCAATGGTGAAACCACCATTTTGAAGATTTTTTTAATAATTAATTTTGGACATCTCTTTAATTTGTACACTCTTCCTCAGCACAAATCATGAGAACAGAATTATAAAATTTACAATAGCCAAGCAAGCAACTTAATCAATTTTGCAGGTGAAATGGACAGAAATACTGTTATGCAAATATTCCTAGCAAAAGATTATGCAGCTCTTCCACAAATTAAGCTCCAAAAGCTGAACTATGCATATTCCATCGTACGCATACAAATGAAAAAGCTGAATATAAATTATGAACATGCAGTATATATTCCCTTTAAAAGATTATCGATATTTCACAATCTCATTACCGTATTTCAGTTTTTGTTTCTCACTTTAATGAAATGGAGAATATCCAAAGAATGGCATAGAATTAATTTGTTAAACTGATGTTTAAACATTAATAAGACAAAACGCAGAATTATTAAAAATGAATGAGTTCAGCTTTCAGAGATCAGCCCTGGGAAGAACGTGTGGAATAAAGGCTAATCAAGGCAGCTCAACTTGCAGACCCTCGTGCCAAAACTTCTTGGAATGGAATTCTGGGGGTTGTAGTTCAGGCACATTTGGAGGGGCATAAGTTGAGCACCCCTGAGTTAGGGGTTCAAAAACTAGGATTTCTCAGAATTTGAAGTTAACTGTGGCTCTGTTCTGGGTTGACTCCAGATGCAGGGTATCTCACAATGTTCTTGGCCCTATACTGGGAATATCGATGGCATTATAAATATTGTGCCAATTTTAACATATATGGAAAATCCAGTAATACCATAAGGCCGTAGGAACATAAGATAAGTCCTGCTGGATCAAGCCAAAGTCCATCTAGTCCAGCATTCTATCTGACATAGTGGCCCACCAATTGCTTCTGGGCATCCCAAACAAAAGATGAAAATCAAACATTCACCTGCCCTTGACTTCCTGCAAATGGCCTTTAGAGATATCCTGCCTGTTTCTCTAACCTGGAAGCTGTACCTAGGCATCAGTTCTATTCTAAGAATTGGGAACATTTGCCAGTTTCTCATCCACAGAGCTGAAAGCATAAAACTGACCTGTGCAAAAGACCATGCTGGCTTTAAAGGGTTCTATGTATGGGGAAGAGTTTCTTTGAAGTTTATGTCTATCACGACTAAGAAAATATCAACAGCCAATGATTTTTTAATAAAAGAAATAAAATATTCTTATAAAATGCCTATTAATTATAAAGACAATCTCCATTGAAAGCATCAAGTAAAAAGAGCTGCTGACCTCAGTGGACTTGCAAATAGACCATTTTCAAAAGAAAGGCTTTACAGAGGAAATATAAGAGAACATTCTCATAGGACAGCATGTCATTTTAAACTGCACATGCCACTTCTGGAAAAATTTAGGACATTTACATTTCCCTGTATGCGTGAAAATAATGAAACATGCACCTTCCAGACATCCTGCTGTAAGACTTCTTTCACAGCAAAAGCAAAAGGATTATAATTAAAAACTAAGCTTAAACTATTGATTCAGCCCTATCTCCTGATAAGCTTTTTTAAAAATAGCCTTTCTAGTTTTCTGGACCCACATCTGCAGGGAGACGTGGACTGAATGACATCCAACTGACTGAATCCAGAAAAAACTGGAGCTCCAGTGTGTCTCCGCCTCTCAAACCAGGGAGGTAAGCCAAAACCCTCAGCTAGGAGGGGCTGTAACCCCTTCCAATAAATAAATAAATAAAATCAGATTTGGAGTTTGGGTGTATCACTGGATTTGGAATTTCCTTAAAGAATTTCTGTTCAGGCTTCTGGTTCTTAATATTTCTTCCCCTTTGGTCATGTACCTGGTTATTTTTATTTTGTGTTCATATGTTTTTAAAATATGTTTTAATTTAATTGTTGCTTTATGATCTTGATTGATATTCACTGCCCTGAAACCCTGGTAATAGGGCAATATATACATTTTTAAAAAACATGAAAAAAAGAGAACATAAGAGGATCCCACTGGATCAGGCCACAGCCCATCTACACCTTCATCCTGTCTCACACAGTGGCCCACCAGTTGCTTCTGGGCATCACAAGCAGAAGGCAAGGGCAAAACCTTCACCTGCTCTTGAATCCCTGCAATGACCTTCAGAGGCATCCTGTCTGTCTCTTCAGCCTGGAGGCAGCACCTAGACATCCATTCTAGTAGCTATTGATACACCTGCCCTCCATGAATTTACATAACCCTTTCTTAAGGCCATCAAAGCTGGCTGCTGTCACCACCTCTTCTGGCAATAAATTCCATAAACCAATGACGCTTCCCCTTGTCGATTCAAACTCTCCTGCCCACCAGTATCTCTAGTCTTGTGTGACAGAAAAGAATTTAACATAGTCACATATTCAAGAATAATGTTATACCTGCAGCCTGTCAACATGAACCTTCACTCCACCCACAAGGCCTTTCTTAAAGCTGGCGAGCATGTCCAGGATTGGATTGAATCTGCTTCCTCTGCAATTGCAAACAAAATGCTTCAGTACAACAACATTTAAAATCATGTCATGTAAGGTAAGTGTGCCTTTGTAACTGTAGGGATTTACCTGATATTATCCTCCCGAATAAGCACGAGGAACAAGGGACGGCCATGCATTTTCCAGTACTGCTTAATGAACTGTAAAGCGTTCTGCATAGACACAAAATTTAAAAAGCAAGGAGTGAAAAGAATAATATACCTGTGGAATTATTCAAACAGTCTTGGAGATAGATAGGGCCTTTCCACACTTACTGTGGTTAATCCAGATTAAGTAAATGGGGATCTTCGGGATCCAGTCTTTGGGAAATCCGTTCTTTGTAGTTCCAGATCTAACGGAAGGCCTTGTACGTCCACACAGGGCATATAGCACATGATGGCAATGGGTAGCTAAACAGGGCTGCTGTGCAGACGCTGTAGCATGCATCCAGAGACCCTGATTAGGCCTGTGCAGGAATTTCTGCCTGTGGCATGGCATAATTGGCTTGCAAAACTGTCAATCAAGAGTAACTTCCATTTACAGTGGGGGTGGCAGAGAGACACAGCTGTGTAATTGCCTACGTAGACCTCCATACTGCTGCTACACAGGTTGTGGGCAACTTTGTAGACCACTATGTAGGACACATGGGCCTACGTAGGGTGCATGTAGAGGGCCAGAGCCAAAGCTGCTCCACTGCAAATGGCAGCCTCTAAGCCTTCCCCTGGACCTCACTGACTCGGCATGCATGCAGAAGCACACTCTGAAATTGGGTCTTCATGGCACAAGAACAGATTGTAGACTCGTTCAAAGGGGTCTATGGTTAATCTGGATTAAAGGGCCCGAATATCCCATTTAATCCATAACCCAGCAACGCTTGTGCAGACAACACGATCCCAAAGGGGTCCTAATGGGTCCCTGAATTCGGAAGGTACATAGCAAATGCATACTAAATGCATACCAGTTGGGTTCTGATAGGGGTCTCCAGGGAAACGCCCATAGACAGACAGGCAGGCAGGCAGGTAGGTAGACAGATGGGTAGATAGATAAATAAGTAGAGAGACAGGTAGGTAGACAGAAAGATGGACGGACAGAGGGACAGGTGAAGTGTGGGGATTTTGTCAAGTGGAAATGAAGCTTGTGGAGAAAGTGTCACTAAGGTCATGGCCCCATGCACTCTATAGTCCGAATCGAATCAGAATTTGGAAAGGAGCATCCCCATGCAAAGCCTCTAAACCGGGCTACATGCTTGCTTGCACTGGTTGTGATAGTTATCTTCTGAACCAGTATAGGTAATTGCAGTGTGGATAAGGTCCTGAAACCAATTCATATTTAGCACTGACTCACTTCTGAACCAGTTTAGCTTATTGAACCAGCGTGGATGAGCTCTCCTAAGTCCTTCACTTTTAGCACTGATTCCCTTGTAACATGGGATTTGTTTTTCAAAAGCTTCCCATTAGTTTTGCTGCTTTAGTAACAGGAACCTAGCTAATATGTGGGGTTTGGTGAGAGGGCTGAACCTTTATATTCCCATCCAAAACCTATAACCCATAGCAGTTATAAAAACATACCTTAATGTCATCAATCAGCATCATGACATCCTGGGACATGTAGAAATCACTCAGGTCAAAGATTATTGGGTAACAAACAACAGTCTTGCCTAATATTCGATATATCTACAGAATAATGAGACATCATGTTTTAAATTCACAGTATACTAAAAACCAAATAGCTGTTGGGAAAAAAAATCAGATTCCATGACTGTAATTAACCATTCCATAACTACTGCTTTAATTAATTAGGTACCCGGATAAATCATACAAACGCTAGAAATGTTCACCATTCCTTTAAAGGTGAATGAATCTGAGGAGACATGCACTTCATTGAACCTAGTATCTACTTCATCATTGGTATAAAGCTGTCAGGTAAGCTAACAATGAGATTACTTTTTCTTAAAATACCTGAAAGTAACTTAGAACATAAGAACAAAAGAGGAGCCCTAACTGGATCAGGCCACAGCCCATCTAGTCCAGCATCCTGTCTCACACAGTGGCCCACCTATTGCCCATTGGCATCTCAAGCAGAGACAAGGGCCAACCTTCTCCTGCTCTCAGATCCCAGCAATGGCCTTAGAGGCATACTGCTTGACCCTCTAGCCTGAAAGTTGTACTTAGGTGTCCATTCTAGTAGCCATTGATATATCTGTCATTGTCTAACCCTTCCTTAAAGCCATCTAGGCTGGTAGCTATTACCTCCTCTTCCGGCAGCAAATTCCATAGACTAATGATCCTCTGGGTGAAGAAATACTTCCCCCTGTCTGATCTGACTATCCTACCCATCAGCTTCATAGATGCCCCCTGGTTCTAGTGTTATATGATAGAGAAAAGAAATTTTCTCTATCCACTTTTTTAATACCATGCATGATTTTACCTGGCTCCTCCTCAGCACTGTTTACCAAACTATTTAGATGCCATCTGATATCTTCAACCTTTGCTCCAGGCAGGCAAGTCATCATTCAGTGACTTAAAGAAATGTTGTTGTTTTTTTAAAAAAACCTGCCCTCCCAGTTCAGAAATTAACTTAATCTTCCATCATCTTTTACATTAACCCACAGCATGCAAAAAAGTGATTATTTGCAAGAACCTTTGACGTTCCAAGGCAGCCAATCGGTCGGTCAGGTCTTCCTGTGAGTCCCAGCTTGTCATTGATGCCCAGGTGGAAATAAGCCTGTCAGATATTTCAGTCCACAAAACAAATGCATGAATAGTTTACACTTGCATTACTTTTCTTCTTCTCAAATATCAATTTGCTACGGGATCCAACAAAGGCTGCTTCCAGGCGTCATTTATTTATTCTGGCATATTTGGATATTCTGGAATGAAACATGCACATCCTGGGATATCCATGCTTTATTCTGGAATATCCAAATATAGAGAAATATGTTCACCAACGGCTGGATGCAGCCAAAAGCTTCAATGAAAATAAGTTTAACGGTTGATTTCAGAATGGGTCAAGTTTTGCGTAACTGGCTTATTTTGTTTAACTGGAAGCATATTCCAAAATCACAGGGCTTATTTGCCCTTTTGTGCTTTGCATTAACACTATGTAAGCTCTGATATGGCATCATGCATTTTTATAAAATTTATGCAAAATGTGTGCACTTGGCTACCTTGATAGGTACATGTTCAATACTCAGGCGTGCAGCTTTCCATACTTCAAAATAAAGATGCAGATTTGTTAGAACAGACGTGGGCCATAAGTTCAATGATCCTGGAGAGATATACAATTTTTGCTCTTCAAGGTTTTACAGACTTCGAAGTGACTTCGGAGCCTAGGTTTAGGGGGGTCCCAATGGGTGCATCCCCTCCCCCTAGCCTCCTTTGGACCCCATTGCCTGTTTCCTACTTAAAAAGGGAACTTGAAGTCTGTGGCTAGAGTGCCCAGACTAGTGAGAGTCGGATGCCCGGCTGGGGCCTAGTACCTGGTGGCCGCCATCTGTGGGCATCACACCCATTTTTTTTAAATTTACTCCTGGACTTAATGAGGCCTATCCTGCTAAAATATACAGAAAAAATGTCCTCAGGAAAACTGTTCTCAGTCCTGTTTAGGAGCCCAGTCCACTCCTCCCCTTTGGGAATGCTATCGGACTATCTCAGGAGAAGATCAGCCTTTTGGACTGCTTCCCCATATACTTCTGGATGGGTGGGATTTCCCAGGCCTGTAAATGCTAGCTAAAAAGGCTTGAATTTCCCCTAAATGCCACTGTAACTATGAGAGATACATGAAAAAGCAACATTGTAGCTACAGATCACAACATCTCCTCCTGCTTTTCCTCAGAAGAAAGTTGATTTGTCAAGTTATTGCCTTCCCCCACCCTCTCCCTCCATTTTAAAAGCAAGTTGGAGCCCTTTTCTTGCAGTTGCTCCCTTTTAGCCCCTCCACTTTCAAAGAGAGAGATTGCTTGCGCTGTGTGTTCTCTTGCTCTGCTACTTCAGCGCAAAACTGCTGCCTTCCCGGTAACATTAATGGAGGGAGGGGGCAACCAATTTGATAGGGAGAGTGAATCCTTTGTCCTATGCCTGCTGCCTTCCCGAGGGTTTGCACAAGAAGATTAAAAGATCCTATTTCTCCATACTGGGGATTTTTGTGGTTTGAGTGGGAACTGCAGTATTCGAATTCAGCCCATGTTATCCTCAAGCAAATGGGGACAGCCAGATTGTGCACTCGGTCCTGAATCCAGATTTAAAAGTCCAATCTGGATTTTAAAAGTCAAGTGGGAATGTGGCCTTATTTAAGATAAACGGAATTTGAGTGAAATGGAATAGTCTGAACAAAAGCAGTTCCACTATTTTTGAGTAGGGATGTGCCGAATATATTTGTCAGCTTTGAATTTGCATGCAAATTCAGAGCTTCAACACTTTCTGTGCAGATCGAAGGGGGGCTACATTCACAGGTCCCCCTTTGCACGTGAATCAAATATATTCAACCAGAGGGCCAGGGGAACCCCCCAGTCACCACCTCCTCCTCCTCCTACCATCACCGCCATGCTGTGTTAGAAAATCAAGCCCTTCCAGAGGTGTGCACATGACTGAAATAACCACCTGATTCCTCAGGAATCGTGAAGAATGTAATATAATTCCCGAGGAATCTTGCAAGGTACTCCACAATTCCTGGGGAACCATGGGAGATTCCCCATGATTCCTGGGGAATCAGGTAGCCATTTCAGCAGTGCGCACATGCTTCCAGGAAAGAGTGTGGTGGCAGCAGGTGAGAGGGAGGCAAGGAAGGGGATGAGGGCTTCCCTACATTTGGGGGGGGGGTCATACGAAGCTGAACATCTGTCCTTTTTGACTCAAATCAAAGGGTGGGAAAGTGCTTCACGCATGCCCTTATTTTTGAGGAATGTACAAAGCATGGAGTAGCTCCAGTTTGCAAAACCTTTTCGATCAGTGTAAATAAAACATATAGAGGCACAGATTTTGAAAGAAAAGAAAGGACTGGCTTAGCTTGAAAGAGAAAGAGCTCCTGAGGTCCACATTATTGCATTACTTGGGACTTAAAGTTAATCTTCAAACAGTAAAAAATGTATCCCTACCTGTTGCTACCCTCCCTCCATCCAATAGCAATTATATTCTCCATCAAGGCCAAATGAGGATATTTATGGCATTAAAGAAAAAAAAAGTGAGTGAGAACAGGTGATCTGGAACACCAAAGGGGAGAGAGGGTAAAAATCCTCACAAAATAATCTCACCAGTGCTTGCACAAAACGACCTCACCGAGAACATTAACTCTTGGGGCCCTAGCCAAGGCCATCCATCTGCTGTTTTCTTAGCCAAGTTGACTGCAGGGAGAATGGCCAATGATTCTACAGCAGAATGACCTTTCCACAAATTAAAGGTCACCTAGCTAAGGAAAAGCTGAGAGACTGCAGAGCCATTTGGAAAGAGAGGTGAGCACATGGAAAATTGGGAAGAGACTGGGATATTTGAGAGGAGACCACTTTTTGTAGAGTGTGTGTGTGAATGTTTAAAAGCTATCAATTTCTAAATGGTACAGAAGATTTTATAGTATTATTAACTTTGTCATAAATGCGGAATACACAGATGACAGAGCTATTCTTGTTTCAAGTTCAACAGTGATTAGATTTCCTAGACAGAGGAAACCACCTTCTTCCCACATTTCATTCCCACTTTATTTCCTGAGATATTCAAAGCCACACAAAAAAGCATCAGTTCATTCAGCAGACCATGGAATATCCGGAGCCTTTTTTCAATTAATATAAATAAAACATATAGGGTGCGTTCCCAATTAACTTTTAAAATCCAGGTTGGACTTTTTAAAACCGGATTCAGGACCAAGGATGCATTCTGGGTGATCCCATTTCCTTGAGGATAACACTGGCTGAATCTGAATACTGGCGCTCCCACTCAAACCGCAAAAAAAAAACCCAAAAACAACCCAGCATGGAGAAGCAGGATCTTTTAATCTCCACCCCTGTCCGACCTGCCAAGCCTGCCCTGCAGGATCAGCTAAGAGAAAGAACAAAGCAATGATCCCTTTCATTCTCTCCTTTTCAAATTGGAAGCTCCCTCTCTGCCAGTTCTCCCTGTCTGCGCTTAAACAGAAGAACTGACAGTGCAAATTCCCTTTCAAAACTGAGGCTGACAGCTTGCATGGAGAGGGAAGAGAGAGGCTGCTCTCCCTTTCAGTTTCCCTCTGTAAACTGCAGGCTCTCAGCTTATCTTCCCCTGCTGTGTGAGCCTTGCAACAATATATCACTTGATGTTTGAGTTTTTAAAAACCTTTCCTGTTGGTGTCTCTCTCCTATTAGCAAGAATTTCCTTGCTACAATTGTATCTTTCAAGGCTGGCGCTTAAAAAAAACCCTTCCTCCTCTTGCAATCATGTTAAGAGCAGCCATGGTGAGGAGAGGGGTGAGACCTTCACAGCTATGAAATCCCACCCACATCTGGCAGGCATTGGCCCCTGCCAGATAGATCCCTGCCCCAAATAGTTTGGTGGCATTCCCAAAGGCAAAAAAATAATGCGGGCTGGGTTTCAAAAGGGGACTGAGAGCAGTTGTTGTGAGGTCTTTCTTTTTTTGTGGATTTTTGCAGGATCGTCCTCATAAAGTCTGGGAATAAAAAAATAAATGGGATCTCCTGATCCCAAAAATGGATTTGATTTGAATTTAAACTTGTATGGGAACTCACCCATAGAGGCACAGATTTTAAAAGAAAAGAAAGGATTAGCTCGTCTTGAAAGAGAAAGGGTTAAATAAATGCCTTACTTTAACAAGCTCTTGTTGGGCCCATATTTGGATAGGTTCAACCTGCTGAGGTGTCTGTGTCTGGATACCATATGTGTTCAGGAATACCTGTAGTCTTTTTTATCCCAAATAAAAATGAAAAGGAAATAAAAGAAACACAAAACAAGCAAAATGTCACAAAACCAGAAAATTTGACTCCCTTCCTTACTAAGTGTCCTTGACTCTGAAATTCAGTTCACAGAAAGCCATGCTGAGGCCAGAAAAACAAAGAGAATCAGCCAACTGGAAACAAAGTCCTATTGAAAAAATATGATATATTTAGCCCCAAGAAAAAAAGGACTATGAGGGCTTATGATATTACTCTTCAATTATATGGACAACAGTAGCAGAAAAGAGGGTCATGACCTTTTCTTTAGCATCCCAGAACACAGAGAAAGAGATAATAGATTTAAATGGTTTTTAAAAAGGCAAGCTCAAGGTGATTTTTAAAATCTATCTTGTGTAATACAGCTCAGCACTGGAATTGATCAGAACAGAGGTGTTGTGCTTTCTAAGTAGGTTCAAACAGAAGATGGGTAGCCTAGGTGAGGCTTTGATTGGGATTCCTGTGCTGGAGTTGGATTCCGTGACCTGAATGGTCCCTTCCAGCTCCATGCTTCTTTGCTTCTGTAAGAGTAAAAGACTAAGCTCTTAATGTTTACACCAAGCTTGGTCAGTCCCATTACCAGCCAAACACAGATTCTCTCTCTTACTTTCCAGGGGAAAGGGCTTCTGCAGCCCCATGTAATACAGCAAACACATTTCAAATCCCAGACCAAAAGGTTTTCTATCAAGCAGCGTGAATGCTGATTCAAGAGCAAAGATTTTGGTATAGACCAGAATGGCTTACCGTTGGCTTTCAGCAATCAATGCGACATGTACCATCACGTCATTATCTAGAGGGCCCTAAAAAACAAAAGCATCAAAGCAACATTGTCATTGGTGGGATTTGTTGGCTGCAAGGAGATACAAGGCCAACCTGAATAATAACCATTCATTAATATGACAGTTATCATTTGGACGTGTTGCTACTCTTCCTTGTTCTTTATTGCCTACTAATCAATTTGATGGTGCGGACAGGGAGATGGAGTGCCAGGAAGCAACATGCATACATCTTAATGCCACCTGAGGAACTGCATTGTCAATACACTTTTGAGTGATGTGATACTAGGATACTAAGGACAGCTTCCTCCATTTTTCAAAAACCTATTTTGCATTGAAGGTGAAGGGACAGAAGGGAATCAACAATATTTGATTTATCAGACTTGCTTTGCATAATAAAAAAACAATCTTGTCAGAATATGTAATGCTGCTGCTGATCTTGAAACACTTGATATATCACAATATTATTTTCCTGGTAACACTAAGGCTAAATACCGTATACAACTCTAACTGTGCAGCTTCGCTATTTCATACATTTACAGGAGGAGAGGCTACAGTGGGAAATGTGTACATCAGGACCTGGATAAGAACCTGGAGCATGCTGAGGCCAAGGAATATTATACCTGGTTAATTCAGCTCTATTAATTGATAGTAAAGCAATTTGTAATGTTACAATACTTTTTGAGGGCAGGAAAGGAATAATCTTCCTTTACAAATTGCAAAGAATCCATGAGAAGTTGTGTCCTAACTTCATGTTTTAGGGCTATGGTAGAATCATACCACAGATCATCATTTTCACAACTAAATATATATGGTTTTACTGAATTATCGAAATAAAATCCTTGAGGATCTCCCCCCCCCCCCGAGCTTCCCGCATCCTGGAATTTTGTAGCAGCAACAATAACACAAAGAGACGGCAAACAGAGTTAAGGACTCAATATTACAAGAAATCCAGCATCATTACTGGAGCATAATACTGATATATTGGATCAACTATCCTAAGACAATAATATGCAAATTAAGCTGTCAAAATCTGGGGGCTTAGAATACGGTAACATGACTTGGGACAGACTGGTAGTTATTCTAGACCAAAGCAACCCATAATTCCAGCCAGCGGATTCGCTAGACCAGGTTATTGAAGAAACTGGAGGGGAAAGAATGTACCTAAGACCTATTTTCTTAACAGAGAGGAGGTTTCCTATTTTTAAAGTTCTTTACTACTACTACTACTACTACCACCACCACCAGCAGCAGCAGCAGTAGTAATAGTAATAGTAGTAGTATACAGCCTTTTTTAAGAAAAAAGGTTCACAGCAGTTTAAAACTAAACAGAAAATACATAAAATGCACATAAAACACAGGAGGAGAATGGCTCACTTTATTAGAACGTTAGAACAGAGACCATCTAGTCCTCCATCCTGTCTCAACCAGTAGTCACCAGCTGTTTCTGGGCATTTTGATCTTTGCTCCTGGCATAATCTTAAATATAATCTTGCATGAAATGCTGCAACCGTCTAAGCATCATCATGTCATATAGGCATGAAAAACACAGAATTCTCCTACCAGCAACGGGAGTGACAATTCCATTTTCCCACTGCCCTAGTTAGGCATGTAACTGCTTTGAGCTTAGCTGTGTGAGATTAGCTGTGTCCTGGGAGATGGAGGAAAACAAGAACAGAATACTTATGCTATGTATACCTGAACACTGGAAATTATTAAATTCCAGTCAGGCAGCAATGGCAGCAGCAGTAGGAGGAGGAAGCGGCCAGGTAATGCCTCTCAGACAGACAATGCACAGAAGTTGATGGACTGCTACAGAGGTTGTGTCCAGGTGTTACTCAAGAGGTTCACTTTGTTTTAATCTGCCTTGCATGATGTCACGGCTGACTGACTCTGCAATAGATTCTTCTCCTTTGCTCACTACACAGCCATTTCTCAACTGTTCTGATTTTAACATTCCAGACATTTATTTATTTATTTATTGCATTTACATCCTCCTTTTCTCCAAATAGTCAAAGGCCCTCCATCTTATCCCCACTATAGACTGAGTGCTTGTGACTGGAGGAAGATCACCCAGTAAGCTTCCATGGCAGAGTGAAGAACTGAACCCAGGAATTTCTACATTCTAGCCCGGTGTTCTAGCCACTACACTACACTGGCTCTTTTGCATATTTGCAGTGCAAAAACAGTGAACCCTTGGGTAGGTTGGCACAGGAAGAGGTTAAAAAAAAAAGACCCCTTCTTGATCCCTCTCCACTTGAAATTTTCTGGCAGAATTAATCTTTCACAAATATTGAAGATTAACAGAACACTTGAGAATTGTGACATTGTTAAACCCGGATTTGTCACAACATGCATGCCTTGTAAAGATATTGCCTCTGTTTTCACAGTTGCCCTCATGTAGAAGACAAACTGCCTTCAGAAGAAACTTCTAGCAATTTTAGAAAAGTAGGCTTCAGGAGGCTGCTGTGTTTAAGGTGGACACTGGTAGAAATCATGAGGCAATTTCACAAAGCAGGAAGAAATAGATTGGTCTTTTTTGCAATCAAAATAAGTATCCACCTTGGTCTAGTATTTGGTGTTTTATGAAGAAACGAAGTTGGATACACAGATTTAATAGACAAATACTGCCAAGAAAAAAAATAAAGGCTGATAGAAGCTTTGTCCTGGAATAAATGGCCAAACATTTAGTTCTCATTTAAATCTTTTTTGCTAGTGAGTAGAATTTCACAGACTGCTGCACTTGATGAAGCATTTTATCAAAATGAGCCACAGTTGTTTTTTTCTCTAGGTGACTTGATGCTTCAGTCATTTTTATTTTAGAGTGCCTCCCTATATAAAAAGCCAACCCTGGAGGTGAAGAGCACTGTAAGCAATTCGCTATCATACAAAGAACAGAAACGCTGTATGCTGTTTCTATATATTAACCATGGGCAAAAGCAATTCTTGTTATTTCCTTTGAAAGAATGAAAAACCGGATACAAAGAATTAGTGTCTATTTAAGAGCTATTTCATAACACACTGCCCCAATATTCGACCGACATGTACCAGAAGAGGTAGAACCGAAAGTAATTTCATCATAGGAAATAAGAAAAGCTGAGACATACAGCTAGGAGGCCATCTGGCACTAATGGAGGAGAGAAATCAAAATGGCAAGCTACTCTAGCAAAAGAGAATAACTCTAGGCAGAGACTTTATTGTTTTTATTAGGTCTGGTTGCCCTTGACCCACCTCTAGGGATGTGATGCACAGAAACCTTTCAGTAATGGGTCCAAGCCAGGAAGTAACTGAATCCTGACAATAAAACAGAATGTATTGAAGAAATATATTCTATAATCATGAGTATGCCTTTTTGAATTGAATCAGAAGAAAAAAGAAATGCCTGTGACCCTCTTGGACCAGCTAGGAATCCTAGCAGAAATGCCTTTCTCATCCTGCCAAGTCCAAAAGGTCACCAGTGAGGCTTAACAGTGCAGTACATGAAGTCATTAAAGAAAGAAAAGTTCACTTAGAAAATGGAAGGCTTGTCCTAATGAGAACAGGAAGGAACATAAATTCTGGCAGGACAAATGCAAGTTGGTAATCAGGAAAGCTAAGAAGGACTTTGAGGATCACACTGCTAAAAACATCAAAAGAAATAATAAGAACTTCTCTAAGTACATCAGAAGTTGGATTCCAACCAAGAAAGCAATTGGACCATTAGATGACAATGGACAGAAGGGGATAATTAAAGAGGACATGGAGATTGCAGAGAGGCTATGGTTTTTCACCACAGAATGGAATTTACTACCAGAGAAGAGAGTGACAGCAACCATTCTAATAGCTTTAGAGAAGGACTAGACAAATTTATGGAGGACAGGTGTAACAAAATTGATGCCTATGATACCACTTCCAGACTGAGAGGGACAGGCGAAGCTACTGTCCTTGTCTTCTACTTCAGAATACCCAGATGCAACTGGTGAGTTTATGAGAGATTAATAACAGATAAGAGATTAGATAAGGGAAATTAAGGAGATATATGTGCCAAACAATCAATAGATGCTGCTGTTTTAGAAGCAATATGGTATCTGAGCTAGTAGCTGCATTAAGAGAATTTAGGTAGCTGAAATACTATGCCTGGAGTGTTGATATGCAGAAATCTTGTTACATGGGCAGAGCTAACTTGGGCTACTGTCCCTCCTTCTTATAAAAGTTGATGTTTTCTTTGTTTTCACCGGGGAGGCCGGGCCGGGGCTAAGCAGTATGGAGGACAAATTCCCCTGTGCCCATTTGCATGCAAATAAAGACTCTCTTTCTGAAGATTCCTTTGATTATTGATTCCTTGCGTAGTTGCGTTAATTTGACTGTAACAAGTTAATGTACGGAATAGGACAGTTGACTAGATAAGCTGTGGCCTGATCCAGTTTGACTCTTATGTTCTAATGAGATTTCTATCAACTTCCAGTAATGTAGGAAAGAGGAATTTTAACATTACTTTAGAGGAAATAGCTGGAAAAGCAATCAAATTTGTGTTCCAAGTATGGAATCTCAAAGTGCTCCTGGTCAACTATTAGTACCATACTTGGTATTAATATTACAACTGATACTCTTGAGTAGTTAAGAACCATGGATAGATACCAAGGTCGTGATCCCACTTGAGTTATTTAAAGCAGAATTAACAAAAACAGATGTGAACCATTTTTTTTTGTTAATTCCACTTTAAAAAGTGGAGCACGGCTCGCACGCATGCACGCACACTCGCCCACCCGCCTGCCCACCACCCAGTATTCCTCCTCCATGTGCCCTGGGAGTGCCATGGCTGCTCAGCAGGCAGCTGAGAGAGCGAGCGAGGCATCAGCAGTGGCATAGCCTGAAAGACCGGGCAAGCAGGCAAGGGCTGCAATAGTCATTCCCCCTCCCAAAATACAACGAAGGCTCAACCTTTTGGTTAGGCAGGCAGGCGAAGAGGCGGAGGCCAAAATGGTGGATGGGCGGGCAAGGTGCGGGCATGATATACAGCGCCTGCACCATTCCCAAAGCAAAAATAAAGCATGTTACCAACAAAAACAGGAGTGAGAGTTATTTGAACAAGTTTTTTAATGTGTTTTTTTCAAATTACTCCTCTGAAAGTGCAGGAAGCTTTAACTTCAGCAAAGCTCTACTTGATATCATTTTTCATTCTTGGTTCTATATTACATTAGAAAGTGAAAAAACTCTCTGATAACACTTTAGTGACCTTAAACAATGTCTCAAGTACTGAGAGAAGGAAAATAATATACCTACAACTTTGATATGCATTAAAGAATATAGGGTTGATACAATTCTACACTGGAGCACTTTCCTAACAGCATTTAATGACAATCCTAAAACATACAAAACCTGTCATTTTGCTGTCTTGACTTCTATACGTCTCTATAGGCTTTGTGACTGAGCTTTAATGCACTTCACAGAGTTCTAATGTGTGTCACAAGAGATAATACTGCACTTACATGTAATTCTTTATAAATTACTGAGCTAGACTGTATTTCCCATACAATATAAAGAGAACCAAGGACAAAAAAAAGCAACCCCAGTTAACAAAACCTGATAACACAAGGCACCTAATACTGGACTGCATTCAAAGAAGAAAAGAGGTTGGGCAGAAGAGACAGGCTACATATAATTTGCATTGCTTTCAGCATTTCCAAACAAAATTTAGTTAACAATGAATTGAACATTTATTAACACATTAAAGCTCTTTAAGGAGCACACAGAGGCTTAAAAAAAACCAATGCAAGATATTCTGCAAACATTAGAAGATAATCTAAACAACATCACAAATGTAAAACTGGCTGCACAAATAAGATACACTGTGTTGCCCTGTTTGTTTGTTTGTTTTTCATTCATATCCCTTCCCTTCACCCAAAGGTCCAGAGCAGGTCAAAGCACTCAATGAAAAAAAAAACACAGTCTGATAAAAACAGAAGAAAAATGTCACTTGTCACAGTTTTGAGGTTGTCATGCCATAGTTCTGCTCTTGCACCTAAGCTTTCAGAGATGGCTACACTATCAATCTTTAGAGGCTATGGCTCTTTCTGCACAGACCCTTAATCTGGACCAGGTAGTCCACATTCTGGGGCTCCCATCAACACATTAACGCAAATCAAGTAGGCCCCTCTACCTGCTCTAGATTAATCCACATCTCTGGTAGCACTGTTTAATCAGTTGTTCAGTCCTGTCCAACCACAGCACCAAGTCGTTCTGTCCTCTACCACCTCCTGTATTTTTCCCAAACTCATGTTTTTACTTCTATGAACTATCGATCTAATTTTCTGCTCTCCCTTTCTCCTTTTGCCTTCCATCTTTCCCAGCATCTTGTCCAAAGAGTCTTGTCTTCTCAGGATGTGGCCAAAGAATTTGAGCTTCAGCTTCAGTATCGCTCCTTGCCATTTACAAGGACTTAATTCTATTCATGCTTCCTGCTTCTTTAATATATGTATTTCCCTCCGTTCTAATGATTCATCTGTATTTTATATAATTCTTATGTTGTATTTTTAAGACCCACTTCTGATGATGGCTTGTGAAACAAGTAAATAAAATGTTGTCATCTGTAGAATCCTGGTAACTATACAATGTGGGAGCCAGAAATAACCTAAAAATCCAGAACAGCTTTCCAGATCTAGGACTAATTATTATTAGCATTTTCAAGGACTGAGGTTTATTGCTCAAACAGTTTCAACTTCTTGTCTGAATATCCCCTATCTGGATAATCAGGATAATTATCCAAAGGGGATGAAATCCAAAGGGGATAAAAGACAAAGAAAAAAAATACAGATTTCTTGTCTCTGGTATCAGACTATGGACCTGTTCACTCATTTGTTTCCAGGGGAAAACTTCCCCAGGAAGCAAGCACAGGGGATAATTCCAGTGTCTGCATTTACGAACACTGTTCGTAGGCAGGGTGAGCCAGTCTGGTCTAGTGGTAAGGGAGCTGGACTCTTATCTGGGAGTACCAGGTTCGATTCCGCCCTCCCACATGAAGCCAGCTGGGTGACCTTGGGCTAGTCACAGCTCCCTTTCTGAGCTCTCACAGCCCCACCTACCTCACAGTGTGCCTGTTGTGGGGAGAAGAATAGAAAAGCTTTGTCAGCCGCTTTCAGTCCCCTTAAATGGGTGAGAAAAGCGGGGTAGAAAAGCCAACTCTTCTTCTTCTTCTTCTCCTCCTCCTCCTCCAGACCTCACCAGCGCTGCTGCAAACTCTGGCAAAGTGTGATTCACTGCAAGCATCAGTGATTCCAGGAACTGTGCCAATGGCACCAAGGCTGTTGTTGCAGTGACAGCGTAACACAGCACTAACTGTATTGCCACCATCCCGCCCCGGGTTCCCTCCGAACCCCTCCTGGCCTGGTGGCATGGACTGCAAACCTAGATCAGTACTCTACATCTTCACACTCCAGGAGTGTGGCTGCATGCATAGAGCTGCCCTTGGAACAGCAGATACTGTGGGGAGCAGAGCTCCTGCTCTTTTCTAGCCAGGTAAATGCAAATTCACCCTTTGTCAGCACACCCAGTTATCTACAACAATTGGCTGACCACAATCCCAAAGCATAACCACAAACAGAGGATAACACAGAAAAAAATCTTCCACCTTTAATATTCTAACAAGTCTCAGGAATCTAGAAAGTGTCGGGTAGAACAAATATGACAAAGTGCAGTTGAAGCACTGAGGTTGCAAAGCAAGGTTAAATGCAAATGAACTTTTAATAAATGCCTAATTAAAACTATTGTGAAGGAAAGGAATGGAATTTTTATGACCCATTTATTGGATTTGTGATTTTGTCTGGTTTGTGACTGAAGGGGAAATGCTTGAATAAAGATATTTTATGCTATGGTCTGAAAGAAACGAACCAGGTTTTTGTTCCCAATGGCAATATAATACCAGAAACATTCACTGGGGCTGCATCCCCAAAAGACTTATTTGCCTCTCTACTGTCCCTCTACTGTCCCTCTATTGAAGTGGCCTTTAAAAGTGCCATGCAAATCAAGAATAAGCGTCCGCATGAGGCTCAGCAAAATGCGTGTTTTTAACGCACCTTCCGTCCCCATGGGAGCCATGTTTTCTTTGCGCGCATCTTTTTCTCCCCACCCCTGCTCTTGTTGATAGGTTGTCAGCGGGAATGGGGAGGGACTGTGCTCGGCACGGCCATAACCAGGAAGACAATCCCTGACAAGTCCAAGGAAAAATAGCCATCGGTTCTCTGTTTGTCTCCCAGATCTTCTGCCCCCCGAAATGGCTTCTCGTGCCGGCAAACATTCACTCTCACCACTTTCCCTGTTATCACTATCAAAATCCACCCCTAGCAATAATCCACCCATTTCACACTTCATAGCAATTGCAACAATGTTGCAATTCTGTGTGATTCTGGCTCTTTAGTTCTGAGCTTTAGAAAGGGAAGCTGCTTGTGTTACTGCTGTGTGTGCAGGCGGCAATCCCCGCCCCTTTTGCCACGGAGCGCCCCCAAGGTAAATGTTGCGAGGAAAACCCGCAACTTCCAAAAAGAGCTCTGAAAGTCTTATTTAAAGGGCACTTTTTTTGTTGCGCGTTTTCCTCGTTTTGTAGCTCTGGAAGTTCGTTGAAAACCCTGGCATGGGGGCGCTCAGAGGCAAAAGAAGAGTTTTAGCAGACTTTAAAGTGCTTGGAGACAGGGCCAGCATGAAGCATAAAGGGGTTATTGCCCAACTTCAACCAACTCTATGGAAGTCTTACAGATAGATCAATGTCCTCTCTCTGGTTCTACTGTATTCCAAGGTAATGGAAGGTGTCATCAAAGAAAACAAGTTTATACTCCTAACATATTAAATATAGGAATGTTTCTCTTTGTTATTGTTGCGTTCAACCAAGTTGTGGTCAACTCCTGCTTGATCAGAAACAAAGGCATATAGAAAAGAGGACATTGCTTTTATAATTTTCAGCATGTATGTAGGTGTTGCTTATATTTATCTGCTTAAATTCCCTTTTTCGTATATAACTTTTTAAATTATTTCTTTGCACACTTTCCCATATAGTAACCTTGGGCAAAGCTACTTTCAGCAGTCTAAACGCCTGAGCATTTTATCTACTACAGTTTTAGTTTTAATATTTTCTTGCTCTTTTATTTGTGTCTGTGCGATTCTGTTAATGACACAACAATGAAGCAAGTTATGAATATATATTTAGTAAAGTGTGAAGTCTTTACCTACCCTCCTGGGAAGGGCCTTAACATTTTGAACAGTGATACTAAAAGGTCCATGTTGATAATTAAAAGGCACATTACTGTTTATCCATGTGCTGTTTCCTGAGCAGAAACTAATATTTTTGAATTCAGGCTCTTGGTAGTAAAATAACTTGCCTTTCCATAGATCTAGTTCCAAGATAAGCATCTGTATAAAAGGTACCAATTACAATAAGATGACTTCTGTAAAGGCAATCTGTGTTACAACAAAACTTGGATCTGATTAAACTGTTTTATTACTAATGAGAAGAACTTCAATGAGCCCCATTAATGAATAGGTTTCTAGCTTTCCCCCTTCCAAGTGTTAAATTGGGCTGATTGATTTTGATTCCACAGGGCTATCTAGCATTATATAGGTTGGGGTGACTAAATGGATTTTTTAATTTGCTTTTGAACAAAATGAGATGGTTTAATTTGATACACTTTGTAAAATAAAAGGGACAAAGCACTTCAAAAAGTGAAGTAGCTTTTGATTTCTGAAGACATAATTAAGTGAAATCTGTTGTGTTCCAGTTTGAGATTCCATTTTTGGCCAATTTCTTAGCACTCCAAAGCAAACAGAGACAAGAGCATCTGTAACATTGTGGTATACATTGACTATGAATAAATTAGCTAAATTAGACTAAAAACTGCCACCAGCTAACTTAAGGATAAAATATTACAGTAAATCAAAAAATGATTACTAGAAATGCAAAAGGAATGAAAGACCTATTGCATTAATAAAATGAAGTAAAACAAAACAATTTAGACCTGACCATAGTTGAACGAAAAAATCAAGAGCCATCACTCTATGCTCTATCAGAAATTATTAAACCATGAAATGTGGTCCAAACAAACTGGAAATTGATTCATTCAGAGTGAATGGCACAAAGAAGGGCTTGAAACCAGGAAATTGCTGGTTTCACCTGTTTCATCCACTGATAGGTTTAAAATGAAAACATTAAAAAGGCCAATCTAAAAAGGACTTAAAGCAGCTTACAGAGTGTTTGTAAGGCAGGTCCCTGCTTTCAGTTTGAATGAACACAACAGAAGAAGAAGAGTTGGCTTTTATACTTGGCTTTCCTCACCCTTAAGGGGACTCAAAGCAGTTGACAAACCTTCTCCTCACAACACACTCTGTGGGGCTGTGAGAGCTCAGAAAAAGAGCTGTGACTAGCCCAAGGTCACCCAGCTGGCTTAATGAAGGAGTGAGGAATCAACCCAGGAGACTTCCAGATACAGAGTCCAGGACTCTAACCATAAGACCAAACTGCTCACCAGATCGAGAAGAGGAAATGGGAAACGGAAATGGAAACCTTGTTTCTTCCCCAGCCCTCACAAGCACGGGGTTTCCAGGTGCCTTGTGGTGGCAGATGTGGTGAACTGGAAGCAAGATGGTGGCGCTCACAAACCTGCTGTCTCTTCTCCACTCCCCTCATGCAAAATGCTTTGCAGACTTTTGTTAGCATCTGAAGAAAGAAGGACCACCCCTGGGAGGCACCTGGCATGGAGAAATGGGGGCTAAAAATGAGCCCATGCCAAGCAACTTCCTTCTGATTTAAGCAAACCAAATTTTGATCTGCAACAGATCAAAACATGATTTGGGGAAATCAGGGGGAAGAATTCATTTGGGAGCTCCCTCCCCGTTACAGAAGTGTCCCATGGACCATGGCGGGTCTTTGCCTCATCTGCACATGTTGCATTAGCTGCTGTTTCCAGACAGCTACTCTCTACGGTAGCCAGAAGAGAGCTAAGATCCAGCCTCCAATTTCTCCTCCACTCCACTCTGTTCGCATTCACAGCTGAACGTATTTCACAGCCGTTCTTTCTATTGGAAAATCAGTAAAACACTATGAAAGTGCAAAAATCTGATCAAATTTTCACATTCACAAGCTGGGAACATTGTTCAGTTCATCTGAATATCTGGGCACTCAAATGTTCGTACACTTGTTTTGATGCTAACATTTGTCAATTTGAAAATTTGATAAAATTTTCTAATGTAAATTCATTTGTGCAAATCCCTAGCTGGAATGGTGCTTGCATATATGATGCATTCATTAATTGTTAGTAATTTTTTTAAAAAAAAATTAAACTATTTCTTAAAACAAGACAAAACAAGGTTACTAAAAGCACTCATACCTGATTTGAGAATCTCATGCTAACATTCCTTTGATCTTGGGGGGAGATATATCTCTTCACTGGATCAATATCTTTAATGCTTACTAATCCATCAACTGAAAGAAAATTGCAAATGTATCATTTATCAATCAATAACGGAGAGCAGGTGTCAACATTAGACAATGCATTACTTTGAGAGACGCAAGCACAAAAGACATTGGGCTTAACTTAAAATTAATTAAAATTTGGCTTGAGTCAATGACCATTTTTCTTAAGCACAGAACTGAGTGGTTCAACACTTGAATTAACTAATGAGAGAGAAAACAAAGTCTGTGTTTAAAGCATTCAGTACACCTGAACACATTTTTGCCAGAATCATACTTTGTACAATATGCACATAACAGATTTCCTAAATTATATCTGATCAGAAATTCAGCTGCTAGCTCCAATGATGTTTACAAGCAAGCAGGACTGGCAGGCTATTTGTATAGAGACATTTTTAATCTGTACAGGTTTAGAAGAATCTTTGGAAAAGACATCCTAGTTCAGAAAGGCTGATCTCCAGCCAGTAAGCTGTGAATACATTGTGAAGCTGCACCGTTCCTCACCATGCTTCTTTTCAATAACTTGTCTTCAGTGCATATGGCATTGCTCACTTATTCAGGGCCCATTCAGAGGGGGGGAATACAGCACTGTTACGGTGCCGCTATGGTGAGGTTGCCTCACATATCTAAGGCAACCTGCCATAGCTCCACTACTCCCCCTCCCAAAAAAATAATAGAACTATTGATGTAAAACCTAGTGCAGGCCACAGGTTTTCCAACAACAGCACTTTTTACTTACCTTCTGGGGGGAGCTGCCATCATAGCTTCATCTACCGCAGATGTGTGGAGGCTGAATGTCCACGCATATGCAGAGCTGCTGCTGCTGGTGCACACATAAGCGGATTTGGGATGGCCAAATGCCCAGAAGCGCACATCAGTCAAGCACATGAAGATAGTGCCGGCCATGGCACTATCTAGCTAAGAGGCAATAATTGTGAACGGAGGATTTCCCGCCTTATCTTCCTCCTAGCGTCGGAATTGACACTGAGGAGCATGCAAAAAGAAATGAGAAAACATACACTCTTCTGCGTTTTTACTGTCTACTTACCGAGAAGTTTTGCAATGATATATAGAGATTGTCCCCACAGAAAGAACTTTCCATCACGACCGTGGTTGCTAGGAAATCGTTTCTGGCTGCCAGGATTCTTCTTTTCCAGTTCAACAAAGTCAGCGGGCACATAGTAATACTTGGGTACGATGGGAAAGCCTGTGAAGTTTTGATACACATAAAATTATGCAGCTATAAAATGGAGGTGGAAAAAAACCTATTCCCCCATGGGCAACCCAGATGAAGTAACTTTTTCCTGATTGACATTTCCACTTATCATTCCACACTACAGCCGGCTAGGAACACAAATTGCTATCTGGTGCACTAGTTTATTTATGCTTTGTTTCTTGACTGAACAGATGCTATGACAATAAACTGGTTCAGAAAGAAAAAAAACCTTAGTAATGTTTGTCAGATCGGAAGGGGGAAACTGCAATTCTGCAGAGGTGCTGTTGTTACTGGAATGATGAAGTCCTTAGGGATCATCCATTCTCTCCGGCTGGGAGGGGCGAGCAGCAAAGACTCAAGGCCGGACGGCACTTGAAAATCCAACTGAGGCCACGAGGCCTCGTAGTCGCAGTCTTTGGGGCTCACATCCATGCGTGAAGCCCCCGTGGAGGAGTGAGCGACCGAGATAACTGGGAACTGAAAGTAGGCGCTGATGTATATATAGGGGTTTGAAATTTAGTGCCTACTAGTGGTCGTGGAGGGGTTGCGCAGGAGAATCAACTGACTTGTCACCAATTCTAAGGGCCGGTGGAGAATGTAGATCTACAGAACAGAGAACAGGCACAATTGCCGTTGGCAAAGGATTACAAATGCCTGGAATTAAAATGAAGCCAAAACTTGGTTAGAATAAGAAAGCTGATCATAAATACATTGAAACCATGCAGGCTAGCTCTGCATTGCCCGTCAAAGGGTTAAGCCAATATTCTAAAAATAAAAAAAAATCTCTATCCCCAAAACATAATTGCAGCAACCACTGCCCAACACCGTCCTACCTATGTTGATGCTGTTTCTATTTAATCTTAACTATAGTGTGCGTGAAAAGAAGTTATCTACACAATCCATAGACGTTTTCGCACACGGGGGTTTGGAACGCGCGGGAGACAGCTTCGGTCGCAGCATTCGCTTTGCTGCGGCCGAGTTTGCGTCCCGGCATGTCCGGAGCTGTCTTCTGCGCGTTCCAAATGTAGAGCACTTTAAACTGCTCTACATGCGTTCGGGCGCGCACGAACTGCCCGCAGGTGTTCAGGAGGAGAAGCGTTCGCGCATGCTTCTCTCTACCTAACAGCCGCGGGCTTGCCTCCCCTGCCGGCGCAGCTTTGACAATCAGCTGTTTTCAGCCAGTGCCGGCTGCGGGAGCCTCCTCAGCTGTCTCCCCGCCCCTTGCCGTCGTTTGCCGGCTAAGACAGCTCACGACGCTTTGAGCATTCGCACACGGGTGCTCTGGAATGCGTTTACACGCATCCCTGCGCCCCTCTGTGTGAATGCTCAAAGCATCGTGAGCTGTCTTAGGCTTCCCGTCCTACTCCCGTTCCAAACGGAACGGGAGTAATGCGAAAATCCCTCATGTTTTGAAAAGCACTGGTCTTAACAGGAAACAGTTAAGATCAATCATCCCTTAAATCTTGGCAAAAGAGGAAGCTATAATTAGAAAATACAAGATATCTAAATCTAGCGCCTAAATACAGTCATGCAAGAATGAAGGAAACAGACCCTGGCCAAATATCCTGCCAGTAAGCACTAATCTGGAGTACTACCCCTCTAGCATTATCATTTGTTACCTAGACAGCATGGGGGGCAGCACTGCCTTTGGGTGGTTTACAGGTTATTTGGGCAGCACAAAGCACCCAGAAGTGCACATTGTTGCCACCACGCATGGACAGCCAACTGTTTTGGCTCCCAAACATGTGGCGGACAGAGCTCCCTCCACAAGGTAAGAGTGTTATTACTTACTCAAAAGCCTACCTGCAGGGCCACTTTTCCCACAATAGGGCGATCACACATGGTAGAGCAAATATAGTGGAGCTATGGTGGTGTTGCCACAGATACACGTGGTAATTAGGGATGTACAAGAATATTCAAAACATTTATTTATTTATTTATTTATTTATTTATTTATTTATTTATTTATTTGTTTGTTTGTTTGTTTGTTTGTTTGTTCAATTTATATGCCGCTCCTCTCCGAAGACTCGGAGCGGCTTACAACAGGTCAAAATATCAGACAGGTTAAAACAATAACAGTTAAAAGCAAAACAGTAACATCAAACACCCACTCTCAAACCCATTCCCGAAACAGGGAGGTCTTAACAAGCTTTCTAAACTCCAGGAGGGTGGGGGCATTTCTTATAGCGTGCGGGAGCTCATTCCACCAGGTGGGGGCTGCCACCGAGAAGGCTCTCCCCCTCAGGGCCGCTCTTCTGCACTGTTTCAATGTTGGAACTTTCAGGAGCCCCAGTCTATGGGTCCTAATCGGTCGGAGGGACTCATGAGGCAGGAGGCGGTCTCTCAGATATACTGGTCCTAATTTGAATTTGAATTGAATCTATACATTCGTTTTTTAACATTCCAACGAATTTGAATGTTTTCAATTATTTGGACATTCGTATGCATACGGATATGTATGCATTACATACGTACCCGTATGCATCTTCTTTGTATCTGTACGCATCTGTATGGATACGTACAGGACGAAAATGTGATGCGCACGGACACATACGAATGTTCTGAACATTCGTGTCATCAAATATGAACTGAATATTCCTAAGTATAGCTATGTCATATTTTTATCTTTTCTTTAATATTTTATCTGTTTATTGTTTGCTTCTGGCTTTAGTGTAAATTACTTTATTTTATCTTAGATTGTACACCACAGGCTGGTTTTATACTTTTGTATTAATTTTATTTCATGTACAGCGCTGAGTACATGATCAGCGCTTTATAAATAAACTATTTATCATCATCATCATCATCATCATCATTATTATTATTAGCGGGCACCTAAAAACCATTGGCATTGACAAAATATCCATCTGCCAACTACAAAAAGCCACTTTACTGGGGTCTGCTCACATAATTCGCCGATACATCACACAGTCCTAGGTGCTTGGGAAGTGCCCGACTAGTGATATAATACGAAATCCAGCATAGTGATCTCGTTTGCTGTGTGTAACTGTTGTTTTACATAATAATAATAATATAGATACGACTGTATTCAAATTGGTTTAAACTTTAATATATTTGTTTTTTCCTCTATTTGTACATATTTGGACATTTGAATATTCAATTCGTATTGAATGTCAAAAATTGCATTCGTTTAATGGTTCTTTCATAGTTCGTTCCTCCCTCCTGTTCCAATCCTTAAAGATAATTTCTTCTTCCTTCGTTCAGATTTTTTTTAATCAGGGCAACAGAATCATTAGAAACCTGTTTATTGCAATTTTTTAAAAAAATTAAGTAGGAAGGAGAGACACCAAACTAAAGTCATTTGTGCTTCTAAAAGTTCTCAGAGAGATAGCTAGGACGTCCTCATGGTGCACACTTGAAGCCTAGACTAGAAAGCAGTATTACTCTGCTGAGCTGCAAGAATGCCAACTTTAACATTCCAGGTGTTTTCTCCACATTTGAGGAACTGAGTTACCTGGAACAGCCTGTTCGCAGTTTCAGGCTTGGAAAAGGTGAGAGGAGGAGGTGTTAGGAACAAGAAAGAAGCAAAATAAAATAAAATATTGATTCCGTGGTGGCAACCTTTATTTGTGAATTTCTCATCCTCGGTTGTAGCAAACTATTAACCATAAATATCATCTCTACCTAGCACTTATTAAAAACGTCTCTTATATATCATGACTATATATGTAACTAGAGTTGGGCTAGGGAATGGTTCCTAAGAAAACCTAACAATTAACCTAACAGCATTTATTTCAGTTAATTAACTCCATTTTATGATGAACCACATCTTACTGGAGGAATTAATTAAAACCTGCAGTCACATTTGGCCTTGGACTCTGCTCTTGTAAGATCATGCTCTCTCTCCCTGGGCCCTGATCATAGCTTGCTAAAGTTGCATACTCTAACACTGTGACTGTGTTCCGACTGGCCATTTAGTCCAGCCTGAGTACGGCTCCAGACCCCATCATCCCAACAGTTTTGAAAGGATTCACCGTTTCTGCGGACTAAAGGTCCCCAAATCGGGGAAGTCCTATTTGAATTATAATAGGACTTGCTGCAGAATCCTGGAATAATCAAAATATTTATCCATGGAAATGCCACCGCTACACCGATCTCCTCCACTGCCACCTGCCATTTTGCCTCCCACCCACCCCGTTCCTCCATCTGTTGGAGAACGGTGGGGAAGGCAAATGGCGGAAGATGACAGGAGGAATGGGGCGGGGGGAAGGCAAACGGCGGGAGATGACAACAGACAAAGGAACAGGGCAGTGGAGGAGATTGGTGTGTCTGTTGCTGTCTCCCTCCTGCCACAGAGAGTGATGCCACCACCACCGCTTCCTTGCTGCCCCAATGCAGTCGGGACAGCTGCAAGGAGCCCTCGGTGCTGGTTAAAAAAATCTGCGTTAAAACCCAGACATTTTTGACCAGTTGGAACTTGGCCTGTGTTCACACCTAACTTTTAATACAGCTTTACCCCACCTTCAGACTGAGAACATGTTAGCAAAGTGGCAAGTCATTGCCCCCTGTCCCTGTATTATCTAACACCAGGGAGGACTTTCTGAGTTCAACAATGCTAAAATAAAACAGCCTGTTGGTTTGTTGATGGGTTACCTCAGTGTGAAAGTGGGCTGAAGCTGCATTAAAACTTAGGTGGAAAAGCAGGCTTCGACTATGATCTAATAGAGCAAAATAAAGTATCTCTGAGGCATCTTAGGGAAGGCTCTGAGATGAGATTGTTCACACAGTGTTCTGTTCCTCCTCCCTCTTCTGAACATTCAAGGTGGCCTTGAGAAGGCTTGGGAACATGAGGGTCACTCACTGTCTTTTGTTACGTCTGAACACAGCCTCAAGCTGTGGTCACACCTCCTTTACTTTAAAGCTTGAGGAATGACACCTGAGGAATTACAGGTCACACCTGTTCATTTATATCCATTTTATTTGTGGATGTTCCATTCAGGAAAGTCCAAATGGAGGGTGGAAAGTCCACAAATAAAACAGAAATGAGAAGATCTGAGGAGTGAATGGGTAACCATGGCCACTGTCTTTCTGAGGTGCCCCTTTTGTTATGTCTGAACAAAGCCTTGGGATCCCGTCACCCACTGTTTCCCAAGGGGCAAAATCTCTAGGGCAGCTGTTCTCAACCTTCCTAATGCCGCAACCCCTCAATGGAGTTCCTCATGTTGTGGAGACCCCCAACCACAGGGGCGGAGCAGCTGGGAGGTGGTAGGGAAGGGCGGCGGGAGACTTGCTGCGACCCCTCTGAAAGGGTAGTTCGACCCCCAAAGGGGTCCCGATCCCCGGGTTGAGAACCACTGCTCTAGGGCATCTTTATACAGTACCTTCTGCTGTCTGCTGTAGCAACGGCTCCAGAAGCTGCTGATATTCTTTGACTTGCTCTACGTTACCTCTGAAGACTCCTAGAAGCAATCAAAGAACAATTAGCTTCTGCCTCCACATGAGCCCCTGGCAGTTATGACAAGTGGCATGTCAATTCACATAAGAGATAACGACATCATGAGAATGCAGGCGTTTGCGCAGAGTTGCTTTTCCAAGAAACAGGTCATTCTAATGTAAATTAGTACTGAGGAGTTCTTGGGCTTTGGCCACTGTTATTTCCCATCATGCAAATCATAATTAGCTGTTTCATGAGATTCAGTTAAGCTATGATCTAATCCACAAGTAATATTAATACCCATTTAAAGAGACAGGTGGGAGATAGTGTGCTCCAACTCACTTTATTCCCTAGAGCAGTGATGGCCAACCTATGACACGTGTGTCACAGGTGACACGCCAAGCCCTTTTGGGTCACCCTGGCACCTTGCTTGTTCTTGAACTGTACGAAATACCAACTTTCAAGTGAAGATTTAACAAATGAAATTCAGCAACAAAAGTCACTAAGGTTTGAAAGTCACTAAGAATTATTTGTTTTTGCTTTTAATAAAATACATATATCGAAAATATAACCTTTTTACTAGAACTACAAATATAACAAAATGATGGATATTTCTAGATGTGACACAGCACCTGAGTTAAGCTAGGTTTTCTTGAGAATTTTGACACACCGAGCTCAAAAGGTTCACCATCACTGCCCTAGAGACACTAGAAGGCAAAGGAAGGTGGGAGCCTTTGCTTTAATAGTTGTCCTTCATATATCACCGACTTGTACACCAAAGTCTGCTCTTATACCGTGAGTAGAATGTGACTTACCTTCTTTAACATGCTCTCGGAAAACTGCAATAATGTGATTTGGACTTTGCAGAGTCAATGACTTACACTGCTAAGTCCGTGAGATTCTGATGTCATCAGCTCTGGCATTACGACAATTTGCAAGAACCAAATCATACATGATACAATGGAAGGTTGTACCTTTCAGCTGCTACTTTCTGCAGTGCTCAAATCCAGAACCATGATCACAATCTTCTTCTAAGATTGTCTGGATGCAATCTGGGCTGCCACGAGACAGTGACTGGATAATCTGCTAGGAAGTCATAATATGGGGCTATTGCATCCCCAGCATTACCACTCATTAGTCAGACAGTGATGGTATGCTGTTGCACATTTTAGGGTTGTGCCGCATGACCAGAAGTGTGCATTGCCACTACTGCATGTGCACAACCATCAATTTCAGCCTCCACACATGCCCACTGGACATAGCTACAAAGGCAGCTCCATCCAAAAGGTAAGACCAGTAGTGCTTTTCCAGCAATAGTTTTTAGTGGTTTTTAAGGAGGATATAGATAGGCTAGCCACAGATATATGTGGCGACCTGACCAGAGTGGCACCCTAATGGTGGTATATCTTTTGATCTCTTCGTGTCTATTCAAGAACAGCAAAAGAAAAAGAAAACATACAAACCAGCTTACCCTGGTTCAGATACATTAACTGAAAATGAATGCAAAAACACAAAGCTTGTGCATGTTAAAATGAAAATGCCATTTTAGCATAGCATGAAAATACAGAGTGTGCGTTTCATGCAGGCTTAAAAAGAAGGATCAAATTCTGTTTGCTTGTCAAGAGCAACCCTAGTTTGCTAATTTATTTTATTTATTTATATTTATATTTATATCCCGCCCCATACCCAAGGGTTCTCTGGGCGGCTCACAACATTTAAAAACAAACATAGCAAAACATAGCAAAAACAATATCAGTCCTAAAACCAGTTAAAGTTTAAAATACAGAATTAAGAAAAATACAGAACAGTTTAAAAACAGCAGGTTAACGATGGGGGAAGCGTGGGGAACATTTAACCAAAGGCCTGAGTGAAGAGGTACGTCTTCACCGCCTTCCTAAACAGAGACAGAGAAGGGGCCTGACGCATCGTGATGGGGAGACCATTCCACAGCCTAGGGGCCACCACTGAAAAGGCCCTCTCCTGGGTGCCCACCCGCCTAGCTGCTGAAGGTGGTGGGATAACCAGGAGGGCCTCCTCTCCAGATCTTAAGATGCGGGCAGGTCGATAATGCTGTTGTAGAAGTAAAAAAAACAGGCTTCTGGGCTGTGGTTACACCTAAGGTTTAATCCAGCATCAGTCCATCTTCAGACTGAGAGAAGGCATCAGCAAAGCGACTAGTACTTTTCTTTCCATGTTATCTATCCCAAAGGTGGATTTTCTGAGTTATTTAATATTGAAAGAAAGCAGTTTGTCACTTTGCTGATGTATTCTCTCACTCTGAAAGTGGACTGAAGCTGGATTATACCTTAAGTGTGACCACAGCCCTGCAGACAAGATTCGAGAGAAGAAAACTGAGGCGCAAGGACAGGATGAAGAAAAATGCCAAACTTTTAAGGCAGTGGTTCTCAACCTGGGGGTCGGGACCCCTTTGGGGGTCAAACTACCCTTTCAGAGGGGTCGCGACAAGTCTCCTGCTGCCCTTCCCTCCCACTTCCTAGCTGCTCTACCCCTGTAGTTGGGAGTCTCCACAACATGCGGAACTCCACTAAGGGGTCGCGGCATTAGGAAGGTTGAGAACCGCTGTTTTAAGGTGTTTAAACAGAGTTGTGATTCATTGTTCCAGTGCCATTTTCTTTCTGTTCCGCAGGCATAAAAGTCCACAAAGTCAATTTGCCTGTGCTACTTTGATGTCTAATACTTTACTGTACCTTAGCTGAAAATAATTTTCCCTGGTAGGCAAGGGGTAATGTAATGACAGATGGACTTCCTGCAGTTGTTGTCATGATTACTGTGCTGAGTCACGACCAATGTAGATTTTCTTTTACTAACATTTGTCTACAAATCGTACAGTTTGTCTGTTCCATTCCTTCCTTCCAGCTTCATTACAGTTTGCTACTAACAGATTTTGCATTTTCTTTTATTTAAGACCAAAAAGTGCAAAGTGAAGGCAAAAATGAACATGAAAACAACAATTTCAAGCTAGATTAGACTGCATCTAGAACATGGGCTACAAACAGCTACTCCCAGCATTCCATTGAGGCTGGCACAGAATGCCGGGAGTTATAATTCACAAACATCTGGAGGGACCCAGTTGAGATCTTTCAGACCTAGAGTTATTCTCATCAATAGGCCCTCTGTCATGGCCTTAAGTTTGTATTCATGAAAGAAAACAATGAGGTCAGATATACAAAAAGTCTCTTAGGGAGCATTCCCACTTAGTGTGTTGCCGGATTATTCTGGTCCGGGAACGACCAAATTCTGGTCTGAGTCTGGGGCGGGTTGCGGGAACAGTCCTGAGTGCACATTTCGGTGTTCCCATTTTGGACCTGGCAGTTGCAGATAGCAAGGCGATCCCGCTGTCTGAATGTGGCAGTGGTGGCGACGAGCCCAGCCTGGGCAGCGGCAGAAGCAGGAGCGGCACAGCACTTCCAAGTTCCTTTTTGTGTCGGCGGCAGCAGCAGGAGCAGCACAGCATTTCCAAGCTACTTTTCGTGAAGGTAAATGGCAGCGGCAGCAGGAGCAGGAGCAGTACTTCCAAGTTCTTTTTTGTGCCGGTAAACGGTAGCAGCGGGAGCAGGAGCAGAGCGGCGCTTCCTTGTTACGGGTCCACTGATCCACTTGTGTGCACGTGCAGAAGCAGATCAAATTCGATTTGGCAACCCACCCACCCTGCACAAACACCACCACCACATTCAGGCAGCGGGATTGCTTCGTAAAGGAACTTGGAAGCACCATGCCACTCCTGCTCCTGCTGCCTCCATTTACCAGCACAAAAAGGAACCTGGAAGGGCCGCTCCTGCTCCCGACGCTGTCGTTTACCGGCATGAAAAGTCCTGTTTAGACAGGGCTCCCTTGCCCAGATTTCTGCAGGGGTTTCTGCGATTACTGGCCAGTATAATGGGAATCCTCGATGCCGAGTCCCATTCCAGTCCGGATTATATTCCCTATGGGAATACACCCTTACTGGACCAAACCAAAGGACTATCCTGTCTTTTTCAGCAGGATTAACTTCATCTTTGGGCATTAATGGGCAGGACAGGAAAAAGAAAGTAATGTTCTCACTTATAGTTTGTCAGCTATATCTAGCAGTCTTGCTACAAGAAACTACACTGAGTCATCATGACCCACAGGCTCCTATCATAGCATAAATCACCATTAAACCTTAACAAGAGTAACACTGTGAACAGAGTGTAGCACAGGTTAGATCAGTGATGGCCAACCTATGACATGCGTGTCACAGGTGACATGCCAAGCCCTTTTGGGTGACACACACGGTCACCCTGGCACCCAGGCATGTAGTGCTTGCTTGTTCTTGAAGTGTACGAAATACCAACTTTCAATTGAAGATTTGTACAAAAGTCACTAATGTAAATAATTATTTGTTTTTGCTTTTAATAAAATACATATATCAAAAATATAACTTTACTAGAGCAACAAATATCACAAAATGATGGATATTTCTAGATGTGACATAGCAGCCGAGTTATGCTAGGTTTTCTTGTGAATTTTGACACACCGAGCTCAAAAGGTTCAGCATCACTGGAGGAGGAGGAGGAGGAGGAGGAGAAGAAGGAGAATTGGCTTTTCTACCCCACTTTTCTCACCCATTAAGGGGACTCAAAGCGGCTGACAAAGCTCTTCCCATATAAGAGTCCAGCTTCTCTTCCACTGGGGTTGTAGACCATCAGAACTTAAGGCAGTTGTTCCTTGATCCTTCATGAGCACAGGCTGCACTCTTTCTCTTCCTAATGGACCACTCACCTGCAGCTTCATTCATTCATTTTATCCCCACCATATGACTGACAGTCTCAGAGAGGGTTATAACAGTCAAAAGAAAGTTAAAGGAACCCTCTAAAAACAATACAGTGCCTGGGAATGAGGAAGAAAGCTGTTTCCTCAGCCAAAGGCCAGGGTAAATAGGTGCATCTCTGCCTTCCCCAGACATCTTCCCTGCTTCTTTCCCCCCTTTGCATTGACTTTTCTTGTGCCTTCTGCCTGCAGCCCCTTCTCAGCTCAACTTTTATCCACCTGCAGAACCTCCGTGCTGCTTAATATTCAGGTAACTTGTCACACGCCACCAGCCAGCAGATTCTTCATCCCACTCCCCACAGACACTGCACTTGCAATGCCTGATTTCAACGCCTCAAATCTCATTATTTCCACGGCTTGCTGTACGAAAGATAATGTAGATCACGGACAACCAACTTGTTTAAGCCTGTAGGCGGACTTGGAATACTGAGGGCAGGGTGTGGGGATCAGTCCTCTAACTCGCCTCCCCTTTGCCCTGACATGCAAGAGAGAGAGAGAGAGAGAGAGGATAGAAAATGCACAGAAACAATGCACTTTGTTTTTCCATGGTAACGGCAAAAAAGAACCAGGACTATTAAAAAGGACCCAAGATTTCTACAGTTCAGTGGTTTGATTGAGATGGGAGGTATTTAAAATGACACATTTCCAAGAGAAAAGCTTTCAATGTGTTTTTTCCCCCCCACTGTTCAAATCTGCACATTATTTCAAAGGAACAGAACACTATTATTACTGTCGGGTACTACTGAATTGTGACCAGCTGTACGGCACCTCCATGGGTACCACTACACAGGTTTCTTGGCAGAGATACAGAAGTGGTTTGCCATTGCCTCCTTCTGGGGAGAGGCTGGGAACTGACCCAGCAACCTTTCCAGGAAATCTGCTCTACTACTGAGCTACAGTCACTCCCATAGATAACAAACCCAGTATGCAAAAGGAAACGTTGACTGAAGAAGGTTCAAAGACCTTATGGGTACCAGAAGAACATCTCAAAGGCATCAAGATTTGGGCAATCCTATATTCTGTTCCTAAGCAAAAGGGCTTGCGGTGCTTTTCTGAAATTCAAGGTCTTGCTGATTATTCAGCATTCAAAAGCAATGGCAACCCACACATCAGGAATATGAGGGCAAAATGAGATCTGCTTAGAACTTCCATTCGATCTTACTGAGCCGTATTTTGATGCATGTTGACTCAAAAGATGATTCAGCTTTCCCAAAAAGCTCTTTCCCACCGCCAACCTCACAGACGCACTTCATGAGGATCCTCACAGTTTGAATGCCTCTTTCAGTTAATAAAACTGTGTTACTCTCATGCTTTGAAAGATAATGTATTAAGGCACTCGAAAGTATAATCTCTAGTTAAAATCTCACTTTTTGGTAAATTGCTGCCTACTGCTGTAGTAAAACATATGAGAAGCCCTGCTGGGTCAGGTCACAGCCCATCTAGTCCAGCATCCTGTCTCACAATTGCTTCTAGGCATTTTCAAGCAGAAGACAAAGGCAAAACCCTTACATGGTCTTGACAATGTAGAAGTCTTTCCTTTCTCATAGCCTAGGAAATGGCCTTTAGAGGCATCCCACCTGTCTCTCCAACCTGAAGAAAGTATCTAGGCATCAGTTCTAGAAGCCATTGATACACCTGCCCTTCTCCCCCCGCCCAAAAAAAAATCTATAAGAATGTAAGAAAAGCCTGCTGGATCAGACCACAGCCCATCTGGTCCAGTATCCCATCTCACACAATGGCCCATCAATTGCTTCTGGACCTATCAAGCAGAAGACAAGGGGAAAACCTTCCCCTGCAAATGGCCTTTAGAGGTATCCTGCCTGTCTCTCCAATCTAGAGGCAATAAGTAGGCATTCATAACTGCTCTCCATGAATTTGCCTAACCTGTTCTTAAAGTATAATGTTTACTTACATTAAAAATTGTTAAGAATTTATGGCTCACCGAAAATGTGTGATTTATCAACTAGTTGAGACAAAAAATGCACAAACCAAGGGGTTCTCTTCCCATATTTCAAATGCTATGAGAAAACAAAGACTTCCATGTTGCATATTTTGTTCATGACAAGCAAAATCAGTGAAGTTAAAAGCCTGTACTTGTAACAATTCTCTAACACAAAGACAGGAAGATGAGCATACAAATCTTAATTAACACAAATCAGACCCGGGATTCATCATGTTATTCAATGATGGAGAAAAGAAAGGTTATGTTTTAGCCAGCAGTTCTACAGAATTTCCCTGAATGAACTGCAGACCTTCAGCCTGCAAAATATTTGCTCCATCAGTGCATTATGCCCTTGCTCTGACAGCTCAATTCTTTGTCAACTTAGAGAGAAAATGAAATTATGCACTTTGGCTGCAGAAACTCCAAATGAAGAATTATTATCATTTGCCCATCTTTTAACATGATAGATGAGGGCAAAAAAAGGCTTGAGAGAGCTGATAAACATGACTAACCCCCTCATGCTCCTAAGATGAAATCAAACTACTGAAGGAACTGAAATCCCAGTATTCTCTTTGAATAATTTTAACTGTTACTTTTTTTAAAACTAGAACATTTAACTGTACAATGAAATTACAATTCGAAGATATTCTTACAAAACAGAGCATGATAGAATTTTCAAAAATGATGAGGCCAACTAGCAAGAAGTATTTTAACCTCTCAGCATCTGCCAAAGGGTTTCCTAATAAAGATGGTAGCAATTAGGTTTAGGGCTAATGTAAGGTTCAGTTGCTTAACTTATTGTTAATATTCTTTTTGGTGAACTAACATTTCAGGGCACTCATGGGTTATCTCTGGCCTACAATTCCAACCAGATGAGTAAGGAAGAAAGCCATAAATAGCCCTATGGCTCCTACTAATTCTAGTTCTGATGATGCACCCTCAAGAACACAGGCAGAAAAAGAGAAGAAAATATCCAAACACATGTAGCAAGCAATGGATAAGGCAACCTACAGAAAAGGAAGCAGAATTAACCACCCATTTGGGACCCAGCTCTCATGGGAAGGGCTACCCTTTCTGAGTTTTAGTGTTTTTCTCCAAAAACCTCTTTCATTCTCCACCACCACCTCAAGGATGCGGAAGAATCCATGCCAAGGAAATCCAACTGCTGCAGAGGAGGAAATGATGCTAACAGGGGGCAAAGGAGTATTTAATACCTTATTTCCTTTCTTCTGCCAGGAGTCCTGGCTTGAAATTAACCTATTGAAGATCTGGAAGCCAGTTTGGTCTAGTGCAGTGATGGTGAACCTTTTGAGCTCGGTGTGCCAAAATTCACAAGAAAACCTAGCTTAACTCAGGTGCTGTCTCACATCTAGAAATATCCATAATTCTGTGATATTTGTGGCTCTAGTAAAAAAAGGTATATTTTTGATATAGGTATTTTATTAAAAGCAAAAACAAATAATTCTTTACATTAGTGACTTTTGTTGCTGAATTTCATTTGCTAAATCTTCAATTAAGAGTTGGTATCTCATACACTTCAAGAACTAGCAAGCACTACATGCCCAGGTGCCAGGGTGACCATGTGTGTCATCCAAAAGGGCTTGGTGTGTCACCTGTGACACGCGTGTCATAGGTTGGCCATCACTGGTCTAGTGGTTAAGGAGTTGGACTCTTATCTGGGAGTACGGGTTTGATTCCACCCTCCCACATGAAGCCAGTTGGATGACCTTGGGCTAGTCACACCTACCTCACAGGGTGTTCTGTTGTGGGAAGAAGTACAGAAAAGCTTTGTCAACCACTCTGAGTCCCCTTAAATGGGTGAGAAAAGTGGGGTAGAAAAGCTAACTCTTCTTCTTCTAGTGTCAGCCCACCAAGAACAAGGTATTGAACGGAGTGTAGAGCTGACACACTAGATGGTTTTAAAATAACCCTCCTGAATCAGGCCACAGCCCACCTATTCTAAGATGTCATCTCACACAGTGGCCCACCAATTGCTTCTGGACATTCTCAAGCAGCAGATAAAGGCAAAACCTTCACTTGCTCTCAAGCCCCTAACAAATGGCCTTTAGAGGCATCCTGCCGGCCTCTCAAACCTGGAGGAAGTACCTTAGTCATCCACTCTTATAGCCATTCATACACTTGTCCTCTGTGAATTTATCTAATCCTGTCTTAAAGTTATTCAGGTTGGCAGCTATCACCAACAAGACATTTTAAAATTAAAAATATTTTAATTTCTTCATTTTATATTTTTGTTTTGTACTACTGTCACCCTCTCTGAGACCTTCTGGTATAGGGTGGGATGAAAAGGCAAATAAATAAATAAAACTGGGTCCCATGGACTCAGATATGTAGCTCATAACAGAAATGGTACTTATTCTACAAGTGTTGAAATCACTCCATTCATTCTACTATGGTGGCAGAACTGCTACAAAAAACCTTAGCATAAGTAGATTATAGCCTTCCCTTCTGGATTACTGAAACAATTTATAGTTGCATTCCAAGATCCTTTTTTCTGACAGAGTAAGAACACGAAGTCATACTTACCATCAATCATCATGAAAATAAAAAAGAGAGGAAATTCGCATTCGATCCCATCAAAAAGCTGAAAAGGGTGTGGGGAGTGGAGGAAAGAAGCAAAATTTAAGAGACAAATCACAGTTTTGCTTTTGGAAATACATTAATGTATGCTAATGCACGTTCAAAGGCACCAAAGATAAACATGGAAACAAATTATTCTTTTAGGTATTACAAATTCCTTGAGAAAAAAGATAGTTTATCTTGCTACAGAAAGATCTGCAATATATTTTCAAAGTGCTGTAGCAGAACTTTATGCACAAATGCATCGTGTATTTTTTTTTCCTTGTGCTCTTAGCAAGGGCATATTCACTTAAATTAAAAAAGAGGCAAAAATAAAAGCATCTGGAAGAAAAAGCTGTCTGCACAGAATTTCCCATTTTAACAGCAAACATTAATACTCAGAAGCCCATTGAAATTTGGTTATTAATTTACTCCAGCCTGTAGTCAGCTGTGAAATTAAATAAAATGATAAATACCTTGGCTATTTGTTAGGGGAAACAAACTTGAACATTGAGTTTGAAATGTAAGCACATTTACCTCTAAACAAATCAATCAGAGACGAATGTGCTGACGAGGCAATCTCTTCCGCACACATCCAAAGCTACTACAAGTAATGTCTCCTTCAGTAAAATGGATTGCACAGAAGTGCCAAAGCTAATGGTTCATATGATTTGCTAGCTCCTACTCCACCCTCTTTACAGAATAAAGCAGTTCAATCCCCACCACCACATTTGGAAACTCTTGCAGAAACTCCAGAAGAACAGAATTAAAAAGAATACTACAGCTTTCCCACAAAGAACTACAACAAAGATAATGGCTGTGGTTTGAGTATCAGACTCTAATGGATAGTCTCCCAGTTTGATTCCACACTCCTCCCCAAAGCCAGCTAGGTGGCCTTGGGCTAGTCACAGCTCTCTTTCTGGGCTCTCACAACAGCCCCACCTACCTCACAGGGGGTCTGTTCTGGGGTGAAGAAGACTTGACAGCTGCTTTGAGTCCCCTTAAATGGGTGAGAAATGCAGGGTAGAAAAGCCAAATCTTTGTGCTATCAGATCATTCTGGTGTACAATACAAAGAATAAAAACCACCTCTTTCTTCTTCTATTCAGACATAACAAACTTCAGAGATGAAGCGTGTGGCCCTCATGTTCTGAAGCCTCCTTTGATCTGTGATCATGAGAGTTGGCTTTTACATCCTGCTAATGTGGACCCAAAACAACTGACAAACCTTCTTCTCCTCACAACAGACACCCTGTGAAGTAGGTGGGGCTGTGAGAGCTCAGAAAGAGAAGCTGTGACCAGCCCAAGGCCACCCAGCTGGCTTCAGGTAGGAGTGTGGAATTGAAACCAAAGACAAACAATTAAGGCCGTGCCCCCTTGCAAGCCGTTTGGCGCTGTTTGGGCTCACATGGGCCAGGTGCGGGACCGGGAACATATCTTGGGCGTCCCCATGTCATTCCCGGCAATGTGGGACAGGCACGGGTTGGATGCAGATGGAGGCATCCCCACATGAATGGTGCCAAACTCTGGCACGGGGGAGCAGCGCCACCTGCTTTCTGTCCCGGCTCTCCCCATTGGAAGCCAGATTGACATTAGCCCACCCCTGTGCCACATCCTCCCCTCCCTTAGTGGCACTGAAAGCTGGAAGGAATGGAAAAAAGTTAAAATAAACCTTACTTCAAAATAATTTATAAAAAAAAATTAAAACATGGAAAGCCGCTACGAGGTTTAGCGTCAGTAGGCGCCTGAGCAGTTTTGTGCACCTCTGCTCCATCAGGAAGTGCAAGAATGCCCGTCAACTTTAAAAGGCAGAAAATCAATCCTTTATTTATGATTGCCTTGATCATCGGGGAAACAGGGGTTGGAAATGGAACAAAAATCAAGCCATTATGCAGCCTGCCTTGGCACGCGTGAAAAACGGTTGGAATTACTTCCATGGAAATGCAAAAAATACATAAATAAATAAAAATCAAGCCATGATCCAGCCTGCCTTTGCTATCGGCATTTTAAAAGGTCAGCAGCTGCGATCTTCAATGGACAGGGCAGGGGCAGCAAGCACACCCCACCTCCCAATGACGGGAGCGCCAATCTCCTCCCCGTTAGCCCGCAATCATTCCCATGTGGTGTCCCGGCTTGCTGAGCAATGTGTGCCAGTCCCCTAACCCGTGCCGAGACTTCTATTTTCAGGTATCAAATTTAGCACCCTTCTGGCATGGTTTGGGGGGATTTGGTGTGCTTTTTGTGGGCCAAATCCAAAACGCATGGGGACTCTCCTTGCTGATCCCGTGTTTGGAACCATACCAAAGTAGTATGGGGACGCACCCTAAGGGTCTGGCACTCCAACTACAAGACCAAACAAGAGCAACTTTTCCCAGTATCATAAAAGCATTACCTTAATCTCAGCTGGTTTATAATATTGTCGGTTTTTGTCCTCCAGTGCAGTTCTGTACCCATCTCTCAAAAATCGTTTGAACCCATATTTTCCTTTTAGCTTTCTAACCACCTTATCAATGGTTTGGTGATATAACGCTTCATCATCCACAGCAAAGGCAGGATAGCTAATACAGGGCAGGAGAGCAGCATCTGTGTTCTGGAAGATAAAAATAATGGATTGTCTAAGGAATTAAACAAATCCACTAATCAACAGGGGCTCTTATCTAGATTTGAATATCTGCAACAAGAGGTGCTCACATATACAGATCCAATCCATAGTTCCTCAGTTCCTTGAAAGTATATATGGACCGTCAGTAGCAGCAAATTTCCTCTTTCTTCATGTGTCACTCTAAATTTTTATACACTGGCCTCCTTTTAAATCCAGCAAGTGTGCTTGCTTTGGACTAACCCATGACAACTGTACAGATAGCTGAAATTTTGCAACCATTACTATTCAAACATTGCAACAAACATTATTTCCAAAAGGCTACATATGTTTAAAAATATTGAATATCATCGCTATGTATAAAAATAACGTTAAACCCTCAGTAGAAACATCTCCTGTGGGGAGAATGGGATTAGCACAGAGTCTATGTATTTGCTTCCACAGTTTACTGCCCTGTTATAAATATCAGACTCTCAAAGGAAGCCCCTTTGAAACATGGAGGAGAACTGATTAAACAGTAGGGAAAACATCACGACTGGAGCGAGAGCCAAGAAACAGCCTGTATAAAACAAACTTTCTATACATCACTAATCTTTTAGCAGCCTCTATTCCAACGGACTTTAAATTCCAGAATAAGCATCCGCATGAGCCTCGGCAAATCGCGCGTTTAAAATGCACCTACCGTCCCCATGGAAGCGTGTTTTCTTTGCCTGCATCTTTTTCTCCCTGCCCCCTCCCTGGTTGATAGGGTGCCAGCGGGAACGGAGAGGGACTGTGCTCTGCGAAGCCATAAGCAGGAAGACAACCCCGACAAGTCCAAAAGAAAAATACCCATCCAGCCGTCTCCCCCCCCCCCCCCGCTCCGAAAAGGCAGCCGGGCTGCAGTCAGCACTTGGGAGAAAGCAATTCATTAGGTTATGGTTTCTCATGCCGGCAAAGGCAGCGGCTGCAGCCACTGATCGTGCAATCGTTCGCTCATTCCCTCTCAACACTTTCACTCTGATCACTCTGGGCTCTGATCGGGAACTGAAAAATAGAAAAATAGCCATAGGTATTTACAAGTTCTCGTCTCGTCTCCCCGTCCTTTGCTTCCAAAGGTAGCAATTTCACTGTCAAAATCCACCCCTTACAGCAGTCATTACACTGTAGCAATCCACCCACTTCACACCTGATAACAATGTTGCAATTCTGAGCAATTCTGGCTCTTTAAAAGTTCTGACCTTTAGAAAGGGAAAAGGAAGGGAAGCTGCTGTAGTACTGGGAGATGTGTGAATGTTTAAGGCTATGTGTGTGCAGGCAGGCAGCAGAAGCAGAGCCAGGGTGCTTTTTTCTGAGATCTTGGCTGCTAATCCCTACCCCTTTTGCCATGGATCATCTCCATGCACTATGTTGCTTGGAATACCCGTGGCTTCCAAAAAGTGCGCTGGTAGTCTTGTTTAAAGAGCAGTCTTTTTACCATGCATTTTCCTCCCTTTGTGCCACTGGAAGCTTAGAGAAAAGCCAGGCATGGGGGTGCTCAGAGGCAAAAGAACCTTTTTAACAGACTTTTTATTGCTTAGGGACGGGGCCAAACTCTAGATGCCTGGTATACTAAGCTGTTGGAATTCACCAGTACAGAATGTAAAATATTCTGAGTTAAAATAATGCAAGGACAAAACAAAAAATATCACATTATTTTACAGAGATTTGGAACCTGCTTTTGATATATGCTGGCTCGTTTTAAGTAGAATGGTTACCATCTGTGCAAATCCTATCACTATTTTTGGAATATGCACACACGATTGCACAAAAATCTTAATATTGTAAGTTGTCTTATGATGCAACATGTTATATTGTTATACTGCTTGACTGCTTTGTTATCAGGTTGTTATTGATTCCTATGGAAATGCAGTTGGTTTATAGCTATTATTTTGTGTGTATATAATTCTGGAGCACATTAATAAAATGTTTCAAGTGGTGTTCTGATACAGATGTTATTCCACTGCGACTGCTCAGTGTTGACAATCCCAGCATGCCTTTATAAAGGAAAATGCTCGCCTGGCTCACTGCAAAAATCACAGTAAGCATTATGAGATTACAGCAAGGGTTGATAAAACCCCAGATTTGCTACGAAGCTTGAAAAGGCACTTTCAGAGTAAAAAAAAAATCCTTAAAAAAGAGGACTGAAAGACAGAAAGCAAGAAAGAAGCAGGAATTCATTCCTTTCCACCGTGCTACTTCACAGAGGCAAGACCTTAGGCTAGAAGGGCTCATGAGAGGGAAAGATTAGGACAGCCTCATATACAGTATGTCCACCTAGGGAAGGTTAAGTTAGATGTGTCAGGGCTTTTTGTTTGTTTTCTGTATGAAGATTCTTGGCTGAGGCATCCTTCTGAAGCAAATGTAATTGATCCATGAAATAGACTGAAGTTAATATACCTGAAGTTAATCTGAAAACTTTCTCATCACAGTACTCAAACTATATTTTTATTATTTTTTTTAAATTCTCATTTCTCTAATTGTATTTCTTGCTAGGCTAGTAAAGCTTATGAGCAATATTCAAGACCTAGGTCACTGAGTCTTGGATATAGTTTGCTGTCTAATTTATACAATACACACACCTCCAAAAAATCCCTGTTTTGGAGCATCTAAAAAATAAATGAAAATATAGAACACTGGGGAAAGCTACCTTTTTTCTTTTGATTTTTAAGAATGCAGTTTTGATTCTTCCATGAGGCAAGTAAAGCAGTAACAGCAAAGATTAATGGGTTGCTTAATTTGTGGAAATGCTACCCAGTATGGGAATGAAGGAAAAGGCATTATGCCGTGACTGCTAATTTTAAGGCAATGAAACTGAGTGTGCTGTGATACTAATGGAAATTCTAGATTATAGGCATCTAATGTCAAATCAGCTTGGTTTCTCAGCAGGCCATATGCCATGAAGAGGTATCATCTGCAAACTCTCATGCAAATTGTCAACCCTAAAGATAAATGACAATTTCACCTCTAAAGTTCCCAGTGATCTCATGGCTGGAGTGACGGATTATGCGTTTCCATTCATTCTATTCAGAAGCAATGCGGTTTACTTTTAACTGTGTGGCTGCTGAGTTCTGCCCTAGCACTCAAGGCTAGAACTAGTTCAGATGTTGAAAAAATGATGGTGATTAATCCAATTCAGCAGCTATAGAACAGTCTTGAAAATGCACAGGATTATGGATACGGAAATTCTGTTCTCAGATAAAAAAGCTTAAGAATGAAAAATCCTGGCATGTGGGTTTATAGAAAAAAGATATATTTTACTTTTAAGTACATCTTTTTTTGCCTTCTCAAATTCAAGCAAGAGATAGAAGTTTAGTGTTGAAAATAAACATCTAAAAAGGACTGGAATATTCAAAGTTCTTATACACTAGGCATATTCTAAACAGCTCACATCCTAAATAATATGGGTTTGTATTAACCTCCGTAGAAGACAAAAAATGAATTTTATATGAGATTTGTTACATGCACCTTTCACGTGAAGATATAAGGGTGCGTATAATTTCTAAGCACTGTAGAATGCATAGAAAAATGGGGACATGGTCTACTTATGCAGCATTATTGTCATCTAGGAGCACATAAATTACAGTATATTCTGGTGTATAAGAGTGTCAGGGGGTATTGGGGTGTCAGGTACCCCCCTTGGTAATAAATCTTCGCAGAGTTGCACTTCTGTGTTGAAAAAATAACTTCTGCTGTCCCGGGAAAGGCTTGCTGGCTTCTGCTGCGCTGTCCAATATTTCAAGAGGTTCGCCCCCCCCTTTCTCTGCCCACAGCTTAAGCAAACAGACTGAGGCAGATTTCTCCGTAGAGGTTGTTTATTCTTAGCGGTTACATCTCTCTCCCTCCCCAGTCTCGAACAGAACTCAACAGCAACACACAGACTTTTATACACTTTGTTATCACACGATGGTGACTCACTTCCCTTGTATTGCACAAGCCTGTGTTGCAAGTGTTACACAAACTTACTTCATTCAGCCTTGAGCAGTCTGGTGATACTTGTGACACTTAGTTACCTTTCTGCACACATCTCTACATTTTCCTTATATGGGCTTTCCAGCCTAACAAAGAGTACTTTTTAACCCAGGAAAATCTTCTCAAAAGTTGGGGATTGTCTTATACACTGGGGCTCATCTTCTTATACGGCGAGTATATCCCGAACTCTATATTTTAACTGGAAAAGTTGGGGGTTGTCTTATACGCCCAGTCGTCTTATGCGCCAGAATATACGGTAACCAAAATAACACATAGTAGCTGACTTCCACTCAGAAGAGAACTCTGTAATACCGGAAGGGATGCAAAGGCCTTGAAAAATAAAGCACCAGCAAGCTTTTCTGGCTGACACTAGAGGGCACTAAAAGCAGGTGCAGTGATACGCATTATCTGGAACTTTCAACAATACCTATTTGATGATGATGATGATGACGATGATGATGATAATGTTTATTTATATCACCCTTTCCACCAAAGGGGAGTACAGAGATATGGTTTAAAATTACAGACTACAAAATCCAGTCTAATACTACAAAATACAGGTTACAAAATAAATAATAGCCTACCAATACTTCTTCTATTTTATGAGAAGGTTTCTGACCTAGCCACTTGAGCCTTTTGGTGACTCCTCCTTGAACTATAATATAATGTTTGAGGTGTGATCACAATAATACTTCAAGGAAAGTCACTAGAACAAAATGGAGGATTCTTCAGAATTCCCACCTGAATGACAGTATCTACTCTGAAACATCTTAAAAAGAGGAAATTCGCCACCCAGATGTTGTGCATGATGAACCTGAGTTTCAATATTTGTGGGGGTTTTGTGCTATTGTCATTACATGTCAGGCCATAACAATGTCTCATTCAACAGTTTTATGTTTATATATAAAAACAGATCTACCAACCAGAGCAAGAATGCATTAAGGAGATGCATGATTTACACTCCCATTTGCTTTGCCTCAAAGCGAATGGGACAGAAATCCACACTTGTGCAAATGGAGCCTCTTCAAATGTGCTAGGCTTCAAATTTGCCTTGAGTCCCTGCCACCACCAGTTGTGACTCTGAATCCGATCCGAATCTGATCAAATCCATATCTGCTTTGGAGGTGACTCCACAGCCGCTTTGAATGTAACAAAGCTTGAAACAAAGGAACAAAAGCTTTCCCTTTGCATGCAAATATCAGTCTTTGAATATAACCGATATATTTGTTTGCAATATTAATTGTGAAGGTGACAAACATTTTTTGCCCATCCCTAAACTTTATCCACGTGCAGTAAAAAAAAGTGGTCCCAAAGGAGTGGTGGTAGTGGCCACACTCATCCTATGACATTAGATGCAGCCTGAATCACAAAGATCTTGATCATGGAGTAGCATTCAAAATAACAAATTCTAATTCTGACACAGACAACAACCTCAGAACTTTAATTAAATGCAATATTAAAATGACCGTGCAATTCTTAACTGCATCCAAATTTTCTAGTCTTTCCATGTTACATTAAATTCAATTTCATCAAAAGTGACGTACGTGAGACCTTGATTCACGGGGAAGCAACGAATAAAGGGTTTGTCTATTCCTGTTGTGAGCGTCAAGATCCACAAATATGACAGACCATGAACAGCCCTGTAAATTAACAGAAAATGAGTATCATGTATTAATGCTGTGTAAGTACTGCAGTGCTTGGTTCAGCAAATAGCAGGCAAAAATGAATGAACATTATGATTACTTCTACTAAGCATGAACTAGAAATTTCAAGGAGGTAATGGCATTTCCAAGACAAACGGCTATATACTATTTCTATACTATATACATTAAGCAAACTTTAATTGACTTTTTTTAATAGAAGTTAAACCCAGATATGAATTATTAGGATTTATTTATGGCTATGTAACTTATCCTTTTGGCAAAAAGATGAAAGCTTATATTGGCCAGCCAATAACGTGAGGTATAGAAACTAATTGTGATTGGAACAAGTAATACACATTTGGCAGCAGAGAAGCAGAGCCAGCAGATCTAAAGAATGACGGCGCTGATCAGCTCGTGTACAATTGCCATGAAAACTCCTCCGTGGTGACACACCTGACATTTTATAACTCCAGTTGGCAGAGGAGCCCATTCCAAGAAACCTGTGAATGCTCAGCTGACTATTCTGACACTTTACATTGGATCAGAGGCCCATTATGGTAAAACGGTTCGTGCATTTCCATGATTGTTATGATGGCCTACGCATGTCCAATTATATTTACTTGGCAGTGCATCAGGTCATAGATCTGCCCAAATCAGGGCCTGAAATATATACTGCTCTTTATATTGCTACCCTGCTACCAAACCTCTTTAACTGGGTAGGTTGTTTCCCACCTAAATCAATTCCCAATATAAAACATGTCAAAGCTAGAATTTAATTACAGCAACATAAACAGACTAACAACAGTTGTGACCCATACCCTACACTCATTAGGAAGCCTTCGAGATCTTATAACAAATAAATCTATTTAAAAGGACAACTCCTCCTCCTTCTCCCACCCAATAAGCAAGCAAAGAATCGTAAAATGTGCAAGGAAACCTCCACTGAAAAAAGGGTTTTCAAACTCCTCCCTCTGTCTCCTCAAAAACTATGAGCGAGTATCAAAGAAATCCCTATCATGAGGTGATAAATTTACTATTTAAGACCTTTCCATATTGCTTCCCACTTAAAAAAAAATCACAAAAGTATTTTACCAAACATAAAAAAGAAAGGTAAAAATGGAACAATAGTAGCAGCTAAAACACATTAAAAATGGAACAGGCCAATGGGGAAATAAATTTAACACAGGGAATAGTTGGAGTGTGGGTATCTCACAATCCACAGAGTTGAAGACATTCCAAAGAAAAGATGCCTCCACCAAAAAGGTGCCGAGTTGTGAATATTGTACATTCCTTTAATAACACTTTGAATTAGCGAACAGGATCTACTTCAGAGCCAGGTGGCTTGGTGTTCTATTTTAGCTTACAGCATCATCAGAAAATCAAACAAATCCAGCCACACTTTACAGAGGAGCCATATAGCAAGTATTAGTATATCTAGGGACTTGACAGTTGCTCACGTGAACCAGTTTCTCTTCCCCACTTTTCTTTCCTTTTCTAAGGTTCTGAGGTTGTATCCAGATGCTGCTTACTTATTCCACTGAATTTTGATAGTTCAGAATAAAGCATGATATTTTAGAATATTCATGCTTTATTCTGAAATATCCAAATATAGCAGAATTAGTAAGCAATCCTAAAATGGGCAACAAAAGAAATTTAGCAGATTATTACTATTGTTGATGCTTTAATTCTTGCCCATTCCTCATTTTGAAACACCTGACTCGTTCCTGGATGTTGAGATGGTATTGGAGAAGCAATAGAAGAGTTGTTTTTTATACCCTGCTTTCTTAGCCTTTTAGGGGGACTCAGAGCTGCTGACAAACCTTCTTTTCTCCTCCCCACAACAGACACCCTGTGAAGTAGGTGGGGCTGTGAGAGCTCTGAAAGAGAGCTGTGAGTAGCCTAAGGTCACCCTGTTGGCTTCATGGAAGAGTGCGGAATCAAACCAGGAAACCTCCAGATACAAGTCTGGCATAGGGATGTGTGCAAATGCTTTTTGGGGGGGTTATACATACTGAATCAAATTTGTAAAAATCATATTTATTCAAACAGATCCCTTCAAATGTGGTAGGATTCGAATACGAATGTTTGATATGAATTGCATATGAATCCCCTACATATCCCATATGAATCCCCTATGCATCCGATATGTATCCCCTATGTATCCACTCTGAATGCATCAAATCTGCCCTGAATCCACTCTGGTGCAGCCGCTATGCCACCTCCCAGGTTCATGAATGTAGCAAAGCTTCGTACAAATGTTCCAAAGCATTTGATTCGAATTCGAATGTCAATCTTTGAATATAACAACATTCAGTTTGAATACAGATGTCCAAGTTTGGATGAATTCGTATGAATTTCGAATGTGATGAATATCTGTGCACATCCCTAGTCTGGCATGCTAACCACTAAACCAAACTGGCTATTGGTTCTTTTTAAGAACTGAAAAACTAGTAGTTCCCAATTATAGTGAATTTTCATGCAATAATCAAATGTATTCCTCCCTTTTTTTAATGCAGAGTTTAAAAGCCAACCACAGGTCAATAACCCTGAATTGATTAATTAAGATGTGTAATTATGCCATCCTGCTCCTTAAGACATTTTAACTGCTCTCCAAAACATCTAAATCAATGTATACACTTTTAAGTGGGCATCAGTAAAGATTTGGAAAAACTGATGCTGCAGAAATTACATGCAGCAATTTCTTTTGTAGCGTAGTTAGAGGCCAGCAGCTAAATAATTTTTAAAAAGCAAAACAACCTTGCTAACCTACTTAAGAAGGAGAAGAAGGAGAAAAGAAAAGAGGAAAGAACAGAATTGGGGCCTGAATAAGCTTTAATGTATGGGTAGGAGTCGTCCTTTGATCTCCAATGAAAGCAATTTACTGTAGAACAAGCAGTTAATTAAAAATGGAGAATGAACAAATACTTAAATATTTTTACTACCTGATTGCCGAAGAGGTTGAATCCGTTAATTGCTTCAAGGGCTGCTTTTGCTAACCCAACAGAACTGAAAAAGAAAGAAAGAGAAGAAGGAAAGTTGCTTGTTACACTCACAACTCCAGAATTTTTTTTAAAAAAACACCCAGATTCCCAAAGGCTAACTTGAAGATCAGATCTCTTCTTGCTGAGGGCTTAAAAACAAGCAGAGTAAAATGATGATACAGTAGGCTTACTTTATTTTTTGGCATTTTATGTTTAAAGGTCACTGGCCATCTTTTTTTTTAAAGTATTTTTGGATTGGAATAACCTTGCAATTGGGCATCTGAGACGGAAGGTTTGATGGTCTTGCTGAAAGGGCTTTAAGAGCAAGAACTCCACCTTGTGCTCAACTTCTGAAGAGGACTGGCATCTTTTTGATGCATTCCAGTTTTATTTATTTAAGTATTATTTGTTTATGAAACCTTATTATTTCAGCCAGCATCTTTACTGAGCACTTTTGTTGTCGGGGATGACCTTCCTGCTACCTCTTTCCATTGGCAACTGGTTGACTGCATGGGCACCTCTAGGCAGCTTTCTTGGCAGAGATGCAGAAGTGGTTTGTCATTGCCTGCTTCTGAGTAGACAGTGAGGATCAAACTGACAGACCTCTGCTCTCTGGGTGGTCTGCTGTACCACTAAGCTATAGCCACTCATCCCTTATTTAGTAAACGCATCTCTTGTTGGTTACCACTGAGTCATAGCCAACTCCTGGTTGACTGTATGGGCTTCTCCATGAGCCTCTCTATGGAGTTTTATTGGCAGAGATACAGCATTAGCTTGCCTTTACCTACTTATGGGGAGAGGCTGGGATTGCATCGGCAACCCTCTGCTTTCACTGAGCCAGAGCCTCTCTCAAGAAAAAAGGGACACTCAATTAAGACCGTCAAGGGAACACCAAGAGGCAGGAGGTGGGACAGGTAGCTTGATCCCAATTGCTACCTATACACAAAACATGTATTTCTCTATCTTTTATCCAGATCAGGTACAAGAGATAACAAATAATAAAGGACAACATTTAAGGAAATATAACATTTTAAGCGCTTAGAAACCAAAACAGACAACTTTCAGTTACAGAGAATTTCAATATAAATGCAGAATTAGACAACAAGTTGGTATAGTCTGGAAAGCTTTCTGTCTCAGCTTTGTACCCAGGATATGCTCAGAAACGTAGTCATCATCCTTGCCACACAACATGCTTGCACGAGAACCAACATTTTGAGCAGGGACTCTCTATCTGTAGCACGCATTTCCTTGCCCCAGCACAGCAAGCTAGAACTGCTGTAAGTGGCTTGAAACTTAAATTATAAGCAGGAGATCCAGGTAAGTTAAAATGTGACCTTCCATGCCCCCTCCCCCCTCCCCCCTCCAAGAGACCACTATAGACATGATAATTTCCTGAAAAAGAAAATCATAGGGTTAATCTCCCTTTTCATAATGTTTCAACAGCAAGTCCAAACATAAGTATTTTATGTACCAAACAGCAGATACTGAATCCTGAAGCCAAAAGGAGAAGAAGGAGCAAAGCAGGGATGTTCAGCTTTAGATTACATGCACTTTGCAAGTTGAAATAGCCAGCTTCAATTTCACATACCTCCACTTAAAAAGATAAAAGTGAACGGAGCTGGAAAGGTCCACCACACCTGAACCTTCGGAGATGTCAAAATGAGAATACATTTCAAGATCAATCAAAGGTAACCTGCCTCTTGGGCCAGGCAGCTCACGTGGACAGCAATGAGGTCAAAGGTATTTGACAGCTATGAGCATGATGAAAAAAGGAATCGCTACAGACTCTGAGACCCATGCAGAAAACAACAATGGGTTTTAATAAGATGGTCCAAATCAACAGCCTGCAGAACCATACATCATAGAGTGAAAAATATTTACAGATACTAATTAAATCTGGAAAAACTAACAGCTTGAATTCAGTGGAAAGCATAACCTGGTGACCATGCCACAACCACATGGAGGGAATTTCAAGCAAGAGCAAGAGCAAACGTCCTCCTGCATGTAGCATATTTATAATAAATGCAGCTTCTGTTGGAACATTTTCATTAGTAGCTAACCATGAAACACTGATTTCAGACTGTTCCTTTATTTCTAACCGTCACACCAATAGGTTTCAGAGCTTTTCAGAACCTGTGCCAGGAAAAAGAAAAAGGCTTTTGGGGTTTAATTCTAATTGGTTCAACAAGGAAAAGCTGATTAAGTTGGCTACAAAACCCTCTACTGAGCAGCTGCCATCAAAAGCTGGTGAAATCCCACAATTTTCTGTCTTCTCTGATTAGAAGTTATTGTTATTGAGATAAAGGGATGACACATTAAAAGAAGCTGAGATTGGCTGCTGAACTGGTTCCTTAATACCAAGCCTCTAAAAACAGTGACAGCCAATATTTTAGAATAGCATACTGTGATTCCAAAATACTAGCAGTAAGATAGGGCAACATAAGAGAGAACCAATTCAGATGAAACAGAGGTATTTCGATACGTCCCTCACTCTATCTCCAGTAAAATAAGGGGGACATGAATATAAAAAGTTATTATTTCAGAGTGAAATGTTAAAGCTCACTCCCTGTTGTACCCGTGCAATTTGCAGAGAGGATTGTCTGTTCCTTCTGACATACAAAGGTGATTTTATCATGAGAGTGTGATCAGAAACTGTGAAATAAGTGTCTTCTAGGTCAATTCAAGGCTCAAGGGATACATAAGAAATACCAGAACCTGGGCCTATTCGCACTTGGCTTTATTCTGTTATATATCCTGGAATAGGGACTTGCTGTCCATATGCTAGTGCAGGCTTCAGTAGGCCCAAAGTGAGGTCTGCCAGAGTCTGCATTAGCATGTGGACCACAGACCCCTATCCTGAGATATACTCCAGAAAAAGGCCAAGTGCGAATAGGCCCACTGACTTACCACCTCCCCAAGCCTCTGAATATGTGCCTCTTTCCCAGACAGGAAATCAGCACTATGAGGACAAGCTTACTGTTTGGGTTGGATTGGGCAAGAAGCTACATAGCCAAACCTAGCCTAGAAATGACTACCATATTTTCCGGCATATAAGACTACTGGGCGTATAAGATGACCCCCAACTTTCCAGTTAAAATATAGAGTTTGGGATATACTCGCCGTATAAGAAGACAACACCCGGTGTATAAGAAGACCCCCGACTTTTGAGAAGATTTTCCTGGGTTAAAAAGTAGTCTTATACGCCGGAAAATACAGTACTTTGAATGGCTGACCAATGAGGACCATGGAAACCCAGTAGCTGAATGCCAATCAGTGACAAGCACTCATGGTCAGGGAACCATCATCAGAGAAGGTGAAGGGACGGGATGGTGAACAGGCAACTAATGGCACCAGCAGCATGGGCTGTAGAAGAGCAAAGGAGAAAGCTGATAACAGCCAATGGCAGATGGATGGAGAACATTTCCTATCGCTGAAGCACACCATGGCTTTGTCTGAGTGTGAAGCCCTAGGGATTTTAGGTGCTCAATCCTAATTGACAAACTTAATTTGTATGTGACTTCAGATGGGGTAAGGAGTGACCAAAAAAAAAGGCCTGTCTGATTGCACTTTCAGAATACTGTTGTCTCATCCTTAGTCATCATATGGTCCACTCAGATCAATCCCTTTTTATTAGCCAATGGATATATCAATATCATTGAAACTAATAAATCAGAAGGTTTTAGATATTCAGGCCTGCCAATGCGTGTGTAGGAGGGCCAATTCTTGACCCTGTGTGACAGTTGGCCATATTGCTTAACCACCAACAAGCTCTCTAACTTGGCTCATAGTGGCTAATGGCTCCTGCAAACTCAATCAAGGGGCAGGGCACTATCACAGAGGAATAATAGTGTGTTTTTGTCCATATACTCTTTTGCCCACCTCAGTGTGTAAATTAAAGTCACAAGGTGAGGGCCTTTTTTCAGGTGTATGATTATTGGAGACATGCAATAAGGCCTTTTCTGTGGTGGCCCCCAGTTTGGAACAGCTTTCCAGTTGAGCTTCATCAGATGTCAACATTATATGGTTTTTTGTGCTTTGTTAAAACATGCCTCTTCATTTGGATCTTCAATCGGTTGCTTCCCTGGAGTCTTGTAGGAAGCGGGGGGGGGGGGGTGCATTTTAAAATGTATTTTAATTCTCTGTGTTATAAATTTTATCTTTTTACTATTGTAACCTGCCCTGGGACCACTGGATAAAGGGCAGGATGTTAATCAATCAATCAAATATGATCCCAGAGGGTCATTGGTCCACGGAAATTGCTGCCAGAAGAGTTGGAAACAGCAGCCAGCCTAGAAAGCTTTAAGGAAGGGTTAGACAAATTCACGGATGACAAGTGTATCAATGGCTACTAGAATGGATGCCTAGGTACATTTGCAGGGATTTGAGAGCAGGCGAAGGTTGTACCTTTGACTTCTGCTTGAGATGCCCAGAAGCAATTGGTGGGCCACTGTGTGAAACACGATGCTGGACTACATGGGCTGTGGCCCGATCCAGCAAGGCTCCCTTATGTTCTTAAATATTGTAGGTGTCTGTGGCTGAAAGCCACATTAAAAGAAACAGGCAGATGTGTCGAGAAACAAAAGAATCTTAATAGGGACAGATAACATGACAGCAGCAGATTAGCTGTAGAACAAAGGAGAACAAGTTAAAAAGATTGTTCCTTCTTCAAGGCTTGAAATACAAAGATGCAACCTTTAAGAAGCACCATGATTACCAGCCACACAGATGGGAGATGTCAAAATTGTTTCCGCAGAGGTGTTCTGCAGATGCTTGGAAGCAGCTTGATCAAAATGGTTACAGGACAAATGAATATTTCAGGAGTCTGAATGCACGCAAAGGAGCTGCACAATCCAAGGAAGGCTTCATAAAGCATCCCCACCCCCACGCATCTTCCATGCTGAAATTTCTCCAGGAAAAGCCATTCTGCTTGCAACGAACATCAGGATAAAGCTATCCTGATGTTCCATGCACTCAGGAGCCCTCATTTTGTGCAAGGGCTGAGTTCTTACAAAGTCAAAGTGCCAAACAGCAACACATTTTTGCAAGTATACATAATTTCAGCTTCATCTCTACACCATCATCCCTTGCTACCTGTGGTTTTATTACCCATGAGTTAGGTGCCTTTGCAAGGAAAAAGGACTCTGAATCTGGCCATAGAAACTAGCTGTTGTTGAGGAGCAGTACTTGAGGAAAGCTGGAAAATGTTATTTCCTGGCACCCTCACTAACTGCCTCTTGGGATCCATGCCATTTTGACAGAACTAGCACTCATGAATTCTGGACAACAACAATAGTAAATTCTACAGAGTAACCTTCCTGCATAAAACCAACAACTGGCCTTTACAACAGTCAACCCAGTAAAGAGGAAGCCCTTTTTCTAAGGCAGTCCTTACCTAGCTTATTTTTTATGAATACTTTTTAAGAGAATTGTAGCTGACTTCAGGGCTGTGGTTTAATCCAGCTTCAGTCCACCTTCAGAGCAAGATAACGTATCAGCAAAGTGACCAGTAATTTCCTTTCCACATTATCTATCCTGAAGGTGAATTTTCTGAGTTATTGAACATTGAAAGAAAACAGCTTGTCACTTTACTGATGTATTTTCTTACTCTGAAAGTGGACTGAAACTGGATTAAACCTCAAGTGTGACCACAGCCCAGATGGTGGCCGGATATAGCAATAGACAGCAATCATGTAGGGTATCCCTCACCTAGGATTATTGCTTCCTATCTAGACAGCCTTGGCCCCAGGGCTGTCTTTGCCTATCTGATGACACCCATTCCAGACAATCCTGCTGCCTTAGACTAGTACAAGTCTGTGGCCCTGGTCACCCAGCAGCTCCAGCATTCCAGGCTAGAGAAAGAAGGCAACCTGCATGCCCTGCACAGCAGACTGTGGCCTGGATGCCAGGTCTATGATTTCAGGTTCAGCTCATGCGCTTCTGCAGTTCCTAATTTAGATTCACATGTAAACCAAAACTGCAACTGCAATAAAAACTTATGATTCTTGTCAGTTCAAATGCCGGATGGAGGCACGGCGTCCATGCGCTTTGCAAGGCTCACCAAGTAAACCAAGGGAAGAAACTACAAAGTTTCTGTCTTGGAAAAAAAGTAAACCGGAAAAGCACACCGCAAGTACGGAGGGCTAAGTAACCCTAACGACGGGAGTCTTTTTCCTGAAACCCATCAGGACTATAATCCAAATAAATTCTCTCTGTATTCTGAAATAACCTTCGCTCCTTGGCTGTTTTGTCCTCCTCCAATTTTATTTATGTCCCAATTTGGTCTAACTTTATGGCTTAACTCCTTGTGATAGCAAATAGTCTATGATAAGGGAGCAGAAGGGCAGTCTCACAGCAACAGCACCCTTTACCTTGCTTTGTCCCACTCTCTTGCTGCACAGTTTGCACACTACTTGCACTTCTTTTACATGCACAGTTTATGCCCTTGGCAAAACCCCTATAAACCGCCTCTCTGATCAAGGACTAAACTCTGACACTAAAGGGAAAATACAGCTTAAGGTGTTCTGAAATAGCCCACTTTCCTGCATGAAGGTACCAATATATTTTAATATATACTAAAGCAATGAATGGAAACCTCTAAAATTAATACAAGTATCTCATTTTTATTGCGAGGGAAAAGTTACAAATACGTAAAAGTGCAGACACAAGCACCCACCCGACGTCCTTAATGTTACTGCACACTGAAATAAACGCACTGAGCCGATACCACACATTTTTATACATAACAACTGTCTTTGTAGCCTCTCTTTTTATTCTACAGTATTTGTGAGCTATTTTCCTAGGAAAATTATTACAGTTGTCATCTAAAAGGCCACAGTTCTACTGACTTCACTGCTAATGGAGCACAAAGAGAGGTAACATATAATTTCAGAATTTTATTTCAAGAGGGTAAGGGAACACAGCTAAAAGAGTATTGGTATTCTTAACACAGAAACAGACAGACCATGGAAGTATTATATTATACTGGAGTCTATAATGATCCAGCAGCTACATGAACCATAAGGTGCACTTGTTGAACACTCCTAGAATTAAGTAGTGTGCCCTGCTGTTCAGAATTATACTTAAAACTATGGAGGTCAGCAGTCAGATCCTTAAGATCCTTAAGCAGTCAGATCCAAAACTGAAGTACTTTGGGAAGGTTCAGTTCATCTCTGGGGACAGGGGGAAATATTCATTCTCCAGTTTCTGTGATGGCTCGTGATAAAGTTGGACACATTGTCAGGTAACATGCAGGTGTGTACAAAGAAAACCCAACTTTTGCACTCAGTCCAGAGAGAGACTGGAAACAAACACATTCATAGAGTGGAGGCCATTCATATGCTGCAGGCATTCCAATGCAATCACATTTATGCAACACGTTATTCACAGTCTGGGGAAATTCATTCATCCAGCCTTGTTACTAATGGCATCTATGGCTTTTAGGTGACTTTCATGGCTCAGAGCACCTTTGTTCAAGCAGCATCTTCCTTGGATGAAGACAGGTTGGCCACAGGTGTTTGTGTTCTAGCAGTATCTTGGCTACTGTACATTATGCACAGGGCTGCCTTTAAAAATGCTCCGGATGCTTGAGGTGCTCTAGAATAGGGGCTCCAGGCTGCCAACTGGGTACATGTCTCCACTACTCTATCAACTGCAGGATGAGAGAGGATTCTTAAAAATTAGAAACTGAGAGGCAAAAATTGTCATTCCTACCTTGAATGGAGCTCTGTGCTGCCATTGTTGTATTTGCTCCCTCTTTCCCACACACCGAAGTCAGGGACCCGATATGCCCTTTCCACACAAAAGACAAGGTTTTGTATGAAAGCCACCTAAACCAAAAGGGGGAGAGAAAAAGGAAGGGGGCAATGGGTGGACAGAAAAGCAAAGAAAAACTGTGATATCTTAGCACTTCTTTTATAATTACATACATCCTCATCAATTCCACAATTTCCTTCAGTTTTATCTAACCCATAATATCCACCTTTGGGTTAGACAAATGACTAATAAATTGCTGATGGGTTCTCTCACTATGAAAGTGGAGCAAGGTAGTAGTAGCATTTGGAGACTAACAAGAGAAGCATCTGAAGAAGTAGACGTGTCTACAAAAGCTCATGCCACCAACCCTTCTCTTGTTAGTCTCCAAGTGCTACTATTACAGTACATTGCTGGACTTTTCGAACTAGACTACCACAGCTATTTCTCTGATATGAAAATGGAGCAAAAGTGGATTAAAATGTAGGTGTGTACACAGCCTTAGTCTTCCTGCTTCCTTCAATTTTTATCATACAGTTTGTATCTCATACATTTTGTACTAAGACAGGTAATGCAGGTTTAAATTCTTTATCCCAGTGTTGAAATATGGACATATTCAGAGCATACTCCTTTGTGCCAGACTCCATTTAACAGTTTGTACCATCTTCTCATCTCTTTAGCCCCACATTTTATACCTCAGGGCTGAAATCCCATGCTGGAGTAAGTCTCCTCTTCCTTCTTCCAGCCTTCATGCCAGAGGAAGAATGAAAAAGATATGAAGTGACACAACTGCTAGCACAATATTTCATTTCTACAAAATCTCTAGAAGTCACTCATGATTGGACAAAACAAAGCTGCTGAAAATAAATAAATTACACTGTCAAGGTTGGCTTGTCATCTTCCCTTCTTCTCTCTCAGCGGATAGCATAACTAGCAATACAAGTCACAGATGCTTTGTCATCTTTTTTTAAACATCTGTTTCATGTCAACACCTTGTAAACATGTTTCTGGCTATTCAGGGGCCGACAGTAATAAAAGGTATCTTGAGGATGATCTATCTCTGGCCGAGAAGTCTGCGCATAGCAGGCATTTTCTAGCTGACGGCTCTGTGACCACCAGCCATCTGGATGTACCTTATTAACAAATGAGAAAGCAGGAATTGTGTCTGTTTTTCCCAACCCTGGCACAATGCTTCTAGCAGTACACATAATTCTGGTCAGAAAGTAGCATTTAGATAATAAATTAAGAAGTGGCTTATAGATGTGATTCTTAGGATGTTTCTACAATGGGCCTTATTTCAGGATATATCTTAGAATAGAGGCCTGAAATCCAAAATTCAAGGATATATCCTGGAGTAAAGCTCAGTGTGAAAATGCCTTTCAGAGACTAGATACTCTTGCCATGGTCACACCTTCTCTTCTTCAGGACTGACTGTGTAAGCAGTCAGGCCTGAACATGGGCTGATAAAGGTTTAGAAAGCAGATGCGACCACAACCCCCATGTTGTTGGCCCAAACTCCATCAATGTAGTCAATTCTACCCAACTTCACCACTAGCAGCAATTGCACTTCCTTAACTTGTAGGTTAGGGCAAAGAACTGAAAAACTGTTCAAGATGCCACCAACTCTGATTATTGGAATCCAACCCATCACTGCTCAGCACTTTACTGTAAGGTTTTAACTCTCCAGCCAAAACAGGGAATTTTATACATAAGACTTTATATTAGCTTAAAAGTTAGCTTTGCAGGTGCTGAGTGCTACAAACATCTGTTGCATAAATAATCCACTGGAAATAACTTTGTTTTTGGATTGTAAAGTTTTAACAAACATTGCTTTTCTACACAGGGAAACAAATTCCATTAAATTTACCCAGCCATTTACAACTCGCTCAGCATTTTCATCTGCTACTGAAGGCAGCTCATTTACCTCCAAGGGGAAAAGCAGTAATAATGAATTGCTTCAATGAACTCAATAGGCATACCAATACCAGCCTGCATAAGTGAATTGTATTCATGTGAAATACAGAAGGAGCTAAGAAGGGGAAGGTCTCAAAAAAAAAAATCTGTAAGTATCAAACTATACTGATCTATATTGAAACATGGCCAATTCAAATACAAAAATGCTGTGTGTGTGTGTTAAGTTTATTTGTAGTCATTGAACAAAACTGCTTTGTTAGCAGCAAGTTCAAAGTTAGTAATGTTAAGGAAGCAACCATCTTACTGCCACAACACAAAATAATAGTGTGAGAACAAGTTTATGGGTGGATTCACACCTTCACATCACTAGGAAATTCTCCCAGTGAAGTCACGATGGGGAATGGACTGACATCACTTTGTGATACCCAATCCATTCCAACCTAACCTGGTGCTTCACCAACTGCAGCTGGAGCTGTGCAATTATGCATCATGTCCAGATTGCCATGGCAATCGCCAGTTGTGTGTTTGAATGTTGCCACAGCTGTTGCCAGACCAATCCAGCCTGTTCCGGCCTGGCCATCTGTACTTCAAGTGCTGCTGGCCCAGTACAGGCACTTTACCAGCCTTTGAAGTGTGGATGGCTGCCACCGCTCTGGGTCTTCACCTAATTGGTGTGGTACTATTATATCACTCAAGCCAGGTAAGTGCAAACAGGCCCTTCCAGTATCAGCAACATGCTGTCTCCAAAGGGGGGGGGGGAGGGATTCCCACAAGGAAACACAGCCATTGGATTGAAAAATGTTTTCAATTTACTTGAATTAAATACCATCCATAATATCAGCCCATATCATATGCTTCAGTATACTTGCTAACAAACTAGGTAGTGTAATTAGGATACACTGAGCTACTGAACTGCTCTTGAGAATTAATAGCATCCACCAGTGAATACAGACCAGTTGTCAATCTTCCTCATGACAGCACAAATTATTAGTTTTAGAGGTAATTGTAAGCAGGAAAACGACTCTGAAGAAAGTGGCACTGTCCAAATGAAATTATTTTGTCTCCTTCACACCCGCAACATCATTTTTCTTCTTTAACAGCAGGAAATTACAATCACAACTACATGTTGTATTTTGTTCGGCTTTAAAAGACCAGATGCATTGCAAGTTTCATAAATTGTAGCCCTCAGATCTAGAGGGAAGGCTGAATTATTCCAGGGTGAGTTTTTATCTTAAAGGTTCAGATTTGCATGAAGGGTTGCCAGAATTCATACTGTTAAATCTAAAATTGTATTAAGAAAGAAACCCGAGAAAAGAGAATGTTGCGGAATGTTACTTCTCAGTAATATCAGGCATATTGGAATTTATTCTAAGTCTCTCCCGAGGGCTTACAAGTATATTTTTATGCATTTTGTACCATAATCCTACTTACAATCATTTGCAGAAGTATTGAAAGTTCCACTGTTAACGCCTAAATTTAAACTGATTTATTTATAATTTATAATTTATTATAGCATTGATAGCCTTTCTTTGCTCTACAGAGCCCAAGGTGATGCACACCATTCTCCATGCCTCCATTTTATCCCCTCAACAACCCTGACCTTTGCTCACCTACATCTGGCCCTAGAAACTTAAGGACCAACAAATTTAGAATCGCCTTCACAAAAGGAAGTCTAAATGTCCTTCCTAATATGATGGTGAAGGAGAGATTTGATCCAATTTCCCTTAGACTGGAGACTTCACCTGTGTAACTGGGATCAAATCAGTTGGAAACGTACTTTGTGAATTTTATGCTGAAGCCTGCCAACAGTTGCTTCAGTCAATTCTAAGGCCTCTTCTGACTTATTGGGTTGTAATCCGGATAGTGGGTCCCGCTGATCAAGATTAAGTGGAGGCCTACTGATCCAGATTCTTAGAGGTGTGGGGCAGATCAGCACCTTCTTTCATCAACCTGCTGAGGACTAACTTATACTTACTTATACACCCAAAAACAATAGTAAACGTTTAATTTATAGCTTAGAATGTCATTACTATAAGCATTACTCTTGCTGAGAATATAATTTTTATATTATTTCAAAAGGGAGTGCCCTATTTTGATTTATTACCTTCATCTATGTGACATTTAAAAGAAGCTATAGCATGATGGATGAAAATATTATGAAAGGAAGCAGCTGCATTTAAATGACATTTGAAGTCTTACTTATTTCGATGACAGTGCTTTACATTTTGAAGAGATGACAGAATTGTGTCATCTTTGTTTTTTATCATCTTTTCCAACAGCTTCCAAGAGTGAGGCTCCCATCCCATTATTTGTATCTTTGGAACAGGCAAGTCAGATCAATTAAACTGAAAAGGATAATTTACTGAAGGTCTGTAATCCTGAATTCAACACCCAACAGTTTGAGTAAGCATAAGCAACATCTGGAGTGCAAGTGCAAAGATCATAACGTACAGCTTTCTATGGGGCTTCAGAAATGAACAGAAATGAAACTGTAGTTTCTTTACAGAAATACAACTCTCAAAACACAAAGAGTTGGGAAGAAATGCCCATTACATCTCTGAGCCTAGGATGCAAGATGTTTTATACCTAGAAAAAAAATCAAGGTTCTCCACACTTACTATTTAAAAACAATCGCGTAAGCTGAAAATGGATCCCAACTGAATCCACAGAATATTTAATACAGATGACATATCAGCCTGGTATGGCAAACAGAATACTGAACTAAGACCAGTTCAGAAGGAGGAGGAGGAGGAGAGTTGGCTTCTTTTTCTTACCCTGCTTTTCTTACCTTTTAAGGGGACTTAAAGCGGTTGACAAACCTTCTATTCTTCTCCCCAAAACAGCCAACCTGTGGGGCTGTGATAGCTCAGAAAGAGAGCTGTAACTAGCCTAAGGTCACCCAATTGGCTTCGTGGAGGAGTGCGGAATTGAACTGGGAGATGACCAGATAAGAATTCGGCACTCTTAACCACAGAACCAAACTGGCTCACCTGTGAAACTCGTTTGGTGAGTTTTGGTCTCTTAACTTGCAAGGCTGTTGGGAAGAATGTTTAACTTTAAAAATATATATTTTCTGAGTTATCTATAGAACTGTGGTTATTTAGTTAGCAAACAAACTCAGTAAATACAGAATAAAGGAATAAGACTATCACCGGGAAACTCCCTTAAGGAAAAATGTAATCATCAAGCAAAACATAAAACATCGCCTAGCAAGACAAATATGTTGAAGCTGTAAGCAGAAGACTCATTCCAAAATACAAATTCTCCAATGCATTTTGTTAAGTATGCTCTTTGTAAGTTAAAAAATGATAACTTATCTTGCTACTGTTCTTAAGATGACTAATGCTCATGAGTGAAAGGCAGAAGAAAGTATTCCTACTAATACAGTTCAGGAGAGGGGATAACTTTGCTTAATTCTTACTTTCAACCTTGCATCTTCAAAGATGTACAAGGAAATATTTTGCTGCAGCTTTAGTGAATTTGTGTTAAACTGTACCATTATTTTCAGCAGGGCTGCAATCCCAATTGGGTTTTTTAAAATGAAACAAAGCTAAACCCAATGCAAGCACGCTTTCTGCCTGTTCCCATTTTTTTCATGTTAAATCGCAGTCAAGCCCAATTCCACTGTCTCTACAGAAAAGACTTCAAAAATGCATCGGGGAAAGCTAATCTTTTCCTCCCTGCCCTTTGCTAGCTGGGGTGCCCACCCCTCTCTCCTGACTGGGTTCAATCCCACAATGACTTGGCCAAGGGTGGGGAATCCCAGCTCCTCCTCCCCTCCTGCTTTTGGTGCCGTCATTTGCTTTCCCACAGCAAAGCCAAACTTTCACCCAGCGTGACCAGGGGGATCGCTAACGATGTTGCGCAAAATCACCTCCCTAAGCCTCCTTGACCATGCCTTCCCTTCACTTTCTCCTTTATCACACCTTTCTCCCACCCACCTACCATGGTTGGTTCACACAGGAAGGAGCCAGCCAAGCCGTCTTTCCCCAGCCAAAAAAGAAGAAAATGAGGGGAAAGTGTTGGTGGGAAATGAAACTTGTTAGCAGTGTGAAGTCGGTGAAAATGAAACTTTTTATCCACTGTGAAATGGCCTGCTGAGGGAAAGAGGGGGGTTGGAGGCTTGAACACTTTGAACTCCTCTGCAGAGGAGGATTGACAAATCAGGGGCTGTCCTATCAGGTGAAACCCCACCTGTTTCATGATGCATCTCACCCCAATACTGCAGTACCGTTCCCAAGGAAAAAAGATAAAGCATTTTAGCAGCAAAAATGGGAGTGAGAACTGTTCTTTCAGGTGGTTTTTTATTGTGGTTTTTAGCAATTTACTCCTCAGAAAATGTGGGAACTCAATTTGTAATGGGGCCAAAGAAAATTCAAATCCTTTTCAAACCACAAAAAAACCAGGTGGGAACAACCCACAGGAGTTATGGCATACGGAATGGCCCAATTCATACCTCATCTGTATTGTAGATTATCTGAAGACCAGATGATATCATCTCAACCAGGTATAGCAGGAACAGGGAAACTGCATTGATCTGCCGTAAGAAAAAACCCCCACAAGAATAAGCAATCAGTTGAAGAAACACATATAAAGCAGAAAAATGTCTCTTCTCACGTTAAGTTTGCACCCAATTTATCAAAATGCAGCTGTAGACAGTTCCAGTGAACCAGCTGTGTGGCAACGTGTGCGAAAAGGTCTCCAGCCCAAGCGCTTCAGGCTTACTTTTATTAATTCCTGGTCCAGATGCTGGGAGTATAGTGCCATTACAGCACCGCTATGGTGGGGTTGCCTCACATATCTCGATGGAGCTGCCACTTGTGTGAAGTACTGAAACAGGCATCTTCACATGCACAGAGATGCTGTTGCACACATCTGGGCATTTGGAATGGACAAATGCCTGGATGCACACACCAGTAAAATGTGTGAAGACAGCAGTGGCTGTGGCGTTGTCTAGCTCATAGGCAGAAATTGCATAGGGAAGATTTCCCACATTATTGCCTCCTACTGGGATATCTGACTGCTGTGTCGAGTGGTCTAGCTTTCATTTCTCAAAGCAGAATGGCACATTTTGGTGGCTGTCCTGTAGGACAAAGGGGCTACTGGTTATCCATAGCCAGTAGCTCAAAGCTTAATCATAGAATCATAGAGTTAGGAAGGACCTTAAGGGTCATTGAGTCCAACCCCCTGGTCAACAACGGATTTCCTAAATCATCCCAGACAGATGTCTGTCCAGCCTCTGCCTGAAGACCTCCAGTGAAGGAAAACTCACTACCTCCCATAGCAAGCTGTTCCATTGACTGATCACCCTCACTGTCAGGAAGTTTCCTCTAATATCTAATCTGTATTGACTCCATTGGAATTTCATACCGTTGTTTCTTGTCTAAGGGAGAATAGGGATGATCCCTCTGCACTGTTATAGCCCTTCAAATACTTAAAGACCACTATCATGTCTTCTCTAAGTCTTCTCTTCTGCAAGCTAAACATTCTTGGAGAGATTCCTTGGATCTCTTGTGCCATTTTCCTTCGCACATGTTCCTATTAAGGCTTGGCTAATGTGTGCATAATCTCTCATATTGACTTAGATACATTTTCATGTGGATTTGTTTAGAACCAGAGCCTTTGAATGTGTCATCTGCTATTACGTTGACTTGTTTTGACCAATTGCTCTTTGAGAGACTTGTCCTCTGTCCCCTCTCTCAGCTCCAGTGGCCCATAATCACCACTCATGGCATGAATCATATGATGATAATATGATATGATGTGAGCACATTTTGAACATCTGCAGATGTTCCCACCCAACACTACTGTTTACAATGGCATCACACCCATTAAGAAACGTTTTGCTCACTTGCACTTATTTCCCACTCTATTTCAAAGGTGCTTCAGAGGAATTTATGCAGTAAAATAGGACAAATCAAAATACCAAATTATGAAAACAAACACAGAACACAAGGTTTTTCCTTTTTAAAGGCAAAAGAAAGAAAGGCAGCTTCTTCCATTAGCTAAAGGTCAGGGTAAAGAAACATTTCATTGCTAAGTATATGCAGATGTAAAGTGAAGCATCCCGATGTGTCTCCGTATAAGCTGTAAATGCTTCAGATTCCCGTTTTAAACACAGTGTTATTTCTTTCATCCACATGTGCACCAACCTGTCTCTAGTGGATACCAAGTAGCAAAAGGGTTATTATGGTAGACAGAGAAACCCACTCTTTCAGCTTAGAAAGAAAAAAATTCATGCTACTTCCTGTGGAGGGGAGTATTCGTTTTAATCAACTCTTGTACTTCTGATTAATAGAATTTAAATTATATTTATAGAAAAATTAGTTGTTTGCCTCTGTTAACATAATCACCTATTAGTATCAGTATCAACTGGAGTGGGTGTTAAATTAGGGAAATGACATGACCAGATTTTTAAGAAACAACACACTAACTCCAATCACATCCAATACCTGATCATCCTTCCTCAGTTCATCCTCATATTGAGGCACTATGCTCACACCTTTCTGTTCCTGTCCTAACTCTCCTTTATGTGACTTTTTTAGATCTCCACCCCTCTTCCCCATCACAAAAAAAACCCCAGCCTCTGATAGGATAAAAGTTCTGTGACTCAGCCGCATGTCATCACCTAACGGACAAAAGGGAAGGCAAATTCATGCAGTATCCACCCACTATAGTATGGTTCAGACCCCTTTAGTTCTCTTCCCCAATCACACCCAAAGAATGAAGGATTAACACTCTATAACAGCTTGAGACCTGTAAAAATCAGGACTTGGGAAAGTGCGACTGAAGTGTGGAAAGTCCACAAATAAAACAGATAGGAATAAAAAGCTCTGAGCAGAGGGTATGAAGACAGATTGAAGAAGGATTAAAGTGATGGTGTGACCACGGCCCACCTTGTTCTTCAACCCATTCAGACCACAGGAAAAAGATCTACCACTGCTGCAGTCACACAGAACGTTTAATCCAGCTTCAGTCCACCTTCAGAGTGAGAGAACACATCATCAAAGCGACCAGTAACTTTCTTTTCACATTAGCTAACCCAAAGGTGAATTTTCTGCGTTATTTAACATTGAAAGTAAATAGTTTGTCACTTTGCTGATGCCTTTCATTCTTAAAGTCAGATTGAACCTTAAGTGTGACCAGGGCTCAGTAAACACAGGCTTATTGCAAGTATTAGCTTTCCGGCAGCAATGCAGTTTCAAAGCACATTGTTCAGCATGGACTTTAGCCCTCTTGGTACATTGCACGTCTTGAGCAGCTACAGCAGTGGTTCTCAACCTGTGGGTCGCGATCCCTTTGGGGATCGACTACCCTTTCAGAGGGGTTGCGACGAGTCTCCTGCCTTCCCGCCCTATCCTCACCTAGGCTGCCCTGCCCCCAGGGTTGGGGTCTCCACAACATGAGGAACTGCATTACGGGGTCTCAGCATTAGGAAGGTTGAGAATCACTGAGCTACAGGGATCCACAGATGCCTGATGGGATTTAGTGCTCACCATGTGCATGACATAGGCGGACTCCTATTTCAGCCTCCGCTCATCACTGTGGATGGCAGCTCCATCCAGAAGCTAAGTAAAAAGTGCAGTTGGTAGAAAGTCTGTGACCAGCAAAGGGTTTTTCAACAATACTGCTTCGTGTTTTGGGGGAGGAAAGCAACTGAGGCAATCCCACCATAGCGATGCTGTAATGGTGCTATATTCCTGTCTGGATGGGGCAGTGATGGCCAACCTATGACACGCATGTCACAGGTGACATGCCAAGACCTTTTGGCTGACACACATGGTCACCCTGGCACCTGAGCATGTAGTACTTGCTTGTTCTTGAAGTGTATGAAATACCAACTTTTCAGTTGAAGATTTAGCAAACAAAATTCAGCAACAAAAGTCACTAATTTATTTATTTATTTATTTGTTCAATTTCTATGCCGCTCCTCTCCGAAGACTCGGAGCGGCTTACAACAAGTCAAAATATCAGACAGGTTAAAACAATAACAGTTAAAAGCAAAACAGTAACATCAAACACCCACCCTCAAACCCATTCCCGAAACAGGGAGGTCTTAACAAGCTTTCTAAACTCCAGGAGGGTGGGGGCATTTCTTATAGCGTGCGGGAGCTCATTCCACCAGGTGGGGGCTGCCACCGAGAAGGCTCTCCCCCTCGGGGCCGCTCTTCTGCACTGTTTCAATGTTGGAACTTTCAGGAGCCCCAGTCTATGGGTCCTAATCGGTCGGAGGGACTCATGAGGCAGGAGGCGGTCTCTCAGATATACTGGTCCTAAGCCATGTAGGGCTTTATAGGTTATAACCAGCACCTTAAATCGGATCCGGAGACCAACAGGCAGCCAGTGCAGCTCGCGGAGTGTTGGTGTAATGTGGGACCGTCTAGGAAGTCCCACAATAGCTCTTGCGGCTGCGTTCTGGACCACCTGTAGTCTCCGAACATTCTTTAAGGACTGCCCCATGTAGAGAGCGTTGCAGTAATCTAACCTCGAGGTAATAAGAGCATGAGCAACTGTACGTAGGGCCTCCTGATCCAAATAAGGACGCAGCTGGTGCACCAGGCGAACCTGGGCAAACGCCCCCCTTGAGACCGCAGCTATATGATGGTCTAAACTAAGCTGCGGGTCAAGGAGGACTCCCAAGTTGCGAACCTTCTCTGAGGGGGTAATATGTTCACCCCCCAGGTAAATGGACGGACAGTTTGAAATGTCCCTGGGAGGCAATACCCACAGCCACTCCGTCTTGTCGGGGTTTAGTTTGAGTCTGTTCTCACCCATCCAGGTCCTAACAGCCTCCAGACACTGACACATCACTTTCGCTGCTTCATTGACTTGGCATGGAGTGGAAATGTACAGCTGAGTATCATCAGCGTACTGATGACATCCTACCCCATGTCGTCGGATGATCTCCCCTAACGGTTTCATGTAAATGTTGAATAGTAAGGGGGAAAGCACCGACCCCTGGGGTACCCCACAAGGGAGCAGTCTAGAGGTGGACCTCTCACCCCTCACTAACACCGATTGCGAGCGATTAGAGAGATAGGAGGAGAACCACCGTAAAACGATGCCTCCCACCCCCAAACTCTCCAACCGCCGCAGAAGGATACCATGATCGATGGTATCGAAAGCCACCGAGAGATCAAGGAGCACCAGAATAGTGGATTCACCTCTATCCCGGGCCCGCCAGAGATCATCCATCAGCGCGATCAAAGCAGTTTCCGTGGAATGGCCAGATCTGAAACCTGACTGAAAGGGACCCAGGTAATCGGCTTCATCCAGAGCCCCTTGGAGTTGCAGCGCCACCACCTTCTCCACTACTTTCCCAACAAAAGGCAGGTTGGAGACTGTAAAGCGTTATTTGTTTTTGCTTTTAATAAAATACATATATCAAAAATATAACTTTTTTACTAGAGCTACAAATATCACAAAATTATGGATATTTCTAGATGTGACACAGCACCTGAGTTAAGCCAGGTTTTCTTGCGAATTTTGACACACCGAACTCAAAAGATTAGCCATCACTGGGATGGGGACTTCTGTCAAATGAACAGCACACATTACGACTAATCCCAGGTCAAAACAATACCCAGCAAATGGAAAATACCACAAAGATAGACTATTCCACCTGCTCATCAAGAAATATGAACACGATTTTTAAAAATCAAACCTTTTTTTATAATTATAACAGCATGAGAAATCAAAGTAGAAAACAAGGAAACTGGCCCCATTCATTACATCTCATTAATCAAGCTTTCAGTTAATTAAAAGTGAAAAATTGACAAAATTACTAGTAATTCTAAAATGTTCTTTAGCTAATGCTTTTTGTTTTCATTCCAAGGTTGCTTACTGACAACTGCTTGCCTTGCTGCAAAGAAAACAACTATTCTTTTGGCTACTGTAGCAATATTTCTTTCAAGAAGATATACAGCAGTAAATCATGCTCCAGAACAGCTTGCTATTATTGGTATGTTAAAGCAAGTAAATCAATTTGCCACGCTCCACAGTTTGGCACATCTTTAAAGAACTCTCTTTAGCAGCAGAGCCAAGGAATATTACCCAAAGCTACTACTTCTGAAAAAAAAAGTAAAACATTTATTTTGTACCTGAAGGTGTCCATATTCCTCATGCGAAAAGACTTCATCTCCTGTGTGAGCGCTGAAAACGGAATGGAGACATTTGGAAGGCTTTGGGTCTTGCTTATATTTTTGAACCTTTGGGGAAAAATGTGGAAGGCTGGTGTTACATGCTGTCAAAACAACAACCAGAAAAGAGCATAAAAACACCCTTGTGAAGAAGAAGACAGGTGGTTGGTCTATCTCAGCAGCTTCGTCTGACAGTGGCAATCAGTCGTATACAGAAGTTCACCAGAAGGTTCAAAGGACACCTTGCCCTTCTCACAGACTTCCAACAACTGGCCTCTAGAGACATACTGTCTTCTGTTTCAGGAGAGGAAGTCACATAGCCATCAGCCATTTATTATAACAGTTTCTATCATGAACTGGTCAAAACTCTGTTAGAAGCCTTTCAACCTATGGGCCAATATAATAACTTATGGTGAAAGATTCCAAGGTTTAATTAGATACAAAGTCTGTCCTGGCTCTCCTTTGATTTAGCTGTTGACTGTTCCATTATCATTCCATTATGGAACTGTAACAAGTCACAAAACAATATAATTGCTGTATTTTTTTAAAATTCATGTTTCTATAGTGATATCAACTGAACTCTAAATATACGCTACTGAAAAATATATTTCATCTGGCTGTTTTAGTAACATAAGACAGCTTAGCACAGGTGGTAGTAGAATTCATCTCCAAACATAAATCTCCTTCCAGAAGAATTTAAAAACTTCAAAATGATCTAGAAAACTGGACTAAAAATATTTGCTTTCATGAAGTTTCCAGCAGAAAAGATTGCATTTAGTTTTGCTGAGCACTTCTGTTTCATTTTGCTTTAGGATCTTTCCTGAAAACTACTACTCTGCTCCACTAGAATTATTCCTGCTCCTTTGAGACTCTCACGTTGCCTCATGCTGGAAAGGTGCATGAAATGATCAAAAGAGAATGCTCAGTGGTTATCCGAATGGGAGACTGACTCTTAGCCTGAAAAGTTAACCTCCATCGACAGAGGGGTAAGTACAAATCCAAGTCTTCACCTAATTTTCCTCCCAAAGAGTACATTAGGATGGGGGGGAAAGAACTCTGAATGATGCCTTATGACCTAAGGCAGTGATGGCCAACCTATGACACGCGTGTCACAGGTGACACGCCAAGCCCTTTTGGGTGACACACCTGATCACCCAGGCACCTGGGCATGTAGTGCTTGCTTTTTCTTGAAGTGTACGAAATCCCAACTTTTAATTGAAGATTTAGCGAACGAAATTCAGCAACAAAAGTCACTAATGTAAATAATTATTTGTTTTTGCTTTTAATACATATATCAAAAATATAACTTTTTTACTAGAGCTACAAACATCACAAAATTATGGATATTTCTAGATGTGACACAACAACCAAGTTAAGCTAGGTTTTTTTTGTGAATTTTGACACACCGAGCTCAAAAGGTTCGCCATCACTGACCTAAGGCATAATCTGTTTTACTCTCTCTCTCTATCCAAACAAAAAATGAACAAAGAGTATATGGTCTTTCCTTAGCTGAGAGGTTAATCTGCTTTCAAGTGGAAGTGGCAAGCCAGTCAGCCGATGGCAGGAGCAAAGACTAGGGATTATCCAGGGAAGTACATATTCTGTTTCTTCAGATACCTGTATATAGAGTGGATTAAGAATACTATCTGGAATTTCCTAAGACCTACATTCTTAACCTGTGGTTCATGGGAGGTCTGCAAAGGCCTCACAGGGTCCTCAAAGGCTTGGAGAAAAGTTAAGACAGGGGCAATCTAGGGGTGGGTACAGTCTAGGGGCAAGGTTTGGGGAAGTAACAAATGAAAGTACTTCTGGAGTGAATGCACCTAATGGCACGGCATTTTTTAAGGTATTGGTGGTCCAGGGAAACAAAAGGTATTTGAAGGAGGTCCACAATGAAGAAAAGGTTAACACCACCACCCTAAGGCATAGGTACCGTGTTTCCCCCAAAATAAAACAAGGTCTTATATTAATTTTTGCTCCAAAAGAAGCGTTAGGACTTATTTTCAGGGGATGTCTTGCTTTTCCATGAACAACAATCTACATCTATCCAACATAGTATGAACTATAACTAGGGCTTATTTTTGGAGTAGGGCTTATATTTCGAGCATCTTCAAAAACCCTGAAAAATCATGCCAGGGCTTATTTTGGGACTAGGTTTTACTTTCAGGGAAACAGGGTATCAGTTGATGTAAAGTACTCCAACTACCAAGCCTTCAAAAATTCAGTGTCATGGGAAGGTATCTAGTCTCATGTGCATTCCAGAACAAGGTGAGAAACAAGGTCTGAACATGTTCCACCATGCATTGATTTTCTGCTTCTTTGTGAGCAAAAGACCAGGTACTAGAATCCATTTAAGCAAGTGAAAGAACAGATGACTTTCAAGATTAAGATACATGGAAGAGTTTCCTGGCCAACATACTACAACATCAATAATCTATGTTAAGTTGGATTTCTAGACTTATGCATATTTGTCATGTTCAGGTGATTTCCCCCCCTCTCCATATAATTCAAATGGCATATACAACTTAAGTAAATTCAAGTTTATTTTCAATAGCTTTCTGGGTCTTTTGGGCTTCAGCTGAACTAACTAATGTCATGATAATTCATTTTATTAAGAAATAAGATTTACATCCCAAACCACTTATGTATTAGAGCAAGCATTTTCCTAGGTTGCTAATTGGTTTATGTAAATTGGGATGAGTTGGGTTAACCTCTCATTTCAACATACTCCATCCATAAGATTATTAGGATTAAATAATCCCTTGTGGCACCTTGAGCTTCTTAGAGGAAAAGAGATGCATGTGAAACAAGTCTATAGCTGATTTACGGATTAATACCCATTCCTTCATTTTTGATCCCCATTTGCATCAGTCTTTCTTCAAAATGGCAATGTTTATTTATTTATTTATATTTATATGCCGCCCCATACCCAAGGGTCTCTGGGCAGCTCACAGCATTTAAAACAAACATATAAAAACTATATCAAAACAGGTTAAAAATATAACTTTAAAAATACAAGAATAATTAAAAACAACAGTGGTTTTTAGTGGGGGGAAGTGTGGGGAACATGACCTGGACCCAAAATATCTAAACAAAGGCCTTCTTCCATACTGATCTGCTGATGTAACAAAGGAGATCTCATGTACCTTCTAGTTACTGGCTTTATCTCTATAGAATACCAAACTACACAAGGCAATGATTTGACTTGATTTAAGGCAATTTCTGGTATTCTAGGCCAGTACTTTAGGTTATGAGGAAAATAAGGCTTTTCGACGTGAACATTGCTTGCTTTCTACAACAATCAAATGTCCTTTCAGTATTTACTGTTTGCTCTCCAACCACAGCACAGGGAAAACAGAATACATGCACAAAGTAATGGAAAGCAAAGGCATTCCATTTGTGGAAAGCAGGACAGAATCCTCCTGGGGATGTGAGCTCATAAATAATTTTTCCTGAATTACCTCTATCAAAGATAGCGGTGCAGCATCTTGTCAAATCAGCCCATACAGAAAAGGGACAATTACTTTACTTAAAGGATACCTTGTCACATTGAATTCTTCAGAGCAGACAGAAAAATATAGGTATGTCAGGTGGATAATTCTTTAAATAGCATAGTCTGAGCTCATTCTTAAATTTCCATGCTATTTTTAAAGAGGCTTAATGAGGATAAATCTGTACATAAATGTGAATAATGTCATTTTAGAAAGAAAGGTAACTTAATGTGATTTGTTAATTCCTAATATCTTTTCTCTGCATAATTGGAGAGGTGGCAAGTGTGCCATTATTCATTTCTTCCAAAGAGCATTTAAAAGGATATAATTTAAAAAGTGAGCTGTCACACAAAATACCTGAGTTGCAAAATCTTGTTCTGAAGAGAAGTCATAAATATTTCCATCACTGTCCACAAAAAATGTCAGGACATCTGTACTTCAATGAGTACCCTGCCTTACATAACTCTTTTTCAGGTGATGCCTACTGTAAATGGAACAGCAAAAACGCTTCCTAACTCTAAGAAAAGATGAGTAATGCAGGCTCTGCAGTTTCCTTTTTTGGATGCTCTTAAAAGCATCATGATTTTTAACATCTCAGGTATTTGCACTGCATGTGACTGCAAAGACCTGAATAGGTTCCACCCTACGCTGTGATCTGGCTCACACAAAAATCACAGCACTGTGGTTGTGTGAGTAGCACAAGTGAAGAAACAGGAAATCACTGGTTACCTTCCAAATAAAGAATTTAACCATCAAGCACATGCCTGCACATAGATACAACCCAACCTTTTATGATGCTCACTCGCAAAGCAGTCAAAATCTATTTTCAAAAAAACCATTCCTAGCATTACAATTGAGTGTTCTACATATTCTACATGCTGGGTTTTCATGAGACTACTAACTTGATTTGCATTTTCAACATGATTTAAACCAGTGAGTCCCCTATTTCCGAGAATGATTAAAATACAGAATTGGGCCCGGAGTATAGGAGCTGTGGTTTCCTAATAGGCAAATTATGGAATTACATTCACTTCCCTTTTAGAATTTGAATCCCATTTGGAATATTTTAATGCTTACAATTAACTCAGCCCTTTAGAATTAAGTGTGTGCTTGTGTCCACAGTGCAGTGTTTTTTACCTTATCAGCCTGGCGCATGTAGCAGTAGAGAATTCCACGCATACATTTTATAGCAGAATGCTCCAGCTCATGGGTTCTTCCCTTGTCATCATCAATACGCCTGGGTGAGAGAGATAACCCATGAAACAAATTGGAAATGCATACAAAAGAAAGTTAAAGCTACTAGCAGCCTTTTTTTCTGATAATTAAGTATTCAGAGTGCATTATACTGTGGTACTAGCTAATTCTGATAGGCTCAGGTCTTATCACTCTTGGCACAATAAAGCCAATGGTCCTGGAAGAGGGGAGAACTAGCTAAGTCACAGGATGTAGAAAATGAAGCCAAAGAAAGGTTGCCTGTAAATCCAATGGCCCATCATTTTTTCCTGTTTCTTTCTGTTTTAAGAAGTGTAAACAAAGAATTATGAACTATTAAATGACAAGGAAATTGAGAAGTATATGCATGTGACAAGTAACAGAGGCTGGCATGTTTATCAGATGCAAACAGAAGCAAGTTAGAAGGATGCCTGGTATTCCTTCTTTTTTCGGAAGAGTAGTTGTAGCTTCAAGAGTAAACTTCTGCTTGGCTCCCAGAAAGTTCAAGATTTAATCCCCTGCATCCTCCTAGAAGATGACAGTGGCAACTTACTGAATGGATGCACATCTCTACCCCTCAGGAATCAAATTTTAACTTGAGAATTAAAAAAAAATAGAAAGAAATTAATGTATCTGCCATTAAGATTAGAGAAGTACGTTGTCACTCAATAAATCCAATACATTTCTCTGTTAATTTTTATTGTTTTATAAACTACATTAGAAAAGTACAGTAGTTGGTAAAATTAAAATACATAACTGCGACATCTGTCATCTACTACACTAAATTGATTTCCAGTCTCCTCTGAGTTGCTCTTATCTTAATATATCTCGTGCTCCTCAAAACTGTCTTCTTTCTCCTCCTGATCTATCTTTTCAGATTAATCATCAAATCCTGTAATAAGTACATCTTTCTCCATTCTTTGTAGAAAGTCAAAAGGTTGCCAATTCTTTGCAAAGTTTGAAACCGCCTTCTCTTAAAATATTTGTCAATTTGTCCATTTCAGCTAGATCCGTCATTTTTATAATCCAATCATCCAAAGCTGCAGTCTCTGCCAGTTCATCCAACACATATCTTCAAGACACTGCCCATTCCTAAGCCTGTTGGAGCCCGTAGATAAGAGAGATACTAGGGCTTTAGCAGGCTTTTGAATTAAACATCCTGCCATAACCTAATTTTTATTGTTATACCTGGCAGACTGATCCTGGCAGGAGATATGACCTAGTGGGGCAGCTAAATGATTTTTTGTTGCTGAGAGCACTTCCAGCTTCATCCAGACACACTTACTTAATCTACATTATTTGGATAATCCACATCCAGAGATATTTTATTCTAGATTATCCATGCTTTATTCCAATTCTCCAAATAATGTGGACTAGGTAAGTGTTGTCTGGATGAAACTGAGTTACCATCAACAGCAAATCAAAACCTATTTAAAAAAAAATGAATAGGACACGTTTCTAAAGGATAGCAGGTTTAGAAAACTAAAAACACCAGAATGAAAAAAAAGCTCTGAAAAACCAAACAAGCCCTGTTTCCACTCATTCCTCTTAAAATGGTTTAAAAATGAAACAAATAAACAAAAAAAGCAATTCAAACACAGATTCTGGTAGTCCTAACTTCAGTGGCTTTAAATCGCTTTAAATTGCTATCAACCCCTCTGCTGTCCCTACCCAAAACGGTTCAGAATCGCATTAGGGAAAGGGAATATTTTCTTCCCCCCTCTTGCCAGCCAGGACCCCACCAATTGGATCCGGCAAAGATGTGGAGAATTGCAGCTCCCCCCCCTCCTCTCCCCCCCCCTCCTGCTTTTGCAAAAGACATCCTGCCAGTCCTGCGCATACACATGCACACACACACACCTTCCTCCCCTTTGCTCTCCTCCCCTCCCCATCGCCCAAAGCACCAGCTGGTACACACACACACACGTAAACTCAGGACTGGTGCTTTTTCACTTTTCTGCAAATGCAGAAAGTGAAAAAGGGGCAGCAGAGAGAGAGCTGCCTAGCTGCACATGCGCGCGCTCAGTCACCGGTGGGGCATGAGGGGGAGGACGCACACACAAACACCCCCTTCCTCCCCTTCACTCTCCTCCCCTTCACATCGCCAAAAGCACCGGCTAGTATACACACCCACAAACTCAGGACTGGTGCTTTTTCACTTTTCTGCAAATACAGAAAAGTGAAAAAGGGACAGCAGAGAGAGAGAGAGCTGCCTGGCTGCACATGTGTGCACTTAGTCACTGGTGGGGCATGGGGGGGGGGGGAGGTGCTTCTCTCCTTCCCAGGGCTCAGCAAGGCAAAAGAGGAGCCTCCAGTGTGTGCTTCCCGGCAAGGAGAAAGTGGGGGAAGTGAAAAATGAAACTTTGTTATCTTATCAGTGTGAAGTGTGGAGTGGGTGCACTGCTACATCTTATAAGGCTGAATTGTTACTTTTCTGCTGAATATGGATCTGGCACTTTAACAAATCTGACAAGGGGCTGGTCCCTGCACAGGGTGAAAGCCCACCTGTTTCATGATGTATTTGCCCAAATACTGCTGTAGCGTTCCCACAGCAATAAGGAAGAAGCGTTTCAAAAGCAAAAACAGAAAAAACACCTGGAAAAACAGGTGTTTATTCCATTTTTTAGCCAAATAATCCTCAAAATACCCATGAAACTGATTGGGAAGGGGGATGAAGAGGATTCAAACCACTTCTAAGCCATTTTAAAGTGGCAATAGGAACTCGGCCACAGTGACCAATGAATATTTCATATTAAGGCACCAGTCACACAATCCGTCTTTCAAGAAGCAACAAAGTTGAAATAAAAAAACAAGAGAAAAAAGAAGCTGCACTAATGTATACTCTGCTTGGCTCAGAGGATCATCTGTACTTGACAGAAAATCTGTGCATAGAAATGAAATTATAATTAGCTCTTCAAACAAAAATCGAGCAGAGCTAGAACGAAGCTCAAGAAGAGGAAATTATCTCACTACGGTATGAGGTTGCCTGGAAATGGGAGTAGTAAATTATTCAGCATTCCCAGGTCAATTTTCTTGGTTCATAAATATATCAATTAAACTAACACCACCCTTTCAGTGCATCATGCATTAGAAAAGCAGCACTAGTTCTAATGAGTGCAAAGAAGAGTATCCTGATAAACATTTTTGAATGCATGCCATAAAAGGATAATGGGGCATTCCTCCTACAGACTTTCTATCATGAGCCACACAACATGCTATGTTTTACCAGTATGTTTGTTGTGTTGATAGTTGGAATCCATTAAAGTATATATGATTCTTCAGCAAACAAGTTATAAGCAGAAATCAGCAAACTGATTATACTGCATGAGCATATATTTTCAGAATGAGCTGGAAATTGCATAGTTAGCATTGTGCAAATGAGATTGCACAGATTTATCTATCTAAATGGTATCTTTTATGCTATAGAAAAATCAAATCTCATTGATGGTACAACCATTTAGGGCTGCGGACTTCAGGTAATTTTAGATAAGAGAAAAGCAAAAACAAAACCCAATAGGAGTCAGGTTATATAACAAAGTCTATCCTGCAGCCCCACAGTGTACCCATGAGAGAACATGAGAGGAGCAATGCTTGATTTGGCCACAGCCCATCTACTTCAGCATCCTGTCTCACACAGTGGCCCAGCAGCTGCTTCCGGTCACCTCAAGCAAAAGACAAAAGCAAAAGTTTCACTTGCTCTCAAATCCCTGCCAGTCCCTCCAACCTGGAGGAAGTATCCAGGCATCCATTTTAGTAACCATTGATGCACCTAATGAGTTTGTCTAATGCTACTCTTCTTTTGTAACTATCAACAAAGAGCTCATGTACTTTGGATGATGCCACCTGGCTGAAAATGCTAAGTAAAATGTTTTCCTCATTCAAATCTCAAGCAGAATGAGAATTGTCGCTCAAAGTGTTACACAGGAGTACAGAACGCCACTGGTTCTTCACAGAATTGATACTAAGCACTCTCCACAGTGCTGGAATGGCTGTGACGAACGTAGATCTTATTTTCATCTATGGTGGCAATGCCCGGTAATCCAAACATTTTGGCTACTGGTTGAAAAAGCCTTGAGAGATATAACCTCCCAAACGTTTACGTTAACCTCAGCTATGGTTTTTCTTTTGTATTTCAAAGAAACTGCTGCCCCCCTCCAACACAGTGAATTATTAAAGACTCTGATCACAACAGCGAAAGCAGAGGTTGCTTTATTTTGGAAATTCCCAGGACGTTTGTCTCAAAGCAATTGGATTTCACGAGTGTGGTCCCAACTTACCAACGAGCTGTTAACAGCACAAAAAGAGAAGATGCAAGCAATGGAAGTACAAAGCAAATTTATTGGTAAATAGCTGTGGTTTATCAAGAAAGCACAATCTAATTCAAGCTATAGGACTGCTGACTCTTATTCTTTGCAATTCTTGAAGAACAAAATTCAAGCTCTATCTCCGGAGATAACTTGGGAGTAAAACATTGAATTGTCATCCAATGGAGCAAGAGGCTGTACTAGTTTTGTTATGACTGAGGTGTAGGCTATATGGCTAAGTTAAGTTATGTTTGGATGATTGATGGTAAATCCAATGATTGAAATGTTTAGATGTTAATTGTAATTGTAAGTTAAGTTTTAAAATAAAAAAACAAAAAAACCCAAAGAGCTCATGAAGACAAGCACAGTGAGAATGAGTTCTGGGTAATATGACAGAGAATACTGTTCAAGGATTGCTGCCAGGCCAATGCAACATGAGAAGATTATATTCTGGAAAGTGTTGAAAGGTACACTAGAAGGAAGACAGAGTGTTTTTCCACTGTCACTAAAAGTACCCATTAATGGGTGCTTAATGAGTACTTCTAGTGACAGTGGAAAAACACCCAACTAGCAAAAAGGAACAAGTTTCAAATCCTAAGCAGATCCAAAGACAAAACTAATATCTGCGGGGGCAAAACGTACACCAGTGTTGAGGCTTTAGATACATCTCTGGTCTCTCCAGAAACATATAGGTAGGCACAGATGGAATTCTGCAAATTATGAGGTAACTAGATAAGCTTTTAAAAAATTTCCATGGAATACATAGGAAATGGGTATGTCAAATTTATCAAGCAGCCAAATTGGGCATGACCATCAAAAACTATCTACAACTTTATAGTAATCTTCTGATGCTCCTAGCTCCACCTCTTTTGCAAAAGGTGTGTGGCGTCCACAAGGCAACTACAGCTGCGGAGTCAGGCTGCAGTCTACACTTATTTTAAAAACACCCCTTTTTCGCGCCCAATTGGTGTCTGTTTCAAACCTGGCAGAATCCAGGAAGGCCTAGGGGGGCCTGGCTGCAACCCAGAAGGAGAGTCTTCTGACTCTTCCCAGCCAATAGGAGGGTGGGGGGGAGGGAGGGAAGCTCCTATTAAAAAACAAGCTTCTGGGTGTGTCTGCATGCTGAAAATACTCTGGATTTAAGCTTGTTTTGCTTCGGAGTGTTTCCATGCACAGCTTTACTCCAGGCTACATCAGGCGCAAAGGAGGAAAATCTGCGACAGAAAACACTCCCTTTCAAACAATACTATATCCAACGTTGGGGGAAACTGCGGATTATCCTGGGAGCATGGAGACGCACATCTTTCTCACTCTTTACATGTGTGTGTGAAAACATTCCTTTCCTTTTCTGCCAAGAGTTAAAAGCATAACGTAGTTACAAGCATAACTAAAAGCAAATCGCTCCATTTAAGCGCACAAACAGACCACCAATCTTTCTTCTTAAAATGTTCCCCCTCCCTTGTTAAGATAATTAGCATCACTTTCCCCTGATAGCAAGCACAGAATTTCTCTCCCGCTCCCAATAATGTGAAAGAAAGAGAGAGATTGCTGGACAGCTTCTGCGCAGAGGCAGCTGCAGGGAGTTGAGCTGCTTTCAGTTATTGACAGAGCTAGCTGCTTTCAGTTATGTTTTTAACTCTTTGCCGCCAAGTAAAGGGATGATCTGTGTTGTGGAGGCTCTGTTGAGGTTTTTGCCTGTAATCGCTGCAGTGGGGGGGGGGGGTGAGAGAAAAAGATGGAGGCTCACAAAAGTGGGGGACAGGAAAGTACGTTTTAAATCCGTGTTGCCGCAAACCACATGGGGACGGTTTATTTAGAATTACAACATGCATTTTTAAAATTCGATGCAAGAGAGAAGCAAAAAGAGACCATGGAGATGCACCCTCTGAGGTAATTCTGGGAGATGGCGGTTAGAGCAGTGAGTGAGTAAGAGAGTTTGCAAAGCTACTGCTTACCATCTCCAGGCGCTTTTTAGTCAGTGAACTGAGAAAAGGACTGTTGGCAGCCTCTCAGGAGAGGCTGGGCTGGACAGAGAGAGAGAGTCAGGAGAGGGCTTATATCCTGGCTTGAATATAAAGCATAGGGCTACAGGCTAGTCTAGTCTGTCTGTCAGCTCAGGGCTGAGAAAGCTGTCTGTTTTCTGGCCTAGGAGGAGCAGGGCTCAGGCCTGGTGGCTGGGACTGTCCAGAGTATTTAAAGTCAAGCAGGGTTGAAAGCATCCGGGACTTTTAGAACTATTCATCAACACTGAAGTGGGAAATAATTGCCTCTACAGCCAAATTTGCTGGTAGAAGAAAAGTTTATATATGTTACATTCAAGTTAACTGGTCTGAAATTGATTTAAACCAACTTTAGTAATAATCCTTGTTCTGATGTGTTCTGATTACTCTTGTAGATTATAAAAATACTTATTTGGTTCATTGCTGAAGCTGAGCAAGATGATTTGTCCGGATAGCAGTCCAGGTAGGGATTGGGTGTATTGGCTAAAGAGCCTTACAATTCAAAACATCGTGGACACTCAGAATTTCGTGCTCCCTCGCCATCAGAAAGCTAGGAGGCTACTCACAGCAGGGCCACTAGTGGACTGGTGGCCAAGGGGGAGGTTGGTCACAAGGTATAAGAAAAGCAAAAGCAAAATTGGAACAAAGCGTTTTTAATCCTGCTGGATCGGATGAATTGATGAGCATGTTGTCCTCTACTAACTGAGCAGTTGCTTCAGGAAAACCCACAAGGAAGAAAGGCATTAGATTGGTTAACCCTCTCTCCTGCCAGTCCTCTTTATTCTCTGCTTAAAAATGCTTTGCTTCAATTTACTCTTATTGTAGTGGTATATGGCACACCTCTGTTTTACAACAACATGCAAAACCATTATGTTGTTTTATTTGTCTCTTATAGTGGGTCGTTTTACCTATTTTGTGTACTATCCTCTGAGTATGTAGACTCACCTGATTTTTACTTGATTTTTTCTGCATATTGTGATTTTAAATAATGTTTTGTAATTTTTGTACCTTTGAACATTTGCTGTTTCTGGTCTGTGACCGTACAAATAAACTATACAGCAACATGCAGAGGTCCTTCACAGTTTCAAGCAGGGGTCTTTCTTAGCCTGGGCTACTGGTGCCAGGGATTGAGCCTGGGATCTTTTGTACGCAAAGAAACTCAGCTTAAGAGCACCTGGGTGCGTCTTCATGGCATAGTTATCTCGAATTCAAAACGTTTTGAGTTTGCGCAGTTCAGACGGCACTTCGGATTAACACGGTATTTCCGTGTTAAAGGACGTTATCCCGATTAGAAATAAATCCTGATCTCAACAGGTCTCACTCCGGATCGTGCGTCGATACGTGTTTCCTTTTTAACTGTGTGGACAGTATCGTTCCGGGATGAGATTCAGTGTTAAGGCTGTCCCGCCCCCCCAATCGCACTGTAACCAATGGCTGAACGTATTAGAAGCACGTCATGTTTAGGGTTTCCTTCATTGAAAAAATCCACCCTCAAACACCCACTATAAACCTCCAGTCCTTAAAGCTGAAACACTGTATCAATCTAAGCACTTCATACCTTAAAAACAATGTTGCAATTTTGCGCAATTTCAGACCTTTGAAGGTTCGGAACAGTCGCTTTCAGCCCCCTTAAGGGTGAGAAGGCTTGTCAGCCACTTAGTCCCTTGAAGGGTGAAAACAGAATGTCAACCGCTTTGAGCCCCTTCTAGGCTACTTTGCCTCTGCCTGTGGTCACACCTAAGGTTTAATCCAGTTTCAGTTCACTTTCAGAGTGAGAGAATACACCAGCAAACTGACAAGCTGGTTTTCTTTCAGGGTTAATAACTCAGAAAATCCACCTTTAGACTAGATAATGTGGAAAGAAAACTACTGGTCACTTTGCTGATGTGTTCTCTCACTCTGAAGGTGGAGTGAAGCTAGATTAAACCTTAGGTGTGACCACAAGCCAAGGTTTTAATCCAGCTTCGGTCCCTGTGAGGTGGGGGGGCGGAGTTCCTTCCCGGCCACGGGGGGAAGAGCAAGCGAGGAGCCCCCTTCGCCCTCTTATCCACCCCTTGGCTCTCCTCCTCTGCGGGGCAAAGTGGCGGCAAAGCGGGGGAAAAGCGGCGGCGGAGCCCCAGGGAGAAGCCGCTAGCGCCGCAGTGCCGCAGCGCCTGGATGAATGGATGGATGGATGGATGGATGGATGGATGGATGGATGGATGGATGGATGGATGGATGGATGGATGGATGGATGGATGGATGGATGGATGCCACCGCTGCTGCCTCCGCCGCCGGCTGCTCTTCCCTCGGCGCAAGGCTGGAAGGAAGGAAGGAAGGAAGGAAGGAAGGAAGGAAGGAAGGAAGGAAGGAAGGAAGGAAGGAAGGAAGGAAGGAAGGATGCACTTGCTGAAGTTCCATGCTTTGCACAACTGTTAAAAAAAGATAGGAACCTTGACTTGGATTTCTATACCTCTTTATAATAATGCTACCCCATACCAAACCTCCCAGAAGGAGAAGGAATTGGCATTTCTCACCCATTTAAGTTGACTCAAAGAGGCTGACAAAGCTTCCATTCTTCACCCCACAACAGATGCCCTGTAAGAGCTGTGACTAGCCCAAGGCCACTGAGCTGGCTTCACGGAGGAGGAGGAAGAAGAGTTGGCTTTTTTACCCCACTTTTCTCACCCATTTAAGGAGGCTCAAAGCTGCTGACAAACCTTCTCCTCCCCACACCCTGTGAGAGCTCAGAAGAGAGCCATGACTAACAACACTTCTGCTTGACTAAATGGCCAAGCACCAGAGCATGAGAGTGTTTTAAAGATCTCATGTGGGCAGCATTTTCATACAGTTAAAAAAAGAAGTGTCTTTTTTTGCCTTCTGACCCAGATTGGGCATCCTTTGTTTGGGGGTGGCAGTGCCATGCAAGCCCAGGAGGAGTGGGTGGTGATGCAATGGGAGGCCAGGGGCAGCCTGCTTCAGGATGGGAAGTGGAATCTAATCTGGAATTCCCAGATAAGATTCCAGTTGCCAGGATATTAGGGCAAAGCGGACCATGGATAGGTGACCACTAGGAAATCCAATAGGGCAGGATCAATCATGTCCCAAAATCCTGCACCGCACTACCAGGCCTGGCCATGGGTCAATAAAGTTCTGTGCATGGGGAAAGTTCTGATCTCTGTTACTTTCAGAATGAGAGAATATGTGGTCACACCTAAGGTTTAATCCACTTTCAGTCCACTTTCAGAGTGAGAGAATATATCAGCAAAGTGGCAAGCTGTTTTCTTTTAGGGTAAAATTCACCTCTGGGAGAGATAATGTGGAAAGAAAATTACTGGTCACTTTGCTCATGTTTTCTCGCTCTGAGGGTGGACTAAAGAAACAGCTTTTTCCTCCCCACGTTCAGGCAAAGTTATGGCTTTAATATGTTTAATATGAACACATTAAAACCAATGTGTTGTGACCCGCACTGAGAGCCTTGTGTATAGAGTGGGATAAAAATATGAATGAATGACACCCCACCACATCCACCCTATGCCTCTTTAATGTTTAAAGCCCCGGTCCTTTGATACAGAGCTGTATTGAAATTGCGGAAATTTGCAACATTGATAATCAGGAGTGTACCATATACACCGGCTTCGGGAGGGCGGGAGACGTGAGATGCTCATGCAATGTCTCCCACCCCCCAGATACCCCCCTTCCTCTCTCTCTTTGGGAAAGGGGGGCTTCTTAGGAACCCCTCCCTCTCTCCTCTCTCTTTTTGGGAAAGGGGGGCTTCTCAGATACCCCTCCTTCCTTCCTCCCTCTCTCTTTTTGGGAAAGGGGGGCTTCTCTCACTTTAGAATCCCGTCTGTGCAAGGACGACACCCCCCCTTTGCTAGTCCCCCCCAAGACTCTTTTCCTTGGTGCCTTAGCAATGCCTCCCTTCCCCTCCCCACCCCCACCCAGCTGCTGCTGCCCCCTCTCCCCCCATCCTCATCTTCCTCATGCTGCAGCGCCTGGATGAATGGATGGATGGATGGATGGATGGATGGATGGATGGATGGATGGATGGATGGATGGATGGATGGATGGATGGATGGATGGATGGATGGATGGGTGGATGGATGGGTGGATGGATGGATGGATGCTGCTGCTGCTGCTGGGAAGGGGGAGGGTGGATTGGGCAGGGAATTCCCGGCGGAGCATGACGCAAAGAGAAGGGAGGGTGGGATCCTGGCAGGGAAAACCAATCACAGGAGAGAATGTGGGCAATGGGCAGGAGGACAATGCTGCCGTGTGGACTCCGAGTATTGATCCCGCGTTAAGGCTGCCATCGGAACCGGATCAACTTGCAAGTCGTCTGGACAGCTTTGTTCCGTTTCTTTTATTTCGAATTCTTTAAACTGAAATAACACATGCCATGAAGACGCGCCCCCTGTGTCATATCTCCTTAACTGAGATGGTTCTGCTTCATAAGAATACAACAATATTGTTGAAAGCAATCACACCACTCTTCCAACACTAATGTCTCTTTCAGGCAATTCCAAGATGGGAACAACTGACAGGGGAACATTTCTACCAAACCATAATTGTGACACAGACCTAATTCAAAGGGAGATAAGTAATCCTATGTGGCTTCAAACTCCCCATAAGACACACGAGGAAAGTATTTTGGAACCATATCATGATTTTATAGCAAACTGGTACATCTTACTTCTTTAACTACTAATGCCTGCTTTACATACCTGTGGATATTCTGGATCCAGTTAACATTATATTAAAGAAACTTGTTTCATAGATGAAAACTATTTGTTGAGTTCTGCTGCACTATAAAACTATTTCACATTTTAAAGTATTCTCTCCAGTTACCATGGTAACAACGCCCTGTAAAGAACCCTTCTTCAGCTACAATTGCTCATCATTTATAATTTAGACAGTATCATCATATTTAATTATGCAATGTACTAAAGTATCATGAATTAATTATTACATATTTATGCCTGGTTTTCTCCTAATAAATTCATCCCTTTTTTTAGCTTAAATTCTAGAGCAAAGGAGCCATTGATATTATCCAATAAAGCCAAATCATGCAAACAACTTTCACCCGTCTGCCATAAACGTTGTTCATGTTCATACTTCACAAGTGATGCAACTTAACAGAAGGAAAAGGAAAATGTGTTTTGCTTTGAACAAATAGGTCAGTACAATTCATAAATATATTAGTTGAATGTTTTATGTAATTTTCATAGTATATTATACCATTTATTTAATGTATTAGTGTCTCATTGAATGTATGATGTATTACTTTGTATTTACTTTGTACTTTGTATTTACTGAGACTGATCTGTTATTTACTGAGATTGCTTTTTTTTTACTTGTATTGATTTGTGTATTCTTTGTATTTTTTTGTTTGTTGTAAACCGCCTTGGGCAAAATTTTGTTTTTGGAAAGGCGGTATACAAATAAAAATGGAATGGAATGGAATATATAACGGCATGGCCATAATAACCAAAGTTCATCAAATGATCTTATGTCAGTGACATCAGTGTACACTTTCCCCACCAAAATCTTACCCTAACCATTCAAGTCAAGCTAAAGTCGAACATCCTGACTCACACGATAGCCCACCAATTACTTCTCAGCATCTCAAGCAGAAGACAGTTCCCTGCAGATGGCTTTTAGAGCCATCCTGCCTGATTCTCCATTGATAGTAGCCATTGATAGACCTGTCCTCAGTGAATTTAAGAACATAAGGGGAGCCTTGCTGGATCAGGCCACAACCCATCAAGTCGAACATCTTGTCTCACAGCCTTTAGAGGCATCCTGTAGGACCCAAACAGGAATTCTAGTAGCCATTAATCCACCTGTCTTCCATGAATTCATCTAACCCTTGCCTTCAATAAAAGTCAACCTAAGAGCAGTTCTTTGTACATCAGAGTTACAATTTAAGCAACCCAAAACAAAAGCCTAAATTCAGAAGACAGACAAAAAAAACCCTTCAGTTATAACTGAAGAGGTTAATTTGATGAAATGTGTTATTTTTGGGACTCAATTACCACCAAAGTTTTAAGATACCCTTGAATCAGAGTCTCATTCTCCCTGATTCTGTCTGCTGCAACTCAGGGTTTTTTTTATCACCACTTACATTCAATATTTAGCTTCATGCATTCTATTACGTTAGAACTGATCGGTCTTCTGAACAGTAGTGGCACCCAACTTGGTACTGTAATCAAATAGCTGCACTGGAAGATCAGAACTAGTAAAAGAAATATAGTATTAAGAGATTTGTTTTAAAAATCTTGACTTGATTAAGTGGTACATGCTCCAGCACTGCTCCTAATCCACATCCAGCGTTACCTAGGTTTACAGGATCCTGTCTGGAACTAAAATTCAGTGATTTATCAGCATTCTCTATGGCAACCTTCGGATAGGTCCTTGCTTAGTATTCTGACGCAGGAATTAGTTACACAGGACGACTTAATATAGGAACATGCAAGCAATCCAGTTGCTAAAAGTTTCTGTGGACTAACAACTAGCCATATATTATTTTAAAAAAATAATCCATTTACCTGTATGCAAGTGCCAGTGCCCATGCACAGGCCCCACAGTAAAGACTGTCATGGATTTTTGCCTTTTGGTTTCCCCCAAAGGTTTTTGTCGGGAAGAGGCCGGTTGTTGGACTTTGGAAAAGTAACACGGTTGATTTGACTGTTAAAGACAAATTTAAATAAATAAATAAATATGCATTTCTTGTAGTCTGAACAATTTTTTCCCCAACAGTCACATGTAGTTACAGCTAGTCATGCATTCATCTAATTAAGTTCCTCGCCTGGCCAGCCAGACTCTGTGCTGAAGCCACCCAGAGTGACCCTTATGATAGTACTGCCATCACTTTCAGCTGTCCCAAGGCATGAAAACAACCTAGATGCCTAGCATCTTGTCTAACACCAAATGCTCCACCAAATGCTTTTGGGCATCTCAAGCAGAAGACAAAGGCTAAACCTTTACCTGCTCTCAAATCCCTGCAAATCGACTTTACAGGCATCCTGCCTATCTCTCCAACCTGCAGGTAGTAACTAGGCATCAGTTCTAGTAGCCATTGACATACCTAGCTTCAATGAATTTGTCTAACTTCCTTAAGGTATCCAAGCTGGTTGCTACTAACTCCAGTATTATGAATGGAGATACTTGGTTTCTGTGGATTTCTTTCTCAAACTGTAGCATACACATTACAATTTCCCTCCTGAAAATAAGCCCTTATTGTCCTATTTCTTCTAGTTCTTATGCTGCTTTGCTAACGCTGCACGTGCTCCAGGTAAAATCCATCTAGCAGAACCCTCCACCTGCCTCATCCAACTACCTGAGAAAGTATAACTGCAGAAGATCTGCAGGTAACCCCAGGTTACCAAAAAACAGTACAAATTGCAGAATTCATTAAAAGAAATTAGTCACCACTGGATTGGACAGGTTCACCTACCAAGGAATTTCGCCCTTCGCTTTTACTACAGATGTTCAAATAACATCAAAAAGCAGCTTGCGTTACTAAAGATCATTTCCTAATAATCCAACTTTGTCAATGAATTCTCCAAAGCCCCTTGCCAGATGTTGGCCAAATAACCTGCTAGCAAGAGATAACACAGGGTATTGATTCCACACCATCTTTCCTTGCAAGCTAGACCATGCTGGCCACAGCACCATCTGCACTCACTTTAAGTTAAATGGGCATCCAACTGTCTGGAATGACCAGATGTGCTCACTTTTACCTCTGTGCATGGATGGACACCCCTTTCAGTCTCCATACATATGCACTGGACAGGTCAATTGTGGTGGCTCAGTTCAGAAGGTAATTAGGTGGCCTTACAAAGCACTACTGCTGGAAAACCCACAGCCAGCTCTAGGGTTTCCAGCAACAGTTTTCAGCAGATTTTCGGAAGGCAAAAACAGGGCTATGGTGGGGTTTCCCACAACAGCACTATAATGGCACTATATCCCCTCCCCCCTCCCATCTGAATGCAACTAAAGTCAACATAGGTTCACCTAGAATGGGATCTCATTTGAAATACAGCAGGGACTCATTACAAAAGCAACCATAACAAAAAGTTTCACTGATCAAAGATGTACTTTTAACCAATCAAGCAGATTCCCACACACACTTATAACAGACTGCAGTAGCAGTGAAAACAATGGAAACGGCAAGTCGCTATGCAAACTGTACAGTAACAGAGTAAACAATGCCAGTGGGAACACTATAAGCACTTTTCACACAATAAATTAGACTTGTATAATGAGGAACAACTGTACTTGGAGAACATCAGCACACTGGAATTTATCCGAATGGACTTCCATTCTACTGAGATATCAGAAAAAGACAAAGACAGTGGGAAAAAATTTAAACAGTTGACAGGCCTATTTCCTAATGATGGGCACCCCATTACATTACCATCTCAACAGTAGGGTTAGCATTAGCGGGGATGAGCACAGAATTCCTGCTGCTTTAGCAGCTGCATAGAAAAGGGAAAGTCTGCAGGAACCCTGTTCTTTTTCATATGGTAACCCTACCCAACAGCAAAGAGAACGGCACAGTAGAAATACATGCTCACAATCCTGTCTGCAGTCTGCCCTGTGACTTTCACTTACCTATTCGGTAATAATGGTCTAACTTATCCCACAGACTCTCTCCATCTGGCCTTGGCAGATTAATGCTTTTAAGGGGTTCATACACAGACCCTGGAGGAAGAAGTGATGAGATCCTGATTACAACAAGAAGAAATTAAAATCATAAAGATATTGCTTTTATGTATAACCTGTTGAACAAATATCCCAGGCAACTAATTAAGTAAGTAGAAACAAACAGTTGAACAGAAACAGAAGAGTAAAAACAAAGAATAATCAACAAACATGTAACAAACACATAACACAGTCTTCACCACTCATGTAAATGGAAGTAGCAAAAGGGCCAGGCAAATCTCCTCTGGGAAGCTATTCTAGTTTTTGATACCAAGCTGGAAAGGCCCACACAACTGGTGTTGAAGGAGGTGAAAATAAGACAAGTTGGCTTTTATACTCTGCTTTTTTCATCCATTTAAAGGGACTTAGATGTTCTTCTCCCCACAGCAGTCACCCTGTGAGGTATGTGGCACTGTGAGAGCTCAGAAAGAGAGCTGTGACTAGCCCAAGGTCATCCAGCTGACTTTGTGGAAGAGTGCAGCATCAGACTTGGTGACTACAAGATATGAGTCTGGCACTCTAACCATAAGACACCATTAGAAGCATAGGCCCCTTCTGCGCCTGCTAGTGTTCTGCACTGGCAAGTGCACTAAGTGTCAGTATGTTAATGTGAAATAAGGGAGGTCGTGCCCATCACTAGGAGCATGCATCGGACACCAGTAGACCTCAGTATTGAGATTTACCAGGGTACTAGCGGAGCCTAATCCAGATCATGAAGGTGTGAAGAAGGTGCCTGTCTCCATGTTCTGGTTTACAGGAGAATCCACTTTGGTGGCAGGCCAACTTGCACCACCAGAATGGGTCCCTCAGAAGCTCCAAAAGCAAGAAACTTTGTTCCTGGCCATTGGAGTTCTTGGAGGCCAACTCCAAATGACCATCAGGAACATGCTGTTGGATAATCAAGAACACACTGTTGCCATCCAGACAGCATTGTTCCTAACTAGATAATCCATCCTGGTCTCAGGATAGATTGCCTGATCCAGCCCTACTCTTCCATACTATACCAAGGAAATGCAGCAAGGTCCCTAGACATAACACATATTTGATCATACAAAACACTTCTTTAATGCAGCAGTCATGTTTGCAGACATTGTTGCATTAGACAAACTGCATTAAGGGAACTGATGAGATCGCCTTTTCTAATTATCACATTTCCATAGCTAGCAATAACAAGGTAAGAAAGCAAGCTGGGGAGTACCGAAAAATATTATAAATGATTAGGAAGGGGAACAGGAGAAGGCACTGGGGAAGATTACTGCTTTGTCTTGACATCTTGAAACTTGCAAAGCCTTGTTCTTTCCATAGTGACATGTTCTGCATGCTTTTGGTGTCCCTAACCTCATTTTCCTGCTAGCAAGCATCACAGAATGGTGACTTGGAATTGATTTTTTTTCTTTTTAAATCCTATAGCATGAATTCACTGCTTTTTCAATAATATTTGCTCAAGTCACATATTTGCCATATAAAATGCAAATGAATGTTTTAAAAGAAAAATCTCTCTCTACTTGCTGGTTTCCATTAAAAAACAGAACCTGGGACAAGGGAGCAGAGACAGAATATTCTGCTCACTTAACATGTTGATAAGGATGAAGAAAGAAAAGCCAGTGAATCTGTTTTTATTGTTAATTACATACTTGGAAAAGCTGGTCAGCACTCTGCATACTGATAAGTCCTGAAGAATATTTAATACAAACAAAAGTGACTAATGATAAGGAATCATAAGCACAAGAAATTCTAATGCCAGGTTATATAATAAATGTACATAAGGGACCACACAAATGGAATACTAATAGAGATCCTCAGTTAGGATGTAGCAGGAAATGGATGTGTAAAATTAAGCAAATCAACTTAATAATGCAACATTGTCTCTGTCTAACTCCGTTTTGTCACAGATCTTGGAGATGGCGTCCAGCCCTGAAAGATCCAGATCTTCGCTAGGACCCATACATCCACACAGGCCCTCTAGCACCCGATTGCAAAGGGTGCTAAATGGGGGTCACCATATTTAGATGCGTAGCACCCATTTCAACGCTCCATTTCACCGGAGCCAGAAGGGCCACTGGTTGTGTGGTGTGACTGGACAGTGCCATCGTCCCTCATGGCATACGCCTGCCAATAAAGGGCAGGCTGGAGAGGCACAGCTTTGTAGCTGTTTATGCAGCAACTATGAAGCCTATGCTTGACTCCATGACTTGTGCTTGACTGTGAGTGGCAGGGCAGAGCCAGAGCCACCCCACTGCACCCGCTCCTGGACCCCATCGGCCCAGGAAGGAGCACGGATGTGCGTCCTTCATGGCTGAAGACCGGATGGTAGACACCATTAAAAGGGGTCTGTAGTAAATCTGGATTTAAGGGCCCAAAGGATCCATTAAATCCGTATTTCCCATGCACTTGCAGCGACAGGGCCTTCAGGATGGGGTCCTGGTGAGGTCCTAAAGGGGTCTTGAGTAGGGATGGGGCATAACTGACCGGTACCAATTGGGTACCTACAGTGTCTCCTCATAATTGAGTTCCAAATGGTTCCCTAATGGGGTCTTCAGGGCCAATGCAAAAATAGCCTAAGGTATGTTTTCTTCACTGTTCTATTTACCCTTGTAACCTACATATTATATATTTATTTCAGAATTGGGAAGCAAAGTCAAGATATGCTACCCCAATGGGACATCATGGAAATCAGGCCCTGCGCTTGCAGAGCCTTGATTTATCGAATTTGATAATTCTGGGTTACTTTTTTGTACCAAAAGAAACCTTTTCAATTTAACTTCAAAAGTCACCATTTTTATATTCTCTGATAATGGGGACATGAGGAAAAGTAGTACTGTTGACTGAGGACTCTAATTTGTATTAATTTATTAAAATATCAGTTTTGGCCATCTGAGTTCTTAACTATGAGCTGACTCATATTATGAAGAGTCCAACATAAAAACCGTCTCACATAATAGAAGTGTGAAATATTGCTAAACATTCTAGTTTGGCTTGATTTGTGTTAGCAAGTAACAGGCACCTTAACAGCACAAATGGATTTGAAATGCTTTTTTAAAAAGATACATACTAAGGAAAGTGTGGTGATTAGACCTCCTTGCAAAGCAACAGCTATTAATACTGAAATGAGGTTTATGATCCTGAAAGGCTAAGGGTGGAAATTTACCACTACAGTTTATTCTACAAAGCATTAACCACAGAGCACAAAGTAAACTTATACCATACCATTGTTATAACTGACAACAACAATTTATTTATTTAAGAAATTTATACTCTGCTTCTCATCTTTTAAAAAAATCTCAAAGCAGTTTACAAGATACATTGAATACAAGGGCTAAAATATATACAGAATAAAAGCAGTTCTGTCTAAAATAAAAACAGGTGCAATGAACCTGTAGCAATAGGACTGCATAGGCATTAATACAGTGGTTCTCAACCTTCCTAATGCCACGACCCCTTAATGGAGTTCCTCATGTTGTGGAGACCCCCAACCACAGGGGCGGAGCAGCTGGGAGGTGGGAGGGAAGGGTGGCGGGAGACTCGTCGCAACCCCTCTGAAAGGGTAATTCGACCCCCATAGGGGTCCCGACCCCCAGGTTGAGAACCACTGCATTAATACAACTCCCAAAGTAACAAAACCTGTATGTTTCTATACAATTATCGGAAAATATTTATCTCAGTGCCAACAAATGTCTTTGAGAGGCATCTTATTAAACAATCCTAAACCAAAAAAGAAGAAAAAACCAAACCTGTGCATAATATGATTAATAGAGTATCCCCCCCCCCCCAATAAAAGGAAAATTGGTCTTGGAAAACTGACGCTTACCAAGAAACCTGCCATCTGAGGCCAGTAAAGGAATAACATATATGTTGTTACAATCAAAGTATTGCATTTTTTAACTATTCAGGGTAGCCAGTTTTGAAGTGACTGTATCAGTACTTCAAATACTGATCTGCTCATCTTCAAAGCAAACGTTGAGAACGGTGGGCTTTTCCATTCCAAAGGAATTTGATCAGCAAAACCAAAAAGGCCATATAATAACTTGCATTTCCCAGAACAGTTTTTCAGCCTTCTAACTTCACACTAATGACAGTTCAAGGGTTTTATTCATATTGGTTAACGTAAAGGGAAAGGAAAGTTTAGTAGTAAAGCTGCCACTGGACACATCTGTTAGTGGCTCAATGACTAGCATAGCACAATACTGTACATTAAATACATTAATTAATGCACACAATGCTGAAACCTAGGACCTATTAGCACTTGCTTGCCTGGTACGCTACAACAATATTGTACCAGCCAGGTAAGGATAACTGCTAAATTAAAGCTGTACTGGGCAAATGGCTAGGCTGGGGTTGGCCGGATCACTGAGGACACATTTGATGTGGGCATCACCCAGGTGATTTGGATGCTTCTCATCACTGCATAGCCAAGTCACACGGCCATTCCAACTTGCTGCACTGCACCAGGAGCAATCCAGCTGCTCCTAGCAAGCACGTGAACTGCTTTTACCAGCCTACAGCTGGATCATTTCAGGGGATGCCACAGTCATACCCGGGGTGTAGCAGCGCAGCAGAGTGCAGATGAACCTCACCAGCAAGTAGACTGGAGGTCACTGGGAGGTAAGTGTGAACAGGCCCCTAGTTTGGTTGGATCTAAATGAGGTTTCCAGCTAGATAACTGTCCTATCCTCACCACCCTCAAAGAAGCACTCTATGAGCTGTCATGGATTGCAACTTTCCCTGAAAACAAATCAAAACCTTGTAATATCATTACTAGTTCTTTGATATTTTTATTTTATGTATTTATATTTATATCTTGCTCTATACCAGAAAATCTCAGGGCGGGTAGCATTTAAAATCCAATACATTAAAACAGTAAACAGTGTATATTAATGCACTCTAACAACATTAAGAGGTGACGACCGACCAAAGATGTCAAATTTAATCATTAAAAGAATCATTAATTCAGTTGAAATTTGACTCATCCATTGGTTATGTAAACAAATAGAAACTAGGCTGGAATAATTAATATAGCCCTTTAAATATGATCAAACTGAAAGTAAAACAGGAACATTAGCAAATTTAACACTTGTAGAAAACATTAACTGCCTAGGGAAACACATGCAGAAAAAACAGATGCCAAAAATATGTGAAATAGTTCCATATCTCTTATGCCTCATTATATCCAAGCAGCTCATTTTGCTCAAAATGTTTTTGAAATGGGCAAAGTATACTGCTGCCAAGACACAGTTTAAATTCTCTACCTTACAAATCCTGTTTTAAAATTATGCTTTGTCAGTGCTGCAATCTATTCCATGGCAACAAATACATGTAATAAACACAGGTTTATAGCTTCACTGCAAAATCAAGCAGAAAAAGATATGCATAAATATCTCCCACAGCCTCCCTATCACAAAGATAAACAAGGCAATACACAATCAAACATATTTTGCTATAAAAACAACTGCATGCATCTTCAGTTTCCCAAATGTTCTGAGCTATTGAAAGGCTACTTCAAACATGAAATCATACCCAATCATTTAGAAAAATTAGCAAACAATTTAGCACGCAGAAAACTATCATGATTGATTTCAGAAATACATAAGGGAGCCTATCAACCACAAGTCAAGATCACAACATTTAAGAAACGCACCATCATTTAATGAGGGTATCAAGCAGCCGGATTAGCAGTTGTCACATTTCTGGTAGATTACTGTAACACTGGAAAGCGTTTAGATTTGGAGAGGAAAATCTCTTGAAGAATGGAGGTTTTCATGGTCAGTTTCACTTGTTACAATTTTGGGGTTGTTATGTCATGTTCTGTAGTTCTGCTTTGCACCTAGGTTTTTGGATATGTCTACTATTCTAACAGTCATACCCTGTTTAGATGGATACCATAGCCATATCTGAAGATTGATATGTAGACAATAGGAAACCTATGCTCAGGTGCTAACTCCTTGGGCAGATCTTTTGCCACTGCACTGCAGTCTTTATAAATCTGACCAAGTTCTTACCAGCTGCTTTCAAAGTCAAGCTAATGCTCTGCCCAGTAGAGCCTGCCAAACTTTAATGAATAAAGGTTCCTGATGGACACATCTCTACATTTGTCACAGCAATCCCCCCACCCTACCCACCCACGTTCAAAGGTCTCCAAACCCTACAAGCCTGGAAAATGCTGACTATGTAGAACACTGGCTGTTGTCAATCTCCTGTACATGGTACTCTGGAATATGGGGAGATCTGTGTCTACCAATGACTATGGAATTCATACTAATTTGTGAGCAAATTCCAAAGGCTACCATTACCTGGCTTCAGAACAAATGACGAAGACCACAGTCAAACAAAACTACTTTTCACCAGGGAAGGCACACGCGAACTGACCAATAACGAAAGCAAGTGAGACCAAGAAGAGGTCAGCACACTTACCAAACCACGAGAAAGCACGAGCAGCGCTGGTTCTGTCAGCATCCCAACTGGCCATTTCAAGCTTGCTGAAGCTAATCACAAACGTCTCAGGCTAAACTACAGCAATGTTTGAAAATGTTTAGTGAGGGTTAGAAGCAATCAGATTTAAATTAAGCAAAAGCAGTATTAGCAGAGTTACTAACATGATGCAGCGTACAATAAAAAAGATAATTAGATTCATTATATTTTATGCTTTCTCTCTGTACTGCAAAACCTGGTCTTCTCGTACTATAATTTTCAATAAACCTCACTGGCTGAAGTACCATTATCTACATTTACATAATGTCTGTTTACTGTTTGGACTCAAGTGTGTTACTTGATGTTAACATTTATTTCAGATGATATTGAATATTTACAACAAAGAGAGACAAATTATATTCTTGGATGAAATAAATTCCAGACCCAAATGAAACACATTTATTCTTTGGCTAATGAAATATATAGTGGTTCTAAAGCAAAATGCTATACCATTGTATACATCTTTCAGTACAATGTGCTCTTAGTTTTCAGGTTTTTAAAAAACAGGTTTTACATCGTTTATTACTTATTTGTTTACACCTTGTTAGGGGACTCCATTACATTACTCTCAATTATATGTCACTGTTAATATCCTAGTCAAGATTCTACAAATTTTTGTAGTCCAGTTTATTGATCATTTTCACTTGCCTATTGAAGGAATTAACCATTTAAAGCAGTTCCAAGACAAATTTATTCAAACTAGTTAAAACAGCATGCGTTTATGAAAGAATCACTTCTTCTTTTTTTCTTTTTGGTGCTAAAAATGGAGAATGTACGTGTCTGCATGATTTTGGGGAACAGGGATGAGGATGGAAGAAGGGAATGGTTTTATCATATGAAGATTCCTTTCTTGAATGTATTTATTCCACAAGGGCCTAGATGGAAATATTTGAAGAGAACAGAACTGTTAATACCTAGTATAAGAAGAATTAATCTGTAGATCTATAAACCGTGCAAATAAAGCTACATGCCTTCCCATTAATGCATGTTACAGACTTTGTATTCACACCTAAATTTTAAAACTTCAATCCACCTTTAGTCATGTTCTTACCACAAGGTGGATTTTGTGAAATAGATAATGCTGAAAGAAAACGCTTTGCTAACAGGTCCTTTCACTCTAAAAGTGGACTGAAGCTGGATTAAAGCTTAGGTGTGAGTGCATATATGGGTTTTTTTGCCATTTTTATTAACATGTTTTTACATAAGTAGAAGCAAGCAAGATAAAAGGTGTTGCATTAGCCTTATTAAGTCACTGTATTTCTCTGTTAATTCAGATCACAAGAGACCTATGGAATAGTATTCCATCAGAGATATGCCAGGACTTTCCAAGGATGGCATTTGGTGAAAACATTTTTATTTATTCAGGGTTTTGGTAACTAATTCTGCTTTTTGAGGTGTTTTTATTTTGTACCTGTGTTTTAAATGCTAGAAATTTATAGTGTTCTTTTTTCTATCAATTATCCTGTGATCCTGAATAAGAATAATAATAGTAGCGGGAGCAATAATAATGATGATGATATGTAACTCTTCTCCACTGAAATAATTTCTGAAGCAGAGCACATGCTCAGTGTATGCAGGCTTTCTGTGCAGTGCAGAACAGTGGAAAATTCAGATTTCATTATTAACAAAAGGAACTGAACTAACAAAAGGAGTTTGCTCTCCCTCCTTACGTGTTGATCTACCACAAACACAAATATCCAAATAACGGCTAATACCAGTGTTATAAAAAATGATTTTAGAATGAGGAATTGTCAGAATCCTAAATGTTAAAGACCAACACTACTCTTCTCACAGTTGGCTTTTTGTAGGGGCTAATTAAAAAAAACCCAAGTTCCTATGTTATGAAGTTTGATTCCAGTAGAGCATTGAACTACATATATAATCTGTATGGCTACACCCCTGCATAACTGTACTTTATATCTTTGTTTTTCTATTTTGCACTGTTGTTACCAATTAGTATTTTTGGACGCTGGTTTGTCTACCTTTCTTATGACTGTAAATCAAAATGACTGAAATTGTTTTCCATAGTACCCAAAAGCTCCATGCATTTCATACTGCTAGAGCTGGCCTGTTTTCATGGGCCCATTAGCATACAGTGTCCTCAACATCTATTTTTACACTGGCATGTCAGAAGAAGCTGGTCTGCGTTATGTTTCAGCAAATGGAAGTAGTATACACACAAGGCCTTACTAGACCGAAATAACTTGGAGTGAACAAAGACATTTTCCCTGGTACTAAGTGTCATGCATGAAGGATATTGCAAAAACATGTCCTCCGGTCTAGGGGAAGAAAAAACATTATGAAAGTTATGCTTCTCAAAATTGAAAAGTCTAGCTATATATTGCTTTCATTGTCACCGTGCAGACACTTCTATTTGCGACAAATGTCACACTTTTGTTTGAAGCTGAAGTATGGAGAGGCAGACTAAAGAGCCTGCATGCAGAAGAGAAGCAGGATTACAGCCATGTACCAGGTTTGTGCAACCACACAATTGAAGCTTACATGTGCAAAAGCACCTCACAGTGGTCAAGATCCAGTGGCTATTTTTGTTCATCCTAGTAAATCATACATCATGGTTGACAGTGATCAAATTTCTTTTTTTTTTCTCAAGTGCAAAGCAAGTAAATCCCGATCCTTGTCTTGCCATTGTATCAGAAGCAGACATCACAGCTTGCTTCGCCTCCCATGGTCACAATTCACTTGAAACCTTCTTCAGTCCATCTTCCAATTACAATACCCATGCCAATTTCTATTGGCTTCATTTGTGGACTTTCCAGAGTGGGAAGTCCAAATAGACTTCCAAATTCTACAAATTTGGTTTAATTTGACTTAATTTTGGATTTAATTGTTTTGAATTTTAATGATTTAATTTTCTTTCATAGTGCCTCTCAGTATTCACAGTTTTAATGCCTGAGTTCTGTTTATCTGCAACTGCAGGACAGTACAGGATTACCTTCTGAAAAAGAGACTGCCATTTTTCTATTGTTTTCCAGGGCAGATGACTGAAACTGCTAGCTGCAGTTAATTCTGTCAGTTTCTATAATTCTAAGTTTTAGACAAGTGACCCCTAATCTTTTTTCACTTCTGTACCCCTAGGCAGTCCATTTCTATAAATTGTACCCTTCATAATAGTTGCTGTTATTTCAAATGTATATGTTGTAACCATAAGTGCCTTTTCCCACCATCATTCAGGTGTCTCTTTTTTCGCATATCCTAAACATCCTAGTTCATGCAAACGTTGGTATTCTTCCTTTCTTGCAATTCTGAATTCCAGTGTTGCTGAGTTCACTTTGGTCATTTGGGAGTTCTGGCTTTGCTGATTTTGATTATACTAAGAGAATGTGAGGCAGCTAGAAGTCTGTTGCATCTATTTGTCAGTAATTCCTATAATCTCAGAAAACATTTAGAGCAAGCCACAACTTTTTCAATAATTTCTTCTTAGATTTCACAGGCGATGACTCCTCCAATTCCTATTTTCCCATAAACATAAGTTTAAATTCATAAGGTTTTCTAGGAACTTAACTTTAGCAAATAATAAGGTACTACTCTGTTGCGTTCATTTTTGTGTAATCTGCTTAGAGATGTATTATGAAGTTCAGGATGTGAATGTGAAATATTATTGTTTCAAAGAGACCTGGAAAATATTTCTGGTTTGTGTCAAATCATTTTGTTGCATCAAAAAGCTTTCCAATCAGATTAGGAACACTTTAATTTACATGAATGTCCCTAAGGCCTGTTTGGACTAAGGCAGTTAAGACACTGGGATGGCGCATATGCACCCTGTGGTGTCGCCTCTGGCCCAGAATGGTCAAGAGCCACCCTGATCGCTGCTAGCTGTGGAGCAGTAAAAAAAAAACCAGATGCAACATTCTCATACGTCTGTATGTGAAACCTGTGGTGGAGGGGGAGGGAGTGTGGCTGTGTAGTTGCTTGCCACATTGCCAGTGTGCATGGATGTTACTACTCTCACAGTGGACAGTCCCAGAAAGGACTGTCCACACTTCATTCAGACTCAGGTCTGTGTGAAGCTTCGGATGGGCTGGTGCGGAATTTAATTGATTGTATAAAATTAGCTTATTTGGGAGCATATTTTTTAAATGCAGATAGGACATTGAAGAGTTTCAATAATTCAACAAACCTCCACCAAAATACGAAAGGAAAGAAACGGCTTCTGCCTTTTTTTTACTGTTTGCTTCAATACAAAATTGTGATCTATTATGACTAGAGAGCCAATTCTACAAAATGATCTTGAATTTGTCAGGCAAATCAATCACGCACACAAATCTCAAAATGTTGTAAAACACACTGAGGCTTTAAGAAAAGCAAATGAATGCTCAAGGCAACATTATGTCTGTGGTTTAAAAATACATTAATATTTACTAGCTTACCTAACACAATGATGCATGTAGCTGGTGACTTCAGTTTATAATGTACTCAATTTGTTTTTGGGAAGTGTAGAGCCCTTGAAGTCACTTGAAATTTAACTACTTTATTAAATCAAGTCGTCTATCAATCTAAGATGGCGGAAATCCAGTTTGATTCAAGGAACATTAGTGCTATATTTTAATAGGCTTGGGTGATTGAAGGAAGTTGTGTTCCCCTCATCCCCCCCCAAATAAACTACAAAAAGAGGCTTTCACACAAAGAAAGCAAGATGTATGTGACCACATGAAGGAAATTATGCAAATTACTGAAGCTCAACACATGCCTTTGCCATATTCTCTCTCAAGACTTTTATTAGTGATATTTATATCAGAGCCACTGGGAGAAACATAAACAGGCAATAGCAGAGTTTACATCTTCAGTGTCAGCCAGAGCTGTTGCTGCCTTTCCAAGTGATTTGTGAAGGTGCCAGATGGAACAAGCAAGACAAAAATAGCTACCAGCCAAGGTATTAAAGAGTTTGTTGATGGGCCTGGGGAAGGGAGAAGGCTTGAAAAGAAAGCAAAGGACAGGGGAAGAACAGGCTTTCTAAGTATCAGAAAATACAGGATGCCAGATCATAGGGACAGAAGATCAATCTGGGAGTAAAAGAGAAGAATAGGGAGAGGAACACTGACAGGGAGAAGACAAAATGGCAAATTTTATTCTTACATTGGCGTCAAGGCTAAAGGTCCATCTCATCTGATTTGCCGTGCCTAGCAAAAGTCTACCAGATGTATCAAATCTCATCAAGGAACAAGAGCCGTGCCTCATTTCTGAGTTTGATAATCAAATCTATGCTCCCTTTCTAGCTGTCCCAATTAGAATCATTGCACATTTCTATACATATCTACTCAGGGACATGGTTTACTCCCAGATAAACAGGGGTAGTGATGCCTTTCTAGTGAAAAGGTAATGATAAAGATGATTTAAAATTAAACTTGACTTCTGGTGACTACATGGATACATCCAAGCTTTCTTCTGTGTCTGAGGACATGCCGTAACCTAGAGCTCAGGGAACGATATTTTTCAAGCAGGGCCCTGGGTTTTGTAGATCCTGAAATGTGCAATATTACCAGGAGCTAACGTTCTTTCTCCATCCTGGAAAATCAAAGTTTAATTTTCCAATTTGGGCAAATTTAATTCTGGTCCTCATCACTATCCCTTTCCTGATCAACTGGAAACCCCTTAAAATGGAAGCACCCTAAAGTTTGGTCTACATAGATTACTAGCTTTAGAAAGATCATGAAGTTTGTCCGAGTTCAGGGATGCTTACTCACAAGTTAATTACACCTGGAGTCAGGCAGTCTTTGTGAAATACCTTTTCCTGAAATCCAAGAATTGCTGCAAATAAATACCCTGAGCAACAAAGACTAATGAATTTGTAGCAGGCAATTATTTATGCTACTAATCACAAAAGAACTCTAAAAGATCAGTCATTCTTTATGTCTTGAAAGCTATGTCTGGCACCTCCCACAAAGGTCTGAGAAAGTGATGTTTTAAAACAGCCCAATCCCGACAACATTGTCAGTGTGGAGACCTGGCAGAAATAAGTTCCTACAGCTGAAACTGCTAACTTTTTTGGCAGAACCCATCTGGAATTTTCTGAGGGCATTCCCTAAGCACACTGCTCCCCAGGTTATTCACTGTTTTACTAAGAAGTGAATCTTAGTTTTCTGCACAGATTATGCAAAGGTCCCATACACTTTAATTAAAATGGATGGGCGACTTTTATACTCAGATGATGTGATTAATACGGAAAGAGTTAAAATTAGACCTTCAAGAGAACTAAAGCCTTTTCAGAAAGGCAAGAGCTGTAGCTCAGTGATAGATCATCTGCTTTGCAGGCAGCAGTTTCAGAAAGCCTGGAATCACTGCTGGCTTGTGTGGGGCTAAAGCTGAACTATGGCCTTCCACCTGTTGCTGAGTGACAAACCTTTTTATTCCTTCCATGGGACACTCTGGTGTAGGTATACACAACTTTCAGTTCCACAGTATCTGGAGGACCACTGCTTTACCATCCCTGAAGTAGGCAATAGTGGCCAACATGGACTGAGCATCAAAAATCAGTGTAAGAGTTCTATCTTCCTAGATCTCCTAGCTGCGGTGACAGGCTTTGGGTGTTTTTCCATTGCACTCCTTTAATCCGGATCTAAGATCTGGATCTAAGGAATGGGTACTTCCCTTAATCCAGATCTCGTAGATCCGGATTACGGGAAGCACCCAATGTGTTTCCACGGGTGGTCTAGCACCCAACAGCAATGGGTGCTACCCTGCCTGCTGTGGAAACACCAGAGCACCCATGTGACAAATCTGGATTGACCCACAAGGGGTCTGCATGTCACCACAGGTGTTTTGAGGGATAGGGTAGGGGGTGCAATCTCCGAAGTTGCCTTCAGAGCCTTTGCAGCCTTTGACAGCTGCATTGCTCTCGCAAGGAGTTTTTCTTCTAAACCTGCGCTTATCTCCGAAGTTGCTTTGGAGGGATTCAGAGCTGGCTTCGGAGGGACTCCAAAGTCTTGACTTTGCCCCCCCCCATGGGTGCCTCCTGCCCCCCCCCCCCCGAGCCTCCTCTAGACCCCATTGCCATGTTGCAGTGGAAACAGGCTCCCTACAATCTGGATTTTAAGGCTGAAGGCCCCATTGTAGATCCCTTTAATGGGGTCTACACGAAATCTGGATTATAGGTCCTGAAGGACCCATATGATCCGGATTTCCCTAGCTGTGGTGGAAACAGATGTGTCCCTAATTGGGTCTGTGGTGGAAATGGGGTCATCCACGCTCAGCCAAATGGGTCCTTAATGGGTACTTAGTGCCAGTGGAAGAAACACCCATAGTCTTTGAGGTCATCAGAAGAATCCCTAGAGAGCAGTACTGAGCCTTTGGGTGACAAGACAGCATCTTCATCCGTAGAGCCAAGCAGAGCCAGTGTCTCCAAGTACAGCTTAGCTCTGAATGACAACCATGGGGGGCAGGTGAGAGAGGAAAAGCATCCAACCTCTTGCCACCTGGTCGAGAGCTTTCATCTTGAAAACACTTACTAGCTAAGGGCAGATGGCTCAGCTGGATGTTTGGCCCAACGAGGCAGTTTTTAAGAGGGGAAAAGGCTTACTGTGAAAGCTGAGAAAAATGGAGTGAAGAAAGAAAAGGGGTGGAGAAAGCTAAGAGAGGGGAGGGTAAATGGGGGGAAAGGATAAGGAAGAAAAAGACTGAAGGCGAGAAGAAAGCGAGGGTGGGGAGATGCCAACGAGCACGGAGGCGGGAGAAGGAACGGGGGCCACAAGGCGGCAGGGGGCCTCAAACAAGCGACGGGGGAGCCCAGCCAGCGCTCCCCTCCCAGCCTCAGGCAAGCGCAGCAGCTTCCCTTCCTCCTCCTCAGGCGAGCGGCGAGGAAGCCAAGGAGCGGGTCGGGGGCGAGGTCAGACCTGAACGTTTGGAGCGGGCCCTCAGCTCCAGAAACTTCCAGCTCACATCGGCCAGAGAGGACGCCATGGCGGCGTAGGCGGCGGCGGCAGCGGCAACGAACGGAGGGTCCACCGCACAACTCCGTCCGGGGAAGAGTCTCTGAGGCGCCTGATCGACCGACTGACTTACCCACCTGACGCTCCGTACACACGCACACACACACGCACAGCCGTTGGCCGTTGCGCGGCTCAGCCGTAAACGGAGCCCGCCGGCGCGTGCGCAGAAGACGGGGGGGGGCAGGCGCGCCGTGCCATGTGCGTGTGCGGCGGCGGCGCTGCTGCTGCCGTCAAGCGAACCCGGAAGCGGGGAGGATTGTGACAGGTGAGGAGGCCGGACGCTCCCTCGTCTTCGTCTTTCCCCCCTCCCCCGCTTTTGGGCGCGTGTTTGTATAGGAGGGGAGGGGCGCGGTTCCTGTTTGCCCCCCTCCCCGTTCCGCGTGTGGAAGGTCCCCTGAGGGATGTTGGTGACCACCACAACGAGGACGGGAAGGGACCCAGTTGCCGCCTCAGGTGAGCCCCGCGACCATGGGGAGCGTCTGCCGCCGCCGCCGCCACGCTGCTTTGGGTCGCCCGCTGAGGGGACCCCGCTGGCCCTCCTCTGGCCGGCCTCTCCTCGTCGTCGTCGTCCTGTGGGCAGTGGCGGCCGGGCCAGGCTGCGCTCTGCAGAACGTCACCCCTCAGCTTTTCGGGAACCAGGCCTATGGGACTCTGGCCGCCTTCGGGGACTTTAATTCGGACAAGCAGACCGACCTCTTCGTGCTGAGGGGAGGTAAGGAAGGGGCGCGGACTGGCCGCGGGGGGGGCTGTGGGGGGGGGGCTCTTCCCGTTTGGGGCCCAGGCCTAGCTTGTGGCCGAGGGAAGTCATTCGTGAAGGATCCTTGCGTCCCCTTTTTGCTTCCCGTGTGTTTGCTTGTCCTTGCCTGCGAACTTAATAAACACGAGTTTCATTAAAAAGAGTGCGTATATTGAAAAATAGTTTTTAATGGCTTTTTAAAAACCCATAAAATATATAAACGGCAGCTAGAAACAGATCCAAAGGAGTAAATAATACACGGAAGGGCAGCGTTCATAACTTGATTTTAATCCAGCTTCGGTCCACTTTCAGACCGAGAGAACACATCAGCAAAGCGACGAGTTTTCTTTTGGCATTTTCCAACTCAGAAAATGCAACTTTTGTTTAGATGAAGTGAAAAAAACGGCCAGTCACTTTGCAAGATGTGTTCTTTTATTCTGAAAGTGGACTGGGACTGGATTAAAACTTGGGTGGGAACACAGCCAAGGACTTTATTTTTTCTTCCCTTCCTCCTCTTCCTTCTCCTTTCTCTCTTTTTTGCCTTTTACTACTATTAGCATTTGGAAGCGGTGATAGCTCAGTAGTAGAATTTTCAGTGAAGAAGATCCCAGACTTGTTCCCTAGGATTTCCCTTGGAGAAACACATTGCCAAATGCTGTCTTTGGGTGTTTTTCCACTTAGCACTAGAGTATCCATTAAGGATCCATTATGGACCCCACTAGTATTCTAGTGCTAAGTGGAAAAATACCCTTTGCTCCTCGTTCCCTACAGCTGTCCTGTATAGATATATCCAGGAATCAAGATTTACTCAAGGATGTTTTCCCTCCCTAACAGTGTTTATCATGCAGATGGCAAATGATTCACTTACTTAGCTTCTGTATTAAACACTTTAGAAAAATAAAACATCCAATATTGGATAATTATTTTTGTTCCATTAAACATAAGATAACAGTATTTGTTAACTAAATAAAATAACCAGGACTGTATTTTCGTGGGTCTATAACCATGAGTAAATAGAGGCATGGTTCTATGGTTTTATCCTATGGATATATATGCTGCCTATTATAATTGCTCCCCACATTCAGGCACTGTTAATGGTATAGTCTGTTCACGTTATATGTTCACTGGTTTTTCATGTAACCCACCCTGAGACCTTTCGGTATAGGGCAGGATAAAAATTCAAATAAATAAAATGTGACTAGTTTACAAAAACAAATTAAGACAAAATCAACATTGAAATATTGTTTGTCATTTGTATAATAGTTATACAGGACAACTGATCTGTATGTAGGAAGAAACTGGAAACAATGTTGCTATCTTTAAAATTCCATTCCATGTGTGTAAAAAAATTGCATCCTATTTTGTTTGCCTTGATTTTCTGATTGTTGTCTTGGGTAATTTGGGGCCTAGCTTGTGCTTGAACAAGCTGCTGTGCTAGCTGTTCTAGGCCCAATCCCCAAAAGACTTATTAGCCCCTCTCAGCTTCCTCTGCTGTCACTCTGTTATAGCTGACTTTAAAAGTCCCCTCCACTTCCGGAATAAGCGCCCCCATGATACCCGCGATCTAAACGGACTTTCCATCCCCAAGGAAGCCTGTTTCCTTTCCCCGCATCTTCCCCCCCGCCCCCTCTCTTGTTAAAAGGAAAAATAGGCAGATCTCCGTCTCCTGAAACAGCTTCCCGCCCCTAGCAAAGGCAGATGATCGCTCATTCATTCATTTTCAGCACTTACTTTCCCTCAGTTCTCTGTTAGAAAAGGCTTTCTGCCCCAGGAAAGTCAGCGGCTGCAGGCATCAGCAGCGCGATCGTTCGCTCATTCTCTTTTAAGGCTTTCACAGATCACTGATAACAATGTTGCAATTCTGAGCAATTCTGGCTCTTTTTACAAAGGAAAGGAAGCGAACCTGCTGCATTTCTCAGATGTGTGAATGCTTTTTGGCTGTGTGTGCAGGCAAGCAATCCCCGCCCCTTTTGCCATGGAGCGTCCTCAAGGCAGATATAGCGAGCAAAACCCGCGAATCGCCGAAAGAGCGCTGGAACTCTTCTTTAAAGTGCATGTATTTTATCGCGGGTGTCTCACTTTCCTAATCTCCCTAAGCGCCTTGTAAGGTCTGGAATGGGGCCGCTCAGAGGCAAAAGAAGAGTTCCAGCAGACTTTCAATTGCATGGGGACAGGGCTCTAGTTACTTTTAAGCCATGTTTTATTAGGGTTCTTTTAATGCTTTGTATTTGTGGCACTTAGGCCCTTTCTGCACTGGGCCTTATTCCGGATTATATTTCAGAACAGGGACCTGCTTTCTTTGGATGCTGGTGCAGGGATTGCTGTAGCATATAGTAGTAGGTCACTATTCCAGGATGTAATCCAGCATAAGGCCTAGTGCAGAAAGGACCATAGTTCTTTTGTAGGAACCACATTTCAGCAAACACTTCCTGACTTGTAGCCAGGGTTTCTGGAAGTCATAGTTCAACAACACATGACGGAGTGAAGCTTTACTGCATTGCTTTTGTGTGCGAATTTACATGAGTGTGTTCACATGCCACAGTCAAAACAAAATATGCCACTGGATCAGACCCATGGCCCATATAGTCCAGCAGCCTGCTGTCACAGTGGCCAACCAGCCTCACAGGGAAGTCCACCACCAGCATATGAGCACACAGCTTGCTCTGCTTTCATTATCCCAGCAGCTAGCCTTCAGAGGCGTGCCATTACCTCCAATTACCCAAGCCAGTTACACTGTCACCAGAGCAAACAGCCACTGATAGCCCTGCCTTCCACGAATATGAGAAGATAAGTAGTACCCCATTGGCTAAGACCTCTAGCGCATCTCATGAAGAAGGCTAGTGCCTAACCACCTGGTTGTGGAAGTCCATCAGTATAACAGAAATACATAGCTTGCTCTGCCTTCATTGTCTCACCAGTTGGCCTTAGGAGCATACCACCTCCTATTGTCAACAGGGCTGATAGCTTTCAACAGCTATGACTCCATGAATTACTCCAAAATGTCAAAGATTTGTAATTACTTTGGTTTATTATGTGCTGCTAAAGAAACTTTGTTTGACTGCTCATCTGTTGTGAGAGGAAGAAACAGTTAAAACTTTTTCCCCTACAAAATCTCAATCCAGAACTGATGTTTCTTCCTAACAAGCCAGGATGGCTACGCATGTTACTTGACCACCACTGCCCCAGTAGTTGCAGCTCATCAAGTGCCCGCAGCCTGTAATCATAGTTCTGCTTCCCTTATGGGGATTTCAACTCGTGGGTTGGTGCACTCTCTATTACAGTTGCTCAACAGGCTGGTGTACTATATAATAACATCTAAATGTGCACCAGCCCATGAGTTCAAATCCCCATAAGGGAAATAGAACTCTGATGCCAGGCTGCAGGCACCTGATGAGCTGCAACAACAGCGAAACTGGTCGAGTCCTTTCTGGGCCAGTGGTGGTCATGTAACATAGTAACACCACAGGTTGTAAATTCTGTAGCTGATGAGTGTCCTCTGTAGCTGAGGAACTAGCTATGCCTCTCTCTGTAATAGAGAGATAATTGAAGGAAGGATAATACCTGCAAAGTTACCTATATAAGGTCTCAGGATGGCTGTAGTCTGTTGGCTTATGAAACCTCACTTGTTGCAGTTTTTGGCATATGCCATGTTCCTTAGTTCTTCTGTGAACCTGAGCTTTCTGATATAGCTATGATAACCTTATTGGCAATTTGCCGCACCCTTGTAACTAAATGAAGTTTTAGACGCTGCTTGAGATTTCAGACAATAAATAATAACTCGTGGGTGTAACTCTAATAGTTTTTCAGTTTAAAATGAGATTCAGGAAATTGATAGTTTACCTGACTTGAAGTAACTTTTTTTGAAGAGAAACTGAGGGCCTGTTCACGCTTACCTGTTGGATCAGTTACGGTTGCTGGTAGGGCCCGTCCATATTTTGCTATCACTGTCTGGGAGGGGATAATCCCTTCCTGAAATTACCCACCTGTGGACTGCTAAAAACATTGTCCACAGTCTGCCTGGAAATGGCTAGACTGCTCCTGAGAATGTGGTTTTGCACCCTCTTCTGGATATTGTGTGGCAAGTGGACACGGCTGCGTGATTGTTGCTGCCAGATTGCCATGGCACCCACCAGATGACAATTCAGACTTTGCCATGGTCCTCCGGTTGGCTGGCTTGCATTACGTATGCTGCCAGCCAAGCAGATCGCTAATCCTTCACTCGAAATGCAGATGGCTGCTACCATACTATTACTTTACCTGAGTGGTATTATTAGAACATGCCAGTCAGGTAAGTGCAAAAAGACCCTGATTTGAATTGTGTGGGTTCTATAGGTTTTTTTATCCCATGTAATCTCTCATGAGGTCATTATCTTTGCTGTTATTATTGTCAAGTGCAGTAGATCTCCAATTGCACTCAGAAAATTCCATGTATAAATGCAGCATATCCATTCAGTATTTGTAAGTTTATGCTAGTGAAAACTGAGTGCATATTCAGTGAGGGACAGGGGTATTTATGCTTAGCTAAAGTCAATGATAACTTCAGAATGGTTCGGTTGTAACAGCTAAAAATCTTGCTGAGATGTGGCGGTATGAATTAGAGCCTAGTGGCTACAGTGTTGAACTAGGGACCTTGGAGCTTGAATGGTGGATCACTTTCTCAGCCTAATATAAGACTATAGTTAAATATAAAATGGTGGGGAAGAGGGTAATATATGCTGCCTTCAACCCTTTGGATCCAAAAAAAGATATAAATTGTCAGAGCTGGATTGGCCACACATTTGTAATAGTGTGGATGCGCAGGGACAGCATAGCTTAATGGAGTCACAAGCCAGAGTTGGCATCCAAATAATAGGAGGTTTATTTCTTCATAAGGTAAAGTAGTAAGGTAAGGCTTGAAATCAAAAGGGCCAAAGGACCATTCCAACACCAGGGCATTTATACAGAATTAAAATACAGACGTCACATAGATAAGGTTTGACTTATCCCAAGTGAATATTTCCCAGGTGCTACACATTCAACAACTAATCCCAGCCACCTGGGTTTAGACGTTCTGTGAGATTCCCAAACACACCAAAAATATATCCTGACATAAATACCGTTAATCAGTTTCCAGAAAGAGGTGTGCCAAGCTGCTTAAAACACAATGCCTACTTTTAGCAGAGAAGTCCACATTTACAGGCTTTGGGGCATAGGGAGCAGTTGGGTACCTATCTGCTACTGCTCACCTGTCTTTCGAGAAGCTGTTGCCATTCTAACATTACCCAGTCTAGGTAGGCACCCAGGTCTGCATCTGGGAGGCTGATAAATGCAGATGCAAACGTACTAAGGGCCGCTCTCTGACAATGGCAAATGAGTGTTTCTTAGTGACCTTCTGAGATACTTTGCATATTCCCAATAACAGGCCATTCTCCTAATCTGCAATAATTCTCATAATGCAACATTTTGAATGAATCAGCAAATTAATGCTAGTTCTAGAAATTGTCATAGTGGAGAGAAACCTGAGAGGCCTGCTGAGCTTGGTCCTGTAAAGTCAAACTATGATTTGATGTGTTCTCTCTGAACTTTTTCATTGTGGTTTTGTCTTATACACCCCCCATGCCCAACCATGGCCTTGGTTGCAGGCTAAACAGGATTGTAACTGGGCCATTTTAAGTTCCAAGAAACTTCAAGTTAGCCCCATTGATAAGAGCAATCCTGGTGTGTAAGATTTTTATGGAAAATATTTCATCTGTTGCTACTAATACTGACATATATTATAAGGCTTCCAATCCAATTGACTGCCTTATCTGACACATCTGTGACTGTTAGATCTTCTGGGGGAGATACTGGGAAGAAAATGGAAATACTCATTTACTGTGGCAGAGATCCCAATGACATGTGTGTCATATTATGGACTCTTGTACTTCAATATATTTTGTGCCGAAAAATCTTGCGGAGTTTGGAAAAGTTGATTTTTGGAATTTCACTTCCCCTCCTCATTAGCCAAAGCAAGTCTGAAAAAGCTGAAAATTTCCAGACTCTGAAATCACGAAGGAAACAATAAGGTTTATTGTGTTACTGTTCCTTTCTTCCATTTTGGGGTGGGGTGGGGGAGGAGGAACAGGCCAGGGTTGTCTAGTGGTGGCTTTCCACATTTTGCAGAGCTGCTTTTCCTATCAGCAACCACTAGCAGATAATGATGGGAGTTCTAGTTCAACAGCATCTGGTGGGGTGTTGTAGGGTCATCCTGGTTCGAGACATAGGACTTGATAATTACGTTTCCCTAAAAAGTGTGAAAATGTTGATGTTTGACTTTTCAGAATTATTGAACTCCAAGTTATCTAGCATCTAGAGTTTCTTGGTATACCACAGCTAGATGTTTAAACTCTGCAGACAAAGCGTTCCTATTAGTTTCACAAACACACATTGCAGCTTCTAAACTGCAAGCCTTCCAAGACTTGGTCCCCCACCTTTGGAATAATCTTCCACAACTCCTTAAGTTAGAGGAAGATTTGGTTCAATTTTGAAATGGTCTGAAGACCTTTCTTGTTAATATTCCTGAATGAGCTGAATTTATTTTAGTGGACATTATTCATCTCTGACTAGCAAAATGATTTGGGAAATCCATTATTGTTATTTTATTATTAGATTGATTTTAATACTGTTCTGACTATTATTAGGTTAGTTTACATTGTTATGTTATTGTAATTTTCAATGCTGTACTGTCTCTTGGTGGAAGGGGCATTATAAATAAACATTGTTATTATATACATGGGATTGCTGAATGTATTCTGGGAGACATTCTTCCTCTTTAAGGAACAACAGTTACAATAAATCCAATACCCTTTTGAAATGCTCCCTGAAACAGTCTTAAAAGAGAGCAAAAAAAGTTTTTTTGTGGTTACCTAAAACTAAGAGTGTAGAAAGTCTTTTGAGAATAACAAGTTTACATTTACAGATTGTACTACATAATAAATTGCTAAGCTCATATTTTCTTTTAAAGTTAAAGCTTGTGTATTTATCTCCCTTGAAAATCTGATCAATGATCATTATTCCTTTCTTCCAGGCAATGAATTGAATATTTTCCTGGCAGACCAAAAAGAGCCGTATTTTAAGCCCAAAGTCAAACTTCCACTAAAGTAAGTATCTTTGTGTACTATATGCACAGCGGATTGGATCTTGCTGTCATTTCAGCAAAGCAGGCTTAATGCAGAGCAGCCATTGGAAGGGATTATTTACTCACTCTGATTGCTCAGTTTATTTACCATAGAGCTCAGGACTTCTTTATTATTATTGTAGCCACTGACCCATATAGAAACAAAGCAAATACAGGATTTCCCTCTATTATACATTAAAAGCAGATTAAAACAAATCAAGTTAGAACATTTGAACTAAAAACCAGAGGAAATCATTGCAATTGTTTTGTCCCTTTTGATCAAAATCAAATAGGAAGGGGCATCCCTAATCATTACTTCTTGCACAAACTACTTTAAAAGACCTTAAATATTTTTCTCGATCCCTTTGTTAATTGAGGAGAATGGGGCTTATTTAACTACTGCACTATCTCTTTTGTTGTCTGAGACTAAGCAGCAATTACCAGTAGTAGCTTGCAGCAGTCCCACTCAGAAGCAGGATACACCCCCTCCTGATCTTGGGAATGTCCCTTCTTTTGGTCTGTAGGTGTTAAAGTAGGATATTCTTAAGTTAGAGGATTTGCAGTGGTTCTGTTGGGGTTTTTGTTTTGCTTGTTTCCCTAATTAAAATTCTCATACAGTTCCATTGGTAGGGAAAATGATTATCTTAAGAATTAACTAGGGATGTGCATGAATATTCGTAGTGTTCGATGTTTGTCCAAATTCAGGCGTTCTTATACGAATCAAATGTTACAACATTTGTACATTGACATTCGTATTCATACGGATGTTTCAGAACTTTCGTATGAATGCTTCAGAACATTCATGAAACAGGGAAGTGGGAAAGCAGCTGCGCCAGTGGATCCAGAGTGCATTCGACACAGTTTGAGAGCAAATTCAAAATAGATTCAGGGCAGATTTGACGCTTTCAGAGCAGATATGTTATGGGATACATATGCATTCATATCGGATATTTGTACAAATTAATACGAATTCATTCAAATCGAATAGAATCCTACTGCATTTGAAGGGGATCCATTTGAGCAAGTACGAATGCCAAAAAAACCCTGATTTGTGCACATACCTAGAATTAACCAGAATCCTCCAAGTCCAGAGTATGTTGCTTTTCAGCTGCATCCTTAACAGTGTTGTGCATGGGACCCTTCTAGAGTTTTGTTCTGACTTGAAACAAAATGCAACATTTTGAAATGTTCCAAGTGTTTCATTGAAACAGCAAACTATTCTACCTCCTATTAGATATGGTTTTCCCTCCTCCCCCTTTGGAAAGCATTCCTTTCAGTCTTGCCTCACTTTTGGATACTAAAAGAGATAACTACCAAAAGGGATGAACTGGTTTTTTGGTGGATGGGGAGGGAGTAGCAAGTTGCTGTTACTTAAGCATCACTTGTCTGCCAGCTCCCCTCACCTATGCAATTGACATTTCCCTTTTCTACAGCAGTCTGGTCAATACAAAACGGATAAGAAAAATCAGTTTCTGCCTCCCTTTGTAACAGATGTTTTTTAAAAAAAATCATAAAAGGCGAGAAGGTTCCACCGTAAATTAGAGCACTGATTTTACAGGTATAAATATAGGCTGTTTCTGCACTGGCCCTTATTCTGGATTATATTCTGGACTAGGGACCTGTTATCTGCAAGCTAGTACAGACTATAGCAGGCCCTGGATGAAACCTGCCTTTGTCGGTATCAGCATGTAGGTGACTGGTCCTTATTATAATCTGGAATATGGCCCAGTGCAGCAAGAGCCATAGGTATAGATAAAAATACCAAAACTGCAACTAACATTATCATATCTTTCATGTGTTTCTTTCTTTCCCTTTAATTTTAGGAATGTTGTTATAACCAGTGTGGTTCCTGGTGATTATAACGGTGATTCCCAAATGGATGTCCTCCTAACAACTCGTCCACAAAAACAAACTAATGTTTACTTGTCGGTTCTCATTTTCTGGGGAAATAATCAAACTTTAGGTAGGTAATACTGATTTGTTCGTGTTTCAAGGGGGCACTACTGTGTTAAATATGTGGGCAAAAAGCCTTTGTTTCTTTGTGGAGAAATTAAGGCCTTATCTGTGGGCTTCCCATTGAAGAAGAAGAAAAGTTGGCTTTTCTACTCCGCTTTTCTCACCCATTTAAGGGGACTCAAAGTGGCTGACAAAGCTTTCTATTCTTCTTCACACAATAGAACATCCTGTGAGGTAGGTGGGGCTGTGAGAGCTCAGAAGAGGTCTGTGACTAGCCCAAGGTCACCCAGCTGGCTTTGTGAAGGAGTGCGGAATCAAACCCGGTATTCAGAGACAAGAGACCAGCTCCCTAACCACTAGACCAAGCACTGACCTGTTCAAGCACTTCATGCACACAGAAAGCTATGTTTATTTATTTGTCAGTAAAAGCCAAATAATGTATACAAACATGAAATCAGTAAGATGGCACATAGCCTGGTGCATGGTTTGTTTGTTTGTTTTTGCTTCATGACCCCGTTTGGTCTTGTGGTTAGACTGCTGGACTCTTAACTGTAGGTTTCCTCTAGTTCAATTCCGCACTCCTCCATGAAGCCAGCTAGGTGACCTTGGGCTAGTCACAGCTCTCTTTCTGAGCTCTCACAGCCTCACCTACCTCACAGGGTGTCTGTTGTGGGAAGAAGAAGAAGAACAGAAGGTTTTTTAATTTGAGTCCCACTAAAGGGTGAGAGAAGCAGGGTATAAAGGTCACCTTAATATTAATAGAAAGATCTTAAGTTTTTTCACTGAATCTTTCTAAAACCATCAGCATAAAAGAACTACATAAGACCTGTTCATGAATATCGCTTAAAAGAAATCAGTCAGTCTACAAAACCTGACAAATTGTAAGCATCCTTCCCCCTATGCAAAATATAAAATATAATACCCTTATATAAAATAATAGGGTAGGGTGAAGTCAGCAAGATTACCCATTTGATTTGCTCCAATTATTCCCAAGAGAGTGCCAAAATCTCGACCTTTTTGAGTTCTGTCTGGAGTTTCAATAGCTGCTGACTTCATTCAGCCTGTCAGCAGCTTAGAACACAACTAAAAGTTACTTAACAAAATCAAGGTTATTACCATACAAATTCTACACAATTACTTGGCAACCTATAAATAACATGAAATTATACGTTAGGTAGCACTTCACTGTATAACCATTTATACAGTATATAAAGTATACACTGCAGAAAGTAGAACCATTTTCTCAAGCTTTCTGGGTCTCCTTTGCATAAATCTCACAAAACCTAGTAGAGGGTTTAAATTACTTTTCTCAGGTTGATCATTTGTGAAACTTCCTGAACACTCACAGTCATGGAAAATAAAAATAAACATTAAGGGTAAATGTTTTTAGGAAAAGTTAATCTCCAAAGTAAAGAAAGGTGTTAACAATTCTGAATTTCATTTGCTTGCAGATGTAAATAATCCATTTGTATTAAATAAGACGTTTCACGATGAGCCACTAATCATGGAGTAAGTATACATATAATAATTTCTTGTAAGAACTTGCAAATGTAAACTAAAGAAACATGATTAGCAATGCAGTCCTGTTAAGTGTGGATGAATGTAAATCAGGTTAGTTCAATGGACATTAGTCCTAGTAAGTTCTAATAATATTCCTTCCTGTGAATAGTAATCATTTAAAGAAATAACATGAGGGCTTTAGCCTCTGTTCTTCAGGTTTTAAGAAGCTGGAAAATGCCTGCCACCCAGGGATAGTGGAAAAGATTTATGTACACAGATTTAGAGGATTTTTCTTCTTTCTGTCTCACCTTGTCTCTAGTTACAAGTGGGTCTTAAACAAACAAATGTATGGATAGGATAGCTGGAAAATTCACTTCTTTTTGTTGCTGTTGCAGTTTCAATGGTGATTTAATTCCTGATATATTTGGAGTTACCAATACATCTGAGAAACCACAAATACTGATTGGCGGGTAAGCTAAGTTTATTATTTGAAAACTTACATTGTTTAATCCTTTTGTAATCAAGGTTGTTGAATTTTATGCTGAATTGAGCACTGAATATGTGTTGAGAGGTGTGAGGATAATGTTTTAGTACTAGAAGCCTGTAAACCCTATGTGATGTGGAAGATCTGGGTTGTTGGATACAAATTCATGAGCCAGTTTGGTCTCTTGTGGTTAGTGTTGGACTCTTTAATTGGTAGTCTCCTGGTTCAATTCCATACTACTTCACAAAGCCAGCTGTGTGACCTTCAGCTGTTGTTCAGCTATCCACAGGTCTCTTTCTGAGCTCTCACAGCCCCACCCACTTCACAGGGTGCCTGTTGTGGGCGGAAGAACAGAAGGTTTGTCAGCCACTTTGAGTCCCATTAAGGGTGAGAAAGACAGGGTTTAAAAATGTCCTCCTCCTTTGTTTCTTACAGGCTTCCCAAAGTTATTTGGCTTGACACTGTAGAAAAGAATGCAGGACTTGATAGGCCATTGATCTGATCTAGACAATCTGGCGTTCTTTAGTTCCCTTGGACTGTAGTTTACCGTTTTATCTGTGCGATTGCTAAAATTTGATGGAAGATGGATTACGAGGAATTGCAAATTTAAACGAGCCAGTGAGTGCAAACAAAGGAGGGAAGCCTGTGTTGGAAAACAACAGAAATGTGTGCAATCACAATAGAAGATTTTTATGATCAAGCTAAAATGGTATAATGTTAAAATAAAGGTCACATTTTTGAACAACATCAGTTAAATTGATTTGAAAAAAGAACTTTAGTTGAAACACTGACTTCACCTGAATTCACTCAGATAATGGGAAGACCACTTAATCCAATAGAACTAGTTATAAAGGAAACTAATAAGTCATTTAAAGGTCTAACTTCAAAAGTTTTCAAACTATTAATGGACGCATATACTTCATGAAATCATATTAAATCCTTATGGGAAACAGATGTGGCAGTGAATATACCAGAGGAAGACTGGGATAGAATAACAAATAATAAGCAAATATGGATGAAATCAACAAGGATTAAAGAAACACATACAAAACTATTCTAGAGGTGGTACTTAACATCGGTCCATATTGCAAGAATAACAAGATCTCACACAGCACAGTGCTGGAGAGGGTGCATATTTCTATATGTGTGGAAATGCACACCTTTGCAGATATTTAGAAGATCAGTACAACAAGAAATATTAACAATAACTGGGACGTTCCTCCCTTTAGATCCACAGATCTATCTTTTGCAAAATTTTACTATGAATCGAATTTCAGCTGACCTTAAAACTCTCTTGCACTTCATGATTCATGCAACAAACATGATAATAGCTAAACAATGGAAGCAAGCACAAGCACTGAATATAAGAGAAATATGCACAACTTTGGGATATTGCTATGAAGGAGTTTGTGAGTATTTTAAAAAATAAGATGTTGGGAGAAGGATGACAAGAGGTGTGGAAGGAAGTCTGGATTCCTTTTAGGGCTGTGCAAAATAATAACATCAACATACCTGATGAAGCTCATTTCTTGAGAATTTTAAACTAAAAATGGACCTTAACAAACACAAAAAAACCAAACAAAAGGGTTCTGCCAAAAAATGTCAATAAACAGGATAAAATATGTCCCACTACCAAGTATAAAAAGGCAGGGGGCGAAGGCAGCCTGCAGGGGATTATCCTAGAGCCTCCAACAGAGGAGGTCCCCGATGCAGGTGCACATGCTGCCGTGCCCACCCAGGACGCAGCCCAGCAGGAAACCCACACATCCCCGGGCCAAGAACCGAGTGCCCCTTCCAGCCCCATCATCCGGGTCGTGAATAGGACCAATGAGCATGGGGAAAGTGAGACAGTGTTCTACATTATGACCAACGCACCTGCTGAGAGTCGGGTGGTTGTGCCAAGCAGGTTTGCCACAGAGCTAGAGGAGAATGTCATGGATTGGCTTCAGAAGACGGCTGAGGAACTGGGCATTCAGATTGTCTGAGGCTCCATTCCCAAGTATGGAACTCTAGGCTCGTAATTTCCATCATCACTACCCATCCTCCAGGACTAGCACTATCAGTTAGATGTGCCTGTGGAAGCAACCGCAGCCCAGGCTACAGATACTATATTTTGGCCTCTTCAACTGCTTTGGAGCCTGTCATGAGAAAAGAGTGCAGCAAGAGCTGTCAGGGAAATTGAGCCGGCAAACTTATACATGGACCACTTTGAACGTTCCTATATATTAAGCAATGAGTTGTTTTCCCCCCATATAAATACGTGGAAAAGATTCCTAGATGACATTTTTTGTATATGGGTGGGATCTGAGTCTTCTCTTAAGGAGTTTCTGGCTTTTCTTAATGGTATCCGTGAGAGCATCAAATTTGATATGGTATATAATTCCTGTGCAGTGAATTTTCTAGATATAAACATTCAAACAAAAAGTGGCTCATTTGAAATGAACTCATATAGAAAACCAAAGGATGTTAATTCATTTTTAAGATATGACAGCTGTCATCCACCACCTCTTTAAAACAACCTTCCGTATTCATAATTCTTACGTATTAGATGAAATTGCAAAATGCTGGAAGGGTATGAAAGGGAATCGGATATTACATGCCTCCAGTTCTTGGAGAAAGGGTATCCCTTAAAGGTTATAAAAGAGGCACAGGACAAAGTTCGTAAGTTAGATTGAAAGAAACCTCTGTTTGATTCCAGGCCCAGGAAAGAACCCGATAGAGTGGTTTTACCACTGAAGTTTAATACACATTCACAGAGGGTTAAAGAAAGCATTATGAAACATTGGCATCTCCTGGAAAATATACCCGGATATAAAAACAATGTTTGCCTATAAACGTACTCAAAACATCAAGAATATATTAGTATGGGCAGACTTTGGTTTTCCAGCTATACAAAATAGTATGACTGTCAAGGGACATTACATCTGTGGACATTGTTCAGTATGTAGACATAGCAGCAATTTGAAACATTTTGGGAATACTGATGATGGTAGAAGTTATGAAATATACAAACTTTTCACATGTGCAAGTAAAAATGTCATATACATAATTGAATGCCCTTGCAAATTAATCTATGTGGGTATGACAAGCAGAGTGATAAGAACTCGAATTATTGAACACAGAAGTTGTATCAAAAACCATAAAATAGAAGCCCCATTGGTCAAACATTTTCTAGATGAACATCATTCTTTTGATTCATTCAAATTCTCGTGCATAGATGGGATATCCAATATTAAGGACATAAAACAATTACAAATATTGGAACTCAAATGGATTCATCGTTTGAAATCTGAATCTCCGGTGGGCTTAAATGAAAACGTGAATTGGTTAGTTTGAGTTTTTTATTGTCCTTCCACACCCTTAGTTTTTCCTAAGTTCTTTTCGTGAGTCTTGACAGGATCATTCCCATTACCGGTTCAGCTGGTTATATAAGAAACTCTGTGAGCAGGAGAAGAACATTATTATCTTTGAATTGAACAGAGTCACACTGTGTGAGCTGTGGATTTGATATTTTATATACAGTGGTACCTCGACATACAAGTGCCCTGACATACAAGTGTTTTGAGATACAAGCCGCCGAGCGAGTGATATTTTGCTTTGAGATGAGAGCAAGATTTGAGATACGAGTATGTAAATACAGTACAGTACATAACAAAAACAACTGAGGTGGTGTTTTGGGAGCTGGAATGGATTAATGGGAAAATTGCTTTGAGATACGAGCGATTTGACATAAGAGCAAGGTTACAGAACGAATTAAACTCGTATGTCAAGGTACCACTGTATATATATATTGAATACTTACAGGTCACTGAAGAAGACTGTAGTTGAAATGCATTTGGCCTTGAGTTTTGAAATTTATACTATTATATTATTTATTTTTTATTATTTTCAGTATTTATAAACTTTTCAGTGGGGCATTGCTACCCTTTTAGAAATTATACTGGTTTTTCTGCTCCAGAGTTCATTTATTTCTTTATTTCCCCATATATTTGCCTTTTTATACTTGGTAGTGGGACATATTTTATCCTGTTTATTGACATTTTTTGGCAGAACCCTTTTGTTTGGTTTTTTGGTTAGATACATGGGTTTTTGGCTATAGGGACTTGTGTTGGTTTCCTTAACAAACACACCCACGTCCATGGGCAAAGAGGGAAGGTAGAAGGGAAGGGGTGAGGGCGAATGTAACAGTGCAAAGGTATAAGCTTTTCAATTGTATAGACTTATTATATTAATAAAAAAGGGGAAAAAATAGAAATGTGTGCACAGGTTAAGGACAAGCATTTTAGCCCAAAGTTTTGTATGTCTTTACAGCAGGGCAACAGCCCAGTTTTCTGTTGGCCACTAGGGAAAAGTGTTCTGGTAGGTGAGAAAAGAGAAGATGTTTTGCTCAGTCAGTGTGAGAAGCCTGACATGCAGCAAGCTGTTGAAGGCATAAACGCATAACATGTTGTGCTTACAAAATGAAGTGGCTGCGTTTGCAGAGCTGCTGTAAATAGAAAGCAACCGCGATGAATTCTGGTAGTGCATTTTGAGCTCCCCGACTAGAGATGGTGGTGTTTGCTTCGAAACAGCATGCAGTTAGTAATACTGTAATCTCAGCTGTTGTGCTTCATTTCAGATGACATCAATGTGTAACTCTTGTCATTTACTTTACTCCATTCATAAGCAATTAAGCTTGTGCTGTTGCTGACTCAAGAGGTGGGGTGAGGGGGAAGGAGAAAAGCAGCCAGGAATGTTTACACACATGCACATGCTGGGATGGCTAATTGTTGCTTTCTGATACAATGTGTAGGGGTGTGTGTGTGTGAGGAAGAAATGGTGCCAATGTGCGTGAGCATCTAATTGGAGCTATTTCTCTGTCTCTCTCAGCATGCTTTTGCTGGGGAGGTAGAGGCTGAGTGAAAAAATCATTTTCTGTTCTCTCTGAGAGCAAAAAACAGAAGAAAAAATCACCGACACATTGCGACTTCCACGTTAACAACTTTTTTATTTTCATCACTGCAAATAATAACTCCTTTACCCAATCACTGCAATTACTTAGTCTGGAGATGGCCCTTGAATGGAGGCTAAAGATTTCTATATGCAGAGCACCTCTTTCTCCCCTAAATTATTGTAATCTTGGCATTTATCTCAGCCATTTCAGTTTAAAATGTTTATTTACTACTTTGGTCCTGGAGATGGGTCAGAGAGATTTGATAGGTTCTAAGAATATCTCTCTAGGCAGAGCAATTTTCATTGCATGGGGGGGGGGGTGATACTGTGGAAGTGAATACAAGCTCAAGCTCACCTAGCAGTATCTTATGATCATTTGGAAGTGAAATTATTTGTCTGCTAAATGTTAAGATTTGAAAAACACATTTGGATAGCAAAATTCAGAATATTGATCATTTCAGAATGTAAGCTGGAGCTCAAGCAATATATTTTCATATAATCTGGTTTCAAGCTGAAGAGATGATACAGGATTTTGTCTGCCAGCTGCTTTTAACAGAGTGCTTAAAAAGACTTGATACATGATTCTCATAAAAAGTAATAGTAAATGTGCCCTAAACAAGGAGGAGCCAACCAATCTGGTAAAGGCTGGCAGAGCCAGAGCTTATATAAGCAAGAGCAGGAAAACCGTTGGTTGTTCTATGCTTGGGGACCCAGGGAGGGAGGTTAGGTGGATAACCTGTCCGGCAGCTGGGGTAGGCTCCACGGTAGATCCAAGGGATTCTAAGTTGGATTATCAGGGAAGGAAGGTACACCGGGAAACGTGCCCTGACCTGAAGAAAGTAATCCTCATTGGCAGAATCCAAGAGCTTAGGTTTATAAGCTGATATGATCTCTGGTGTGGTGGCTAAGACTGAGAAAGCCAGATTGTTTGTTGTTATTCATTGAAACTCACTGATTTAATACCAAGAAGTCTGTACACAATAAACTTGTTGTTTGTTTAATAAAAGAAGCTACAAAGCCTGTTATTATCATATTCATACAGAAGCTTGAGCAGTGAAAGGATACCGTAACTGCTAGAGTGTGCGAGGGGCCTCACCTTACACTTGGAAACAGTTTCAACCAGCTATAGGCAGGAGCAGAACTAAAGAACTGGCGTGCCTTTTGGCTGGGGAAAGATATTTGAAAGTTAATCTTAACACACCTACCACGCTTCAGGCCATAACTAAACAAATAAAAGGATTCATAAGTCCCTGGTCAGAAGGTGGCGACACAGCCCTAAACAATTTGGGACCAGAGTGCATAATAACATAAGAGGGAGCACTGCTAGACAGTGCCACAGCCCATTTAGTCCAGCATCCTGTTCTCACACAATGGTCCATCAATGGCTTCTGGGCATCTCAAACCAAAGACACGGGCAAAACCTTCATCTGCTCTCTGCAAATGCCCTTTCATAACACCCACTCACACAGAGTTTTTAATGATGCTTTTATATTCTGTTTTAATTTTGTTTTTGAATTTTATTGGAAATAGATTTTTGTGGAGATCCATTTTAGTCAGTAGACTAGCTAGCTTTAAGGCCTAGTGGAAATTTACTGACAGGCAGTGAGAAATAACAGACTCCGGGTACTAGTTGGCACAAAGATAAGGGAAGCATCTTAGGAATGCAGGAAATCTGATCTGGCATGGGCTTTCTACCATGTGGGCTTGGGTTGCATTTTGATAACGTCACTATACTGTGTCCAGCAAAGATGATGTAAGCGGTCAGACCACTTTGGCTGACCAATTGTATTGTAACGCGCCGTTTAAACTGACCAATGATATTGTAACACGTCATTAACTGACCCTGCTCAGTTTTACGACAGGGATCAATAAATATCGCCCTTTGGAGACAAAGGGTCTCTTTTCTATCCAGATCATCGCCTCAGCTTCATCTCTTTCGCAGCCAGATGATCTTAGGATTTGGCTTCGTAGGAAAGAGCCATCACAGGTTGGGGTGGGGCAGTCGTGGCCCTCCCCAGATTGAGGTGGGCAGCCGTGGCTCTCCTCAAGTGGTGACCCCGACGTGATGTTTCGCTGAAATACACGGAAGGGAGTCGGCGTATAGGGACCCGAGCTGCGGATCCTGAGCGCCCTCAGCCGTCTCATCATTTACCAGGCGCCGGTAAGTATGGGATCCAAAATGTCCAGAGAGCAGATAGCCCACGTACAGGAACTTGGACATGTGGTTGAGATTTCTAAATTTGCTTTAAAAGCTAATGGCTGCTTTCCATCAAGGGGAGAACTTACGAAATTTATGGGATATGTGTGGCAAGAATGCCCAGCATACCCACTTAGGGGCTCAATTAAATTAGATGCATGGTCAAAGATTGGGGATTATTTGCACGCGGAACCACACGCGCCTGTAAAAATTCTCATAGTGTGGAAGGCTATAATGACTGCCTTACGCCACTACCATAATCAAGATCAGAAAGAACACCCATCAGTCATGTTGGGGAGTGTTGCTGAGAATTTAACTTCCCCCTCAGCCCCTTCTCAAATAAAGGGAGAGCCCCCCCCACCTAGTTATGAAGAAAGGGTATTAGAATTGGGGTCAAAATCAGGGCTTGAGCCATGATCTGATCTTCTTGGCTCTTTGGATTCAGGGATATTAGCAGCAAAAAACAGCCCAAATTTAACTGAGGAAGATCTAGAACTGATAGCTATGTATCCCATCTCGTTCACAGGTGCGAATCCTGTCTATGAAGCGCTACCCTTCGCACAAATAAAAGAAATTAAAAATGCCATCGCACAATATGGCCTTGGGAGTAATTATACTCAAGGCTTGCTAGAAAACCTTGCCACAACGTATCATCTGACGATAAATGATTGGCCACCAGGGGGAGTGACCATACCATTCTGGGGATAGAAAAAGAATTAATAGCTGGATTGCAGAGAGGAGGCTTTCGGATTGCACCAGAAAAGATTCAAAGGCAAGAACCCTTTCTATATCTGGGAAACAAAAGATTAGAGACAAAAGTTAAGCCTGTAATTCCAGAAATAGGGGAATTTACTCAGTGTACTTTAGTACAATTACAGAAGTACCTGGGAATTATCAATTGGGCACGTTCATCAATAGGCATATCTACCACCCTCCTACAGCCTCTTTTTGCTCTCCTGGGTGGTGGAAAGGAACCAGCCTCAATTATCACATTGGGGACCAAAGAATTAAGTGTGATGCAACAAATAAGACAACTTATGGCCAGCCAGTGGGTAGACAGAAAGGACCCTACCGAGAATTTGTCTGCTGCAATTCTTAACACAGAACGCCTACCCACTGGAATAGTGCTCCAGGTAATACAGAAAAAATTGCTCATCATAGAGTGGATCCATTTGCCAAATACACCTAAAAAAACAATCTCCTCAAGGGAGTCCCTACTCTCTGAACTGATTTTTGAACTCGGAGATAGGTGCCTGGCCTTGCAAGGTTCAGATCCCATGAGTCTATTTGTTCCCTTGCCTCTACCTAGATGGGAACAATATTTTAAGCACTCTGATGAGTTGAAGTGGGCATTGGCAAATTTTCAGGACAGAATAGAGTGTCATTTACCTGCGGGTGCTGGGATGGCGCTCCTCACTCGAGTTCCCGTTCGAATGGTGAATTTTCATCGTGAACGGCCAATTTTGGGAGCGTTGACCGTTTTTGCAGATGGGTCAAAGACCAGGGGAGCTTGTGCTTGCTGTGAGGGAGGTCAGTGGAGGACTTTCCAGGCGGACCCACGGACCTCAGCACAGAGGTCTGGATTGGCTGCATCTATTTTGGCTTTCAAAAATCACAAGGATGTTCCTTTAAATCTGATCGTAGATTCCCTGTACGTACATATGGTGATTATCCATATTTTTGACAGCTATGTCTCCCCTATTGGGGATTCAGCCTTGCTAACCCTCTTTTTACAATTACAGGAAATGTTAGAACAGCGATGCCAACCATATTTTGTGGCACACATCAGGAGCCATCAGCCTTTCCCAGGGCCACTGACTGAGGGGAATAATAAAGCTGATCTAGCCACCCGGCAGGTCTTTGCATTAGACTCCCCAGGGAAAAGCCATGACTTTTTTCATCAAAATGCGAAGGCTTTAGCTAAGGAATTTAATATTCCTAGAACTGAGGCTACAGCCATAATTCAGCAATGTCCAACTTGTAGCAGACAAGACAAGGCTCTACCTCTTGGAGTAAACCCCAGAGGGCTTAAGCGCAATGAGATATGGCAAATGGATGTTACACAGTATGCAGCTTTTGCCCCCTGGAAGTATCTTCATGTGGCTATAGACACATACTCAGGATTCATTTTTGCCACTGCCCAGAGAGGGGAGGCCCACAAGCATGTCATTAATCATTGTGTCCGTGCCTTCTCTACACTGGGCACTCCAGAACAGATCAAAACTGACAACGCTCCAGCCTATGTAAGTAAAAATTTTGCTGAGTTTTGCTCTAATTGGGGAGTAATACACAAATTTGGCATTCCTTATAACTCTCAGGGGCAAGCGATTGTAGAAAGAGCCAATTTGAGTTTGAAATTGATGCTTGATAAACAAAAGAAAGGAGGAAATGTCCCCTCCTTACCCGAAATTCAGAACAAATTAGCTATAGCACTGTATACCTTGAATTTCAAGAATTTGACTGGTTCTTCTCACCCAACTTCTGCAGCTGACAGATATTTTAGGAATAGAGAAGTCTCTCCCCACCCTCTTGTGTTGTACAGGCAACTCCCAGATCCTACCTGGAAAGGTCCGGCTGATCTGTTAACGTGGGGGCGAGGCTACGCAGCTGTTCAAACGGCAGAAGGAGTTTTGTGGGTCCCAGGACGCTGCATAAAACCATACCAGGGCAAGCCCTCTCCAGAACAGGACCAGGACGTCAGCCTGTCAGAAATTGGCTTTCTTTTCGAGTGTGCTGGTTCTGTCCCCGCCCTTGCAGGGCCTGCTGCTGTTTTCACTGCACCTACTGATTAGGGTGCGGGTACACTGTGCTCTGTGTTGTTTTTGTGTCATATTCCTTATTGAGTACTGGTTGAAATAATATATCGTGACATATTCTATCAGAAGATCCACACTGCACCTCACACCCACGGTTATCTATTCGGAGCAACACTCTTCCAACAAGCCATATCACACAGAAGAAGATGACCTCGCGACAGCTATCATCATGCACAAATACAAGGAAGAATTACAGGGGGGAGGAATGGGTGAGTACGGTTCTACAAGTCACCATCACACTCCTTATGCTCCTATCCGTGGCCACTGGAAAAAATCGGGAACAAAAACCAAGGGAGGGTGTCTTGTCAATACCATATGAGGCTGAACGTGCATTCCTGCCACCATGGGAGCAGAAGGAATTTGTCATGATTCAGACCAAAGGCATTTGGGCAGTTCTGCACTGTCCATATGACGGAGGAGAAACTAAGGAGCTATGTGTGACTATGTGGATCCGTGCTAACAAAGGGATAAAAGTTGAAAATGCAACAGTCAATTGAAAATTAAGGTGGATTATGAAGGGGGGCGGGTACTTGAATGCTATCAGTGGTTCAGAGGAAAGATTTATCGAAAACACAGTATACAGGTGATAGGAACAGATCCACTAGGGCAATTACACTCATTCACAAGAACAAATACTAAGGTAAAAAGACTAAGAAGGGAAACGAAGCAGCAATGTACAGACTGCATCATGCGAACTCAAACAGGCACACAGATCACAAACACCTTGCTGTACTTCTCCGTCAAGCCAGACTGTAATGCAACAAGTTTAGAGCCGTGCTATCACAATGACACAGAGTTTTCAAGGTGTTTTCAAGGAAAAAATATTGTATGCTACGATCCTAAAGCTTTAGGGCCCCTGACAGGGACAGTTTATGTTTATGCATACAAGGGAGGGAGGTATAGCAAAGCAGGAAATGAATCAGTCCAAGCAAAAGCATTCTTTCAGCACGCACAAAGGTCCAATGGGTATATAGCACATAACATAACACGATCTCAACTAACTGGTGTACAAATAACAGTCTGTTTTGATGTTTGCAAAGCCATAAGAATGGGCCAAGGCCCAAAGTCAGACATAGGGATCAAGTGTGGCTCATTGAACTGGCAAAGGAAATATTCAAGTCAAGAAAGGTACTTATTTGTGGAAAGAGGGACCTCAAAGTACTATTATCAAGTTCTTACAACCTACTGGTATACAAAAAAGGGAATGGGAAGGGTCCATTCGATATCACTATGACAACCCCCTCAGTAACCATGAACTGCGCTTATGAGAATTGTGTTCCTCTGTGTTTGCATAAAAATTTGGCAAAGGAAAGTGTATTGTCAAGAACTTATATTATGCAAAATCGTCTTGCCCTCGACTACTTGCTAGCAAAGGAAGGGGGGGTATGCGGAAAATTTAATTTGTCTAATTGTTGTATTCAGGTTGATGAAAGTGGTGAAATTGTTGCACAAATTACGCAGAGAATGATACAAACTGCACATGTCCCAGTCCAAACATGGACTGGAATATTAGATGACGGCGGTTTCCTCGGAGGAATATTTAGAAACTGGAAACAAGCAATATTTTTTGCAACCTTTTGCCTACTAGGACTAATGATGCTACCTTGTCTGATGCCAATAATTCGATCCGCTATGCAGAGCATTGCAGAGGCAACTATACAGAAGCACTCCGCTATGCTGATGCAAGCCATGGATGAAGATGAACCCGAAACACCTGACCGTCCTGTGAGGATGAAGAAGGTGACTAGGAAGATCCCTCCGGAATTCTGCACCAACTTAAAACAAAAGAAAGGAGGAGATGTGGAGATCCATTTTAGTCAGTAGACTAGCTAGCTTTAAGGCCTAGTGGAAATTTACTGACAGGCAGTGAGAAATAACAGACTCCGGGTACTAGTTGGCACAAAGATAAGGGAAGCATCTTAGGAATGCAGGAAATCTGATCTGGCATGGGCTTTCTACCATGTGGGCTTGGGTTGCATTTTGATAACGTCACTATACTGTGTCCAGCAAAGATGATGTAAGCGGTCAGACCACTTTGGCTGACCAATTGTATTGTAACGCGCCGTTTAAACTGACCAATGATATTGTAACACGTCATTAACTGACCCTGCTCAGTTTTACGACAGGGATCAATAAATATCGCCCTTTGGAGACAAAGGGTCTCTTTTCTATCCAGATCATCGCCTCAGCTTCATCTCTTTCGCAGCCAGATGATCTTAGGATTTGGCTTCGTAGGAAAGAGCCATCACAGGTTGGGGTGGGGCAGTCGTGGCCCTCCCCAGATTGAGGTGGGCAGCCGTGGCTCTCCTCAGATTTTGACATAAAGAAGTGGTATAATTTTAAAAAATATATAAAATCTCACTAAAATTCAGGCTACACTGCTTCCTTCTGCTTCCAAAGTATTTATGATTGTGTACCAAAATGTGAACCTGGGAAGCTGTCTCATTTTTCCCACCCCAGTAGTACGGAAGTGAGTAATTTCTGGTGAACTTGTTGTATAATGAAGTAGCTTTATTTAATTTACTTTCACCACAAATAACTCCAATAGCTTAATCAAATACCACTGAACTTCTGTCAACAGAGGACACTTTGGATTGTATGCCTTTTTGTTTTAACAAGCCATTAATTTTCAGTTTGTTCCCTGAAGTAGGCTGTCATTTAAGTTAAGAAGACCATGTACAGGAAGCTGGATCTTAAGAACTGAAGGTTTGATTCTTTGATAAGAAGAGTGTGTCAGTTTAAATGAGAACTCGGACTCCAAAGGAGAAATCAAGACTTCTCAAGGAATGTGTAATCATTATATAAACTAGCCAGCTATTTAAGAAAAATCTCTCCTTTTGTCCTTGAGATCTCACATACGCTTCCTTTGCCAAGTATCTTGTCTTATTCACACAACTGTGTTTCCTAATAGATTTCATATGTATGAGTACAGTCAGGTACATTTTCACTGTTAACTTGTTTTGTCGCTGTTAGCGAGGCAGAATCTTAGCTACCTGGCTGTGTTCCCAGATTAGTTGCTGAAACTTTTGTCAGTTTTCAGTTACTGGCTGCTTGGAACTGAGCCTATGAATGTAAGACAAATATGAAACCAAAGAAATATAAGGGATTTAAGCTTTTGTCATGTGGTTCCAAGGAGGAGATGGCAAAATTCTCATCTTTTGGGTAGCAGTGGATATTCTATGGGATATTAATCAAAGAGAAAGTATCCTCAGTTGAAGGAGATCCTTGAGCTGGCTTTGATTGTTGCAAACATTTTACTACCAAGCTAACTAGCTATCCTCCTCCTCCTCTCTCTCCCCGCTTCCCCCAACTACTGGTTCTACCTAGTCTGGTGACAAAGCATCTGGAACCACCAAATCTAACTCCGAATTACTGTAATGGAATACACCAGCTCTGAACCATTTGCAGGAATTCCGGAGCAGGTGAAGGTTTTGCCTCTGTCCTCTGCTTGGGATGCCCAGGAGCAACTGGCGAGCCGCTGTGTGAGACATGCTGGACTAGATGGGCTTTGGCACAATCCAGCAGGACTTTTTTTATCCAGCAGGAAATGTCTTGTGTTATCTAAAATGGATGCCTAAGAGAGAAAGGCAGAATGCCTCTAAAGGCCATTTGCAGAGAGCTGAGAACAGGTGAAGGTTTTGCCTTTGTCTTCTGCTTGAGATGCCCAGGAGGAATTGATGGGCCACTGTGTGAGACATGTGAGATGGGATGCTGGAGTAAAAGGGCTGTGGCCCAATCCAGCAGTGCTGCTCTTATGTTCTTACAGATATTCTCTACTATAAGAAGGCATGACAGTCTGAAGTACGGTCATTTAAAAATGTTGTTGAGCTTAATTCCATAAGGATTGATTCACTGCACAGCTGGCTTCTTGCGGGCTTGGAGAAGGCAACTGAGATGAGGAAATATTAGGATAATGTGCCAGAAATTTGAGAGCAGGTTGCTGCAGCAAGCAAATTCTTGTTTTAAAATGGTAACTGAAATCATGAGATCCCTTGGCTGGGGCAATTCTTAGTCTGGTGGGTGGTGATAATGAGTGGAGTAAGTGTGGTGCCTTGTAAATGGTTTGGGTCTGTGCTCACTTCCCCAGTATTGTTTCTCAAAGAAAATCAGACCTGTTATTACATGGGAGCAATGGCAAAAGTGAAAAAGGCCAAATAAATTTTGTGTAAGAAGCTGGATGTCAACATCAGTGAGGGCCAAGCAGCAGCATCCGTCTATTTTAACTTTTCTGTAATCTTTTTTTCTTCTTAGGAATTTATCATGGCACGCAGCACTGGACACACAGAGGAAAATGTATATACCTCACTCTCATGCCTTTATAGATCTGAGCAACGATTTCACTGCAGGTGAGTCACTTAGTTTGAAATATTTTAAACCTTTGAGACAGTATATACAAAGAGAGGATGGAACTGAGAGTAAGGAAGTAGTATTTGGAAGCATCGCGTAAAGTCTCGGGCTAAAGATGCTTTTCAGTTGGGCGAAGCAGTGTCCTGTGAAAGTACAGCTGAGAAGAAGGCATCTCCAACAAATATTTCTAGTTATATGAACTACTATCCTTCTGCACTTTGTCAGAGTTGGTGCCCACGTGAGGATGACTGAGTTGGATCAGGCTCAGAAATTAAAAAAAGCTCCTTATGCTGTTTTTCACAAGGTCTGATCTGACACATTCAGGAAGCCCAAAAGCATGAACTTGTAAGCTGTAGCCTTTCTGTTTTGTTTCCCTGTCTTAGTAAGCAAGAAGTATTCACTGTTCACCCTAAGGTCCCAAAGTGATATACACAACACAAATATACATTAGGTTTTACAATTGAAAAAGAAATATGTTATTCACAAGGTGCTGGCTTGTGTGCTGGGGTGGGAGACATCGTGGGCTGTTGATGGAGAAGCGCCTCAGCTTGTCTTGTTTCCGCCATTTCTCTCAATCTAAATGGGTCAACTGGTGTCTTCAGTTGACAGATCATCTCTGAATGTGAACATTGAAGCTAATATCTGGGGAAAATTGTGACTCACTAGTAGAGAACCTTTTTATGTTGGAGATACCGGGTTCCATCTTCATCTCTCCTAGATAAGACTAGGATGGAGTCCTGGTCTCCTGGTGCATTCTGAGTTTTCTTGATTGTATTGGTGATTCTGACCCGTTAGATCCCACCCCATGGCAGTGGGGCGTCCCTTAAATTGCACCACTATGCAGAAGAAGAGTTGACTTTTATACCCCATTTTTCTCACTCTTGAGGGGACTTGCAGGAGTGCAGAGTAGAACCAGGAGATTATCAGATAAGAGCCTGACACTCCAACCACAAGACCAAACTGGCTCAAAGGGAAGCTCCTAGTATGCTTGCTGGTCTAGTATATTGGTCAGTGCATAATTTCCGTTTAATTCTGGATGCTTCAAAAAGGAGACTAAATAAGATATAGACCGAGCGGCGGGGGCGGGGGAGCCTATGACAACTTCCTCTGGAAAGGTAAGCCATATACAGAGAACTTTTCCCGAGATATTGGGTTATCTTTCCATTTTTCTGTGTGTTCCATTAGCAGGCATTTCCTTTTAAGCAAATCCTTGATTCTGTTGTGGCTTAACTAAATTTGCTGGTTTGTTTCTTCTCTTTGAATTCTTACCTTCTTGATGTGGCTTTCAGCTAGATAATTTTAATAATGGATTAATGCCTGCTCTGTGCTTGTTTTTATTTTGTAAACTGCTTTGAACCACTCCTTGCTCTAAGAGGGAAGATGGTGTCTACATTTCTAAAGATGTTTCTATTCCCTATAATTATTTCAGTTGCACTATGGAACAAAGACAAAGGGAAGGTATCCAAAGGCTTAATGGAAAAGGTGGGGTTTGATGTAGCATTTTTAAACAGTGAGCCAATTTGGTCTAGTGGTTAGGGAGCTGGACTCTTATCTGGGAATACCGGGTTCGATTCTGCCCTCCCCCATGAAGTCAGCTGGATGACCTTGGGCTAGTCACAGCTCTCTTCTGAGCTTTCACAGCCCCACCCACCTCACAAAGTGTTCTATTGTGGGGAGAAGAATAGAAAGCTTTGTCAGCCGCTTTGAGCTGCCTTAAATGGGTGAGAAAACGGGGTAAAAAAGGCAACTCTTCTTCTTCTTAAAGTGCAACCCTGTATTTATCTCTTCATAAACAAGTCCTATTAGATCTCATCTCTCCTTTTTGTCTGGGTGTCAGAGAAAGATAGTAGCAAAAAAAAAAAGGTTTTGAAACTTTGAGGAAGGCAGGTCCTAAGAAGAGAACTGAGCAATGCAGATAGAAAACAACTTTATTTTTGCAACAGATGTAGCCAAAACTGCCAATCCAGATAAACTATTTCTGACTGTTGTATCATTATAAACAGCTTAACAGATTTAAAGGTTGTTTGGAAATGCAGAGGAAGCCTCCATGGTCTGAACATCTTTATGCCAATTTAGTTCCTGTCTAATCCTTTTTTTCAGTTGCCAATATGCCGTTTCTTCCCTTTTGAAAACTGGATTTTCCATCCCCTGCTTTATTCCAGATATGTTTGCCTTGAATTTTGCCATAAAGACCCATAAGCCACATTGGCACATAATAACTGAAATAATTGCTTATAATTTCATGGTTTAATGCTACTGTGATTTCTCTGCTTTGCCTCTAGTGCCTCTTTCACATCTCTTTTTTATCATACCAGGCTATCCTTTATTATTTTTAGAAAGGATATTGTGGATTTATGGTGCTACAAGAATAACTTTTACCGAGTCAAAACTTTTTGAAAATGAACTGATATATAGCTAGGGTAATAATTTTATCTAGACTTGCATTACTGTTTGTTTTAAAAATTGGTTTGAGCCTTGACTCTGCTTTGTGAGAGAAGTTCTTGAAATTTCACTCTTCCCTGAGATGAAAGGGCAAATACAACTTTCAATTTGGCTTTCCATAATATGTAACCCAGAAACAATAGTTATTGGCTTACAAAAATGTCAGGCCACTGATCCGCAGTCTCTTTATTAAGCAGTTTACTGTAATTCCTGGTCCCAGATGCAATGGAAAATTGGGGTTAAAAGTGGAAATTAGGTTTTGTTGGCTAATCACACAAAAAGGTTACGGTATAAGTTCATAAGATGCAAGTAAGTAAGGATCCAAAATGGATTGTTTCAAGCTGAGAATGAGCAGCCCTTTCCTGCCATTGAGTCAGAGTGAACTACTCTGGTTTTGCTGAGTTCTGTTTCAGGAATGGAGACCCATTTCTCCTTTGTTGTGTTCCTGGGTCAGGTCTCCAACTGATCTGTGATATCTTGTTATTAGGGGTGTGCAGAAATATTAGAAACATTTGAAATTTGATCAAATTCATTCAAATTCAGACATTGGAATTCAAATAGGATGTCTATACATTCATTTTTTAACATTCAAACAAATTTTGAATGTTTCTAATCATTTGTACAAGTTATTCGGATATTCATATGTGTACGGATACATATGCATTACAAACAGATATGTACGCATCTTATTCTTATTGTACACATTTGTACGGATACGTACAGGACCAAAACAGGATGCATTCAGGATGCGTACAATGTGCGTATGGACATGTGCAAATGTTGTTGAAATTCGTATCTTCAAATACAAATTGAATATTTCTATGAATAGATACGAATGTATTCGAATCGGATTTGCATTTGAATGCATTAGTTTTTCTCTATTCATTCAAGTTTGAACATTCAAATATTTGATTTATTTATTGCTGGAATTTTCCTGTTCTCTTTACTTTGAATTTTCTCTTCATTGATGACAAACCGGATGATAGTAGAGGTGGTCATCCGGCATCTACTCAGCCCCACCCTGCCTGGCCTCAGATTTCTTAACTGGTGGATCGGCTGCCGTAGTCTCTTTGCCATCTTGTGAAGGGAGCAGTTGGAGGACGGAGGGGCACTGCTGGGAGCAAGGTGGCGGAGCAGCCCAGCTTGCTGCCTCTTCTCCACTCCTCTCTGGCAAGATGGTTCACAGCCTTGTGATGATGGCAGTTGGAAGAGGGAGGGGCACTGCTGGGAGCAAGATGGCAGAGCAGCCCAGCCTGCTGCCTCTTCTCCATTCCTCTCAGGTGGTTCCAAGCCTTGTTATTTGCTTTTGCCTGTAACATAGGCATATTGTTTATTTTTAAACCTAGTGCTACCTGAGCCAGGTGTCTGTTTTCCTTAACTGAATAAGAATTCTTAAATTGCACATGAGCCAGAACAAAAATTCTAACCATCTCAATCATATAATGTTATTTTGTTTGCTCTTTCTCAGGGATTTTTACTCTTGTTAAAAAACAGATCTATTATTTCAAGACTGTTTCCTGGCCTTGAAAGCCCTTTATCAGCAGAATTAATAGTCTTCACCTGAAAAATGTATTTACAGAGTGTTTATAAACAAAGATTGAATGTTAGATAGGTATAGGTATGGTAATTGCCAAATCTTGGGTAAAAAGTGTTTGCAGTTTAAAATAATGGACTGCACCCACGTGACTTGTTTCATATAAAATAAGTAGGGATGTACCGTATTTTCCGGCGTATAAGGCGACTGGGTGTATAAGACGACCCCCAACTTTCCAGTTAAAATATAGAGTTTGGGATATACTCGCCGTATAAGAAGACAACACCCGGCGTATAAGACGACCCCTAACTTTTGAGAAGATTTTCCTGGGTTAAAAAGTAGTCTTATACGCCAGAAAATACAGTACACAAATATTTGTAACATTCAAAATTCATGCAAATTCATGCAAATTCAGCCATTCGAATTTGAATCTAATGTTTCGATACATTTGTATGAAGGTTTATATGGGATTTTATGGGATTGAACATTCGTATCAAATTCAAATCCTACTATGTTCAAAGGGATCTATTTGAACGAATATGAATTGTATTGGATTTGATTCAATACAAATTGAATACAAAAAATAATTCTCTACATCCCTAAAAACAAGCTGTGTTTGGGCCACTGCCGCTTTATGGCCACAGGAACAATGTTTATTGTAGTCCATCTTCATGTAGATAGAGGAAGTGGAAAGTGTTTATAGTTTATGCACATGAACTATGCACATGACAGCCCTCTAGTCTTTGAACCCCAGTTCTTCCTCTGCCTTTGTGAAAGCTACAGGAAGTTCTGGAGGAGGTAAATTTGCTGGTCCATGACACCCTGTTTTCTCAGTATCTCTATATCTGTTTAACTGTTCATATTTTCTTCTGAAAATTCCATTATCGCAGGAGCGGCAGGCTGCTTGTAACTCACTGAAGACATGTACTCTTTGTAGTTGTACCCTCTCTCTTAATGTAGCATAGAGAAAGGGTTTTTTTAATGAAGCAGGTTTTTATTTTGATCTTCCAAGATCTGCTAGGAATAATATATCTTATTGTACTAATTAAAATATGTAATTTCAGAATTAAGGTTTGCCAAGAGCAGAGGAAGATAATTTTTTCATTCCAGTTTTAGTCTATATGCTGCTGAACTTTATCTGTCTTGCAGGAGAGATAACTGTTGTACAGTATTTCTGTACAATATGTAGAGCAGCAATATGCATTGACCAGACCTCACCCCTCCCATTTGGTGTGGACATTCAGTAGGTTTCATTGTCCAGGTATTTCTTTTAATCCTACTTCCAGTTTTGGGGGTAGTGGGGTGGTGGTGGATGTCCTCAGTGAGTTGCTTACAGAAAACCGTTTTGCTCACTGACCTGCTAAAATGGCCTCCCCAAAATCAGTGCCCTAATGTAGCCATGGAGGAGCATGAGTGGAACTCGTTGCAAAGCTGGGCTTTGGCCTGAAACATTTCCAGGCATAGTTTGGTGCAATCGTTATTTAATTTAAATCATTTAAACATTTATCCCCTGCCCTTCACCCCAAAAGTCCTAGGATAGGTCACAACAGCAAAAAGATAAAACTCATAATGCTGAAAGATTTTCTGAGGTAAACAAAAGTTAAATTTCCTTTCCTTGACATTTACATCCTGTACCTACATTTTATAAGCAGCGTTCATCAAATTTTGTCTTTGAATTTTCTCATCTCTTCTCCATCTCCTGAACCTTCTTCCCCATGAGGAAAACTATTAAGAAACCTAACATACAGTGCTTGTGGATAGGTGAAACCAGACTATGGCTGCATCCACACAGAGTTAAAAAAAAAGTTATTCCAATCCAGTTTAGATGACACAGATACACTGTTATGTCAAGGGAAGCCGGGAGTAAATGGCAGTCCATCGTAACAAACATAGTCTTTCAGGGTGGCAAATATTTTAAATTTAACAGTGAAGAGAGAGTAAGAAGCATCATAAGAGCTTTTTATCAGATGAATTAAAGAAATAAAAGTGACAGGTGGGCTTGAGGATTGCCCACCTTGGACATTTGCATAGATTTTTTTTCCTTTTCCATTTCTTTCTGAACAGGATGAGACATTCACATCTGAAACGCACGGCGTCCAGTTAAATGGGTTGTAATGCAGGCAAATCACATAAAGTGTTGCCCACGATATCTTCAGTTGAAATAAATTAAAACGGTGAATGCCGGGAAGAGAATTAAGTGGTTGCCTGCAAAGATTTTACTCAGCAGCCGTCAATGTAAATCCTAATGTGTGTTTCTCTCTGTAGCACATAAACATTGCAGGAAAGAGAAACCTGATGTGCTGCTGGCAGTTTGCTCAGGAAATGTGGGATGCATCGCGTAATTAGTTCTTATGAGAGGATCAGCCATTCTGGCCCTGTGCATGGCTAATTGTTATGCAGGTAACATGCTTCCATACACAAGGAAAAGCAATGTTTTCTTTACTACCCAGCTCTTTTCTTTCTAACAATAAATCAGGTAATTGACCAGTGGTTTACAAACCAGCTCCTAGTATCTTGTTTGTTATAGGCATGCTGTTATCTGGCAATGCAAGCTTGCCAAGAACAGAATAAAAAATGTTCTTTGGTCAGATCCTGTTTGGACTGTGGGTAGTTTGAATTCTTCAGTCCAATGTTTTTCTGTTTGTTTATGCACACCGCCCTCATCTTGTGCTGTGAGAATCCCTTTTCTAAAGAGTTGGCTGGTGTCAGGCTGGCAAAGAAACACCACAAGACTCTTTTGTTTAAAAAGATGAACAGTGATTTATTTCAGCTCAGCGATAAGGCATTTCTTGTTGGAAGCAACTTGGAACAGAAAGCCCAGCATATTTATGTGTTTCATAGCTGGGCGGGGTTTGGCCTTCAACCAATGAACAATAACTATTTTTCAAAACCCAGTTTAAACTTGGAGCCAAAATGTATCACTCGACCCCAGCAGGGGTCAACTGTCACTTCCAGAACAACAGGCAGCTACTATATACATATATACAGAATCGCATAGGTGGCAGAGATCTTACATTCAAATATTATGGCAGGCAGCTAGCCCTGCCTGACAGCTGGTGACATAATTGCCAAGACTCAATTTTCATGCAAACTAAGGGTGTTTTTCCACTGTCACTAGAAGTACCCATTAAGTACCCATTAATGGATACAAAAATGCCATTTCATGGGTACTTAATGGATACTTTTAGTGACAGTGGAAAAACACCCTAAGCCTCTGATTTTGTAGGACAGTGGTTACCAGGCTTTTTTCACTTTTTTTTCCTTTGGCAATCTCTTCATATTAGCAACATTTTTGTAATTAATATAGTTGCTATTATTCCACCATTATTCAGGTTTTTTTTCACATAATTTTAAATGCCCTGGTACATCTCCACTGGGAATCACTGCTGTGGATATAAGAGTAAATAAAGTAAGCCTGACCTCTGGTTAAAGGTCTTTGCCAAAGAGCCCTAGTTTGATGGAGGTCACCATTAATAACAGGATCTTTTTTGTGGTGGCATCTCAGTTGTGGGACTTATTTAAATTGAAATGAAATGTTATTCTGGTCCTGAAGAGTTGTGTACTTACAGTACTTGCATAGTGCTGTATGTTCAGACTCTAGAGGATGATGACTTTCTTTCCCCGAACTTAGGGCCTTTTTGCACTTGGTCTAAAGGGAGGGTTCCAATCCTTCAGCATAGAGTATCTGCACTGCTCAGAGCCGCTTCCATGCTCTACCGTCCCCTAGATGGATAGCAGTGGAGCACTAAAAAGTGTACCACAGCCATACTTGCTACATCTAGGACACAGCTAGTACACACCAGCACGCACCGTTCACACCTCTTCCAGATGAAGGATGCTTGGGGCGGCACAGCCAAAGTTTCATGCAGCATTGCCCGGTTGCCTTGGAGATGGCTGGCGCGCATGAGCATTGTCATGGTGAGGTGATCACTGCTTGTACAGTGGCGTCTGCACTTCATGAAGTGCCAGATGAATTTGGGACAGGTCACGTGTTCAAAATGCAAACAGCTGATCCAGATCTGCATCTTCATTGGCATGTTACAGGGTCTTTCTAAACCCTTGAAATTGTTTTGTGATAGTTACCATCTCTGTGATCCGCTGTTTTGGGAAATTACTTGCTTTTCATTTTATTTTTTGCCATCGCATGTTTAATATGTTGTAAACAACTTCAATAAACATTTTAGATAAGTATAATAAGTATATTAGATTTTTTTTAAAAAAAAATATGCTATTACCAAAAAACATTATGAGCTCTGCTGTATTTTGCTGGTCTGTGGGTAATGCATTCCAAATTGTGTGTGTGTGTGTGTAATGTCTTGAAACATGATTGTGTTCAGAAATATATATTATTCTCCCCAGTAAATCTGTTTTTTTAATGACAATCAGATGCTGAATGCAAATGAGAAATTAATTGGTTTTCTTACAATAATGTTTAGCTTATGAAGTGTTGAACATAAAAATAATGAGTTGCTCAAGCCTGCTGGTGTGGAGTGGGGTTTCTTCCGTTGCTCATGGCAATACTTGAAACTTTGTGCCTAGAATAAATGGCGCTTCCTATGCTCATTGCCATGCTTTAAATGTAAAAAATCCCAGAGGATGAATTTTAGTTGATCTGCATAATTGGAAACGTAATTTATCTGTAGAGAGTGAATTTAATACCTGGATGCTTTAAGTGGAACTGCAGGGTTAAAATCCAGCCATAGACAATCTTATTCATAGTTAGTTACGCTCAATATAATCTATTCTCAAGTGCAGTATTTAACACTTATTCTCATAAATCAGTTGGGTTCTGAAGCATTTGTGTAAAACTTTGCTCAACTGATAGGAATTCATCAGCAGTTTTCATTCACATTGAAAATACTTTCTAATAATTTTGTGAATGTAGAATAAAGATGACAAACCTTGGCCATTATCCTTGATCATTGTTGCTCAGTTCAGCATGCCAGACCTTCCTATCCTCAATTCCCTCCTGAAATTTCCCCAAGTTCATTTTTGTTGTTTCCATGACACTGTTGGGATGATGATGAATTGAGGAAACAGTTGGATCTGGATAACAACAGATTCCTCACCTCAGTGAAAACTGTTATTTTGTCTTATTACTGATTTAATTGAGTAAATATGAAAGGGTATGCAGTCCAGTAGACATTGTGGGCAATATCCAACATAGCAAGCAGCAAGGAAAGATGGGAACTGCAACAAGTTTGCATATATCACTGTCTTAATTCTAGTAGATACCTTGGTGGCAATCAGTAGGTATGTGGAGTCATTTTTTGGTGCAGTTTATCACGAAAGGAGAAGCTTAAATGTCCAAAATTGAAAATCTGCTTTGTTTCATCCTAGTAAAGTTTAGTCAACTAGCCAGTACTAAACCTGAGACTAGAATGCAACATCAGTGTCATTATGTTTCTAGCTTTCCCTTCAGCTGTGAAAGTTCCAGGCTGGATTACAGAAAGCAGAAAGAAAAAAAATGCAATATATTAAAAACTAAATGGACTAAACCAAACGTTGTGTTTTAACATTATGTCTGAACTTTGCATCTTTAAATGGCCATTTTCATGTGTGTGTTTTTCCTTTTGAAATAGCTCAGGTAAATATAAGGTGGAAGACTTAATACGAGGACCATGTAAAGTGCAATGACATTTCACAAGCTAAATTGGAAGGGTGCCACAACTTGAAAAGTGATTTACCATGCAATATGGAGGACGGATTGCATTTTTAAAATGCTACCCTATGTCTCTCTTGGAGGGACTCTTTACTTCAACCAAGAATATTAAAACACTTTTGTGAACTTATAAACATGAGATTTTCAAGTGAATGGAGCATATTAAGAGATGCTAAATCAAGGCTTATTCTTCTGCATAAGCAACAAGTATAAATAGATTATTTCAATTTTATTGTGGTGCTTTACTTGCTCATGTGAAAGACAGATTGCAAACTATTTGCAGAATATTTTTTGCAGTAAATAATTATAGCAGTTCCACTTGGATTGTCTGGGAGCAGGAAGTCAGAATTGGCAAATTATTATTTCTCTTCATTCCCCTTACATTAACTGCTTTTTCAGGTGATTGTTATTAAATATAGAAGGAACATTTCTGAAGTTTAATAGTAAATTTAATAGTTTCTAAAAATTTCCTTTATGCTTCAAGAAAGAGAAAGTAGTGGCCCTTTTAAAAAATTACAACTTAATTGCATTTCTCATTTCTCTAAAAGCCAATGATATGAAATGCTTTTATGAACTGTTTTATGCAGCAAAACTACCATATACCTCTTCACTTACTAATCCAAGAGAATGTAGAACCAGCACAGAAAGCAAAACTTTAAAGGCAGATATAAGAACACACACACTTGCTGTCATTTTCTACCACATTACCCCTATTCTTTATGACAAACTTTTTGAAACCTCATCAATTCCAAAAACATTTTTCTCATAAATTCTAGAAACAAATTAATATCCTTTCCCCAGACCAATAAACGTTTCACAACAGCTTACCAAAGGCATAATTTAAAAACTTTACAGAATAAAATAATTTTACAATGCCATAAATGTTTTACAATCGTAAAATGGCATAAACATTAAAAAAGCCAAGATAACATACCGCATTTTCCGGCGTATAAGACGACTGGGCGTATAAGATGACCCCCAACTTTCCAGTTAAAATATAGAGTTTGGGATATACTCGCCGTATAAGAAGACGACATCCAGCGTATAAGACAACCCCTGACTTTTGAGAAGATTTTCCTGGGTTAAAAAGTAGTCTTATATGCCAGAAAATACAGTAATTCAGTTGCATTTTAGGATCCATCTTCCCTAAATCTTGCAGGTAGCTTAGCACTGTCAGCAACTAGAGAAAACCAAGACTAAGTAGTTATTTGTTTACTACAATTATTTTGTATCTTGTCTTTCAGGATACAAATGCTTCCAAGGTAGGTAAGAGTAAATGCTAACAATATATAAAATATCATCCAGCAGTTGGCTTCGTGGAGGAGAGGCAATCTTGCTTGGTTGGATTTAAGACTGTCTTTGGATGCTTTCCTTTTCCCCCCTGAAATCCTTTCTGGTTCAGTAGGGAAAGGGAGATACCAAAAATAAGGAAAGATTACTAGGTTAAGAATTTTTAGATACTGCAACAGTTTATACTGGGTTGAGTTGGGAAGAAATTTTTTCAGGAGGTATTTGGAACTGGGAGCCAGGGCTATAGGAACTGCCAGATATTAAGGCCAGATGAATAAGTCAGATGAGAAGAATGGGTTCTAAATGGGCAGCTGGGCTCAGACATATTCCGGAACTGAACTCTGAAGGGCCTTACAGGTCAATACCCAAAACTTCATATGGATCTATAAGAATATCATACATATCTGTATGCATTTGTGCTTATAATACGAAATGAAAATGGGATGCATACGATATAAAACAGGATGTGTACAAAATGCATACAGATACGTATGTCAACATTTGTATCTTCAAATTTGAATCTAACATTCGAGCGAATAGATTCAAACATTGGATTTGAATCGGGTTTTGTTGCATTTGGATTCTAAACATTTGAATTGAATGTTTTGACATTTGATTTGACTTGAATTCTAAGGCAAAAAAAAATTGTGGATAGTGAGTGCAGTCACAGAAGCAGGGTGGGGGCACCAGTTGATGCTTCCACATCATTTTCAGAGGTAGATCTACAAAGAACATGTTGCAGCAGTCCAATCTAGAAAGAAAGTGGCATATTGTATCTAACATGGCAACCAAAGTAAGCAGCTTTTTCTGTATTCACTGGTGCAGAAGAAATTGGGCTCTCAAACTGGTATAGGCCAATGCTCGCCTATTAATGAATGGATTGTCATGCTGGATTTCAGTTTAATATCAGAAATGCAAAGCACTGTAAACATTCTTTATAATTTAGCAGCAGCATCTCCAACGTGAGTTGATTTTAGATCCCTTCAACTGTCAGGACCGCTAGGAAAAGCTTATTTCTTTCTGTCTTGGTCATAGCTTCTCCCACGACTTACAGGCATGGTATGATTTTTTTTTCTAGATGTTTCAGGCTGCTGCTTCTGAAGAATCTTGTTTGGTGTCTTTTATATTATCGTAGTTATGTATTAGCTCTTTGTGATGGTGCTTGCTTTTTTGAATAAATCACACATTTATCTCACCCACACGCCAAAAAAGCTGAACACATGCCTTACTTCATTGCTAAGTTACGTGACACCCAAGTCATTAAATGCTTTGTTGCTGATTTAAAGAAAGAAAAACCCTTTGTTTTGAAGGTCCTGAGTTTTGTGTACATATTCTTTAAAATTATAATATTCTGTAATTGCATTTCTGTTGGTTTTTACTGCAAATCCTCTGCATATCATGTCTGTCTTTTGAATGCAGACACACAAAAAGTCATGATATAAAGCAAAAAGGATGTTTAGAGTTTGTAACTTGGAAACCAAAACAAAGAAGATGGTGTGTATGGAATCTTCCCAAGACTGTTCCAATTGATGGATTCTAAATATATATATTTAAATTTTTCACACAGAAAGAAAGAGTACTCAAGTTGCATTTCAAATGAAATTACAGGCCTTTAACAAGTTCTGAATCCTGTTCCAGTGCAGCCACTTCATATCCATTTAAATACTGCAAGTCAGATACTGTTCTACTTTTAGAAGAAGGGAGAAATGTTCTGCTGCAATTTTGAGCACGTATCAGGACATCACATCAAAATGCATAATGTACTGGGCTTAGAAATCATCTAAGAATAACATGACAGCTCATTTGTTCTCAAACTTTGGTCCTACAGATGTTCCTGTACAGTAGCTCCCAGCACTGCACTCCCAACGTTCCACGTCCAGCATTCAGGAACATCTGGAGGATAAGTGCTGAGAACCACTGACTTTAGATGGCTTTATGAAAAGGATTAGATGGATTAGTGAATGAATAAGAGCTATTTGTAGCTTAGCCCTAATAGCTAAAACAGATGTGTGGTATTCAAGAGCAAGATACCTCTTGAAGGCCAGGTGCTGAGGACTGAAAAATTGTCCCTGGTTATATATTGCTCTGATGTCTATGATTTGCCATGATCAAAAATGGACTGCAGTATCTGATGAGCTTATGGTTGATCAGGGAAAACACATAGTAGTGCAAATATAATGTAATTGTTTGTTGAGTTCAAGTCTTCCCTTTATACATTGTCTCACTCCTTTACTTTTTTCCCTGTCTGATTTCTGCTATTGAGCAAATGAAACCATATACAAATGTATGTTAGGCCTTTGCAGAAACTCTCAACACTCTAATGCTATTTGGAGGGAATCAAGAGCAGGTGAAAGTTTTGCTCTTGTCTTCTGCTTGAGATGCCCAGAAGCAATTGATGGGCCATATTGCAAGACAGGTTATTAGACAAAATGGGCTGTGGCCAGGTCCAGCAGAGCTCCTCAAGTTCTTATAAATGAAATATGGAAGACACAGACCAACCCTTCCACTACTATATGTTCTCATTCTGTTCTCCCAATATTTTTACGTCTGTTTTTAGTTTTCTGTTATCTCTTTATTTTCAATTTGCCGCAAAACCCATCCCAATCTATGCTTTTGAGTTCTGGTGACATGATCAAATTGAGAAGATTGAGGCAGGTTGATAAAAACAGCAAAATAACTGGATTATAGATTGAAATCAGGCTTCTTTAATATTTCCACTATCATAGCTGCTATTCAGCCCATACATGCATCTAGAATTTTTCCAAAGTAACTGAAATCTTGTGGAGTTCAGAAGTCCTAATGACTCACATGTGCTGCCTTGATTTGGGATAACCTTTAAAGAATGTCCAGCGGAAGGCATTCAATATGTTTAACCACTCAGAAGCGACCATAGGCTTGATAATTAATAAGACTCCTTGATGGGAAAGTACATAAACTGAAATGTAATGCCTTGGTTCACATGCGGAAACCCCATTTTGCTGCTAACTGAACTAATCAAACCAGTTTGACACATCTCTACTCCTTGAAGATCCTTAGTCTGCTTTAGTCTTTCTATTAGCTACAGTGCAATAGTCTCGAGCTTCCTATAGATGTTAACCATATAACATCTGAAGAAAACAAATTTTATAGATAGCCAAACATCATTATAATGTTAATGATTAACCATACCAGCACCTTATCATTTCAGTTTCTTCCCTTTATGCAACATATGGAGCTATGTAGTGTGAGAACGAGGAAGCAGAGATGAAATAGAGAAACGAGAATCCATTTTAGATGCAAAATGCAAAGAAAGAAAGAAAGAAAGAAAAGGCAAATTTAAGAGCTGCCTAATGAGAAGTTTGCAATGCTGGGTATTTCTAAGCTGTTTTTGTCCCTTTATACTTGAGGCTTCAAAGTTTAGTAGCAGAATAAATCAAACAAACAAAAAATCAAATGTAAGCCAATTTTCAAAAAATTCCGGTTAAAATGATGGAAGGGTTAGAAAAAGACTTGGCTTTTCTATGCCACTTTTCTCACCCATTTGAGGGGACTTAAAGCAGCCGGCAAAGCTTTCTATTCTTCTCCACACAACAGACACCCTGTGTGGTAGGTGGGGCTGTGAGAGTTCGGAAGGAAGCTGTGATTATCCGAAGATCACCCAGCTGGCTTCATGTAGTGGAATCAAATACAATATTCCCAGATAAGAGTCTGGCTCCTTAACCAAACTGACTCATAGTAGCTAAATGACGCTAAAAGTGAAGAACAGCAGGAAACAAAGTCATTTAATGACTGAAGACCTACTTTTGAAAGTATAGCTTAAATCAGGTGCTAAAAACCGATGAAAGATAATGATGTCCAATGCTTCTCAGAAGTTGGGGCACTCCATCTCTTAGGGACTACCATTGAAAAGGCACCTCTGATGGGCCACTACACCTCAAGCTTCAGAGAGTAATGGAGTAACAGGGCTTCTGTTGTTGATTTTAACAATAGTAGGTTTTCCTGAAATCAGAAGGGAAAGAATGAAGAAGCCATAGGTGGTGGTTGTGCATTAGCAATCTCCATATATGTAGTCTAATGGTGACTGGAATGTCAATATTTTGACAAATATACACAGTGACCAAAAAGAACAGTATATTTTGGTAATCAGTCCTGACTTAGAACTTTCCTTTTACATTTTGGATTCAGTTAAATGCCCTAGTAGAATACAAGTGTAACAAATATTGATGTTCTCTTGACTTTTCGCTTTTTGTGTCTTTACAGATTTATATCTTACAACATTGTCAAGTTCCAACGAAATTCAGTTTGAAATATGGGTAAATCAGGTAAAGAGATTACATTGTGCAAATATTTTAGAGGAGGGAAAGATCAATGCACAGTGCATTTACTTGGGGTCTGTTAAACAAAGGAGTTGCCTAATGATGCTGATTTCAGAGGAGGGGGAAAATAGTAAGCATTATAAAGAGCCTATCCCCAGGGCCTTTACACTTTGAATATTGCTTGAAGGTACTGGTGTTTCTCTCAGCTCTGCAGGATTTTAGCCTGGCTGCCAACTGAGCCAATCAGTCTGTCTTAATGGACACGTTAACAGGACTCCTGTAGTGGTGTCATCTGTTATATGAGATTACTATCATTTAATTTGTCAGCGTGCTGATATACTAGAAAGGAAAAATGAACAAAGTACTTCCTCCTTGCCTCTTGGTATCCATGTTGTTAAAGAAAGGGTCGGAAATTTGTCTTGGAAAAATAGGGAAAGATCTTTAGATGATGGTTCAGTTTTCTCCTTGGCACTGAGTTTCTGGGGAAATACAGTGGTACCTTGACATACGAGTTTAATTCGTTCCGTAACCTTGCTCTTATGTCAAATCGCTCGTATCTCAAAGCAATTTTCCCATTAATCCATTCCAGCTCCCAAAACACCACCTCAGTTGTTTTTGTTATGTACTGTACTGTATTTACATACTCGTATCTCAAATCTTGCTCTCATCTCAAAGCAAAATATCACTCGCTCGGCGGCTTGTATCTCAAAACACTTGTATGTCAGGGCACTTGTATGTCGAGGTACCACTGTATGTCTCAACGCATTGTAAAGTGAAACTCAGCTAGAAAAATTAGTATCGATTGTAGCCTCTTAAATATTGATATTAATGTTAGATAAGAAGAATGAACAGATTGCTATAAACACCTATGTATAAGTTCTGGTTCCTAATAAGTTAATAATAATTTTTCAATTATTTGAATTTGAATGTCTAGTCACAAACTCATTCTCATTCTTGCAATTACTAATTATGTTTCTAAATATCAACAGCAATCCCAGTAGGCTGGAAGCAAACTGCTTCTAAATATGCTTCATTCTGGAATTCACCCTCCCAGTTTTGTGAATAATTTTTAAGGAGCTTAAATAGTAGCAGTATGAGTTACTTTGAGAATACAGTTTAGGTACTTTTATTTCCAATTTATGTGATTATTCTTCAGAAATAATCATGTTTTAACCCTTTTCTTGGTGTCATGAAAAACAGTAATGTCTTGTGTTTGGGGTCTTTAAAGACCTAAAGAAGTCCTCTCCTCAGGTAATTTTCAGAGAGCCCTTGGAGTTGAACAGTATTCAGAAGACTCATACCTTAAATTCTAATCATTTCTACTTGACTAGGAAGTACATAGGAACACACTCAATGTTAATGGGCAGCTGCAGTTCAAAATCCAGAGTGTATTCAAATCCACTCAAACAATCATTATTATAATGGATTAATTCACATTAATGATTCATATGTGTTGAATAATAGTCATTCAAAACTGAACTGACTTTGAAGAAAAAGTAGTTCAATTTAGACAACCATGCCTTGGCTTATTAAGTCTAATACAGGGCAGAATTTTGTCTGAGCAAGGAGCCCTTTGTCCTCAGAGCTGATAGTTGACATCAGCAAAAGAAGTTAAGGCCTCATTCATAATTTGGAATTTAAGATTTTATCTTTCTCTGAAAATGGTACTGTTTTCTCAGTGTGAAAATGGGGAAATATGGTTAATTAGTGGTCAGTGGTTAAAAGTAATTAGAAACTTGCCCTTCTCAGAAGAACAGCTGAAATAAATAAGAATTGTTGCAAAAGCAATATAGGTCCAATTCCGATTCTTCAATCGATAAGAAACTTTTTTGGAATAAAATCAGGAATTAAGGGGGGGTCACACCTTCTGAGTAGATCAAATGCTGGTGACTTTTTTAAAGCATCAGGAGGAAAAAAACAAAAAAATGAGTAAGCAGTTGAAACCAATTGCGCAAAAAGATTACAGCAAATCCCTCACTTGTACCAAATTCACTGGAGATATTGGTTTGGATTCTATAAGGACCAGGAGCTTGGGTCATTGGCCTAATTCAGTCATCAGTAGACCTCAAACGGGGTCCTCCAGATTTTCCTAAATAACTTTCAGTGTTCCATTTCCAGCATTTCATGCCTGTTTCAGTGGAATGCTAGAAGCTGTTGTTTAGGAGCATCTGGAGGAGCTACTGGTATAAATGGCTCCTTCTGAATGTGTGATTCTAAATAGCAGATGTGGAAAGTGTAAAGGTTGGTTTAGTTTTAAATTTTATTATTTTTCATTTTCTTTTTGGATAATTTAAACTTATGTCCTGCTCTTCACATCTCAGGTTAATTAACAGTAAAATCTAAGCACTTAAAACAGTTTAGATGTTTAGATGTTATTACTTGCCCAGAGACCTCTGGGTATAGAGTGGGATAAAAATGTGAATAAATAAATAAATAGCAGTTGAAAGTGAAGTGTAAATAAGAAAATAAAAATAGAAAATACAAGCACATAAGACGAATTCTAAGAAATCCCAGAAATGTTAAAAACTTTTAGAAACAGTTTTTTGAATATCAAATTGCCCTAACTCTTGCGTGTTTATTTTTTTTAAAAATTATATACTGCTTCTTATAAAACCTTGAAGTGGTTGTAAATGTTTCTGAAAACAAGATTAAAAATAATATATAGAAGTTTTAAAAAATGCTCACATTTTTAGTTCAGTTTGGGCATTTTTGTTTAACTTTTTCAATGTATTTATTTTTTAACAGGAAGGAAATTTTTCCAAAGCAACATATGTAAAAAATAAACCAAAGGATGTTGAAGTTGTTGGACAATCAGTGTTTGCTGATTTTGGTGAGTTTTGTTTTGTTAATCCTTATGTTTGGCTTCAGTAAACAAAGCGACTGAATTGAAAGTACTGAACTTCATTGATTTAGTACATGAATTTCCTGTTTCATATTGCTCCTAGTTCATAAAACATATTTTCTATAATCCTAAAGGATTCATTTGCAAGGCATTACAGATAAACTGCCTGTAAACTATGAAATGCATGAGAAACATTTAAATTAATTAATGTTGCTTGTAAAATGATAAAGCATGTTAGATTTTTAACGTCCATAATTGCCAGTTGTTTTACTAGACTTTAGAACAAAGGGAGGTTTAATTTGTATGTAAATCTACATTGCCACAGATTTCAAACAGCATTTTTTAAATATAGTATTTTGATTATGAACCATTGGGCAAATGAGGGGAAAAAATCATTCTATGCTTTAAAACATATGTTTTAAATGTCATTTCAAAAAATAATAATAATTAAAAAGGCCCTTTCAAAAATTCTGTATCCCCTAATTTAGTAGTTTATAACGTTTTCTTCACTTCAGATCCCCTTCAAATGCCTTTTGTTGTCCTAAACTACCAGTATCTTCAAAAAAATCTGCGCTGTTAGGCACAGCTGCACTGAGGGTGTTTTCCACTAGCACTAAGTACCCTTTAGGGATCCATTAGGGACCCATTAGGCTCAGAGCGGGAAAACCCCATTTCCACTGCAGACCCCATTAGAGCCACATTTGTTTCCGCCTATTCTAGGGAAATCCGGATCATATGGGTCCTTCAGGACCTATGTGACGGTTTCTGGGTACAGGCTGCAAACTGTTTTGCTTTCTGGCTTTGCAGGCTTCTAGCTAGCTGCAATAGCCAACCTTGTTGCAAACAGCTTGTTGCAAACCCTGGGATTTGGGCTGCAAAAAGAGCGGGAAATCCTGTTGCAGTGATTGGCTGGAGTAAGGTTTTGGAGGGAAAAGCTGTCCGGGGATCTGAGTGCTGGAGGGGCTAGAGAAGGAGTTCCCACCAATCAGGATCAGGGGTGTGTGTATAAATGAACACAGAAGACAGCTGACCAGGGGTCTTCATGCTGGGACAAGAGCTGAAAGGAAAAGAGCTGAATCCTGAGGGAGCTGGAACCAGTAGCTGACCAGTGGTCTTTTGGGCTGAGTGATTTCTGAAGGAGGCAATCGGGTGGATTGTGGCTCTGAGGGAGACTTCACTACCAACTGACCAGGCTGGATGATCGGACAAGCAAGGACGGACTGAGCCTTGTGATCATCTAGGGCCACGTTCTGGTACACTGGCTTGGCTTGAGCTGTGGCAGAAGCAAGTCAGAGGGAGAGGAACGTGGAGAGGTTTGTCTTTTAAAAGGGGAACTATTTTCCTTTAGAGAAAGGGTTAGCTCCTAGCTTTAAGAGACTTGCAAATTTAAACTAACAACTACCTGAACCTTATTTTCCTTTTAGTATTGCTTGTGTATAATAATAAACTTGTTTTTGTTTACTGTTGAAACGCTTGCTACCAGTGTTTTGTGTCCACACTGTAGTATTCACTTGGCCGTTGCACGAACCCAGCATCCTAACAGGGCCAAGCTACTCCTCAGAGAGGGCAGGCACTAACTGGAACGCTGGGCATCGTGGCAACCTATAATTCAGATTTCCTGTAGACCCCATTAAAGGGGTCTACAATGGGTCTTCAGGCATCAAATCTGGATTATACAGAGCCTGTTTCCACAACAATTGGGCAATGGTGTCTAGGAGGGGCACCCCCATGGGGGGGGGTACCCCAAAGCTCTGAAGCCTGTGCACAATCTCCAAAGCCAGCTCTGAAGAATAGCACAGGCTTCGAAGAGGACCCCAAGCGAGAGCAATGCCATTCCTATGGACCTTTGTCAAAGGCTCTGGAGGATCTTTGGAGTTTATAGCAAAGCTCCAGAGAATCTTTGGAGTTTATGGCAAAGCTCCAGATATTCTCCACAGCCGCTCTGGAGAATCTTTGAAGAATCTCCAGAGCATCTACAGGGATTGCACCCCCTGTGCCCCCAAACACCTGGGGTGATGGGCGGGTCCCACGTGGGTAGATCTGAATTCGCCCCATGGGTGCTCAGCTAATCTCGATCCAGATTAGCTGAAGGACCCATTCCTTAGATCCGGATTAAGGGAAGTCAGTTTTGATATCCCAAGCCCCAGCCCTAGGGTTCTTTTCCCACTTACCTCCCTTAATCTGGATCTAGGATGATCCAGATTTAAGAAAATGGGTTCTTCAAGAAATCCAGATTTAGAAGGTCCGGATCCCGGCAAATACCCAGTGCGTCCCCATAGGCAGTGTAATAATAATAATAATAATAATAATAATAATATTTATTTGTATACCGCCCTGTGGCAACCCAATCCGGGCGGTTAACAACAATAAATATAATAAAAACATCATATAAAAATAAAACATTATAGTCCCTCCCCCCCTTAAAAGTATATTAAACAATATGACAAATTAAAATACAATATCAAAAACTATAAAACATAATTAAACAGACCAATAGCCCCAGTGTCCCTCTAAGATCCTCGACCATCACTAAAGATGAGGCTACGGGAGGAGTGAGGGGGTCAGAGAGCCCGAGCAGGAATGATTAATCTGGAAAAGTTAATCTGGAAAGGCCTGCCGGAAGAGATCCGTCTTGACAGCTTTTTTAAAGCTGTCTAATGATATCAACTGACGGATCTCATCCGGCAGGTCGTTCCAGAGTTTGGGGGCGACAACAGAGAACGCCCTCTGGGAGGTTGCCACAAGCCTGGATTTTAAAGGCTGAAGTAAGTTCCTCCCAGAGGAGCGGAGAGCGCGGGGAGGATTGTACGGGAGAAGGCGGTCCCTGAGATAGCTTGGACCCAAGCCATTTAGGGCTTTAAAGGTAATAACCAACACCTTGTACCGGGACCGGAAGCTAATAGGCAGCCAGTGTAAGGACCTCAGAACCGGAGTAATGTGGTCCCTCCTAGATGTACCAGAAACAAGCCTGGCTGCCATATTTTGTACCAGCTGAAGCTTCCGAACCAAGTACAGGGGTAGCCCCAAGTAGAGCGCGTTACAGAAGTCCAGGCGTGAGGTTACCAGTGCGTGCACAACAGTTTCGAGGTCCCTTACTTCCAGAAAAGGGCGCAGTTGGCGTATCAGCCGAAGCTGATAGCAGGCGCTCCTGACTGTCGCATTTACCTGATTTGTCATCAGGAGTGACGAGTCAAGGAGCACCCCCAAACTGCGAACGCAGTCACTGGAGGAGAGTGTGACTCCATCCAGGACTGGAGGTTGTAACCCAATTAGCACCTGATAGCAGTGGGTGCTAGGCATGCTTGCAGTGGGAACGCTGGAGCAATCGTGTGGAGTGCCCATCTGTCCCCAAGTGGAAGATGTGAAGGTGGCGTGGAGCGATTGACCTCCGCATATGTCAGTCAAGCAATGTTTCTGGGGGGATGACAGGCACCCGGGGTGTGTGTGTGCGGAGAGGGAATCTCCAGAGTGTCCAAGGAGAGCCTGACCAAGCTCCACAATACAGTCTGTGCTGATCTTCAGAACCGTCTCCTGGGCAGTTGGTCTCTGGAGTGGATACCAAATTCCTTCAGTTGTATAAATGATAGAATAAGGTGAAGAAATCAGATTCATTTGTTCATGGTATTAAATTAAAATGTCCATTACAATCTAGCCAAGATTCAAATGTCCCTGAGGATTTTGTGGGTATATGGGAGGGAAAATAATTCTAATTTTTTTTTGTCCATGTTGCATCTGTTTTTCGTTGTCCTGAAGTAGCAAGCAGTTAATGATTCCCCAAAAGCAGATGGCAATGAAAAATGTCATGAATACTAATAAGCATAAAGTATATGTCAGATATATTTATTTTGAAAGCTTTAAGAAAGAAATGTAATCTGGAATCAAATTTCATCTCATCAAGTGTTAGAATTAACAGCAGTGGATAATATCATTAAAGGGTGCATTGTAATTTTAGAACAGAGCCAAGTTTCAAGGAAGCCTCGAATTAACATGTATTTCAGGAAGTATAGAAAATGAAAAAAATATTTTTATTAAGTTTTTTTAGGGGGGAGGTCATTTTAAGGAAAATCTAACTCAAAATCAATCATTTAAATTCTAGCAATAAATCAAATACCTCAACAAAAGTACCCAGGTGAAACAAGAGAAGTGGGGTGGGGTGGTATGGGCAGAATCAGGTTATGAGACTAACCTTTGATTGGGTTATAGTGTAGCCCTCTGTATGAAGTTTAAATGGCATAAAAATTTTCAGGATATTCCACTTCACGACATTCCTGTTTGGCACATCCTAAATGAATGGAATTTTACTTCCTAATTAGGATCTACATGAAGAACAATGAAAAAAAATACTTAAATATATCAGCACTGATTTCTGACATAAAGTAAGCTTATGGTCATATTGGTGAAATAACGTTTTGAAGTTACTAATATACAGTTTTCCACTGGCAGCTTAGGACAAAATGGTATCCTAAAGAACAAGGAGAAAGAACTTGTTTCACGAGTCTGCTGTGTTGATCCTTTGTCCATTGAATTTTAAACTGTTGAGTTGGCAGAAGCTCTCATTCTATCAGACTCTCTTTACCTGTCGTTGCCTCAGTTAAGAAACTCCAGGTTGGATTGTTAGGCATGGCTTATCCAATGTGCTAATTATATACTTTTTATGTTTAATTTTTTTTCATTTATTGGAGAGGTAGGAGTTCATATTGATAAGTGATCCTACAAAATCTTCCTTAGTCATTAAGAAATGTGATTTTTGGCTTCTTTTAAAGAAAAACTAGGTTCTGAAGAAGATGAATTCTGTTCGCCCTATTCTGTGCTATTGTAGAGTGTACAGGGCACCTAGGAAGGAGTCTTTTGTTATTATTTGTTATAATTGTTGTGCTTCATTTTCCTTTTCAATCACATGACATTTAATGAAAAACTGTTAGTCCACTCCTACATTTTTTTACTCTTTGGATTTCTCAGCGAAGGCAGGCTTAACACCAAAAGACATGACCAGGAGTTATAATTGCCAAATCCTCCATTTAGTACATTTTAAGAGACTTTTAAAAGGCAGCCATTGCCCCTTTTGTGCCCTTAATGTATAGGTCAGTGATGGCCAACCTGTGACACGCGCATCACAGGTGACACGCCAAGCCCTTTTGGGTGACACGTCGTCACCCTGGCACCTGGGCGTGTATTGCTTGGTTGTTCTTGAAGTATAGGAAATACCAACTTTCAATTGAAGATTTAGCAAATGAAATTCAGCAACAAAAATCACTAATGTAAAGAATTATTTGTTTTTGCTTTTAATAAAATACATATATCAAAAATATAACTTTTTTATTAGGGCTACAAATATCACAAAATTATGGATATTTCTACATGTGACACAACATCCAGTTAAGCTAGGTTTTCTTGCGAATTTTGACACACCGAGCTCAAAAGATCTATTTCCTCCCTGTATCCCACAATCTGAAAGGTGATGCTGTTTGCTGTGGTGGGTATGGTGTTTGCTAAGTCTTTACATCATTGTGTAGATCATTTCTCCCTAGGCTGAACTTCTCCATACTACAAGTAAACATGCAGATGATTCAGTGAGCTGTGTAATGAGCAAACCAGATGTCATGCAGAAACTCAGAAAACATTATTTATTAATGTTCTGTGAATTCCTTCTTTTATTTTGTGAAACCAGGTAAATGAAACTGTCGCATAAATGTACAATGGCCCAGCAGTAGTAGCCTGTAGCAATTTTTTCCTTAGCTGTATATAGCTATGAAAATGTTATTTGGTACTGAAACCAGCATTTCAGCCACAAGGGTGGTCAGAGATATTTCCAAAGAGCATATCCCTGTGGCCCTTGAAATACACCCTTATTAAAGAGTAAGTGTATATAGTTCTGATGGCAACATTGGCTTTGTTCACATGCAATAAAAAAAAGAATATCTGAAGTGGCTCAGAGATGGTTCACAGGTGCGATTATGCCCATTCTCCTTCTGGCTCAGGCTCACTACTTTTGGGTTATTGTCTGTCCTGCTTGCTGGCCAAACGAGAGTTTTTTCCTTTGACCACCAGGTGGCGCAGTATAGTATATCCCCTCTCCTCACCACTCATCCCCAGTCAGTCTCGTTTGCTTCTGGCTGAACGAGGTTGGTTTGAGAGAGAGAGAAAGGAAAATTGATTTTTCTGCACCACAAGAGCTTTTTTCCTCACAGGGTAAGTAGTATTGGAGTATTACATTGGGCTTAGAGCCCTCTTCATGGTCAGGACTGCTCCGGTGGTGGAATCACTCCGGACAGTCTCGCAACCTTGCTAAATCAGCTAGCCGGCTGGAGTTTTTCCCCTTGGCGTGAAGCAGCTGCATGAGGGGAATTCTCCAGACCCTTTCTAATACTCGGATAGTATATGTAAAGCACCTCTTATAGCCTTTGGGGGAAATCCCCTTTTAGGCTTTCTAATACTGGGATAGTATATGTAAAGCACCCCTTATAGCCTTCGGGGGGGGGGGATCCCCTTTTAGGCTTTCTAATACTGGGGTAATATATTTAAAGCACCTCTTATAGCCTTCGGGGGGAATCCCCTTTTAGGCTTTCTAATACTGGGGTAGTATATGTAAAGCACCTCTTATAGCCTTCGGGGGGAATCCCCTTTTAGGCTTTCATTATAGCAGCAGTAAATTAAGAGACTTGGTGGCGTTTTTGGTGCTGTGTTTGGCCTCCTTTTAAGTACAGTCGCCATTTTGTGTAAGCCATGTGGCAAATTAGAGGCCTAGTTGCCAGTTGAAGGGGCTTTATGTTGTTTTGCACTATAGGGGGTCTGATGCTGCTCAGTTTTCCTTTCTGACTGAGTTAATACCCCCTTTTTCCCTACTGTTCCTCTACTCCAGATATGGAGTGCATGGACAAAATGGATAAGCCCAAAGCTCCTAAGATTACTGTCAAGCAGCAACAAAATAAGCACAAGGCCGCAGAATCCAATCCAGTGCCATCCTCTGCCATCTTGCCAGTTGGGCAGCCTCTATCCATTCAGGTCCCATCACAGCCCACAGGGGACCCCCGTCCAGTGGATATTTCTGTGCTGCTACCCTCTTTACCCACAATTCCGGCCAGTGATGCCTCGGCCCTTTTGGCTTCCTTTAAGGAGTCTATAGTGTCTGATCTTATGGCCTCCTTTAAATCATCAGGGGTAGCGATAGTGGCAGCTAAGAAGGCAAAAAAGCATAGGAGACAGCGCTCCCCCTCTCCATTCCATTCCTCTCCTTCTTCTTCGGATTCCTCATCATCCTCATCTGAGGAGCCACCCAGCCCCCCTAAAAAGAGGAGGAAGGTCAAGAAGGACAAGGGAAAGACTCCCATTAAGGCTAAACCAACTAAGTCCAAGCCCCAGGCCAAGCCGGACCAGGCTAAGGCTCCAGCTCCTAAGAAGGCACACACCAAAGATGCGCCTGTGCTACCAGATGTGACAAGGGAGGCTTCCCCTGAGAAATCAGATGGCAACATGTCAGAGGAGCACAGGGAAGATGACTGGATCCCTGATGCTTCAAATTTTGAGGAGGAAGAGGATGACCTGCTGATTGAACCAACCAGCTCGAGGTCACACACTCTGAGGCTGCTGCCCCAAGACCAGTTTCCTGTGGTTATAGAGGAGACTGCTGGAGTCCTCAACTTGAAGCTTCCTGTCTCTACTCAGGAGGAGGAGTCTACAGAGGCAGCAGACATCCTCTGGGCTCCCCCCACAGAGGAACGGGTTCTACCTTTGCCTTCTATCTTCCAGAAACTGATCTTAGAGGTTTGGAAGGATCCAGCGTCCACCAAGAAGTTACCCCTGGTGCCCCGCAGGATTCTCCTCCCAAGTGATCATTCAGAGAGCCTGTGGGTGGTCCCTACTGTTGACTCCCCTGTCTCCCAGCTGGTCACCAAACAGGTGGTCCCCCACGAATAAGAAGCCAATTTGAAGGAGGGGCTTGAACGCAAGATGGAGGCCCTCCTGAAAAAGTCTTTTGAGGCTGATGCACTGATTCTTAGGGCTTCTTCCTCTGGCTCCCTAGTAGCAAGAGCAGCTCCCAAGTGGTCAGAGGACCTCCTGGCTGATACATCTCTGTCAAAGGAAGCTAGACAGACGGTCTCAAGTATTTGAAGGAATCTGGCTCTGGTGGCTGACCTGGCTATTGACTCCATGCAGCTGGCGGCTAGATCTTTTGCAGCAAGTACCGGGGCCAGGAGAGCTTTATGGTTGAAGGCCTGGAAGGTTGACATGGCCTCTAAGAATCAGGTCATTGCCGCTCCCTTCAAGGGCAAACAGCTCTTTGGTGGGGACTGTTTAAGGGACATTCTGGTGGAAAATCGGGACAAAAAGAAAGTGATGCCATCTGCCCCCGCATCTGCCCACCCCCTAGCTCTAGGGGCAAGTTTAAATACCCCTTCTTCAAAGGTTCATCCAGGGATCAGTATAGGCAGCCCTTTCGAACCAGGCCCCCCAGGGGAAGGGGTTCCTGGGGGCGCCCATTTAGTGCCAATAGAGAGCCCCTCGGTAGAGGTTCAGGTAGAGGGTCCAAGTTTGCTTCCTCAGCCCGTTAGTCCTGGCCAGGGACAAGTGGGAGGAAGGTTGGCGTTGTTCGCCCCAGTTTGGGAGGCTTCTTGTGATGATCCCTGGGTTTTATCCATGGTTAAGGAGGGTTGTGCTCTGGAGTTTTGCTCTGTTCCTAGTTCTAGGTTCCTTTTTTCCCCAATCTCATCCGACCCTGTTAAACACATGGCCCTCTTTGCAGTTATTAAGGAGTTGTTGGATTTGGGTGCCATCGAACCAGTCCCGCCCGATGAACAGGGGCAGGGAGTCTACTCTGTGTTGTTTTTGGTCCCAAAGAAAGCTGATGAGTGGCGTGGTATCCTGGACCTGAAATTCTTGAATAAATTCCTGGTTAAAAAGAAATTTAAAATGGAGAGTTTGGCATCTGTTCGCGGGGCTATTAGGCAGGGGGACTTCCTCGCCTCTTTGGATTTAAGACACGCCTATTTCCATATCATGGTGGCTCCGCCCGCAAGGAAATTCCTCCGCTTCTGCGTACAGGGGAAGCATTTCCAATACAGAGCAATGGCCTTTGGTTTAAATTCCGCTCCCAGATATTTCACTAAGGTGGTGGCCCCGCTAGTGGCCAACCTCAGGCTCCAGGGGGTAGAGGTCTTTGCCTATTTGGATGATGTCCTTTGCAAGGGGTCATCCCTGGAGGTAGCTCGCCGTAACGTGGCAGCTACTGTGTCTTACCTACAGGACCATGGTTTTCTGATCAACTGGGAGAAGAGCTCATTGGAGCCTTCTCGGTCACTATTGCATTTGGGAGCTCAGATAGACACCAACAGCTTTCTAATCTCCCCAAGTTTGGAGCAGATACAGACTCTGATGTCTGATATCAGATCGCTCAATTCCAGGTGCAGAGCCAGACTGAGTGTCCTTACCTCTACTCTGGGAAAGATGGTGTCTATGATAGACCTTGTTCCGTGGGCTAATTTTCACTTAAGGGAATTGCAAAGGATGGTGTTGCCCTTTGCCCATTTGGTTGCCATTAAAAGAGACGTCGCGCTTTTTATCCCGAGTCAGGTACGAAATTCCCTTAGGTGGTGGCTCTGTAAGAGGAATCTTACTAGGGGTGTTCCTATTGCCTCTGTGGAGCGTATCAGAGTTACGTGTGATGCCAGCAATAGATGCTGGGGAGCGCACTGTATGGGGCGAACAGCTCAGGGGACATGGTCAAGGGAGGATGCTAAGTTCCAGATAAATTGGCTAGAGCTTAGGACAATCTTTCTGGCTCTGAAGGATTTCCTACCGCTAATCAGACAAGCATGTTCTGGTGTTGACAGATAATGTTACGGCAAAGGCCCACATTGTCAGGCAGGGGGGATCCCGGTCTAAGGCTTTGATGTCATTATCTAAAGAGATCTTCATGTGGGCGGAAGCTCATATTCTCTCAATATCTGCAATTCATGTGCAGGGATCTCAGAATTCCTGGGCAGATTCTTTGAGCCGCAAGGATTTGCCACAGGCGGAATGGAGTCTGGATCCTTCGGTGTTCAACCTGATCGTACACAGATGGGGCAGGCCGGTCATCGACTTGTTCGCTACAGCAGCAAACACTCAACTTCCCCTCTTCATGTCGAGATATCGAGAGGAAGGGGCTTGGGCAATAGATGCTCTCTCGGCCGAATGGCCAGAGGGCCTTCTTTACGCCTTTCCCCCTTTTCCTCTTTTGACTCAATTCCTACAAAGAGTTCACAGAGAGGGGGCATCAGTGGTATTGGTGGCTCCTTATTGGCCAAGGCGAAGCTGGTTTCCCCTCCTGCACAGCATGCTTATACAGCCCCCGTTTACACTACCAGTCTCCCAGAAATTGCTGGTCCAGCAGGGAGTATATCATCAGGACCCAGGGTGGCTGTCCTTGACAGCGTTCAGGCTCAGAGGGAGTGCCTGAGGCTGGCTGGGCTGGAGGATAAGGTCATTGACATCATTTTAGAGGCTAGAAGAGACTCCACTAAAAGAATTTATGATTCAACTTGGAAAGTTTTTGGGACCTTAAGTTGGTTTTGACGGCTCTAATGGGAAAACCATTTGGACCACTGGCCACTACGTCTTTGAGATTGCTATCTTATAAGGTATCCTTCCTAGTGGCGATTACGTCCGCTAGGAGGGTGTCGGACCTTTCTGCCTTACTAATAGAGGGGCCATACTGTCAGTTTCTACCTGATTCAGTAGTATTAAGGGTAGACCCTAAGTTTTGTCCTAAGGTTGATACGGTGTATCACAGGGCCTTGGAGATACACCTTCCGACCTTTTGTGCAAATCCCCAGAAGGATTTGGACAGGAGCTGGCACACCTTAGATGTAAGGAGAGCCCTATCATTCTACTTAGATAGGACTAAGGAGAATAGGAAGGTTTCTTCTATGTTTGTGAGCTTTCACCCTTCCTCCTTGGGCTCTAAGGCAAGTGCCAGGGTAATTGCTAAGTGGATTAAGGCGAGCATTGCCTTAGCTTACCGAGTTAAGAATAAGACACCGCCACAGGGTATTCAGGCACACTCTACCAGATCTGCTTCGACTTCAGCGGCACTGGGAACCAACGCCCCGATATCGGAGATCTGCAAGGCGGCAGCCTGGGCAAGTCCATTCTCTTTTCGGATCAATTCCGATCCGCAGAGGCTGCTTTCCGTAGGAGAGTTCTCCAGCAGGTGGTTCAAGTTACGGTAGGATATGGTCTGGTATTTGTATGTTTCCTGTTATGAGGGTCCCTCCCTGTGGTTGGTGGTATCTGGTACATCCCAAAAGTAGTGAGCCTGAGCCAGAAGGAGAATGGAGCGTTGTTATCTCACTTACGTGAGCGCCCATTCTCTTAGGGCTCAGGCGAACTACGGCCCACCCGGGCTATTGAATCTTGATTATTAATCTTTTCGTTTTTTCCTTCCTTCTCTCCCTTTTGTCTTTTTTCATACATTTTCCCTACTCTCACTCACTGACGGCTGAGGAATCGTTAAAGGAGTCTGAGGTGATTCTTCAGGAGCAGGAGGTTGTACTCGACTGACTGGAGATGAGTGGTGAGGAGAGGGGATATACTATACTGCGCCACCTGGTGGTCAAAGGAAAAAACTCATTTGGCCAGCAAGCAGGACAGACAATAACCCAAAAGTAGTTTGCCTGAGCCCTAAGAGAATGGGCGCTCACGTAAGTGAGATAACAACGCTCCATTTCAGTCATGAACATTTTATGTTAGAAAAGGTAAATTAGAGCTGGGATGATAACACAAGTGATATACACTACCATCTCTAAGGCACTTATGAGTCACTTTTCTACTATATGTGTCAGGATTTTCTAGTTTCGTCCCACTTTGGTTCCACTTTTGTGACACTTTGGAAGTGGAATGAGTGCGCTTTTGGAGCAAAGCATGTGGAGTCAAAGAAGTGAAGGAGGCTGCTGTGTCATCCAAAGGAGGAGGTTTGTTCTTGTGGTTGCAAGTCAGCACTAGCTAAACCAGCAGTTCTCAACCTTCCTAATGCCGCGACCCCTTAATGGAGTTCCTCATGTTGTGGGGACCCCCAACCACGGGGGCAGAGCAGCTGGGAGGTGGGAGGGAAGGGCGGCGGGAGGCTCGTCGCGACCCCTCAGAAAGGGTGATTCGACCCCCAAAGGGGTCCCGACCCCCAGGTTGAGAACCACTGAGCTAAACAGACATGTGTATAATATAGATAAATGTGTGCAAGTATGACAACAAAGATACAGTATACAAACTAACGTTCCTGCTTCCTGCAAAACAGGCAGGGGGAAAAAACCACACAGGAACAGGTAAAGGTAAGATACAAGGCAAAATAGCAAGGTAAGGTTTGGCATCAATGGCAAAGAACTATCCCAACACCAAGACATTTATGCAGAATTATCACATAGGGAAATAAGGCTTGACCTATCCAGCTGGAATCTTTTTCCCAGGTGCTTTACAAGCCATTGTGACCAGTTAAGGACACTACCAATCTATCCAATTGACCAGCTGTGTTAGATTAACAAAGCTAGGCAAGTCCGGACAAGTCTTTGCATGTCTTAAACAGGCAGAGAGCCCAAGACTTCTACAATTCATCCTCTGACAATATGTAGATACAACCTATAATTGAAGGAACTATTCATGAATTTAAGGAGAAAAAGTAACACGTGGAAAATTATCTTTGTAAAGCCATGCCTGATCTGTTGCTGATTTCTGTTTGATATGTGGTTTTCCATAGCATTGAGAATTGGAATCTTGAGGTCGTGTGAATTCAATAACATAATGGGGAAAATGTAACTGTAATCTGGAATTATACAACTCAGATTTTACCACTCATGATGCCAGACCACAGGTTGCCACTATCTAAGTATCCATACTAATTAAGCTCCGTATTTGATGTCATATGTATAATTCCACCCTTTTGAGATCGCGGACATGCAGGTATCTGTAAATATGTATTTTCAACAAGGAAGGCAGTAAACAAATATTTATTGTATTATTATTGTAATTGTTCTCCCATCAAGTTTTTAGTTCTTTTTTTAATCTGCTGCTTTTAAATAATTTATACAAAGTTGAACCATGCAGATTATTATTTGAGGGAATTGTGAATCTGTATGCAGAAATGTACACGTGATCCCTGATGGAAATAAACCTGAACCTGAACCGAGAAAACAATACATTTCATCTAACATTTAATAAATCAAAATAAAAGATTCATGATAGTACTAACATGTTGCTAGTATTTGTTTGGTGAATATCAGAAATTGGCCTCCCAGTTTTTAGAACAAGTGGCAGATCTAGCTACAAGTAGGTCAGTCTAGAAATTTTGACGATAATGATTTCATGTAGTATTGACAGATACAACAGCAGTAATTACCGTATTTGTCAGCGTATAGCATGCACTTTACCCCCATCAAAATATCCCTAAAATATGGGGCGTGTCTTATCCGTCAGTAATAACCAGATAGAAATCGCAAGAAAGGGGTGGTTTCGGGGGGGGGGGGCATCGTGAGCTGTGTGAAAAACATGCCTGCTGCCAAATTCTATTCCTCCCTTCGACTGCAGGCATGTTTTTCGTGTGGTGCATGCCGCCATCCTCAACCTCGCCCAGCCCCATTCATATTGGTCAGGTGCCCACCATGTGCTGCCAACGCCCCCACTGCCACTGCAAATACAGACGGGGCTGAGTGGGGTGGAGGGTGGAGGCGCTTTCTGGTGGGCAGCAATGGCGGAGCGAGCTGCATGAAAAACAACTGCGGCCAAAGGGAAGAGAGAGAGAAGGATCACTTGGGCGCTACACTGGAATGAGGCAGCAGGGATGTTAGTTGCTGGTCTGGGTGATGGCAGGCAGTGTTAAAATGTTAAAATGTTAAAAATTACATCTTTTTTCCTTAAAAATATGTATTGAAAAGCAGGTGTGTCTTATACGCCGCTGCATCCTATTTGCTAGCAAATATAGTAAACAGTAATGAAAAAACAGTACATAAACTACTGAACATATAATATATTCCACTGACTTGTGTTCCTTAACAGTCACATAGATCAATGGTTCCCAGGAGTTCAAACCAGGACATTTAGGGGTATACAAAAAAAATCAATAAAGATGGATAAATTGGAAATAACAGCTACTATATTAATTACAAACATGTTGCTAATGTGAAGGGTACAATTTATGGAGATTGGCTGCCAGAAAGATTGGGAACCACTGATATAGACTGATTTTGAGATCAGCATCCCAGGAATATCTTCCCTGCAAAACCTGAGAGGGACATGCATTAGGTTTTGACAGGTGGTGTGTTTGTAAGTTGCTACGATAAGTAGCTGGCTCAGAAGGATATTCTTAAAGCCAAACTGATACGCCAAAAAACTTATCAGGAAAACATATACAGAGGTAAAAGCAACTGAAGAGAGTTTATGGAATGATCTATCCTGTAGGCCTTGTACTTCTGGCTGCTGCAGAGATTTAGCCTAGTTGAAGAAAGGAAGATGCTAAACCGGTATAGGAAGCACTTTGGCCTATGCTTCTCAGCTGCAAGAAATGGTTGGTATTAGGCAAAAGACAGCAGTAAATTTTCAAACATAACTCGAAATCAAGCAGCTATGCTTTAACCTCAGGCACTGCTGTGTTTTTTGTAAGATGATTTTATTTGAGAGTATCAGTGCTTGTACCCTATTCAGTTCAAGAATGAACCTGATCCTTTTAGTGTTTAAAAAAGATGGAGTTAGAATGAGAGGTTGAGAAGACAGAGTTTTATGGCAGACATGGTATCAGAGTGAAAATAAAGGGAAGGAGAATCTTTCAGGTAATTGTAGTGAGGTAAAGAACTGTTTGGTCAGCTATGCTAAGGATTATAGTCACATTTTATAGTGGTTAATTTCTCAGACTATTCTGCAGTTTTAGGCAGTGGCTAAAAGTAAAATTGGCCACCTCTCCCATCCTAGCTTCTCTGTTAAATCCATCACTTCTTTAGATTCATCTCCAAATAAAATAAATCTATAATTTCCACTTTGTTCATCTGCTATGGGATGCCTCTTAATCAGTTCTTTTAAAATTGGTTTTAAAGCTGTGCTGGAGCATTATGAAAAATATTGAAAATATTACGCCAGCCATAAATTATTAGAGTGAGCAAATTAGAAATATTCATTTGCACGTCATTTTCATTTAATTGTGCTCTCCCAAATGTCCATTAAACCTGAGCTATCTGAAATGCTCTTACGCCTTAGATTCAAATTTATTAAAATACTTTAATGAAGTTCCCAGCAATTTATAGTGATCAATGCAATTTTGGAATCATTATTCTCTTGAACCCTTATTTGACAGTTCACTGAGGTTCTGAATATATACTAATCTTCTGTTATCCATATTGTCTGTGTCTGTTATTCCATTATACAAAGCAAAACTTTCAATTTTAAGGTCTTCAGTCTTGAAAATGATTTCCTTATCCCTTTTTCCAGATTTCATAGACAGTAGTGTAGCTGAATTTTTTAGTTTGGATAATCAAATATAGAATGTATCTGATTCAGATTGATTTTTTTTAAATTTTAGATATAATGTTACTCTTTGCTGTTCATTCTGTTTTATAACTTTTTTCCTTATGGCAATAAGCATTTAGGTTGGTTTTGGGTGATTTGGAAAGGGGCTGTAGGGGGAAGACAGTTTTTCCAATTTAAATTTTGTTATCTAGTTTTTGACTAGAAGGTCCATCTTCAGGAAGATAAGAACAGATAAGGAGAGATCAGTGTACTCACATTCCTGTATCATGGGGCGGGCATAAGACTTTCACTAGCACCTGAGACAATCTTTGTATCAATGCATATTTGTTTGTATCAGTTTGATATTGTAGTATAATGAATGAAAGCTTGTACCAAAGTCAGAAGATCAGTGCTTTAAACATAAAAGAGAGCATTCTTAGTTGCCAACCTTTCCAGCAAAGGCCTTATGCTTGCAATGAATTTTGCCCAAAAGTCACTAGGAAAGTGCTAAGAGGCTCAAATCATCCTGCCTGCTCATTTTTTATAGCTACTCTCAAAGGCAGTGAGGTCTTTCATAGAATCATAGAGTTGGAAGGGACCTCTAACGTCATCAAGTCCAACCCCCTGCTGAATGCAGGATTTCCTAAACCATCCCAGACAGATGTTGGTCCAAGCTCTGCTTGAAGACCTCCAGTGAAGGTCTTTCGGTGGCAACTTATTCCATTGGCTGATTGACCCCTAATATCTAATCTGCACTGACTCCCTTGAAGTTTCATCCCATTGTTTCTAGTCCTCCCATCTTGTGCAAGTGAAAATAGGGACCGCCACCATCACACCATAAATGTTGCTCCCTCTCCAATATAGATAGGTTTTATTCCCTTTGAGTTTCTCTTTCTCCTTTTATCTGTAACCACAATTAATGTTGTCTTATGAGCTGAAAGAAAAGGTGATTTCTACTCATTTGACCTCAGTCTTTCAACAACTAGTACAGAGACCAAGAAATAGCACATTTTAAATGCATAGAGGGCTACAACTATGCTGAAAATTTATAATGTTCCCTGTAATGTTAATAAATGGATAAATAGAGCTACTATGTTCCCTATAATGTTGATAAATTGGATAAATGCTGAAAATGAAGACTGTGATTTTTTTAACGCATCTGTTAGAAATGTATATTTAACAGTTGGTTTCTAATTATTTGATTTAATTTTTTTTAATTTAAGAATTTGATTGTTCAGGCCCAGGTCAATCCCGCTTTATGTCCCTCTGCTTCTTTTCCTCTTTCAGTTATAAAATATAAATTATTATCTTTGTTCCCGGATTTAATGATTTAATTCTTGGATATAGGAGAAACAATACTGTAATGTAGAAATTGCTGTTCTTTAAATGTCTTCAGGCAATGTAGTTAATGGTTGATTTTCTTATTATTTGTTGGCTGTTATGTTATTTGTTGGTTGTGGATTGTTATGTTCTTTATAATTTCAATTATAAAAAGAATAAAAAAATAAAAAAAAGAATTTTTATTTAACAATTGTAATACAACTTAATACCCAGATTTAAATAAAATAATAAACAAAACTGTATCAATTTGAGTTGTGTTATAGGTAAGTTATGAAATTGTATAAACCTTGGATTGGCACTGACCAAATTTTACATAAGAAACATACATCTTATAATATTATGATATAATAATATAATTTCAACAAAAATTTTATGGCATTTTCTGAAAATGTTAATTCCTCCATATTGTATGTCAGGAAGTCTCCACACTTCTAGAAACACATTTCATTCTTTTCTATTTGTATATTTGCAGTATTGAGAGGTAATAAGCTCATTTATTGCATATTCTACTACTTTGTTAAACCAGGACTGAATGTTTAATATTTTTAACTTTTTCTAGTTTCTGGCTATAACATTTTGTCCTGCTAATAGGAGAAAATGCAAGAGATGGCCCTCATTTTTGGATATGTTCTCTGATGGGAAAATATGTAATATGAATAGGGATGAAGAAAATTTGATATGTATCTTTAATATTTTGGCAATCATCTGATTTACTTGCATCCAAAATTTATTGATATGGTGACAGAACCACCAGAGGTGTATATAGGTACCTGGTAATCTGCAACTATGGCAACATTTTTTTGTGGAGGTGGATGAGATGTGGTTTAACCGAATAGGGGTCGCATACCACCTGGTAATTATTTTAAGAAAAAAATCACTACTATAATATATGTTACCACATGAAACCAAATTGTTCGGGGTTTACTATGTCATGTAAAATTGCTTTAATTCTGTTTGCAAGGATGGCTGTAAAGATTTTATAGTCCTGGTTTAATAGTGAAATAGGTCTAAATGAATCCACAATATCTTCTGGCCTGTCTGGTTTATGGCATGGGATTATAAGGGAATTGCTCCATCAGTTGGGAAGGGGTCCCCCTCGTAGGATATTATTATATAATTTAGTTACAGTAATTGTGGAGGTAAAATATCTATATATGTTTTATAGAATATAGATGAGAAACCATCGGGTCCCGGTGATTTATTATTTTTTAATTTTTTAATTATTGATTGAACTTTTGTAATCTCTATTGGTTCAATTAGGGATAGCTGTTGTGTTTCAGTTAGCTGGTTTACTAGTGAGGAGCTTATATATTGCATGCTATCTTCCATTGAAGTTGGTTTTGCTTTGTATAGGTTTTGATAGAATTCTCTAAAAATTGTATTATTTTTTCATTGTTTGTAATAGGTTCATTTGTCTGAGGGTCACAAATCACATGGACATATTTTTGTTTGCTTTGCGTTTTAATCTTCTAGCTAGGAATTTCACATTGTTATTGCTATTTGTCTCTATTTTATGTTTCAAATAAAAGTGGGCTTTAGCAATTGATTGAGATTCCAATAGTTCTATTTCTTTTCTTTTGCTTAACAGTTTTTTATAAGTTTGCTGAGACTGATTCCTTCTTTATTCATTTTCCAAAAGCTTAATCTCATCTGATATACTTTTCTGTTTTGTTTTGTTTTGCTTATTAATCCAGGCTAGTTGTGATATGCAGACTCCACTAATTGTTGGTTTGAAAGCATCCCATTGGTGTTCTAGGGGAATTTCAATTTTATCATTATACTTAAAATATTAATTTCTGTGGCAATTAAATTGGTAATTTCTTGTTTCTGTAATAAAATAGGGTCCAATCACCAGATTTTTTATTTTGGTTTGTTTTCTAATTTTAAGACGATCATATATGGAGCATGGTCAGAGAGTGTAATGAGATCTATTGTAGAAGTGATAAACTGAACTAATTGTTTAGCTAAGAATATATAGTCTAGCCTGGACCATGATTTATGAACTTGTGAAAAATATGTGTATTCTTTACTTGTACCATTATGAATTCTGAAACTTTCTTGCAGGTTTTGGGAATAGATTTTTTCTTGAATACTTTCCTTTTTTACTCTCTTGTTTTGTTTGTTATTCTTTTTAGCTGAAAGCCAATCTATACTTGGATCCATTACTGCATTTATATCACCTGCTACAGTACAGTGTCCAATTGCAAACTTTTCTAATTGGGATAATGTGTTTTGTAAAAAAAAATTTTTTTATTTTTATTAGGTCCATATAGGTTGGCAAAAGTATATTTTTGTCTTTCATATAGTGTATTAACAAATATAAATCTACCTTCTGTATCAGCTTTGTTTTCTAAGATCTGTATATTTAAAGAGCAGTTAAAGATTATGGAAACTTCTCTGGATTTGGAAGTTCCAGGAGAGGAGATTTCTATTTTAAGATTAGGGTGTGAAAATAATTGTTTGGACTTATTTTTCTTGGATTTGTGAGTTTCTTGAAGCATAATTATGTGAGCCTTAGATGATAAAGATATCTTTCCACCCTTGAATGCTTAGTAGGATTGCCCATACCTCTTATATTAATCGTTAATATTTTCAGATTAGCCATAGCTCAATTCAAACTGTAGAATATATTGCCAGTTACCATAATATAACACATTTTTCATAACCTGTAAACACAGCTGATCCAACATTTTAATCCAACTACAAAACCAAACAAACAGCCATTTGGCTGTTACACTATTTGAACTTTCGATGAGCCCTTGCGAGGCCATCTAAAGTGGTTTCATTTATACCACTGTCAAATAGTAATTCCTAATTATAGTTAAATATAATAAAATAGTATTTTTACCTGAGAGAGAGCTTTTGGGCTCCTTGGCTTTTGATATCTTATATTTGTTTGACAAGGACTTATTCTATTAGTTTTGTCTTGCTAAATTAAATTTACCTCCAATATTGAATGAAATCAGTTTTATAAAGTTCTACCCTTCTCCTTTTTTCTTCTCCTCCCATTTTCCCCCTTCTTCCTCCCTTTTCATCTCCCCTTCAAACTTATAGATCTCTTGCACTACATCATTTTACTAAATTTTAGGTAGCTTAACAAGAAAACACGAAGTTAACTAATAATAGACATATACATATAAATTGGAGAGATCATCATTGCAGAATATTGCTATTCAGTTCTTTAATCCGTTACTCTGAAACTTATTAAGATTTCTTCTTTGAGAGATGTGGGATGTACTAATTTGTTGAAGTTTTTCAGTTTACCAGACTCGTTAACTATATTTTTATATATTTTAATTTTAATTTTAATTTCCAATATGAAATATTTGTCCTTATTGATTAGCTGGTCACTTCTTGGCAAAAAGCGCTGTTATTGTAGAGTCTTGCATTCTGTTCTGGGTTGTATTGCATCTGGATCTTGGGGGTATGTTTTCCCAGGTGCTTGGATTTGGAGGTACTTGAGCAGTTGTAGAATTATTAGGTTCTTGATGAGAGGAGGGTAGTCGCAGATTCAACTCTGAAGCAAGTTTTTGTGCTTCTTCTGGGTTCGTAGCTTTGAGTTGCCTTCCATTATGGTGTGTGATTCCAACTGGGTAAATCCGTCTGAATCTAATTTTGGAGTTATAGAGCAGACTGGCCAGTGGTTGAAGGGTCTTTCTGAGTTTAAGAGTTTCAGGTGCCAGATCTGGCATTATGTAAATTTTGCTGGAATCATATTCTATGCTGGTTGTCGCTCTCAAGGTGGTGAAGAGTTTATTTTTGATAGAATACCTGTCAAATGCTATTATAATATCACTTGGTCTTTGGCCAGGGTTGTTGGAAAAATTCGACTCGATTCCGTTAGACTAAAGATACAGTTTTATTTAAGAAAAGCAAGAAGTTAAAGCATTTGTAAAATATAAGAATTTTCTCCCTAACCAATTCCTACATCTCCCTAGTCATTGCAATGAGAAGTGGAGGGAGCTGGCTCTCTAGAGCCAACTCAACTCTAACACAGAAATGCAGAAACTTTTATAGCTTAGCCACCCAAATGTTCCCTCCCAGAGTCAATTTTATTGGTCTAGACAAAACTTTGGATTCTGTGCCAAGTGACACACCCCAAAGTTCATTTACATCTGATATATTCATCGTGGGGAGGAGATTTTAATATGTAAGTACCTTATTAAGGCCTAAAGTTCATGCCCCGGTCACCTACTTGGCTAGCCTTTATTTCAACTTCTCTACCCATTGCAGCTGCCTGAGTTTTCCTACGTATGCAGGCCTTTTCTTATCTCTATAATATACAGAGAGGCGCCAAGTATCTTCCTTTGTTCATCTTCAGATACCAAGATTTCCTGTACAGCAAGTTAACTTCCTTGAAGTGTCAACTTTGACTAATTACTAAAATTTCAAAAAGATTCCTTATCTGACCAGCTGTTAGAAGGGAACGGCATAGAGGGCCATTTGGAGAAAGCTTCTTACTCCATTTTAACTTTAGATCCAAGCATGTTACAGAAGCAAAATGGCTGTTAGTCACTTACTTTTGTTATTAAAAAGAAAAACTTTATCTTATTTCTCACAGGGTCAGGTCTTGGGCCTAGACTCCTGTGAGCCCTAGCTATGTCCCATTCTGACACGGGGATTTCTGGAACTATTTCTGAAAATTCGATCTTTTTAGTCTATTATGCAAATCAATTACTTGATTGGTGAGATATTGGACTTCTTCTTGAATTGTTTTAATATTGTTAGCATTTGAAATTGAGTTATCCATAGCTTCAGAGGCTGTGGTTTGAATTTCCAGCATTTTATTGCTTATAGAGTCTATGAAGGTTTTAACCTGTTGGAGTTCTGACTTAAATATTTGAGAATTTTCCTCTAGTTTTTCTAAGAGGATATCATTTAGTTGATCTATGTTTTTATCCATGTTGGTTAGAAGCTTCACTTTTTTCCCCTCTCTGCTATCTCTGCTGTATCTGCATTTTCATTTGGCCTAGGGCTGTTATTTTTTTGTTGGGGCTTGCCTGCCCTGTCCTTCTAATCTTCCTCTTATTTTTGTTTGGTTTCCCCGTTCCCCCCCCCCTCTGCTGGCCCTACCGTGAGGTCAGGGCTTTGTTTACTTGCCTTTAAGTTAATCCGGTGGCTGAATGGAGGGCTGGAGGCTATTTTTAGTCCTTTGTTTGTTTAACAAGCCGCAGATCTCCCAGCACTTGCTTCTACCTGCTAGCGACATGCATGCTCTCCCCATTTGATTTACTGTATTTTCTGGCGTATAAGACTACTTTTTAACCCAGGAAAATCTTCTCAAAAGTCGTGGGTCGTCTTATACACCGGTTGTCGTCTTCTTATACGGCAGGTATATCCCAAACTATATTTTAACAGGAAAGTTGGGGGTCATCTTATATGGCCAGTTGTCTTATACGCCGGAAAATACGGTAATTATTTTTTAAAAGTAGCATCACTTAAGAATTATCTAATTTGCAAACTACATTATCACCTCCGTTGGACAGATTTATTAAGCTTGTGGTTATTGCGAGAATCATGTGCATGACTGTGGCCTGCCACTCTGGAGTTGTGTGTGATTGTTTCACCTTTTATTAGCATTACTGAGGGTGATTCTTATTAGTCAAGATAATCCAGAACACAGCAGTGCTATTGGCACCCATGGATTTCAGTAACATCATAAGGGATAGTCAGCATCCATAGTGAAAACTAAGAGAGAAGGCTGGGGGTGTGAAAGTGCCAAAGATGGCAGCACGTTGTACCAGCAGACAAGCTACAGTGAGCCAGCACAGGGAATATTACCTCTACTAAATAATTTGCAACTGATTGATTTATTCTGTTTCTGTAATCCTACGGAATGAAAATATATATAGTACTTCCCAAGACGTTACATCATTACAGAACTGTCTATATATCAAACGCTAAAACTCCCTTGTTGAAAGAACTTCATTGGTTACTGTTCCCTGCTCGGGCACAGATTAAATGGGCTGTTTTGACCTATAAAGCCCTAAATTATTTGGGACCATGATATCTGAAAGACTGGCTCATCTGTTATGAGCCTGTGGGGGCACTGAGAGCTTCTATCGAGGCTCTTCTTGCCCTCCCTCCAACGCACCTGATCTGAATGATGGAAATAAGGGAGAGGACCGTTAAAGTGGCTGCGCCTAACTTCAGAACACCCCCCCCCACGCATGTGCCTCTCTTAATCCAGATTAAGAAGATCCAGATCTTTAGTATCATGGGATCGGGTCCTTGAAATTCCACATCATGGTGAGGGCCCCATGTGTCTGCACAGGCTGTCTAGCACCTAATGGCAATAGACGCTGTAGCACCCATCCCAAGGCTCTGATTAGGCCTGAGCAGGAAAGTCTGCTGGTTTCACAGCGTGATCGGTCTGCTTAGCTGTCATTCAGGGCTCACTTACAGTTACAGTGGGCTGGTGGAGAGACACAGCTTCATAGCTGCTACAAAGTTTCTGCTCAACTTTGTAGACTGCTACAAAGGACTTGTGGGCCTACGTAGCATGTGTGTTGAGGGCCAGAGCCACCCTGCTGCAAATGGCGGCCTCTAAGCCCATCCGTTGCCATTCACGGCGGAAGACCGGATTGAAGACATCATTAAAGGGGTCTTGCGTTAATCCGGATTTAAGGGACTGAGCACCCCATTAAATCCAGATTTCAATGGCGCTCATGCAGACAACGGGTTCCGAATGGGGTCCTAATGAGGTCCTTAAGGGGTTGTGAGTGCAGATGGTAAGTAGCTGACCCATACCAATTGCATACATATTGGGTTCCTAGTCTTCGTTGCATGTGCAAAAAGGGCCATAGCCTCTTTTCCGTTAAATAATACACAAATATAAGCTAGAACCTGGAGGAAAAATCCTTGATTGTCCAATAAACTAAAAGACAGGAAACCTGGGGATTTTCAAGCGCAGCAATACTCCAATTGTTAGAGAGTACTGAAGATACAAGAAGATCATCTGTCCAGAATCAACATACAGTGGTACCTTGACATACGAGTTTAATTCGTTCCGTAACCTTGCTCTTATGTAAAATCGCTCGTATCTCAAAGCAATTTTCCCATTAATCCATTCCAGCTCCCAAAACACCACCTCAGTTGTTTTTGTTATGTACTGTGCTGTATTTACATACTCGTATCTCAAATCTTGCTCTCATCTCAAAGCAAAATATCACTCGCTCGGCGGCTTGTATCTCAAAACACTCGTATGTCAGGGCACTTGTATGTCGAGGTACCACTGTACACAGAAAGATCTATATTTTAAATCACAGAATCCTTTCACTAAAGGGAATTGAAAGACATACTAAAGCTTGATTCAAATAAATGACTAATATTTACTCAGAGTGACGTGGGAGTGCAGACCACTCAGCCTTCTAGAAAGAGCTTAGTGACTCAGTGTTGATGCAAAACAAAGGGAACGCTTCAAAACTGACCAATAACTTACTGGTGTACAAATAGATGATACGGTATGGAAAGATTCAGTATACAAACTCAGTATACAAAAATTCATATGAAGATACTACACAGATGGTATAGGACTCCTGGATGGCATGCCCCTATTCAAAGATTTAATCCAGAATAAGGCCCAGTGCAGAAAGGGCCTTAAACTGTAACATATAGAAGCAGCACTGTTTTTATTAACAGGCTTGGCCAAGTTGCATAATCTTTTGTTGTTGTTGTTACCAAAATCGACTGAGGTAGAGAGGGCCTGTAAATGTAATCTGTTTTCCATTCGTGTTACCTCCTGCCAAGGTATTTACATCCCTAATTAAAAGGTGCAAAGTCTTGGGAGGGTTTTATTTAAATTTGAAATTAATGCAAATACTGACATAGATGTTATCTCAGTTGGTGGTGTAAAAGCATAGCAAACAAGCTCCTGCAAATAGCAAAGTTTCTGTGTACTTGTGCATATGAGGAGCAAACAGTGACCTTTTTGTGACCTAGATTCTCTAAATATGCAGATAAAGTGCCGCTCTGAACATGAGCGTGTGGAAGCAGCACAGCAGCCATAATGTTTTAGAAACTTTAATGTTGATTAATATGCTGCTCTGTAGATAATCATGCCCTTAACTATTTTTATCGATAAACCCTTAGTAATAAAAAGCATTTTGTACATTTCTGCCAATTTTTATTTCATGTAATTTCCCAAGTGCACTGCTGACTTCGATGTCTTTCTTCCCATTGTTCTCTGGAGAGTTTAACTTCTTTGTTATGTATTTGCTTAATTGCAGCAATTGTTGTGGTACCATCTGAATGGTGCTGTTCTGTTTGCTATGGTGTTTATGTCAAGTGTTTTTTTTTTAAGATTACATAATTTGAGATCATTTCTCCCTAGGCTTTACTTCTCCATACTGCAAGTAAACATGCAGATGATTCAGTAAGCTGCTATGGAAACCCAGTTTTAGATAAAGTCATTTAGATAAAGTCATTTTTCTTGGCTCCAGTTTGCTGGTGCAAAGTTTTATACTCCAAGTCAGTTGGCTTGGATATGCACTTTATACAACCTAAAGGTACTCATATGTGTGTGTGTGTGTGTGTGTGAGAGAGAGAGACTTCATACTAGTTGTTTAGTCGTTTTTTCAATATGAATTGTGATTTTGTGTTTAATTTTGCTGTGACAGAACATGTGCTGGAATTGCAGTATGTCAGTGATCTCCAACCGTTTTTCACTTGTGTACCCCTTGGCAGCCTATTTCTATCAGTTGTATCCTTCATAATAGTTGCTACTATTTCAAACATATATGATGTAACAGTAACTGCCTTTTTTCACCTACCCCTAAATGTTCTGGTTCGTACTCCTGGGAGCACATGTTGAGATTGTATTACTCCAAGTCTTGTAACCAAGATGGGATAGAGGGTAATCTGCCATCTTCCTTTTCAGACAAAAATCTGACCTATGTAGCTTTCTATGGTGTGATAGGAAACCTTTTTTGAATTTTAGTGCAGTTCTTATTAACACTAATCTAGAGACATAAGACTTCAGCTAGATCCAGAAAGGACTATGTATAAACACAAGTAAATGGTTCATGAACTAATGCTACATTCCTGATTAGGTTTTTTCCAGCTATTTCATACCAGTTTTGTTGGGGAATCTGTCAAGTGGATAGTCTCTGAAATCACATATGATTCAAGGTTGTCCAGTTAATAGCAGAACTGATATTCCATTTTCAGTGCATGTGAAAGTGCCTATGTTTTGTAAATAAGGTGCTTTAAAAAACATGAAGCAAAAACCATATATTCTGAAACAAATAGAATATTTTTTGTATGAAGTCTACATGATGGGAAAAAAATCAAAACAGGGAAAAAAGGGAAAAAAATCAAAACAGAACATAACCTAGTAATTGCGCTTTGAAACTGTAAAGCAAACAGAATTAGGGCATTTTGTTCAGCCCCACCTCTGATCATATTTAGACTGAATAATTTTTATTTAAGTGGGGTGCAATAAACTACTCAAGCTTAGGGATGTGCACAAATATTCTTAGACATTTGAATTTCAATCGAATGTGCCGAATTTCAGCATTCAAACTCAGATAGAATGTCCCAAAGTTCTAATGTAAACATTTGAATTGAATTTCAGATCTATTTGTTCAAATTATTCAGACGTTCATATGTGTATGGGATCGTACATAATGTGTACTTGAAGATCTGCATCCATGTGGATTTGTACGGATCTGTACGGGACAAAAAGGTTGCATACAGGATAACTACGGAATGCACGTGAACGTGTACAGATGCGTATGGATGTCAGGAAGATGCATACATTCGTTTCTGCATATTCGAATCAAAAATTCAAATGAATAGATTCAAATTAGGCAAAAACGAATCAAATCTTGTTAAATTCAAATTTAACAGATCCAAATCGAATTGAATCTTTGAGTATTTGATTTGATTCAAATAGAATGTCAAAAAAAAATTGTGCACATCCCTACTCAAGCTTACTTTATTCAGCCTGGGCTGTAAAACTGCTTTAGAATGGTAATAAGCTTCAGAATTTGACAAAGGAAATTGTGTATGTGTGTTTTTTAAGATTAAAAGAAACACCATCTTGATCTCCTTTGTTTGCGTTTATCAAATGTATTTCTGGATATACGCTTTTTTCCTCTTATGTTAAAAGGTATATTTTATTCTTCTGTTTGGAATTACTTTTATCTTTTTCTTGTTTTGGTAGATGGTGATGGACGGACTGAGCTTCTGCTTCCAGCTTGTGCTGATTCAGCTTGCCAAAAGAGTGTCATCTATGTATCTAAACCTGGACTGGACCAAGTATGTTGAGCTTCCATTTGCCAGAGCGCATTTAATTTAGATTGCATGTGATGTCCATTTGTGACAATTATGTTTGTGGCAGTGAAATAGGGTGGATATGAATGAAGAGCACACATATGCAGTTCTTGGAGATCTTACTGGAACCAGAGGGCACTCCATGAAGCTGACGGACAGGCAAGTTAGGACTGACAAGTGGAAATATTTTTTTTCATCCACAAGGTCATTGGTCTATGGAATTTACTACCAGAAGAGGTGGTGACAGCAACCAGCCTTGATAGCATGGAGAAAGGATTAGATAAATTCATGGAACACAAGTGTATTTATGGCTATTGCTGGGTGCTTCCTCCAGGTTGAAGAGACAGACTAGATGCCTAAGGACATTAGTGAAAGTTTCCAAGATTGCATTAAATGAACTGCATACAAAACCACACTGGTGGTGATTATACAAGACAAATCACATTTTATGATGTAAAAACAAATCCATGTTATATAAGGTATGATTGTAGTTAGATGTAGTGGTTACAAATACATGAGCCATTTGAAGTTTTTCTACCAATTGAAACTGCAGAGATATTTCAGAGTCCTTGGGCCTTGGATGACAAGAGTGGTGCAAAGACACCCAGAGAGTGCACAGTTGTTCTTTCAGGAGGGCACTATAACATTACTATAAATGTCAGGATTTAGTCATTAAGATTGTTAAGATGGTTTGACACATTCATGACAATGCTTTCTTTGGACAGCAGAGTTATAAACAAGCTTTATCTTTAACTTTTAAAAACCCATATTTAATCTATGGTACCTGAAACAGAAATCAGACCCAGCTTCTAGCTATCCCTCTCAGGATCCTTAATTAGTTAAGCTAAATACCAACTTTTATATTTTTATTTAGGAACTTTACTAAAACACATATTCGGAGCAGTAAAGTTCATGAATCCTCAGATTGTGCCTTCCCCTTTGGAAGCTTGAGAAATCTTGGTCCTTCTCAGCTATTGTTGCCATCTTATTTGTATTCCAAGGATCAGCGTGAGCTGTATTTGAGGCTTCTGTTTACAACTAATCTTCCGGGGAAGGAGAGAATTGAAAACTCAGCAGCAGAACCATTTTGATTTCCATCAAGTGGTTCCTTCATGCTGACCGGCAGTGGGGGGTAGTGGATACAATTGAGCTCTTCTTCCGAGTCATCATAATACCATCTACAGGATATTTAGGAATGGGTGCATGAAAGAGCTTCCCTATTCCAGTTCTCTTTTGTTGCCAGTAATGGATTTTTGCAGTATAAATTCTTCTTCTGAGTGAGGCAAAAATTACTGTTTGAACTTAATTGTTCTGTCAAAAACCAAGTGGCAGGATTGTACAGATGACTGTGTCTCAGGCAACAATAATGTTTGAACATTCTGCGCCGAGCGAAAAACAGCATTAGCAAATCCATCATTGTTTTGATTCACGCAGTTTCCCTCAAGATGATTGTCTGTCTCTTTCTTACACCTTCATCATAGAGTTTTCAGAAGTCTGGCAGCTGACGAAAACACCCATCCATATCTAAAGGAGAGCGGAGAGATCAAATAGGATATCCTCCCCGCCTTCTGGTGCAATTTAATAATTCTTTTAATGAGGAACAGTGATGTTATGTGTGAATGGAGAGGCACTTTGTCAAAGTCATTATGTCTCCCTTGTCAAAATGGACATAGTGTATTCCTTGGGTGGCAATTTTCTGTCACTGTCATCTGCAGAGCCAGAGCCAGATTTCACAGAAGTTCCGGTCCAACAGTACTGAGAACTTGTCAAGCATTTGATGTTTCAAAAATGTAGTTGGAGAAGTGAAAATACTGGCTAAAAGCGGAAGAGAACTGGAAGATGATAGAAGATGAAGGACTCACAAGCAGTCAGTTAGTTTTAGAACTCCCCAGGAGCGTTTTCAGGTGACAGGTCGATACTTATCAGCTCTTGCTCTCTCCTTTTCTCTTTCTCTCCTTGACCTGCTAAATCAGATAACACAGTGTATTATTTCTCTGTTGTGAATTCTCATTGGTTTTTGCAATATATTTTGTCCTTATGACTGATTCATTATTTCATTGTAATCCTTGTGGAATATTTTAACAGAAAGATAGACTAAGTGTACTGTCATCACAAGGCTGCGAACCATCTTGCCTGGGAGTGGAGAAGAGGCAGCAGGCTGGGTTCTGCCATCTTGCTCCCAGCAGTGCCCCTCCCTATTTCAGCTGCCATCACAAGGCTACGAACCATCTTGCCTAGGAGTGGAGAAGAGGCAGCAGGCTGGGCTCTACCATCTTGCTCCCAGCACTGCCCCTCCCTCCTCAAACTGCTCCCATCACAAGATGACAAAGAGACTATGGCAGCCGATCCAACAGTTTAGGAAACGTCTGATCCTGAGGCCGAGCAGGATGGGGCCGAGTAGATGGCGCCTGACCATCTCTACCATCATCCGGCTTGTCATCAATGAAGAGAAAATTCAAAGTAAAGAGAAAAGAAAAAATCCAGCAATAAGAAACAAAGAGAAAAATTGGAACTGAAGACCTTGAGTGCTTGCTTTTTGCTGTTCCCTGTTCCCTCCCACACCATTTTCTTTTTGTATCTTGTCTCTTTAGATTGTAAACCCGAGGGCAGGGACCTGTCTAAGATTAATATAATATTGCAACCCGCCCTGAGACCTTCGGGTATAGGGTGGGATGGAAATACTAATAAATAAATAATACTGTAAACGATCTTTCTCCTGGCAAGAATAGAAAAGCTGTCTACTAGAGAGCCTGCAGGTATAAGATTGGCCAGTCCATTGTCTTTGAAACTCATTGTCTCTTCCAGTCACTGTTTTTCACCACAACTTGTCTGTTTTCTCACGGTCAGCCTTTATGACACTCTTGTTTGGTTGCACCAAGTATGTACATCCTATTATGTACTGTGAGATTTAATGAGAATCCCCTTTCTTTTAACTGACGAAACCTGAGCAAAAATTGCAGATTTTGGTCTTGCCTGTTTAGAAGGGGTGGTTTAATAAAGAATCCCCGCATCATCCATAGGTCAGTAACATAAAACTCTGTCATCATGAGGGTAATGGTGGATTATTGGAATGAAGGTACCCGCATTCTACGATATGGTTTGAAATTAAGCAGGTCTGGAGTGCGTCCAGGTTTGAATGGATAACCACTAGAAACCATATCTTGAGCTCCCAAGTTGAAAACATAAGTATCCTGCTGGATTGGGCCAGTGACCCCATCTGGTTCAGAAGCCGTTTCCGCCCAGTGGTCACCTAGATGCATTTTTTTAAAAAACGAAATACTGGAAGCTCATTAATTTGCCTTGCTTTTGTGTTTCCAGTGGTTTCCAGTGCTGCAAGACTTCACAAACAAGGGCACAGTATGGGGATTTGTTCCTTACAACGCTGACCCATCCTCAGCCAATTTTTCTGTTCCAATTACCCTTCATATTGGGGATTATAACATGGACGGCTACCCAGATGCACTTGCCATATTGAAAAATACATCTGGAAGGTACAGTATTTGTAGGCAAAGTATTTTCAAGTCTGTGTGCTTTTGGACGTAAGTTGTGTGTGCAAATGTTTGTCCTCCCAAGTATTTGTCTTTGTACAGAAACAGAATCTCTTCTGTAGAGCTACCTGAGTAGCTTCGGAGTTGACTGCAGAGAAGCTGTATGCTTTGTTCTTTCTAGTTGGGTCTGAGTTAAAAGTGATATACAAGAAGCACAGAAATTTCATCTTACTTTTACATATAACATATAGATCTTAAAGGAATGTGGATAATCTCCATGGGTGAGTTATTAAGGGGTGCATAAAAGGATGTAGAATTGATTTCATGTTACTGGATTGAATGTTATTGAACTGCTTTGATGCTTTTATTTTTTTAATGGACTGAAGGGGTTTTTTTTGGAGCATCGTTCTTTAGCAGTTGCTTGTTCTGTTCGTGGATTTTTGTGATGCTTTGGACAAGGTGCATTCAGTGAGCTTGAATGGTACTTTGCTCCATTTTTCTTCCCTTGTAAGAGTTGATTTCATCTTCCACCTAATGCCCTCATGGGACTTTGCTTCTGAGATTTGGGGAAGGACAGTTACCTATCTGTGCACTAAAGACTTCATGCATTGATAAAATCACTCTTTGAATCCCTTTCACCATTGTGAAGTGTGATTCTCCTTCTGCAATAAGTTACCAGAACCGTTTGAATAAGCTGTACCAGTGTTTTGTTGGCTAACCTGTGCATGGGGGTTTTCCACTGACAGTGCAGCACCTAATAGCAATGGGTGCCAGCCTGCCTGCAGTGGAAATGCCGGAGCACCCATGTGGTGAATCTGGATTGACCCACATGGGACCCGCCCGTCACCTCAGGTTTTTTGGGGAACAGTGGGTGCAATCTCCGTATATGCTCCGGAGACTCTTCGAAGATTCTCTGGAGCAGCTCTGGAGAATCTCCAGAGCTTTGTCATAAGCTCCAGAGATTCTCTGGAGCGATCTGCCACAAACTTTGAAGATTCTCCAGAGCCTTTGACAAAGGTCCATAGGATTGGCATTGCTCTCGCATGGGGTCCTCTTTAGAGCCTGTGCTATTCTCTGGAGCCAGCTTCAGAGATTGTGCACAGGCTTCGGAGCTTTGGGTTTTGGGGCACTCCCCCCCCATGGGTGCACCCCCCTCCCGGAGCCCCCCTAGATCCCATTGCCTGATCGCGGTCTATAGGAAATCCAGATGATAGGTGCTGAGGGACCCATTCAATCTGGATTTCCCTAGAACTGGTGGAAACAAATGTGGCTCTAATGGGGTCTGCAGTGGAAATGGGGTCTTCCTGCTCTGAGCCTAATGGGTCCCTAATGGGTACTTAGTGTTAGTGGGGAAAAACCCCATGTCAACCATGCCAATCTTCTATTGGGCTTAGACATTAAATCCTGCAGCCTCCTCTTCCCTTAACACCCAGCTGACCTATCACAGACTTCCCATATCTTCTGCATCGTGAGAGGTTTACAAATGGCAGTCAGGGAGTGAGCTTTTTGTCTGCTCACCTGCTCTTGAGGCATCATCATGCACTGGTTCACCCCCTGCACCACACAGGCAAAGCAGATAGATTCTTAGCTTACTAGTGTCATTTGCCTTTAACTCAAAGATACAATTTTTCCATTAATGAGCACGTCAGCATCTCATTCAGTGACAACTTGCCTTAGCGCAGCCTCTTTCAAAGCGTTTCTGCTGCACCCACAGAGCTATGACTTTGTGCCTCCCCTCCACTCTGTTCTTGGTCACCAGAAAAAGATGGCTTTTGGTCGCAATTCTAGGGAATTATCTTCCCTTCTATTGTGATATCATGGCTGGCAAGTGAATGCTGCCTTTTTACCCTCCAGTTCATGATGATGTTTAGAATGTGCACTGTCAGTACCATTTTTGCCTGAGGCAACTCCTCTTCCCTTGAGCAGTTGTTGACCCATTTTAGTCTGATGGATACAGTGTAGATATGTTTTTGGTAGCTGTCATAAACATTCCTGTTCAACCTCCAGCCCTCCGTCATTGAAAATCTGCCACTTCTGCAAGCCACATCTGCGTGCCACTCTGGTTTCCTTTCACTGCTATCTACAAACATCCAGATTAATTTGTTGTAACCCTAAATAGCCCGTGTACAACAATACCACAGACATGCTGAAATCTTTGCCGTACTAATTTCGCTTAAACTCATCCTATTTTTTTAATTTATCCTTCCTAATCAGTCCATGCCAAATTGTAGGTGTTCCTTGAATGCCTGCACATATTATGTGGAGCAAAATACATTACATAGTACTATTTTGATACTATTTGTTATTTAGATTTTTATTGTGCCCTATACCCAAAGGTCTCAGGGCAGGTTACAGTACAGTCACTATAAAACAGGTTGAACAACTTAGCTTATTAGTATTAGGAATCATTCCCTTTCATTGTATACAAAATATTTCCAGAATATATACTCATGAGACTTATTTGAACGAGTTCTACAAAGGTGCCTTGAAACATAACTATCCTTAAATATTCTTTGAGTAATGTGAATCACTAAAACTGAAGATTTCACACTGCAGAGAGAACAATTTAAAACAGTCATATTCCTAAACCAAATAAGGTTTGGTAGATTAATTGTAACAAATCCAAAGAAGGCTTGTTTCAGTGCTGAGCAGAATCTATTCCTTATAGTCAACATGTTATCAAGAAGCATATAAAGCACAGATTTTGTTTGCATTTTTTTCTCTCCAAGTCTGCATGGCACTCAAACAAAAACGCCTTTTCCCAACTTTCAAACAGCTTTTGTCAATTTCTGCATTCCCACCATTCTGGCACTGCATTATCACACAAGTTGTTGTTCTGCTGTTGTAGAATTGGGAGGGAGGAAGAATCCTTGTTAATATGCTGAAAATCCCTTTAAATCCCCATTTTGAAAGCTGTATAAATGCAGATTACTGTAGCAGAGATGAAATGTAATCCATAATGAAGAGTTTTTTTAAATGTGTGCATTTAAGGGAAGAAACTTGTTCCGTCAGTCTCACATTTTAGTAACAGCTAACAGTAGAATAGTGTTCCAGTCCTGAGCATTTTAAAATTTAAAGAAAACAAAGTGATGGACTTAATGTATGAATATTCCATAGAACCGGTTCACTGGCAAATGGAAGGTTTGGTTCTGGGACCAGTCTTGTTCAACGTATTCATTAACGACTTTGACAGAGAAGCGTACGGTATTCTTGGCCAATCTGCACATGGCACAAAATGGTGATGAAGTGTACAGGAGGACATCATGTATGCAGAGGAAAGATGGAATGGTGATGAGAGTAGCATGGACCATGCCAGTTGTCAGAGTTAGGGCTGTCCTCCAAATGGCAGTAGCAAACCTGAAGTTCCTCAACAGCTATTCAAAACACACTTTAAGTAGGTTTTGCACATCTCTACCAACTTGCCTCGAGAAGGTTAAAAGGCCATCCTGAAGAAACACTTGGAAATTCAGCAGAGACAAAAACAAGAACACAAGATGCTATCTGATGATATTCTTGTGTTGGTTCAAATACAACATTTAGGAGATATTAGCTAGGAATGTGAAATCTTAAGCTGTGGTTAAGACTCAGGGAATACTAAGACATTTCTTTTTCTCCTTATTCCAAGTGGGAAACAACCCTATATTGCTGGAATTAAAGTCTTTTATACAAGAGCAGGATCATGTATAGGATAATGGTCAGCCAGTTTGGTCTATGGACCAATGTAGTTAAGGAGTCAGATTCTTACCTGAAGGTCTCCTGGTTTGAGTCTGCACTCCTACACAAAGCCAACTGGGTGACCTTGGGCTAGTCACAGCTCTCTTTCTGAGCTCTTACAGCCCCACCTACCTCAGAGTGTGTCTGTTGTGGGGAAAAGAACAGAAGTTTTTTCAGCCACTTTGAGTCCCCTTAAAAAGGGTGAGAAAAGAGGGGTATAAAAACCAACTCTTCTCCTTCCTTTCACTTTGGATTTTGTTGTTGTCACCTCGCAGACAAATAGCCAGAGCAGAAAGCATCCTCTTCCTGTGAAGAATTGACTCGTGCAAATAATACATTTTGGAAGATTGGGTAAAGTAATGGAAACAATGCACCTGGGTAGATTTTGCTAGGGCTTCAACATGAATTTATATTTACTGTCATTCCTCCTCCTATGGTTGTAAATACCATCATGTTCTTTCACCACTTCAGCTAGCTGGAAGTAGAAAGTTAAGTACACAAGTATAGGTTGGAATGCTGTAATTATCATTCCTCCAAGCTATATAATGTAGTTCAAGCTTAGTCTCCTCCGTTGTATAATTCATGTTGTCTGATCCTTAATTCCCTAACTCCATTCTACAGATTTTCTAGCCTAGACATATTCATATTGCAAGGGAATATTATAGAAGCAAAGCAGGATCCTGCTCTAGAAAGTGCCTAGCATTTTCTTTTTAAAATAATATTTTAAGACTGAAGGCAATGCAGCAGAGTTTAGTGACAGCAGTTATTTTGGTCTGTTCAGCAAGTGTGAGTTTAAACATGCATTTATAATTCTGCTTTTTGTGGGAAAGACAGGTCTCATATGAATAATATATCCTAATGACTTGGGTTCCACTCTTCTTTAAAAAGAAATAATTTGAAACTATTGGTCATCGAAAGCATTTTCAAAAATAAAAACTACATTGAGAAGAACTGATTTCAATCTGAAGTGTGGAACCTATGTATAAAATGCTAAGGAAATGTTGCTGATGTTGTTAAGAGCTAATTTTAAAATTAGCATTAAGACTCCTACAGCCAAATATTCTGACCCACTGATGACAAGAGAAACTGCTAAATTCTGAACTAAGTCTATTGAGACAATTGGTGAGCTAATTCAAGGCACATATTTTCAACCAGGTACCAAAAATTTTAGACGTGTCTAGACACATTATTTTACGTTGTACATAACTGTATATTTTATCCATATTTTTGTATCTATATTGGTCAATAAAAATGGGTGGATGCATGGATGGATATCCTATTTATGATATTTACACCATGGCAGCACACAACATTCTTTACAGGTTCATTTTATCCATGTAGTCCTTCAAAATATAAGATAATCAAAACTGATTCCTTATGGCCTTTGGAAAATAAGACTTTGTGACCTTTAATGATGACTCATACCATCACTGAGGCTCTTTGTGCACTGGGCCTTATTCCAGATTATATCCTGCCATCTACATGCTCACGCAGACTGCAGCAGGCCCTGGGCAGAGGCTGCCACAGTCTGAGTAAAAATTTCATGGGTGTTTCAGAAGGAGTAAACTACTCAGCTTGAGTATCCAGGCAGATCTTCATCTTCCAGAGATTTGTCTTTGCACATAAATTGCCTTTCCATTAACGGCCTTTTGCTTATTGAAACGTTCATGCCCTGGCCTTTTTTGGTTAAATGGGAATATACTGTCTCTTCCCACTTTACAAACACTGTTATTTGTTTTAATATATACTGTTGTTTTAATGCATGTCTGATTGTTACCCGCCCTGAGACCTTCAGGTATAGGGCGGGATAGAAATACAAATAATAAATAAATAATCGATGTAACAGTGGTTTCTGAGTCACATGTGCTCAGCAGATGGAGAACAGTGCATGGAGCTCTGCCTGTGTGTTTGTGACAAGTCTGTAGCGATGACCCTTTTCTGTTTAGAAAGTAAGTAATGAAAAAGGGTTACTGTAGAATATCAGCACAAGTGAAGCAAATGAAAGGTTAGGGTTCAATACTCAAATTGGCTAAGTGGTTCCCCTTACTGGAGAATTATGACCGAACTGCTAGGTTTCATTCTTCACAACTTTTATATTTGAAAAAAGGGTTGAGTATGGACACCCTCCAAATTCAGGCCTAATATAGATTCTGTAATACCCAAGATGTAGGTCCATATTCATACAGATGAAAATAAAATGTCCTTTTCCTTTTTTCCTTTATTCATAACCACTAGAGTTGCTGTGATATCTTCTTGTCTGGTGGTTAGGGAGCCAGTCTCTTATCTGTGAATACTGAGTTTGATTCCGCACTCCTCCATTAAGCCAGCTAGGTGACCTCGGGTGAGTCAGAGCTCCACCTGCCTCACAAGGTGTTCTGTTGTAGGGAGGAGAATATAATGCTTTGTCAGCTACTTTGAGTCCTCTTAAAATGGTGAGAAAAGCAGGGTAAAAATAGCCAGCTCTTCTTCTCCTTCTCCTTCTCCTCCTTCTTCTCCTTCTCCTTCTCCTTCTCCTCCTCCTCCTTCTCCTTCTTCAAGAGAGGAGTCCTGCTGGGTTGGGGCACAGCCCATCTAATCCTGTCTTGCACAGTGGCCCACCAGTTGTTCTCAAAGCAAATGGCTTTTTGAGGCATATACCTGCTTCTCAAACATGGAGGCAATACCTAGGCTTCCATTCTATTAGCCATTGATAAATCTCCATGGATTTGTCTATAAGAGCATAAGAGGAGCCTGCTGAATCAAGCTGCAGCCCAGCTACTCCATCATTCAGTCTCATACATTGGCCCACCAGTTGTTTTTGGGCATCTCAGGCTGGTTTGTTATTGGTTATTGTAGGTTAAGGTATTGTTGGTATGAATGGATATAATCATGTTCCTCTGTTTGTTCTTTATATAATAAAACTTTGTGTGCGTATAAGTAATAAAAGCCTTTGCTGATTTTCATAATTGAGGAAGGGGCACCCTCCCCCCCCCAAAATAAGAGCATTCCTCTGTGTGTGCATAAAGGATTCCTTTTCTTAATTGTAGGTGTTTTCAAGACTCAGTTTAAAAATCACTTATTAATGAATGCCCTTCTTTCAGTTCTAACTTAAAAGCTTTTAAGAATGCAAGTGATTTTTCAAGGAGACAAATCATTCTGACTTTTAAGGCGTAATTGTACACAGCTGCTTAATTGTAGATCATTTCCCTGCAGCGTCAGCCCAGTTTGAAAAGGCAGGAAGAGAAGAAGAAAGATAACAGGAAGGATATAGAATGAAGACATGTTCCTTGGTGTGAAGGGAGGTGGATATGGAAAACAAAACCGCTTTTAAAAAGCAAAGACTGGTGCACTGAAGCAAAAGAAGTAATTATACCCAAGCAATGCATGAGAAATGTCCCATTTAATATATGCTGGCAAATGTTTTCATTCCTCCAGAATAGAGACAACAACACACATCTGGTTCAGACTGGCAAATTTTCAAGCACAATGAGCATCATGCATTTGGCTGTTCCATTGTGTGGTTTCTTCTCCCTATCTCTTAAGCATTATATATATATATTGTTACAGCTGTTAAATATTAGAATTTGGATTTTATGCAGTTTAACTACACTTCTGGTTGATGGTATTTTTAAAGGAAATAAAAAAATAGGAAGGATATATGCTCTCTCTGAAAGAGTGGCTGTTTAAAAATAAAATCAGATTTTCCCCCAACGGCACGTGAGCTGCCAAAGGTGGTTATAAATATTTATAAATTCTTGTAAAATCTGAGCTGATAATTGGCAGGGGAGGCTCTTTACATGAAACACTTAGTAGGCCATTTTAAAGAGGAAATACATAGACGGTAGTTAACTGCTGCATTATAAAGCCAAGGTCATCATGAGGTTTCCCATGGATTGGTTGACCAATATCAAAGTAACATTTGATTAGGTAGTCCTGGAGCTGTTAGAAAGAGGCCCTTTTCTCTTGCTTCTTTGAACTTTTCAGAATTCCCAGTGCCTGATCTTTTAAATATGATTCTTTTGGGGTGTGTATTTGGAGCATCATTTTGATGTATAATTAGCATACACTTTAAATGAGCATAGCAGTACATCTAGGGAATAAAACAGAACTCTTTTACATGCTATTAAAAATGTTACGAAATTGTTTTGCAGGAAGTGATTTGTTCATGCTTTTTTCCTTCAGTATCAAAATGTGTAAGGAGAGAGAAAAAAAGTTTGGTAGCGTGCAGCAGACAGCAAGTCCATACTCACTGGGGGAACCATGAGTTTTAAAGACAAGTGAAAGGATTCTGATGGTGCAATTAGCTGCCTCATCAGATAGGTTGAGTATCCAGGCTTTGGAATCAAACAGATGATCTTGTGGGGCTGTGCTGCTTAGCCAGGCCTTCTCTTCACTGGTTTGCAGTGGCCTGATCTGCATTTTGGCTTTAAAATTTCAGTAACAGCCAGCTGGCTTATTTGTTGTCTCAAAGTAGATAATCTTTGCACAGGCAATTTTGATGTGGGCAGTGAAATACCCATTTGAATGTCTGCTGCTATCACTATAGATTAGGAGTGTGCACAAAGCCAATTTCCCACATTCTCTGGCCCTGATCCCCGGGTGGAAAGTTGCGTGCGCAGAACTGGAAGTCCTGATTCGGCCTCAAAAGAGCGACAGAATAGGCCCAGAGACCCAACTGTGGCCTCTGCAAAGGTAAAAAATGGAACAGGAGGCTGCACTGGCATCTCCGGGCCTATTTTGGCACTCTTCAGAGGCCAAATCAGTGCTTCCAGGGATCGTGCAACATGGAGGGAACTGTTCATGCAGAACAGGAAGGCTTAGGAGGAAGGCGCACAGCAACGCAATGAAAGGTAGGTGAGGCGACAGGAGGCCGTGGGGTGGAATGGGAGGCTGCGGGGGCATCTGGCCCTTTACCAAAGTTTCCAACAAATACAAGTTCTGAATAGCATGGATATTTGTGCACACCCCTACTATAGATGCCACCCCTCTTGTCTGTTTCTCACCACCAGAGTGAGCCCAGACCTGCTCTAACGTAGGATATTCCTAGCAAAATGTACCCCCCATCACCGTGAAAAAGGGGCAGGGCCATTTCAAATGCATAACAAAGTATTTGAGGTAATTTTGTGCACAGACCTGTGCAAACTTTCTGCATGTCTCTGTACAAAATGTTTTGCATATCTCTTCTAGCAAAACAGAGGAAGTACAGCTCAAAAGTAGACTAAACTGCCTGGAAAGCAGAGGGTCACAGGTTTGATCCTTAGCCTCTCCCAGCATGTAGGCAGTGGCAAACCACTTCTGTATTTTTCCAGGAAAACTGCATAGAAGATCCATGCAGTCAACCAGGAGCTGGGCTCAACTCTTTGGTACCCCACAACAACAACACAAGCATCTGGCAGCTCTAGGGGTGTGCACAAAAAAAATATTTTGGGGGGGCATTCAAATTCGAGTTGAATCAAATGTCAAAACATTCAGTTTGATTCGAATGTTTAAAATTCGAATGCTAAAAAGCCCAATTCAAATCTGTTACATTTGAATCTATTCGTTCGAATATTAGATTTGTATTTAAAGATACAAATGTCGACAACAATGGAGTGCCTTCTCCCATATCGACCTGCCCGCGTTCTAAGATCTGGAGGAGAGGCTCTTCTGGTTATCCCCCCACCTTCAGTAGCTAGGCGGGTGGGCACCCGGGAGAGGGCCTTCTCGGTGGTGGCCCCAGATTGTGGAATGGTCTCCCCTCGGAGGTACGTCAGGCCCCTTCTCTGTCCACATTCAGGAAGGCGGTGAAGATGTACCTCTTCATCCAGGCTTTTGGCTAAATGTCCCCTCCGCCTCCCCCCATTGCACACTCTACTGTCTTTTAAACTTTTTTTTTTTAATCAATATTATTATGCTGGTTTTTAAAAATTTTGTATTGGTTTTAGCATTGTTCTATACAGTTTTGATATGTGTATATTTTATATGTTGGTAGCCGCCCAAAGACCCTAGGGTATGGGGCGGGATATAAATATAAATATAAATAAATAAATAAAATAAACATTCGTATGTGTTATATGTATCTGTACACATTTCGTCTGCATTGTGTTTTATCCTGTACGCATCCCGTTTTCATCCCGTATTATAAGCGCAAATGCGTACAGATACGTATAATATTGTAATACAATATCTGTACATTCGAATGATTCGAATCTTTTGAACGAATGTTTTGGAACATTCGAAATCTATTTGAATGTCTAAATTCAAATGTGAAGACATTCCATTTGAGTTCAGTTCTCTGCATTCAAATGAATTGGATTGGAATTTGAATGTTTGGAATATTTGTGCACATCCCTAGGCAGCTTCCTTACTTATGTCACTTGAATCACGTACAAAAGTTCTAGTTGGCATGCAAATGAAATAAATTAATCTGCAGAAAGATACTTCATAATAAAGTAAAAGTGCTGCCAGATTGGGTTCGGCTCTTGAATCCTTGCATTTTTTGTCAGCCACAATGGAGAAGTTGTTTGCCCGAAGTCTTCCTGGGTGTTTTTCAACTTCTCAGTCTCGTTTAGAACACCTGATGTTCTCAGATATTCTTCCATTCATTCTCAATCCTGCTTAACTTCTGAGATCAGATAGGATCAGTGGGAGGCCTGCCTAAGTGCTGAGGGATGAGCTTTGTAAGGGATGACAGCTGCTTCATGTATCACGGTTGGTTTTCAGTCAGAAAAGCTGTCTAAACTGAAGAAGCAGCAAGCTACAGAAGGCTTCAGAGCATGAGAACGGCTCCCTTTGTCAGCAGATATAATAAAATTGGAATGCTACAGGGAAGATTGGTGTGGCCCTTGCACAGGGATGACACGCAGATACTGTAATGTTCCATTTTTAAAAGAAGACAACAAAGATTATGATGATGAAGACCTTCCTGCTGGATCAGGCCACAGATCATCTAGTCCAGCATCTGATTTCACACAATGGACTACCAAGTGCTTCTGGGCATCTCAAGTAGAAGACAAAGGCAAAACCTTGATTTTTCTCTCATATCCCTTTGGAGGCATCCTGCCTGTCTCCCCAACCTAGGCATCCATTCTAGTAGCCATTGATATATCTGTCCTCCATGAATTAACAGGAGCTTTGCTGAATCAGGCCATTGCCCATCTAGTCCAGCATCCCATTCCCACACCAGTTTTTCTGGGTCTCCATCTGCTTGACTCCCTGCAAATGGCCTTTAAAGACATCCTGCCTGTCTCCAACCTTGAGGAGATACCTGAGCATCCATTCTAGTACCCATGGATACTCCTGTCCTCCATGAATTTGTCTAAATTCTTTTTCAAAGCTAACCAGGCTGATTGCTGTCACCACCTCTTGTGGTAGTCAATTCCTTGCAGAACAGCAGTCAGGAAGAATGCTTTTGAAATCGACAACCTATTCAGCTGGCATCAGAAACCTCTAAAGATGGCTCCTGGGAGTGTTTGCTTGAAAGAAAGACAGAAACTGGAACAGTGCATCTCGAGGGACTTGAAAGTTTCAGGGAGGGACATAGGAGAACATAGTTGTTTAAAGAAATAGTGAATGCCCCTTGGCGATGCAGTATTTAAAAAAAACACAACAAGGAATGTTCACTGTTCTGAAGCAAATATCCCCTTAATTTCAGATTATTCATTAGATTATATGAGCTACATTAGGTGACTCACCAAGAAATCACAACAATTAAGCAGAGGGAAGTGGGAGAAATCTCCGGCTAGTTGCTAAGGCTACATCGCAAGCTGAATCATTTAATTCTTCCCCTTCCAGCTTTTAATACTAGTAACCACAGATCTAATTTTCATGAGTGATTACTGTGATTAAGTGATAAGAGCTTTTTTCCTCCCCAAACCCCTGGCTTGGGATTCTGCCTCTAGGAAGCCTAGTTTTTAACTGGTAGGATCTGTAACAGAATAGAATTCAAAGGCCCATGTAACTTTCTAATCATCGGAAGCCACAGTCATGTATAGAATGGCCTTATGGCACAGAAAGGTCTTAATTGTATGCTTTCAGCAGCACTCTCCTTAACTTTAACCAAAATGGGGAGTAGCTTGTTCTTTTATTATTATTTTCAGCAAAGGTTACACGAATGTTCATTTAAATGTTCACACCTTTTAATTATTTAATGCTCAAAAATACGATTTTCGGAAAGAAAAAAGCCATGAAAACTTTCATGGAAGTTTGAATGTTCAATCGAATGCTTCAGGAACAAAATGAATTTTCGACAGTTTGTTTTGATTGTGAGACGAACGCACACGTTTTGTTTGGTCATATCCCTAATTGGTAAGTTAATAAATACTGTGATTATTTAGGGAAGGAATATTTTAAACCATTGCTTGAAATAGATTCCAGCCCATAGCCAGAAAGGAATCTAGATTTGTCTTTTTTAGGGGATGGAGGGTTGGGAAATGTGTTTTGTTTCATGTATATTTCCATGCGTGGCTTCTGGGAACACCAGAATAGGTTAGAGGGTAGAGTGTGATTAAAAAACATGTCAGAGGCATCCAGTACAAAATAGTTTTTTCTGTTTCCAAGCTGTAGCACAGAAGGGCAAGGAAGAGGAAGAAATTCTGGCTCACGGTGGAGTTGTTTGTAGGGCTTGGCATTGGCCTTAAGCTTCATTTCTACATCTTAGCACTGTCTCCATGGCATTTTTAATCCTGCACCTGTGTAGATTTTTCTCAGCAGCCAATATTCTAATGGAACAGCAAAGGGGAACTTTCTAATAGCTTCTTGTGGTTTGTTGAAAGGTTTCCTCCTACCCACCATTTTGAAAATGCATCCACAGTTGCTTTTTTCAGTACTAAAAAACTTTGGACATTTCCATTTGTGTATTTACTGAAAATACATTTTTCACTCATATGCCATGCTATGGCATGCTTCTCATCTGGGGCAAGAAGAAACAGCAGTTTTCTAATCTTTGTCTAGGAGCCAAATAGCAACTGTGAGGCCTTTTTGAGAAACTAAAACTGCTACCTTGTATGACTTCTGACCCTTAGGATCTCAGTATTCACCTGTTATGTCTTTAAAAAACTCTAGGAGGGAGGAGTAGTCTTCACCTGGCATGACCTGGCTTGGACTCTTTTGTCTCCATGCCTTCAGGTGCTCTGGAGAATGGGGCCAGTTTTGTATTGGTACTACTTTACAGAACGTATGGGCCTGGGACAACACTGAAATTCCCAGAAATGTGCAAGGCTTCTATAACAGCATCAGTGTTGTCATGGCATAGACTTTAGCTCTTACCTTCCTTCCAGGGCTCTAGAAGGCATCAAGGGTCACAAGAACATAAGAGCATAAGACATGTCCCACTGAATTGGACCCATTGTTCATCTTGTTCAGGTGAAAGTCTTGCCTTTGTTTTCTGCTTGAGAAGCCCAGAAGCAATTGGTGGGCCACTGTGTAAGACAGGATGCTGGACTAGATGGGCTATAGTCTGATCCAGCAGAACCCTTCTTATGTTCTTAATCTGTTCTCAGATTATCCATGCTACATAATTTTAAGATTAATCAAAACTCCTCCTAACCATAGATCTCCTAGGCTGGTGAAAAACCAACACTTATCTTGCACCTCAGGTCACCCACACATAAGCTACTGATCTCCCATTTGCAGATTTATTTATTTATTTATTTATTTATTTATTTGTTTGTTTGTTTGCATTTTTATCCCACCCTGTACCCGGAGGTCTCTGGGCGGTTAACAACATCTAAAATCAAGCATCATTTAGAACAATAACAGCATCTGCCAGTGGAGAGAAAAGTGTGTCCTCATTTAGCTGAAGGCCAGGGCAAAGAGGTGCAATTTAGGGCCAGTGTTTGTCAAAGTGCTTCCTACAGGAATTGGAACATTATGAATTTATCCATAGTGTCCAAATTTTAGCCTGTGCAGCTCCAAAAGTGCTTAGATGCCTATTTTTTTAATAGATTTTACTATGCTTCTAAGAGACTGTTGAGTTACAGTTTCCATAACTGTATCACCAAATATTGTAGATGGTAATGTGGGGCACTTTAAGTCAGCTGTTGCTTGCCTGCAGCTCCCAGCAACTCAAGCAGCAGAGAATGGTGGCCGTTATCATTTATCAGCATTTGGAGTCCATGTTGGGCACAACTTGCGTGAGCAGAACTTTTTAAGAATGTTGATAATATGCTTTATTTATATAGGCTGAAGGTTTTACTTCCTGCCTTTCAGTCAGTTTTTCTCCCAAAGTTGATTTCCTGAGATAGCATGGATGTAAAGCAAAAGAGCCATAAAATGAAGTTACAGCTCAGAAGTCATTAGGTTCTTCACATCTGTAAAGAAACTTCTGAAGCAGTTTGTTCTTCCTTCAATAGGCAGTGGTTTCTATTTTCTATTTTCTTTTTTTACTTTTTCCTATTTAACGCGACATGGATGTAGAAGTAATATACTGGGAACACTATACAAAAGACAAGGGCGGTTTATTTAAACCCGAAATTATTTGAACAACTTATTTAAATAATAATTTAAATCAGAGAGTGAAAAGCTCAACCACTGATATAAATGTTTTCAGGTAGCGGTACAACCCATATTGCTGCTGCTGATGATGATGATGATGATGGTGATATGTGGATCTGAGGATCAAAATATTTTTATTTATAGCACCATAAGGCATTTTCACAACCCTAATAGGGTACTTTGCATAATGATTTTGATAAAAAATAAGGTTGACTTGAAAAAACAATTTTGCAATTCCAATAGTCTCAAGATGCCAGTTAAAAAATATTTAAACAAACAATACCTTTTCATTAAGCCTAATGGAGTACAATTACTAGAACAATAAATGGATTCTAATTATAAATTCCAATGGATAATCTTGGAACAGCAACGGTCTCTTATGCTATCAATCCAGTGAAAACAGAAGACAATTGTCAGTAACATCTTATACTTCTTAAACTCTAATAGCAGATCCAGATTAAGTGCCTGCTAATCCAGATCTGACACCATCTAGTGCAGATTGAGTTGGACTAACATGAGGTGGTACCTCCTTAATTTGCATTAATGTGTGAACTGGGCACCCTGTGATCCAGATTAAAGGGTTCCTTAATTCAGATCACAAATCAATGCAGAAAGGGCTCTATTATGCCTCTCCATATTAAGATATCGAGTTGCAATATCATTCTGAGAAGTGAAGAAGAAAAGCAATTCCGTACCTTTTCCTGTAAAATTACAAGCAGCCTTCATTAACAGAAATATCTCAGAAAAACAAAATGAATTCTTGACAGTTGTCACCACACAGCCTGTTATTCTTAATCACATTTAAATGGGGGCACTTATAGAATATATAATGAAAAAAGGTTGAAGTAACCTTGTCAATTGTATAATGGTATGTTTTGATATTTGGTTGAGGCAAAGCAGGAAATCATGGAGGTGTGCAATATCATGTTGGTGTTGGCTCACTCTGAATGTAAATATGTAAATATTCATGAACTATGTCAAAATACAGCTTGTTGTCATGATGGTAATGAAAAGCTGCATTAAAAGTGTGTGGACGAAGGAAAAAAAGAATAAATCATGTTGAAAACTGCACAGTGGGGAGGAAGTAAAAATACAATGCAATAAAAATTATTTGAATTGCAAAACTCAAGGCTTGTGTGTGTTTCCGTGTGTGTGTCCATGTGCGTATGTGTGTGTGTGTCCACCTTCCTTCTCTGAAAATCTTGAAACCTTGGGCAAAAAAAACTTAGCTCTTAAATGTATTAATCTGCCAAGAAGGCTTGGCACTCCTTTTATATGCTCTAGTAAAAAACCCTTTAAGGCAGGGCTAATGTTATAAACCGAATGTTTATAACTCTGTGCTTGCCTTTCCTTGTCTCTGCTGTAACAGCTAGTGAAAGGCACTATGTGAATCAATGCCTTCATGTCATGAAGTTCTGTTGCCACTGCCCAATAATGACAACTGATACGGAATAGATAGAAAAACTCCTTGCCTTAGCTAATGAGGCCAGTTCGTTGGGGAAGGTACCAGCTACCGTGCTGGCGATATGTTCTAACCAGCAGATATATTTGCATCCAATACACTTAAAAACAAAAGTAACTTATCCCTCCTTTAGTGCTTTAGTTCCTTTACGGCTGCATTCACACTTAAGTTTTAATCTGGTTTCAGCCCACCTTCAGAGTGGAAGAACACATTAGCAAAGTGACTAGTCATTTTCTTTTCATATTATCTAACCCAATTAGATAAAGCCAGAAACAAACAAGCTGTCACTTTGCCAATGTATTATCTCGTTCTGAAAGTGAACTGAATTAAATGTAGGTATGAATGGAATGCAAACTTGGTGTGATACCCTGAACTATCCATTCTGTTATCCACAAGTTGAGTGAGTGAGTGAGTTTTACAGTCCTTTTATTTAGAAGTCTTTTTACCTCAAATTCTGAAACAACCTTATAAAGAAGAAAGAAGAGAAAATTAAGACTGCAGCCCTAATTTCACTTTGCTAGCAGAGAGCATCACTGAGCCCAGTAGGACTCACTTGTGGACAACTTAGGTTAGGATTTGTGCTGTGAATCCATTACATGTTTCTTTTTTCCTTTTGCAGCAACCAGCAGGCTTTTCTGTTAGAGAACGTTGAGTGCAACAATGCAAGTTGTGGGGGCGCCCGACGTATGTTCAAGGTCTACTGGGATCTGTCAGATCTAAATCAAATCAAAGATGCCATGGTGGCAACCTTCTTTGACATTTATGAAGATGTGAGTTGAGCTCTCTTCTTTGCTTTTCTGCCATCTTGATTATCATCTGCCCAATATATCTGAGTTTCAGTCCAGACTAGCACTTACCATAGAACATAAGTAGCCTGCCACTAGGTTGGGTCCATAATTATTTAGTTCACGAGTCTGTTCCCACAGTGGCACACAATTTACTCCACTCACAGTCTCCCAGCAGTTGGCCTTCAGAGGTCTACCACCTTCTACTGCCATCGGGTCTAATAGCCTTGACTTCCATGGTAGCCCTTCCTAAACATTGCAAAGGTTTCTTTGTGAACACTTCTGTAGGAGGCCATTTTACAACCTCAGGGCAACTATGAAGAAGATACTTCTGTGGCTAATATTTTAAAGAATGTGGTATTTAACCTTTTAGGGAATATTGGGCAATACCTCATAAGTGGAGTCGAGCAAAATCAGGAGGAGCCAATAGATCTCCAACCCTAGTGTAAAGAACTTTAAAGGTCAGAACAATGGAGGATTGGCATATCAGTGACCATTAGCCAAAATAGCTAAGTAGAAGGAAAATGTAGGAGTCAGTAGATGCTGAAAGTAAGCAGCATGAGAGAAATTATCTTGCTTTCATGTCATTGTAAACCTTCTCCTAGCTTGTGATTGATGCCTTCTGGAAACAGTTTAATGATTTGCTTCAACAATTATTGAACTGTGGTCCATTGTCCATTGGGTATCTTACAGGCTTCATTCAGGAAATCTACAGAATAGTTTTTAACACACTTAAGAATATCTAGAGTTTGCAGCTGTTCTTGTTCTGTTTTGTTTCTCTGACAAGAGAGAGCATTTTTATTGACCTGGGTTGCACTATGATTTCAATGTGTGACACTTGTCTTTCCTTTAAAATTGCTAGTTAATGGGGCTCTACTCAATAGGCTAAGCTAAATTACATAATCATGATACGGTAATGGTGATGCTCAAAATTGAATTAAGTTGACCACTAATATGTCTTTTCTTGGGACTTTAAGAGTGTGAAAGTCAGATAAATCTTTGCTTCTTGGCTCCTATACCCCATTCAACCTCTATAGCTGTATTTATCACAAAATAGAGATCTGTAAGTCATTAAAAAAAGAAAATGATTTTGTTCATTGGTTTTATTTGGTTTGCTTCTTGTCAGCTTTCTACTTGTGCTTCATTGTTGAATCATTGTCAACAATAGCAGTTAGTAGAGGTGAGTACAGATGAAAGCATCTCCACCATGCCATTTTAGTTCACAAGCTATGTTTGAAGGCCAGACCAGACCGGCAATGTTTCGATCAAAGGAAGATTTGACAGTGCAGCTTGGACTTCAGACAAGGTCTATGAATCGGCATGCAGCAGGAGAAGAACCTTGCATTCAGCCTCACCAACTGTTCTTTACTGGCCTTTGTAGTTAATTGAAGGCCATCAAGGGACCATCATTAAAATGATGTAAAGTCTCGTTAATCGATTTCTCCTTATTCATGCCTTCGGTGTTAAAACTTGTAAAATGTTGTAGAGGGAAGAAACTCTTATTTATATAATAGATCTATCAAATGACATTATAGGGTTTAAGCATCATGGAAGGAACTTAAGGATTTATTTACTTGCTAGAGAATGTGAAACCAAAAGGACAAAGAAAATAGGGTAGGACCAATGGACACTTATTGTCCAGGTCCTGTGCAGATGCATCAGCTGACCTTCTCAAATTTTGATTTGAGCTCCCTGTATAGTTCTGGAGCATTTTTATTTTTCAGTTAAACCCACATAATTCATAAAGTGTAATTTCTCACCTACTGACAGGCCAGACATTCACAACAATCCATTTTCATGTCATCCACAAGCCCACAGCGCTACTAGCTCCCTGTTTTTGATACCAAGTCTTTTCAGGTCTCAAGTTCACTTCCCTACTTTTGTCCACCCGTTCTTACACCCTTCTTTTAATTTACTTTCTTATACCCCCCACCCCCAAAGTCTGTGTGCTTGGGTTGGAAGTTCTATGGATAAAAAAAAGACATTGTGAATAGGTCATTTCTAGTGTTTTCATGTTCCTTAATATCTTGATGAAACCTGGCATTTTGGGGAAAATAATATTAAACCTAAACCTGGTATCTGCTGAGCACAACAGTGTTTTCTGTTGCAAAAAAGCCATAAAACTAAGACGTGTCTCTTTAACTGTAACTCTTCAACTACTGTATCCAGTCCCCTTTTAAGTGCAACGTCTTGATGAGTTGGAATATATGAAAAAATGGAGTTTTGATTGATAATGAATGTTTTAGTAGACCTTTATAATGCTTTATTTGGGACGTATCATGTTAATCCTTCGGAACCAGAGTGGCTTCTCTTCACACACCAACTCTCTTGCAGATATTCAGGCTGAATGAGCAGTGTTGGCATAATCTAGCTTTAAAGATAACGAAGACAGAACTAGGCAGGCATGTGATCAGGGAAATGCATAGAAACACAAAGGAGTCATTCCAACTGCTGAAATTGTTTTTGGTCAATGTTGATAGCGTTCCACTAAAATTAATCACAAACTGGATCTGATTCGAAGTTCCTGGTTGTGTTAAAATGTAAGTTTGTGATCTTAGAATTTTTGGGCCAAGTAGGAAACATATTGTAGAAGATTATGGATGTTTATCAACTATGCATTAAGGATGCCCAGTTTACAGTTGTGACATTAATGAAGGTTTTCTTTCTCTAGGGAATCTTGGATATAATTGTCCTCAGCAAGGATCCTGCAAAGAAAGAGCTTGTCATTCACACACTAAAAAATAACTTTGAAGCTGACGCCTATTTTGTTAAAGTCATTGGTATGTACTTGCTATGGAAATTGCTATTTGGAAGAAAGGGTATTTGGGACAAGTTAGATTCTGTTTTTGATGTCCTGTGCAGACAGAGAGCAAAGGAATTTATTCTCCTGTGATAGTGATGTGAAAAAGGGAAGATTTAGGGACGTTTGTGTGTTGATCTCCACATACTCGTTCTTTCAAAAGGAAGAGAGATGAAACAAAACAAAACTCATGACATATTTGTTTCTGTCCTTGCCTGACGTTCTTTGTCAGTATGTTAAGCTTTAATTTTCCTTTCTGCATCTGAGTGTCTACACACTCCTTTGTAATTTTTGTCCAGTGACAGGTGAAGAGGTAGTAGGATCTCTAATCCATGGTATAAAATAATATATAAAAATACACAGAGTTGCACCAATGATACCATTTTCTTGGTAAACCCTGTGAATAGAGGTCGCCATGGCCTTCCTCTCACTCTCATGCAGATAGAAGAATCTGGTGAAGACTGTTAACTGTCCACTACTCAAGTTCTTCTCTGGTAGTGGAGAAACCGTGCAAGAAATTTGATAGTGGTTGAAGAGCTGTTAGAGTTGCATCAATTAATGGTTTAACTTTTACCATATTTAGAAAATATATAAGATAAACAAAAGCGAAGGACAATTTGCAGCAGCTTTTATGTCGAGCCCAGGAGTCCAGCTTGGTTTTAGTTTGGTCAATGGAGAATTAACATCAGTGCAGTCTAACTAGGGCTGTTTTTGCATGTACCTCCCTTAATCCAGTTTAAGATGATCCGGATCTTTGGTATCTGGTCCTTGAAGTTCTGCATCATGACGAGGGCCTCATGCGTCTGTATGGGCTGCCTAGTACCCGTTGGCAATGGGTGCTAAACAGGGGCACTGTGCGGACCCTGTAGCACCCATCCCGAGGCTCTGATAAGGCTCAATTAGGCCCAAGCAGGAAGGTCGACTGGTGGCACAGCATGATTGGCCAGCATAGCTGTCAATCAGGAGTCGCCCCCTGTAACCACTACAAAGCTTGTGCTCAGCTTTGTGGACAGCTATGAAGGACGTGCAAGCTTACATAGCTGTGAGTGGTTGGCCAGAGCCACCCCACTATAAATGGAAGGCCTCTAAGCCCACCCCTAGACCCTGTTGCCACAGTATATGTGTGGACACGTGGCCTCTGATCCGGTTTTCATGGTGAAACACAAGATTGAAGGCACCATTAAGGGGTCTACTGTTAATCCAGATTTAAGAGCCCAAAGACCCCATTAAATCCAGATTTTGCCAGTGCTCGTGGGTACAGCGTGATCAGAATGGGTTCCTAATGGGGTATTGGCTGCTAGTGCAAAAACAGCCTATTTCTGCTTCCAACTATGCCGTCAGTGCTGGTGCCACTTCTACAGTTGACTCAGTCAGGGGTTCTCCAACTGTGGGCTTCCTGATGTCCCTGAATACCTCCCAGCTTCCCATATAGGCTCTAGTGGAAGTTCTTGCTCAGGAATATTTGAAGGACTGCCATTTCAGAACCACAAATTCCATCCAGTTTGATCCAAAACACTAACACATCTAGTTCCCCAGCTGTCACAGTTACAAGGTCATTTTATTCTGTAGAGTGCTAAGATTATTCTATTAAATACATCTTTCCTTTCTTCTCAGCATCTACTGTGCAAAAATATGGACATAAGTACAATATATAAAATGCTATTCGAATTGTGAGAAGTCCAGAATAACAACATAAACACTTGCCAAATTCTATTTTCCCCATCTAAAGGGGACACCTATGTTCCTTTCAAAAATCTGTTTTTTAAAAAATGTATTGGGCAGACTTTTCAGAAATGCCAAGGCCTTGACTCTGAGTTATTAAAAAATTGTCTTCTTATTAACAGCCTGTTTCATGGCTGATCCAACCTTAAACCTTGGCCAAAAACTGAAATTTTTTCAGGAACAGATGTTCTTAGAGGTATTAAAGGGAAGTGAAGAAAGGAAAAAATGAATGAGATATTAATTTACTGCTGACAGTAGGATTTTTGTTCATTTTCCTTAGGTTTTTTTCCATGGGTGTTTTTTTTTTTCCACTGCACTCCTTTAATCCGGATCTAAGGAATGGGTACTTCCCTTAATTCAGATCTAGTAGATCCGAATTAAGGGAAGTACCCGATGTGTTTCCATGGGAGGTCTAGCACCCATTTCCAAATCCGGATCTACCCACAAGGGGTCTGCTGTCACCCCAGGTGTTTTGGGGGACAGGGGGTGCCATATCCAAAGATGCGTTTGGAGATTAGTGCAGGCTCCAAAGGCTTCAGAGGGGCTTCAGAGCCAGCTTTGGGGGAGGGACCTCAAAGTCTTGAGTCTGGGAGGGGCTCCCCCCCCCGAGCCTCTTCTAGATCCCATTGCCCAAATCTAGGGTGTTTTCCCACTAGCACTAAGTACCCATTGAAGCACCCATTAAGGACCCATTTGGCTGAGAGCCAGGTGACCCCATTTCCACTACAGACCCCATTAGAGACACATCTGTTTCCACCACAGCTAGGGAAATCTGGATCATATGGGTCCTTCAGGAGCTATAATGTGGATTTCCTGTAGACCCCATTAAAGGGGTCTACAATGGGGTCTACAGCCATAAAATCCAGATTATGGGGAGCCTGTTTCCATTAGAATTGGGTATATCTGGATTTGCAAATGGGTGCTCCGGTGTTTCCACAGCAGGCAGGCTAGCACCCATTGCTACTGAGTGATAGACAACCCATGGAAACACATTGGGTACTTCTACTAGATCCGGATCTTCTTAGATCCGGATTAAAGGAGCTCAGCGGAAAAACACCCCTAGTGGAAACAGGCTCCCTATGATCCAGACCTGATGGCTGAAGACCGCATTGCAGACCCCTTTAATGGGGTCTACAGGAAAGCCACATTATAGGTCCTGAAGGACCCATATGATCTGAATTTCCCTAGCTGTGGTGGAAACAGATGTGTCTCCTATGGGGTCTGCTATTTTAATCTATATATATTTATATCATTTGTCTTATGATTCTGTAATTTATGATAACAATCCTTGGACTACTCAATAAATTCTTTGATTTGATTTGAAGTAAATTATAATACTCCGCTATTATAGATGAGATCTAAGAATATGTCTATCATGAATTGGAAAACAGAGCTAGGTAAATAATTTGTAGCCCAGCAATTTGTCAGAAGTGAGTTTCACGTTCTCATCATCCACTCAGTGAAATCTTCAAAGGAAAACGATTCCCTTTGTCACCTGCAAATAAAGATTTAGTTTGTGTTTTTACCTGATCCCGTAAGGAACCTGTAGGTGTGTTTTCGGGAGTCACGTCTCCACTTTTTAGTGGCATGAGACACCTATGCATGATGCCCATGCTTGGCTTCTAGAAGGAATAGCATGAAATAGTGCCATTTGGGAAGACATTCAGTCTACCATGCACTGGGGACACCTTCCTGCGCCAAAATAGCAACACAAAAATTCCCTAGAATATGGCAAAACATGTCCACAGATGAAAGTGTAGGTGTGTGATATTTTACCATGACACATTTTTTTGCAGCTTGATTGACCATGTGTCCTACAAACATTTAGTTTGTATGTACAGTATACTAAGTAGTGTCTGTTTCATTTTCTCGTTCTGACATTCAGCTAAGTAGGGCTGTACACGAATGCAATTTTTCACATTCAATTCAATTTCAAATTGAATATTCCAATGTTTGAATTTGTACGAATAAAGAAAAAACGAATGTATTCCATTTTGAACCAATTTGGATACATTTGTATCTATTAGTACTGCTGTTTTTAACTTTTCTTTTAACTTTTAAAACTGCATTTTTAAATTTGTTTTGTTTTGATACTGTTTTTATACATCTGTTTTTAAATGCTGTGAGCTGCCCAGAGACCCTCGGGTATGGGGCGGCATATAAATTTAAATATAAATAAATAAATAAATAAATAAATAAATAAATATAAATATTTGATTTGTATTTGATGATACGAATGTCAACAACATTCATATATGGCCATAGGCATCCGTATGCATCCATATGCATACTGTTTTATCCCATATACATCCCGTTTTTGTCCCGTACATATCCGTACAAATGCGTACAGATACGAAAGAGATTTGTATGATGATGTACGTAAATCGTACATATCTGTACACTTACGATTGTCCAAATAATTCGTACGAATGATTTGAAACATCTGAATTCATTTGAATGAATGAATAAACTTTATTGATTAGTCACTTGACCATATCAAGTATCAAGTATACAAAGATAAAACCATAGAAGAATAAAATCAATATAAACAAGAGTAAAATCAGGTCTGTACATATGTTATAATTACATATCCTCATCACCCTTACAAGGCACTCCATTAGACTCAATGAAAAGTTTCCTGAGCCGGGCTGCCTTAAGCAAGTACAAAGCTACCTTATATGTTGCCTGAGCATTCTCTCCCTGCAAAAAGGTAGTTCACTTTTTGCTCTGCATTCCAAAATGCCATATTTTGCAAAAGGGGATCCAGACAGGCTGTTCTTAATTAAGAGTACAAGGGGCAAGTAAACAAAATGTGTGCGAGGTTTTCAACCTCTTTGAATGTTTAAAAACTAATGTAAAGACACTATATTTGAATTTGAATGTCCAAATTCAAACAAATTTGATCGAATTTCAAATGTTTCAGATATTCTTGCACATCCTTATAGCTAAGTAGATGGTTCCTTTTGGGATGCTAAAGCAGTTAATGTATTAAATACTTCTGAGAAGCACAAAATCCTAAAAAGAACCAATGTCCTAGTGTGCAGTTTTTCTCTTACTAGAAGTTTTGTCCTTAAATACTGTATAATAGTATAGGATTTGGGTCAGAAAAAACATCATCTCAAGGGTGTTCAGAACCTTGCTTGAGCGTGAAGCTGAGCAGGTGAATTTGCATTAGCTACCCCCTCCTTCAGTATGTGACCCGTTTTGCCACATTGGTTGTGTGAATAGAACAGATACCAACCTGCGCACCTTGCTGAGTTGTTTGAAGGTAATAAAATAAAAGTGCAAAATGAATTCCAGCATCATAAAAGAAACCCGTGGAAGAGACTTGTGAACTTGCCTCTTCTTCGTTCATTTTTAATTTTGCTTTTATTCTTACATGAGCATTATTCTTGGCTCTGTACTATCCAATTAAGGAATAGGTGTAATATGGCAGTGATTACCTAATTAATGCCTCTGTTTCTGCAATGTGTCATAATTTGGTCAAACCAATACTGCTTTTTATCATGGTAATGTGAGACAGAAAATAGTAATTAATAACCTTTGTGAACAGAATACGACTTGCCTGTGCAGTGATTATGAAGCAAGAACTCTTAAAAGGACCACAGCCAGATCTTTACGGAGGAATAGATCTTTTGGCTGCACAAATAATTACTTGGCCTCCTTCCTTATTCTTTTTCAGTTCTCAGTGGCCTTTGCTCTAATGACTGTCCACGTAAGATAACAGTAAGTAGAAGTATGGATGAATTTGACAATTTTTGCTTCTCTCCATTACTTATATGAGCTTGCAGTTTAAATGGCGTGCGCCCTTATGTATTTATCTACCAGCACATATATCCCCCCCCCCCGACACCCTTTGTTAACTTTTTAGTTCAGAAAGCAAAGAGATCTCTTCCTGCATGGAAGAAGAAGATTGTCTTTTGAGTAATGTAGTGGCTACTGCTTTTTTATTCTCTGATAAAATGCAGTTCTTAAAATATTGAAAAATCAGTTTGATGGGGGAGGAAACCTGAATACTCTGTATTGCTCTCTATTTCTTAAAGTTTTGGGAAGTCCAATTTCACTGTCTCCTGTTGCTGAAACAGAGATTTCTGAAATCTTACCGGGCCCGGGGTGGGGGGTAGGTGGGGAGAACAAGATCTTCAAAAATCATACCAAAACTACAAAATTTTACCATCTTGTCTGGTGGGCATTTTAGTTTTAATTTGCATTTATTTTTGGGTGAGTTGCTTATACTCTTTCCCTTACATGCTGGGTAGTTTCACAAGGTAGTTTCCAAAATGCAACTAAATTTATAAACCAGGTTAAAGTGTGGAATCTGTCATGGGCATGATTTCTCCTACATTGAATATATGACCCTCCCTCCCTGGCAGGACAGCATCCAGAGGGAGCTAAGCCTCAAAGGCCCAGACGAAGAGGAATGTTTTAATGAGGCACCAAGAACCATATAATGTAGGTGCCTGAGGAACCTCAAGAGTGAGGCCATTCCAGTGCCTGGGAGCCACCATGGGAAAGGCTCTCCTGAGTGTCCCTACTCTGCCTCCCGCACCCCTCTTGAGGCGGAATTACAAGAAGCCCCTGAGATCTCAATACATGGGCAGGTCTATATGGGAGAGGGCATTCCTTCAGCTACCCAAATACTTGTAAACAACCTTGAGTAGCTCATGAAAAGACAGTGTAGAAATAAACTGATTATTTATTTATTTATTTATTTATTTATTTATTTATTTATTTATTTATTTATTTAACTCCCCCCCCCAAAAAAATCCTAATCTGCTACAGAGAATGCAGTCCCATCTAGACCCTTTTTCTGAGTTTCTGAATAGTGCTGTGTGAGCCATTACTCTCAGCTCTCACTCTCTGAAGGTGTTAATATCAGCCATAGTTCACATGTTTTCCTTGGTCAACTCACCCAGCAGCCTGAGGTAAACAAGTCTGAGGTAAACCAGTTAAAAACTACAACAGCAGCCAGAACCAAAGCATTTCTTGGCCTCCTCATTAAAACTGGCAAGCTGAGATGGAAAGAAAGCCTTTCCATGCTTGTAAGCCTTGGTTATTCAGATCACTATTTGTATAACTTTATGTAAAGTTTGTTCTTCCTTTTCACTGACCACGTTCAATCCCGTGTGATGAGTGGGCTCCAGATACTAAGCCTTGGGCAGCATTTTTTTAAGCAGAGCCCAATCTTTGAGAGCACTTTCAGGCTGAGTTGCTTGACAGCTTGGCTCCCGAAGGCATGCTGTAGTTGAAATACTTGCATCTCACTTAGCTACTTTGGACTCCGATTGAGGATCAAGTCTTCTCAAGCAGTTTGTCTTAGTCTTTATTCTGCCGTCCCAATGGTACTTTATCTTGCCACTATCCTGACAGTTGGGGGGGAAAAATTATAAAAGACATTCTGTTTTCTGTATGCTTTGTCCTTCTGACTCCATTCGCGTTTGTATTAAACTCCCTAGGAGGCACGTGTGAAGTTCATAACGATTCTGATTTCAGAATAATTTCTTTATAGTACTAAGCATCACTGCCATGAGTGAATACCATTAAAGACTCTGAATTTTTGTGCCTACAAAGAATTACTCTTTCAGGGGCTGAGCAGATTTAACGATCACCTTTTCATCTGGCCATTTGGGCCTCCTAGGATTATAACACTTGTGCAAGCTTCATGGTCACTTAGAAGCCATAAAATTCCATCTGGAGAAGAACCAGGGCTGTAGGTACTGAAGGATGAAGTGAGCTTTTAGACCATTTTCTTTGCAGCTTTTTTTGGGCTTATAAGTAAAATACTTTCCAGTACTACATAATATGCTAGATCTAAATCTTTATATTGTCAGTCACCAAGGCCTTCCTGGTATCCTAAAACCGGTAATTCCATGCCTGCAATCTTTACAGTCTAAACCCATGCGTGTTCTATAAAGCAAAGAACTTGGAAAAGTGAAATAAGCAGAGGAGAAGACAAAGAACCGGGAGACACCCCCCCCCCCAGATGAGAGTCTGACACTCTAAGCACAACACCAAACTGGGAAGGAGATGTGGCTCATAAATTACTTTTTGCCACATTCTACTAAGAGCCAGGATGTCTAAAGGTGCATGCCACATCTTCAGAGGAGACTGGTGAAAGTGTACATACTCCCCCTGGCCTGCGGCTAAGGAAACAGCTTCCCCTCCCAACTTCCAGGCGCTCTGATTGTTTTTAGTGTGTTCATTTTACATTTTGTTTTTACTGGCATGGGATAAGAATGCAAAGAAATGACATGAAATGAAGCGAACTCTGCCACCCAAGCAAACAGGAGGGCATTCTTAAATTACAAGAGCAGATTCTGTCCAGGAAATATATTCCATCTAAGGGGAGCCTGAAACGATTTTGGTGAGAAAAAAATAGCTTAGGAACAGTTGAAAGGGCTGGATAAGGGGTCTTGAAGGGTGCATTTTAAGTCCCTATGCCTGAGTAGCTCCCAGTTGTTAGGTAAAGAAGGTGAAGCAAGAGGAATCTTGAGGTGCTTCTTCAAAGATGGCGCTGGATGGGTCAAAGTTAGAGATGTGCACAAATATTTGAAAAATTCGAAATTCATCCAAATTTGGCTGAATTCGGACATTCGTATTAGAGATGGGCACAGTTTTTTTCTACATTCTAATCTAATGCCCAAAAATCCTATTCAATTCGAATCTTTTAAATTTGAATTTAACAAGATTCTATTTGAATTTACCAAATTCGATTCTATTTGTTATTATTCGAATCTGCACATACGAATGTCAACAACATTCTTTGTGAACGTACGCATCTTTCCCACATCTGTACACATCTGTACACATCCATATGCATCCTGTAGTTATCCCATTTTCGTCTCGTACGGATCCATACAAATGTGTACAGATGCAGGAAAGATGCGGATCTTCAAATGCACATCGTATATAAACCCGTACACATACGAATGTCTGGATAATTTGAAACAATTGATCTGAAATTTGAAATTTGATTTGGATGTTTACATTTGAATTTCAGGACATTCTCTTCAAGTTCAAATGTCAAAATTTGGCACATTCAAACGGATTTCAAATGCCTATGAATATTCGTGCACATCCCTAATTCGTATTCAAATCAAATGTTGCACATTCAGAGATGGACATTCAAGTTTGAATTGAATTTTCAATACATTCATATGAAGCTTCACATGGGGAACTATTGCAACAAATATTAATTTTCTTGCATTCGATTCAATACAAATTGAATACAAAGAAAAAAATTAATGCACATCCCTAATCAAAATAAAATATAATTCATGGATCAGATGCATTTAAGGGATCTACTTGCCAATGGATAATATTAGAGAAGGGAAAAAATGGAAGTGTGCAAGATAAAAAGTCCCCTCTTGAATTCTGTAAGCTGTGTGGCATCTCTTCCAGTCAGTCCTGGAAGAGGGAGAACCAAGAATAAAAACTCTGCAAAATTGCTATGCAGCCGTCATGATGCTCAGCTTGCATAAACCATTTTTTCTTCATCTGCTGTTCTTATGAAACTGTCAGGTTGCGGTCAGTCATGTTCCTTCAGACCTGCATTAGCTGATGAGAATGAGTATCTCCACTGGAAGCATTCACTGTTTTCTGCACCACTGGCTCAGGAGAACTCAGAATATTTGTTCTTTCTCCCTCAGCAGATTGGACTTGCGACTTTAAATGCCTTGGTGCTTGTTCAAATCAACTTCACAATGCGACAGCTAAGGCTACCGGCAGGATACTTGGGAAGCGCTATTTGCTATCTGCAATCACGCTGCATCCTGAAGAGCCTATATGGGAATGAAATGGAATGAAAGAGGTGTCTTTCTGTTTGACAGGAGGAAATTGCCGCCCCTTTTGATTATATACAGCTTGAACACAAATGTCTTCTGATCTCAGGATGGTGACAATAAATCACCTCAAAGCTCCCCACAAAAACTCTGTGATCATTTTGCGTTTGTGCTTTGATTTTAAAGCTCAAGGAGGGAGGCGTTAATTAGGAGTAGTCATGCTTTTGCTTTTTTTTTTTTTAATCATTCCAGCCCTTTGGTGTGAATCAACCTGGACCTTACATTATGTATACAACTGTAGATGCCAACGGATACCTGAAAAACAGTTCAGGTAAGTATTTCTACTGAGTATTTTTGACAGAAGCTTCCCCAAATGAGACATGTCAACTTTGTGATGGAAAAGTCTCCAAGGGACAGTGACCGCCTGTAGGATATGGCAGATGTCTGTGCTTATTCTGTCAATATTATTTATTTATTATTTACATTTATATCCTGCCCCATACCCGAAGGTCTCTGGGCGGGTTACAACCTTAAAACAACAGATTAAAACAGAATGCACATTAAAAGACGTTAAAAATTCAGTACATATAAAACAATATACCACATGTTTAAAATGATAATGTTTGTACTGGGGGAGGGAAAATTAACAGCTCAGCCAAAGGCCAGGGCAAAGAGGTGTGTCTTCACTGCCCTCCTAAATATATATAAGGAAGGGGCCTGACGCACCTCAAGGGGGAGGCTATTCCATAGTCTGGGGGCCATCACAGAAAAGGCTCTCTCCCGGGTGCCCACCAGCCTCACTACTCACTTAAGTCAATTAAATGATTTAAGGGTGGCTTCAAATATTGCTTTTCAATGACCATATACTATAATTTTATGCCCTAATATGGATATGACAAAAATGTCTGTTAGATAACCAAAAGCTGCCACTGCTTCTTGTTATACATATGGAAATTAACAAATAATTCAATATTCAGGGAGAACATGAAGTAAACTTAATAGACTTAGGCTTACCTAAGTCTATTAAGTGTTCTCTATAAGACAGTCCTTTAATATAAAAACTGATCAGCTTGTTAGGCAATAGTAACACTGTGCAGGGAAGCAGGAGATAGTGAAAGACACCCTGTGGGTGTGCATTACTGGGGAAACTTTTCAAACTGAAGAAGCAGTGTGTTGCAGGGGTGGGAATTTCATCTAGACTTATGCAGAGCAAATGTAGCTGTCTACTAGCTATCTCACACTGTTGGGAATGGTACAAAAACGGTGCGAATAGGTTGCTTCCAGGTGTTTCATCCTGACCCAGCTCACTCCACCCTCACACAGCATACACACTGTCCCCTCACTCAATCATGGTTAAGGATGGGTGAGGCATCTACCTGTGGATGCAAAGGCCTAAAGCATGGCCATTTGCATGCCTGTTGCACTGGGCAGGAACAGGAATGTACCTGCACCCAGTGTGCAAATGTCCCCAGACTTTCCAGACATTAACCAGCATGAAATGGTCTTTGAGGACCATTTCATTCTGGTAACTGTGGTTTGGACTATGTCTATGCATGTTACATTATGATAAGGTCTTTGGACTAATTGCTACAATTTTATCTGTAAGTTTTTGCTAATCACTTATATGCATACATATCTTCACAAATCTTCAGAGGTAAAACAAAAAAGTTGTTTCGCAGTATCCACAGTTTCCTTTTGAGCCAAATCCTGAAATGGACTAACAGGTATAACAATCATATGTGAGCATTGTCACCTGTAACATTCCGGAGGTGACAAGTTGAGAAAATGAGTAACTTTGAAGCTTTCTGAAAGCTTAGGAAATGAAGCTATGTGTTTAGCAGGAAATGTGGTGTGTGATATTCTTTTACCTATATCTGCTACCTAGCCCAATTCAGGGTGTTTAACTTACAAGGCCCTAAATGACTTGGGCCCCAAATATCTCAAGGAACACCTACTCTCATATCGACCTGCCCGTGCCCTAAGATCTGGAGAGGAGGCCCTTCTAGTTGCCCCACCACCGTCAGCAGCAAAAGGAGTGGGCACCCGGGAGAGGGTTTTCTCAGTGATGGCGCCTAGGCTATGGAATAGTCTGTCTTGAGGTGCGTCAGGCCACTGTATATGTTTAGGAGGGCAGTGAAGATGCACCTCTTTGCCCTGGCATTCAGTTAAATGGGGATACACTTTCCCTTCCCACTGTCAGATGCTATTGTTTTAATGCATATTGTTATTGTTTTAATAATGTTTGATTTTAGATGTTGTTACCTGTCTGGAGACCTTCAGGTATAGGGCAGGATAAAAATGTAAATAAATAAATAAAATAAATCGGGCTTCTGTAAGGCTGCCCCCCCCACTTTAAGGCTTATCTGGAATTAATTCTTAATTTAGCTGTTACATTGCATTTCTTTCAAAGTAAACCTCTCTCTTTTATTGAATTGCTATGCTGAGCATTAGCATGGGAAGCTAAGGTTTTACATCATGGAGGCTGTCCAAGCTTGGTCTCTTTTTCTGCAGATATTTCACCACCTGACTATGTAGCATCAACGATGAGGATGCTCCTGAAGCTGATGGAGAAATGTCTGCAGCAAAGAGACCAAGTTCAGAGTATAGCAGCAATGCAACACTGTACCCTAAGCTCCACTATACCTCCACTATACACTAAACACTGTACCTTCTCCACTATAAGTAAAGGTTTTAATCTCATTCTGTGGCTGAGCTTCCGGGCATGGCTTAGTTTCTATTAAAAGCAGTTGAACGAGAAGAGGCTGGTAGAAATAACAGATGTAACAAACTGTAGTAGATGCCATGGGTAGAAGGTTCCTTTAGTCAATTATTTCCAAAGCAGTTACCTATAGCCATGTTCTTTCATTACCCACTGGTTTTCTTATGTACATTTTAATAAGGAATCCTCCCTTGTTCTTGAAAGACTGTAGCTGCAACAAGTGTGCACTAACAAATTTGCATTCAAAAACTGTTGAATGCTTGAACTCGCGAATTTTTGCATTGAAGCAAAAGTTCTGATATCCAGACTTTCATGCAAACCAAACAGGGCTCCTGGCATGCCAGTACAAAAATCTGATCAAATTTTCACACTTTTGTGATATTTTACTGATGAAAATAGGCTTTTTTCAATGGTAAAAATGCCTTGTAATTGTTCATCTGCAAATGCGAACAATCAAATGAACGATTGAACAAACAAACAAATTTTTGGATGTTAATTTCATGCACGTCCCTAACCATGGAATATCCATAGTAAGAGACTTATGGGTGTAACACTCATCTTGCCCTGCTCTACACCTTTGCCTTTCCTTTTCAGGATCTAATACTTAGGATCTCCTGATACTTCATTTCATGGATTTAGGATATTTTGCTGGCATAAAGAAAGTGTCCTATGAATATAAACAAGCATGTTATAACTATATTTTCCAAGAATGGTGACTTCAGGCAGATGAGGTCTTCTTTTCTGACAGGAAAGTTATGTGCATTTATTTAGGAAAGGATAAATATATATGCTCGGAAGGAAGGAAAGGAAGCAATTGTTAGCTTTCATTTGAGGACAGTAAGTATATAGTTAACAGAGCTTATTATAATCTTTCTTTACACTTAATTGTACTCATTGGGTCTGTTTTTACGCAGTCAAGCTTTTTTCGATTTGTTTTTTTAAACTCTACTAGTCATGAATAATAATAGCATCAGCACAATTGCAGGCTTGCAAATCCTAATATTTCACAAGGGAGACGGTGCCGTAGAAGTATAGAATGTTGTGGAACAGCTGGCTGCAGGTACCCATATAATTAAGCAAATTATAATAAGCATTTCTTATACAGACAGGGTAGCTGTACTTTAACCATTCAGAACTGGCAACAGACTGTTTCTCTGCATGAAAACTGTCAGTCTGGGTAGTTTTATAGCTACATTAGCTTTCAATAAATTAAAGCATTTTTAGCACACAGATGGTAAGCAAACTTGTCCCCTGTTAGAAGGACATCCGGAGAGGTTCAGCCTGGAGTTGGCTTCATCAGAGAATTAAACTCCCTGGGAGCTGAATTAGTTGAAACTTTTAGTGAAACTGACATACATTGACTAAGTAGGGCAAGCTATGCTGTTCAGTACCAGGAAACTTTTGGAGACCTAGCCTTGTTCTTGGTCCCAGTTTAGGGGTTCATTAGTTATTTCTAACATGTGCAGAGTTTGTGATTTAGATTTATGGATGTCACACGATAGTGAAATTCCTGTTCCAGAAGCCATCTGAAATGTTTGTCACACTGCTCCCATGCAACTGTGTTAATGATTATTAAAGACAAAGTATGAGACAGTTGTTCTTCTGAAGATGTTTCCAAGCTCATCTTGCTTGGAGCAGTTTAACTGTTCTACTTCAGCCTGTTTCAAACCAAGTACAACCTGTCCACAATCCAACGTTGAAAGCAGTGCTGAGGTGTCATAGCTGTTCCAGTCCATACAGCTGACTCTCTGCCCAAGGCACTACCCATCTTCCTACCAGTGATTGATCTGGGGCTCAGCATGCCTTGTGATCAAGTACAGGGTGGAACAGAATGGTCTTTGCAAATTGGTGTTTTCCTTCTTCTGGACCAGCTGTGGAAGGACCACAGACTGGAACAGCACAAGATGCTTTGGGATGATTATATACCTCTTCACAGGTCTGTAGCTAATCTGAAATAGGGAAGTTTCTGGACCAGGTTGGTGCTACCCCATGCAGACAAAAGCACTTGTTCTGGTCTACTTACCAAGTGTAGTAACAGTCGAAACTATCTGCTATTATGAACATTGATATTAGCTTTCAGTTGGGGGTCAGTGTTGTCTGATATGACTCATTCATTCATTCATTTCAAATATTCATAGCCCATCTTTTACCCTAAGTTCCCAAAGCAGGTTACAATGGTTAATAAAACCAATACATGCATATAAACATACATGCATATAAAACTTACCTGAAATATAATCCTCTCAACTATGGCAGGACACCCTTCAGAAGATATTTCTCCTGTTCCCTCCAGTATGCAAGTTTCTGACCAATCTGTGGTGGGCTTAAGCTTTGTGACAGGGGCCTGAGGACACCAGCTCAGCTTGCACAGAAGTCCAGGTTGTTCAACTGGATCAAAAATTCTAGACAGTCAGGGTTAATGAAGCACAATTTTTCTACAGTAAAAGCTACAAAAGGATTGGTATCTTTGTACTTGCAAAAAAAATACAATTTTTTTTCTGGGACATGGTTCAGTCTGATAATGGAAGTAGTCCTTCATTCACAGTTTTATCGGAGAAATTATTCATCCTCAGAAGAATAATTTCCGAGAGCGAACTGTGAAATAAGACACAAAGCATATATTAAAAGTTTGGGTTCTTCAGAAGTATGCAACATAATTGCTCTTATTGTACTTGTTACTGTTAAGATTTATTAATTACCTTTGTAAAAGAAAGCCTAATGCAATTCAGAATAAAGCAGTCATGAAAAAATAATAAATACCAGATTTGTTAGTCTAATGAAAACATTATTTTCCTATGTTTCCAAATCATATTGGTCATTCCTGCATACCTTAAATTGAGTCCTACATGGCAGCAACTGCCAGGAGTGCCTACCATTATCTTCATTTAGTCCGCCAGTTGAAGCCTTACCTGGATTGGGATAACTTGGCCACAGTGGTCCATGCTCTGGTAGCCTCCAAATTAGCCTACTGCAATGTGCTCTCCCTGGGGCTACTCTTGAAAACAGTAGCTTTTGCCATTTAAATAGCTTCCTCAGGGTGCTGTCCTATTAGGGAGGGAGGGAGGAGCGAGGGGGTTATATTTTAAATTATGTTTTAATATTTGATATGTTTTATTCTTATTGTAACCCACCCTGGGACCATTTGGTGAAGGGTGGGATATAAATTCCATAAATAAATAAGTAAAATTAATAAGTTGAGTAATTCAGAGGGCTGGAAGATCTAGAGCCCTTTCTGCGCTAGGCCCTATTTTGAGTAATATCCCGAAATAAGGAACTGCCATCCACATGCTGGTACAAATCAAGGCAGGTCCCTATTCCACAATAAAATCTGGAATAAGGCCCAGTGCAGAAGGGGCTTAGGTCTGTATATCAGCCTGCCCTAACTACAGGGGAACTGAAAACGGTCCTCCTGTGAGCCAGTTTGGTCTAGTAGTTAGGGAGCCGGACTCTTATCTGGGAATACCAGGTTCGATTCCACCCTCCCCCATGAAGTCATCTGGGTGACCTTGGGCGAATCACAACTCTCTTCTGAGATCTCACAGCCCGACCTACCTCACAGGGTGTTCTGTTGCGGGGAGAAGAATAGAAAAGCCTTGTCAGCTGCTTTAAGTCTCCTTAAATGGGTGAGAAAAGCCGGGTAGAAAAGCCAGCTCTTCGTCATTGTCGTTGTCGTCGTCCTGGAAAACCAGCACTTTCTTATGTTTTTTTGAGTTTACCTTGGTGACCACAAAGAGATAGATCAATGTATTGAGATGACATTGCTATGGTATAAGGAACGAGAGATACTGGCTGCCCCACATCCTCGTAGGCTTATGACTATTTGACTTCATCATAGTAGAGCAGCTACCAGTATTTAAAGCTATTATGGGTTGTGAAACAGATATTCAGAGGTCCAGGGGGAGTTATTAGCTTGAATTGCAAATTAGTGTGGGTGGAGGAGTGATGATTTGAAGTTGCAGTTGAGCTCAGCCCTGAATTAGAGCCGTATGATGTATAAATATTGATGAATTTGTGAGATTAGTTTTTAAATATTGATGGCCTGTTGTTTGCAAGCAGTATTATAGTCAGCTTCTTAAGTGTCAAGGCTTTGATGTCATTCTTCAGCTCTGCAGTCATTCAGTTGATAATGAGGAAGATGGCCTGATCAGCTCCTAACATTTACTAAGCATGGAGCAGCAATATCTGCACCAAGAGATGATTCTTCTCTTATGGCATGCAAGGAGATGAAATTTTGTTTTGAGATGAAAATAGGCCTACAGAACCCATGGTTTTTCTTGGGGCATTATGCTAATAAGTGATAATTAAAACACTATTTCACATTTATGTGAAATCATAGGGTGCTCATATGCTTACCATCCATAATCTTTTCAACAATCCAGTAAGACAGGTCATCTGTATTATCCTCCTAAAGCTAAGAAAATGTGGGCTTAACAGCTTAGCAACAATGAGCTTTAAAGATGGGACCTCTGGATTCACAGCCATTTCCTTAGTTGTGACTCTATATTTATAAAATGCAAATGGTATTCAGCCTTTTGGAAATACAAGGCCAATTTGCACATGGCCTGCTAGTGCACGTTGGAGTAGCTTCTGGGAAGCACCATCTGCACTTGCAAGAGGCATTTCCACACCAGAAATGTCTCCTGCTATCACAGAGCCCCCATCCCCCAATGTCCACTATTGAAATTGTGGACCACACACATCCCATTCCTTCCCTTTCCTGCCTAGTGGAAAAAGCATTTGCACCTCTTTTGGTGCCAGGGGTCATCTGAGCTACTGCACAAGTGTGCTGACACATCAGGTGACCTGGGGCACTAGTGCACATGCATGGTGCATCATCGTTGTCCCAGTGTTGGTGCATGTGCAGTTATACCAGCCTCTTGGACAAAGATGGCAGTGCCTGGACATGTGTCCAGACCTCCAGTAGGTCTGCATATGCACGGGGAAGGGCTGGTGTGTACTTGCACTCGCAAATGGTAGTGCATGCCAGTGAGAGTGCGCTGTTCCTATGCCCCAGACGGGATGGGACGTGCAGAAATGCCATAGTTAAAACACACACTGTTGATGGACTTCAGATCCTAATGCTACTTAACCAGTTATTTTCTTCTCTCCCTGAAACTGAAGCATGCCACGGAGTTGATTTTTAAACTTTTAATTTTGGGGTTTTGGCAGTACATTTTGGAAGCACTGAGTTATTTTGTTTTTTGCAATTAAGAATAATCAGGTCCAACTGAAGCTCTTTCATTTATCTCAAATGAAAAACCATTGAAAAGGCTTACTATTTCTAATGTAGTTTTGGGTCAGGAGAAGATTGTTTCGAGCCAAATGCAATGTGTTTTAAGACGTACCATGTGTGAGGCAAAAGGAATAAAAGAATTTTGTGACATCTAGAGGGAGGGGAAGGTAAATATTTTTTTTTTTAACCATTGCCCTATACTGTGCTGTCACCATTGCTTTTTGCTGCTGTTGTCTTGATATGTTTATTTTACACTGTTTTTATTCTGCTTGTTTATTGTTTTATTTTATACACCTCCATGAGACCTTAGTAAATGTAGTACAGAAATCGTGGCTGGATAGATGGAGATATATTTATATATAGATATAGATATAAAGAGAGACATGCTCTTAAAATAAATTGCTGTTTCCTTCAGGAAAAAAAGCTTAGTTTACTTGCAGTACTGCATATGGAGAATAACTAACAGCATCTGTTAGTATGAACTATTCTCTTATCCATCTAGAATTGTCTCATTTGTTCTTATAGTACAGAGAGAACAGTGAGGGAATCTGAAAGACTGTTGTTTTCTGTTCTCTTTTGAAGGTTTAGATATTCCACTCAAAAGATTCCTCATGTGGTTTATTCCATTTCCAGATCATGCATATTACAGTAACACAGCTGCCAGAGCTTGGTGTAATATTTATTTATTTATCTTTTTTTTATCCCAAAAGTCTCAGGGTGAGTTTCAACAGTAAAAACAAACTAAAATGAACTCACTGAAAACAATAACAGTAATTGGATGTGAGGAAGGGAAACTGTTTCCTCAGCCAAAGGCCAGGACAATTGTTTGTTTGTGTGTTTGCTTGTTTTAAAAAATTATATCCCCCCTTCACCACATAGTCCCTGGGTGGGTAACAATAAAAACAAAACATATAAAATATTACAACATAATTTAAAAATACTACCCCCTGTCCCCCTAACAGGACAGCACCCTGAGGAAGCTAATTAAACAACAAAAATCTGGGTGAAAAGATACGCTTTCACCAGGTGCGGAAAACTATACAGTGTAGGTGCCTGGCGAACCTCGAAAGGGAGGCTGTTCCAGAGTGTAGGGACCACCACACAAAATGTCCTCGTGTACGCCCCCAAACCTCGTACTTCTGAACAGGGGCGGTGGGTGTGTCATACCCTAAATGCCACCGAGCACCAAGATAGAGTTTAGTTCTACCATAGATAAAAAAAGGCTAGAACTATCCTCTATCTTGATTTGTCAAGCATGGTGTTTTAGTTCCTCTCTTGTACGGCGGCCAAAGCCAATAAGGAAGGAGCTAAAAAATCATGAGCCCCTCCCTCCCTCCAAAGTAACAGGAGGCAGGTTACTTCCTGCCCACTGTCACTATTGTGCCTGATGCTGCAGAAGGAGGAGGAGGAAGGTAGCCTGGTTCCCCCCTGCCCGACCCAAGCCTGCACCCCCAGCCCTAAAATCACTCCCTGCCTTCCCTCTCTCTCCTGCCCGCACTACCGTGCCCAACCCCACTTTGTCCCGACTTGAACTTGGCTGCCTATGGGCAGCACATGGCCACCATGTGGCTGTCGCCCGTCCTTCCTTCCCTTGCCTTCACCCAGTAACATGCGCCGCCGCCTTCAGTAACACCCCTCCCCCCACCGCCGCCAGCATTAACAGGAAGCTGGCCACGTGGCAGACCTCCCCGTTAAGTCCCAGGCGGGTCTCCTTTCGCGGCGCTCACGGGGTTGGCTCTGCCTTATTGCCCGAGCGAGGCCCCTAACGGGGTCTTAGGGCCAAGCTGGCAGGGTCTGGCATTAAGACCTTCCTTTCTTCCTCCCTCCCTCTGTTCCTTCCTTCGCCCTCTCTCCCTTCCTTCTCTCTTTCTCTCCTTCCCTTTCCCTCCCCTCTTACTTTCCTTCCCTCTCTCTCACCTTCCTTCCTTACTTCCCAGCTCTCTCCAGAGCTTTCACAGCCCTACTAACCTCACAGGATAGTTCTGTTGTGGGGAGAAGAAGCTTTTTCAGATGCTTTGAGTTCCCTTAAATGGGTGAGAAAACCAGGGGAGAAAAGCCAATTCTTATTCTTCCTGCTTCCTTTTCTCTCTCTCTCTCCTTTCTCTTTCTGTCTTTCCTGCTTCTTTCTCTCTCTCTTTCCTTCTTTCTGCCCTTCTCTCTTTCCCTTCTTTTGTTTTTCTCTTTTTCTTTCTTTCCTTCCTTCCTTCCTTCCTTCTTTCTCTCTCCTTCTCTTCTCTTCTCCCTCTTGTTCTTTCTTTCTTTCTTTCCTCCCTTCCTTTTTCTTACTCCTTCTTTCCTCCCTTCCTCTCTCCTCTTTCTTTATTTCACTTTTTTCTCTCCTCTCTTCTCCCTCTTTTCCTTCCTTCTGTCTATTCTGTCTATAAAGGTGCTTTTCTGACACAGGCATGTATTTTGAAAGCCTATTCTGTGCTGTCTTTTCTGAGATTATGTGGTAGATTTTAGCACTGTAATTAATTAGAAAAAATAGTTGCTGGTCAGGATTTAGATTAAGATCATTTCTTTCTTCTGCCGTAAGATGTGCTTTGGCACACAAAGCTTCAAAAATCTGCAGGAATTGTTCCAACAGGCCAGAGTTTAGAATTGCTTCCTTTTTGCACAACAAAATCCCATGATGGAGAACTAAAATGTATGGGAATTTTAGTCTGAAAAAGGAACTCCATGGGCATCTCTATGCAGTTTTCTTGGCAGGGATACAGAAGTGGTTTGCCATTGCTTACTTCCAGGTAGAAGCTGGAGATCGAACCAGAAGCTCTTCTTCTTCTTCTTTGATGTTGGACTACATGGTGTCTAATTTTGGCTGGCATGTAACATCTTTATTAACTCAGAAGTGCCTCAAAGAGAGTATCATATGGTCTTCTTGTGTTGTGTGACTAGCATGTTCAGGAGAGGAGAAGGGGCAAACTCAAGTGTGAGGGAGTTGATTTTTTATGGACATATGACCACAGTCAATGATTGGAAGGTACTGCCTAATACTTCTGAGCCTAGGAAAGCCTTGAGAATTAAGAGATTACAGTCTCTTTGAGATTAAAAACAACTTTCTGCTCTTGTAACAAACTCGTCTCCATAAGTCTCATAATGTGGTATGCTTATGCCCTGCAAAATACCTTTCTAGCTTCTTTGAAATGCAGTAACTAAAACGACTTACTAAGGAATCTCCAAAATGTCACAGACAGCATAGGTTCCACTCTGCCAAAAATAGTGCTTGAGAGGAAGCCTACTATGTGAATCTGGAGCTGAGTTCACACTTAAGTTTTAATCCAGCTTCAGTGCACTTTCAGTGTGAAATAATACATCAGCAAAGTCTCAAGCGGTTTTCTTTCTGCATTATCTAACCTGGAAAAACCATCTTTGGATTAGATAAAGAGGACAGAAAATGATTATTCACTTTGCTGATATATTCTCTCACTTGAAAAGTGGTCTCAAACTGGATTAAAACTCATGTGTGAATGCAGTCTAACAGCTTATTTTTAAGCATCTGTGATTGCAGTCAACAACACAACCCAGGCTTTAAGTTTCTTTTTCTTTGTTCCTTTTTCCTAATGTGTGTGAAAGCAGCCCAATTCTTTACCAAAACGAAGGGAAGTGCTTTTTTCCCTTCTGCTTTGTATTGCCTGCTGCCAACTTTAGCTACGTCTGTGTGTGAGGAAGGATGCTGGACTACATGGGCTATGGCCTAATTGGTGATTCTTTCACTAGCAATTTTTCTGCTGAGAATCCTATGGTACTTAGCAAAGCCAATATGTGAGTGTGGACATGCATTTAGAAAAAGCCTCTAGCTATGAGACATCTGTCCTCTGTAAATGAGATTTGTTTTTGTTCTCTTCCACCCCTCTTGAAATCAGAAAAGGGAATGAAAATTTTCAGCGGCTGAAGGTGATGGGAGCATCACTTGATTGGGGCAGGGCCTGTTTCACCTTGGATTCTGTGAGTAGCAGATACTGAAAACATAAACTCTCGTTAGGTCTAGTTCCCCATTTCTTTTTCTTCTGCTCAACAAGTAAAGCACCATGGTTTGAGGAAAACTGAACTAAATGCTGTTCTTAGCACGACCAAAGAATTGATAGGTGACCTTAGCATTTTTTAAAAAAATCTGTTTATTTTATGTATAAACTTTGGAAAGTTTCTTCAAACCAGTTTGAACATGAGAAATCTAAAATGAGTTCTTGAGATGGAACGGGAATAGCCAAACCAGTTTATCTCTTCCATTCCATCTTTGACCAACTGATGCTTTTTTATATATGTTATAGTTAGAGACATTAGTTGAGTTCAGTTCCATGCAGATTTTCTTTATTTTGTTCTTTATCCTTCTGTGCACTGGACCCTGCCCCATGACCTCTGTGCCCCCACCCCCATGACCTCTGTGCCCCCACCCCCATGACCTCCGCGGCCCCTACCTTTCCTGTGAACACCCAGCCCTGAAGTCCACCAGCCACCACTGCTTCTGAAGGGACTACAAAAGAAGGCCCTCTCCTTGAGATCTCAGTTCATGGGCAGGACTATTGGGAGAAGGCACTCCTTCAGATACCAAGGGCCTAAGCTGTTTAGGGATTTATATGTTAGTGTCAGCATCTTGAATTGGGCTCAGTATCAAATAGGTAACCAGCGCAGATCCTTTAAGACCGTTGTGATATGAGTCTGGCCAGAGACTCCTGTCACCAGTCCAGCTGCTGCATTCTGCACCGATTCCAACTTCAAACTGTTTTCATTGGTAGCCCCACATAGAGCGTATTACAATAGTCTAATCAGGAGGTTACCAGAGCATGGATCACTGTGGCCAGGCAAGGCTTAAGTTGGAAATATAATGGTAAGCACCCCTGGCAGTCACTGCGACATGGGACTCAAATGACAGCGATGAATCCAGGAGCACTCCCAAGTCACACACCTGATTTTTCTGGGGCAAAACAACCTCACTAAGAATTGGGCGCCCCTTAACTTCCTAGACACGGGACCCAATGACACAGTACCTCTGTCTTGTCTGGATTCAGTTTCAATTTATTGGTCCACATCCAGCCAATCACTGCATCCAGGCAGCAATCAAGGACTTCAACTGCCTCTCCTGACTCAGAAGGAATGGAGAGATAGAGCTGGGTGTCATCAGCATCTTGATGGCACCTCACTCCAAAACTCCCGATGACCTCTCCCAGTGGCTTCATATAGATATCGAAAAGCAAAGGATGCAAGACTGACCCCTGGGGAACTCCACAAGAAAGTTCCCATGGCATTGAACTGAAGTCTCCCATTACTACCTTCTGGGACCTGCCCCAGAGATAGGAAGAGAACCGCTGTAAACAGAGTCTCCCAGTCCCCGAAGCCGTTCCATTAGGATGCCATGGTCATTAGTATGTGTGTCTTCACCAGTCTTCTAAACCTTCGGAATCTTCTAATGCTTGACACACTTCAGGGTGAAGACTGTTCCAAAGTCCAGGGGCTACCAGTGAAAATGCCCTAACCTAACATACCCTTAGGAGTGACTTTGCATAAGAAGACAGGCTATTCTGTTCTCAACAGCTGCAATTCTCCTAAGAGTTTTGCATGTTTAGCACAGCCATGCTTTACTTTTAGCCAGTATTCTACTTTTATATCTAGGTCCATGCATGTCATACTTACCTGCAAGACAAACTTGAAAAGAGCTACATCTATATATGGAAACCTGAGGCACTCCTGTATAAAATCTATTTTCTCTCTGAGGCGAAAGACCTCAAAATACAACTTGCATTATGGCAGTTGTATTTCTAGATTTCAAACCTCTGGGTAATTCAAGCCTCAGTGTCTGTCAGTAATTCTTCATAAAATGAAATGCGGTAAATTCTTTTAACCATGAGTAATCTCAGTTTCTTGTCTCTCTGTCTCCAGTTTATGCGGGACTATAAACTACCCTGTCCTCCAATAGGTACAAAACAACTGGAAGAAATTGCTTTTTGTTTATTTGACCTATCTAAGCTATTTCCGCTCAAAAAAAGAATGCAGTGGCAGTTTGCAGTCCTATAGAATATGAGAAATCCCTGCCTCCATTTCTTTTTCCTGTTCAAAACAGGAAAAGATGATCTCAAGCCCTTTCTTTAAAGCTCCCCAGTTCAGAAGTTCTGTCTGTATTGTTTTCAAAGAGACATCATTAATCATCATTAAATGCTCCTGCATGCTAACCCTTGGCTCTGCCTGACATGCATGAAAGGGTACAAGAAGAGAGCACTGTACTTATCTCTAGGTCATTTTTCTTCTCAATTTGTTGCTCTTTATGTCCAGATTCCAACCTGTGTTCCAGGGCCAGCTTGGCAACATTTAACCTTCCTTGACAGTCTGGCCTTTCACCTGCTGCTGAGACAGCAACTTTATAGGCTGCAGACTGGGCTTATGCAGTTTAGTAATGCCATGATTATTTAGTGCCATTCTAGGTCATAGAGTTTATGATCTATAATTAACAGTGCAGGCTAAGTACAAATTGTTTGCAGCTATATAATATATATACAAATTGTTTGCAGCTAAATATATATATATTTCCGACAGGGCATATTAGGGATGCGAAAAATGCAATTTTCAGGATTCAATTTGAATTGAATATCTGAAAATTCAATTCTATTCAAAATTTATAAAATTCAAATTTACCCAAATTCACTTCAAATTAAGCAGATTAGAATCTATTTGTTTGAATTCTCTATCCGAATTTGCACTTACGAATGTCAGCAACATTCATATGTGCACTTACATATCGTTACTCATCCTGTATGCATCCATAGTTGCCCATATGCATCCCGCATTTATCCCATATGCAACCCGTTTTCATCCCGTACAAATCCATGCAAATGTGTACAGATGCAGGAAAGATGTGTATGTGCAAATACATATCATGTACATACCCATACACATAGGAATGTCCAAATAATTCAAACGAATAGATCCAACAATTTAAAATTTGTTTGAATGTTTAAATTCAAATTTATGGACATTTGATTCAAATTTGAATGTGAAAATTCAAATGAATTCAATCAAATTTCAAATGTTTTGAATATCCGTGCCCATCCCTAGTGCATATGGAGCAAGAATCTCATATAATCACTCCCTTCTCTTTGCATTTGAGAGGCAAGGTGTGAAAACCGCATAATGGGGATTATATTCTACAAAGGAAGGGCGAAGGAGTTTTTTTTGTGTGTATGACAGAGATCCAGTTACACACAGGATCAGAAATGATTGCCCAGAATAAAAGTCTCAGTAAGAATACTTTTCTCTATAAATTGCTGGTATTGTGCCAGCATATTTGATTGAGTAAAAGGTATCATCTAAAGCAAGTGCATCTTCACTTGAACTAATGTGTCATTCGCGGTCCCAACTGCTGCCAAAGATGAATGTGAGAAAAGCTAATAGCTATGAAATGTGCAGAACAGAAGATAGATGGAAAGAATAACAGGATCGCACTGAAATATGGGATTGAAAGATAAACGTGCGGTCCAGTAAGTGGTACATGTCGGGCAAATCAAGACTACGGCTATAAAGAACAACAGATGTTGCCACATCTGGAAGGAAGGTGAAATCATGGGACTGAGGATAAAGTAGACCAGGAGAGACTAGGAGTTTGCAAGCTCAGAACGATTTGACAGCTACCTGAAGAAATCAAGATTGTGCAAATGGAAACACTCCTGCAGTTGCTTTCCTTTTTTCCTTGAGTTTTCCGACTTAGTCTGTTGCCCTGTCTGCTTTATTAATTTTTTTGTTTGGGAAGGTAAAATAGTTACTGCAGTTGCTTTTAGGGCTTCTGGCCTAAGACTTTCATCACCTCAGCATGCCTTAGTTTTCGCTTCTGATATTAGTAATATTAGTAATAATAATACCAAGATGAGCTATTATTATTTGCATTATTTACAATAAATTACAGGGCCTTTGCATCTGGGTATTTGTCCTTAATCACCAGGGTCAGTACTCTTGTGTTGCAGAGCTTGCAGAAAGACAAATGAGAATTTACCCAGCTGTTTTCCTTTGAATTATCACAGCCATTATGTTTTGCATAACAATGCAAGCCAGTCTGATATTTTTGACAGCAGCTCCAGTGACCTCTGAGGGAAAGATTAGAGCATAAGAAAATTCCATAATCTGGTAACGTGCTGCAGTGCTGCTGTAAATCTAAAAGAATTCAAATCTTTCGTCAGCAAGCGTGGCTGAAGTTTGCTTGGGGGTGGGAGGGAGTTGCTTGTTCCCATTTTACTGGGTCTTTCAAACCATTCAGATAAGGATTCCCCCCCACCTTTCGATGCAATATATTTTATTGCAGTCATAGAGCAGAACAGCAAACCATGTAAGAGCAATAGACAGTCATGGACAATGCAGGCAATTTACATTCTGCACATCTAGCTCTTCCTTTCTGATCCTTACTTTACAGTATTTTGAAAGAAAGGGAGGAAGATATGGGAAACATCTCAGCTGAAATATTTTGTCTTCTGCCTTTCTGAAATAACATAATATCCATTAAAAAGGTTTTCCAGGTTTAGTCAATGCATCCGGTCTAATTCAGGGCAGCGTAATGATATGTGGACAGCGGCGTCTGTGTTATTTTTCAAGTACGGGTAAAACCGGGAACTAAAGAAAGAGCCTTGAAGTCTAGCTTCTAACACTGAGGAAGGCAAGACTTGAAACACTCATCTAATTAAAACTTCACCATTTATCTGATGGCCTTCAGGTTTTGATGTCCAAGCTTTGAGTCGCTTTCCGTGTGAAAAAAAAAAATAGCTTACTATATTGATGTTTTCCTTGCCTGGTTTTTTTTTCAGTTTGCCAGTTGGGTTGCTGTTCCACATACATATTCTTTCAGTGTCTGACACTTAACATCCTAAACAAATTATTTATCCAGCTTGCTATCAAAAAGAAAGAAGAGTCCATATTAAAGGCAACAAAGAACGACAAAAAGAGCAAAATTTTGATAGGCCACTATAAATTTGACTCTTGTATTGTAATTTTTCAGATTTATTCTTAGGGCATGCAGTGCCGACTTTTCATCGTTCTTTTCCCCCTAGGCAGCACCTGTTCCCTTAGGAACAAAGTCCAGATAGCAAATGCTTGGGGTTAATAGGTGTCTCCAGTGTTCCTGCATCCACTGGGTCCCTATGTTGTAACAGAATGACCAATAACCCCCAGAAACGGGTGGAGAAGTCGTACAGTTAGATACCCGAAGCCCACCGTCAACTTCTTCTTTGGGACGCATTTGAATCTAATTTAAAAAATGACTATTCTTGGGGAAAATACTGAAGCTCAAATTCTTTGGCCACATGATGAGAAGACCATACTCATTGGAAAAGACCTTCATGCTGAAGCTCAGATTCTTTGGCCATATGATGAGAAGACCATACTCATTGGAAAAGACCTTCATGCTGAAGCTCAGATTCTTTGGCCACATGATGAGAAGACCATACTCATTGGAAAAGACCTTCATGCTGAAGCTCAGATTCTTTGGCCACATGATGAGAAGACCATACTCATTGGAAAAGACCTTCATGCTGAAGCTCAGATTCTTTGGCCATATGATGAGAAGACCATACTCATTGGAAAAGACCTTCATGCTGAAGCTCAGATTCTTTGGCCATATGATGAGAAGACCATACTCATTGGAAAAGACCTTCATGCTGAAGCTCAGATTCTTTGGCCACATGATGAGAAGACCATACTCATTGGAAAAGACCTTCATGCTGCAGCTCAGATTCTTTGGCCATATGATGAGAAGACCATACTCATTGGAAAAGACCTTCATGCTGAAGCTCAGATTCTTTGGCCACATGATGAGAAGACCATACTCATTGGAAAAGACCTTCATGCTGAAGCTCAGATTCTTTGGCCACATGATGAGAAGACCATACTCATTGGAAAAGACCTTCATGCTGAAGCTCAGATTCTTTGGCCATATGATGAGAAGACCATACTCATTGGAAAAGACCTTCATGCTGGGATGGAAGGCAAAAGGAGAAAGGGATAGCAGAAGTTAAATGTCGTGGAAGCAATGAAGATGAGCGTGGACAAACTGCAGGAGACAGCCTAGAACTATTTGAGTACCCCAGCTTTAGAGTCATGTGACATGATTCTTATTTTTAAAATCTTGTTTCTTCTATAACACAGATGTAACAGGAAGCATCTCTTTTAAAAGTGGTCCCAGTATACTGAAAATGTTTGTTTTTGACCCATTGTTTACCTCCTACCACTGTGGTCAATATTATTGATTCTCTTCTCTCACTGGATTGGCTTAATTGCTCTCAAAATCAGAAAGTTATATTCAAAAAAAGAAAGATTCCGTGAAATGCCTTGATTGGGCTGTCTCCATCCAAAAGTAACTGCTTTTGTTTCAAAGGTGATGTCAGATAAACTGCCATTGTTTAACAATGTACAATGACAAGTCCTGGTTAAAATTCCTCTAATTGCTTAGTGTTTTGGAGTCTCCCCCCCCCCCCAGACCCACACACACTGATGAGCATTCTACTGCCTCTTTGTGAAATTGGCAAGTTACTATTAATCTGATTTCTTTGACAGGCTAACAGCTAACATTTTTTAATTTTATTTCTAAATTAAGATCCTGGGACAGTGCATGGGAGTTACATTAAAACAGCAAAACACAATGAGCCATGTTGAAATGATTTTAAAACCCCAGACAGGTGATATCAGTTACAGGTAGCATTGTTCCCTCAGTTTCCAGATGTATAGATAATGCATCTTGAAGTTTTGTTGAAAGTAGGAGCATGCAAGTTGAGGAACTGGCAAGTTCTAATCTACAGTGTCCTAGGTTTGGCTCGAGTCCAGACTGGGCTGAGCCAAGCTGACCTAATTCTGAACGGTTCAGCTATAGGAGGCTTTGGAGACTGCTCTGAATCTCTAGGTCATCCAACAAAAAGCCCAGCTAATCTGTTTGCGGTATTCTCAGTACAGTATGCATCACTGGTTACTGTTGCCACCACTGTCATCCTCTGCAAGACATATCTATTTTGGGTGATGGTTGCAAAATGTACCCCTCCCCCCCCCCATAGCCTATACTAGCTTATGGATAGAGAGAGAATGATGATCCTTTGGGTGATGTCCAAAGAACCAACTTGTGTACATCCCCAATTGGAAGCCAAATGCTACATCACAATGTTGTGTGCACTTCAACAGGGTGAAAATCCTATAGCAAAGAGTAAGTCACAGTGATTGCTCTATTTTGTATCTGAGCACTTAAATGGCCATTAACCTTGATGGCCATGCAGCTATTTCCAGTACTGGAGAGGTTGTGCTTTTAGGACCTAGCTGCTGGGGGATTGTATGTAAGGCGAATGTCGTCACAGTTGTGTCTTGGCTGTGGGTTTCTCATTGGTAGTGATTAGACGAGAAGCGTCATTAGACCAATACATCAGTGGAAGAAAAAAGACCTCCCCAATGGATTTCAGAGCCTAGAACGTCTTGCATAGAAGAACCACTCCTTCGAGTCCTTGAATCCCAAGTTCTTTTTGTATCTCTAAGTTACATTGAAAGTTGGGGTGTGCAAGTTAAGGATCTGGCAAATTCAGCTTGAATCTAAACTGTCCCCAGTTTGGCTTGAGCCCATATTGAGCTGAACCAAGCCAACCAATTTCTGAACAGTTCAAACATAGGAAGCAATGTTTAAAATAAATAATAATCAATACCATGTTCTGTATTAGCGTTGATCAGTTCCGCTTTGGAAGAGGTGAGCCCCTCATGCATCTGGGGAAACAGAGTGAAGAAAAAGTCCCCGTGAAGGTCCACATCTCTTGTCAATCTGTGGTTCCAGGCAGTTCCAGTGAAAAGGATCAGGCAGCAGAAAGGGCGGGGGGGGGGGGTCTTTTTCAGTCAGCCTATTCAAACACTATGTAGTGGCAATATACAGTAGGCCTTCCATTATGAATCAGGTCTCACACAATAAATGAGAGACCTGTGCACATCTTGCATACTGTGTAGCCTGAATTGTGCCTAGTTTTTTTCCCCCAACACAATTAGGAGGCACACAGCATCTCTCCAAATGCAAGGCTCTGATTTCAAAACACTTCATCAAAATATTGCTCGCGTTGTGCAGTTCGTGACTCTTTTTTCTGAATTAGTTTTTCATCCTCACTGTGGTGAATATAATTTCAGTTTTCACCTGGCACAAACATCTGGTCTCAATGAATATGGGCACAGTGCCTCGCTAGAATACCAGATGTGGATTAAAAATAGCCAGTGTCTTCGGTGTGCCCTGTTCTTTTTTCCCACTGGCATAAATTCTCAGCTCTGTCATTCAGGCGATCCTGTGATCAGCATTGTGGAAGTAATTGTGTGGGGGGGGGGGGGGGACATTCAAAAAGCCAAACTGGCAAATCCCTTGTGCTGAATCAGCTCTTTTCCAGGACATATACATAATTCTACATAGAAAACTGAGTATTTCTATTTTGCTGTACAGTTGTCCAGAGAGCTTGTAGAAGCAGTGTTGAAATGGGATGTCTGACATTTATATTTTGGTATTGACAACTCTTTGGAATAAGAATTGGGAAAAATGCCAAAGGTCTAGTAGCCATAGAGATATTTTGGCCATAAATGAATAAATACCTGATCAGTTTTTATTAGGATTTTGCTATTTTAATTGATTTTAAACTCATTTGAAGACATCTTAAGGCTATAGGAGTTTCTTTAAATGAAGCAGTACAGAAAAGTTCTAAATAAATCATGGCAGCACTTCTTATCATTCAGAGGTCTTTTCCACTTCTCTCAGTAGCACAACATAAGAATATAAGAGGAGCCTTTCTGGATCAGGCCACAGCCCATCTAGTCCAGCATCCTGCCACACACAGTGGCCCACCAATTTGCTCCTGGGCATCTCAAGCAAGAGATGAGGGCAGACCTACTCCTGCTCTTGAATCCCAGCAACTGACCTTAGAGGCATCCTACTTGTCCCCCCAACCTGAACAATGTACTTAGGCATCTATTCTAGTAGCCATTGATACAGCTGTCATCCATAAATTTGTCTAACCCTTCCTTAAAGCCATCTAGGTGCTGTTAAATTCCATAGACCAGTGACCCTCTGGTGAAGAAATACTTCCCCTTATCTGATCTCACTCTCCATCAGCTTCATAGAATGCCCTCTATCCATCTTTTCTATACCATGCATGATTTTATATATTTCAATCAGGTCCCCTCTTAAACAGTCTTTCGAGGCTGAAGAGATCTAGATGTTGCAGTCTGATTTCATAAAAATATTTTTCCTCATCCAGGACCATGCAAGAATTATGCATCTTGCACTAAAAGAAGGATGGAGAGACATGCAGGATGCCTCTCAAGGCCATTTTGTTTGTTTGTTTGTTTGTATTTCTATCCCGCCCTATACACGAAGGTCTCAGGGCGGGTTACAATATTATATTAATCTTAGGTCCCTGCCCTCAGGCTTACAATCTAAATTTTCAGGGAGTCAAGTTCAGTTGAAGGTTTTGCCTTTGTCTTCTGCTTGAGAATGGCCAATTAGTGGACCATTGTGTGAGATGGGATGCTGCACTAGATGAGCTGTGGCCTGATCCAGCAGGGCTTCTCTTATATTCTGTTTCTGCTTCAGTCAGTCATGCATTTCACTAATTGAGGTATCTTTATTTGCATTCTAGCTGGACAACTGAGTCAGTCAGCACATTTTGCTCTTCAGCTGCCATACAATGTGTTAGGCTTGGGGCGCAGTGCTAATTTCCTTGACCATTTATATGTTGGTATTCCTCGTCCAGTGGGTGAAAAGGTATGTTAAAAGTATTGATTTTTTAAAATGTTTTCTTGTATCTGATCTCACACCGTGCTCACATTTACCTTGGATGCTTCAAAGAAAAACTTAAGTGCTAAATATATGCCTTTGCAGGCTAAAATTGTCATGTGAACTGGCCCAGGAAAACACTTTGAATCATCTTTCTTAGAAGTATCTTAGAAATTTCAGTGTTTAGGTAGCCATTCATGGCAGAAACAAAATAATAATTTGCAGGAAAAAACAAATTCAGAATGCTACATGGTTTACATGCTAGAATTAAGGACATTTTGAAAATCAAGATTAATCATTAAATCCTTTACTGTCTTCTCTTTCAGTCTGTAAGGAGACAAGAATGGACTGCCATCATTCCAAACTCACAGCTCATAGTCATTCCGTACCCTCCCTACCTGCCTCGAAGGTAATTCCATTGACTGGCACACACTAAATCCTTCCAGACAAGTTTCAATGGTTATTGGGTCTGAAGAATATTCAGGTTGTGCTACAAAACCTTTGCTTTTTAACGGTATTCCTCAATAATGCAAAAGCAAAAGCAAGCTACTGTCCGCTCAGTTTTTCTTTTTGATAAACTGTCTGAGACGGAATTGCACAGAGATAGCAAACTGTTGTTTTGTACTGTATATCTCTATATTCAGCATGTATGTCCCAATTACCATACAAATATGCAAACGCAAGGAGACATGTTTCTGTGCTTTACAGTGATAAGAACAACAGAAATCTCTTAGGTACAATGATTTATTCATGTAAAATAAACTTTGTTGATGAGCAATGGATTCATCAAATACATTTAACCATTATATATGTTACACTGCTGACTCTCATGTAAAAGTGCCCCAAACTCTGTCATTCTGTTCAGGCTTCACTGAATAGAGAGACTAAGCTTCATGAAACCGTTACAAAAACATCTCATTTTGGTAAGCGACGCAGAAAGGTTTGACTCCTCTCTTCTTTAATTAACATCAAGTGCATTCTGGGGATATTTTGGTATGGCGCCATTTCTTTCTACAAAGGATTTTTAGTCACCATTCTCTGGTTTTGCCTCCAGTGTTTTCTGATAGAATTCTGTTCCACCCTTTTAAATGGCTATTGATTTCAGTTTTAAGGCAGCTTCAAGATTTATTGATCACAGTGGCTGACCTTAGTAGTCAATAAATCTTTATTATAATCCTGAAAGAAGCAAACCCTTAAGTTTCTGTTACTTTGCAGCTTTATTAATCTTCTAAATAAACTTGTACCACCTAGAACATGAAGGGAGAGTTCACATTTGTTTTGTAATATCAAATGATAATTAAAAGAGAAAAGGAAATACATTCTGTCCCTTGCTTACTTGATGCTAGTCCTATAAAATTTTCAGATAGCTGGAAGAATTTTATTTGATTATTTCAGAATTTATGTCCTACCCTTCATCCAAAGGCCCCAGGGCAAGTGAAAGCAATAAAAAGATAGAATACATGAAATAGCAATTCAGAATACGCAAATATGATTTTTTTAAAAACTTTCCTAGAAATACATAGAATAACCATAGAGAAGCAATCAAGAATCTGCCTATGTGCACATAGAAAAGCAGTGAAGATGCACCTCTTTGCCCTGGCCTTTGTTTAAATGGGGATACACTTTCTCTTCCCACATTCAGACGCTGCTATTGTTTTTAAATATATTTGATTTTAGTTGTTGTTATCTGCCCTCAGACCTTCGTGTGTAGGGCAGGATAAAAATGCTGCTGCTGCTGCTGCTGCTGCTGCTATAATAATAATAATAATAATAATAATAATAATAATAATAATAATAATAATAATAATAATAATAATAATAATAATAATAATAATACATTATTATTAATAATAATAATACATTATTATTAATAATAATAATACTGGCAAAAACCAGTGAATGTGGTCCCAGTCATCCTTGGCACACAGGGCACGGTGCCAAAAGATCTCAGTGGGCACCTAAAAACCATTGGCATTGACAAAATACCCATCTGCCAACTACAAGAAGCCACTTTACTGGGGTCTGCTCATGTAATTCGCCAATACATCACGCAGTCCTAGGTGCTTGGGAAGTGCCCGACTAATGATATAATACAAAATCCAGCATAGTCATCTCGTTTGCTGTGTGTAACTGCTGTTTTTACATCATCATCATCATCATCATACATTAGAGGCTAAATCTTTATTATATCTTTCTCAAAAGTATTAACAATCAAAATCCCTACTGCATCTTCCATTTTATGGACATGTTGTTTATCTTTCAATCAGTCAAGCAATCGATCTATATACTGTCTTTCCAAATATTGCTGAAGGTTGTTAACAAAGTAAAAAGAAACACAAGTCACTGTATAAGTAATAAACCTGACTAATGATAACAGTAATGCAGAGCAGTCTGTATAAAATAAAGCAAAGACCAAAACAGCCCCAGAAGATGGTCTTCTAGTGGAGGACTTTGGAGGGGTGAACAAACTCAGCTGCAGCACCCAACAGGGTTGCCCTTCTCTCAAGCCCGGCCTAAAGCAACCACAATTCCTATGCATGCCAAGGCGGGGGAGGGGGGGGTGGCAAAGGTTTTCCATGTTCATGAAACCCCTTTAATTGAAACCTTCAGTTAAAAACAATGATGAACCATCCAAATACCAAGGGTTGGGAGGAAATTTATTTCTGTTAATTTTCAAGTCAGGGTGAGCCAGTTCAGTCTTGACTTTGGTTCATTTACGTAGCATTTCAGCCTTCTTCAAGCCGCAGTGCGCCAGTGTAGTTGTTACATTACACCATGTAGTGTCAAGGCAGAGGGCAGAACAACTAACCTTATTCTGAGCGGCCAGGCAAAAGGCATGAGTTTCTTCATTGAAATAAGTGCTTCAGGCAGCTGTTAAGGGCAAAGCAGTAGTAGCAACTGTCTGCGGTCTGCAGACCATGACATCACTGGAAGTCTCTGCTGGCTTTCTCTGAATTGCCTTTTTGTGCACAAACATCAGAAAGTGATGTGGAGCACTCGTGGAGAGGATTCCGATCTCATCTCACTGCAAGTCCCTTTGGGTCCTCAACTGCAGACCATCAGTCTTCAGGTAGCTTCTTTCTCTTTTGGCACCTTTGGTTTTGTTGTTGTTGAACATGGCCTTTTCACTGTTAGATGAAGGAGCTTCCTTGCTGCTGAGCTGAGTTAGAGAATATAGCTGGCAGCCTTGAACCTAGAACCTACACATCACTCATAGCTCTGTCATTATCGCCATGGTCGGCTGGGGCTGCTGCCTACTAGTTGGTGACAACAGCACTAGACAAGTAGTGAATTTGTGGAGAGAGGTAGGCACATTACAAAGTACACATGTGCGTATGTTAATGTTAAGGAGTTCTCTAGTGTGTGCACAGCTCAGCCAAGCCTGCCAACATGTTCCCAACCCAAGCACAAGAAAGAAGATCTATTTTTATGAGCCCCATTTGGGCTGAACAGGGAATTTGAAAGCTCTTGGGTTCAAATGCTTCACCTCCATTCTGTCAAAACTGTGCCTCAGAAAAGATATTTGGCCCATCCAGATCAGTGTTCTCTATATCAGCAGCAGCCTAAGCGAAGGCCTGTAATCTTTGGCTGTTTATCACTTGCTGGCACTCAGCGATAGAAATTCAGCAGTGGGGAAAGTATTTGTTAAGGGGAGTGCAAGACTATAGTAAACATCCTCTGCTCGGTGCCCAGTTCATGAAGACGAATTTGTCTATTTTTCCTAACCCTGACATGATTTGTTTTGCAAGTAAATCATTCAGAACAAGGGAAGTAAAATTTCAGAAATTCAACATGTTCGATTGACCCATTCGACTGTTCAGAGGGTTTTGATTCCTCTTTATAGATTTTATGAATTTCTCTGGATAACCCACAGACCCAGGACAACAACAAAGTATGGCGCCTCTTTTATGTGCTGAAAAATATTTCAGCTTTCAGGGTGTTGTTTTTATTTGTTTGTTTAAATTAGTCTTGACAGTGCAGTGTAAAACCTGGGTGGGGAGAAGACAACAGTCCTTCTTTAACCAGGAGACATAATGCAGGTCTCCTGTTTCCTTCTGGCATTACCTCCATCCTAACATCTTTCAAACTAAGGCCTTTTGTGGTTTGGCTGGCCAGCAAGCTTACACCTGTTAGAAAGCAGGTACAAGTAATTCTATTTATTTTATTTATGTTAGTTTTCTGCTGGCTACAGCTCCTTTCCCAGTTCAAATAGGGTTGGCAACAGGTGGCACTTAGAACATTTTTAGGTTTCACAAATGTCATGAGTCATATTAACAGAGCACCAATGAGCTTTAAGCCTGTAAATTTACAGGCGTCATTATTTTCATTGAACAGATTTAAGGGATTAGAGAAGCAGTTTGTCCCCTCTACCCTATGTATACAGAGAATGAATGAATGCAGGAAAGCATGGGAGAATATACCCTAAATAACCCCTTACTGGCATACAATATTACAATGGTGCTATTTTCTACAGGCTTTGATTGAAGCTGCTTTCCACAAATGGGGCAGTTAGAGCTCATTTTGCTGGAACACGTTAAGTCAAATCAATATCAAACAGCTTGTGCTCTGAGAAAAGAGCAAGATGACACTCGATGGGCTAAATGCTGTCTTGCAGCTGTATATTGACATACCGTTTATGAACTTCCAATAATCAATAAAGCTGCCTGACATGTAGTTAAACACAATATAGTACTTCCAGGCCTTTTCTTGGTTTTGTTCTCCCCAAAAAATGAAGGGTTCATATGGCATGCATGGATTCATATTTCTACATCCCAGACAATTCATCTCTTCAACCATTATCGGAGACAGGAAGAAATTCACAATTCAAGCATTAACATACCAAGACCATAAAGAAGAGCCCTGATGGATCAGACCATAGCCCGTCTAGTCCAGCAGCTTTCTCACACAGCAGCCAACCAATTGCGCCTCGGCATCTCAAGCAAAAGATGCAGACAGACTCAACACCTGAGACCTTTGGGTATAGGGCAGGATGGAAATACAAATAATAAATAAAATTAAATAAACACCTGCTCTCAACTCCTTGCAAATGTCCTTTAGAGGCAGCCTGGAGGTGGCACCTGGGCACTCATTCTAATAGCCATAGATATACTTGACCTCTATGAATTTAAGAACCTAAGAGGAATCCTGCTGGATGAGATCATAGACCAACTGTTCCAGCATGCTGTCTCACACAGCGGCCCTCCAATTGCTTGTGGGCATTTCGAGCAGAAGACCAAGGCAAAATCTTCACCTAAATGGCCTTTAGAGGCATCCTGTATGTGATACGTGCAGAAATGAAAGAAGTTGCTGTTGATATTTTTTGAGCTGAAGCCTTTGAAGGAAGTGTAATACTCTGTACTTTAAAATATCCCAATAAATAAAGATGCTAAAGACACCTTTACAGAAAAAGCCGCAAGGGATTCTTTTCAATGTCTCTCTCCCCTGATTGTCTGTGCTCAGCAGAAGCTGGGCTGTACTTCTCAGTGCTGGAGGTAGGGGGAGCATTCTGGTGGGTCAGGACATGAGGACACTACTCCCCATCAAAACATAGATGCACCCTGGCCAGGAGAAATGCACTTCATAGTCCCTACTTGTATAAATTCATATCCCACGCACAATGCAGTTATGAAATGTGATTTTATTATGTTTTGAAAATGATGGATGGAAGGTTATCTTTATTCCATGTTTCCTCCTGCAGCCTAAATTCTTCCTTTTCATACGCACACACCCTTATTCTAGTTTCAAAAGCAAGCCTCAATCCAGCAGCAAGTCAGGAGGTAGAAATGTAAGTCAAATTGTTACTGTGACGTGACACAGACACCATACTGCAGTCGGACAAGATGATGTTACTCTTTACTTTTACACACCACGATATCACGTATCAAATAGGCCTAAAGCTGCATTAAAATCTTCCTGCTTTCTCCCGTCTCAGCAGAATTTCTTGCTATCCGTTCTGTAGGAAAGAACGCTGACATTTCTTCCGCTCCTATTTCCTACAGCTGGAGTGCCAAGCTGTACCTGACCCCGAGTAATATTGTGCTGCTGACAGCTATTGCTCTGATCGGGGTTTGTGTCTTCATCCTGGCAATAATCGGCATATTGCACTGGCAAGAGAAGGTAAGTTTAATTATTTGCAATTACTTAGCAGATCTGATTTATAAATCTCGCTTCAACCCAACATTTCTCCAATAGGACTTCATCAGAAACAGAGACAACGTCTTGAAATACTGTTGGCGGCTCCTTTTATTATGCCTTTCACTTTGAAAAGTGAACTGTTTTAAATATGATTTACACTGTGTTCCTGAGCTTCTGCATGCTGTCTTAGAGAGGGGAGGGGCTAAATCAGTTAGGAGTTCCATGGCATGCCAGCATCTCCTGCAATGTTCATCTGCAGCAATTGCTGCCATCAGTGCAGTATTGGGCAAGAAATGTATGAGTAGGAACCATGCCAGGGCAGGTGAGCAAGGTGGCTAATCGCCCTGTTCCTGGACCTTTGAGAGCAGTTCCTGATCAGTGGTGGCACCCAAAAGTAATTTCAGTCTACAGGATTTTTGCTCCTCTTTCTCAGCGATAGACGTCTTCTCCACTCTGAATAGTCTTAGGAATGGGCCACACTTGCTCCTGGATGCAGCCTCAGTGTGGAAGGCACAAGAGTACCCAACAATCCCTTGGAAGCTTATGAAACCTGAAATGTTCATGCGGCCCTAGCTTCATGCGCTGTCCTCTGCCTGCAGTTTAACCGAACGGTGCTACTGAGCACAATGTGGTTTTGTCAATGAAAAGAAATTTAAGCTATGCTTTCTTTGTCTTCAGTTGAGCTATATAATCAAAGAGATTTCTTCCCCTTGAATTGGAACCCCTTGTGACATTTACTGACAAGCTTCAAAACTGCAATATTTGACCATGAGCAAAACTGACTGTATTTTACTCTGCAGAAACACATTGATCCACAGAAAGCATTTTGAGAAGCGACTTTTCAAAGCACAAAAGGAAATTGTGTCCCGCTTTCCCGCACCGCACTCCGATCACAACTAACAACTGGCCAGCAGGGTAGCCAATATGCCCTGCTGCCTAGCCAAGCAGTAATCATAGCTATCAAAAATACTGCATTGTACACTTCCTATGGCTTGATGATAGCATTTATGAAACAAAATCTATTTACATGTTTTGAAAGATTTTGAACCCACTTGAAAATCAGTAGGGATTTATTTTCATGAATGCTTGAAAAATGTCAGCACAGATATCAGCGGCTGGAAGTACAATAGGAACAATGACAAATAATGCTATTGTAACCTCAGTAGTAGTGAAAGCAGGCTTGGAAAGCAGAAGGTTGCTGGTTCGATCCTCAGCCTCTCCCCGGAAGCTGGCAATGGCAAACTACTTCTGTGTCTCTGCCAAGAAAACTGCATAGAGGTGGCTGTGGAGGGACCTGTGTAGTCAAGGAGGAGTCGGTCACAACTCAGTGGTACCCAGCAAAAGCAAAGCACAGTTGTGTTTTTGTGCATTAGAGATCTTCCAACTCCCAAATCCAAAATGAGAGGAATATAATGAAGGACATTCAGCAGATTATTCCTCAGATGTATTTTGAACAATACTCATTTCGAGGGATGGCTTATTAACTGAGGTTTTTTTAAAAAAAGCTTTTGCTATAAAGAAGGATCAGATTTAAGTGCAGTGTAAAACGCCCACAATACAGTGGAGAAGCTGATGCATACAGAGCTATAGCATGCTCGTTCTTAGCCTTCTGTGTTAAATGATGTCTTATAGGTAACCTTTTCAAAATGCCATGGAGGAAAGTAAAAGTGCTGGCTTGGAATTGCTATTTGAAAGGAAAGCCAGCGGGTGCAGGCAAGAAGAGTCAGCACATTACACGGTGTGAATTCATCAGGGTAGCAAGGTTGGGAAGAAAAAAGCGCATCACAGGGTTTTTTCCTCTACCGATTGAGGCATCTCAAAGCCTTAGTGGCAACAGAATGTCCCCGCTAAAAAGCCAGCGCGTGATATTAGACTTAAAACAGCTCTGGCTTTGCCGAAACGTAAAGGCCCAGCAGCAAACTCCGGAAGAGCAAGGACAATTTAGCGCACAGTCCCCAGGGGCCCTTAGAAAGCAAGCGCAGCATGTCAGATGAGAGCAAAGATAGTACAGCACCCCCTCGCCCCTCCCCAAAGATGTGACGGTCACGGCCGTACCGATTTTGCCTGCCGTCATAAAGGAATGCTCACAGTTTCTGCTAGGCAAATGGTCCAGAACATATGGAAGGTGGGAGAAGGAAGGTGAAGAGGCCTTCAGAGTCCCTAAAATGCTACTGTTTTGTGAAAGTTCATCTGTCAGGCAACCACATTCGTCAAACTATAAAGCCCTCAAAATATATAAACGTTCCTCAGATAGCATCATTAACACGAGGGACAAAGAGGAAAAAGTAAGCTAACGTTATCCTGTGGCAAATGATTAGGGCAACACGTTTCTAGTACTGCAATAGTATTCTGAATAGAATTTGAGGGAGGCGATGGTTTTAAACTGTGTGGTAAAGCTTTCCAAGTTTTTCTCACATCTCAGCATCCAGATAATCACACCAGGAAGTACAGGTCAGACCCCCATATCCGCAGGGGATACGTGCTGGCTCCTCCCGCAGACAATCGCCAACAGTCTCCCGAAGCTGCTGTACGCGGCTTCTCCACTAGTGGCGGCTTTGGCCACCTGGCTGCTAGCCACAAAGTAGCTAACCAGTGGCAGTGGAGAACTGGGGGTGGCGGGGAGCTGATCCAGTAACCGCAATTAACTAAAACCAAAGTTCCCAAATCAGCAGATACGGGGATCTGACTGTATTTCTGACACCTTAGATGAGTGGCATTTAACAGAACAACCCAAGTATAAGCCATTCATATTAAAGCCCTTTCTGTATGGGCACTTAATGAGGATTAAGAACACATCTAGGAGGCCCTGCCCCCTCACGGAACAGCATTTCTCTGTTTCAGACAGAGCCCAATCTGAGTTAGGGAGGCCTTTAACCCATTTAATCAGGTCTGTCAGCAGCCTTCATCCAGAACATGGGAGGCACATAGAAAGCATGCCTCCTGTGTTTCGAATTTAACAGAGGGCTCATTTCAGTGGCGTACAAAATGCAACACACACACACCGAGACTAGGAACTTTTGTTCCTAATTTTCAGATGCGTGGGGGTGCAGCTGTGATGCTCACATGAGCGTTGAGGCCACAGTGTAGGCTGATCCAGATCAGCACCATTGGTGCAGATGGCACTGATCCTGTTCATACATCCCCTTAGTCAGAATCAGAAGGCCTGGCTATTTCGAACCCACTGTAAGTGCAGAAAGGGCCTTTATCTCTAGTGAGACTGCTTTTTCTAGAACATTTTTTGAACTTTTTAATAAGCTTTCCATTACCTCTCGCACTTCAAACCTGCCAGCCTCTTAGCCAAAATAACACTAATTGACAAACCATGAGCAATGTGGGCCACAAGCTTTGTTGTTCTGAAACACCCATTTTTGTTTTTGTTTTGCAGAAAGCCGATGACAGAGAGAAAAGGCAAGAAGCCCATCGGTTTCATTTTGACGCCATGTGATTTGCCTTAAAATTTTGCTCAAAGAACTGCTAGATTTGCTGACCTAAAAGACTCCATGTGAGCCCAAAAGCACCAGAGGGCAGGATATTGTTACTGTGCTATTTGTAAATGTTGAGTTGGTTTTTATTTATTTGTAAATCCTTAAATCAAGCCTATTAAACATGGCCTTCCACTGAATGGTTATCTATATTAGCTGCACTTTCCCCCTTCATTTGAAAAAGCTGTAAATTTGCTTGCATAATGGACCATACTGCATGCATTCCGTTCTCTTAGCCCAGATACTTTCTGTAAAATCTTTCATGTGGAGGAAATTTGTATGTAAATTAAACTTGAGTTTCAGTGAACAAAAATTTTAGTGCCGCTTGAATAAGTCCTGTGACTAACACACATTCCCAAAATATGAATTGCATTGTCATAATTTACTCTCCGGGAGATTGTCAGATGAGATTCTATCTATACAACCCTCACTGTACTTTAGAGTGTTTTGAGTCCAATTGTTACGGGTTTCTTATTTTTAGGAACGATTGCATCCAGCAAAGAAAGAAGAAAAGTGTTAAATTTTTAAGATAAAGCAATGTAATAACAAAAAACAATCACATAGTTTATGAATGTATTAATATTTGAGATGGAAGTATTTCATTCAACTTACATTTTCAATTATTCCTTCCTGGGATAGTATAATTTGCATGACTTGTTTGTTATTTATAAAATTTAATCATGGAGACATTTGATTTTTGGGGGTTGGGGTGAAGGAACAGGGAGGGAAGGAAACAAGATCATCTTTGGAAATGTATTTCTGATTAAAGGTTGAAGCGTGCTTCGAACCATTACTGCATTTCCATTGCTTTAAAGTAGGAGCCAAAGAGGCTCCTTATACTGAGTTTTTCATCTTCCTCCTTATTATGTTCTAAATAGGGTTCAGCTGCAGCTTTTTTTGATTAAACAAATTTAGTTGGAAGCACATTGTGGTAACGCATTTGTCCTCATCTCTTTGAGCTTTTGGTTCCAGTAAATGGCATCTGGGGTTAAATCACATGCATTGGCTTGGTTTTCAAATGGTAGTTCTCAAAGCTGCTGCTTCTCTCTATACTACCCTGGATCAAATCTTGAATGGCAGCCCTGAACTGTACAGGAAGCTCAAGGAGAAAAATGAAAACAATCATGTGAGTGAGTAAAACACAGAAAGCCACCTTATGCATATCAATACTATTTGAATATTTATTATTTATTTATTTATTTATTATTTACATTTATATCCCACCCCATACCCGAAGGTCTCTGGGCGGGTTACAACAGATTAAAATAGAATATACATTAAAAGACATTAAAAGTTCAACAAATATAAAAAACAGTATACAATATGTTTAAAATAATAGTGTCTGTACTCAGAGGGAACATAAACAGCTTAGCCAAAGGCCAGGGTAAAGAGGTGCGTCTTCACTGCCCTTCTAAATGTATATAAGGAGGGGGCATGACGCACCTCGAGGGGGAGACTGTTCTATAGTCTGGGGGCCATCACAGAAAAGGCTCTCTCCCGGGTGCCCACCAACCTCACTGTTGAAGGTGGTGGGACAACCAGGAGGGCCTCACCGCTTGATCTTAAGGCACGGACAGGTCGATATGGGAGAAGGCGTTCCTTTAGATATTTGGGGCCCAAGTCATTTAGGGCCTTGTATGTTAGAGTCAAAACCTTGAATTGGGCTCAGTAGCGAACTGGCAGCCAGTGCAATTCTTTTAACACCGGTGTGATGTGCATCCGGCTAGATGTTCCGGTCAGCACTCTAGCAGCTGCATTTTGCACTAGCTGCAACTTCCGAACCGTCTTCAAGGGCAGCCCCATGTAGAGTGCGTTACAGTAGTCCAATCTAGAGGTTACCAGAGCGTGGGTAACTGTGGCCAAGACATCTCTATCCAGAAGAGGCTTCAGTTGACGGACTAGCCGTAGTTGGCAGTAGGCACTCCTGGCCACAGCCTCCACCTGCGCTTCAAGTGTTAGCGTGGAATCCAGGAGAACCCCCAAGTTACGCACCTGTCCCTTCCAGGGCATTGCAACCCCATCAAGGACAGGGTATCTCCCAACTACACGGACCCAAGACCCTGTGACACACAGCACCTCTGTCTTGTCTGGATTCAGTTTCAATTTATTCACCCTCATCCAGCCCATTATCGCCTCCAGACACCTGTCAAGGACTTCAACCGCCTCTCCTGATTCAGATGGTACAGAGAGATAGAGCTGGGTATCATCTGCATACTGATGACACCCAACTCCAAATCTCCTGATGACCTCTCCCAACGGCTTCATATAGATGTTAAATAGCATGGGAGATAAGATCGATCCCTGAGGAACCCCACAGGTGAGTTCCCAGGGAGTCGAAACAGTATCTCCCACAACCACTATCTGGGATCTATATTGGAGATAGGAGCAGAACCAGTGCCAAGCATTGCCTCTCACTCCTAAACTCCATAGTCTCTCCAGAAGGATACCATGGTCAATGGTATCAAAAGCCGCTGAGAGGTCCAGGAGAACCAACAGGGTAGCGTTCCCCCTGTCTCTCTCCCGGAGAAGGTCATCAACCAGGGCGACCAAGGCAGTTTCCGTGCCATGACCGGGCCTGAAGCCAGATTGAAATGGATCTAGATAATCAGCTTCTTCCAAGCATGCCTGCAGTTGAACAGCGACAGCCCTCTCCAGAACCTTGCCGAGAAAAGGTATATTGGCCACCGGGCGGTAGTTGTTTAAGTCTTCCGGATCCAGAGAGGCCCTCTTCAGGAGGGGACGCACCACAGCCTGTTTCAAGGCCAATGGGACCACCCCCTCCCTCAGAGATGCATTCACTACCTCCTGGATCCACCTGGTCATACCTTGTCGGCTAGTCTTTATCAGCCATGAAGGGCAAGGATCCAGAGAGCACGTCGTCGGCCGCACCCCTGCAAGCAGCTTGTCCACATCCTCAGGTTGCAACAACTGAAACTGATCCAACCAAACAGGACTTGACAGTTCTCTGGACGCCTCGTCTGGACTCTGTCCAATTGTGACATCCAATCCCCTACGAATCTGGGCGACTTTGTCCTCAAAGTGCTTTGCAAATTCGTCACAGCAGATATTGCTTGGCCCTGGCTCATGCTTTTTTGAGCTTGATTTTATCAGGCCATTTACTATTCTGAAAAGCTCTGCTGGACGGTTACTCGAGGACGCAATGGTGGTGGAGAAAAAGTTCTTTTTCGCCGCCATCACTGCCACATGGTAGGCACAATAGTGTGCTCTAACCTGTGTTCGGTCAGATTCACAGCCGGATTTACGCCATCTGCGCTCTAGCCGTCGACCTTCCTGTTTCATAGCCCGTAGTTCCGTGGAGTACCAAGGAGCTTTTCGGGCTCCACAAGCATGCCGAGGGCACTTGGGAGCAATCGTGTCAATAGCCCTGGTCATCTCCTGATTCCAGAGAGAAACCAGGGCCTCGACAGGTGCGCCAGTCATACCAACCGGAAAATCCCCCAGAGCATTCAAGAATCGCTCAGATTCCATAAGTCTCCGGGGGCGGACCATCTCAATAGGTCCCACTTCCCCACAGAGGGGAGTTGCCATAGTAAGCCCAAACCTCACCAGCGAATGATCCGTCCATGACAACGGGCTGACAGTCAGCCCTCCTATCAACGGATACTCACCAGTCCGCTCTGAGGCAAAAACCAAATCAAGGGTATGACCTGCTATATGAGTCGGGTCAGATACAAATTGAGACAGCCCCATGGTTGTCATGGAGGACATGAAGAACTGAGCGGGTCCACTAAGTGTAGCCTCGGCGTGGACGTTGAAATCCCCCAACACCACCGTGGCAGGGGCTTCCAACACCACGTCTGAGACCACCTCAGCCAGCTCAGATAGGGAGGATGCTGGGCAGTGGGGTGAACGGTACACCAGCAGCATCCCTATCCTGTCTCTCTGGCCCAACAGCATAAACAGGCCCTCAACCCCAGTTACAGAGCGAATTGGTCGTCTGGTGAGGGGGATGGACGTCCGATGGACTATAGCAACACCCCCTCCCCTCCCCTCTGGTCTGGAGCAGTGCTGCACTGAGTATCCTGGGGGACAAAGCTGGGTAAGACTAGGCCCACCCAAATCATCCACCCAGGTCTCAGTAATGCACACCAGATCAGCCCCTTCATCCAAAATCAAGTCACATATGACAGATGTTTTATTCCGGACTGATCTGGCATTTAAGAGCAGCACTTCCAGAGCAGAGGGCTGGTTGGCAGACCCCCCCAAACTCTGCCGGCTGGGAAGCAGAACAGAAGGAGTGATAGCTTCAATACATCTACCACTCCTTCTCCTAATCTGTCTCTTCTGCTTCCCAACGCCGTATCTCCCCCTGCCCATTACCACTGTGATGGCGTTTCCCTCACCCCCTCCTGCCTGGCCCTGGCACATGTTTCCTACCCAAAGCACAACACACTCACTCAAACACAAACACACACACACAAAAACAAAACAAAAAAACAAACACTGGATAATACATATACTCAAAGGTAAAACAATATTAAACTGTTAACAATTAAAACATCAGTTCTAAAAACAAAACCCTGGCCCACAATTTAAAAATTCCCACCACATGAAAGGGGCAAGGGCAGATGCCCAGGAAGGGCCAATTTGCAGGTCTCCTCCTCCCTCCTTGCCACCTGATGTATAGCTTGAAGGGTATGGGGGACCAAAAACAACCCACAGGAGGCAGCAGAGCTCTTCCTCCCTCAGCAGGTCTTTAGCTGGGATGTTGAAGGGCGTGGTCCAGGTAAGCCCAGGGGGCAGCCGAGCTCTTCCTCCCTCAGCAGGACTTTTAGCTGGTATGGTGTAGGGCGTGGCCCAGGTAAGCCCAGGGGGCAGCTGAGCTCTTCCTCCCTCAGCAGGACTTTTAGCTGGTATGGTGTAGGGCGTGGCCCAGGCAAGCCCAGGAGGCAGCTGAGCTCTTCCTCCCTCAGCAGTTCTTTAGCTGGGATGTTGAAGGGCGTGGTCCAGGTAAGCCCAGGAGGCAGCCTGATGCTTAGGTCTTACTTCCAGGTTGAAGAAACGAGCAGGTTGTCTCTAAATGCCATCTGCAAGGAGTTGAGAACAGTTGAAGGCTTTGTCTTCTGCTTAAGAATGCCCAGAACCAACTGGTGGGCCATTGTATGAGACAGGATGCTGTACCTGATGAGTTGTGGCATGATCCAGCAGGGCTCCTCATATGTTCTTAAATTTGTGGAGGTCAGGTGTATCACTGCCTACTGCAGTTGATACCTAGTTACTACCTCCAGGTTGGGGAAACAAGCAAGATGCCTCTAAAGGTCATTTGGAGGCAGTCAAGAGCAGGTGAAGGTTTTGTCCTCGTCTTCTGTTTGGGATGTGCAAAGCAATTAGTGGACCACAGTGTGAGACAAGATGCTGGACTAAATGGGCTGTGGCCCAAACCAGGAGGGCTCCCCTTAGGTTCGTATACCAAATCTTACCCATTTGTCTTACTTATGCTTTCCAAGCTTATAGCTGGTAGCCCTTCTCTGGCTATTTCTTGGGCCCATTTGAACCTCATCCATATGGGTGCAAAAATAGTGGACTGGACCTACTTTGTATGACATTTGTTTTTAATCCTTGCAGCTGGTCTACCAGGTTTCAGCAGGAGCATTTCCTTGGGGAGGTGCATGGTGGTCCACTTGAATGCCATGCCCTTGGATATCCTAACAGGAAGATTTAACTGCACCTCTGATTATGCCTTTGTGGATCTGGCAAAACTAAGATAGTGGAACATATTTTTATATACAGTACAGAATATACCACTAATGCCAAAAAAAAATACATTTCCAGAATGACCAAATAACATTTTATATAGAGCTAAAGCCAGTAGATAAGCTTACAATTACCATTCATAGTTTTGCCAAAATTTGCCAGATTAGCTGCAGGAATGTGTCCAATTCTAATCACACCTCACTGAAGATAAAGTGATTTGACCCTTCTTTTAAATGTTATAGCCTTGGATCGTACAAATACATAGCCATGTTTTCCAACTGCTTCCTTAAAAGATCCCAGGAGCTGAAACTTGAATTATTTTTGCATAAAGCATATGCTTTGCCATTGAGCTATTTCTCTTTTCTAGTCAAGAGTTTCTTCTACTTTTTCTCCAACTTTGATACGTCGCAGAGAAGAACTGAACGAGAAGCTAGAGCATATATATTCACATCACAGGGAAAGCTTATTTTTAGTGGCTCTGCTCAATGGGGTTGTCATCTCTTGACAAAACCTCTAGCTTCAAGAAAATGCCCTGCTGTCATTGGCTGTTCTGGCACAAGCGTAGGGACATTTTCATTCTGACAGCCATATTTCCACATTAAAGGGAGTGAAAAGTTACATGCCAACACAGATGAGACCCTAACCTTTATCCAATTGGCGGTCCTCAGCTAAACAAAGATCAGAGGTTTCTACTAACCATCCCCAGGTGTCTCCATTCAGGTTAGGAACAGGCACTGCTACGTTCAGCCAATGAAAAGCAGGGTTAGGGACAGTTAGGATTATAAAGCAAGGGACATGGCCTCTGCTCTAATGGTTTATGTTGCCATAGGTCTCTGCCACCCAACTGCAGAGAAATACTTTTTGTACAGGGTTATTTCTTACTCCCTCTCTAACAATGGGAAGAGAGATCCACAGTGAATGTTACAGGCTGCTTTCTGAAAAATATATAGGGTACCTTGAGGCACTCTGACAGAAGGGAAAAATAATGCCACCTCTCATACTGTGGGTGACTTCCGAGGGAAGAGATTAGCCAAATTCTCCTGCTGCAAGAAGCCAATAATTCTACTTTCTTCCCTACATGTTAATAAGACCCCACTGCTTGAGAATAATTACCCCCTTGTTTCTTCAAAATTGTAATGCAAATGAAGATGTGCCTTTGGACTACCTAATTTTCAGCACTGTACTAGCTGAAGCTCAGCAAAAACAAACAGAGCTTGCATCATCATAACCTTTAGGATGGCGAAACAATCTTCTGCTGTAAAAAAGTGATTCAGACTCTTGGAAAGTTGGAAGAAGTAGGTTTTGTTCTTAGCAGTGGCGTGTGCCAACGTTACCAGAACCAACTACTGGAGAACTATAGCTGCAAAAAGTGCATCTCTTAAATAGTAGGGTTTGGAAGCTGGATGGAGGAAAGTCCAAATGAATTAAATAGGAATCACAGTGCTGATGAGTAATGATGGCAGACCAAAAGCACCCGATACACAAGGATGTTTATAGGTTCCTAAAGTGTTGTGTAAGAATTTGGCAGTTGAAAATTTTCAGATTTTCATACCTAAGGTGGAACAGGTGGACAGCAAAGGAAGCAAGATGGGCCCCTGGCAAAAAGTTGGGTTAATCCCACCCCTGCTCCAAACCAAATGTCTAACAAGCACAGAATAAGTGCTAGGGTGCTATTCATGAGATCTCAGCTCAGATTCTCAGTGCCGAGTATTTAAACATCAAATGAGCAACAGAGAAGACTCGGCATCTACTTGTGGTATCAAATACATCAAAAGGATCAAAAGGCATGATCATAAATATGATAGGTGTCAAGCCAGTATACCTCACTCTCCCTATCTTTTTATCTAAGAGGTAGATGAGTTGGCAAGTCTTTTTGAAATCAAGAAAGAAATGAGGAGTGAGAAATCTCTAGTTTGGAGAGAGTTGTCTGTCAAAGGTTTCCAGACGGTGTAATAATTGGAAAGACCTGTATGATATGCTCAGCATACTTTTAACTCGTTTCACTCATTGTAACCCACACTCGCCTAGGCAGGGGCACCTAGCCTCACCATAACCAGCCGCTCAGAGCTTCAAGCTACTTTCTTTTTCTCCTTCATCCATCGCGTTTCAGTTGGCTAATGTGTTCGGTGCGGTCAAGGTTCACATTGGACTGAAGTTGTAGAATATTTCTTCCCCCCCCCCCTTTCCTATTTTTCCCATTGACGTTTTTTCCCTTTGGGCTGCCTTGCCTTCTGCCCCTACCCATAGGCATCAGCTGCCACTAAATCTAGGCAGATCAAATGCGCATGTATCTCTTATTGCTCATCCCTCCATTCCTTTACTGTTATCAGCTGAGGAATTACCCATTAAGTGTGCAGATATCACCTGCACAAATGTGCTTTTCAGTTTACTGTTTTTTTTAATGCATTACCTTAAATCGTGACCCATCCTAAGACTGCTAGAATAGGATACTAACATCAATATACTTTCTCTAAAATGAGGCAGCAGCTTTGCAAGACAGTAAACACCTTGGGTGTTTGACAGTCCTTTGACTGCTTATCCTGTGTTGAGACTGAAATAAAATAAAAACCTTAGTAAGAGAAAAACATATGATTACCAAGCTTATGACCCTGACCTCTAGCATACTCATGCAGTATTTGGATAGCCCTTGACTGTATTGTACTCCAGGGGGGCTATTAGATGAAATTCTGCCATCTACTGTCTCAAAAACACAGTGTTTGTCCCTCTGTTTTTCACTCCTAGCAAATGTGTTTCCAGCAGCCCATCCCCTATTCACTTGTTGTTTTTAATAAACTCCTGAAAAATTCTCTGCAAATTCAAAGTGTCTGCTTTTTCCCAACATCAGATATTCATCTGTGCTATTACCTTGCCTTTTTGAAAGCATTTAATAACGCATGAAAGATAGCAATGACCTTTTTTCCTCTTTCAGCAGGGCTAACTAACCTTTCCATACAAAAACAAAAAAAAGTTGCCAAAATTCTTTTGGACAACTCCAGAATGCATAAAAGATAGAATCTATTGTTAAGGTCTCATGAGTCATTAAAACAGATACAGAGGGACAATTATTTACAAGTATCCATCCAATTTACAAGCAGTTTATTAGTTTTATTAGCTCCTTAAATTCCACTACAAATTGCTACCTTAAGTACTGCAAGCCTGACAGATGAAATACTGCAATCAGTGTTATCAAGGGCAAAACAATATCGATCCCTAAAGTTAGGATTAGCATGACTGCTGTTCTGCATGCCACTGAAGATGCATATTCCTTCCAGCTACCTCTGGTTAAATTAATACTTGTAGAAGTCATGTGATTTACACACAACTTCCCCTTTGACTCAGTGGTACAGGATCCGCTGTGCATGCAGCAGCTTTCAGGATCCACCCATGGGACCTCTGTGGAAGAAGGAAATGGAAATCCACTTCTTTATCTGGCCAAGAGAATTCGTAAGTCTGCCAGCATTGTCACCAAGAACTGAGTTCTACCTAAGGGTGGATGGATGGATTTCTCTATTTTAAATATACGCTGCTTCCCATTAAAACAACTAAAATCAAAATGGTTATGTAGAAACATGATTCCCTTCCTCTAATTGCATGCCAAACCTGATTCTGACATGGGAATAAAGACCTGTTCCTTACTTCCAAGAATAAAGGCTTGTTAAATTTTATCTTATGAATCAAGGAAAATAAACCAATAAACCTCTCTCCCCCCCACAACCCGCCTCCCCAGAGTCTTCTGATTTGAGCAGCTCCAGTCTGCTAACCTTCCCTTCCTTCCCACTTCTTTTATTCCTTAAATATCTAAAACCAAAGAAGAGGGGGAAATGGGAAAATTAAACATGCAGTCCAGATGATTTACAAGAACTGGGATATCTTCTGTTCCCGTTGAAGAGAAAACTTATCTTCTTTGAAGGCATTAGAAATGGTAGAGGCTTACAACACATTTGGGTAAGACTTGGGAAAATTAAAGTAATACAAGTTGCTTTGATGGACCAGAGACAAGAATTACTAATTCAGTACATCTAATGAAGTAGGCTTAGTCTATGAAAACTGCCAACCTCTATCCCTTTTAGTCTCTTAAGGTGCTAGGAGACCCCCTTGCTTACTGATCCAGACTAACACGGCTACGGCTTTGAATTCTAATTCCCTAGCCTAGTGTAAATTTATCTTTCAGAACTGGCAAGAATGGACAGCGGCTCTTCCCAAGAGAGTGGGGGAAATGGTAGAATTGATGTCTCACTGTCAGAATGAGGACCAAGGCCGTTCATATCTTTCCTATAATAAAATGTTGAGCACCTCTCAGGAAGAATGGCAAAATGTCCTACCCAGTTCCTTTTTACAGTTGACCTGGAAATAACTTATCTAGAATCAGAGCAGAAGTCGAGTTGAAATCTGGCCCAGCTATGTTTAAATTTTAATTCATCTTCGATCTACTTTCAGAGTGTGGGGGCATATCAGCAAAATGGTGAGTTATTTTCCTTCTGTGTTATCTACCTCCGAGGAGGAATTTTCTTTGGCTGGATAATGTGGAAGGAAAACTGCCTGGCACTGTGCTGATACATGCATTCTCTCACTCTGAAAGTGGAGCAAGTGCTCACAAATGGGTTTTAATACACTTTCAGAGTGAGAAGACGCACCAGCAAAGTAACTATTCATTTTCTTTCCACAGTATTCAACCCAAAGATAGATTCTATGAGTCAGACAATGCTGAAAGAAGGTAGCTTGCACTTTGCTCCTGTATGTTTATTCTGAAAATAGACTGAAGCTGAATTAAAACTTAGATGTGGATGCAGCATTTGTGTAGAAAGCATTACCCAAGCAGGGCTACAACTCATCTGCTATCATCTTTAGATGTGAAATTTAAATTTGGTGACTTCATTTTTTACCTAAAACAGTGCCCAAAGCTCCCCAATAGCTCCAACACCATCCCATTCCCAGGGCATATTCTAAAAAGGAAGACACAAGCATCATTGTACTACACAAGGTGACAAGTGGAAATAGCTTGTATGCTGCCTTGAGATACATGATGAAAGAAAAGTACAAATCAATTTTTTAAGGAGTATTGGGGACTAACAGAAAGCCTACAAGATCAATGGATAGATTTGCTACATTGCTTTCCACTTCAATTGTTGGGACAATCATTTAAATTCTGCAAACTGTTGAAAGACACTTCTATATTTTTTTTAAAAAAAGATCTTCCCTGATTTCTGGCCGATCCCTGCTGGACCCCCAGATGAATATAATCAGAATTACCGGTCACAGATAGGTCAATCTGTTTGGGGTTTGCCCTATCAACTCCAACAAACGAGCAACAAGTTAATCTAATGGAAGGTACAATCTCTGTTGGGCAGGCAAAAACAGTACAATGTATGTAGTGGGACATCTACTGATTTTTCTGGTGAATGGAAGACTGCCATAGTTTCCTGTAACTGAGAAATCTCACTTTGCTGCTAATTGTTTTAAGATTAAATCAGTGCATTTTGTATTTCCACTGAGTCCTTCGGTGCATTCCACCAATTTCCTCCCGTTTGATCATACCTACTTCAGACCTCAAGCTTCTTCTGTCTCAGCCAATAGGAGTGAAAGCAAGTGTGATACTGTCTACCATTATTCTTTAAGGTACTTGTGCCATCTTTAAATTATTTTTTAGGACTGAAGTGTTAATTCAAACTATTTCCCACCTGTACATGGTCATAAACTCTCTCCAATTTAGACTTATGCCATGCCAGCTTGACATGGAATTGTACCTTGTGATGTCCTGGCTCAAATTGAAACTCATATGCTTCAGCACTCATTAAAACAAATGTTTTCAGCCCAGAGGGTCATCGGTTTATGGAATTTGCTGCCGGAAAAGGTGGTAACAGCAACCAGCCTAGATGGCTTTAAGGAAGGGTTAGACAAATTTATGAACAACAGAGCTATCAATGGCTACTAGAAAGATTCCTAAGTATATCTTTCAGGCTGTGGGGACAAGCAGGACATTTCTAAGGCCATTTGCTGGGATTCGAGAGCAGGAGGTTTGCCCTTGTCTCTTCTTGAGATGCCCATGGGCATTGGGCCACTGTGTGCGACAGGATGCTGGACTAGATGGGCTGTGGCCTGATCCAGCAGGCCTTTTCTTATGTTCTTATGTACAGTTCCTTTTCTTTTTGTCTTAAACCTTTCTCAGCTATGTTCTCTTTACTTGATTTTCAATGTCCGGCTCTGTTCCAACCGTTTTCTTCCTCCTTTTTCCCCTGCCAGATTTTAGGATCAGAAAGGCCTATCCTTATCTTCACTTATCCATTTTTGCCTTTATTTCTTTCACTCCACCTAACTAATGTTCATGATATTTCATCACAGCTGCTCTTTTACCAGTCCCCTCCTTGCTAGTTACCTGTTTCCTCATTCCACTATTGTCTCTGTGATAGACATCAGGAGCTGGTCACAACTGATGCATGTGCATGGTATAAATTTTGAATTTGAATACAAATAAACACATAAATGAATGCAAACAGCAGAACTGTTGAATAAAATTGCCTAGCTTCCCATCTTATTTAATTCTATCCCATCCTATATCTGAAGGTCACAATAAAATAATAAATACACTGATGGATGGCAGATGATGGGTACTATTAGGTCTTGGCTGACTCATCCTTGACTGTGTGGGCACCTCCATGCAGTTTTCTTGGCAGAGCAACAGAACTGGTTTGCCACTGTCTACTTTGGGGTTGGGGAGAGATGCTGAGGACTGAACTGCCAATCCTTTGCTTTAGCTCTACTCTCTGGGCAGTGAAATGGGAAAAGAACCCAGAACTTTGCTCCATTAAGCAGGGACAGAGCTCTTTCCACCAAAACTGAAGATGTAACAAATCTTTCCCAGCTACACAGGGATCCCCATGAAATACCTGCCGGCGCTTTATGCCCTAACGGGGATTGCTCAAGCACCCATACCACTGTTGCTAGACTACAACTCCCATCAGCCTCAGCCCATCTGGCCAATGGCTGGAACTAGCCAGCTGTTTGAACGCTGGCACCCCCTGGCAATCCCATAAAGAATGCTTCACTCCACACAAACACCCATGAAAGGAGGGCAAGATTTTCCCCATATAAAATAACCCTCTACAAGGAGCCACACAAGCCCTTGCCCCAAGTTGTATATGAATGTTTAGGAGAAGAGTTGGCTTTTCTACCCCACTTTTCTCACCCATTGAAGGGGACTCAAAGCGGCTGACAAAGCTTCTGTTCTCCCCACAACAGACACCCTGTGAGGCAGGTGAGGCTGTGAGAACTCAGAAGAGAACTGTGACTCGCCCAAGGTCACCCAGCTGGCTTTGTGGGGGGCATGCAGCATCAAACCCGGTATTCCCAGATAAGATCCGGCTCCCTAAGCTCTAGGCCAAACTGGGGCGAAACTAATCCCTGCTGCATTTGACAGATTGACGGACTGAGTGCGGCTTCAGGTCAGATTTGACGCTTTCAGAGTTGATACCTTAGGGAATCTGTATACCGGATATATCCGTGTACGAACGTCCGAGTTCGGACAAATAACGAACCTTACGAATATCCGTGAAGCATCCCAAGGACGGGGGGGCCTCGCGCGGGGGCTCTCCCCCTCCCCCACCCGCAAAGCGTGTCCCCCCCCCCGTTTCACAGGGAGACGGACGGTGCCCTCGCCGCTCTCCCCTCAGTCGGGGGGCGGGATTCAAGAGGGTCGCTCGCGCAGGCAGGAGGAGAAAGGGCAAGAGCCGCCGCCGCGCCCCGGCCCTGACGCCGCGGGGAGAGCGAACGGGGGAGGGCAATAAGGCTCCACGACGGGTCCGGACGGAGCAGGTGGCGGCAAGCAGGACAGCTTAGAACTTGAGGAGGAGGAGGAGGCGGAGGGAGTGTGGGGACTGAGGAGAAAATACGGCGCGAGTCCACCCAGAGACCCTCCGAGCGCTCAGCGAGCAGGCGGGCGCCGCGCAGGGCGACGCTGACAGACTGAAGCGACGACGACGACGGCCAGCGGGGGCGGCGGGGGGGCTGGACCGAGGAGGGGGCGCACACACACACACGCACATGCGCACAAGGCAGTAGCGGCACCTCGCCGACGACACCCCTTTCAACTCGCTTCTCTTTCACTCACACACACATGTACACACTCGACTCGCTCGCACGGACACGTCGGGCGGGGGCGGGGGGGGCGGTTCTTCTTTCTTCTCCTCAAGCCCGCTCGGTCCAGCCAGCCAGCCAGCCAGCGCGTCGAGGGGGGGAGAAGGGAAGCGCCGGGTGGGGCGCGGAGAAGAGCGGAGGCGCCGCTGGAGGAGCGGAGGCGGAGGCGGCGGTTGTTCCCTCGAGCCTCCTCCTCCTCGCCGCCATCCCTGAACTGAGGGGAACGCGGCGCGCGCTGCCTGCCTGCCTGCCTGCCTGCCTGCCGCCCGCGCTCTTTTTCTGCCGCCGCCGCCGCCGCCGCCGCTCTCTCGACTAGACCCGCGAAGAAGCGGCGGCGGCGGCGGCGACGGCGAGAGGAGCCACCTAAACACCTCCGGCGCCGCGTGCCGCCGCCGTTGCCGCCTTTCCTCCTCCTCTTTCCGGACGACGCGCCGCCGCCCCGCTCGTTCTTTCTTTCTTTCTTCCCAGCTTGAGGCGGCGGCGGCGGCGACAGAAAACCGACACGGACTGGACCTCCCTCCCTCCTCCCCTCGCCCCCTCCTCCTCCTCCTCCTCCTCTTCCTCTTGGAGTCCGTTGTTCCTCCTCTCCCTCACCACCACAAGAAGTACCGGCCGCCGCCGCCGCCGCCGCCCCCCTACTAGGTCGTCGGTCACGGGAGCGCGCGCCGCCCCTCCTCCTCCTCCTCTCCTCCGCGCAAGAGTCCCGCCTGGTGGGTATGAAGGGGCGGCCGGGCTGGAGGCGGCGGCGGCATGGCCAGGGCTCCTGCTGCTGCTGCTGCCGCTGGCGGCGGCGGGACGCTGTGAGGCGGGGGGCGAGGAGAGGCTGACTGGGGGAGAGGAGGAGGAGGAGGAGGCAGGAGAGGACCGGGACCCCCCATGAGCTCGTCCCGCTGCTGCCGCCGCCGCCACTGCTAACCCGGGTGCCTGCCGGGCTGCGGCCAAGGCTACTGCCTCCCTCCCTCCGTCCGTCCGTCCGCCCGCCGGCCACAGGTGCGAAGATGGCTCTGGTCAAGGTCTACTCCGGGCTGGAAGGTAACGGGGAAAAGGGGGAGAGGAAGGGAGCTCCCTCGGTTCCTCTCTTCCTCCTCCACCACCGCCACCATCATCCCTTCTCACTGGTGTCACCTCCCCTTGCCACCACCATCATCATCGCCACACTTACTACAGATATTCCCATTTTCCTTTCAATTTCTCCTCCTCTCGCTGCCGTTATTTAGCCGTGTTATTTATCCCACCCACCCCAGCGGGCATGGAGTCAGGTACTCGTAGCATTACACTGTCACGTTATATGGCACATATTTTCGTTCTCATCTCCCCATACTGTGGGTGCGTTCTTCTCGTGAGCCAGTTTGCTCCAGTGGTTAAGGAGCCCGACTCTTATCTGGGAATCCCGCTTTTGATTTTGTGCTCCTCCACGAACCCTGCTGGGTGACCTTGGGCGAGTCACAGTCCCTCACCTATCTCACAGGCGGGAGAAGAACAGGTCTGCCAGCCGCTTTGAGTCCTCTTAAATGGGTGAGAAAAGCAAGGTAGAAAATCCAACTCTTCTTCTTCTCATAATTATTTCTCATCTTCTCCTTATTCTCCTTACACCTCTTCGCACATTAACACTCCTGTTCCCCCTGTGTTACTGTTACCTATTTCTCATCACCATGTTTTTATTGCTGTTTTTATTTATACATCCCACAGTATTCCTGTTGATTTCTCTAACATCTATAGTCTTGCTCTCATGCTCCTTGCTGAATCCAAAACCCCATCCCAAGTGGGGATTTCTACCTTCTCCCTGGGGAATGAAATTCTTCCCCTTCACTGGGGGAAGTGATTCAAATTAAACTGAATGTACTTGATATCCCGAAGTGTTCCAAGTTCCTTAAAGGGAGAATGTATTTAAAAATGTATCTGAAGTTTCCATTTTCCCTCTGAGTCAATATTTGTTGGATTCAACGCTGCCCGTTATTCTCATCCCATGCTGGTGCAATTATGGCTATTTTATTGTTGTTTTATTTAAGGAAGTTAAAGAAAGCTAGAAAGCACAATGCGTACATTTTGCAAGTAAAAGGAGGAGAGATGATGTTAGAGATATTGAGGAAAAGCAAAGAATAAGCAGATTTTTCCCCTATGTCCCAATAAGTATAAAAGGTTTACATAGGATTGTGGTCATTATTTACAGAGAAGCCTTGCCCCCCCCCCAAAAAAAATTACCTTTGAGAATGTGGATTTCTCAGACTTAAGCCTGACCAAAACAAAAACAGAGAATAAACTAGTTATTTAGCTCAGAATGAAACCCTCCTCCAGTGAATGTAAAAGGGTTAATCTCTATCATCTGTCTACCCAAAGTGGCCCTCCAGCTGCTTTTTCCCAGCCATGTCCACCCCAGAGGTTAAGTAGGATTAATCTGACATCTGGGAAGGGGAAAATGCACTTGCTGCTTGTAAAAATCTAAGGCTGGCGCAATCACTTCTATCCCCAAAAAGCAGTGGGAGATGAAGCATGCCTGCCAAAGGAGGACGTTGCCAGGCCTCTCCTACTGAGTGTGTGTGTGGGGGGGGGAGTGTTCCCCACCAGTTTCAGCCTTGTTGACTTATAAGGTTTGTCCTTTTTTAAATTACTCTCTCAGTACTGTGCTACTTTGATACAGGGAGCTAGTGTTTTTCATCCCCATTCAAATTTCCGTCGCAACTAGTAAATTCTGTATTTTAAACTGGCGCTAGCCTGTTTGGAAGATGATAAAAAGATAAGCCCATTTTAAGTGTCTTCTTTCTCCTGGCTTCTGATTTGACATCCCTGTGTGGTTGTTCTTAGAGTAATGTCTGACATTCTGTGCACCATTGTTATGTCCTCAAACTGTTGATAGGAGAAAGCAGACCATTCCTTTCTCCCCCACAGGGACAGCCATGATTTCCTCAGGGTGCTGGGCCTTCCCATCTTCAGCCCTTCCTCCTTATTTTAAAGAAGTCCCAGGGGTTGGAATGTGCAAACATGAGACTTTAGTTTATCACCTAAGTAGGGTTGCTGCACTGTAACTTTCTGCTGGAAAAGCATTGACCCAAGTTGTTGTTGTTGTTCGGTACCACCAAATTGTGACTGGCTCCTAGTAGACCGCATGGGTGCTTCCTTGCAGCTTCTTGGCAGAAATGCAGATGTGTTTTGCCAGTGCCTGTTGTCAGGGAGAAACTGGGGATCCAACCACCGGCCTTCTGCTTTCCAGGCAATTGTGTGCTGTGCCTCTGAGAAAGTAGCACCCTCTTAATTCTGAGGCTGCTGGAATTAATCAGGCAGAAGTTCTGCACTCAATTATTCATATTTCTTGCAACTAAAATTTGCCCCAGATTTTGTCTCTTGTAAATTGTGAGCATTTAATGGGTAAGTTACACCGAACAGAGTGTAGGTCAAAACATTCCCCTATCTGCAAGGGAAATGGCACTGCTCCTCATGACTTTTTTATGTACTTGAGTTTATCCGAGTTGCATTGGATAGTCAGGGCTACTTAAAGTAATAGAAGAATAATTGCCTAGTTATTTCTCTTTTTCCTGTGTGAGCTTCAGTAGTAAGCTAAGAACTGAGCATTTCCCAAGACTCCTTCAACACTGTCAAAAGCTATTCAGGGATTTTGTCTCCTCAATTTGGTCTTATGCATTGTGATTTTCATTTTGTTGATACTGGCCACCTGCCAACTGAGTTGATCTTCCATAGTCAGGGTATCAATGTTAGTTCAAGAAGTTAGCTAAGGAAAGTTGACTGCTGATTAACAAGCCTGACCCAAGAAGTAAGCCCAAGAACCTGGGGATTTAGTAGCTAAATGAAGCTTGGATTTTCAGCAGGTCTGTTGTATATACCCTTAGTTATTCACTGTAGGAACAGGGTATTGGATGGAGTGGTCACTGCTTTAATCCAGCAGGACGTATATTACGTTCATACTTTCTTAATTCTGATTATACTGTAAGTAGAGCTTCCCCATTGAATGCATACAGCCTTAGGGATTGGCAGGTATTTGTTTTGCCCTTGTCACAAACTATCAAAAAGCTGTAGGATCATAGGAGGTTCCCCCATTAAAACTGCTGAGCTGTAGCAGAAGTGACACCCACTTAGCGATGATGATCGCATTGAATGTTGTGACAAGAACCTTGACCCAGGTTTCTTGCTTTCTTGCATCTGCATATACCAGCACAAGGGGTTGTTCACTTTATTCCTCCAAACTTTGAATCGTCAAAGTATGTATTTGTACTGTGTAGCCATTCATCACCTTTCCTAAGCAGGCATGGATGTTCCATCCCTTTAAAAAGAAAGAATACAAAGTTGTGAATTGTATTATCTTTCCATACTTTCCAGCTCATTGGAATTTTTGTTTTCCTTTGATTTCAAGTTTCAAATGATTTTTTTAAAGCCTTCATCTGAAATCTACTCATAAGACAACAATATCATATGTATTTTTACACACCCAAAGTGTATAGCATTTATGAAGTATCCAAAGGATACACTCCTCTCCTTCCCTCCCTCCCTTTCTTTCTTCATTAGAAGCTGTTAAGGACAAGATATGGAATTGAATACTTTTGCATGATTTGATTAAACAATTGTTCCAAGGAAATGGTGTTTTTGGAATGTTTGCTTCCCTAATTTAAAGCAGAGTCAAATAATGTACTGCAGATAGAAAGTGTGTTGTCTCTTGTGCTAGACTGACATCTTATGGTGTTTAAGTGACAAACTTAATCTTACTATGCATTAGTATACTTTCATATGATATGGGCAAGTTTGAGGCAGAAACTACAAACCCCAATTGCTGCTAATATCTTACCTTTCATTTGGATAATTTGCTAAAGAAGATAATGAATATTTAAAAGTTGAATGGGAGTGTTAAAAAGGCTGTAGTCCATCAGATTTTTCAGACTGAGTCTGCCCTCCTGATGTTCCCCAGGACCTCAGGTTTTTGATGAGCTTTAATGAGAATAATGCTAGTAGTAGTAGTAGTAGTAGTAGTAGTAGTAGTAGTAGTAGTAGTAGTAGTAGTAGTAGTAGTAGTAGTAGTAGTAACAGTTAACACCACAATAAAGCTCGTTATGTTTCAAGCAATTCAGTTATTTGTTATTTATATCCCATCTTTTTTCCAAAGAGTGCATGCAGCAATGTAATACCCCTGTGAAATAAGTTTGGCTGAGAGGTTCTGCCTGGCCTAAGGTCTGTTATTACCTGTTTTGCATTGATTCTGTCTAGTTAGACTATTTCATGAAATTCTGTGATTGAAAAGGATGATGTGTATGAGGTAAGGCACTTGGGCCTAATCCCCAAAAGAAACTGTGGCACAAATAGTTCTCAATCTTTTTGAAAGTTGTAAGCCTTCGAAATCCCTTTGTTGGTAGTTATTAGAGAAACAAGACATTGTCATGGTGATACATTTACTGAGATCAAACCCCTTTCCTGTATATGTTTGTTTAGGAAGGCAGTGAAGATTCACCTCTTTGCCCTAGCCTTTGGTTAAATGGGAATATACTGTCTCTTCCCACTTTACAGACACTGTTACTGTTTTAATATATACTATTGCTGTTTTAATGTTTGATTTTAAATGTTGTTATCCTCCCTGAGACCTTCAGGTATAGGGCAGGATGGACATACAAATAATAAATAGTTTAGTTTTCTTAAACATTCTGTTATTAAACATGTACAATGGACATCTTTGAGAAGTTCTAGAGAAACTCTGAATTTCTAGCGTTGTACTGAATATACTGTACTAATGCCCAACTGGTACCAAGGTATTTTACATGCGTGTTTTAAGTCTGTGAGCCATCTTTGGAGCAGTCTCCTGTTACAGTAGGTTCCAGTGACATTTTTGCAGCAGGGCCTGCTCAAATTGCTCATCCCATGTAGACGTGGCATTCTGCAGGAGACACAGCCTCACCATGGACTGGTCTGCAGTGTAGACAAAGCATTTCTCAGTCCAGAGCCTAACCTACCCACCTTAAGAACAGTGTTGTTGAGGCCTGAGTTTTGTTCCTAGAAATGAGAAATACAGCACCCAAACATCTGTTAGATGTGTACAGTAATTATGGTGTTCCTTTAGTAGTATGTTTAAATATTAAACTTTATTCTTATTCCTATTTAATAACTCCTCAAAATCAAAACAGTATTAATCTTTTTTTCTTTTACAGAAGGTCAAAAGTCACTATATTCCCAGAATCTAGTCCCTGGTATTTGGGGATATTAGTGAGAAAGAATTGGGGGAAAGCAATTTGTTACATTTAAAATACATTTGTTACATTCAGGCTTGTACTTCTTCTAGTGCAGAACTGAGTCATTGCATCAGAAGGAAAAAATCTTTAACGGTGTAGTGCTAAAATAAACCCTCAGATATAGCAAGTTTGTACAGTGACTTCATTCTATCCCAATTCCTTACGTGATAGAAGATCTAAATTCTGCTGATGTCACTTGCTTCAGTTCAATGCACAGATCACTAGTATGGAGCTATGAAAAGGTCTTCTGTTGGTATATGTGAGGGGGGAAAGCCTCACTGGATTTGGTACAAAAAAAGTGACTGTTTTTTTCTCCAGAAATCTGCTGGAAATTTTGAGGTAACATTCAATGCCGTTTTGTGGTCCCCATGCCACAAATCTAAACAAAAACAGAACCTTTATCTTTTGTTTCAGTACCTATGTTTTTCATGAAGCATTATCTTCCTTTGCTTTCCATTACAGTTTACTTTGAGACATACCGGGAGATCCTGGAATGGAAGCTATTGCTGTTTCAAGCAGAATTAATTCCCTCCATTTTCAACTTACTTAAAGGCTTGCTGTGTTCTGATGAGAACACACAAGCAGAGATATCTGCCTCCATGCTGAAACAAAATGTGATAGGATGCTGGTAATTAGCATAAAAATCCTCAGTATGTAAAGGTGAAGTAATGTTGCAGTAATTCCACAGTTTGCTAAGTTAACACACTAAGGGTTTCTAGGGCGAATTGTGTTAAAGACAATATTCTTTTCTCTGTAAGTAGTTTAATAAGAACCATTCAGCACTCACTCTTTCCACCCCAAATTTTACCAAAATCAAACCCAACTCAGATCCCAGTAATGGCTTTTCTATTCCCTGTCTCAGTCCCCATGGAGTGTGTAACTTGATAAAATATCTAGCACTATGAAACATGGGCAACAGCTATATAATATCTGCCGTGACAAATTTGCAAAGCACTTTGAGGACAAAGTCACACAGATTTGTGGGGAATTATATATGACCAATGTTACTGTGAAACAGTACTTAACTGGGATAACTTAATCACTTTCATCGCTGTAGCTAACATTTCAGAGAAGGCCTCAGTGCTTGAGAATATTAGTGGTATAGAGCCTTACTGGGACAGTCAAAATCTAGTTTCATCATAGGTATCTTGAATGCTTAGAACAGTGGTTTGATTTAGATCACAAAGCTACTCTTATCAGATTTATCTTTTAAAAATCGGATTTAGCATATTAAAGCAAAACATCGTCCATAGCTGTGGTGCCATTAAGTCGAACTTGATGATGGAAGTGGACTTTCAGCTATTCCTGTCCTGGCCAAATCAAGAGAATTAAACTATTTACATTGTTGTATAGTCACTATTTTTCTGCTTCCCTTTCGCCGGCTGATATCTTCTTAGCATCAGCATTTGCTTGCTGTAGTAGCAACTGTCATAGCTTAGGTCCCTTCTGCACTGGGTCATATTTCAGATTATATCCCAGAACAAGGACTACAGTCCTCATGCATAGTGCAGACCAATGTTTCCCAAAGTGTGGTATGCGTACCCCCAGGGTACGGGAAGAGTTTGGTGGGGGTACGCGTGTATGTACCAAAAAAAGAAAAAATAAATATATTTTGATTTTTATTAAAGCATATGTTTTTTATGAGGGGTACTCAGCGTTACGAAAATTATAGAAGGGGTACACATATGTCAAAAGTTTGGGAAACACTGGTGCAGACTGTAGTAGGCCCCAGAAAGGATCTGCCATATTGTGCAGTAATTTGCATAGCATAAAGCCCAGTACAGAGGGGACCTCAGTTAGCTCTCAATTAACATTGGGACTTTCCAGTCAAACTCAGGCAATCCTATCTTGACTGATCTGTTGGTTAACCCAAAAGCAGGAATTCCAACAGTAGAGGCAACTGCCCTCCAATGCCAAGATCAGTCCCACCGTTTAGCTTTATGACACAACACAAAGTATGCATTGAAAGAGTAAGGTTTTGCTGCTCTAAGTGGGGGGGGGGGGAGTTAGTGCTGATGTCAAGTTTCCAAACTCTTCAGTGTGTTATTTTGTCATTGTTTTCCTGACCAGTGAGAATGGGAATGGTGGGAAATCTAGCCAGTCACATACTACTTGTAATGTTGTGTCCCAGACAGATTTTCCATTTGAGATATGGATGGACATTTATGTTACAGCTGAGTGAAACTGTGATTTTTTTTTTTAATACAGTGACTTTCACAAGGTATGTGCAGGTATAGGGTTTAAGTCAGCAAGTCCCTCTGGCTAACTTGTCAGTCTGGGGTATCTAAAACTGTAATAGAGACATAATGGTTGAATATTATTCCACGTACTTTTATATCTGGCAAATGTTCTGGTTATTTGGATTTTTGCCCAGGGAGGAAAGTCTTTCAAAATCTTCAGAAAACACAACAGAATTTGTTTTACTGTTGTCTTGTCAGAATTGCTGAGGAAGAATGGAAGTGAAGGAGTATACAGTAGGGGAAATGGAAAGAGAAGTAAAGGGGGTGAAGAAGCAATGAATGAGAAAAGAAAAACCCAAATGTCTAGGATCTTTGGCGCCGTGTCTTCACGGCAATCTTATCTCGGATTCAAAACGTTTTCAATCCTCTGAGTCCGCACGGCAGTTTGGCTTAACACACTTTCTCCATGTTAAACCACCCCAAAGCGTGGTGAATCTCAATCCTGATTTCAACAGGTCTCCCTCCGGTTCGTGCACTTGAAACGTTTTACATTTTTTACTGTGGGGACCGTACGGTGTTAAGGGATGAGAATCCATGTTTAGGGTTTCCTTCCCCCAATAGCTTGCTTCCAAAGATAGTGATTTCATTGAAAAAAATCCACCCTCAAAACAGCCACTATAAAAATCCAGTCCTTAAAGCTACACTGTAGTGATCTAGCCTCTTCACACCTTAATAACAATGTTGCAGTTTTGTGCAATTCTAGCTCTTTGAAAGTTCTGACCTTTAAAAAAGGGAAAGGAAAGGAAAGCCCTGGAGTTTCTGTTTTAAAGGCTGTGGCTGTGAAGGGAGTTTGAGTTGCTGCTGCTGCTGCTGCTGTGTGCCCTGGGAAATGGGGAGAGGAGGGCAAAGAATCGCTGGCTGCTGGTGCCGTTTTTCCTCCATCCAGGCAAGGCAGCCACCCAGCTAGGCTCCGTGAAGGAGTCTGTTATGGGTGGTACGTTCACGCCAGAAGGAAGAGGACAGGGCAGCCCTGAAAAGCAGCTTTTAAAAGGTAGCCACTGGAGTCCCCCCTTGAGTCACATACATCCTCAGAATCCAGATTGAATGCGATTAAGCTGAAAGTAATGGGAACAGGCAAATTCGCATTTGCATCCGGTTCTGTTATCTCGGTTTAGGGAAAGCGAAATAAGGTTGCTGTGAAGACACAGCCTGGGTGTGTTCCCATCTGAGCCTCTTAAAACGCTTTAAAAACAAAACAAGAAAAAACTGATGCAAACGCACATTCTGGCTGATCCCACCTCAGTGGCTTTAAACTGCTGTCAAGTCCAATTCAACCCCAGTTTTGCTGTCCCCTCACTAAATGCTTCAGAATCACATTAGGGTAAGTGAATCTTTTCTCCCCCCGCTTGCCCCTGTTTCCTGCTGAGGCACCCACCCCTGACTCCCAATTGGATCCTGCAATGATGTGCTAGAGGGTGGGGATTTCCAGATTACCCCCTCCCCTCCCCTCCCCTCCCCTCCTGTCTTTGTAAAAGACCAGCTGTGACCCAGGGAAGGAGAGAAGAACCTCACCCCCATGCCCCACTGGTGACTGAGCACGCATGCAGCTGGCCAGGCAGCACTCTCTCTCTGCTGCTGCTTTTTTGCTTCTCTGCAACTGTGAGATCAGAGGAGAGAGAGAGAGAAGGAAGGACTTAAAAGTGATCCTGCCGAAGGAAGGGTGGCCAATGAAAACCGCTGGAGATTCTGCCAAGGAGACAAAAACAGAAGGAAGAAAAGATGCTTAATAAATGCAACCTTCACCCCCCCTCCCCGCCGCCGCCACTTCTGTCTCTCAGCCAAATAAAATGCTTCTAGGCAGGGCCTCTGTCACCCCATCTAGGAAGGCTCCTTTCTGGCAGGCCGACTGGCCAGTGGGCGGGTTCAAAGGTCCGTCTCCAAGTTTGATCACACTGAGCGATCCCCCCACCTTGCTTTCCCTTCACCTTTCCCCTCCCGTGTCCTGCTAAGTCATCTTTTTGAAGGAGAACTATCATCCACCCACCCGGCAGCCGAGCAGAAAAAAGAGAAAGCGGTGGGAAGTGGAAAATGAAACTTTGTTATCAGTGTGAAGTGGAGTGGTTGAATTGTTACTTCTTATCAGGCTGAATTGTTACTTCTCAGCTAAAAATGAACCCTGTGTTCTGCAGAGGGGAAAAAAGGCTTTAAATCTGGCACTTTAATAAATCTGGCAAGGGGCTGTCCTGCGCAAGGTGAAACCCCACCCATTTCATGATGTATCTGTCCCAATACTGCTGTAGCATTCCCAAAGGAATAAAGAAGTATTTTTAAAGCAAAAACGGGGGGGGGGGGATCTGAAAAAACTGGTTTTTTATTGCGGTTTTTAATTGCGGTTTTTAGCTATATACTCCTCAAACAACACTTGAACTGAATTGGTAATGGGGACAAAGAAATTTCACATCGTTTGGAAATTACTTTTTAGCATGAGTGGAAAGGCAGCCTTTATCTGTTTTAATTGCCTTATCTGCTACTCACCATGCTATTCTTGTAGGCATCTCTTCTATAATACACATGGTGCTCAACTATTTATAGAATCAGCATGAGCTTTTGTAAAAACCAATCAGATTTTATAAATCCTTCAGGAGGTTTGTTTCTGTAGTTGTTGCAGTAAAAGAAGTAAAATTGCTGGATAGTGGCACTGAAAAATGTGGTGTTTCTTGGTTTTTTCTTCTTGATTCAGAATGCTGAAAAGCTAATACCATGGGAACAAACTTTTGTCCTTTCCTCCCCCCCCCTTTAAACTGAGCATATATATAAAGGCAACCACAGTGGGTAGACTTGGGCTGCAACATCAGAGCTAGGGATTGTGATGTCTGCTCACCAGGCATCTGAGAGAAAAATTCACACAGCACTAGAACCAAAGGGCACTATGAAGCAGATGAGCAACAGAGTTAGGACAGACAAGGGAAAGTATTTGTTAAATCTATCTGTGGAATTTACTACCAGAAGAGGTGGTGACAGCAACCAGCCTGGATAGTGTAAGATAGACCAATTCATGGAGGACAGGATTATCAGTGGCTACTAGAATGGATGCCTAGGTAGTACCTCCAGGTTAGAAGGATAGGCAGGATGTCTCTAAAGGCCATTTGCAGGGATTTAAGGCAGGTGAAAGTTTCCCCTTAGTCTTCTGCTTGAGATGCCCAGAAGCAGTTGGTGGTCCACTGTGTGAAACAGGATGCTGGATTAGATGGGCTGTGGCCTCAATCAGCAAGGCTCCTCTTACGTTCTTATGAAAGCCTGCGAGTAATCTCAGAAGTGTCCTTCCCACAGGCCTGAAAACAACTCTAGAGGTGCTAGACATCTTTAGGGGCCCACAACATCTCCACACAGACAGATGACAGCTGTACAGGCAACCTATCTGGCCTGCACTCCCATGTGTCAGAATTGTTTACATGCGGCACATGACCACCTTCTGGCACACTTTGCAGCACAGCAAGAAATATTAGGCCTATTCGCACTTGGCTGTATTTTGGAATATATCTCAGGACAGGGTGTTCTTGTCCGCATGCTAATGCAGACTCTGGCAGGCCTCATCTGGGGCATCCTTTAGTCTACACTAGCATGTGGACAGCAGACGCTTATTCCAAGATATATTCCAGAATAAAGCCAAGTGCGAATAGACCCATTGTCTTGATGTCCCTTCAAAACCGTGAAACTTTTGTTCTCAAGCTTTGAAATTAATGAAGTGTTGAGACTCATAGCACACCACATCTCTGGGTCATGACCAAGCACTCCTGCCCGTAAGGTGCTGCAAGCCGTTGTGGAACCTTTATGCAGTCTTTATCACTGCCAGATAGAAGTAACTAGTTGCCCAGAATATTGTTTGCACCATAATTTTAAAGCTTATGTGGAGTTCAGTTAGTTCCCATTAAGAACTACTGTGAATGTGGTATGTAACATATATTGCATCATAGAAATTGTTTCAATAGAATGTAGTGGTTTCATCTCTCTGCTGGGTATAAGCAGTATTGAGAGTTTGCCTCCCATACTCTCACGTAGCTCACGGCTTCAAAATATCTACCATTTCATTGTGATCATTTATTCAACTGGGCACAAGATTCAGTTCTTGAAAGGCAAATGCATAATGATGTTTAAGTAGTTCCACATCTATTTGCAGTCTCTATGGAGCTGGCAAATGCACACCGGCCATTTTTTGTGTGTTTAATATCTCTTTCAAGAATGTCATTTCATGAGGCAGAGATGATCTCTGTATTCAGAGCGTATGGTTTCAATCAAAATGTACCATCACAGATCCAGAGACACATAATGGCTACAGCAATTTAGAGCTCTACGAAACATCTTTTCTTGCCAGTTTTATTGAAGGAAGCTCCTGTTCTGTTGTTAGAATGTCAGAGAAAATGTTCCTCTTGCTTCATGTGCACCTTGCAGAAAATATACAACCACCCGTCCAATTTCCAATACTTTTTTTTCCTTTGCACCATAATTCTTCTCAAACGCTCATACCGTGATGGAGGACAACTCCTTTATAGACTTCCATTGTAGGACAAGCAGACAGGTATGACTCTATATGATTCTGTTTTTTCAAGCTGGATCACAAAACGTTTCAGCTTTGCTGAGAGCGTGTCAGTGAAGGGCCTTTATGCTTGGCAACAGCAGGCTGTCAAGAGCACTTGGCAGAACTATGTGAAGTAGCTCAGGTAATCCTATCGTTATATCCCTTTCCTTCCGCATTTGCCCCAGAACAATCTATCATTATATACAACTGATTTCCACATCCTCTTCACAGTAGCAAAGTATGCTGTGTGTCATCTCACCACAATTAGGAATTTTCAAAGTTCTGGAATTCTTCAGTTGACAGGTGGTCCAATAAAACGGAACTGAGTGAAATACATCCCTTTCTCTTGGTGATGTCTAATTAGTGGTATAGCATATGCCCTGGAGACCTATTATGAAAAACAAGTCTTTCTCCATTATGCTGCCTGTTCAATATCCAGAGTAGGTCAATAGTGGGTGGGATCAGTTAACTATCTGTGGCAGATGAGACACCGCCTGTTGAGTAGCCAGACTTTACTGTAGGTTAGTATTAATAAAACTATACAGTTCTGCCACATATGAAAATTTTAATGACCAGTTTGAAGTGTATCCCATTGTCTATGCTTAATCCAGAATGCAGGGAATGTATTAGTAAAGTTAACACCACTTAGAGGACTTCAGAGAGGTCTGTTTGATCTAACTGGAGACAGAAGACAAATGGTTCTGAGTTGTCTTGCGTTGTATATTGTACACTGTGTCTTTTTGTGTAGTAATTTTAGGGGGGGAATTAAGTATAAAGTTGGGCAGTTTTCTGGTAACATCTAGGTCAAAAAATTGCATTCAAACCTGTGTTCAAACCTGCCTTACAAGTTCAGAGGATCTCTACAGGTTCCAAGGCCTTTTTAAAAGAATATGAAAAAAAATCTAATTTCTGATCCAGTCCAAATATGAATTTTCTTCCCTATATCTTCTGTGTACATTGTACCTCAAGCTTACTCTGTTCATGCAGCAAATTGAGTGGATTATATCACTCCAAGGGTGAATTCCCATTACAAGCTTAAAATGGTTTTGAAACGGTTTCAATCCTCGCAGTCCCCATGTCAGGTTAGCTTAACACACTTTCCATGTGTTAAATCACCCCAAAGCATTGTAAATGTTACCACTCATTTCAACAGGTCTTGCTCCGGTTCGTGCATTTGAAACGTTGTACATTTCTTACTGTGGGAACCATACCGTTTTAGTGGGATGAGAATGCATGTTTAGGGTTTCCCTCCCCCAATAGCTTGCTTCCAAAGATAGTGATTTTGCTGTAAAAATCCACCCCTTACAACAGCTGCTACACTGCAGCCATCCACCCACTTCACACCTGATAACAGTGTTGCAATTTTGCGCAATTCTGAAAGTTCTGACCTTTAGAAAGGGAAAAGAAAGGAAAGCAGCTGCAGGTTCTGGGAGATGTGTGAATGTTTTTAAGGCTGTGATGGTGAGCAGGCAAAGGGGGCTTGAGTTGCCGCTGCTGCTGTGTGCCCTGGGCAATGGGGAGAGGAGGGGAAGGAATCGCTGTCTGCCCAGTGCTGTTTTTCCTCCATCCAGGCAAGCAGCAGCCACCCAGCTAGGCTCCCTGAAGGGATCCCTTATGGGTGGCGCATTCATGCCAGGAAGAAGAGGGCAGGGCAGCAACGAAAAGCAGCTTTTAGAAAGTAGCCACTTGAGTCCCCCCTTGAGTCAGGTACGCCACATACGATCCTCAGAATCCAGATCGAACACGATTTAAGTTGAAAGTAATGGAGTCAGGCAAATTCGTATTTGCATCTGGTTCTATTATTTAGGTTTAGGGAAACCGTATTAAGCTTGTAATGGGAATGCAGCCCAAGATGCGTTTGTGAAGGTAGAATTATATGGACAAATTAGGCAGGACCTATTAGGCTTAAGAGCAATTTGATATTCTAGGTGAATAAAAATTGGAAATCAAGTAATATTTTGTAAATCAATGTACATCTTTTCTCTGTTGTTCAAAGCATACAGTTTTGGTCAGTGAGCCAGTTTGGTTTAGTGGTTGGGGAGCCAGACTCCTATCTGGGAATACCAGGTTCAATTCCGCCCTCTCCCATGAAGCCAGCTGGGTGACCCTGGGCTAGTCACAGTTCTCTTCCGAGCTCTTACAGCCCCACCTACCTCACACAGTGTTCTGTTGTTGGGAGAAGAACAGAAGGTTTGTCAGCCGCTTTGAGTCCCCTTAGATGTGTGAGAAAAGTGGGGTAGAAAAACCAACTCTTCTTCTTCTTCCTGGCTATGCCTGTTTTTCAAGTGACAAGCTCAACTGCTTGAATCAATATCTATTGTTCACTAATTTATGGAGAACTGTGTCAATGAGAATAAAATAATTTTGGGTTGGCCCTAGCTGTCGTGAAAGTTTTGAACTCCATATTTGTTCATAAGAAACATACACACTAAGGAGTACCAAATCAGAATATTTAGAAGCCAGGAATCAAACCTCTAACCTTCTACTTGATAGTTCTTACACAAAAACCCGTGAGAAAATTAAGTAGCATTGGAAGCAAGAATGTTTCTTATGCCTTGGTAACTGCATTCTCTGAAATTAAACATTGTGTTCTTTGATGGCAGTTCTGAACTAAGATTGAATCCAGACAAGAAGGGGGAGGGCAGGTGAAGACTGGAATCTCAGAAGTGTAGCTGATCAGGCTGCATGGGTGGAGAGAAGCCTTCACCTGTCAGATGGCTGCTGGGGATTCCCAGCCACCATTTGATGAGCAAGGAGGCATTTTCCTCCCAGCCCCCACCATAGAGGGGATCACTTGCAATTTTCAGTTCTACTAAAAAATACATCTGATCCAGCTGCAGGCAGAAAGCAAGATTGGCTATGATTCTGAGACTGGATACTCGCAATCCACTGTCATTCTGGGATGAGGGAACAAGGATTCCCTGACCATCAAATGGCAAGCAAGCTATGGGTGGGGAGAACTGTTCTATTCCTTTTCTCAGTCTTCTAGCACTATAATTTCAATGTTAATATTTGGGGTGTCCTCCGTGTTTTCAAATAGCTGCTGCTGGTATTTCCCAGTGATTTTTGGAGTTTTTAACAGAGTGAATTAGTCATTACATCTAGTGGACTGTGCAACCACCACAAAACAATATGAATGCAAAGGAAATAGTTTTGCTATGGAGACAAGACCCTTCCCTCATTTTTCTGTCCAATAAGGAAGATAGATTAATCTGACTAAATTGACTGAAGATGTTGGTTTGTTAGTTTGTTTAAACAAAGCTGGCTTATTATCTAAACCAAACTTGCCTGCAGAGGGAATTGATCATCGATTAGTGGCAAATTAATGAAGGTTGATTAAAATTAATGAAAACTACTAATGCACCACTCAGGCTTAGATTCAATTTGTCTGTAATTAATTATATTTCTTCGCAGGCCTTTAATAGTGCAATGGTGTTCAGCAGCTTGTGGCTGGGAGCACTCCTATTCTGTTTGTCTTTTAATACCTAGACCAGGTAAAGATATAAGTTAGGTAATCCCCAATTACTTGTTACCTATAAATTTAATGAACATTCTTCATTTCCAGCTCACAGTGTTGAAAAGACCTTTTGTTTTCTCAATAATAGTTAAACTCTCTTTTGCAGCAGATATTATAAAATACGTCACTGACAATGCTGTTAGATTTGTCTGTACAAATTCTATATTAATTTTGGGAATAACTCTATCTTAAGTTAGAGGCTTTAAAATTAATAAGCAGTGAAATTAATAAAAATACTAAGAAGCAGCAGTACCTTTTACAGGATGAACACTTGATCTAGTTTTTGTGCCATTGTGAAATGATTATGAAATAATAGAGTGCCCTCCTTTTCCTCAGCCTTATCATCTCTCTCCTGCCATAGATTTAATATTGTTCTTTCTTCTGTATAAAACCCCAACAAAGTGTGGCTTTTCATGGTAAAACCAACTATTTTAAATATCTTACAGTTAATAAATAGGAACCACAAAAGACAAAAATGAATTTCAGGTTCCAAAAACTTGAGTGAAGAACTTCTTAAAACTGTTTAGAATTGGGGAGTATCTGATAATAAGCTGAAGGGAATTCTGCCATCACCAAAGTCACCATTCCAAATTCTTGTTACAAAAGTATAAGAGCCACAAATAGAAGTCCATCAACAGATTTTACTATATGAGATGGACACTACATAGATTGATGGTCTGGATTCTGATGCGTATATAGAGCTTCACTTGTGACTATCATGGCCTTGACTCAGAACCAGTGGTTCTGAAGCGGCCAGTGTAATGACTTCAAGACCATTGAAATAGTCTTTAGTGGTTTCATTTTACATTGGCTGCAACTTCTGGACCATAATCATGGCAGGAATTTAATAGACTCTAGCACTAAAGCAAAAGCTTTTCTGGTCAGGAAAGATTAATGCTGATATAATAGCCAAAGCTGAGAATAGATGTTGTGGACCATTGAGGAAATGTATGCCTAAAATGACAGAATAGAATCCAGAACCAGCCCAGTGCCACTTTGTCCAGAACATTCCTGGACTTGAGAAGTTGGCAGCCAAAGAGTTTCCATCTTGTCAGCATTTATTGTCTGCCACCCAGCTCATTGTAGCCTTAGGATAATTGTTCAGCGTTTTGACTGCCTTTCCTGGTTCACATGGAATGGAGAAAAAGAGAGGTGTAAAATGCATACGGATGACATGATACTCCAGATATCCAGATGACAGCTGCTCATACCTTTTAAAAGATGTTAAGCAGGATAAAAGATAAGATGACTACTTTAGAACACCACAGCTTGTTTGAAAAGACACCGAGAAGCTCACTACCACTAAGTGACATGCCAGAATTTCCTCCAAGGACACCCATATGACCTACTCCCTTTAAATAAGCATTTTCTACTGCTTGAACTCCGTATCAAGTGGATGTGATCATTAGGATAAGCAAGAGTTCAGAGGATACGTAGTACGCCTGCTAAGGGTCCTTTCCACATCATCCTCAGGCCATAGTAGAATTTATGGTACTCCAGGAGCTGCATCAAGAATGATAAAATAAGCCCAGATTGAAGTGGTGTGCGGACTTCAAAAGAAGCTCACAAACCAACTTTCAGCAAGAAAGGTACTAGCTGCTACCATTCTCAACAGTTTTGCTAGATAATTCACTGAGAATAAAGTACTGGTAGCAAAGTACTGCATCTTTGCTTCCACTGTGTTCCCCCTGCCTTTTTTTTTTTTTTTTTTTTTTGTTATATTGAAAATGAATTCTATGTACCTTGCCTTCATGGTTGTTATACCTACCTGGGTAGGATTATAGTGATGAATGTCTCAAAGTCGGAAAGCACCCGCCTCCTGTCATAAAGATGGCAGTGGTTTCCCCACTTCCTGCTATCCGTGTTAATGTACCATTTTGGTTGATGACCTGCAGTGAAAATCAAGAGAATGTGATTCTGTTGGTTCTTCTTATTGATCATGATAGCATTCTGGAACATCTCTGCAAGTTGGAGATTGGGGACACTGTGTTACAGTGGTTCTGGTCCTACTTGTGAAGTTATTTCTTAAGGACAGCATTGGGGAGTCCTGCAGGACACCATTTTGTTCCCCACAGTATGTCTAGATGAAGCTCCTGGAAGCAGTCATCCAGAGTTCTGGAGTGAGACCTCATCATGGCACTCAACTCTGTTTCTCCTTTCCGTCTGAAAAGGTGGTTGAAGTGCTGGAGCAGCGCTTGCAGGCTGTAATGGACTGAATGAGGGCCAGTAAACAGCAGCTGAATTTTGGTAAGATAGCAGCTCTATGGGCTCAGCAGTTTTTAAATCTGGGAGTTTATTTCAGAAGTTGTCCTCTATAGCATAGAGTTCCCCTTGTAAAGATCAAAGTCTAGGATTCTTTCTGGGTCGGAGATTATCAATTGAAGGACATAGAGCAGTGATGGCGAACCTTTTGCGCTTGGTGTGTCAAAATTCGCCATCACTGACATAGAGGCTGTGTTCACACACAATTTTTTTCTAAAGGCACCTCAAAGATAGCTCCAATATGTTTCAGTGGCGGTATCTGTCAGGATGTTTTTGCTCTTACTTGTCTTAATCTGGATGAGCTGGTTCAGATCAAGAAATGAAGGCAACACTTGGACCAGAACAACATCACCTGCACTGCAGTGGCTGTTCTCCATGCCGGCCTCTGTAAGCTCCAGCAGCCAGGAACAAAGGTTCCTGACCTCAGAGCCTCTCAGGGACCCATTTTGGCAGAGGCATGCTAATAAAATAGGAACCCTGATAAACCATACCACACAGAGATACGCTATTCTGCATGCCTCCATGATCCAGTTTAGTAGCAGCTAGTACACTGGTAGACCTGTTTAATTAGATCCACCAGTAATCTGAATCAGGGCAGTTTTGGTCTCTTGATATAGGGTGTTTTTCCACTGTGCTCCTTTAATCTGGATCTAAGAAGATCCGGATCTAAGGAATGGGTACTTCCCTTAATCCGGATCTAGTAGATCCAGATTAAGGGAAGTACCTAATGTGTTACTATGGGTGGTCTAGCACCCAGTAGTAATGGGTGCTAGCCTCCATGCTGTGGAAACTCCAGAGCACCCATTTGCAAATCCAGATTGACCCACAAGGGGTCTGCCAGTCACCCCAAGTGTTTGGGGGGACAGGGGCCCTGCAATCTCCGAAGTTGCCTTCAGAGGTTAGCAAAGGCTCCAAGATAGACCCCTTGCAAGAGCAAGGCAAGAGAGGTGCATATTAATTAGCTCCTTTTGAGCACCGCCTCATTAATATGCACCTCTTTCCATGCCTGAAGGTAACAGTTTTGTTCTCACAAGGGGTTTGTCTTCCTAGCCTTTGCTAATCTCAGACGTTGCCTTTTGAGGGACTTCAGAGCCTTTGCTAATCTCCAAAGGCAACTTCGGAGGGACTTCGAAGGGACTTCAAAGCTTTGGTTTTGGGGCACCCCCTAGTCTCCTCTAGACCCCATTGCCAGGTTGTAGTGGAAACAGGCTCCCTACAATCCGGATTTTTAGGCTGAATCTACACGAATTCCGGATTATAGGTCCTGAAGGACCCATATGATCCAGATTTCCCGAGCTGCAGTGGAAACAAATGTGTCCCTAATGGGGTCTGTGGTGGAAATGGGGTCATCCGGCTCTGAGCCAAATGGGTCCTTTCTGTCGGTGGAAAAACACACATAGATTACGCTCCATCTGATGTAAACAGGTAGCCAGGGGTAAAGGCCTCTTGATTCTGCACCGGTATGCAGACAAAAGAGTTCCTGAAGAGGACTTCAGGCTAATCCTTATCTAAAGTAAGTGCAAAAGGGCCCTCAATATACTCATCCCACTTTTAATGCAAATTAAAAGCCAGAAAAAGCACTTCCAGAGGGCTTTAGAGACGGACAGCAGATGGCTTTTCTCACTAGTGACACATTTTACCATCTCTAATGTTTTTGAACTGCTTTTTTTGTTGTGTGGGAATGCAGCCATAAACCTGGTAACTCCATGGAATAGCCTGGTCTTAGTGTTAACCTTGGGGTGATATTATTGCAATGTAGTCTTGAAGACAGCCCTGCAGAATATGGCAGCCTGGGTGTTATGTGAACCCAAGAAATAGATCCCTATCGCTAATCATGTGGACTTTTGTCATTTAAGTAGAAAACTTTCTGATCCTGACATGAGTATATAAAGAATTGCTTTCCCCATTTTTAACCACACTGAAGTCTGAAATCTTCAAAGAGTGATGCTCTGACAATCCAATTTCCCTTCTCCACAGTAGTTCCACAATTGTGGATTATTGTAATGGCAGAATTAAAATGGGCTCCCACATCAACTGCATTTCAAAAACAGTTAAAAACTTCACATTTTCCCCTCTTGGCTTCATTAATTTTATGAGCTGCTTGAAAATTTGATGTTTTATAATGTTTTGATGGTATCGTATTATCTTATACCATTATTATTTTTATTATTGTCTGATGGTTTTGTAAGCTACCTAAGCTTACAAATGCAATGAAATAAGTCAAATTTCTTTACAGTTTATTTATTTATGTTTTTTGAGCCATCAAGTCAAGGTCATTCCTAGTGACTACATCATCACATGTCATTTTCTTATTAGGTACAGAAGAGATTTGTTCTTTAAGGGAGATGCCAGAAATCAGACTTGCAACCATCTGCTTTTCAGGCAGCAGTTCAGTCATTGAGCTGTACTAAAATAACATAATTTTTTCTTATAGCTACAATTTCCCAAACCCTTTATAGTTTTATCTAAATATAAACCTAGTGTTCAGGGGGGCAGATTCTCATATATATTTATTCACAATGGCAGGCCCAGAAATTTAGTAAAAGTTGTAGTGACTGATAAATTATCTAGGGTTTTTTTTTGTGTGTGTGTGAATGAGAGTGTTACTCCTAAAAGCAATTTAAAGGATTCCAGAGAGTGAATGAATAGAAGTTTGGAATCTTGGTTTTGGATGCTTGAGGTCAGAATTACATACTGAAACAAGACAAAAACACAGGCATACAATAGAAGCTGTGGAATATTGTCTTTCATGATATGAGATACAGAATAAAAGTTGTGGGTATGAGTTGACCTTTTAAAAATTAAGGTTATATAGCTACTAAAATTCATAATTCTTGGATTAGCTAGATGCTAGATATTTTAAATGCAAGTTTTATAGCTGGAAATTATTAACAGCTGAAAATGGTGTACGTTCAGTTTTAAAATGAAACAATTGGAGTAGATGGAGAATACTAGACCTGACAACAAAAACTGACATCTTTTGATGGTATCAACTATTACTGACCTAACCAATTATTTCTGACTCTAGGATTAGAACTATGTGATGGATGAATAATAGTTCAATTAGTAATTGAATCACAACTTAGCCTTTTGGCTAAGATCAAGTGTAGTATCTGTTGAATGCAGAGTAAAATACTTTTTGAAATTCATAACTATCAGCAACATTTTTCCTGATTTCTTTGAACTATCATAGATAACAGTTGGCTTTAATCCTTTGTTGATATTGATTTACATATTGTATCTGAAGAGAGTAATTTTAGAATTCTGTACTATTTACTAACTGAAGAAAAAATTCTTCAATTTATCCCACAAAGTAGGGAGGTAGTAGGCAAAATATTGACATGCTAGCAAGAAGGATCTTATAACATTCGTCCTTTTATGCTGAACTAAATTTAGGTTATTTATCATAATGCTGAATTCTCATAGGTTTGGGTGTTTACAGATAAAGAAGTCCTTGAACCAAGTTACCTAACTTCTCTCTTTTTTGCTGCATTTACACATGTATATTTTTTGTTTTTTCACCAGTCTTCTTGATAACTGTACTGGTTGTGGAGGGAATTGCCGTAGCTCAAAAAACTCAAGGTATAGTATTTCTTTGCAATCACTAATGTACAGTAATATTTCAAAAGTCAAAAATACATTCATGAAACTGTATATCTTGGTTTTGTTAACCAACATGAAATAGAGGGCCTCATCACACCTAATAAAATGCACAAACTGTACCCAAAATTCACATGCCTTTGAATGCAGCATGTGCGAATTGTGCACTTCTCAGGGTTTTTACTTTACACAAAGCACTTCTAGTACTGTCTTCCCTGCAATGCATCCTATCACGAAAGTTACAGTGAAATACAGGGTATGAGCAATGAGAATTCAGAAGTGCTTTCTGAGTGTCAGTGGCCTTAGATCACCCCAGTTCAGATTTAACTGGGAACCCTGATTTACTGCAAAGTAAAATCCCTTAGCAAATAGGGACGTGTATGAATATTTTTCCTGTTTGCTTCGCATAGAAGCAGATGGGGCGGAAATTCACATTCAGATGCGCTAGGATTCGAATTCTCTTTGAATGTTTGTTGATCACTACTACCACCAGTCATGCCTCCGAATCTGCTTCGAATTCTGCTCTGGAGGCGACTGGCAGCCGTTTTGAACGTAATGAAGCTTCAGATGAAGGCACAAAAGCTTTCATTTTGCATGCAAAGGCTGGTGTTTGAATATATCCAATATTTGATTCAAAATGTGAAGTTTTGACATTTGCGGTTCATACAGGTTGAGGCGATGGACATTTTTTGCCCATCCTTGTTCACGAATGTTGCTGCTAAGCTGGAAGGCAGGAGAGATGAGGAGGAAGCTGTGTGGCAGACACGACCATGCAGAGTGATGAACAGAATCTCTCAATTCAGCACACGTTCGTGTGATGGTGACATTCAAGGCCTATGCTAATTAACTTTTTTCATAAGGCAATAGTGTGCATTAATTGCTCCCACAGTAAGAAGCAGTCATGGGGAAAAAAGAGTGTTGAGTAATTAACACTTGGCTAGCTTATTTGGAAATAAATTGACATTTAAGCTTTTTGCATGATGTTTGTATGCATTATGTATACTCTTACATTTTAAGCCTATTAAGCTTTTGGCTTTTGGGAGGAAGACAAATATTTTGGCAATGAAAAGGCAAGCTGTGACTGCATTGTCTCCATGATATTCTGATCCCAGAAGTAGCCACACTTTTATGTCTTTATGGCTTTTATGTCTCACTTTTCTCACCCTTAAAGGGGCTCAAAGCGGCTGACAAACCTATTCTCCCCACCACAGACACCCTGCGAGGAAGGTGGGACTTTAAGAGCTCAGAAAGAGAGGGGTGACTAACCAAGGCCGCCCAGCTGGCTTCATGAAGGAGTGCGGAATCAAATTAGGAGACTATCAGATAAGAGTCCAATACTCTAACCAGAAAAAGCCAGCAGTAGTGTATAAACACTATTACTGGCAGCTTCAGCCATACTTACAGCACACTGAGGAGCAATGAACTGTGAACGTGAACAGTGGAAGGTGGAGACCGGCCAGAGTAATGTTGTCTCTGTGTTTTCTTATTTAGTATAGCGCCAGTCTGAGGTTGCACCTACACACAGGTTTGACAGTGATCTCACCTTTAAATCTACTTACATTACCTGTGCTTTTTAATGTACAGTATGTGGTTCTATATGCACTGGTAAGCTCACATTTAGATTATCATAACGAACTCTTTGTGGAGCTGTCCTTGTACTAGGTCCAGAAGGTACTAGAGCAAAATACAGCAACCAGGTTGCTGTATGGGGCACTTCACCAAACACATATCACACCTGTGCTTAAGCACCTACATTGGTTCTGAGTTAGCTTCCGGACCAGATTCAAGGTTTTATCTTTGGCATACAAGGTCTTTAACTACTTAGAACCACTTTACATAGAGCACTTATACACCTGGTTTTTAGGCACTGATTGAAGACTTACCTATTTACCCAGGCATTTCCACAATGAATGTTTGTTTCCCCCAATCTTGGTTTTAATCAGCAGTGTTTGATTGAGGCAATGGAGCCTTTACAGACTCAAACCTCTTTTGTAGAATTAAGACGTTGGGAAGAACATTTTTAGTACCATGCATTTTTGTTTTGTTTAAAGATAAGAGCATATCTAGTATTTAGGGATGTGATATTTCACTTCTGTGAATTTTGATGCAAAATGATGTGATCCATATGTCTTAATCTAATATGCTGTTGGAAGCATAGTTATATGCCAGATGTTACATTTGTTTGAATTTTCTACGTTTTGTACCCAGCAAGACCCTTTGTGAGTATCATTGCTCTCATCTTAACTTCCATGGGATGTGATGATACTTTGCTATTATGAAAAAGCTTGTACGTCACAAACTTGTTTCTTGCTTGACGTATAAATAATGTAAGCCTCCAACGCTTGCTATTCCAAAGCAAATGAATGTGTCTCTGTGCGTGGTTGTATTATAGACAGTGACCCATATTTGAAAATGATTATTTGTGGAACAGATTCCTGCCATAATTAAACTGTGTTCTTGTGCTTTATTCAACAAGGTGGGCAGAATATTGGAGGCAGCCGCATAGCATCTACCCAGTGTAGTGACTGGGTTCGAACAAGCAATGGAGGACATTTTGCTTCACCAAACTTTCCTAACTTCTACCCACCCAACCAAGAATGTGTCTATATTTTGGAAGGTATGGTTATCTTCTTTAATGTTCCATTCAGATTCCATTGCTTAAAGCAGAATGTTCAAACATGTGAATACGACTTGATGACACCTGCATAAGACAGTAGAGAAAAACCTCAGAAGGGATCTGTTAGAAAGTCTCAGAAGACATCAATTCTTGAGACTGCCTTGGGTTAAAATTCACTATAATGGATCTCCAATAATTTCAAAAGGCTATAAAGTCTTTGGATGTGATTGGAGTATGCTGAATGGCCTGATGGGACATTTTCAACTTTAACAGAGAAAAATCTTTGACATAGTAGTTCTAAGTCATTGTAATACAAAACAACCTAAAATTAAAACTTTTCTGCATACTTGTAACTTATTTTATTATTATATTTGAATCAAATTCATAGGCCACAAACTTAAGGCAGTGGCACGTCTCTAGACTCAGGGTTCATCCAATATAGTGCCAGGATATCAAGGCAATATTCTGAATCATTGATATTATAAGAAATCCAGCAGCAATGCTGGATTTCCCATAATAGCAAACACTTACCTGCTCCCCTTGGCTGCTTTCTCTTAAAAATACATAAATGCCAGTCAAGCACAAGAGGGAAAACAAAGGCAACATGGTGGACACATGTCTAGCATGTGGGTATCTTTAAGAGGAACAACCACAAGAGTGGAGACAGATACAGGTAAGAGTCTGTGATTGTTTCCCACATCTAAGAGGGGCAGCAAGAGGTAATTCCAGGATCTTCTTTAGATCCTACAATTGTCTTTTCCATCTGAAGGCAGCCTCAGTCACATTTAAACACATTTTTGTGCAACCTTTGTACAGACTGTCTATGGTGATCACACTGCGCAGTGTAACTTAAAAGCATCCTTTGCACAGTTCCACTTATCACAGAACTTGTAATGGGACAATGGTTTGTATGAAAGAGTCTTTTCAGTAGTGAAAGTGTATTGTGTAAATGAATCCTCTGTTGTGTGCAGTGCTGATGGATGTTCTGAAGTAGACTGTATCATGTTTCCATGTACCAGAAAAGAAAGTCAGAAAGTGGCATTTAATCTGGATTATTTTTACTTTGTTATAGCTGACCCACGCCAAAGAATAGAATTGACTTTTGATGAACCATACTACATCGAGCCTTCATTTGAATGTCGTTTTGATCATCTAGAGGTTCGAGATGGACCTTTTGGATTCTCTCCACTCATTGATCGCTACTGTGGGATGAAAAGTCCTACCTTAATTAGATCAACAGGGAGATTTATGTGGATTAAGTTTACTTCAGATGAAGAATTAGAAGGACAGGGATTTAAAGCAAAATATTCATTTATACCAGGTAAAAGTTTTCAGAACATCTTTGCCTATTAAAGATAACGTATGTGTTATATTTGTATACAGGTAATATATTTTGCTCACAGTTCTTTGTCTTTCCATCACTGAAACTGGAAGAAGACAGATATGGTTCTTTCCTGGGGGATCTGCAATAGATAGCAAGCATATGTGACCCTTTTCTCATCCCCTTCAACTGTATAGTTAAAGAAAAGTTTGAAGAAGCCAGGAGTAATTTTTTCTGTGGAAAAACTATTAGCTTCTCTCTAGATTTCTGTAGCAGTGCTTATTCTCTGGAGCACTCTCCCCTATGACTTTCCTGACATACTTACTGTTACAGCTTTTGGATGACTACTAAATACCTATTTCTTCATGAAGACTTTCCATATGGGGATAGTTGTTTTCATTTCTAACCTTGGTTTTTGTACTGTTTTTAATAACTGCTATTGTTTTCAAACTGCTTTTATTCATTTATTAGAAGCATTTATATATTGCTACTTATTTGGAATTTCCGAGTGTTTAATATCAAGAACAATCAATAAACATAAAAACATCATTAAAAACCAATAAAACAGTGGGAGAGGGGGGAAACATGGTTTTCTATTGTGACAAGTCATTTTGGATTTTTTTTTTCAATCAGGAAAGAGTGTATAAATAGTTCTAGTTTCAGGAAATCCTGATGGCAGAATTTTTCTAGATTATATGTATTTTATACAAAGGACCTATGTTCCATGAATCTCAGAGCTTTACTTATTTAAAATTAGATTCTGCAAGTTTGAAGTCTGCCCATCCTGTTATAAATCCTAAAACAAAATTATATATTGAATATTTTTACAGCAAGAGTTTAAACTCAGTAAGGCAATGATCAAAGAACAACAAAAATCCAGCTGCCAGCCTCTTTCGCTTGACTGGTTGGCTTGGAGGGAAAGGTCCCCACATGTTCTTGTTTGCAAACAAGCCTTGAAACTGGCTCCATTTAATGTTGCCTGATTGAACTTCCTTTTTCATCTACTGTAAAACCTTCCTCCCATTGAGCCAAGTGAGAACGAAAACAAAATGTCTGCCCAAGAGCAGGGAATATAGTAGGAGGAAATGAGCTGCTCCTATGCCATTGCCCAGTGTTCTCCTACCTGAGAATGGCAGCGCCCTTAGGGTCAGACATTGGAAGAGAGGGGAAGGAGTACCCTCCCTCTAAAGTCTGGTTCTGCCCAAAGTAGTCTCCTGGCCCAATTAGACACCACAAATGTAAATGGACTAATCAGCTTAAAGGGATTCAGTGCTGGAATTATCCAAATGCAAAATAGTCCTGTTCAGGCCACTTTAGTCGAAAAGAGAAATCAAAATGGATTTTTTGTCAAATTCCAAACCTGAAAACAACCTGGAATTTGATTAAAAGTTATGTCTGACTATGGCCTAATTGAGTTTCCCATTTCCTAAACAGAAACAGAAGAGTTTCCCTAAATGTTAACAGAATTGCAGAAATAATCCTAGAAAATGCACTGTGTTAGATACTGAACCAAGGAAATGCTTCTCCTATCACTTGTTAACTAAACATACTTGTGTTCATTCAGATATTTTCTAACAGTCTAAAATGAAATTCAATCATCGTCATCATTAGAATATTGGTTTGAAGTTTCTGCTTTCCTGAGTCTCATTCATCCTCTTTTCCTTCTCTTGCAGATCCTGACTTCACTTACCTAGGAGGTATTTTAAATCCCATCCCAGGTCTAGTATTGCAGCACTAATCTCTCTTATATATTTTGTTTCAGATCATTTCTGCCATTGGTCTGATAATGCTTTCCGTCTGTTTTGTCCTAGATTGCCAGTTTGAGCTCTCAGGTGCCGACGGGATAGTGCGTTCTAGTCAAGTAGAACAAGAAGAGAAAACAAAGCCTGGGCAAGCAGTTGACTGTATATGGACCATTAAGGCTACTCCAAATGCCAAGGTGGGGTCACTGAATCACTCAGTGCATAATGAGCTTTCAGGTTGCATTAGTAACTAGGAATGGTAATTAGTAATGGTTTATATACTGCGCCTTGTTCATTCACTATCTGCTCATTATTGGTGAGAAAGGAGGAAAATCTTGGCTTCATACTTTGTTCCTAATGTTCAGATTTTTTTGCTGATTTGTGTCATTCAGCTGTGTGTCTTATATTATTGCTGTTATTCATTACATTTCTATCCTGCTCTTCATCTGAAGGCCCCAGGGCAGAAAACAAATGATTAAAATACAGAACACTAAAACATATTTAAAATATAGCCCACCTATCCTGGCCAGATAACACTCAGAAGAAGCAAAGCATCAAACCAGGTGTTGAAAACCATAAAATGTAGGTTCTTGTAGTACCTACACTTGGAGGCTATTTGCTGATGTTAATCTTATGCTGTTTTTGAACTTGATGATTGTAATTTGTAAGTGATACAGTTATACTGACTAATCAAAAGGAATAACTAAACTACAAACAGTACAGTTGTGTTTCTCTAAAAAATACATATAAGGAACAAATTTTGAAATTCAGCTATGGGTGAAAGCATGGAATGTGAATAATATCTGAATGCACCTATAGTGTTATATTCTGCACCTGATTTTAAGAGATAGATAATCTCTGAATTGTAAGTAATGATGGGGGTAATAATATAAGAGGAGCCCTGCTGGATCAGGCCACAGCCCATCTAGTTCAGCATCCTGTCTCACATGGGCATCTCAAGCAGAGACAAGGGCAAACCTTCTGCTCTCACATCCCAGCAGATGGCCTTAGAGGCATCCTGCTTGCCCCCCCCCCCCCCCGCCAGCCTGAAAGATGTACTTAGGCATCCATTCTAGTAGCCATTGATACATCTCTGATCCATAATTTAACCTTTTCTTAAAGCTATCTAGGCTGGTAGCTGTTACCACCTCTTCTGGCAGCAAATTCCATAGACAGATGACCCTCTGGGTGAAGAAATATTTCCCCTTGTCTGATCTGACTCTCCTACACATCAGCTTCATAGAGCACCCCCTGGTTCTAGTGCTGTGTGACAGAGAAATTTTCTCTATCCACCTTTTCTATATCATGTGTGACTTTATGGCTGCGTCCCCATGGAGGCCAGCTGGCACCCTTTGGGTGATGTATTGGCATGCAGGGGCCGGGCACAGGGCCGGGCATGAATTTCAGGCATCCCCATGGGACGCCTGGCAACCTGTGCCAGGTTTGGGGCTTGGCGTGGATGGAGGCTTCCCCAAGCAAGCCATGCCGAGCCCCAGCACAGGGGAGCAGCTCCACCCCCTCTCTCCTCAGCCCACCTCTAAGGCATGGACAGCCAGGGTTGGGGTGTGCTTTTTGCTTCTTTTGCACCCCGATCTGCTAGGCGATATAAGGCAGGCTTGATTTTAGGTTTACGGTGTTTCCCATGGTTTTTCGCTAGAGCAGAGGTCAAGCGCCTACTGCCGCTAAATTGCGACTTTCGCCGTTAAATTTTTTTTAAAAAAAACTAAAGTTATAGAGCTCTGCTAACTTGCCGATAACTTTGAAGATCCTCCAGAGCACTTGACAGCGGCATTGCTCTCGCAAGGGGCTTTTCTGCAGAGCCCGTGCTAATCTCCGAAGGCAACTTTGGAGGGACTTTGGAGCCGGACTCTGAAGTCTTGAGTTTGGGACACCACCCCATGGGTGCACACACACACACCCCGAGCCTCCTGTAGACCCCATTGCCGAATTGTAGTGGAAACAGGCTCCCTACAATCTGGATTTGAAGACTGAAGACCCCATATAATCCAGATTTCCCTAGCTGTGGTGGAAACAGATGTGTCTCTAATGGGGTTTGTAGTGGAAATGGGGTCATCTGGCTCTCAGCCAAATGGGTCCTTAATGAGTGCTTCAATGGGTACTTAGTGCTAGTGGAAAAACACCCAAGGATCCTTCAGAGAAGTAACAGGCCTGGGTTGGCCAACTTGAATTATATTGAACTGTTCTTGTTTTGCCTTTACTGTGCAAATCAGTAAATCTGATATGTACTTCTCCTCCTTACTTGGAAGGCGTTGCCAGGAATATTGTAACTTCCGCCAGGTCAGGTATAAAGATCAGGCTGTAATGTCAGAGAAGTCCAAAGTTTGTCTTGATGGGGTTTCTGGAAAGCAGGCTCCCTATGCTGCAGCATAAAAAAGGAAATCTTTTCTCTCTGACTTTTCTGCTTATTAAGAAACTAATATGGATAATATTTGCTGAAAGAGCAGCAACTTGCTTTCATAATAGTTTGGAATTTTCAAAACATCAATATTATAGGCTTCAGCTTATAGACTAGATTGATGACTGTATTGCATCTGTAAATTCCTCTGATGAGAAATCTTTTTCTGGCTACTAACTCCATAACATCCATCCTTTCTGCAGGGAAACCAACAGATTACTTGTGTGGCTAATACTTCTGCCATGTGTACAAGAACGATTTAGGCATTTAGAGCAAAGTAGCACCATCAGAGTAACAATCATATATAGCCATTTGCAGAAGGGAACATAAACACATGGGTTTTTTGTTATCTGCATTTGCTTCAGTTATTTTACTCTTTGGGAGTAGAGAATGAGAGAATGAAAATAGTATACTCGCTGTGCATGTTAAATTGTGGAACTTAAAAATGTGTGATGTATTGGCACTTTAGCTTGTAGTCTGGAAGTAAGAAATCAAGTTACCTCCCCTTGATTCATTTATATCTGAAACGCATGATATTTATTTATAAATGCCATTGTGTGCTGCTGGAAGGCTTTTCTCCAGTTGCATGATTATTGAATTAAATTATCATCCTAAATTGTAATGCTGTGATTAGATTATTTATGGTGCATCAGGCTCTGAGTTTGCCAGAACTCTGAATTTGCTAATAAGCTTTCTTGGGTGAAGTATAGGACCACATATTTTAGAATGTAGAAATACACGAGAAAGGCTCTTCCATAATGTATAGTTACCCTATTTCCAGATAGTATCTCTACAGGAATGAATGTACTTGCACACTGAAATGTGAACTAGCAGTGTTTTTTAAGAACTGAAGCCCTATCAACTGAACATTCTTGCATACTTAAATGTAAATTCTAAACAAATGAGGGGGAAATGTGAGGTTGAGGAACAGAAAGGGCTATGTTAAGTGTACGTTCAAAAGAACACACTTTGGCTGGGTGTACGTGTAGCCTGGATGCCAGCCTCATGCCAGCCTGGCCCTTGTACTGTTTGCATAAGACAGCAGCATGCAGATGAGCAGTTCTCTGTGGACAGTGGAACACAGAGATGACCAGTTGCCATTTCCACATTCCATTGGGAGTTGGCTGTAGAGGCCCAGCAATCAGACCCAGGCCCTTCAGTTCAGGTCCTATTGCAGTATTGATTCGTATAAATTATGAATGAGGCCCTTTGGTGGCACAGTGGTTAAGAGTGCTAGGCTAGAACCCAGGTGTCCATCAGTTTGAATTCCTGCTGTGCCATGGAAGCTTATTGGATCTTTCCAGCTCAGACTACCTTGTGAGTACCTTGGGAAGGGCGAAGTTAAATTAGTAAACACTGACAAAAAAAAATCCACAGTGGACAGGCTTGTTCTCCTTCAGCCCCTGCAACCAACCCACTGCCAAATACTGTGTTCACACACCTTTCGATCACACTGGCAAGGCAGAGAGGGAAACTCTAATGCCCAGGCAACTCAGAGTGTCCTGTCCTTAAGTTCTTGACTTCTGCCACCTGTACTCAGCCCTTTAATGTTCCCCCAGGGCACATGCAGCAGTTGATCTCAATAGGAACAGCAGTGTGGCAACCCAAATATAATTCTTTACTTTTCTTCCCACATGGGAGGTACTGATAAAATGAGACTGAAACTTTAAACGAGCTATCAGTCTATATAGCATAAAAGATTGCGAACAAGTATCGGTATCTGGGGCTGATTGGAGTTCCACTTTAAAACATCTGGAAAAGTCCCAGCTGAAAAAGGCCACTTCATACAGAGATAATGCTATATCCTTTCCATCCTTACACTTGGCCTTTTATAGTTTGACTTTAATCAACATAACATTTTGAAAGTCTCTTTTAATTAATTAGTCTTGTTGGATAAAAAGGCAACCTAGTATTCCTTTATTTACTTCAGATATTGTTTCTTGCCCAGGAAAAAGTGATTGCCTTCTAGGCCCTTTCTGCACACACCCTTGAGCCGAATTAAGGGTCATATAGTAAGCATCCTGGGCCTCCCCATCCATAAATTAATGCAAATAAAGGAGCCCTGCCAGGTTCAGTTCTGTCTGCATTAGACAGAGCATGATCTAGATTAAGGAGGCCCTTAATCCAGATCTCAGGTTCTGCCATTTAATTAACACTATCAGAGGGCCAAGGGCCCTGATCCAGAACAGGGGAGGCATGCAGAAGGCCACCTCTTGAGATTACTGCCCCTGCCAGTCCTGAGACAGGAACTTTTACTTTAGCCTGCAGAAGTGCAAGCGTCACAGCCATGTTGTCAGTTAATCCCGATTAGCAGTGTTAATGCAGACAGTGTTGAACCTGCACATAGCTCCCCACAATACAGATCAGAAGGCTGGAAGATAATTTTTGGACTCTCTTATTTTGGAAAACAGTTTTTCTTCCAGACAGACTGCATGCATCTACACACGTTAACATACCAAAAGCAGCTTAGAGGTGGTATCATGTGACAGCTAGTGCTTTCATTCTACCTCTAATCCACATGTTATGTTCTTTAATGTGAATTTGAGGTGGGATGGGAACACTTGAGTTTGGCAGTTGCCATATCTAAGCCACTTTTGAGCTGCTTTTTTTAATAGCCTTAGCGTATGGTGCCTATTTGGAAAGTGAATTGCTTTTCAGCCATCCTGCTATATTTTAAGGTATAGAGAAATGTGAGGTCGTGGGGTTCAGTCACACACATTTGTATATTCTGACCTCAAAAATAATTACAAATCATGCATCCCTTTCTTGTTTTTTTAAGGATAGTTTTGTGTTTAACCTTATAACTGCATATATGTATAATGTGCTCCAAGCAAATATTCAAGAAAAAAATTGAACAATGTCACATTATCAGAATAAATCTAAAACAAGCTGGAATGATACATAATCTGGTAAAATATGTAGTATTTGAAGGTCCTGTCATCTTCGGCTAAAAATTCTGATGTAATTTGGCGCTGCTGAAATGAGTTCAGCTCCTAGTGACTGCATGGATTCATGCATGAAATTCTCATAGTAAATACAGATGTGTTTTCTTTTTCATCCAGCCCACTGTTGCTCTCAAAAATGCTGTCTGTTACTCCCTTCTTCCAACAGATATATTTGAGATTCCTGGACTACCAAATGGAACATTCAAATGAATGCAAGAGAAACTTTGTAGCCATATATGATGGTAGCAGTTCCATTGAAAACCTGAAAGCCAAGTTTTGCAGTACCGTTGCAAATGATGTAATGCTACAGACTGGAACTGGAGTCGTCAGGATGTGGGCAGATGAAGGCAGTAGATTAAGCAGGTTCCGAATGCTCTTCACATCTTTTGTTGATCGTAAGTACTTTTAAACACATCTTTTTGAAACTGGTAAAAGTTAAGTAATTATGAGGATTTTAAACTGGTCTGTTTTTCCATTTACTTCTTTAGTCAGAGATCTATTAATTGGAACTACATATGAGTAGTATGGTTAGAAACTCTTGAAACACCTACTTTTTCAGAAACTCTGACATTTCCCCATTGTGGTCTTAATAAAAGAGATTGGCCCTATATGGAGGCAGGGCTCTGTGTACTTTCATGGGCCCAAAGCATCAATTCTAGGCAAAAATGTGGTTGATTCATTCACTCGTTGTGGCAGTCCAGACTGCACCAAACAAAGCCTGTATCAGCATAACTTCTGAACGACAATTCAGGAACTACCACCCTTTCTTAAATACTGCCTATTGGAGAGATGGGCTGGTAGTATGTTATCATGGTGTGAGCAGTTTCCTTATCCAAAAGCCAGAGCAAATCTTCACTGCTCTCCTGAACATGTTTAGTAAAGGGGGGGGGGAGAGACTATTCCATAATCACTGGGAAGGTCCTTTCTGTGAGCAAGTTTGGTCTAGTGGTTAGGGAGCCAGACTCTTATCTGTTAATATTGGGTTTGATTCCGCCCTCCCCCACGAACCCAGCTGGATGACCTTGGGCTAGTCCGGTGATGGCCAACCTATGACACGCGTGTCACAGGTGACACGCCAAGCCCTTTTGGGTGACACACCTGGTCACCCTGGCACCTGGGCATGTAGTGCTTGCTTGTTCTTGAAGTGTACAAAATATCAACTTTCAATTGAAATTTAGCAAATGTAAAGAATTGTTTGTTTTTGCTTTTAATAAAATACATATATCAAAAATATAACTTTTTTACTAGAGCTACAAATATCACAAAATTATGGATATTTCTAGATGTGACACAGCACCCGAGTTAAGCTAGGTTTTCTTGCGAATTTTGACACACCGAGCTCAAAAGCTTCGCCATCACTGGGCTAGTCACAGCTATCCCCTGAGCTCTCACAGCCCCATCTACCTCATAGGGTGTTCCGTTGTGGGGAGAAGAATAGAAAAGCTTTGTCAGCTGCTTTGAATTAAATGGGTGAGAAAAGCAGGGAAGAAAAGCCAACTCTTCTTCTACTCTTCTTATTTCTCGGGTGCCCACTCCTTTTGCTACTCAGGGTAGTAGTACAACCAGGAGGCTGTCCCCTACAGATCTTAAGGCACAGACAGGCTGATATGGAATAAGGCATTCCTTTGGATATTTGAGAGCCAAGTCATTATGAATTAAGGTTTACACCTTGAATTGGGCTCGGTAGTGAAATGGCAGCTAGTGCAGCTCTTTTAAATTATGGCCTTGGTCTATGAACAGTCAAAGGAAAACAAGAGATTAGGATGGAGTAACCACAGAAGCACCTCAGCTTTTTTCCCCTGGCCTCATTTTCAGCCCCTCTCAGTACAAACCTCGGGAGTAAAAGGGAGCCAAAGATTTTCATTTCACCACCAGGTTGCTGAATTCTTTCCACTCCTTGCAGCTGTCCTTAGGCAGTTATGGAATCCACAAAGCACACAGCCTTAAGAGTACAGCTTCTTTCTTTTCCTGCTACCACAGGATGTGACATCAGAAGGACCTCTGACTTGGAAGACAGCCACTTTCCTCCAGTCGCTTCCCCTGATGTTGCTTTGATGTCACTTCCTCCACGCCCCCTTCTTGTTCTGTATAAAAACCCCTTGCACCATTAAACTGCCTCTCTCTTTCCAGTTGGTGTCCTGCCTTGAAGACTCTTTATTTTCCCTCATCCCCATTTCTTAACTATTAAGATCAGCTACAGCCATGTGGTTGATTCCCAGGGCCAGGCTGGTCGGATCCTGGATTTTTACCTATCTTAACACCCGGCAAGTAATTGCAGCAGCTATCTGGGTGCTGCCCAAATCTCCACAGCCACCCAGCTGTGGCCCACATCGCTACAGCCACCAAGCCGTTGCCCTGATCGAAGCAGCTTCTGAGCTGCTTCCCCCTGCTTCCCAGAGCCCTTGGATATAGGTCATGAAACCAGATCATGACATCAAGACGTTCAGAAAATGTGTAAAATGTACACTATCAAATGCACAATTAAGCTGCAAGGAGAAATGCTATGTAAAACGCTATGTTCATCACATATAATTATCACTGTAAAGTGCTCCAGAGTGATCTGTAAATGACAAGGGGAAGGGTAGAAAAGGAAATCCTCTGACAAATTATGTTGTGCAGAGTAGCCATCATAATCAAGATCTCTCTTAGAACATAACATAAGAACATAAGAGAGGCCCTGCTGGATCAGACCACAGCCCATCTAGTCCAGCATCCTGTTGCACACAGTGGCCCTCCAGATGCTCATGGGCATCTCAAACAGAGACAAGGACAAACCTTTTCCTGCTCTTGAATCCCAGCAAATCGCATTAGAAGCGTCCTGCTTCCGCCCCCGCCCCCAGGCTGAAAGATGTACCTAGGCATTCATTCTAGTAGCCATTGATACATCTGTTGTCCATAAATTTGTCTAACCCTACCTTAAAGCCATTTAGACTGGTAGCTGTCACCACCTCTTCCGGCAGCACATTCCATAAGCTGATGACCCTCTGGGTGAAGAAATACTTCCCTTTGCCGGATCCGACTCTCCTACCCATCAGCTTCACAGTCCCACCTACCTCACAGGGTGTTCTGTTGTGGGGAGAAGAATATAAGCTTTGTCAGCTGCTTTGAGTCCCCTTACATGGGTGAGAAAAGCAGGGTAGAAAAGCCAACTCTTCTTCTCTAAAAAATATCTAATACCATTAACCATTGAAGCTGTTAACTAGCCCACACAGAGAGCCATAGGAGCATATGCCAGTGGGTCTCAAAGAACGTAGCAGGCTGAGAAATTATTATTGGTGTGCTATGTGGAATAAATGCAGTGTGTGCATATATGATGAATGTTGCACATTAGCAGCCACAGCTGTGAGAATATTTTGAATGTGCAATCAAGTTGTTTACAGAATAATTGTTTCTATCTAAATTCTGAGTGTTGACTATGAATTCAGAAGGTATATTTCAAATAGCAGTGTAAGAATGAAGACTGAGCCCGCAGTTCAGCAGGCTGGATATTGCTTAGGGCCATGCCAAAGATCTGCAAGCAGGGGTGCAAAAGAAGAAGAAGAAAGCAGCCCTGACCTTTCAGCGGATCTCAAGATTCCCTGCCCATAGATCTTTGGCTTGCTGCCATGAAAAATAAGGTGTTCTAGCAGAGAGGGAATATTGAGCCAGGAATTGCTGAGCATCTGGCCCACCATTTTGGAACTTGGCAGTATTCAGACCCATAACCAGACCTGTGCCAGTTAAATAGCTAACTAAAGACATTGTTCTGGTTTCTTCAGTGGTTGCAAGCTGCCAGGTGAGTGGGATTTGGATGGGGTGCCATCCTCTCCGGCCTGGCTCCCAAAGAAATCACACCAAGGTAATCAGGATTAATCTAAAATTTGAGTAATCTTCCTACATTTTTCCTCTCCCTTCTTAGCTCCCTGCTCTGGTGGCACTTACTTTTGCCATAGCAACATGTGCATCAATAATTCTTTAGTCTGCAACGGCATTCAAAACTGTGCATACCCTTGGGATGAAAACCATTGCAAAGGTGAGTGTACTAGTGTGAGCAGCAAAATCCAGAATAAAAGGCTACAAGCAAAGATTGTTTTTCTTATCGTGCGTATCTCTAAGCTTAAAGTACAGATTAAAGTTGAAGCAGAGCAGACCATACGGTGTGTTTCTTTCGTAACTTCCACAGATGTCCTTCTTTATTTGCTTCTTTACCTTAGAGGTTCTTTGTGTCAGTCAGAAAATCACCATGCAATATTTTATCTCTCATGTTCCAGTGCCTTGATTTCTTATTTTATAGGCCCTTTCTACACTCAACCTTATTCTGGATTATGTCCTGGAACAAAAACCTGTTATCTGGATGCTGATGCAGATTTTGGCAGGACCTAGCTTGGGCCTGCAGTAGCATCTGCTAGGATGCAGATTACAGCCCCCTATTCTGGGATGTAAACTAAAATAAGGCCCAGTGCAGAAAAGGCCATAGTTTATCAAATTAACCATAAATCTTTTAAGGCAAACTTTCTATAAATTAATGCTTGGTTTATTAGCATTAATTTCTCCTAATCTGAACTTAAACTAGCCATCCTGTCAGAAGCAATCAAAAGGCATCTATACACATTGTTGTTGCCATTCCTTCTGTCCACAATTTTGTTTTTGTATTGGTTTATCTGCTGTCTAGAACCATAAGCACCATCTTTTTAGCTCTGGGCAGATAGATAATCATTCATGTAGCTGGAGATACGAACAAACTTACCTCTTTAGCATACAATAGATAATAAGGTTCTGTTTCCTTTTGACCACATTGCTCATGCTGTTGGACATACAAAGCAATAGTCTTTTCCTCAAAGCTTGTGGGGTTTATCTTTTTTATGTGAACATATAATTATTGTAAACTAGCAGTGCCATCTAGTGTACCTTTATGGGAAGTGCTTCAATCTTCTGTGCCCAGGAGTGGCACATGTTTTTAAACATGAGTAATAAATTCTCACAGAGCTTTAGCATGGAAGCCTTGTATCCACCTGAGTGATTACTGGCCATTTGTAGCATGCAGGAGAGTGTTCTTCATCTGCGATGGTTTCACTGATTGGGCACTGCTGTTGACCACAGCTGGAACTGGGCATCTTACTGGACTTGTTGAATGGTTGGTATTGGAAGGAGGCTGAAGAAGGAAAATACGTAGTGATCAGATGGCCCAACATGTTTCCACTCATCTCTACAGTGATTGTACGCCTTTCGACACAATATAGCTTAACTGTTCCCCCAGCTTGGTTTTCCTATCTCCAGTCATGGGTTTGCTCGCATTTGTTTTATCTAAGGATTGTTACAAAAGAATATTATAACTATGGAAATGGGCTTATCTAGAAATACAGTATTTGCACAGGTTATGATCCTTTCATGAAGCTCCTCATTCAAAAACAAAACTCTTTTGATGGTCATTGTTTAGGGTTTATTCTATTTTCTACAGAGTGGACTGTCAACTTTTGGGACCTATGGATACCCTTTCAGTTTTGAGGGCATGTCATGGATGATCTTCCATTCTAGTTTTGTCCTTTTCACAATGACAGTGGGTTAATTGGAAGCTTTCTGTCCCTTAGAGGTTGTGCTCAGGTGTACCACTGTACCCTTTGGTGCCATATTGGCATATCTTGCCCATTGTACCTTCAGGAACAATATCCAGCAGGCATAGGGACATCCTAGCTCTTCAGATTTGTTTGGCTTCCAGTTCCCATCACCACTGGCCATCATGAGTGTTGAAGGATTATGAGGGGTGTAACAGCAGTCTCTAGAAAGCACAGGTTCATACATTCATATGTGGAAGAGTTCTTACCTAGTAGAGATGACTTTTTTTCCGGCAGTGCCTAAAGTAATGCAATAATGTAACTCATAGAAGAGAACTGAAATCCTTGCTGCTTTTCTCTCTCTTTTTCAGAAAAGAAGAAAACTGGATTATTTGAACAAATCACCAAAACTCATGGAACGATCATTGGAATTACTTCAGGGGTCGTCTTGGTTCTTCTCATCATTTCAGTCCTGGTGCAGGTCAAGCAGCCTCGCAAGAAAGTAATGGCTTGCAAAACTACTTTCAATAAAACTGGGTTCCAGGAGGTTTTTGATCCTCCTCATTATGAGCTCTTTTCCCTAAGAGACAAGGAGATTTCTGCTGACTTGGCCGACCTGTCTGAGGAACTTGAGAACTACCAGAAGATGCGGCGCTCGTCAACCGCTTCAAGGTGCATTCATGACCATCACTGTGGTTCCCAAGCCACAACTGTCAAGCAAAGCAGGACCAACCTCAGCTCCATGGAGCTGCCTTTCCGCAATGATTTTGCACAGCCTCAGCCAATGAAGACCTTTAATAGCACCTTCAAAAAAAGCAGCTACACTTTCAAACAAGCTCACGAATGCCCTGAGCAAGTCATAGAGGACAGGGTGATGGAAGAGATTCCTTGTGAAATCTACGTGAGAGGCCGAGAGGACGCTGCTCAGGGGTCGTTGTCAATAGACTTTTAATCACCTTCCAACAGTGAAGTGGTTGTGTGTAAATACTATACAAAAAATGTATGTGTGTGTACAAAAAATGTACCATATGGAGTTCAATGGGGATGAGTATTGATTTTTTTTTTTAATTCCTTGAACCTGCCCATCTGTTTGAAGAACAAAACTATATGCTTTGCATGGGGCTTCAGCAATACGAAACATACACATTCTCTTGCACAAACTATAAGAACAGCCCAGTCACTGATTCTGTGTGTAGACTGTCATCTCAGGTTCATTTCATTTGCTTTTTTTCAAGTACTGTTTTTCAGTTTAGAAAGATAAGTCAGTAGGGTTTTTTTTGTTTAAAAACAAGAACCCCATATACAATGCCATATAGTTTATACACTGAAAGAGGTTATTATATTTGTCACATTGTAGATAAGTTATTGTGGTAAGTGCCAATTAAGACTCCTATGAGTTATGTCACTTTCATCTGCTTTGTCTTGATTGATTTTTCTGCTGCTGCCTTTTCAGCCATTGGCTTCTCAATCCAGCCGATAAATGATGGACAAGCTTCATGTATTCCTGACAGGGCCACTCTTATAAGGACACTGTACCAGCATAAATATTCAGGATCTCTATATTTTCTGCAGAAAACGAGTGAAATAATTTATCTTGCCTTTTAAACTATTATTATTATTTATTCCATCTCAGACTTTTGAGCAATCATGGTTCTGCTTCACTTTGCTAGCCAAAATCCATGGGTGATTTTAGCATTAATACAGTGAATATGCTTAGTTCCACTAGCTGTGTTATGCCATACCATATATTAGACAGCACATTACACTAAGCACAGATAAAACATCGCCTCACTATTTGTTTCACAGTTATCAAAAATGTTCTAATATTTATATCATGAAGCAATACATCAGGGATTTTTTAAGCCAGTGATAGGCACTTTCTGCCAAAATAACATGGTGCAAGACCTTAAAGGTTACAGGTATTTAACTGTGAGAAACATTAACCCTTGTGTTAAAGGTTATATTGGTGGGCGTCCTACGGCCGTCTTAACATTCTTCTGCAAATGTCGTTGTTGAAATCATTGTTGGAACCTTATGTTTTCTCTTGGTGATGCAGGTTGCTGAGAATCACAGGTTTTGCACAGTGTTGCAGAATTCTGCATTGCTATGGATGACAGAGAGCCCAAAGTCAACTTAAACAAAAGAGAGAGAGATGTATACTATAGGAAGTCTATTAAATTCATTAGCAACTGAGTGGAATGCCTGCTTACAAACCAGTGTCAAAACAAATCAACTTTGCTGTGCCTTTTTTTGGATTTTCTGGTTTTCTTTCCACAGCTCTTGGGACCCTTAGAGGAAGGGCACCCACTATGGGTGTGTCAGCATGGCAGCTGGCTGATTCGATTTGGACACGTGTGAAAAAAAATCCATGTTGTAACATGCAATAAAGCATCCCCAAGTGATTTGGGGCAACGTGGATTCAAAGCGCATGTGCCTGTCCGCATGGAAGCCGCTTTTTGGGAACCCTTTCTCAGCAGCAGCAGCAGCAGCAGCAATCCTTCAAGATGAAAGGACTAATGAACGTGCCTTCCCCTCCTCCCTCCCTCGTACACATTCTTTCCTTCCTTCTACATGTTCGCCTTCCTCCCCCCTCCCCCTCACTTGGTTCTCCTCCCCCCCAATCCTTTCAGCTCGGATAGGGGCTGTTGTGCACACATACAGAGCTTCGCTAAGATGATCCTTTTACTTCCCAGGGCCAGTAAGCTCTGATCGCGATTGTGGCAAGGGTCCTTTCCGCACTTGGACTTATTCTGGAATACATTTCGGGATAGGGGTCTGTCGTCTGCTTGCTAATGCAGGGTATGGCAGGTCTTGCCTGGGGTCTGCCATAGTCTACGCCAGCAGGCAGACAGCAAGGTCCTATTCCAGGATATATTCCAGAATAAGGCCTAGTACAGAAAGGCCCAAGGAGCTAATTAAATATGCACCTCTCTGTCAGCTGGCAAGGAGCTCATTAATATGTATTTGTCTTTGAGCCCAATGAGTCAGCCTCCAACCAGCCTGGCTGGCAAGGAGAAAGGCTCTTTATGGCTTGGAGGCAACAGGCAGCTTGAATCCTTTCATCTCCCGTTCTGCAGCCCTGTGAGCATTTGTGTCTGTGCGGGAGACAGTGGCGGCTGGTGGACTTCAGGGCTGGGTGTTCACAGGAAAGGTGGGGGCCATGGGGGTGGGGCCGCTGAGGTCACAGGGCAGAGCCTCTGGGTTCACAGGGTGGGGCCACTAAGGTCATGGGGGTGGGGGCCCCCTGCATTAGATAATGCAGAAAGAAAACAGCTTGAGATTTTTCTGACGTAATATCTCACTCTGAAAGTGGACTGAAGCTGGATTAAACCTTAGGTGTGACCACAGCCAAGATGGAACGAAAACTGCTGGTCACTTAGCTGATGTGTTCTCTGGCTGTGAAAGTGGACTGCAGCTGGATTAAACTTCAGGTGTGACCACAGCCAATGTGAAAAGAAAATTACCAAGACCAAACTGTTATAGTTTCCAAAACTGTCAGAGACAGGTACCACTCCTCAAACCCAAATCTACATCAGCCTGTGATTGAGATGAGAGGCTGTGATAAAGAAGGTACTCAGCCCAGCTTGTGCCTCTGCCAAAACCTTCTAGTGAATTTAATGAAAACCATCCTTTTAAACAAGGCACATTTAATCAGACATCATTAAGACACCCCCCCCCCCATTTTTAGACTGATCTAGGAATAATTTTCTCAAAACACACCTTGGCCCTGTCCCCATGCAATTGAAAGTCTGCTGGAACTCTTCTTTTGCCTCTGAGCGGCCCCATTCCAAGCTTTACAAGGCGCTTAGGGAGCTTAGGAAAGTGAGACACCCGCGATAAAATACGTGCACTTTAAAGAAGAGTTCCAGTGCTCTTTCGGCGATTTGCGGGTTTTGCTCGCTATATCTGCCTTGAGGACGCTCCGTGGCAAAAGGGGCGGGGATTGCTTGCCTGAACACACAGCCAAAAAGCATTCACACATCTGAGAAATGCAGCAGGTTCGCTTCCTTTCCTTTGTAAAAAGAGCCAGAATTGCTCAGAATTGCAACATTGTTATCAAGTGATCTGTGAAAGCCTTAAAAGAGAATGAGTGAAGGATCGCGCTGCCAAAACCTGCAGCCGCTGACTTTGCAGGGACGGAAAGCCTTTTCTAACAGAGAACTGAGTGAAAGTAAGTGCTGAAAGTGAATGAATGAGCGATCATCTGCCTTTGCTAGGGGTGGGAAGCCATTTCAGGAGACGGAGATCTGGCTATTTTTCCTTTTAACAAGAGAGGGGGCGGGGGGGAAGATGCGGGGAAAGGAAACAGGCTTCCTTGGGGACGGAAAGTCGGTTTAGATCGCGGCTACCATGGGGACGCTTATTCCGGAAGTGGAGGGGACTTTTAAAGTCAGCTATAACAGAGTGACGGCAGAGGAAGCCGAGAGGGGCTAATAAGTCTTTTGGGGATTGGGCCCTTGTCTGGGATTTTTCCATGTGCTGCCACTGCCCTGCGACCTTCAGGTAGGACTGACTGGCGGGCGGGGGGGGGGGGAGGAAGGAAGGAAGGAAAGTTGGCTTTCCTAGCCTGCCTTTCTCACCCATTTAAGGGGACTCAAAGCGGCTGACAAAGCTTCTGTTCCTCTCCCCATGATAGAACACCCGTGAGTAGGTGGGGCTGTGAGAAGGAAGAAGGGAAAGGAAGAGGGAGGAAGGAAAGAAGGAAGGAAGGAAGGAGCATGGAAAGAAGGAAAGGGGAGGGGGAGGGGGAAGGAGGGAGGGACAGGTCTTGAGGGAAGGAGGAAGGGAGGGAGGAAGGAAAGAAAGAAGGAAGGAAGGAGCATGGAAAGAAGGAAAGGGGGGAAGGGGCAAAGGAGGAGGGGAGGAAGGGGCCTCGGGGGAAGGAAGAAGGGAGGGAGGAAGGAGGGAGGGAGGGAAAGCAAGAAAGAAGGAAGGGAAGAGAGAAGGAGGAAGGGAGAAAGGAAGGAAGGGAGAACGGGGCCCCGCTTGTGGCATTAAGGCGGAGCCAACCCTGCAGCAGCCCCGGCCATTCAGGAGGCGTGCAGGACACAGGCGCACTGTGTCCTGGGTTCCTCCTCACTGAATTGGGGCGACGCTGAACAGGTAAGGAGGGGGTTCCGTGCACTCCCCCCCCCCAGGTGGGCTAGGGTGGGCTTTAGGGAAGCTCACCCTGGTTCCAGAAGCGGCGATCCGCCACTTCTGGGGTGAAGGCGAGCCAAAAGGTAGGACCCCCTGGCTCGGAGCCAAGCATGGCGGGCCGGGGGAGGGCCCCGGAGCACGGATGGGAGGTGGGTGCTGTGCGTCCGCCAATCCGTATCTATTCCGCCCTCCTGCCGCGTGTGTGGAGGGGCAGGGAGGGGGGTAGATCCGCATCTATTAGATGCGGATCTACCCCGTACATCCGGATCTACCGGGAATCCGGATTTAGTAAAACCGGGTGTTCTGGAACCCGGTTTTACTAAATCCGGGTGCAGTAGATCCGGATTTATTTGAGCCTGTGCAGAAGCACCCTTATTGTCTCCCATGCAACCCGTATTAGGGCTTTGCATGGAGACGCTCCCGGGGCAGACACGGAATACTTACGTATTATTTTTAGCATGCGGACAGGCACTATCTGTTACAACGCTTCTGTAAACAGAGTCCGTACGTGGATAAGTCCAATGGGAGAGGGCATGGACCCTAACATATTAGTTCATGCTCATGCTGTGGTTAGGAGTGGGGAGGGTTCTCTGGTAGGCACACCCATTTCAGAACCAATGGCACGGACATGAGAATAGTTGTTAGTCATCATGCTTTCAACAAATACAGTTAGTTGCTTATCAGCCCAAGTCCAAATTTTTGTTTTATTTTATACAAATAGTAACATTAGGCAAATCTCAGTAGACTATGGCCCTTTTGGCACTGGCCCTTTTTCTGGATCATATTTCAGGATAAGTATTTGCCATCTGCATATCAGTGCAGACTATGGTAGGGCCTGCCTGGAGCATGCCACAGACAGCATCAGGACAAGACTGGCAGGCTCCTGTTCCAAGATATAATCTTGATCAAGGCGAGTGCAGAAAGGACCTATGTATAAATAATTACTGTTTAGAGGCCTGGCAGGAACCGGGCAAAGCCCCAGCAAGCCTGAAATAATATTGGCTTGACTGCTGATGGGCAACTCCACCACCTACAGACACTATAAAAGCCCAGGAGAGGCAGCCAGGAGCAAGGTGATCTGCAGTAAGTACTTAACTTGCTCCCAGAGCAGTATTTGCTAGGTGTTCTGCCTAGCAGGTGTAGCCATCATGTAAGAAGGCCATGGCCATTTCAAATACTCTTTAAAGCATTTGAAACAGCAGTATGAACACCTCTGTTTGGAACTGGTTGCAGATCAACAGCGTCCAAGTGTTACCTTTGCTGCCAAGAATCTCCAAGTTGGACTGTTATCCTATAGCTTTTTTATTTTTGCTACAATTACAGTGATACCTTGCTGACACAACAAGAAAACACTTCTTGGAATGCAGCAAGTTCTTTAGCCTTCCTTGAAATGAGCAGAAGAGGTTATCAAAACTTCTATAATGAATCCAGTCACAAGAAACTCCTTACTTTTCTTAATCAAGATCTTGTTCCATTAACGTTAGAGACACTAATCTAAAAGGCTGTGAAGAGAATTACCAATTAAATTACAAACCTATTGATGACTGCATTACCAAAACTTTCATCTCGGTTCACTTTGAAAACTGTATTATAGTAGAGAAAAAAAAGAGAATGGTTGGAGTTTTTTTTTTCTTTCTGCAGAAGGTGCTTTCTTCTCCCAAATGGGCTGTTTTATGTTTGGTGCTTCAGTGTTGCCTAATAACAGTAAAACTATAGGTATTCTCCATCATCCAGCTTAAAACATCCATATATACAAACAAAACAACTTTGCAAGTAAAAACACACACCAAGCAGAGCACAATGGGAAGCCATGTATTTCAGATTCCAAGCAAATGGGCTTAGCAGTCAATTTCTGGAATTTCTAAGTTGATGCATATCCTATTGTGTTTTTTCAAGCGTGTGCCACATCTTGAAAGCAGCTGAACTGGATTCTTTCTTTCTTTCTTTCTTTCTTTCTTTCTTTCTTTCTTTCTTTCTTTCTTTCTTTCTTTCTTTTTTGGAGTAGGGAGGGATATTTTCTTCAGTAGGATGAATCTTTATATCCAAGTTGTCTTTCCAAGCTCAACGTGGTAGTTTGTGAAGAATATTTGACCGATGCAGTGTGTCCTTAATTCTAGGGATGCTTACCTTCTGTGTAGCTGTTACATAATTGCTTCTGTATGCTTTCAGACGCCTATATTTCTAGAGCAGAGTGGCCAAACTGAGTTTCAAAATACTGTTGAACTATCAGTGGCAGCTGGCATGGCCAATGGAAAGGAAAGGATTGGCAAGGGTGTCGTTCCCACACATTAGCCATCAATGATCTAGATCAGTGGTTCCCAAAGTTGTCTGGGCTATGACCCATCTAATATAAGTTTACCAACTCGGGACCCACCTCTAGGAAATTTAACCGTTACCAATACGAATAAAGGACTTTTCAAATAACAAACCAAGTTTTAATACAATTTTTTTTATTACTTAATTAAAAAATTACATCAAAAAAGTTATTTCAAATACGGTTAAATTTCCTAGAGGTGGGTCCCGACCCACAGTTTGGGAAACCCTGATCTAGAGCAAGATAAGGATGCGCATGAGTCCCCCTTCCCTCCCTGTCCACTATGCATCAAAGCAAATGGGATGGACCTTCACATCCGTGTGAATGGAGCCACTTGGAATACACTAGGCTTCACATTAGCTTTAATCCCTGCCACCTTTGAATCTGCTGTAGTTCCCCCTTTGAATCCATTCTGAATCCACCCCTCGCCTTTGGGAGTGTAACAAAGCTTTGAATGAAGGCGCAAAAGCTTTCGCTTCTCATGTGAAAATCAGTCTTCAAATACAGTGAATATTTGAAGGCAAAGTTTTGAACCTTGCCGATTCATACAAATTATGAAGTAGTTGACTAATATTTTTTGCCCATCCCAAGAGCAAAACCCTTTTCTAGATGAGACCTAGGGTGTTTCCACACTGGCCACCGAGAAACAGATCAAAGTAAATCCGTTTCCCGGCGACCCGTCTTCCGGAGGAAACGTCTGAAATAGGGACGGATCTGAGGAGGCCCCCCCCGCACCTGCACACGCGCAGGGAGGACAGATCCTCAGGGTCAGATTGCCTGGGTGCTGTGCGGAGGCCGCAGCACCCATTGCCAGAGGCAGCCGGCCTCCCACGCCGCTGACACTGCCCCCGGAGCCACGCGAGTGGAGCAGTCACCACGTGTTTCCGCCAGCATGTGGCATGTGGTGGAGGGGCTCAAGAGGCAGGCAGGCCTGCTTCTGCCCTTCCAAAGATGGCGGCCGCTGGCACATCTGGCCCCTTGCCTCTCCATGTGCGGAAGTGTCCTGCTTCCAAACAGACTGAGGCGAGGGGCTGGATGGAAGACCTTCCCGGAGGCTGGATCTTTCGGTGGTGAGACCCCCTTAGGAACGGGTCTCGCACGCCGGAGTGTGGAAGCGTCTGCCTGAAGAATCCAGGATCCAGCCTCCTGTATGGAAGGTAAGTCTTCTATGCGTCTGCGATGTGTCCTGTATGTGACCTTAATGGGGTTTCCTAGAACACTTAGGCCGCATCCCCATTACAACCTTATTTCGATTTCAAACCATTTTCAACCCTGGCAGACCCCACGTAAGTTTGGCTTAACACGCTTTCTGCATGTTAAATTGCCCCAAAGCATTGTAAATGTTAACCCTCATTTCAACAGGTCTCACTCTGGTTCGTGCACTTGAAACGTTTTACATTTTTTACTGTGGGGACCGTACGGTGTTAAGGGATGAGAATCCGTGTTTAGGGTTTCCCTCCCCCAATAGCTTGCTTCCAAAGATAGTGATTTCATTGAAAAAAATCCACCCCTCAAAACAGCCACTATAAAAATCCACTCCTTAAAGCTACACTGTAGCGATCTAGCCACTTCACACCTTATAACAATGTTGCAATTTTGCGCATTTCTGAAAGTTCTGAGCTTTAGAAAGGGAAAGGAAAGCAGCTGGTTCTGTTTTAAAAGCTGTGGCTGTGAAGGGGGCTTGAGTTGCTGCTGCTGCTGCTGCTGTGAGTCCTGGGAAATGGGGAGAGGAGGGGAAAGAATCACTGGCTGCCCGTGCCGTTTTTCATCCATCCAGGCAAGCGGCAGCCACCCAGCCACCCAGCTAGGCTCCCTGAAGGGGTCCCTTATGGGTGGCGCATTCATGCCAGGAGAAAGAGGGCAGGGCAGCCCCGAAAAGTGGCTTTTAAAAAGTAGCCACTTGAGTCCCCCCTTGAGTCACGTACACCACATATGATCCTCAGAATCCGGATTGAACGCGATTAAGCTGAAAGTAATGGGAACAGGCAAATTCGCGTTTAGATCTGGTTCTGTTATTTCAGTTTAAGGAAACTGGATTAAGCTTATAATGGGGATGCTCCCTACGTCTGCATTGGACTAGTGCTGTCCCAGTCCAGAGCTGTCCTGTGGGGTCTCTGTTCTGGTTTACCAGTGGACATGGTTAAAGAGGGCTCCAACCACCCCTTGCTTTCCTGTTCCACTCCAGTTGTCAGTGCTTCTGCAACTGGTCCAGAATAAGGATCTTGAGAACCTAAGCATCTTTTCTGAAGATCATCAACACAGAGGTAGACTGCCTTTGGAGATGGTTCTGTTCAGCACCACCCTCATGCCCCAGATACAATATAGGAGAAACAAAGGGGCCTGGGCCAGGTGCTAGCAAGAATGAGTGTGTCTGGGACAGAGATGCAGTTAGGTGCACCTACATTGCTGGCGGGATATCCCCTTCCCCCCAGTGCAGAGGGCGCATCATATGCTGGAACAGAGTGGGTCGGGATAGTTTATTTTCTTCAGGCAAGGTGAGTGCAGTAATGACTCACCAAACGGCAAGTTTCCAGATCTTGCAGAACTACATAATTCCCACAATTCCACCACACTGGCCAGCTTAGCTAGGGCTCATGGGACTTGTCATTCAGTAACGCCTGGCCAGCCTTGACCTTTCTGGGCAAGTGTCGGAAATTGGTGAGGACTAAGACTTTTCAGGAAACAGTTCTTCAGAAGTTCAAGAGCCGCAGGTTGGATCATCCTCCCTACGCTTGTGCCTATCATTGCTTTCCTTTATGTGGCATTATGGCAGAATCCCTTTCTCTTCTGTCCAAAGTACTGTTGAAAACTGATCCAAACAGGCTTTTGCTGGCCAGAAAAAGGATATAAATAATGCACATGTTTGACTTTTTCCCTGTATCTATCATACTTTTTTTTTAATGCACTTCATGGTTGTTTACTGTGAGAAGCTGTTTCAGAAGAGAATGGGACTTAAGGAAACAACACTGAGATCAATAATAATATTCACCATTATGCCCAATATCTGAGAAAACCCAGTTCAGCTAGGAGAAGCCTACGGACATTAAATGTATCTTGAAAGGCTTTCTGGCTCTCCAGGAGAAAATCATATTGATTAGCCTCCTCTGGGAGATAATTCCAAAATACTAAAACTCAGCTGGGCCTCCTGAGGAAACATCTGATGTCCTGCAGTGATTCTACAGCTGGGCCTTAACAAAGTTTTCACCCATCCAGGTGTTCATTGCTGCCCCTACTTGCATAATTGGGGCTCTTCGTTTCATAAGAATGTCATTAAGATTTAGGTTGGATCAGACCAGAGATGCGCTGCTGTGCCTAAATGCGTATAATGCCAATAATATTCTAATAATGCCCTTGTCTTTCGTTGGAATGATGCCAGAGCTCAGTGGTAGAAATCATGTTTTGTATGCTAATAACCCCTGGTCCAGTTTCAAGGCAAGAAATAGAAATGTTACATGTCAAGCAACCAGCAGCGTTGACAAAAATGAACTAGATGAACCAGCAACTGATATCTCCAATTAACCAAGGCTGTAAGTAGCTCAGAGAGGGCTGGCTCACCCCAGCAAAGTGACCATTGCTTCACACAACCCTGACATTCTGCCCCATTGCTGTTGACTAACCTTCTCCTTCCTCCTGGACTTCATCTGAGACATATTTGAAACATTTCTATGGGTTTTTTTCCCACTTACCTCCCTTAATCTGGATCTAAGATGATCCAGATTTAAGAAATGGGTCCTTCAACTAATCCGGATTTAGAAGATCCAGATCTAAGGAAGTACCCGATGCTTCTCCATGGACAGTGTAGCACCCAATATCAATGGGTACTAGGCAAGGTCACAGTGGGAACACCAGAGCACCCATGTGGAACATCTGTTTGTAGCCAAGTGAGAGATGTCGATCACGCCACGTTATGGGGGAAGCGATGTGACTAATCTGGATTTGATGCCTGAAGACCGGATTGTAGACCCCTTTAATGGGGTCCACAGGGAATCCAGATTATAGGTCCTGAAGGACTGATTTAATCTGGATTTCCCTAGTACAGGTGTGAACAAATTGGATTCTAATGGGTTCTGCAGTGGAAATGGGGTCTTCTTGCTCTAAGCCTAATGGGTACTTAATGGGTACTTAGTGCTAGTGGAAAAAAAACCCCTATAACAATTCTTTTCAGGAATCTTGGGATATGTTGGTACCCCCTCTTACACCAACTGCTGATCCTTCATCTTTGGTTTGTAATCCCACACCAGTGACAGTGCAGCCTCTGCTGGGAGACTGCAAGCAGAGCAAGTTGTCTGTTCATGTTCTGCTGGTGGGTTTCCATGCGCAGCTAGTTGCCCATCATGAGAGCAGGCTGCTAACACATCCACAAGACATGTGTGCTACAAATAAACAACTGCTACTTATTTATGTCTACAAAAATTTCTCCAAGCAAGGAACACGAAACATAAGCAATGAAAATCAATAAAGAAGTACAAATCACATTCAATTCCTAAAAGCCAGATTGTACAACACAAGAAAGCCAGAACAAAAAATAAAAGGAACAAAAAGCCCAACAACAGCAAGATTAAAACGATGTCATGCATTGCAAAGGGAAAAAAAATCCATGTTAAACATGAAAACCCCATCAAAATAAAAAGGTATCGTTTCATTTTCTGTGAAAAAGACACAAAAGAGCCTGACGAATTCCAGATGGCCAGATATCTGGAGCATATAATTGTGTCGCTGTGCCATCTGCACTGGGCTGCAAGCTGTTCAAAGTGCAGAATTTTCTTCTTACCGCCACACCAGATTACAACGCCTCAAGATTTCCCTCTCTCCACAGGTGAGCCAGCCAGCTTTCTAGAATCACACAGAGAACCTGTGTAGGGCAGATCTTTGGATTCTGGAGGTATAACCTACAGAACTGACCTTTCCCATTTCTCTGGTGCCTACATCTGGGACAATTTCTGCCAGGAGCTCATTCTCTACAAAAATTAACTCTCTGCATATCTAGTGGGTTCGGGTTTGTGAGAGGCTTGATTTTTATTGGCTGAACTATCTTGACTCCTCACATCTGTTTTGTTTTTGGCTGTGGTTGCAACTTCACTTTAAACCTTCTTCAGTGGTCCCATCTTCATGGCATCGTTATCTCGAATTCAAAACGATTTGAGTCCTCACAGTTCAGACGGCAGTTCGGCTTAACACGCTTCTTCCGTGTTAAACCACGTTATACCGATTTGAAATAAATCCTGATTTCAACAGCTCTCACTCCGGAACGTGCCCTTGATACGTGTTTCATTTTTTACTGTGTGGACAGTATAGTTTTCCAGGATGAGATTCCGTGTCCAGGCTGTCCCGACCCCAATCGCACTGTAACCAATGGCTTGTCCGTATTCGAGGCATGTCATGTTTAGGATTGCCTCCCCCAATAGCTCGCTTCCAAAGAGTGATTCCATTGAAAGAATCCAGTCTCGAGCCACTACCTCCAAAGCTACACTGTAGCAATGTAGCTTAATAACAATGTTGCAGTTTTGCGCAGTTCTGAACTTTAAAAAGGAAAGGAAAGGGGAGTCCCCGCGGAACTTTCCCAGCCCACTCTCCCCACTCTCCGAGTTCCCTCCCAGCCTCTGGAGGAAGAGCGAGCGAGGAGCCCCCTTCGCCCTCCACCGCGGTGGGCACGCTGAGCCCACCCGCCCTCTCGCCCGCCTCTCGGCTCTCCTCCTTTTCCAGTGGCGGCGGCCGGCACCGAGGAGCCCCAGGGCGAAGCTGCCCACGCCGCAGCGCCAGGATGGGTGGATGGATGGATGGATGGCGCGGCGGGCGCCAGAGCCGCCGGCGGGGGAGGCAGGGGCGGCCCGGGCTGCGAGTGTGCTCCGGCCAGCGGGGCGAAAGGCACTGAGAATGCGGCGGCGGCGGCAGTGGTGGAGTGGGGCAAAGCGGCGGTGGGCACCGAGGAGCCCCAGGGTGAAGCTGCCCGCGCCGCAGCACCCGGATGGATGGATGGATGGATGGATGGATGGATGGATGGATGGATGGATGGATGGATGGATGGATGGATGCTGCTGCTGCTGCTGCTGCTGCTGCTGGTGGTGGTGGTGGTGGGAAGGGGGAGGGGAGAGAACGGGAATCCCCGGCGGAGCATGGATGACACAAAGGGAAGGGAGGGTGGGATCCTGGGACGGAACACCAATGAGAGAGAGGGGGTGGGCAATGGGTGGGAGGACAGGGCTGCCGTCTGGACTCCCAGGATTGATTCCAATTTAAGGCTGAAATCGGAATGCCACTGAACCGGGTTAACTTGCAAGTCGTGTAAACAGGATTAACCCGGTTCACTTTATTTCGGTTTCCTTAAACCGAATTAAGGCATCCCATGTGGATGCAGCCAGTGCCTCTTCAGGCCTGACTTCTCACACCCTTTCATTTTCATTTCTATCCATTCTGTTTGAGGACTTGCCAGCCTCCATTTGGACTTTCCTCGATGGAAAGTCCACAAATAAAATGGATAGAAATGAAAAGGTGCGAGCAGTTGGTCTGAAGATGGGGCTCAAGAAGCTTTAAAGTGAAGGTGTGGCCAAGGCCTTTGTCAACTGATGCCATCTGTGACGTATTCACAAGAAGGGCCGTTATCCCAGAACAGGGTCCATTGCCTTATTCTTGAATTAGCTACTCATCCCATGCCAGGACAGGCTGCTTCTGGTATGGGAAAAAGCCACCTGCATTGGGATAGACTGTCCCACACTAGCCCCATGCTGGCTCTGAAGCTTTGTACCAGTTTTGGAATGGGGGGGGGCTCCCAAGAGGTCCATTTCAGCAGTGCACCCTATTAATTACATCACCAAAAAGGGTCTTCAGTGGTATATCAGACCACAGAGGTATCCCATCTGTATACCTCCATGATCCAGTGTACTATCCCCAACATGCTGGTAGATCTCAGTGTTGAAATCTACTGGTAAACCAGACTAGGGAGCAATCTGGGACACCCTTGGCTGCTCTATGCTCCATCCTGCATGGACAGAATGTGCTAGGACGGGAAGTGTTTCCTGTAATCTATACTGGCATGCAGAAAGATCTCTAGACCCCTCTGTGACCCAGTTTGGCATAGTGGTTAGGGAGCCAGACTCTTATCTGGGAATATCAGGTTTGATTCTACACTCCTCCATGAAGCCAGCTGGGTGACCTTGGACTAGTCACAATTATCTTTCTGAGCTCTCACAGCCCCACCTACCTCACAGGGTGTCTGTTGTGAGAACAGAAGGTTTGTCGGCCGCTTTGAGTCCCCTTAAATGGGTGAGAAAAGAGGGGTAGAAAAGCCAACTTTTCTTCTTCCTATCCTTTCCCATACAGAAAGGCCCTATGTCTGTGACTTCTTAGGACAATAAAAATTGATTTTATTAAGACTCTTTGAATGCCTCATATTAAGGGACAAAGGTGGGCTAAATATACATTCATATATGCTGGGCTAGAGTGCTATAGGCTGCTGTAGAATTTGGAATCTTTCAGCCCATATCAGTTTTGAAAGTTCACTGACCCTTGTGGTAAGAATAAAATGGAGGGAAGCAGAATTAAGTAAACTGCCCTGAAGTCTCCAGAGGGATATTGATGCTAAAAATATCAGCTATCGATGACAGAGGGAGGGATGATCTGAGCATTTCACAGTGAAGGACTGAGAATGAATCTGATCAGTTTAGTAAATCAACATTTGCCCAGTATCTGTGTTAAAAGCTGCAGTAGGAACCAGACAAACACAGTACATCGTCTTCTTCCAGACTCTTCAAGGAAACCATGAGTACCACGTTTTCATTCCTCCCCCTTTTTTCTGATGGATCCTGACAACAGTGGCGGCTTAGATGCTTTTTGCTGGTGTGGTGCTAATATTGTGCTAATATAAGGTGAGATGCTACATGGGCGCAGTGCAAGGCGAACTTGTACGAACATAGACCCAAGCAGTCAACATCCTTGCATGGAGCATGGAGGAATATAGAAGGGTAAAGTCACATTCTGTGCTACTGGATGTGAGGCAGTGCTGGCCACTTTGCCCTTATGGACCCCTGCTAAACAGCACACTTGCTTTCTATAGGACATAGGCTGTATTCACACTTACCTTTGCTATTCTGGTACAGGGAAGGCTGCCCTCTGCTATAATAAACAATCCATCCTGAGTTGAAACGGACTGCTCCTGGCATGGAACAAGGCTGTCCACATTGGGATAGTGCCTTCCACACAAGCCCCTCTGACATCTTTGAAGCACGCACTCACACCAAAGGCTAGGAATGAAAGGTCCTGGGTTTTAGCGCTCAGTAGCACACCTTTTTTCATTGCCCGAATTGTCCCCCTGTGGCTTGTGGGATCACGGAGGTGTGTATTGATATATGACTCCCTAGTCTACTATTAGACCTTGAAAAAGAGATCTACTGGTAGACTGCACCAGGACGCCATTTTGGATGACCTAGTTCATTGTACACTCCATCCTGTACACAGTGTCCCACCATGTGCAAGTTCTTCTGTGAGATTTTGGTCAGCCATTTCTGGAAGGAGGAAGTGGAGAGTATGTTCAGGTCTCAAAATTCCATATCTCAATTGCCCACATTTCAATGCACATGATGTTCAGTTTGGGAGAACAACCTTTATGATGACTCCAAATTTCACCGCTCTGTGCCTAGTTTATACACCCACTCCAGCTTGCATTTCTGCAGATCCCCAGAATACAGAAGTCGCATGTTCGACCCCCAGCATCTGCCCTGAAGGTGGCAATATGTCTGCCAGGAAAAGTGCTTGGGATGTATCTACGGTACATAGTTGCCATACATTGGACCCACCTTCAGAGCATCTAAGATAAGAAAGGCCAAAAGACTCTGTACTATTAGGAGGGAGGGAGAGAAGGAAGAACTGGAGAGAAAGAGAGAAAAGAAAGGAAGATAAGTCCACTCAGTAAGGTAGCAGTATAATGGTAGCATTTTTCTGCAAGATTAACACACGTTCTCCTTTTCAAACAAAAAAACAGTGTAGGGTGAGAGGAACCCAGCAGCTAACCATCAAAAAAGGGGCTGGAGAGGAAGGAAGGTTCGGCTTTGATGGAAATGTCAGTGTAACAGCATGCCTTATAGCAAAAGAACAAAGGCAGGACCGTTCTGAAGACTGACAGCATTAGCAAGCAGCGCAAGGCTTGTATTGGTTGGGAATTTCATCAAAGCCAGCAGAATCCACTATGGAGGGGGGAAATGAGAGTGGACTCTGCAGCACCAGCCCTTAGGTGTGCAGAGAGGAGGGAGAGGAACGCATGAATTCCCAACCAGCCCTATTCTGTGTTGATGCAGAGAGGCTGTTTGCCCATTCCGCTGCTCTCCTTCTGTTGATGCCAACGTGTTCTGCGCCGTTATCAGAATTACACCGCAAGGGTCTTTCCACCACAACTCCAGACCTTCATAAGCTGCTTAGATTTTGGCCAGTCACCACCTCTTGCACTAGCCTGCAATGTGGAGATGTTGTGATGACAACATGGAAGGAGTGGTGTGTGCCATCTTGAGTTCTTCGATCTCCAGGGAAGTTCAAGATGAGACCATTAGGGGCTGTCATGCTCAAATCGTGTCTTCTGTTAATGAACTAAGGTCCATCCAATCTAAGAATATCTAGTAAATCCAGTTTTACTAAATCCGGATGAGGTAGATCCGGATTTATTTAATCAAATGTGGATACTTTGCTGATGAGTTGTCTCACTCTGAAAATGGACTGAAGCTGGATGAAAAATTAGGTATGAACACAGCCTTGGTTTAATCTACCTCAGAGGACTGCTGGGAGGATAGAATGAGGGGGGGATAGTGTGAAGGAAAGGCAGGGTGTAGTTGCTATAAATAAATAATAAATAAATACCATAAATAAAGCTTTACCAGAATCTTCACTCAGCTGTCTTCAAGTCCTTCAAATCCAAGAAAGAAACACATCATGAGGGCGGCTGGCCAGTGGGAGGCCGCGGCGCACGCAGGTGCAATGGACGTCGGGCCTCCCGCTGCCAGAAGTGGCCCGGCAGCGAGGAGGTAATACGGCGGTCACGAGTACGTGACCCCGGCCAGGATGGGGGGTGGCGGCTGCGGCTTTCCTCTCGCTCGAGAAGGCGCCATCGTGCCTTCTCGGGCAAAGGGGAACCCAGCAAAGCCAGCTGCCGGCCTCGCCATGCACCGGCAATCGGGCTTTCCCCCTGCTGTTGCAGAAGCGTTTGCTTCCGAAACGGTTTCAGGGGAAAAGCCACATGTAAGACCTAATTTTTTAGATCTTACATCTGGGTAGGATTTCAGCGGCAAAACCGGTTTAGGAAACCGGCCTTGCTCACTGAAATGTGGACGTGGCATCCTCAAAGGGGCTCCAATGTGGCCTCCAGTGCGGAAGCCGCGTCTTAATCCCTCCCCGAACAGGCTCTAATTCTGTTTTTAGAGCCTGTGTGGAAAGGCCCTTTGTGTGTAAGTTTTCTGCATTGCTTTTGAGTTCTTTTCTTGTTCATTCTTTATTTTGAAGTGAGAGACCATTTGTAAAGTGGAATTTGGATGAAGGGATTTCACACAGGAAAAATCAAAATTACGTTGCATTCCTTTGCGAAAGAAAGAAAGAAATAGTTGGTGAAGAAACTAGCAAAGGACAGAATTATGGGCGGATTCCGACTTGACTTTTTTAGCCCTGTTTTAGTCCTGTTTGAACTTGGGTGTTGTTCTCTCTATCTAGATTTTTCTATTTAATTTATTATCCTGATGGAACGGAAAAGAAGGCAAACCACAATGGAATGCTGAATCCATCTCTACCAGTTTGATACAAAAATTGTTGTTTATCCTGAATTTAAAAAAGAAAGAAAGAAAACAGAAAAGTGACTACAGCATTGAAGCAGTCATGCTTTCAGTCATGCGTGCTCAAAATCTGGGCAAAGGAACAAATTGGGCAAACTGCACACACTCAAATGCACATCATATTTCTCACAGAAGGAATGACCTCTGCCAGTGCCCTCCTTCCTAGTCTGATTTTATAAAAGAAAATAAGAAAGAAAGAAACCAATATAATGGGGTTTGTAAACTTCAAAAGGAAATGCTCGCTTTGATGGACAAACCTAAGTAGAAAATTGGAGAAAGAGGGAGTGAAGGAGGGAGGGAGGCCGCATGCTGCATTGTTTGATTCAATCTGAGACATGACAGAGGGCCTGTTTGCACTTTGCTCACTGGAATGGCATTATTATACCTTTCCAGTGAAGCACAGATCAAGCACAAAGGGAGCCATCCACACCTGAAGTGCTGGTGTACTTTTCAACTGGACCACCAGCACTAGATTGCCATGGAAACAATCATGGAAGCATCTGCTGCACAACCAGCCATTGCCATGGTGATCATGATTGCAGTAACCACAAAAGCTGCACAGCTTTTCCCCTGGCTTCCTTTTCTTCAGCCTTCCATTTCTCAAGCCTCAAGAGTAAAAGGAGCAACTATTTCCCTGTCCCATAAACTTGTAGGACACACTCAGCACCACCAGGGTACTGAATTCTTTCCACTCCATGCAATTGTCTTTGGGTATTATGGCATCTGCAAAGCACATGGCTTTAAAAGGACAACTCTCCTTTTCCTGTTTGAGGATTTTCTCCACCTCTGGCCACAGGATGTGACATCAGAAGGACCACTCACCCAGAAGATGGCAGCTTTTCCTCCAATCACCTCCCCTGATGTTGCATTGATGTCACTTCCTCCATGCCCCCTTTTTGGAGGGATATTTAAACCTCTGGGAGGAAATAAACTGAATCATTCTGCTTTTCTATGCCTCCTGTCTCCATGTCACTTCTTTTACCCCTACCACATTTTCTAGCCTACTCAGGGTCAGCCATTACATGTGCTTGATCCACAATTATCTGGGCTGGTCAGATAATTGGAAATATCTATCGTAACACCTGGTGTTCAGGGGCAGCAGCCACCAGCTGTTGCTCCCCACTTCCCGGAGCCCTTGGATCAGCTGTGTAAGCCGAATATGCAGCACATGACATGGTGCGCAGTTGTGCAGCCTTAGACCTCTCTCTTTGCCCCCTCCCAGCATGTGCACCTGGAAGATTGCTCACCAGATGCTCCCGCAGAAGTTGTGGACAGGTTTTTACTTGTTCACAACTGTGGGGATTGTGGAGGGAAGGCTGCCTCCATTTGCTCCCTTGGCCTCCTCAACCTGTTGTAGTAGGAGCAGCATACAGGTACATGAGGAAGTTCTCTGTTTGTTCCCATCCAGAATGTCTTCTCCTCCTCTTTGAATTAAGCTATTGTGTCACAAGGGTCAAGGACAATGAAATGCTAAGAACGTAAGAGGATCCCTGGTGGATCAGGCCACAGCCCATCTAGTCCAGCATCCTGGCTCATACTGTGGCTCGCCAATTGCTTCTGGCCATGTCAAGCAGGAGACAAAGGCAAAACTCTTCACCTGTTCTCAGCTCCCTGCCAATGGCCTTGAAAACTTGCACATTTCTCTGGCCAATCAGGAAATGTTTGATATGGCTGCCTTCCCAAAGGATTCAGTCATTAAGGACATACAGTCTTAATTATATCATTACATTTACATACGAAACCACAGACTACCTAATACTATTACCTTTGTGGCCCATAATATGATTACAGGAACATTAAGGAAATGAAAGTCATTGTGAAAAAGGGAAATAGCTCTTGAGTAATTGAAACCAACTACCTTACAGAGATATCATTGGGAAACTGATTGGGAAGCCAAATTAAAGGGAAACTTTGAGGGCTACAAACAGCTACTCTTTCAATGTGCCAAGAAGAGTGTGCGGGTGTAATGACCCCGGGGAGGGAAACTTAATGTGAATGTTCCAGCAAGGTAGTTAGTAGCACTTGGAGACTAACAGGAGAAGGGTTGGTGGCATGAGCATTTGTAGACACCTCTATTTCTTCAGAAGCTAGCATCTGAAGAAGTAGACGTACCCATTGGGCCCCCTAGCATCTGAAGGAGTAGACGTACCCATTGGGCCCCCTAGCATCTGAAGAAGTAGACGTGCCCATTGGACCCCCTAGCATCTGAAGAAGTAGACATGCCCATTGGACCCCCTAGCATATGAAGAAGTAGACGTACCCATTAGGCCCTCTAGCATCTGAAGAAGTAGATGTGCCCATTGGACCCCCCTAGCATCTGCAGAAGTAGACGTGCCCATTGGACCCCGTAGCATCTGAAGAAGTAGATGTGTCTATGAAAGCTCATGCCACCAACCCTTCTCCTGTTAGTCTCCAAGTGCTACTAACTACCTTGCTGGACTTTTTGAATTAGACTAACACGGCTATTTCTCTGTGTCAGTGCTGTTTAACGGGTACTGCATTTTAGGACAGACAAATGCTTTAGCCCTGCTTGCAATTCTTATTAGCTTAAAATTGTCTGAATCACATGTACTGCAGGATGACTTGGGTTGTCCTAAAACTTGAGTGTAACCAGGCCCTTACTATCTATGAATTTTTAAAGTCTTTTAATGTACATTCTGTTTTAATATGTTGTTTGAAGGTTGTAACCCACCCAGAGACCTTCGGGTATGGGGCGGGATATAAATGTAAATAATAAATAAATAAATAAATAAATAAATAAATCTTATCTGAAATCAGGCTTCCTTCAAATTTTCAGCCCATCCTTAGGCTTGGCTGCTTTTGCACCCCTGCTTTAAGGAACTAGGGCTCTTTCTGCAATTAACTTTAGTCCATATCTAGGAGTCTCTAGTCCAGATGGTAGGCCTCATCATCTGCACGTTGATGCATATCAAGGTGGCCTCATCCCCTGTTGGTCCCGCTCCATCTGCACTAGATGGATCAGGATCAGGATTAAGAGGCCCTTCATCTAGATCCCTGGTAGTACTGTTTAAATGTTACTACCAGAAGATCAGCCAGGGGGAAGCGTGGGCTGGTTCAGCAGCGCCATTGGTGTAGATGGCGCCGATCTGGCCCATTCCTTCCCGTGATCCAGATTAATGGATCCAGTTATTCTGGACCCACTGATCCAGATCGAAGGAAGATAAGGGCAGAAAGGGCCTTGGGCTAAAAACTGCATCCTGGAAGTCAGATTTCTGGCATGAGTCCTCAGCCCACTATAATGTGTCCCATCAAGCCCACTATAATGCCCACTGTAATGTGTCTCATCAAGCGAATGAGGCCACCCAATGGGTCAAATAGAAATATTGTCCCATTTACAATATTTTTAATAATACCCCTCATTTGAAAAAAAAATAATAAAATTCAAGAGTGGTTTATAGTACAATGATAAAAAAGAGAAAAAAGGTATTTCAGGGTATTAGCAGCAGCAGCAACAGCGAAAGCTCAGCCATAGCTTCCAATGGCAAAGCATATATCTATGTATGTATTATCACACTCTGGTGATAACCAAAACTGATGCGAAGCCACGCAAACAGAGTTTATCATAATCCAAAATAAAATATTATTCTGATATCTCTTGACAAGAGCAGAACAGCAGCAGAAATAGATTTTGTTACGTTCGTGGCAACTAATGAGTCTTAATCCGATAAGAGCAAAGAAACCTTAAATCCACAGGTCTGCTGAGGAATTTATCAATCAGAAGGATTATAAGGTTATAACATAAATCACAAGAACAATGCAGGGAAACATGACACAGACCCACGTACAAAATTCTTATCTGTAGTGGAACATGCTATATTGTATTCAGAAGTTTAGGTTTTAGTTTACATTTCACTATAGTGTTTTCCCTTTGAGACCGGTGGTATAGCACAAGTGACCTACATGTGTATGTATGTTTGTAGAATTTTTTTTTTTAACTCTCCAAAAACACAGAGGGCAATTTTTAGGGTAAAGTATGGGTTGCCTTCAATATTCCCACAGGCTGTGTTCCCATTCAAGATTTAAAGAGCTTTGAAATTGTTTTGAGCACTCAGTGTTCTCCAAGTTTTAAGAGAATCCGCAGTTTCTGAGAATTAAAGGAACCAAAATGCAGATTATCTATTTTTGGATCAAAAGAGGTCTTGCTGCTAGATTTAGAAATAATTCTCACTATTTAGCAATGGGAACATGAGCAGTTTTAGGGGCGTTCTCTTCAGTTTCCCCTGATCCAATGATCAGCTGTGTTCCTCCCCTTTTCCTGAGCTCTCACCATTATGTGCTAAGGATCGTGCTTGGCTGAAAGGGAAGAGTGAGCAAAGCCTTCAGTAGCTTACAACGTAACAAGAGATCAGACCATCACAATGCAACAAGAGATCAGACCATAGTGGGAGTAAGTCAAAAGTGTCTGATTTTACTTAAAGGGGCAGCAGCCAGGAAGAGTTTGGCCTCAATGCTTGCCATTTCACGCTGGTCTGCTGTGCCAATAAAGCGCAGAGCTGGTGGGTCTTAAAAGCCTGCCTACTTTGTCCCTTCCCCATCGTAATCTCTATTCCCCCCCTCCCCCCATTCCCACCACCACCACCATTTCACACTGCTTCGATGTACCAGTCTAGCACAAAACAAAGGGGAAGTGAACAAAAACTGCTGCTCCAGGATCTGAATCAGGGACAGGGCTTATATAGAGGCTGAGGTTTGAATTGTCCTCCCTAATGAAATCAGAGTATCAGGGTGCCCAGTTGCTGACTGCATGGGGAGGGGTCCTGCTGAGGGGAGGAGGGAGGGGAGGGGGTTTCTTCCCTGCGAGTCTGCATTATACAGTAAGCTAACAGTGGGAATACAAAAAACCAGACCTTGCTGCCGATTTTAAAAAGCCCTGCTTTAATACCAGATAAAAATGTCCAGTGGGGACCTGGTCACAATTCTGCAGATTGGCCACTGGAGTAAATATCTTACTTTAAAAAGAAAAGTGTGGTGGTGGGGAATGATGGAATGTGATTCAAACTGGGGAAACCATTATTAGATAATCCTCCCTAGGTACTCACTGGATGCTGGCAGACAGATATTTTCAAGAGGAACAGTCACAGGAGTAGCATTCAGGCACAGGTAAGCCAGGCAGTATGCCTCTAAAGGCCATTTGCAGGGTATCTAGAGCAGGGGAAGGTCTTGCCTTTGCCTTCTGCTTAAGAATGCCCCAAAACAGTTAGTGGGTCACTGTGGTGTGAGAGGGATGCTGGACTAGATGGAATTGGGCCTGATCCAACAGGTCTCCTCTTGATTCTTGGAATACAGGTGGACTAGGTACTGTCTCCAGGTTGGAGAGACAGGCAGGATGTCTCTAAGGGTGTTTCCGCGTTTACTGCTTGAAATCCGGATTAAGGAAATCCAGATTTCTAAAATCCGTCCCTGGGAAGATCCATCTCAAATAGGGATGGATCCAAATGAGGCCTAACGCGTCCGCACTCATGTGGGAAGCACGGATAGCGAGGAACACATCATGTGTTCGCTGTGTGGATGCCAGAGCACCTATATCAAGAAGGATCAGGCCTCTCTGCGGCCCTGCTGCCCAAGGTGCCGCATGACTGAAGCATTCAGCCATCAGTCGCCGCTCGTTTCCACCATGAGTGGGCATGTCAGGGACAGACTGCCCACCAATCAGTGGCATGCTTGAGATCCCGTGGCTGCCTGCCTGTGCTCAACATGGCGACTTCCAGTCCCACCCACATGCATCCTGTCCCTGTGCGGAAGTGTCTTCCTTTGATCTGGAATTTGCAAGTAGGAAGTTTGAAAACCTAATTTTTCAGGTTTTCCCTTGACCCCATTACAGACGGATCTCGTGTGAGCCCGTGCGGAAGCTGTGTCCTTGAAGTGGCCCTAATCTGTCCCGCTGTGCTGAAAGTAACTTGCAGGTGTGTGCCATATGTGTCCTTATCGGGTGCTTAATGGGGTCTTAATGGCCTGTGCGGAAACACCCTAAGAACTGTTTGCAGGGAGTCAAGAGTAGGTGAAGGTTTTGCCTTTGTTTTCTGCTTGAGATGCCCAGAAGCCATTAGTGCGGCCACTGTGAGTAAGATGGGATGCTGGACTAGATGGGCTGTGGCCTGATCCAGCAAGACTCCTCTCCTGTTCTTATGATTAGCTTCTTTGTCTGGCAGGGGCTGCAAGGGGCAACTGCAGGAAGTCCTTTAGATCTCACAGTTGCTATCTGGAGGTAGCCTTGGTGAGACAGAAGGATGAAGGTTGATCAGTTCAAAACCCAAGCATGATTATTTTGCCTCATTCATTAACTCCTGATCTCAACCTTTTAAGCTAAAGCTACACTAATCTTTTTGCAAGGAAGAGACTCATAATCCATTGTATTGAATGAGCCCAAGTATGGATCATGGCATCTATCTGTCATTCTGATTGGCTACAATCTGCTAAGAACTCTGACAAACACCCATGGATTTGGAGTCATTTGAAGCCCTCATTCATTTCATAGTTCTTTCATTTTTAAAAATCTGGATATAAGCAGATAACATTATTTTGACTGACATATAACAATTTATTGTTAAACGCTGCCTTAGTGTAGGCAAATGGATTCTGTAGAAAAGATTTCTCTTTGTGTATTGTTTTGCTGCTATAGTGAGGACATATAGGCTAACACTGATGGGAGTCAGGATGTGCACAAATATTCAAAATCCAATTGAATGTGCCAAATTTCGACATTCAAACTCAAATAGAATGTCCTGAAATTTGAATGTAAACATTCAAATTGAATTTCAAACTTTAGATCTATTTGTTCTAATTATCCGGACATTTGTATGTGTTTGGGTTCATACACGATACGTACTTGAAGACCTGCATCTTTCCCACATCTGTACTCATTTGTATGGATCCGTATGGGATGAAAATGGGTTGCATACAGGATAATTACGGGATGCATACAGACATGTACATATGTGTACGTATGTGGGGAAGATGCATATGTGCACATACAAATGTTGTTCAAATTAAAAATTCGAACGAATAGATTCAAAATTTGGTAAATAAGAATCTAATCTTGTTAAATTTCAATTTTCAAGATTCCAATCAAATCGGATTTTCAGGTATTCGATTCAATTTGAATGTCAAAAAAACATTCATGCACATCCCTAGATGGGCCTTATTTTGGATTATATCCCATAATAAGGGGCCTGTTAGCCACATACTAGTCGGACTGGTGGGGTATTTCAGTGCCAGCAGATCTCTGATCCTTCTGTTCAGTCTGGAGAAGAGAAAATGAAGGGAGCACATGAGACCAAAGCTCAGGTACATAAATGGGCACTACAGGGAAGAAACCATTCACCAAAAGCCACAGGTTTTCTGGATTAGGCCCACTCCTTCCACAATTGGCTTTACCAGTGATACTCAAGAATGGCTCCGTGTTTGGCATCATGCTCTGCCTAATGCAGACAGAGTGGGCCAGCAGGGCCTCATAGGTGTGCATTAATGTGCAGATCTGTGAAGCTTAGATGCTTACTACACAGACCCTTAATCTGAATTAAGGTTCCATGCCAAAAGGGGCTATGCCTGTTTTCCCTCCCGATGCCATAATTCTGTGATTGTTTGATAAGATCTCATCCTCACACCATCATTCCAAGTTGTCCCGAGCAATCCCTCCTCACTAAGCAGATCAGTCTTTGGGGACTTTCAGGGAACTTGAATAACTGAATCACTTCTTCAGAGCGCACTAATGTGCCCCAGCAGCCTATGTTTTCCCAGTCGCCTGGCAAGCTGCCTTTTTCCTAACGCCTCTTTTCTGCACCGACTCCACAATTCTCCTCACAAGTTCGCTCCTTATTCAGTCCAGCTCTGCTTGCCGCACTATAGGTCTCCCTGTAATTAGCTAATTAGTCCCACAGACAAATTAAATGACATGAATGCCGCCTGTCGTTTCTCCAGTCCCAAGAGACTTCCTCTGTGTTATTTATAAACCTCTGAATGGTTCACCACAGCAGTTGAGGGGACGTTTTTCAATTCAGTCAAGCACAATTTCTTGGGTAAGCTGTAGGGAGAATAAATATAACACACACCCATCTAGTTGGGCAGAAAGGGTGGGATCCTGCCCTGGATTTGTCATCTTCCCCAACTGGCACATCTTTACTACGTTACACAGATCTATAGGGATTTAGACCAAGGGACACTGACATATGCCCCTCAGGCTGTTGAACTACAGCACCCATCAGCCCTAGCAGCAAGGAAGGGAAGGGCCACACATTAGCTAAACCTAGGGCCTTTCCACACTTGGTCTACTAGCCAATGTTGGGTGAGCTTGTGGATGATGGATCTGCACTTGATGGAGCCATTTCCAAGCCAGAAACAGCTCCTTCCGTCCAGGAGTCCCCCCAACATGCACTACATATGATGCAGGTCAACCTGCACCACATGTGACCTTACCTTTACCTATTCTGGAGCCAGTAACGCTCCAGCCTGAGCCATTTACTTTTTACTTACTGTGTGGATGGAACCACCATCAAAGGTCTATCCACCATGCATGCACGGAGGCAGAAACAGGTGACCACAGATGCATACATTAGGGGTGTGCACTAATGCAATTTTCAGATTCGATTCCATTCGAATCAGATATTTGAATGTATTCAAATTCAAATCTGATTTGAATACATTCGTATCTATTCGTACGAATATTTGATTCATACTTCAAGATACGAATGTCAACAACGTTCGTATGTGTCTGTACGTGTAGTAACCAGTAAACTGCTCCCCAGATGTCACCTCACCTCATCTCGCCTGGGCGCGCGACCCTCTGTGCCATCCCAGTTGTGGGCAGCGGTGGCAGCTTCACACATGGACCAGAGGGACAGCTGCTGCTCTGAGTGCCCAACCCACACAGGTAGGCAGGTGGGGAGCCTGGGAGGAATGGCAGTGGTGGCGGCGGCGGCTGACTTGCCTGCTGGCTTCTCTCTCCTCTGGCAGCAACAGGGGCCTAGCTTCCCGTGGTCAGTAGCAGAATACTCCTTTTGGTAGTACTGTTTTCATGGTCTTAGACTCCAGAGGCATTTCCGCACTGAATCGCGTTCCAGACGGAACGCGTTCAGGCGGAAAGCTTAAGCCAGCTTCGGGCGCTTTCCCCGTTCACACACAGACGCGCCAGAACGCGTGTAAACGCGTTCCGGAGCGTCTGGGTGCGAATGCTCAAAGCGCCCGAAGCTGCCTTAGCCGGCAAATGCCGGCAAGGGGCGCGCCGGCAGCCGCGGAGGCAGATCGACAATCAGCTGTTTGAGAAACAGCTGATTGTCAAAGCCGCGCGGCGTCGGAGGCGCGCCGGCAGCCGTTCGGGAGACAGAAGCGGCGCGAACGCTTCTTCTCCCGAACGGCTGCGGGCGGCTCGTCCGCGTTGGAACGCGTGTAGAGCACTTCGAAGTGCTCTACATTTCGAACGCGGAAAAGACAGCTGCGGACACGTCGGAACGCAAGCCGCGCGCGGCCAATGCGTATGACGTGTCCTCAGCTGTCTTTTCCGCGTTCCGATCAGCCCCGTGCGAAAACGTCTCAGGTTTGGATAGTTACAGTCTCTTGTGCATTTGCTAATCTATTATTCATTGTCCCTTGTCTGTTCTATTTTTACCATAAGATTTTATTGATTTTGGAAAAGCAGGGTTGTAATCATCTATTTTTTAAATTGCCTTATGCTTTGCAAGTAAGCTTGAAGCCTTAGGAAAAAGAAGAAACAAGAGGAGGGCATGTATACGCTTTAGATTAAAGAATGGGCCAGACAGCCGGCAATAGAAACCTCATTACAATATTGATAATGAATGGAAACCACATGCATTTAAAATGAGCATTTATTGCCTTGTTTCCCTTTTCTTGGGGCCCTCACCACACATGACAAAGATCTTAAAGTACAAGAGAATGCGAAAATACAAATAATTGACACTGAGAATTTTCTAGCTCTGTGATTGCCATCATCTTTAGGCACAGCTGGACTCATGGAAAAGGCAGCAAGACGGGGGGAAGATGTGAATTTTTTTTAATGGAAAGAGGAGGATGAGGAGTTGGCTTCTGTACCTGCTTTTCTTACCCTCGGAATGCGCCGTATTCCCAAGTCGGAACGCAGCCTGAGTTCTGCATTAAAGTTTGGAATGGCAGACTGACCTGTCCAAAACATAGGAGTAAGAGTTCTGCTGAGTATTGTACAATGAAACTTTGCTTTAAGAAGCACCAAAACTCCTGTTTTAAGTTTGCGCATTCCTAATCATGGTTAGAGACGAACTGCCAGCAAAGTGTCACTTTTGCCAAGATCAAAGATTGAGCTACAGTTCCAGGAAATGGAGGATACAACATTTTCAAGTTACTCAGCCTTTGAAGTTTGTAACAATGGAGTATTATTTCCATCATCACTCGGGAGAAGGTCACGAGTGGCTGAAAAACCTGTGCTTTAGTGTAATTTTCTTTTTTCCCTCTCATGTTCTAGTTTACCGGTTTACTTTGCTGGGTCTGTTTTCATGGGTGTTTTTCCACTGGCAGAAAGTACCCATTTTTGCACCCATTAAGGACCCATTTGGGTGTGAGCCAGATGACCCCATTTCCACCGGATTAAAGGAGCGCGGTGGAAAAACACCCCATAAGACAATGCAATTATTGCATGCTCTTCTGCAAAAAAAAATGCTAATAGAAGGCAGCCACATGGATGGGCAACTTTTGCACTTTTGAAACTTGCAAAGAGGAAAAAGAATGGCCAAGGGGGAAAAGGATAGCTGAAAAGCAAAAGAGAAGGACCAGAAGCAAAGGGTGTACAGCAATATTGGCCCCATCCAGATGAGGGGGAATATAGTGTCGTTATGATGTCTCACCAATGCTCCATTTTTATACATATGTCAGAAATAGTGATGTGCCTGATTCATTATTCGTACAAATTCACCTGAGTTCAGGCATTCATACACACACCGAATGTTGTGACATTTGTAACATTTGTATGAATAGTTTGGACATTCGTTAAACTGGAGAGGTGGGAAAGCGGTCGCGCCAGTCACATCTGCGATGGATCCAGATTGGATTCAATATGGATCGAGAGCGGAATAAAAGCGGATTCAGGTCAGATTTGATATATTACAAGATATGTGTCAGATATGTATCCATTCATATCTGATACGTTTTGTTCATATCGGATACGTATCGGATATTTGTACGAATTCATACGAATAGAATCCTACCACGTTTGAAGGGGATCTATGGGAACAAATACAGATTTTCTAACATTTGATTTGTTTCAATTGAATGTCAAAAAGCCCATTTGTGCGCATCTCCAGTCAGAAAACCGCGACTGACACATGTTTTTGATGCAGCCAAGGCATCAAGTGGGTCATGGAGGAGGGCGGAAGCAAACCCAGTATCCCCAGATAAGAGTCTAGCTCCCCAACCACTAGACCACACTGCCTCACTGTTTGGCAGGCAAATAATTTATTTGGAGAGGAGAAAGTGGCTAATAGTACCTGCAAACACTTGGAAGGCTGTTTTCCTCTCCTGTGCAGGAAAAGGAAATATTAGGTTTGAGAATCCTCCCTCCCTGTTGCCAGTTTTTAATTCCATTCACCAGTGAGACTTCAAGGGCATGCGGATTAAATAGCCTCACGTCTGCTAGGAGTTCCATCCCATTTGATGCAGGTTTGAGGCATCCAGCCACATGGCCACATCGGAGCGGGCCATGTGCCTGCAGTGTCTAAAAGCACACAGCGCTGCAGTTTCATAGGAGCTGCACCTGTTCCCATCAGGAGCAAATTTAGCCTCAGCAAAAGGCCATATGGCTTCTGCACTCGGCCATATGGTTCTCTTCCTTGCCTCCGCAGTCCAGCGCACAGCAAGATTGATGGTGTGTTCATCAGGAGGCCTGGAGATGCCAGCTGGCCGTTCATAGCCTTCCCTCTCTCCTGGTCCCTTGAAGATGGTCTTGGACTGACTTCAGGAAGCAAAAGTCATATATATTGCTTAACAAGGATCTATCAGATATACCCGCTGTTTCCTCCAAAAAACCTCAATTTGAGTTGGATTGTTATGGTCATTGTAAAACCTGAGTAGGCTATAAAAGATGATAAACAATGTGAAGGCAGAAGGAGTGGAGGGATATTCTTTGCAATTTTCTTTCATTTCTGTGTCATATTTCTAAGGCTTTTTGTTTTCTTTTGCACAGGAACTCCAAGGCACTGAAGAGAAAAGCAGTACAATGTCAGAGCAGCTGTATATATATATAAAAAATAAACCATGCCAGTTTGGAAAAGTGGCTAGAATGTCAGGATCATGGGGTGACTTTGATGCCTTGAGCTCTTTGCAGGGAAAGGTGGGACGTTCATTCATTCAATCATTCATTTCCAAGCACTTATCTCTGCCCTCAATCTGATAGCCCCAGAGTGAGTTACAACACTCAATTAAGTTCTAGGGATTTGCAAGAATATTTGAAACATTCAAAATTCAATCGAATTTCTTCAAATTCGAACATTCAAATTTGAATCAAATGTCTGTACATTCATTTTTTAACATTCAAATGAATTTTGAATGTTTTGAATCATTTGTATAAATTATTCGGACATTCATATGTGTCCAGATATGTACGCATTACATATGTATCTGTACACCTCTTAATCGTATCTGTATGAATTTGTACAGACATGTACGGGATAAAAACAGGATGCATACAAATGTATTTGAATCAGATTCATATTTGAATACATTTGGTTTTTCTCTATTTGTTCAAATCCAACCTTTGAACATTTGATTCGATTCCAAAAATTGCATTCGTGCACACCCCTATTAAATTCCAAAAAATCAGTAAAACAATGTAAAATAAAACTAAAATAGATGGATATCTGAGCAATATCAGCAGTACAATAGGCCATTTCAAACTGGATAGCTCTCTACTACCACAGCAGAACCTCAGAACATAGAAATGTGGACTCAGGATTCTTCTGTTCCAGAAGGATTGTTTGTTTGTTTGTTTGTTTGTTTGTTTGTTTATTTATTTATTTATTTATTTATTTATTTATTTATTATTTATTTATTTATTTATTTATTTATTTATTTATTTATTTATTTATTTATTTATTTATTTATTTATTTATTTATTTATTATTTACATTTCTATTCCACCCCATACCTGGGTAAAACACCTTAAAAATTCAACAAATTTAAAACCATGCACTCCCTAATGCATTAATAGTGACTGTAGCTGTAACTTGGGGAGGGGGATGAGAGAATAAAAACCTCAGGTCAAGGCCAAGAGGTGTGCCTTTACTGCCTTCCTGAATAAATACAAGGAAGGGGCATGGCGCACCTCGAGGGGGAGACCATTCCACAGTCTGGGGGCCACCACCGAAAAGGCTGTCACCCAAGTGCCAACCAGCCTCACTACTGAAGGTGGTGGGATGACCAGGAGGGCCTCATCAATGATTACAGCTGATGTACTAGATTACGTTGAGTACAGAGGCATTCAGACTCCGAAGTCACTTGTAATGGAATTAAAGAAGGCCCTGTATTTTGAACCTGTTCCTATCCCATCCAGAAGGGACCAACTGAGCATATCTTGTGGAGCCCATCTAGTCCAGCATCGTGTCGCACACAGTGGCCCGCCAAATGCTCATGGCATCTCAAACAGAGACAAGGACAAACCTTTTTCTGCTCTTGAATCCCAGCAAATGGCATTAGAAGCGTCCTCCTTCCACACACACACACACACCCCGCTCACTGCTCACTGGATCACTCCATCTGCACCTCAACCCTCCCAGGAATGATCCAGCTGTGGATAAGCTCCTCTTCCAGGTGCCACATGGTGAGGGGGCATGAGTACAGTCATTCACAGCATCCAGATTGCCAAGGCAATGTCTGAAACTGTACCAGATACTGGTTCAGACCTTAGGCCTATTCGCACTTGGCTGCATTTTGGAATATATCTCAGGACAGGGTGTTCTCGTCCACATGCTAATGTAGACTCTGGCAGGCCTCATCTGGGGCATCCTATAGTCTGCACTAGCATGTGGACAGCAGATGCCTATTCCAAGATGTATTCCAGAATAAAGCCAAGTGTGAATAGACCCCTTGTCATGGTGATGCAACTGGCCATCTGCACTGCATGTGCTGCTGGTCACGTACAGGGCTAGTCCAGTGCTTGCAGTGTGAATGTCCGCACCACCTTTCCTGCCTGATACGGTATTATTATACCATACCAATCAGGTAGGCTACTATTCAGCGTGCATGCCCAGGATGGAAGCAATGCAAATTCATCATGAGGTGTGTATGCTCTGAACCAGCTAGAAGGAGACTACAGAGTTATATGCATGAGTTCCATGGAAAGGCCATAAGCGCTCCATTGAACCCTGGGCTTTCTGCACCAGTGAGACATGGATCTGCTATGAGCTAAACCAAACCAAAACAGCTTGAATTTATCTGGCCAAAGAGTAAGGGCCCTATCACTACAGGGCAATTGCTTTCTTTCCTCTCCGCAGCTGGCTGTTTCCCCCTCACTCCTATTTCTAGCCACTGAACAAGCAAGCATTTATTCATTTGGCAAGCAAAGGCGCCCTCTGGTGCCCACACCAAGGAAAGGCTGGGCATTGCATTTTACAAGTGCTGGATGCACATTTTATATTACTGTGCAGTTTTACCCAAACTTTAAGTTAACAGAAATCTAACATATTAATTCATGTTAATTGAATTAGTTAAGAAATTTAACTGACTATAGTAGCAGTAGCTACCACATGGCCCTCAGGAGGGAAAATTAAGTATTTCTGCAAAGTATGGAGTAGCAAATCCTGGTAAAATATCTGCTGTCTTGTACTGGGGACTTCCAAAAATGCTAGGTGCAAAGTTTTCTAGGCTTTGCAAACTTTCACAGGAAATTTATGTCAGATCTTTTGCTGAACAGGCAGCTCTTTTGACATCCCTCCTTTAGCAGCATGTTTACTGGGAAAAAATGAAAATGAAGTTCAAACAAAAACCAATTTATTGTCCAGAAATGCTCATAACAAATTACAATGGCTGTGATCACACCGATAGTTCAAGACATCTTCCAGCCATCTTCTCTTCTCTTCACATCACTCACTTTTTCCCCCTGGATTCATCCTAGGGGCAGGCTTGCTTCCTCAAGCTGGTTTCTCTGGAATCCGCCTTTACCCAGGACTCCATCCATCTTGGGGTGGCAAACTGTTTTGTCTTGTCCTGTGCGAGTGGGGAACTGGGCTAGAAGGGGCTGAACTGTGCTGGGGTGGGTGGATCCAGCCTTTCCTCCTGCCCAAATGATGGACAGGTAATTTTTCTGCACACCTCTCCCTTCGTTACATCCCTTTGCATTTCTGCTGAACTCCTAGGAGTTCATATTGGTAAGGGAAGAGAGGGCTGGCAGGAAGCTGTAATCATGAGAGTAGTTTGGGAAACTGCGGAGCGAGAGTATAGACGGTACAGTTCTAAGGATAATGTGGCTTCCATTCTCCTTCAGCCATGCGCGAGGGAAACAATGCTTTGGTTCAGTACAAAGTAAAACTGGACTTTTACTAAGAAGTGAAAATGCTTCAGCAAGCCCGTGTCCCCATGGGCGCTAGTTGCTTTGCTTTTGATGCAGGTCATAAAAATGTGTGTTGCAATTTGCAGTAAAGCGTCCCCATGCAGTTTGTATCAAGGTGGATTCAAAGCAAATGTACCCCATCTTCTTCTCCCCACTCCCTCTCCTGCTGATAGGAAGCCGGGGTGATGTCACCATCCCTGTGCTGCCCACTGTAGCCATTGTCAGTGTCCTACAAGCCTCTTCCTGCAAGCCTTAATCCAGCTGTGTTCCCCAATCACCAGCAAACAGCAGTTATCCAAAGCTGCTACAATGTTTCTAGGAAGTTTAGCAGAGGTGCGCGTCTCGGCTTAACTGCCTATATAGTAGCTTTGCCAGCGACAAGAGACCAGGGTGGGAATAAGTGTTGTGGGAAGAGCAGATGACCTCCCTCATCGCTGCGGATTTCAGTGGTTTGGGTGACTTTATACTTTTAAAAAATGCCCAAACAGGGCACAGCGAGCACAGGGCATGAAACCCAACCCGCTAACGACACGAGCCGCTCAGCTGTCAGGCACTCATTTGGGCTAAAGGAAGCCCTTGCCTGGGACAGTTGCGATTGCAGCATTAGTGGCGGGGACAGCAAGACCCCGCCTGCTAATACCGCAATTGCCAGTCTCCACCCCAATACCTTGGGAGCATCCCCATGATCCCAAGATAATGCGTGCTTGTCCCCTAATTCGGGTGTAGAACTGTTGGAAAGGGTTTTTTTTTCTGCCGCGGATTTGTCTCTTTGCCCCTCATGTAGCCCAGATTAGAGGCTGTTCATGGGGATGGTCCGAGAAAAAGCAAGGTTAATTTTGGAGTAAAAATGCCATGGGGATGCACACCAAAAGGCAGATTACAGCCTCTAATTTTTCTGTGGGAATGGCTGCAGAGGTGGTGTGTCCTAGTTGGAATATACCTCGGCTGGATCTGTTGGGGGCACAGTACCCTAACCCCAACAGTACCTGTGTTAGCATCAAGTTTGCCATCAGCACTACACAACTCCAGGCACCGCTGACTGACATAACTTTTTCCTGTTGTGGTGATGATACAATCAAGGGAGTGGAGAACTCAAGAGTTGTGTAAAGGAGACTTGGGAAGATACCATAAAAGGTGTGAGCATCACAGCCCAAGCTGAGGACGATCTGAGTGCTGATTACTGGGGATTTGGGTGTGAACAGGGCTAGGACAGCTTCAGTTTCTTAATGGGATGGACTATTTCAGCAAGGTGTGATCACAACCAAGGTCTCTTCACCTCTAAGACCCTGTCCAACCTGGGGGAATATAGCGCCATTACGGTTCTGCTGTGGTGGGGTTGCTTCAGTTATCTGAGGAACCCAAAAAGTGCAAAATAATATTGCTGGAAAACCCAGCACCGGTCACAAGTCTTTCAGCAATAGTGTTTTCAGGCAGGGCACTTAAATTCTGGACAAAGCCACCATCATAGATCCTTCCAGGGTGCATGTGTGGAGGCCATAACAGGCGTCCAAACATGTGCAGAAATGAAGGCAAACCCTTCTGGACACTCCAGGACCTTTGGCTGTAGGCTCAATTCGATTCACCTGCAAATGTCAGCATTTGTACCTATTCGTATGAATTCCAATTTCATCAGATATTAGTGCACATCCCTAATGAAGACAGTACCCGTTGCTGTGCTGCAAGGGATAACGGCGGGAATCATGGAGCCTGCGAGGGATTATAGCTTGGTGGTCTAACTGGAAAGCATAGGGTTGTCGGTTCAATCCCCAGCCTCTCTCAGAATTAGGCAATGACGAACCACTTCTGTCTCTCTGCCAAGAAAACTGTGTCAAGACGCCCGTGGAGTCTGGGAGTTTCTGCAGCTCAGCCATAAAGTGGACAAGCTGGAAAGCAGAGAGTTGTCGGCTTGACGTCCAGCCTCTCCCAGGAAGTAGGTAATGGCAAACCACTTCTGCATCTCTGTCAATAAAACTGCACGGAGGTGCCCATACAGTCACAATTGCTTGAAAGAACTGTCTTACAGTGAAACCAGTCCTGCCCTGCACAAAGGTATATCCCTCAATCGACATTTCTGCCACAACCAGCTCCAAAATGTCATTCTTTATTTGCAACCTTTGAAAAGAATCGTCCCTGCCTCTGCTGATCAAAAACGAAATGCTGTCGTGTGGGAACGAAATGACATTGATCGCAAGAAAACCAGCTATTTTATGTGACCTTTTAAAAGAGTTTTATTATATTTTACTGCAAGGAAATGTGAAGGGTAAAGAAAGCAACCCTTTTACTTTCTCAGAATTCATTCATTCATTCAGTTTATTCGTATACTGCCTCGCTCAAGGCAGCTTACAGCAACCATGAAGAATACAATACAAAGTAATACATGATACATTAGATAATATATCATAAAATATAAACAAAATAATACACTATGGCTGCATCCCCAAAAGACTTATTTGCCTCTCTACTGTCACTCTACTGTCACTCTATTGAAGTCGACTTTAAAAATGCCATGCAAATCAGGAATAAGCATCCGCATGAGGCTCAGCAAAATGCGTGTTTTTAACGCACCTTCCGTCCCCATGGGAGCCATGTTTTCTTTGTGCGCATCTTTTTCTCCCCGCCCCTGCTCTTGTTGACAGGGTGCCAGCAGGAATGGGGAGGGACTGTGCTCGGCGCAGCCACAACCAGGAAGACAACCCCTGACAAGTCCAAAGGAAAAACAGCCATCGGTTCTCTGTTCATCTCCCAGATCTTCCGCCCCCCGAAATGGCTTCTCGTGCCGGCAAACATTCACTCTCACCACTTTCCCTGTTATCGCTGTCAAAATCCACCCCTAGCAATAATCCACCCATTTCACACCTCATGGCGATTGCAACAATGCTGCAATTCTGCGTGATTCTGGCTCTTTAGTTCTGAGCTTTAGAAAGGGAAGCTGCTTGTGTTACTGCTGTGTGTGCAGCCGGCAATCCTCGCCCCTTTTGCCACGGAGCATCCCCAAGGTAAATGTTGCGAGGAAAACCCGCAACTTCCAAAAAGAGCTCCGAAAGTCTTATTTAAAGGGCACTTTTTTTGTTGCGCGTTTTCCTCGTTTTGTAGCTCTGGAAGTTCGTTAAAAACCCTGGCATGGGGGCGCTCAGAGGTAAAAGAAGAGTTTTAGCAGACTTTCAATTGCTTGGGGACAGGGCCTATGAAATTACAAAAAACATTGGGGGAGGGGGAAAAGAGGCAACAATGCCCGGTCCTCCTCCTTTCTCCTCTCCAAGCTGAGTGCTCTTTAACCATGGGAGGGTCTGGATTTAGGACAGATGGGCTTGCTATCTCAAACTTTTTCGGCAGTAGAGTTCAAAAATGACTCAGATTCCAATCCAAACCTTTGTTTTTCCTACTTTTTCCACAGTCTTGTGAGATTAGGCATGGATTTTTTTTTAGACTTTGCCAACATAGCCATAGCATTCCCACTTGACTTTTTAAATTCGGATTGGACTATTTTGATCCGGATTCAGGACCGAGTGCGCATTCTGGCTACCCCCATTTGCCTGAATTTGAATACTGCAGTTCCCGCTCACCGCACAAATCCCCAGCACAGAGAAACTGGATCTTTTCATCTCCGCCCCTTGTCCAACCCCTGTAAGCCTGCTCCCTCAGAATCAGCTGAGCGAAAGAATAGACACAGGGCAATCACAAAGCAATTACCCTCCCTTTCAGTTTCCCTCCCCTCTGGTGTTTTTTAAAAGTTTTCCCCTGCTCTGCCATCCTTGCTACAAATGTATCTCTGGCAAAGGGAGTCTGTAATTGCAGTATGTTCAAAGCAGGCATGGCAAGGAGAGGGGCAGACCTTCCCAGATGTGAAATCCCATCCATCCATGGCAGGCATTGGCCAAAAGCATATGGGGGTTGGGGGCAGTCTGAAAGCCTAATCTCCTCCCAGGACAGTCCGGTAGCATTCCCAAAGGGGCGGGGAGCGGTCTAGGCTCCAAAATGGAACCGAGAACAGTTTTTCTGAGGACTTTTTTTCTGCAGATTTTAGCAGGATAGTCCTCATAAAGTCTGGGGATGAAAAATTAAATGGGATCGGAGGATCCCAAAATGGACTGGATTCACATTTAATCTTCTATGGGAACGCACTCCACATGTTCAAAGGAAAGCCCGGGTTTCAAAACGGTTTGTTTTGAACGGAGATATTAGCAGGAGCTACACAGGAAGGACAAATACTGAAGCTGAAATATTTTGGCCACAGAATGAGAAACACAGGAATCACTGGAAAAGGCCCCCTGATGCTGGGAAGATTGGAGGCAAAAGGAAAAGGGACACCAGAGGATGGGATGGACAGCAATGAACATGAGCTTAGGCAAAATACAGGACATAGCAGAGGGCAGAAGGGGGTTTGCTGTGGTCCACGGGGTCACAAAGACTTGGAAATGACCGACTGAGCAACCACGATAAATTCTTGCAAGCAGTATGTTACCTGTCATTTACCTATGTGATATTGATTCATGTTGCCTGCCCAGAGTCGCCTTGGTGCTGGGAAAGATCAAAGGCAAAAGAAGAAGGGGATGGCCAAGGGTGAGATGGACAGAGAGTATGATGGAAGCAATACACATGAGCTTGAGATGGAGACTTTGGAAGACAGCGGAGAACAGAGAGGCCTGGCGAGCTATGGTCCAGGGGGTCATGAAGACTCGAGCATGACTGAAAAACACAGCAGCACTGTTGTGGTGATGTGAGAATGCTCTAAGGGCATAGGGTCTGTAGGACCCCCATACAGTCGGATCCCCGTATCCGCTGGGGATACATTCCGGCTCCTACTGTGGTTACCTGAAACCATGGATAATTGCGAACAGGCCTTCCGGATCTGGGGTCATGTACCCCAGAACTGGAAGTGATTTTCTGGCCTCTGGAAGGCCTATTCTGACCTCCGGGGAGCATTGGAATAGGCATGCGACGCCACCAGACACCTCCCACATGCCCCTTACATTTTGGGATGGGCTCCGTTGGCATCGTGCACCTATTCCAACATTGAAATAGGCCTTCTAGTTCTGGGTGCTTTTCCCTTATGGTGTCCGCAGGTGTGTATGTGCTGATCTGGTGAACATGGTTAACTGAAACCGTGGTTACTGAAACAGTGGATACAGGGGTCCAACTGTACTCATTTCCAGCAAACAGTCTGATGTTTGAGCCGATGGCGCCAACTCCCTGTGATGCCCCTAGTTAACAGGAACTCAACGAAATGTGACATGAACTGAACAATGTTGGACAGATTATGAAGCAGAAACTCATATCATTTGGGGCACATAATGCACGCAAAGGCAGGGTTAGAAAAAGCATGAATCTTGGCAAGAAATTAACCGTGGATTACAGGATATTACCAGTAAAGAAGAAGAGTCAGCTTTTCTACCCCGCTTTTCTCACCCACTCAATGTGGCTGACAAACCTTGTTCTTCTCCCCGTTAACACACACCCTGTGAGGTAGGTGGGGCTGTGAGAGCTCAGAGAATATCTGTGACTAGCCCAGGGTCACCCAGCTGGCTTCATGGGGGAGGGTGGAATCGAACCTGGTATCCCCAGATAAGAGTCCGGCTCCCTAACCACTAGACCAAACTGGCTCAAACTTGTCAAAAGATGACCAGTTGACCAAATGAATACCTCTAAAGCTGACTCAGTGATGCCTGACAAGGACAAACATTTTTGTACTATGCACTTAATATATATTAGTAATATATATTTATTGAATATTTATCACATATATAAGTACATTCACGAAATACTTATATATATTTTAATTAACTTTTGTCCTTTTGTTGCGTTGATAGCCTGCCTTTGACTTAAAAGTGCCGGAGGGCATCTGTGAAGTAAAATGGAATCTTTTTAACTGGACACTTTTGTTGCATCTTCATGATTTTTACAGCATAAAAATAGAAGAGAAAAATTCCGGTGGTCAAATGAATGTGATAAATATTATGACATGAAAGACCACAAAGCCGAAGAGCAACAAACCGACAGAAAAATAAAGTTGGGAAAACCAAACAATACATGTGCAATCAAAATAAAAACCCAGCTTTCAGTTCATTCGCTTTGCCTTTTGCATGGCAACTGCTGGAGTCCCTATTTGTGTGAGGAAGTAGTAAGCGTTGTTGGGGGATCGGAGAAAGAAGCGCTTCGTGGATCACAAAGTTCGAATCCCCCTTGGATGGCCATCAGCCTTCATGACCAAAGGCCTATGGGGGAGATCCAAGAGACCATCCTCAGAGGTACTAGGCATAGGAACATAGGAGAGCCTTTTCTGTGGTGGCCCCTAGACTCTAGAATGGCCTCTCTCTTGATGCCCGCCAGGCACCTACGCTGTATAATTTTCGGCACCTCGTGAAAAAGTATCTTTTCTCCTAGGCTTTTGCTGTTTTAAGTTTTCTAAATAAATAAATAAAACGAGTCCTTCTTAGTCCTGACTCCCGATCCTTAGTCCTCCCCTGAGAAATCCGGGCCGCGTTTTCGCTCTGCCTCCTTTCTCCGGAATGCAGGGGCGGGGGAAGTCTTCATCACACGAGGGGGCGGGGCCTCGCAGGAAGAAAGAGGCGGGGCCTCCTCCTCCTTTCTACGCCCTCTGGAGACGGCGGGGCTCGTTGCCCTCCTCCTTCTCCTCCTCTCCGGCGCGACATCCGGACGTCGCGCGGTGCGTGCGTGCGTGCGTGGTGACGTCGGCGTGCGTGGCGAAGGGCCTTCCCTTCTCCCACTCTCTCCGCTCTCTCTCGCCTCTCTTCCCCCCTTTCCTTCCTTCCCTCTCGCACACGGCGCGCGGCCGCCCGTCCTCCTCCTCCTCCTGCCGCTTCCCGGACCAACCGAGGCGGCGCGGCCTTGCCTAGCGGCCCGCCATGGCGAACGTGGCCGACACCAAGCTGTACGACATCCTCGGCGTGCCGCCGGGCGCTTCGGACAACGAGCTGAAGAAGGTCCGGGGAGGGGAGGCGAAGAGACGGCCTGCGGGGGGAGGGGGGGAGGCCGGCTGAGAGGAAAACAAAATGGAGGCCCCGGGGAGGGAGGGGGAGAGCGCCGTGACCTAGGGCGCTCGGTCGCCCCCCCCCCCACCGCGTCACGCGCAGGCCTCGCTCGGCCCGGCGGCTCCCGTGGCGACCGGGTTCACGGGAGGCGCCTGGCCGAAAGTGGAGGCCTAAGCCCGCGGGGGGAGTGTGACCTGAGGGGAACGCTGGGGCGAGGAGGGGGTGACTTTTGGGGGGGCGCAGGGCGGCAGGCGGGCTCGCCCGGACTTGTTTCGCGCCAGGAGGGGGGCGTGGGGCGAGGAGCGTGCGGAGTAGGCCTTGCAGGGGTTGCCGGGGGGACGGGGCTGCTGCGGCTGCGTTCTCTCTCACCCCCCCCCCCCGCGGCAGAATAGCGCTCGGCTTCTCCCTCCCCAGCCCCGTCCCAAAATCCCCGCGGCCTCGATCGGCTCCCGAGCCCGGTTCAAGGTGTTGACTTACAAGGCCTTAAATGACTTGGGCCCCGAGTGTCTGAAGGAGCGCCTCCTCCCTCGTAGACTTGCCCGTGCCCGGATGATCTGGGGTGAGGGGGGTCTCCTGGTTGTCCCACCACCCTCAGCAGCGAAAGGGGTGGGCGCCAGGAGAGGGTCTTCTCGGCGATGGCCCCCAGGCTGTGGAGTTGCCTCCCCCTTGAGGTGCGCCTGCCATCTTCATGGCACACCTTTAAGAAGGCTTTCGGTTAAATGGGGACATGCTTTTCTCTCCCCACTGGCAGATGCTGTTACTGTCTTAATACATGCTGTTATTGTTTTAGTGATGTTTGAATTTAAATGTTTTTACCCACCCAGAGGCCTCCAGGTATAGGGTGTGATAAATAGATGGATGGATGGTTGCCAAAGATAAGGTTTCCCTCCCCCTCCACTTCCTTTAATTTCTTCTCCTGGCCTCTTTCTCCTGCGGGAGAGCAACCCATTCTGTGTACTATAGAGAGGGGGAGTAAGAGTAGGTGGACATTGACCACACTTGCCTCCCGTCACCCCCCTTGCTGCCCTTTTTTTCTTTTTGGTTTTGTTGATAGCTGGAAGAGGGGGGTTATCATAAATTCACTCTTCTCCCCCCCCCCTCCCATCATTTTGTTTTGTCATGTCTCCATGTAATGCTTGGCTGGCAAGATTTTGTGTTCTGGTGAGAATAGGGGGCTATTTTGTTCATGACAGTTCAGGTCAGCTAGAGGCTCTTTATTTCCCCCAAGCCCTTTCTTTTCAAGACTTTTTATCTATACCATCTTGCTCCTGGGTTTTGGGAGGAGACTTGGAAGTCATTTTTTCTTTATTCCTTCACCCTAGTTGCTTTCTGGTGACAAAACGGTACAGGAGTTCTGTAGTAAGTGTAACCTTCAGGTGAATTAGTTGCCACATGCTTCCCGCTTCCCAAATCCTTCACCCCATGAGCAAGAGGGGCTCCTGAGCACACCTGGAATTTTGAAGGTGTTGTGAACAGTACCTACTCTGCTTGCTTCCTCTTCTTGACACTGGTGGATAGGCATGCAGAGGTGCCGTAAAATGGATATGTGACCCTGATGGATGTATTATGTGATGAAGGCTGGGGGAGCTTTTAAAATTTCAGTTTCAAGAGGACGTAAAGGTCTTTGCAGCTTCCTCCTTTGAACAGTGTCTTCAATGGGAAGGTGCCCATCTTGGTGAAGAACAGTGAGTAGAGGAGTGCAGAAGTCTTAAAGGTGCCATAGGAAGAACCTTAAGATCCTTTTGGCTTTCACCCCACGGCTTAGAAACTGTTTCAGTCAGATGAGGCCAACTTGGAGTTTACCTCCTCATTGAATTGTATGAGGGCAATCATAAGCCACCTTTCTAGTATGATTCATTAATGCTTCCAGTTAACACAGATTTATTCCAGACTTCTGTTTTTACTGCAGGTGGTTCTCCTTGAGAGGAGCATGTGTTCCTGGGTGATGGTACCCACGGATGGCCTTAACCTTTTTGGCCATCTGTATTTGTAATAGATACTGAAACCCACTTATTTCCCTCACCCACACCCTGAAAAGTTTATCCTGTATCATACCTTTTGGTTGGTTAATCACCTCGTGCCTTTCCTGTTTCTGCAGTAAGAGTGGCATTGCTGGGGAATATATCCTCTCCATCTGGGCGTTTAATAACATACCTTATTTGGGCTGGGTGTTTATTATTATAGAAACAGGTGTGTTGAAGAAACTGTGTCAGTGAAGTTCCAAGGTCAACAGGAAAATATGATGGTTGCAGATGGGAGATAAAGATCTGATTTATGACCTACAAAGCCTTGCCGGTAACAGTAATACTTGCTGGCAGGGTTGGCTCTCCTACTTCAGTCCTTGCATTGATTACTGGTTTGCAGAGTGTTGGTATTAATCTATAAAACCCTACAGGATTCAGCACCTATCCAGGGTTATCTCTCCTGCCCAGTTAGTACCATCCTCTTCAGATGGGACATGCATTAGATCTTAAACTTCCTTCTTGAAATAGAGGTTTTTCTATTGTAGTCTCTTCCCTCTCACACAGATGAGGGTCCAGGTAGCTCCCTTGCTGTTAACAATTTTTTTCTGAAAAATCTTTTTAACATATCCCTTTTTACTAATTATGGATGGGTTAACCCTGATTAGTTATAATTGTTTCAATCTTAGTATTTTTTCTGGGTCTATTTTATCTGTAAACCACATAGAGTCTCTTTGAAATTTGACATATGTAGGTCCTGTAAATAAACAGATTTCCACTATTTAGGAAAGCTTATTTTTGGCATGCAGACCTCATGGTCTATGCTCATCAGATACATAGTAAATATCGGGAGCGGGGTGGGTTTCCACTAGCACTAAGTGCCCATTAGGGACCCATTAAGGACCTGTTAGGCTCAGAGCAGGAAGACCCCGTTTCTACTGCAGACCCCATTAGAGCCACATTTGTTTCCACCTGTTCTAGGGAAGTCCAGATTAAATGATTTTAAATGATTCAGGACCTATAATCCAGATTTCCTGTAGACCCCATTACAATGGGATCTTTGGGCATCAAATACAGATTATACGGAGCGTGTTTCCACCGCAGTCGGGCAATGGGGTCTGGAGGGGCACCCATGGGGCGGGGTTGCTCCGAAACCTGTGTATAATCTCCGAAGACGGCTCCTAAGGAGACTCTGGAGAATGTCCCAGGCTTTGAAGATGACCCGTCTGAGCAATGCCATTTCTACAGAGTTTTGCCCAAAGCTTCGGAGAATCTTTTCGAAGGAAGTTAAAAACTTTTCTCTTTGAGTGAACCTGCTATGGGGGGTAGGCGAGAAGTTTCATTGTATGTTGTTGTCTGTGTATATTCTCATTGATTGTATATGTTTTATTTTGTCAGGCCCTTTGGAAGAAAGGGCATTAGAAATAAACGTTTTATTTATTTATTTATAATCTCCGGAATGATTTTCCACAATCTTTGAAGATTCTCCGGAGTTGCTCCAGAGGAAATTTAGAGAATCTCCAGAGCGTCTACGGAGTTTGCATACACACACTCATGGCGCCACCCAAAAAACATGGAGTAACAGGTGGGCCCCATGTGGGTAGATTCAGATTTGCCACATGGGTGATCCGGCCTTTACATTGCGAGCATGCCTAGCACCCATTGCTGTTGGGTGCTACACCGCCCTTGGAGATGCAACAGGTACTTCCTTAGATCCAGATCTACTAAATCCAGATTAGTTGAAGGACCCATTCCTTAGATCCGGATCATCTTAGATCCGGATTAAGGGAAGTAAGTGGAAAAAACCCAATAATAATTTTGAAAATGTCTCAAACGTGGGGTGGGCAGAATTTAGCTCTTTCTGCGCTGGACCTTAATCTGGATTATATCTTCATAGCAAACATAGCATAGATTATATCCACCATCATACAAGATGGCAGGTCACTATTCTGAGGTATAATCTGGAATAAAGCCAAATGTAGAAAGAGCCTTTGGCTCTTGATCTACGTTGATCCCATAATTCCTTGTCACTGGTCAAAGTGGATGAAGCTCATGGGAATTCTAATTTAGCAGCTTCCTTTTTTGCCGATCTTTGGTTGTCTCCTTTAAATTGTATGTGAGGTCACAAAAACTATTCATGGGTATCACTTTTCAGTGTGCCACTTATTTAAAATAGGGCCAATATGTGTTTTGGAAGCATCAGAAAGTAGTTTAAGGAAATTAAATTAAAAGGTTTTTTGTTTTTAAAGAAATCATTGAAGATAAGCAAACTCCATTTTTAGGATGATAAAGGAGATATTGGATAACTGTGGCATTTTAATCAGAAGTATTCCTTTTAAATGAGATTAAAATTTTGTAGATGCAGAACATTTTACTCCGCATACAAGGTAGATCACGTTCAAGGTCTTAAGAGCTGCACTGGCTGCCAATTCACTACCGGGCCCAATTCAAGGTGTTAACTCTGACTTATAAGGCCCTAAATAACTTGGGTCACAAATATCTAAAGGAGCGCCTTCTCCCATACCAACCTGCCCGTGCCTTAAGATCAAGTAATGAGGCCCTCCTGGTTGTCCCGCCACCTTCAGTAGTGAGGCTGGTGGGCACCCGGGAGAGGGCCTTTTCAGCGATAGCCCCCAAATTAAGGAATAGTCTCCCCCTCGAGGTGCGTCATGCCCCTTCCTTACATATATTTAGGAAGGTGGTAAAGACGCACCTCTTTGCCCTGGCCTTTGGCTGGGGTGATTATATTCTCCCCCCTCCCCAGTTACAGTCACTACGAATGCAATATGGAGCGTACTGTTTTAAATTTGCTTAATTTTTAAAGTGTTTTTAATCTGTATTCCGTTTTTAATGTGTATTTTGTTTTTAATCTGCTGGTTAATCTGCTGTTACCCACCCAGAGACCTTCAGGTATGGGGCGGGATAGAAATGTAAATAAATAAATAATAAGGGGAAGTCAGGAAAGCAGACTGCTTGAAAGTGGGAAGAAAAATCTCCCCTTCATGTTTGTGAACATTTCTGCTAGCCAAACTGAGCTGACTGGATCAAGAACTGTTGGTTGTAACAGCGGAAGGTGCCATCTTTAATTCCTAAAATAGCCTTCCTAAGTCTGGTGTTCTGCAGGTGTTTGGGGCAAGAACTTATAGTAGTCAGATATAATTGGATTAAGGGTTGTGATCTGCATGTAACTGTGTTTCACAAGTGAAAATGTCACAATTATTTTACTTGGGCTTTTTTTTTGTATTTTTTTTTTTAAAGAGACTTTGGTGGTTCTCTGCTTTACAGGACAGAACCTTTATTCTTTTTAATAGAAAAATGGAATATCAGCAGGTTAATGTGCATTTTGTCAAAAATCCTTCCCTTGTGTCTGGTTACAGAGGTTACCTAGAAAGGGAGATACACAACAGAACATTTACAACTAGCCCCATGTCCATGTGTTAAATATTAATCCCTTGTCCTGAAAACATTTGCTTTCGTAATGCATTGACTAAATCTTAGCAATGCTTTGCTGTTTTTATTTTTCTCTCATAATTGCAAAATGGAGGAGAGTGCATTTGAGTCTTTTACTATAGCAAGTATTTCAGAGAGGTCAGAAGGACAAAGTCTTTAATGCAAACTAGTGGCACTAACTGAGTAAGGCTTCATTTCTATGTATAATACTTGGCAGCATTTTGTTTTAAGAAGAGACAGGTCGAGAGCTGTGGACTTTAAGGCACTGGCTGCAGTTACTTGGTAGTTTAGGCACTGGGGCTCCTATTTTTGGGCAAAATTTCAATATAGCCTATTAGAAATCCTTAGCGGGAGCGGGGTTCAGATTAACTTGTTGTTGGTCCTGCTTAAGCATCAGTCCCCAGTGGTCAGAAATAGGTAGAGGGTTAATTTATACTTGGGGTCCCCTTTTCTTTTTCTTCCTTTGGCCTTTGAACATATTGGGGGGGGGGGGAGGGTGCACGAATCGAGTGTTTGAAAGTCCATATTTGTACAAATAGATCACATTTGAATGTGGTAAAATTCTATTCGATAAGCCTGTCCGAACTATTGTTATGAATGTCTGGAAACATTGGTATTCATTCGAATGTTAGCATACAAATGCTGTAACATTCAATTTGAGTTTGAATGCCTAAATTCGGCTGAATTTCGAATGTTACAAATATTTGTGCACATCCCTGTATGTATACGAATGAATACTTAAGGGATCCATTGTGGATGTGACTGGCGCTCTGTTTTTCCGTACCCCCAATCTAACAGATGTTGAACTATTTGTACAAATCTCTGGAAACACTCATATGAGTTTTATTATGTGAATATTGTAACATTTGGTTCATGTATGAATGTCTGAATTCGTACAGATAACAAATGTTACGAATATTTGTGCACATCCCTAGAACATATTATTCATGTGTTAGCCTCAGTGAAATAATCATGACCTACTTGACAGCTGCAGGATTGACAGAGGTGGCCACAGAATATAAGTGAAAAGTACAGTGGGGCCTAAAAGATGCAAGAGAGGCCTAAATGACAGGGCCAGGCCTATATGACATTGCAGTTAAATATGATAATAATCCTTTTGCTATTGGAATCCTCAGGGCTTTGTAATCTCATTAAGTATGTCACAGCTATGTAGCGCCTTATGAGTAATAGTGACTGTATTTGTACACATTTCTCGGTTTTCTAGTTTCACACCACTGGCAAAGGTAACTTCTATAAAACTCTGGGTTATTGAGAAACCTGCCCAGTTCTGCTTAGGGTCAAACATTAAAGGTTGCAACAAATCGAGCAAAGATTTGTACATAAAGCAAGAATCAAGGAATCTGAGGGTTGTTGGAAATGGTTATGCAGCCCTTAAAATAAAACCTTAATACTTTCAATTTCTGTGTTTGCATGCATAATATAATAGATGGCTACGCAATAGGGGGCTTGACCTGCTCACTCAGTATGGATAATGAGGACTGGAATGCCCCCCTCCCGAAACTGAGAAAGATGCTTTGGGGGGGGGGGGATGGCTCAAGTGTTCCTTGCTGGCACTGGATGGGGATAAAAGCAGGTTCCGTGATAGTCAGTACCTGAACCAGAAAAGCCAATGAGTTCCTAAACCAGTTTGACCTGCTGAATCGGGTCAGATAACCACCACAGCACCTGCAGCAAGACCTCGGTAGTATCTCCCCTCCCCCCCCAAAGCCTTTTAATGGTTCATCTTTCAAGGGTTTCTGTCACTAGAGAATTGGAGATGATCATATTTGGGGAAGGAAGGAAGGCCCTGCAGGCCTATTGCATGGCTGTCGCTATCACAGTGCAGTAACTTGTAGTGTGAAATAAAATACCTTGTTGGGGTACTAAAGCCACTTAAGCGCTTGGTTTGGGGGGAGAGATATCTGAGATGAGTAAATTTTCAGTTGGTGGCTTGCATTCATCTGAGTTGATCGTTTATCTAGTGGCAATCACATTAGATTCGTTCATCTGAAGGTTTTATTATTATTAATCGTTGCCTCGATCACTGCTGCTTTTCAATCTGCATTCATTTCTGAGGACTCGTGTGACTTCATGCAAAGCCTGCTGAAACAATGGGCTTCTTACGGGGATTTAAGATGAGGAAATTTAGGGTTTTCAAGTACTATTTAGTATCTAATTTCCTGGAAGTTTAAGTTTCAAAAACTCCACTGAGTTGCCTGCTCACATGTTTTATTGGCTTCTTTTGCCATTTAGGCCTACCGGAAACTTGCCAAGGAATACCACCCTGATAAGAATCCAAACGCAGGTGACAAGGTAGGCCTTACTCTGCAAATTGTGGTGGAACTACCGATTTCCCATGTTTACCTGAAGTGGGCTCAGTATGGAATAGCTTATGAGTATAGAGGTGAAATGAGAAGATCTGTAGGAGTTTGAGCTTTCATGGAAAAGTAGACCAGACAAAGTTCAGTTGTAATTCGGAGAGCTACTGTCCCAAGTTCATGTTCAGATAGTGTAGTAAGATCCATATGTGGCTGATAATTGGCAGGGTTTTGACATAAATAGCAGAGAGCAGTTTTTAAAGGAGAAGACAATGGCACAGCTGAGAGCAATGCGCATGAAAGGATGGATCTGTAGAAAAGAGAAATCTGAGTGCTCCATTCGTTCACTAAAGGAATGTTGAGGAAGAACGTGAGCATGGGTGTGTGTGCACGGACAAAAAACACTAGTTTGTTCAGTTCAGCAACTAACCAGTTAGCTGAACAACCACTTGAGTTCCTCTTCAGACTTTTCAAAAGTAAAAAAGTATTTTTTCCCACTGGTAAAAGCCCTATTCAGTGGCAAAAACACAGCAAACAACTGTTTGAGTGAAGCGTTCGTGAGCGGTTCTTTAGAATTTCTAGATGTTCAAAGAACTGCATGTTTGGCTTGATGTGAACATTCACGAATATGAATCAAATTTTGCACATCCCTAGTGAGAAGAGCTAGTTTTCCTTTTTCCTAGAGCAGTGATGGCGAACCTTTTGAGCTTGGTGTGTCAAAATATGCAAGAAAACCTAGCTTAACTCAGGTGCTGTGTCACATCTAGAAATATCCATAATTTTCTGATATTTGTAGCTCTAGTAAAAAAGTTATATTTTTGATATGTATATTTTATTAAAAGCAAAAACAAATAATTATTTACATTTGCTAAATCTTCAGTTGAAAATTGGTGTTTCGTACACTTCAAGAACAAGTAAGTACTACACGCCCAGGTGCCAGGGTGACCATGTGTGTCACCCAGAAGGGCTTGGCCTGTCACCTGTGACACGCATGTCATAGGTCGGCCATCACTGTCCTAGAGTCTAGGATGGACAAGCATTGGGCACGTTAGCCACCTGCTGTGACAGCAGGTATACATCTTGCCAATGTGAGTGGTGTTAATTTGCTCTTATCTCAATTTAGTTCAAAGAAATAAGCTTCGCCTATGAAGTTCTCTCAAATCCTGAGAAACGCGAACTGTATGACCGATATGGAGAACAAGGCCTCCGAGAAGGAAGCGGAGGAAGCGGAGGAATGGACGATATTTTCTCCCACATATTTGGTGGAGGGCTGTTCAGTTTCATGGGTAGTCAGAGTAGAAGTCGCAATGGAAGAAGAAGAGGTGAAGATATGATGCATCCACTCAAGTAAGTACCTGGTTCATTGTCTCTGCTTAATGTTTCTGTTCCAAGGGCATATTTACTCTGTTGTTGGGAAACTATACTACTTGAGGTGTAATTGAATTGAAATAATACTGATGTTTTCTAGTTTTAGAATAGTGTTTACAGTTCAGTTTATAGAAAATGCAGGCAGTGATTGAAAGTTTAGCTTCAGAGTCCTCATACCACTTATGTTATTCCAGTCTCAACCCACCAGAAAGACAGAAATGGTAACTCATGTGGCTGTGAAAGGAACATCCTAGGGATGTGCGCAGATATTTGTAACATTCGAAATTTGGCCAAATTCAGACATTCTAATTCGAATTGAATTGATTGACATTTCAATTTGAATCAAATGTTCTGATACATTCGTATGAAGCTTCATTTGGGATTCGTATGCTATTTGGATGCACTTGTATGGGATCAGTATGCTATTTGTGTGTATTCATATATAGGATGGGACTGAACATTTGTGTTGAATACGAATCCTACCACATTTGAAGGGGATCTATTCAAATGAATACAAATGTTCTTGCATTCAATTTGATACGCATCAAATACCTAAAAAAGCATTCATGCACATCCCTAGAACATCCCCATGGCGTGTTCACTAAGCCATGGATTAATGTGGAATGGATGGAAAAGTGGGAGTCTCTCTGGTCTTGTTCGAGGTAATGACAGGTATCCCAGAGTATTAGTTTGGAGTCTTATAATCCACTTTTCAGACCACAGCCTTTGGAGGCAGAAGACAGTGAAGTAAAAACACAGTCTAAAGCGTGAATAATAAGAGCTAGATAGAAAAAAGAAGTGCATGAAAATATAGAAAGTATTCCAGAATTGGGGCCACAACAGGGAAGCCTCTGTCAAAAGTTACCAGCTTTGGCCTTGGACGGATGGTATGTGTGGAAGAGGAGTTTCCAAATATGATTTTCAAAAACAGGGAAATTAATGCAGAAGAAAATTGATTGCACTATTGTAAGGCAGGGAGGGTTTGAAAAGTTAAAACAAGTCCCTTGAATTTAATATGGAAGTGGACAGGAGCAGGGATACTGAACTGTGATCTTTCATGTGGTACTGAACCATAAGCCCCAGAATTCAGTTCCCAGCATTACATGATGTTGGGACTGGCATAAAATGCGGGGAGCTGTAATTCAAGAACAGCTGGAGTGACTTGGTTAATTATTGAATTATTTGGGTTAGACATGAGCGTCAGTGAAGAAAACAAGGAACATTGATAATGAACTGGACTCATGCCATTGCTTCAGAACTGAAATATATTTTCCATTTGGGTCTGACACCTGGAGTTTGATATTTTGGTCCTGGGCAATCGAAAGTCCCAAAGTGTTTCCATATAGCAAAATGAAAAACTAAAGCAATAAAGCCAAGATTTTAAATGATCAGTGAATGGATTGTTAAAGTCTCACCCACACATGAGGTGGCTTGATGCATCTTTTGGGGAGTGCATGCTCCAGAAACACCTGTTTAACAGCTGAATAAGGAGATCATTATAACTATCAAGCTTTACCATACACATGTAATGAAATGAACTTCAAGTTCTTCAGCATCTCCTTATTGTTCAAACAAATTGAAAAAGACAGTTTAGAACAACAAGCTGTTCCAAAGTAGAACAATAGAGAAATAAGGTAATCTCAAGACTGATAGAAAGTTGGGTGGATATAATAATTATCAGCCGGACAAGTGGTAATGGATGAGTAGAACTGAGTAGGGTGTGAATCTTAACTTCCTTTTTTTTAAAAGAACGTTCTACCCCTTCCAGCTCTCTGAAATGTTGAACATAGGTGCATGGTGCCTGGTATAGTGGTGAGAGTTGGATTTCTGTGGCAGGAGACAATCTTTCCTGACCAGGCCTTGGTTGAGGAAATGTTGGTATCCTTTCCTGGGCCTGAACACATGTGGCTGCAGAGGTTTGCTTTCTGGCAGCATTAACGTATTCTTGAAAAGATTATTGTTGATGCTGCTGTTACTCTGTTTAGTTTCTGAGAATCCGGGAGAACCCAGTGTAGGACAATTGAGGCATCAGTTGTACTACTGTTGAGCACATCATTCAGCCATAGTGATGTTGTCTGTTAAACATCTCTGGGAGGCCAAAATCAAAATATAACCATCCTTTATATAACACACTTTTGTATAACAAGAGTTTGCTTCAACATGGTTGATAAAATATAATTTGTGTAACACTGTTTTTAAATAGCATTTTTATTTTGTTTTTACATGCGAATAAAGAACGATTTTGCTTGTTTTTAGTGCAGTTGTGGAAACTTCCAGTGATGTAGTTTAGCCTCTGGGGTTTTGCATTGGTAGATTTAGCAAGCCTTCTAAAGCACCACTGACTCACTGAGTGGCTGGGCCACTCTATAGTGTGATTAACTTCAATTGGTTGTTTTCGCCTCCACAGTTCATTTAACTTTCCATTCCCCCATGATTGTTCAGAATTCAGAGTCAACCTGCAGGTTGGCACCTTGCACTGACTTCGGCCGTCTACCAGCGCAGACCTACAGAACCTTCCAGAAGGCCAAGATGCTTTGTTGTGGCTATAGTCTAGTGACAGGGCAAACCGCCTGGAAAACCGTGGGTTCCTCAGCACTTCTGTATCCCTGTTAGGAAAACTACTTGGAGGTGCTCATGCAGTCAACCAGGATCCTGTAATGAGCCTGACCATGTCACTTGAGGAAGGAAAACAACATAACCCAGGGAAAAGAAGTCAGTCAGTGATCCTGCAGAAGACGTTTGGGTCAACAGAATGACTTGCCCTGAAAATCTGAAACCCGTGGCATTTTTAGCACAAGCCTCTCTCGCTTTTCTTTCTGCTGTTGTTTATTGAGAAATATTAGCAGTGTACTTGGCATAGTAGTGACATGTGATTCCGCAGTACATCAGACACATGACACAAGCCACAGTCAGAATTCAGGTTTCCAGATGTCCTACACCGAAAAACTGTAAGGGAGAAAACTGCAAGACCTTCAGAAACTGTCTGTTAGTTTCTCCTGGAATGCCTAGGAAAAGAAATGAGGTTTTGCCTGTAGAATACCATGGATCCCTGATTAGTAAATGTTGATTAAGAACACCTTTATACTTGTGCCCTTTCTATTAGCAAAATGTTTATAATTAATATACTTGTCTTGCATGGTTGTTGTATGTGCCTCTTCCTGCCATTATTCAGGTTTTTTATGTACCCCTAAATGTCCCAGTTTGTACCTCTGGGGGTACATAGACCCCAGGTCAGGAATCACTGGACTAAACGGTCAAATTCCCTGAGCATCTGACAGGCACTTTCACATTACATGTTCAGGAGAGCATGCCTTGGGCTTAATGAGGAAACACTTTTTCCTTCCCGCATTCAGACCTTCTTTTTGATTCACGAGAGTGAGTTATTTAGGAATGGGGCTGCTGAGGTGTGAAGTGTTTAATTTTATGCATTTTATGCATTTTTCGTTTCATTTTCCTGTATTTATTATATAAGTTCGTTGTTCCACCCTTTGGTGGAAAAGATGTTATAAATATTATTATCATTGCATACGAACATGAGTTTCCACCTGACTGGTCAGGTGCACTTGTTGAGTGTCCTAGGCTGATCAAAACAGTTGTGTTCATTCCTAGACTTTTTTAAAGTTCTGTGCATAGTTTTCTGTAAAAAATTGATTGGAAACTTTGGAAAGAGCCCTGCCTCATTATCTGTAGGGGGCAATGCTTGTACAGACCGGCACGCTTTCTCCAGGCTCTTGGGCGTGTGGGGGGCGGTTGCTTGTGCTTATTTGGCATTTCTGAAAGGAACAAATCACCAGATGATACTAACCGCTTCCACTTCTTTTTTAATCCAGCTTCAGCCCACTTTCAGAAGGAGAGAACCTATCGGCAAAGTGATGAGTCATTTTCTTTCCACATGGTCTAATCCCAAAGTGGGTTTTCTGAGTTTTAGAATGCTGAAAAGGTACAGTTTGTCACTTTGCTGACAGCTTCTCTAACTTTGAAAGAGGTCTGAAGCTGGATTAAAATGTAAGTGTGAACGCAACCACTGTGTCATCAGCCCATGTCTGTTGCAAACCCCAGAGTGCCAAGCAAGAGTCCTTCCAGGCATCCTAGCCCATAGAGGCGCTTGGGACCCTTCGTTTCTTCCACTGTGCATTGTCTTTGTAAATGTGGAGTAGCATACTGAGCAAGATTTTCTACTCGTGCCAAAATTAAAGTACCTTTTTTCTCTCTCTTTAGAGTTTCTTTAGAAGATCTATATAATGGAAAGACCACCAAACTACAACTTAGCAAGAATGTCCTTTGTAGTTCATGTAATGGGTGAGTTTCATTTTCATTCTGACTTCTCCTTGAACTGAGCTTATCAGAGTTTTTAAACACCAAAATGGTTTGAAGGCTAACTGAAGAGCTCCCCTCCAGCTGGGATTTACTTCTTTTAAATCATCAATCTGCAATAAGCAGGAAGTGTTACTTTGTCACTGTGCCATACTCTTCCTTTTAAAAGGGTTCTGGGAAGGTCTCTGCATGAACTTCCTGTACCCTAATGAGATTTGAATACACTGAGCTAAAATAAGAGTTACTGTATTTTCTGGCGTATAAGACTACTTTTTAACCCAGGAAAATCTTCTCAAAAGTCAGGGGTTGTCTTATACGCCGGGTGTTGTCTTCTTATGTGGTGAGTATATCCCAAACTCTATATTTTAACTGGAAAGTTGGGGATCATCTTATATGCCCAGTCGTCTTATACGCCGGAAAATACGGTATTTTAAAATAGGCATGTAAGCACTTGCTTTCTTTCCTTACCTTCTTAATTTTTTATTGTGCATGTAAATAAATTATTCTGACTTTTAAGCAAACATACCAGTACTGTTTCCCAGCAATGCTTTGGGTTTTAAAAATTGTGATTACTTCTTTTGTGTCATCTTGAAATGTCGGTCTACTTCGAACTAGGGATGTGCATGAATGCATTCGAAATTTGGTCGAATTGACCGAATTTCAACATTCGAATTTTGGATCTATTTGTTCGATTTATTCAGACATTTGCATGTGTACGGGTTTGTATACGATCTGTACTTGAAGATTCACATCTTTCCCACATCCATACACATTTGTACAGATCCATAAGGGATAAAAACGAGTTGCATACGGGGTAACCACAGAATGCCGAAGGACATGTACGGATGCATACGGGCATCTACAAATGTTGTTGACATTCATAAGTGCAAATTTGAATGAAAAATTTGAATGAATAGATTCAAATTTGCTTAATTTGAATTCGAATTTGGTTAAAATTGAATTTAAAAGATTTGAATTGAAATTTTGAATATTTGAATCAAATCCCAAAAATTGCATTCATGCACACCCCTGTTTCAAACAGTCTCTTTTGGTTAGTAATTTATATGGAGTTTGGGTACTATTGTCTCTCATTTTTTTTAAAGGTTATATCATTGTTCTTCCTTATCTATATGTACTGAAGTTTTCACTTGCCTACTTTTTTATATTTTTCCACTAATTCAAGTGTACAGTGATTTTCAGAATAATGAAGTTGGTTAACATTTTTAACAAGGTTCCTGTTAGTGTGTTTAGAAACTCAGGTGCCTTTGAATAGGTGCTCCTTAGCTTGTATGCAAAAATATCAGATCTTTCAGGTCACAGGTATGAGGCTTTTGCACGATCAGAGAGGGGTAGACACATAGTTGTATAAATAATACGGAATGACCTTCCTTCTTTTTAATGCAGTCAAGGGGGTAAATCAGGAGCGGTTCAGAAGTGTGCAGCCTGTCGAGGCCGGGGCGTGCGCATCATGATCAGACAGCTGGCTCCTGGCATGGTTCAGCAGATGCAGTCAGTCTGCTCTGACTGCAATGGAGAAGGTAAGCCAGCCAGCTGTGCCTTTTGCTTCTTGGTGCTTTCGTCAGGAACGCGTTGGAGATTCTGCCCGTCAGGCGTTGAGCAAAATTAGTCTCTAAACCTCCGTTGCCTCTGTCTGGATCTTGCTGGGGCAAATTGACAGCACGTTCTGTCCTTTTGTGCTGCTGGTGCAGATATAGATCTGGCTATATGAAATAGTTTGGCACACAGTTAGCTATATGTTGCCTCCAAGGGCTTCTTTGATTACTTAGTTGTAACCCAGTATGGCATCATTGCGGCCCTGATCCTCTGTGCTGCCGGCGTGGTGGGGCTGTGGTTGCGCCATTAACAAAGCCTATGGGAACCAGATCAAAGAGATCCTGTGGGAGGAACATCTTGATTGCTCTGAGGTAGTTTCTGTACTCCTTATACCTAATCAGCATAAGCAGTTGTGGGTGATCAGCAGTTCAGGTGTTCATGAAAAGCAAATGCTTATTTTTTTCCCCCTATGGGGAATGGGTGTCATAGCTGCAGCAGGCTGTCTTGATCATGTGGGGCTTTTCGCCATGCTAAAGCGTGGGTGGTATCTGGGAGTCCAACTGCACGTGGGGTCCTAACATTCTGTCTATTTCTAGGTGAAGTAATTAATGAAAAGGATCGTTGTAAAAAATGTGAAGGGAAGAAGGTGATAAAAGAAGTGAAGATACTTGAAGTTCATGTAGATAAAGGCATGAAGCATGGGCAGAGAATCACCTTTACTGGAGAAGCTGATCAGGCCCCAGGAGTGGAACCAGGCGACATAGTTCTCTTGCTTCAAGAAAAGGAGCACGAGGTAATCTGTCTGAATGTCACAGGTTCTTGGCTTCCCACCTGATAACCATACTTTGCTGCTACTTAGCTGTGACAGTGTGGCCATAACTTGTTGTTATAAATAAGAGAGAAGCGTATGCAAAAGCACACTTTACAGAGACCTGAAACATTCAGGCACCTCACCTGACAATGCCGGGTTCTCTGTGGCACCTGTAGCCTTTGCTGGAGTGGGTGTTCCCGGTATAAAAGGTGTGGGGCACCTACACAAAACATGGCTGCCACTGTTATTCCTTTCTTTGTGGGAAGGGTTGCAGCATGCAGCATGGGGGCACATTAAAATACTCTGTACATGCACAATGGTGCATGATGCGGAGATGGGAATAACAGCAGTGGCCGCATTTTGTACGGTTGTGCATACCTTTCACATGGCTCCACCTGCTCCAGAAGAGGCTGCAGGTGTCATAGAAAGCTGAGGGTTGTTGGACGAGGCATCCCAGCTGTTCTGGGCCTGTCTCTTTGTAAACCACTGCACTTTGGCACAAGATGCGTAACTCTCACCTGCTGGAAAAAGGGGGATGTAGAAATTGGAGACGTTAGTAGTGTCAGGCATTATTTACTGGTACTGCTGAACTCAAAGAACCGCTCTTCTAAAGTAAAGATGCCTAGGGTTAGGGTTCACAGATCACGTCCTGGATCTGTAGCAGCTAAGGACGATTCCTCCTGTTCGCCCCCAGTTCAGTCCTTATAGTGCATCTATAGCAATGCGAGAGATACATATCGCATGTGGCTCTCTTTCAGGGATATCCCATTCTTTTGAGAAATCCAATATGTGTGTGGAGGATCTAAATCATAAAAACAGGAATAAAATAAAGCTGTACTTAAAACAAAATGTGGCACGTGATTTTTGAATCTAATCACAATTAACTAGCTATTCAAATATTAACTGTTCAAAGTGCATGTCAAGTCCAGGAAAGTATGGTCGGGCAGATAAAACTATAAAATCAGTCCAGGAGGGAACACACATCACCGAATGGGCGGTTACTGTTCCAGCAGTAATGCAGTCTGGCTCTTTAGTTCATGTGTTAGGTTAATACAGGCTAGGCATGTGCACATTTGAAATTTGATCAAATTCGGACATTTGAACTGCAGCCGAATGTCTCTAAATTCGACTTTAACATTTGAACAAATATTCGAATCTTTCGAATCATTCATATGGATTATTTGGATGTTCGTATGTGTATGGATACGCATGCATAACATGCGTATTCATGCTCATCTTATTCACATCCGTACGCATTTGTACAGAGACATACGGGATGCATACAGTGCCACGATGCCCAGCGATCCTGTAAGTGCCTGCCCTCTCTGAGGAGTAGCTTGGCCCTGTTAGGATGCTGGGTTCGTGCAACGGCCAGGTGAATACTACAGTGTGGACACAAAACACTGGTAGCAAGCGTTTCAACAGTAAACAAAGACAAGTTTATTATTATACACAAGCAATACTAGAAAATAATAAGGTTCAGGTATTTGTTGGATTAACTCAGGTTTAACTCAGTAAGTCTCTTAAGGCTAGGGGCTACCCCTTTCTCTAAAGGAAAATAGTTCCCCTTTTAAAAGACAAACCTCTCCACGTTCCTCTCCCTCTCTGACTTGCTTGGCCACAGCTCAAGCCCAGCCAGTGTACCAGAACGTGGTCCTAGATGATCACAAGGCCCAGTCCGTCCTTGCTTGTCCGATCATCCAGCCTGGTCAGTTGCTAGTGAAGTCTCCCTCAGAGCTACAATCCACCCGATTGCCTCCTTCAGAAATCACTCAGCCCAAAAGACCACTGGTCAGCTACTGGTTCCAGCTCCCTCAGGATCAGCTCCTCTGTTCCCTTCAGCCTCAGTCCCAGCACGAAGACATTCTCTGCTGTACTCTGTGTTCATTTATACACACACCCCTGATCCTGATTGGCTCTAGCCGCAATAAAATGCTGCTGGAGACTCCCAGCAGAGGTTGCTGTCCCTCCAGCCTGATTGGTGGGAACTCCTTCTCTAGCCCCTCCAGCACTCAGATCCCCGGACAGCTTTTCCCTCCAAAACCTTACTCCAGCCAATCACTGCAACAGGGCCCACACAGGATTTCCCGCTCTTTTTGCAGCCTCTGCCTAGGTCTGCAACAAGCTGGCTTTTGCAGCTTGCAAGAAGCCTGCAATGCCAGAAAGCAAAGCAGTCTGCAGCCTGTTCCCAGAAACCGTCACATACAGGATAAAAACATACAGGATACACATACGGATGTGTACGGACACATTCGAATGTTGTCAACATTCGTTTCTTCAAATACAAATTGAAAGTTTGTACAAATAGATTCAAATGTATTTGATTCAAATAGAATGTAAATAGATTCAAATCCTTGGATATTCAAATCGAATTCCCGAAAATTGCATTTGTGCACATCCCTCATGCAGGCATCTTTAAAGCACAGTTGAATTATGGTGAAGAATGAGGTTCGCATGTTTGGCTCATGGGCTGCCATCCGAGGCCGATTCTGGATTCTGTTTCCATATTTCCCTCAGGTTAAGCGGCAGCTTATCTGAAGCCTGCAGAACCAGGGTTTTTTATGTAAGCCAGCTTTTTTGTTTGCTTCGCCCAAACAAGATTTTTGTATGTTGCTGACATGCAAGATAAAACATAAAACCAGGATCAGTGTGCATAAATAATGCTGTCTCCATGTGTGTTTGAATACGTACATGGCCTTGGTTTGCCTCACCACCAAAAATGCCCACAGTATCTTCAGTCATGCTCTGCCCAGTCTGAAATGTGCACATCCATCTCCCTGAGAACCTGGGTTTTGTGAAAGGTGAAAAAACGGCTTTTGAGATGGTTCCATGGAACCATCCGTGGTGCAGCGAGAGTTGTCTGCTTGCTGCAGCTCTGGAGCCCAAGTGTGACTGTCATCTGCAGTAATGGGAGGTCCGGATGCTACCGCTGTCATGTGCCACGGACCAGCAAGTCTGGCATGGGAGAGCACTTCCGCATCAGAAGAACATCGCCATTCTTATCCCCCACACCTGAGTCTCCAGCAGTGGCACACAGTCTGGCAGGAGGGATTTGAAACCAGGTAGAGGGAAAGACAGATGTTTTCCTTTTTTAGTTCAGTTTAAAACAGCCCCCCCCCCCCCGCCCTTAAGTAGGACCTGTCTCTGCAAGCAAGACATTTGCTCAGGGAGTCACCCCACTCAGGAAGGAGCTGTGCAGAGCCATGCAGGAGTAGTGCTGGGGTTAATGCCATTCCATCTTCTTTTGCCACTCTTGGCATTCACAACTCATGGGATGCTGAAGCTCTGTTGTGCGTGGCCTTAAATAACGATCCATTAGTTGATTCTAAGCAAACAGTGCAGATAAATTGCAAAATACGTGCAAGGTGTTGCTCTCTGAAATCCAAATGGTCAAAAATAAAAACACTACGGCTTAATATGTGAGGTAAGGAATGAGGGCTTGAGGACAGAGGGTAGGCGAGAGGCATCCGTCGTGCCGAGACTGCTCTGAATGTGGTGCTTATTTTTTTATCCTCAGTCTGATACTCTTTTTCCAAATGTCTTTCCCCTCCCATTTCAAAGATGTTCCAGAGGGACGGAAATGACTTGCACATGACGCACAAGATAGGACTTGTCGAAGCCCTGTGTGGCTTTCAGTTCACGTTTAAACACCTCGATGGACGTCAAATTGCAGTGAAATATCCTCCAGGAAAAGTAATTGAACCAGGTAAAGCCAGACGGGCTTCTGTGTTTTCTTTTGCACGCGTGGAAAGTCACCAGTATTTTTGGATAATTCCTCCGCTTTTGTCCTTTCCCGGTCGTTAGGCTGCGTCCGTGTCGTTAGAGGGGAAGGAATGCCACAGTATCGCAATCCCTTTGAAAAGGGAGACCTGTATATAAAATTCGAAGTGCAGTTTCCTGAAAATAACTGGATTAGCCCAGAAAAGCTTACAGTGAGTATCCTGAGGGAGCTTGATAAATGTTCCTTTTTCTTATACTTTAGCAGTTGAGGGTGTGAGATTTTGTCTTCTGTTGTGCTTGCCTAATATGTAGGGTAGATGGGAGCCTGAGGCTAGCTCTTGGAGCCATCAAACTAATAAGTTTGGAGAGCGGCCCTTGCCAGACTCGAGCCTTTGCTCCTGTATGCTGCTCAGATAGCCCTCGGCTTCATTGGGAGTGGAATATTAAACCAGATTAATGTGCAATTTGGAAAGAATTTGGGATTGGCACTATTTTGGTGCTATTTTGTCCTTCATTGCAGCTTTTTCTAATATTGTCCCATTCTGTTTTTAAACCTGGGGTGTTATTCCACTAGCACTAAGTACCCATTAAGTATCCATTTGGGACACATTAAGGACCCAGTAGGCTTAGAGCAGGAAGACCCCATTTCCATTGCAGACCCCATTAAAACCACCTGTTCTAGGGAAATCCGGATTGAATGGGTCCTTCAGGACCTATAATCCGGATTTCCTGTACACCCCATTAAAGGGGTCTACAATGGGGTCTTCAGGCATCAAATCCGGATTATACGGAGCCTGTTTCCACCACAATTGGGCAATGGGGTCTAGGAGGGCTTGGGGTGTGTTTGTGCCCCCAAACCCAAAGCTTTGAAGCCTGTGCATAATCTCCAAAGCCAGCTCTGAAGAATAGCACAGGCTCCAAAGAGGACCCCACACAAGAGCAATGCCAATCCTACGGAGCTTTGTCAAAGGTTCCAGAGAATCATTAAAGTTTGTGGCAGATTGCTCCAGAGAATCTCCGGAGATTGCACCCCCTGTCCCCCCATGTGGGCCGATCTGGATTAGACACATGGGGGCTCTGGTGTTTCCACTGCAAGCCAGCTAGCACCCATTGCTATTGGGTGTTAGACCACCCATGGAAACGCATTGGGTACTTCCTTTAATCTGGATCTGCTAGATCTGGATTAGTTGAAGGACCCATTCCTTAGATCCGGATCATCTTAGATCTGGATTAAGGGAGGTCATTGGAAAAACTCCCTTTGTGCACCTGTATGCATCAGACCTATAGTGATCTTGAAAAATTCTGTCCCTTATGCTTGGAAAAGATTAGTCGGCAGCTTGCGTCTTCTGACTGTTTATGGAAGAAAACCTAAGAGTAACTGTATAATACATTCTTCAACGCTTCATCCTTAGGAACTTGAAGATCTTCTACCTGCCAGACCAGAAGTCCCCAACATAATTAGCGATGCCGAGGAGGTGGATCTTCATGAATTTGAGATCACCCGTGGTTCAGGCGGCGGCCAGCGACGTGAAGCTTACAATGATAGTTCTGACGAAGAAAGCGGGCACCATGGACCTGGGGTACAGTGTGCCCACCAGTAAAGGTTTTGGCTGGGGAGGGGGAAGTTACACATGGATTTTTCTCTTCAAATTTTGCCTGACTTGTTTTCAGCAATCCAGCTGGATTGTATAAGCAATCCACACAAACTCAACGGACATCTGTTGCTGTATGTGTAACTTTTAAATTGGTCCATAGTATCTACAGAGTGTATAATTTAAACTAACCACAGAAAAGCTTACATCTTTTTTTTGACTGTTCTGTAGCAGAATAAAGGCACTTGAAAGGAAGACGAGACGCTCTCCTTTTCACCTGGGTTAAGTTTCAGTCCTTGTATTTGTGCTTGATTTTTATCAGTTTTTGTGTAGATTTTAAGTTCTCTATTTTAAATTCAACTTCTACCTTGTAAAGTTTTTGTGTAAAACTTTGTCCCAAGGCTTTGGTATTTGGCTGCACCCTGCATAAGCTGCTACAAATAGAATAAAGAGTTTCATAGCCTGTATCTACTACTTTAGATGCATGGTAAGTAAATAGGCTTGGCACACCAGGGGGTTAGAACTGATGGGGAACCATGGAAGACAAAAAATTGAGGCCATTGTAAAAGTTTTTTACCATCTTGTGAAAGGTTTCTGAAACTAAATAAAAGTCGTTGGTGTATGACCATGCTCCTTGTGACCTCCTCCTTTGAATTAGGGCGTCAGCAAGAGCTTTGCTTTTTCTTGTTTTGTAAAAAGTGTGAGTCTCTTTGGTTTAATGCTCACTAAAGGTGCTTCAGGCTCTGATGTACCATTAGACGGTGAAATACCTGACCTGCGAGGATACTGTGTGCCTCTCTCTTGCTTCTCCCACCAGGACCTCCCTTAGACTGTGCCAGGGCTTCCTAATATGCTTGCTGGTCTGGTATATCAGCCAGTGTGGAATTGCCCCTGCATTGGTGGACTGGACCACACTGCTGCAGTGCTAAGAACTCACTGGAAGAGTGCCCCCGCCCCCACTACCTTTGGTGCGATGGCAGCATCCCTTCATCAGTTTCACTGACTTACATTGCTTGGTAGACTCTGATCCTTGCACTGACATTGGCTGTCATTAGTGGACTGGGCATCCATGTTATCAGAAGGCGAACTAAAGAAGGAATGCCTACAAGTGTGTGTGTCTTCAGCTACACTGCAAGAAGCAACAGATGGCGCACCATGCTAGAAATACCACCACTTGGCGCCCAAATCCCCAGGCCTTCTGTTTCTTTCTGTAGGACAGCGAAGACTACGACAGCGGCATGTGGACTGTAGGCCTCAGGGCCTTGTGTTGACTTTGTGTGATCGATCCGTTGCGGATTAGATCCTGAGTGGGAGAGCGCTCTTTGACGGCACGCCACTGAGGGATTCCCTGCGGTGGTATGACAAGACTCCTGTTGCTGGGGAGGTCCTCTCCTTGCATAGCTTCATTGATCGCCTTGTGAGTATTGCCTTCCTTGGCAGCTGGAGTTCTTCCCTATCAGGGATCACCACCGGGGTTTGCGCGATCTTCCTGTGGAAATGGCAGAATCATCGTGGTCAGCTCAGGTCCTGGCTACCTGGGATCTTCAATCCTCTCAGGGAGGCTCCACGGGTGCCAAGTACTTACGTTATCATAACTTTGCGTTACGCAGTGGTTTCGTGGAAACTAAATCATGAAGGATATACATGGAATTCCAGTAAAAATCCAGATTTTGTAATCTCCCCTCAGTTGGAAGGGTAATTTCTCTGAGTCCTGATTCATAGTTTAATGGAAAAACATTTGCTAGCGGTGGAAAGGATCTCACAATCCATCCCCCGAGTCTCCCCATCGTCCCTTAAACATGCTCAACACAAAGGTAAATATTATGCAAGTCTGAGGATTTCTTGCATATTACTCCAAAGTCCTTATAATTGTTCAATAAAGCTGATATCACCTTCCGGAACCTTTTCTTGGAACATCATTTCTCCAGAGGCGCATGTGCTCGCCCACTATTCTTCCAAATAATTTTTAAGCCAGGTATACTGAGTGGTTTGGTTGACTGCTACTCCTTGTACAGTGTAGTTAATGGGGCTGTGGAGGAGGGGCCAGAGCATGACTCCTGGAAGTTCCTGGGATTAGATTAAACGAGGGAAGCCGCATTTCATCAAGCATGTGATTGCAAACTTTTGCTACACAAAAACTACATTATAGAAGGGATGTTGAGTGTTAAAATAGGTTGTGTCCTAGGACAGATATGGAGAGAGGGTTGCTAGGAATTCCAGGGACTGCAGGAGGAGGAATTAGGCATGAAATCCCTTTCCCCCCTCTTGGATTGTTTTTCCTGTTAAAGGGCGGGGGGAGGGGAACAGCTTCATTCCTTGCCATATATAATCTTTAAATGCTTTTGACTAGCACACAGATGCTGGCTCTTGCACCATTTGAATCCACAAAAACAGCTTGTTAGTGCATGCAAGATGGGGATCCTCTTGGAGTTCCTCCAACCAAAATTGAACTAAGCATGTGCACAATCCCCACCCCACCCCCAATTCACTTTGCACTGAAGTGAAGGCAGGCACTTTGAATGTTCGTTAATCCCTGCTGCCACCTGTCACAGCCCCAAATCTGCGGATTCACCTTCATGAGTGTAACAAAGCTTTGAATGAGGGCACATTCAAAGGTCAGCCTTCAAATATTGCCAATATTCAAATCAAATGCTAAGTTTTGAATATTCCTGATTTGCACAAGTTGTGAAGGTGATGAGCATTCTTCGCCCATCTATATTGAGACCCTTTTCCTGGGACGCCTGTAGGGTTTTGCTTTGTACAAATGCTAGGCCAAAAAACCTACTAGATTTAACTTCTTTTTATTATTATTTGCACCTTGGCTGCCTAAAACTAGAAACTCTCAGCAAAACCTGAAAATACAAAAGCTTTCCATTTCTAGTGTTTACTAGTTAGAGAGAAAACGTTTTACATTTAAAAAAACTGTAGTTTTTCCAATATTGAGGCAAGCACCAGATTGACAAAGATTCCTACAGATGTGTTTCTGTGTATATAAGAAAACGGAAGCAGCGCTAGGCATTTAAACCTTCCACCCTAATGCAGCCAAGCCATACAAGGAAGCTATCTAAAAGAACTCAATTTTTCCTTAAAAGATGCTGCTTTACAACTAACACGTTTGGGAAGAAAAATATATTTTCCATTGTGTACTAGAAAATTGAAATAAGTGTAGGCTCCAGTGCTAAAATTGCTAAATAGGAGGTGCTTTTATTTCCTAAGTTTAACCTTAAATAATGTGCTTTGGGAACAACAAGCATCCACGGCCACTACTACATGCCTCCCTCCTCCCCACTTCCGGGCTGCGGGTAAGCAGATGTGGACCTTTAAGCTCCTGCGGCTTAATAGGCCCTCCCAACATCAGCCAGCCATAGGTAACCATGTAGACGGAAGCGTTCAGAATATCCACTTAGTGCTACCTTATGCAGAAGTGCTGAAATGATATCCTGCCAGATGTTGGTGGGATGCAGCTACGCCACTGGCAAGGGGGGGCTGGGGCTGATGGGAGCTGTAGTTTATGACCATTTATAGGCACAAAGCTTGCACATCTTGGCCTTCAAGCATCCTTAGCCATCCCCTTGGAGCACAATTAGCGTCTACCTTGAAATAAAGTCAGTGCATCTTAAGAAACATCAAGTTTAATATGAAACATAAACCATTAAAAAAGCGCATTGTCCGCCACGTCAGACGTGGCAGCGTCACTTGGAAGAGGTTAATCAGCGTTGTTCAAGCAAAAGAGAAAATGGTACCCGGGGGTCCCATTAACTTGGCTTCACGGTTGCCTTCCCGCAAAGGACTGTCAACTGGCTCTAGGAAAAGAACGGGACACAAAGGGGATCAGTGTTGGTTTCCAGGCATTCATTTGAAACCTGGATACGAGGGACAGAAAATGGGACCTTTGGGGTTGGAGGACCAGAGGGAAAGAGGCGGCTCAGGGCCTGTGTGAGGAAAGCTTGCTCGTTCTCCCTGCAGGAAAGGCCCCATGAACCTGTCTTTGATGTGCGTTAAGTGTGGCAAACCAGGTTTTGAAGACCTAGAGAAATCCTTACTTGAACCCCAGAGGTTCCACACCTGAGGGAAGTTCACACTCCCAGTCCCGTCTGGGGGCTGGAATGGTGAACTTCCCCAGTGTTTCCAGTCACTGAGACAATGGTGACCGGCCGCTCATGCGCACTGGCACTTTGGGTCATCTGACGTGCCAGTGCACTTGTGCGGCACCTCAGATGACCCGCCCGGCACCATCAAGGTGTTAACAGGCTGTACCAAAGATGGAAAAGGCTGTCTCCGGCAAAGGTAAGTCTACGTGTTCCGCACATAGTCAACCTGCAGTTGGCCCTTGCAGAGAAAGAGCCATTTCTGGGTTGGAAACAGTTCCTTGCAGTGCAGATGCTCCATCTGGGAGCATACTGCACATTGACTTTGGGGCCAAGGGCAGAAAGGCCCCAGGTTTGCAGTGCTTAACTCGCATCAGTCCTCAGAGCTGGGGAATTCTTACTTACACCCAAGTAGCTCAAGGCAACATTTGTTCTTCTCTTCTCCCATCCCCAGGACTGTTGGACTTAGCAACTAACCATAGTCAAAATATAAGCCCATTTGGCCTTGTGGAACATCACGAACTTGGATGAAGCCTCACGGAGAGCAAAGCAGTGGGATTCACAGCTATTTCTTCTTGGGCCGAGCTACTTTCAGTAATAACTTGTTCTATGGACTTACAACCAGAGTGTGGATATGCTGAACGGTGTCGTCATTTAATAGTTCAACATTGATGTTCTGCAGATCTTCACTGGCTGAGCAAAGGGTCTGGATAAGAGAAGAAACAGATGATGGTGATACTACATGGATCCCTGGATCATTTAAGATACCCCTTCCTCATGCATGCTACACTACTGCTTTGCTAAATCCAGTGGACTTTAGATATTTTGGACCCAAGCTCCCAGAAATCCCAGCTAAGATGGGCAAGATACTAGCTAACTGTATACACCCTAGGCCTCTGGCTGAAGGAACAGCCTGTCCTTCCCCTTTCAGACACACTTTAATTTCTGGGCTTAGTCAGCTCTCAATGTGTTTTTTTATTAGTTTTATTGTGCTCCTTTGGGTATAGGAAGAGATAGAAATACAAATAATAAAACAACCGTGGATGGGGAGGCCTGTTGCTCCACATCACCAGCAAAGAGCAACCAAATTTTGGGAAGACAGGAATACAAGATGGTGCTAAAGACATTGTCACTACTGCCTTCCTACTCCTACTGAGCAGCAGTCACTCAGTGGCTCATTATTTTTCCTCTTAAAGGGGGAAAGTCTCACTCATAATTGTAAGAATTTATTGCTTACACTGAAGCTCTAAACACAGATTTTACTAATTACTGGAGCTGTTCCCTTGTAGCTTTGTGACCTTCCCACACTCCCTGTGAATCCAAGTACTACCTTCAGACCCAGAAGACAGCCATTTTCTGTGGACCTTTTGACCATAGGAGTCAAATACTGGCTCTACCAGAATCTACACTGTTCGGAATACTCATCATTTTGGTAGAATCCAATCTTTGGGAACACAGGAGGGCTTTTGCACTACATTAACAATATCATGCCCAAGTTAAACCTTGGTTAACAGAAAATGAGGGCCACATCTTCATTTCGAGTTAATGGGCATCTTTGAAATATGTGCTTGGTCTCCACAAGAAACAGAAAGTTGAGTAAAACAGACCAAGATGATCAAAGTAAGGTCCTCTATATGTTCCTGAATCTGGCAGCATGGCCCATGGGAAAGAATAATGGAGTTTTGGGGTATGTCTCCATTGACTTTGTCCACTATCATGGACAAACCAACATGGCAGGCCACCTCCTCCACTGCTGACCTGGGCATGTTGATGAGCAGTGGTGCCTACATACAAAGACAGAGACCAGAGCATCCTTATAAGTTAGCCCCTGTATCCAGAGGCAGGTGGTCTCTTCAGTTGTCTCACTAAGTATGGATGAACCACAGCAAGATGAGTGAAGGGGCCAAGAAGCAAGACAGCAATGTCAGAATCTCTTCTCACATCCTGACCCAAGGTGGGACCTCCTCATGCCACAGGGACACACATATGGGTCCCTCTGGTGCAAAATGGACACATGCCACCCTAGGAGTGGGAGAAAGATATGAACATTTTTGTCATTGTGCATCAAGAGCTTTGTTTTTAGATTTGAAATATGAAATGGTTGCCTTTTTATAGAGCCATCAAGCCTATGCCGTGCAGGCATGGATCTATGTGGGTTGTGCGTAGTACCTGCCCATCAGCCAAAGGTATGTTGACAAAAGGAACTGATAATTCATGAGGCATTGATGCACTCCGTAAAGTTGAAGTTGGTGTTCTGTCAGAGGCAGACATGCTTTTGGAGAACCCTGTCTGTGGAAATCTGGGGAAAGGAAAAGGCAAAAGGAGGACAACGTGAAGCTCTGAAGCAAGCATGTTGACCCAAGCAAGCATGTTCCTGTAGTGTGCATTCAAAACTGGAATTCTGTTAAGTACAAGAAGGTTTACCTTTTGGAACCCACTGAGATGCCCTTGGAAGCAGATGCTGACTGCTCCCGCATCGACGAGGACCGCTGAACTGTCTTCACATTTGGAGTAGAGCATGCAGACCTGATGAGACACCATGATCATTTACAGCTTTTCAGTGCCTCCCCAAGAGGAAGTGATGTCACATGGAGCACTCCTACTGGGTGGTGGTGGGAGAGGGAGGGAGGGAGGCTCTGAATGGAAGTTACAGGGAGTTTAACTGCCCAATGTTCAGGAGAGACAAAGCCTCTCCCACTCTACCATGCTGTCAGGTTCAATCTAGGAGCTGCCATTGCCAAGATCAGCCCCCTCGTAAGCAGTGGTTGGTTGACTGCATAAGCACCTCTGTGCAGTTTTCTTGGCAGAGATACAGAAATAGTTGTCACTGCCTACTTCCAGGCAGAGGCTGGGGATGGAACCAGCAACCCTCTGCTTTCCAGGCTTTCTGGTCCACCACTAAGCTCCAGCTACTCCCATAATGCATCTTAAACATCAGCAAAGATCCAGCTTAGAAAATTGCTGCATTTTGGCCTCCTGGCCAGAGAATCCTTTGTGTTTCAAAGTTTTATGAACCCAAGGTTGCAAGAATACTGGCGAGTCTCACCTGGACACAGTCCCTCGCGTGCCCTTTATGGCAGATGTCAAGGAAGCGAGAGAACTGGTTTTAAACACCTGGAAAAGAGTTAGACAGCAGAAGAGAAAGGTATATGGCCATAAAGAAGCTTTGGGGAGGAAATGAGCTGATGTTCCATTCATACAAACACAACTGTGTCTTGTACTTTGCTGCTACATGCGGCCATGTTGACTCTGAAAAAGTTTCTTTTGGAAACTGCAATTCCCAGGACCCTTGGCTGACAAGTCTAGAGAAGGATGACCCTTTCCATCACCTTCGCCCAAATATGGAGAAGCTGTATGGTCATCCCTTGCTTAACGTGGTTGAGCAGTTCTTGGAAACCACTGGATTATGTAAACTGTGCTCAAGGGGATCATCTCCCCTTACAGCTGGCTTCAAATAGCCTGTAGGGCTGATACAACATAGTTTGCTATAGACTGGTTTCACACTATAGAAGGAGGAGGAGAGTTGGTTTTTCTACCCTGCTTTTCTCACCCTTAAGGGGATTCAAAGTGGCCGACAAGCCTTCTGTTCTTCTCACCACAAGAGACACCTTGTGAGAACTCAGAAAGAGTGCTGTGACTAGCCCAAGGTCACCCAGCTGGCTTCATGGAGAAGTGCAGAATCAAATCCGGTGTCTACAAGATACGAGTCTGGCACTCCAACCACAAGACCAGACTGGCTCACTGTTAGCAGCTGTGCATGACCAAGACCGCGCAATGCAAGCCCATGTAATATGGCAGTCTAGAGGTTAATTGCTGGGAGACAGGGCCTGGCCAATGGCTTCCATACGTAACTGTTGAGAAAAACAGGTGGCCTGAATCTGTCTTGAACAAGAGAGAAAGTCAGATCCATCTATAGTATCTCAGCAAAGGCACGTGTAGAATTCCTTTCTTGAGAAGAACGGAAGCTCATAATAACACCCTTAAAGAAACACCATGGAGTTTCTGGGAGAAATCCTGCGATTAGGGAATTTATAAATATTATGTTACTCCGCCATTGCAAGAGGTTTGGGCTGGCAGTGCTGAAGTCTGATTCTTTCCCCCTGGGCTTTCTTCCCAAGTGGCCCCAGCTACGCTCCCCTCAAAACTGAAGTCGTTTCTGAGGCCAAATGGGATTTCGAGGTGGCAGCGAATGCAGAAAAGGAAGGACCGAGTTAAAGACTAGATCACTGTAATTCTTCAATTCTTTTCCTCAGGGGAAGTCCAAGCTTACATTCAAGCTGCATAGAGGTCCGCAGCCAGAGTCTGGTCAACTGTTGCATCTGACACTGAGACACAACTGCACAGAAATAAAACTGACACATTTACCCCGGCATGTGTCATGTTGACTATAGGATTAACCCTTTCAGCAAGTTCAGAAGGAGTAGGCTGGGACTTTCCAAAATACCTTTTGAGACGTTTTCTTGGTCTGCATTCTGTTCTTATCTTTCTCATCCTTGTATTCCACAATTGTCGTGACCTTCACTGGAACAAGCATTTGGGTTACACGTGAGGATGCCTCGTTTACTCTGAATAACTGAAGTCCAGATGAGAGGCCCAGAGGAGGGATGCGCAAAAATATTCGAAACACTCAAAATTCAATCGAATTCATTTGAATTTGGACATTTGAATTTGAATTGAATGTCTATATATTTGTTTCTTAACATTCGAACAAATTTGAATGTTTCAAATCATTTGTCCATTTGGACATTCGTATGTGTATGGATACATATGCATTATACATACATTTCCGCATGCATCTTATTCGTATCCCTATGCATTTGAACGGATACGTACGGAACAAAAACAGGATGCCTACGAATGTGTATGGACGCATACGAATGTTGTCGGCATTTGTATCATCAAATTTGTATCGCATATTTGTACTAATAGATACGACTGTATTCGAATCGGTTTGAATTTTAATAAATTCATTTTTTCTCTATTTGTACGAATCTGGACATTCTATTTGGAATTCAGACATTCTATTCAAATTGAATGTTGAAAATTGCATTCGTGCACACCCCTAGCCCAGAGATCCTTTCCCCACCTGGATCTCCCAATCACAGCAGAATATTTTGACTTAGGTTCTCCAGATGTTTCTGGACAACCACTCCCAGGCTCTACTCCCAGCGTTCTAGGGCTGGGATGGACTGGTGGGAGTTGTTGTTCAGAAACATCTGGAGAGCCGCAATTTGAGGGCCACTGACTCAGACCAGGAAGACTCTGTGGTCTTTGTTGTTTCCTTTCCTGCTGCAGCTACTTTCTCCAACAAAGAGCACATGGTGCGGTATGGGAGCGGTATGGAAACAGGAAGGACCATAATGCAAGCAGGCACTTTACACTCATGCAAGCACTTACGCATACAGAACCAAGCCAGCAGCTTGCATTTAGCGATGAAAAAATGCCATAGGTCAGCAATAGAGCAAAATTCCTGGAAATCAAAAGGTCACGTGCTTGAACCCTGGCATCTCCCCAGAAGAAAACCTTGCAAAGGACCCTATGAAAGGTCTGCCAATAGGGCTACTGCCATTTGCTAGAGCAGCAGACAAGGGAGGGCAACATCAATTGCTGTCCGTGACCTGGGGGGGGGGGGGGCTGCCCACCCATGCAACTTCCCTGCCAAGTCATACCAGGTGGGGCTGATAACGGTGAGCAGTATGGGGGACCACTTCCACATAGGCCTCTAGCATGATCTAGCAAGAAGTCCTGGGGCCTCTCTTTGCCTGGAAACCCTACCACCTCCTAGGATGCTTTGGCCACACTGGACAAGAGAGCAGGATCGGCCACTAAAATGGCATCCTATCCCCCTCTTTGAAACAGACCTCAACAGCAAGGTCCCTTGGGATCCTTTATGGCGAGGCTCCATCAAGGGATGCACCACCAAAGAGGGCCCTCCTGGAATCTCCAAAGACTGAGAAGTTGAGAACAAAACGTTTCCAGTCTTCAGAGGTCAGGCAGTAGATCTTTCTGCACTGGGCCGCCTTCTGGAGTATATCTCAGAATTCGGACCTCATATCTGCATGCTAGTGCAGACTGTGGAAGGCCCCAGGTGAGCCCTGCCCTAGTCTGCATTAGGTTGTGGCTAGCAGACTGCTATCCCAACATATATTCCAAAATAAGCCCAAGTGCAGAAAGGGCCAGTGACTCGGAGGGCTGGGCCCAGTCTTTGGAGATGTGACCAGCATGGCATGGATGACCCTGCCTCACTCCACCAGCAATTCTTCCCAGCGTGGGACAGGTCACATATCCCAGAATGGAGCATCCCCTCCATTCAAGGATGTGGAGAGGTCAATGTGGACATTGCCTTACTTTGCACGATGGTGCTGCTGCCTTTGGAAGGTGAACTTACCTCGTTTGCTGTTTGTCCTGACTAGCCGGGGGGTTGGCGCACTTTCTGCACAGTAGCCATCCTGTAGTCAGGGATGGGGGTGGGGGGGGGGGAGAAGAAGCTCAGTTAAGATCAGCCTCATTCTGGTATTCCCAGAATCTAAGAGACAGAAATGGTCATCTACCAGCTATTTTCTTGGCTCATCCATCTTTCACTGAACCTTCTGGCTGGTGATGACCAAGTCAGCCGGCCCTTAAAACACACAACATCAGAGGAGCCTTGCTGGATTGGGCCACAGCCCATCTGGTCCAGCATCCTGTCTCACACAGTGGCCCACCAATTGCTTCTGGGCATCTCAAGCAGAAGACAAAGGCAAAGCCATCACTTGCTCTTGAATTCCTGCAAATGGCCTTCAGAGACCTCCTGCCTGTCTTTCCATCCTGGAGGTGGTACCTAGGCATCCATTCCAGCAACCATCGGTACCCCTTGCTCTGCCTTTTCCACTCCCCCATGGGTTCACACACAGAGACACATTAGCTGAAGAGAAGGATCAGTTTGAGAAGTAGGCAGGCGTGATTCGGACACCGACTACAATCTCTGGTTTCGGTTACACGGGGCAACAAAATTCCCTTGGCAGGAGAACAAGCTTCACTCCATGAAATAAATAACCAACCTGGACGAGCATTACTGAATTTTTTAAAAAAGAAAGTCATCAGGAAACACTCACCATGGAGATCTCCCTACCTCCCTGAGTTTTGGAGCTCAGGAAGTGCAAAGCTTGTTTACTTTTGTGAAAAAGAAAATGTTTTAACGGAGCCGAGAGCTGATGCTAAATTCCAGCTCCCCACACCTCCCTCCAAACACAACCAGCACTGAGCTGCAGCGATGGAGAAGTGAAGGCCGTTGACATACCTACATTTAAATCCAGCTTCAATCTACTTTCAGAGTGAGAGAACACACTAGCAAAGGGAGAAGTTGTTTTCCTTTGGGTTTTGTAACCTTTGGGTTACAGAAGGTGGAAAGAGAATGACGTTTGCAGATGGGTTCCTCCCGCCCTGAAAGCACACTGAAACCGAAATAAAATTTAGGTGTGAATGCAGCGCAGGTTGGAGGAAGGGCACAGATTCCTAATCCTTAATCTCTCCCACTCACACAGACACAAACACACACAAACACTTACTGCTTCAGCCGTAGCTATGACTGTAGCAGACGCAGCCTGGTCTTCCTTCAGACCTGTAAGCCAAAGACAGGACATATTTATTTATCTATCTATTTACCTACCTACCTACCTATGCACCCTGCCCTTCACTCAAGGATCTCGGGGCAGGTCACAACAGGCGATAAAAACACAAAGCGCCAAAATATATTTAAAATATAGCCCACCTGCCCATCCTTGGTCCCTGGTAGGACAACATTTAGGCTGGGTTCAGACCTGAGATTTAATGGAGTTTCAGTCCACTTTCAGAGTGAAACAACGCATCAGCCAACATGACAAATCTGTTTCCTAGATAATATGGAAGGTAAATGACTAAACCAGTTGAAAGCAGACTGAAGCTGGATTAAACCTAAGGTATGGACACAATCCCACCGGAGGAAGCAAAGCACCCAAGACCCGGTCCAGGCGTCCTCCTCACCCTGGCAGCCAGTACCCAGGCGGCCTGGGATACCCCCCCCCCCCAGGCCCCGAGGGCGGCTCTCCTCCAAGCTAAGTGGCGCAGGATCGGGACCGCGCAGTGGCGCCTACTTAACCCATCAAGTCCTTGCGCCTCATTTTGCGCATGGCCACCGGCACGGCCAGCGACTCCACCCGGAACGCCTTCTCGGCCGTCTGAAGCAGCGCAGCCAGCTCCTTCTTCAGATCGCGCAAGGTCTCCTTAGCTGGCAGGGAAACAAGGAGACGCCGAGTCAGGGGAGACGGACGGACAGACAGAGGGACGGGGCGCGCCTCTGGCTCCAGATGTGCGCGCTGGATGAGGAACGCCAGAAGCCTCACCCTGGTGGTCGAAATCCCGCAGAAAGAGGCCGATGCGCTGCTCCCGCTGCTCCCTGCTCAAGAGGCCTCGATCCGCCTCCACTCCGGAGTCGCCGCTGCGCTTCCTGGCTCCTTCCTCCAGCGACGCCTTCCGAAGCGCCATCCTTGGCCCCGCGGGGAAGGCGCAGCGCGGCAGAGGAAGGCGCACCGAGCCAGGAGGAGGAGAAGCAGCGGCAGCAGCAGGCAGGTAGCCTCACCTGCGAAGGGGGAATATAGCCGAGATCCCGCCCCGGCAGGAGACACGCCCAGTCCAGACCCTGAGGGGGAAAGGCGTTTCCACGCGCAAGCCGCGCCCTTTCCGTGCCTGGATGGGCGGAGAAGGTGAGCCGGCTTGGTCGAGCGGTTAGGGTGTCGGACTCTTATCTGGGAATACGGGGCTCGGTTCCGCCCCCCCCCCCCCGAAGCCAGCTGGGTGACCTTGGGCTAGTCACAGCTCTCTTCTGAGCTCCCATAGCCCTACCTATCTCACAGGCTGTCTGGTGTGGGGAGAAGAACAGAAAGCTTTGTCAGCCACTTTGAGTCTCCTTAAATGGGTGAGAAAAATGGGGTGGAAAAGCCAACTCTTCTTCTCCTCCACCTTTGAGATTAAGGGAGCTGGATTTATTTCCCCAGCCCTGATGGATGCCTCAACTCCCTTCCGTGGTGCCCTTTAGTCTAGTTGGCCTTCCAGGGATGAATCCCATCTTCACCTGCCTTTAACTCCCTCAAGAAAGTTCTCTTCAGTGGTTCCTCATCCATCCCACCTGATGTCTTCTCTTCTTGCTTCTATCAACCTTGCCAAGCATCACGGTTTTTCTTCTAGTCCTTCATCTTCTCCATTCATGTGCCCCACATATTTGTGTATTCACAGTTTTGCACTTGGCTGTATTTTGGAATATATCTCAGGGTCTGTTGTCCACATGCTAATACAGACTCTCACAGGCCTCCCCTGGGGCCTGCTGTAGCCTCCATTAGCTTGTGGACAGCGGGCCCATATTCCAGGATATATTCCAGAATAAAGCCAAGTGCAAGCAGACCCCAGATGTAAAATGAACATATGAGAGTTTCTGCTGGGGATCATTGCCTCAAGGGAGCAGTTGCAATCTATGGTCCCCTTGTAACCATCTCAAGATCCTACTATGAAAGTGGCTTGCCCTTCTCAGTGTCCAGCTTTCCCCGTCATGCATCACAACAGCAAAGACCACTCCTTTAATGCTTCTGATATTTCTTGCCATGAAAAGTAACTATCCTTCATGATCCCTGCCTAAATTTATCATCCCCGTCTTCCCTAGAATTATCCTTTCCCTAAATTCTCTAGCGTCCCACTTCATTAGACAGATAATATTTTAATAAGGTATTTAATGTACAGAGATTATATTCTAAAGGAGGGTGGGTTTTTTTTGCTTTTTGATTTCTTTTTGCCCCCCAAGGAAACAACTTCCATGGTATTTGATTATAACTAAACAGCCAGTTAATTTGGTGGCTGCTGTCAGTGCAGGAAAGTAAATAGTATTTCAAGACTGTAAGGTTTAGGGATAGTGAGAGTAATGGTCACAGCTAAAAGAAGAGCATGTATACAATGCATTTTACTCATGTTACCCCTGATTTTAAAATATTCTTATAAATGTTACATAACACAATGGTCTAATACAAGGCACTATTTTTATATATTTAATATTTTACATTTTGTGGCTGGATTTCTATTCTGGCTTCTGTGTCTTTAAGAGTTCAAAATTCACCAGGTACAGAGTAGCTCAGTAGGCAGATATTAGGGAGAGGTGTCACCTGCTGATTGTCTGCCTGCTGTGCATCTCTGTGCAATCTGTTCCCATGGCTCTAGCCTGTGATAAGATGATCTAAAGTCTAGCATTACAAGAACATGCTGTCTTGTAGAGTTTGCAGGTGCTTATGCTTTAAGATCACAAAGTGAGGGTCTTCTTGTAGCTCTGCTACAAAGAGAGCCTTGTCTGTGGTGGCCCCCCAGCTTTAGAATAGCCTCTCAGGGCTGGTAGGCTAGGTACCAACTTTATATAGTTTTTGGTACCTGGTTAAATTTTCTCGCTTCACCCAGACTTTTGACACATAGGGTGTTTTTCCACTGGCAGAAAGTACCCATTTTTGCACCCATTAAGGACCCATTTGGGTGTTAGCCGGATGACCCCATTTCCACCACGGCACCCATTTGGGACACATTTGTTTCCACCACTGCTGGGGAAATCCAGATCATATGGGTACATCTCAGCCTTTAATACGGATTTTCTGTAGACCCCATTAATGGGGTCTACAATGGGGTCTTCAGCCAGAAAATCTGGATTAAAGGGAGCCTGTTTCCACGTTAGTTTGGCAATGGGGTCTAGAGGAGGCTAGGGGGAGGGGCACCCATGAGGGGGAGCTCCAAAACCTAGGCTTCGGAATCATTTCAAAGCTATTTCAAAGTTACTTCAAAGTTGCCTTCAGAGATTAGCAAAGGCTCCGAAGACAAACCTCCAAGAACAAAGGGAGAACAAAGCGGACTGTTACCTTCTGGCATGGAAAGAGGTACATATTTAATGAGGCTGACTCATCCCTCCTCACAAGGTGCAAATTAAGGGGTCTGTCCCAAGGGGTTTGTCTTCGGAGCCTTTGCTAATTAACGAAGGCAACTTCGGAGGGATTTTGGAGGGACTTCGGAGATTGCACCCCCTGTCCCCCAAAATACCTGGGGTGACAGGCAGACCCCTTGTGAGTCAATCTGGATTCCCCACATGGGTGCAAAGGTGTTTCCACGGCAGGGGGATTACACCTCCCATGGAAACACATTGGGTGCTTCCCTTAATCCAGATCTACTAGATCCGGATTAAGGAATGTACCCATTCCTTAGATCCGGATCTTCTTAGATCCAGATCTAAGGGTTGTGGTGGAAAAACACCCATAGTTTCTTCTTAATAATCCTGACAGGGTGGGATTGAGGTAGGTTGAATGGATTTTAAATATGGTTTAGGGTTTGTTTTTTCACATGTTGTGACCCACCCTGGGACCCCCAGATGACCGAATCGCGAGCAGGTGAGGGTTCTGCCTTCATCTTCTGCTTGACATGCTCAGAAGCCATTGACAGGCCAGTGTGTGTGATGGGATGCTGGGCTAGATAGGCCGTAGGATCTGGCCAGCAGAAAATAATGAAGACACATCATTTGGAGAATCTATTTCCACTGACGCAGCCCAGAATTGCATTGACCTTTGACAGCCGCCCCCTACTCACCCAGGTTGTGATTGGCCACAAGTCCAGGAATGATTTTGCGCATAAGCTTCTTCGTTCCTGCCTGACCGAGTCCCCCTTTTTCTTTTTAATGTGAAAGATCTTTCTACTCTCCTCTGTTGAGTTAAATTATTGTTTTATAACTTTCCTAAAATGTTGCACTTTGCTTGTCTTTTATGCCCCTTGCTTTCTGCACATTTTGGGCCCTTTGGGTCATTCATAAAAATATTGACAAGTACAGAGCTCAGGTTCAGACCTTGCAGCATTCCACAGCGTGGCTCCGTCCAAGCTGGTAAAGGATCACTTGAGAATTCAGCACTTTATCTTGCGAGAAAGACTTTCAGGATGTTAAGGAATGAGGTGGTCTCTGACCCACTCATCTGATAGCACAGAAATGGCACTTCTTTCAGTAGGTTTCCTTATTTGACCTTAGATCCTACCTTCCCAATTATGGGATAATGATCAGTGTGGATATTTGCATCATTCCATTAAAGCCCCATGAGGCCTTTGGCTGTTCTGGCTGGAGTGGATAAGATGCCATAGTCCTTTTTTTCTCTTGCACAATGCTAGGACCAGGGGACACTCTATGAAGCGGACGGGCAGGAGAGTTAGGACTGACAAGGGGAAGTGTCATTGGGCTATGGAATTTACTGCTAGAAGACATGGCAACCACAGCCATCCTGGACAGCCTTCAGAAAGGGTTAGACAAATTCATGGAGGACAGGTGTATCAATGGCTACTAGAATTGTTGCTTAGGTAGCCCCTCAAAATTGAAGAGGTAAGCACGATGCCTTCAAGAGCAGATGAAGGTTTTCCCCTTGTCTTTTGCTTGAGACACCCAGAAGCGATTGGTGGACCACTGTGTGAGTCGGGATGCTAGACTAGGGGCAAACCTCTCTCAGGGACGGGAAAGGTGAACTTGCCCACACGTGTATCTAGAATTCGCACTCACAAATGCTAGTACACATCTTCCCTCCCACCATGTGCCCAGACCCTTACCTGCAGTGCAGACTTGTGCTGGGGCAATGCTGTCTTCTCTTCAGACACCGGCTCCAGTGCACACGCATCGGTGCCATCCACCAGCGCAATGGCGACAACCGCTCCTGCACTCTGGCACTGGCAGGGGGCGCACCAGCACACTTGCACAGCAGGCCACGCCCCCCCCCCCCTTGCTCCATATAGATTTTGGATAGGCTCACCAGAGACGGTAAAGGCTCTCTCTGGTAAAGGTTAAGTACACATGTGGAGCATGAAATGTGGAACCTGTGTGGATCTCCTTCCACACGGGAGGAGCCATTTCTGAGATGGAAATGGTGCCTTCCAGTGCAGACGCACCTTCTGGGAGAGTACTGCCTGCAAATTACAGGACCAAGTGCAGAAAGGCCCCAGGTGGGCCATGGCCTGATCCAGCAGGCCTCCTTTTATGTTCTTATATAGTTCAGCTAGAAAACCACACTTGTATCACTTCTATATCAAGAGGTGACAAGGGAAGAAATGTGGCACTTAGTAAACTCTGACCATAGTAAGATACCTCTGTGGCCTGTTCAACGTTAGCAGCTCAGAAGATTTCATGACAGTTTTCAGTCACTCTTTTATTTTTGTTTTTAAAGTTGCAGATATGTTTAAAAAGTCATCCAATTATAGTCTGTAGGAATTGCAAACCTAAGAGCATGCATCACAAATGTTCGATCTGCCTTATTATTCAAGGATTCGGATAAATAAAAATCAACACAAAGACCAGTTTAGCAACACTCTCCCACTTCTTAGGCCACAATCCTTGAACCGTGATTTGGGAATTATGCCCACTGAGGTCAGAACTGGAAAAGGTTTCCAAGGGTGAGTACTTTGGCACAAGGACTTTTGCTCTCTGCCAGACTTAACACGTTAAATCAGTGATAGTACAATCTCACTGTTCTCAGAGACGCAGGAAAAATAGCTTGCAGTTTTTCCTTGTATTTCTAGAAATCAAAAGAAGGCACCATAATAGTTTAGAAAAATGCGGCAAAGCAGATCAGCATCCTTGACTAATAAGGAAATTGCTGCCCTATTTCTAAAAGACAGAAGGAAAAGAACTGTTTAAAACACTCCTGCAAAAAGTTATTTAGAAACATGTAAACCTGGCAACGTGTTCAGGAATGCTGGGTGTAAACACAAAGTAGATATAAAACCCGTTGGCATCTTAAGTTTACAAAGGCTGCCCAACCCACCCGGCCCACCCCAAACTCATGGAAAACAAAATATAACAACTTGCAACTTACAAAAATATTTTTTAAAAAATAGAAACCGCCGTGACTAGGGCATAGAATTTTTTTGCACAACATGTTCAGCATGACGTTCTCTCCCCAAGCCATGAACCAGAAGCCAGATTTTGGAAAAAGTGCAATTGCTTCAAAGGATTTATTCATTATTAATTTTGTACTGAAATGTTCCTAGAGCAAACCTACGACAGGTTAGCTTTTGCCACTTCTTCAGGTCACTAGTATTCAGGAAAACATGCTCTTACAGAGCATCAGCGAGCTATAGTGTTCTGTTCATTTTGCTTAGGTATATTTTTTTTCATTAAATGATAGGAAAATGGCAGGATTAGAGGGCAGAAGTGTAAAAATTCTGTACCTTCCTTTTTTTTTTTTTTTTTGAGATCCAGCACCTAGGACAAATATCTGAGCCTACTAAAAATTAAAGCTATCCAGTAAGACATTTTGGTAACCCTCTTTCGAATTCTACCCAGGAATATAATCAAGATCACCAAGAGTCAGAGATCTGTCTTCCACTTGGGTGTGTCCTGGAAGCACAATATAAGTATAAAGGCCCCTGACCACTTGCAGTTTTGGGAATCCAAGTGCTGTGATCCTGGCCCTTGCAATTCACATACACAAAGAACACCTGTGCTACCTTAGTGGTGGCAAAGGATGCCTTTCCTTGTGGAGTTCTGGGACTCCGATAGTGCATAGAAAAATCTCATTTTCAGGGTCACCGAGGCCAGAAGCCTCACAGTATAATTGTATAAAGATGCCTTGGATGAGGTTGGCTGGGAAGTAACATTACTAACTTGAGGCACCCTCGGCTTAACAGAGAAAATACTCAATTCTCTAAATAATTTCTGTTTTGCTGCTGGAATCATAGAATTTAGAAGGGTCTGAGAATTCAAAGAAGGTGATGCCATTACTTCTCAGAGGGTAGCAATTTGACTGTTAAGTCTCCATTTCTCTCCATTCACAGTCCTTTCTGTCAACATCATTTGAAACAAGCCAGGTGCAATGGCTGGATGTTGCTTGGCACACCCAAGGGACAGATTCTTCAAGCTTCATGCTTAGCTCAATTCCCATACAGGGCAAGAAAAGCCTCTTCTTTGTTTAGCTAATTTATTACTTGCTAATTGTGTGTTCCAAACCTCTTCTCTGATTTATCTAAGTCCTCATTTCTATTAGTATTTTTGCTCATGCTTTTAAATATAACAGCATCAACCTTTTCCATGCATACACCTCACATATTGGGGCCAGCCTAGCTTGGATTAAAAAAAAAAAAGGTAAAATTCTCTCACTGGGTCATCAGAGCAGAATTTCCAAAATATTTCAAATAGTGAACCAGAAGATTACCACAGATATCTGGTGCGTGGCGCGCACAGGCAACAATGTGCCATGTGTAGGCTCACTGTGGAATTGTACCCAGGCACATACAAATCACACCCTATTCCGGCCGCTATAATTATATATATTTTTAAAAATCCAACATTAGAAAGGGTGCCTTCTTAAAGTATGCAACGTGGCTTTCAGACTTAGCAGAGGGCCCTTCTGACATGGGCTGCCAAAGTCTTGAGTTTGTACTTTCTTTCTTCCAAGAGCAAAACCAAATTGTGTAATGCTGCTGTTTTCAAATAGCAAAAATCTTGAATAAGAACCCATATTAGGAACCTCCCTTTTTTCTTTGCCAGGCCAGGCAGCCATATAGATTAAGATCAATTTCTGGATCAAGGCACAATACTGTACTCCTTTTCAATTCCTGCACTTAATTCCTTCTCATTTGATTAAATCAGCAGATCACAACATACTTCGTAGTAGACATTTAGGGTTGGATGTACTTAAATTTCACCACTGGGCTCCTGATGCTCTACTGTGGATCCTGACCGATTTTTTAAAAAGACAAAACAAAAGTTATTTTCCCTATCACAGCTTTGTTTTGCTATCCAGATTTACTCTGGAAAGAGTCTGTATTATTTTGCTTAAGAGTATTCTTCAAGAAACTTTATATGGAAGTCTTTCACTTTTCCCAATAAGACCTTTAGCTTCTCTACTGGTGGCAGGATGGTCATTCTGCGGGAGAAAAAGAGGCAGAAAAAACAGAAAATGTGAGTGAATGGCAAATATAAAACATTTCAAGCTGACACTACGACTGTACATTTATTTGGTAGAATGTGGGCTTTCACAGCCTGTTTGAATCTCACTTGTGGCAGTTTTTGCATTGTTATTCCGTGTTCCATAGTACTTCTATGAACCTGAGCTTTCAGATATAGCTCCGACGACCATCTGAAAGAGTCAAATGCCACTGATTTATTTATTTTATTATTTACATTTATATCCCGCCCCATACCCGAAGGTCTCTGGGCGGGTTACAACTTTAAAACAACAGATTAAAACAGGATGCGCATTAAAAGACGTTAGAAATTCAGTACATATAAAATATACAACATGTTTAAAATGATAGTGTTTGTACTGGGGGAGGGAACATTAACAACTTAGCCAAAGGCCAGGGCAAAGAGGTGCGTCTTTATTGCCCTCCTAAATATATATAAGGAAGGCACCTGACGCACCTCAAGGGGGAGGCTATTCCACAATCTGGGGGCCATCACAGAAAAGGCTCTCTCCCGGGTGCCCACCAACCTCACTGTTGAAGGTGGTGGGACAACCAGGAGGGCCTCGCCACTTGATCTTAAGGCACGGGCAGGTCGATACAGGAGAAGGCGTTCCTTTAGATATTTGGGGCCAAAGTCATTTAGGGCTTTATAAGTCAGAGTCAAAACCTTGAATTGGGCTCGGTAGTGAATTGGCAGCCAGTGCAATTCTTTTAAAACCGGCGTGATGTGCATCCGGCTAGATGTTCCGGTCAGCACTCTCGCGGCTGCGTTTTGCACTAGCTGCAACTTCCGAACCGTCTTCAAGGGCAGCCCCATGTAGAGCGCATTACAGTAGTCCAATCTAGAGGTTACCAGAGCATGGATAACTGTGGCCAAATCGTCTCTATCCAGAAGTGGCTTCAGTTGATGAACTAGCCGTAGTTGGGAGTAGGCACTCCTGGCCACAGCCTCCACCTGAGCTTCAAGTGTTAGCGCAGAGTCCAGGAGTACCCCCAAGTTACGCACCTGTCCCTTCCAGGTCATTGCAGCCCCATCAAGGACAGGGTATCTCCCAACTACCCAGACCCGAGACCCTGTGACACACAGCACCTCTGTCTTGTCTGGATTCAGTTTCAATTTATTCACCCTCATCCAGCCCATTACTGCCTCCAGACACCTGTCAAGCACTTCAACCGCCTCTCCTGATTCAGATGGTACAGAGAGATAGAGCTGGATATCATCTGTGTACTGATGACACCTCACTCCAAATCTCCGGATGACCTCTCCCAACGGCTTCATATAGATGTTAAATAGCATGGGAGATAAGATTGACCCCTGAGGAACCCCACAAGTGAGTTCCCAGGGTGTCGAAACAGTATCTCCCACAATCACTACCTGAGATCTATTCTGGAGATAGGAGCGGAACCAATGCCAAGCATTGCCTTCCACTCCCAAGCTCCGAAGTCTCTCCAAAAGGATACCATGGTCAATGGTATCAAAAGCTGCTGAGAGGTCCAGGAGAACCAACAGGGTAGCGTTCCCCCTGTCTCTCTCCCGGATAAGGTCATCAACCAGGGCGACCAAGGCGGTTTCCGTGCCATAACCGGGCCTGAAGCCAGATTGAAATGGGTCTAGATAATCAGCTTCTTCCAAGCATGCTTGCAGTTGAACAGCGACAGCCCTCTCCAGAACCTTGCCTAAGAAAGGTATGTTAGCTACCGGGCGATAGTTGTTTAGATCTTCTGGATCCAGGGAGGCCTTCTTCAGGAGGGGGCGCACCACAGCCTGTTTCAGGGCCAGTGGAACCACCCCATCCCTCAGAGAGGCATTCACTACCTCCTGGATCCACCCGGTCATACCTTGTCGGCTAGTCTTTATTAGCCATGAGGGGCAGGGATCTAGAGAGCATGTCGTCGGCCGTACCCCTGCAAGTAGCTTGTCCACGTCCTCAGGCTGCAACAATTGAAACTGATCCAACCAAACAGGACCAGACAGTTCTCTGGACGCCTCATCTGGACTCTGTCCAATTGTGACATCCAATCCCCTACGAATCTGGGCGATTTTGTCCTCAAAGTGCTTTTCAAATTTGTCACAGCAGATATTGCTTGGCCCTGGCTCATGCTTCTTTGAGCTTGGTTTTATGAGGCCATTCACTACTCTGAAAAGCTCTGCTGGACGGCTACTCGAGGACGCAATGGTGGCGGAGAAAAAATTCTTTTTCGCCGCCGTCACAGCCACATGGTAGGCACAATAGCGTGCTCTAACCTGTGTTCGATCAGATTCACAGCCAGATTTACGCCACCTGCGCTCTAGCCGTCGACCTTCCTGTTTCATAGCCCGCAGCTCCATGGAGTACCAAGGAGCTTTTCGGGCTCCACAAGCATGCCGAGGGCACTTGGGAGCGATCGTGTTAATAGCCCTGTTCATCTCCTGATTCCAGAGAGAAACCAGGGCTTCGACAGGCGCGCCAGTCATACCAACCAGAAAATCCCCCAGAGCATTCAGGAATCGCTCGGATTCCATAAGTCTCCGGGGGCGGACCATTTCAATAGGTCTCACCCCACAGATGGGAGCTGCCATTTTAAGTCCAAAACTCACCAGCGAGTGATCAGTCCATGACAACGGGTTGACAGTCAGCCCTCCTATCAACGGATACTCACCAGTCCACTCTGAGGCAAAAACCAAATCAAGGGTGTGACCTGCTATATGAGTCGGACCAGATACAAGTTGAGACAGCCCCACGGTTGTCATGGAGGACATGAAGAGCTGAGCTGGTCCACTGAGCGTAGCCTCGGTGTGGACGTTGAAATCCCCCAACACCACCGTGGCAGAGGCTTCCAACACCACATCCGAGACCACCTCAGCCAGCTCAGATAGGGAGGATGCTGGGCAGTGGGGTGAACGGTACACCAGCAGTATCCCTATCCTGTCTCTCTGGCCCAACAGCATAAACAGGCCTTCAACCCCTGTTACAGTGCGAATTGGTCGTCTGGTGAGGGGAATGGATGTCCGGTGGACTACAGCAACACCCCCTCCCCTACCCTCTGGTCTGGAACAGTGCTGCACTGAGTATCCTGGGGGACAAAGCTGGGCAAGACTAGGCCCACCCAATTCATCCACCCAGGTCTCAGTAATGCATGCCAGATCGGCCCCTTCATCCAAAATCAAGTCATGTATGACAGATGTTTTATTCCGGACCGACCTGGCATTCAGGAGCAGCATGGCCAGAGCACCAGGCTGGTTGGTAGACCTCCCCAGACTCTGTTGGCTGGGAAACAGAACAGAAGGAGTGATGGTTTCAATGCATCTATCACCCCTTCTCCTAATCTGTCTCTTCTGCTTCCCAACGCCATATCTCCCTCTGCCCATTACCACTGTGATACCACTGGCCTCCTGACCCACTCCTCCCCCTCCTGCCCGGCCTTGGCACATGTCTCCCTACCCAAAGCACAACACAACACACACACACACACACAACACACACACACACATAGTTAAGAGAGTATTAAACACTAAACAATTAAAACAATTCTAAAAACAGCTGCCCCACAATTTAAAAACTCGCCCTGCATAGGTGGGGGTCAAGAGAAATGCCTGAAAAACCACAGCTTGTCAGTTGCAGCTCCAGGAGGAGATAGAGTCCACCCCCAGAAACCTATTCAGCTTGTTCTTTATAGATTGAGGAGTGAGTGGGGTAGGGCAAGGTAAGTACTCAGCCCAGCAGCTGCAGGTCCTCCTCCTTCTTTCAGCTTGTTCTTTCTAGCTTGTGGAGTGGATGGGGTGGGGCAAGGTAAGTACTCAGCCCAGCAGTTGCAGTTGATGGTCTCCTAGATTGAGGGGCCCTTCTGCACTTGACCCATGGTGCACTCCCAGATGGAACATCTGCACTGGAAGGAGACCTTTCCAACTGAGAAATGGCTCTTTCTGTCCTGGAGCACACTGCGGGTCACCACGTGTGGAGCATGATAAAGTTGCTCCATACACAGGTTTACTGTGACCTTTGCCACCCTGTCTTGTTCTCCAGTGAGTCCATCCGCATCTCTACGGTCGAAGGAGGGGCACCTGATACACTGTGCAAGCTTGCTGGTGTGAGGTGTGTCACTCTTGTCCCAGTGATGGCGCCAGCACATCACTGGTGCTGGCATTCAGAGAGAAGATGTAGGCACCTGGAGTGTCCAGACACATGGGGGAGGGAATGCTAGTGCACATGTGGACAAGTTCACCATTCCTGTCCCCTGGATGGGATGGGAAATGCGAAGTTGCCCCTTGTCACCCCATCAGTTGGGCATCTGACTCTTCCAGAAGTCACTTCCTCTGAAGATGGACATCGTAGCTATATCTGAAAGCTCAGGTTCACAGAAGAACCATGGAACATGGCATAACAATCCCAAAACTGCAACAAGTGAGATTGTAACTGCCATAGAAACCTACATTCTACCATCTAGCAAAGTTATTTCTCAGATAAGAAGGAAAACAAGATCTAGAAGATCATGAATTGTGGGTTTTTTTCATTTTATTTTAAAACTTAACTTACAATTACAATTAACATCTAAACATTTCAACCATTGGATTTTCTGCATGAATTGTGTTTGACTTTTCCAGAAGTCAGTTCCTCCAAAGATAGCTACTGATCAGAAAGCTCAGATTGACAGAAGAATCATGGAACATGGTACAACGCCACCCAACTGCAACAACTGAGAATACATTTATCTGCCCCCAAAACCCACCATACTCTACCTAAAGTGATAAGTTCCTTCCCTTTGACCAAATCCACTTCCAGGCACAACACAGATTCCAGTTTCCTCAAGAAGTTTCATACAGTAGAACATGTCTGGAGCCATTTTGTGAGCCTAAAAGGATAAAAAAGTAATGCATAAGTACATAATTTGCAGTCTTAATTCATGTGTGTTTTAATGTTTAGGATTTTCTTCCCTGTGGTTTAGTTACATGTTAAACAGAGTAACTCAAATGAGATAGCGCTCATATGCAAAAATGACACTAAAAAACAACAGGACTTCGAAAGCACTGTGGCTTCATTATCTAAATAAAGGAGGAAGCTCAGGCACAATCCAGGATATGGCCTTCCAGATGTTGGTTAACTACAGCTCCCGTCATTCTTTGCCACTGGGGTTTATGGGAATTGCAGTTCAGCAATACTTGGAAAGCTACAAATTGGCCACTGCTATTCCAGGTTACTGTATCGCAAATTTAGAATCCCTTTAAACTGGGTTCTGTTCTAGATAGTCTCTTTACACTTGGGGAAAGCAGAAAACACTCATTGGAGCCCCTCAAAATTCTAGCTGGGCTTATGAGCCCTGACACGTAGGTGACCCTTGTGTTAAAAAGTACATTTTCACCCTTGGTTCGAAGGCACTTGATCAGTTCCGTAATTGGGCACAGGACTGTCCAAAGTTACCCGAACAATATAGACAGATAAAATATCAAACTGATGGCCTTGAAAGATCCAAACTTTTCTCAGCCAGCTTGATCATGTGGTTAGAACACCAGACTCTTATCTAGTAGTCTCCTGGTTTGATTCCATGCTCCTCCACAAAGCTAACTGGGTGACTTTGGCTAGTCACAGCTCTTTTTCCAAGCTCCCACAGCCCCACCTACATCACAGCATGTCCATTGTGGGGGAAAGAACAGGTGGGTTGAGAAAAGTGGGGTATAAAAGCCATCTCTTCTTTCGTCATCATCTTCAGCTCTTCAAATAAATATATATTCTGAAGACCCCTAAGCCTGCTTTGCAAAAGCACAACACATCTCTTTCCCTAAAAGTAGAACAAAAAATCACCACAAAAGAAATGAAAAGGAAAGGTGAAGGAAAGTGGAACAAACTCACCTTTGCTGCCTCAATAGCCTTGGAAGGAATAAAGATCCGTGGGAAAGCATACATGGCTCCCTGAAGTGGGTTGCAGTGAATGCCTGGCACTTGATTGAACATGTCTTCCGTCAGCTTAGCTTTTATTGCAAGGTTGTTTAAGACAGATTCCTTCTCCTGTTTTCAGGGAAACGCACAAGAAACACACTCAGATATCAAACTGTGCAACAAGGAACCCAGTTCATCAGACTGTCACTCCTTTTTTGTCTCTTGGTGGGACATTTCTCAAAGGTTCTGAAGACAGAGGCACCTTCCCCAAATCTACTGGATATGGGAGGCAGGGACACTGCTAAAATCAGTCTATGCCAGGATCACCTGATTCCATGTAAAGCACATTACACTGGTGTGAATTCCCAGTAGTGATATTCACAGGGCAAGGAAAAGAATTAGCAGAAGGTTACCCTATTCAAAATCCTCCATTTGAAGGTTCTACCTACAGATTGTGGTGGAGGGGATACCACCAACTATTGGTGATTCTGCACTGGCTGGTATACCAGAGCAGCAAGTATGCTCAAAGTCTCCCTTCTGCATGCTGGTGTGGTCTAAGAAAGCCCCCACCAATTGCCTGCTGAGATATTGATTGTGGAGGTTATGGGAACTGTTAATATTTTCAGTAACATTGAATACAATTGGATACATTAGGAGATAGAACAAAATGCTCTGAAATGGACAAAAGTATGTTTCATATAAAAATAATCCAAAACAAACCCGACAATAGGCTGAAAATAAGTTAGGCTAACTTTTCCTTCCTAAGCAACTTTTCCTATTTTCTGCTCCTACTTCTTAAGGCTACGCAGTTGCAGACATGCGCTATACAAACTTAATTGCATCACCTTAATGAACTGTGCATATGATTCCTCCCCAGGGACAGGAGGATTTACAACAATGTCCATAGCTGCTTGACCCGAAACTGGAGGACACAGACGAACTGACAGAAGCTTCACAAGTTGCCCTTTGATGTCTGGGTGCAAGTTAATCACTTCCATGTAGCCTCCTCTGTAGCCACACCTGGGAGTAATGAGAATTGAGAACATAAAAATAATGGAAAGGAAGAGGGAAAATCAAATCAAGCAGAAACAATTATAGACTTTCCTCAATATTTAAATCAGCCCAAGGGTGTGATCAGACATGCTTAAAGGGGAGCCCCCTGGGTGAACTGAAGTCTGGAATGTCAGACGTTTTAACCCTCCATGCACCTAACCACATCTCTAAGTCTGGGACGGTTACCTCTTCCTCATTTGGGAAATCATAACACTGAGGGTGACTCCCTTGTTTTGGTAAGATTGGGCAGGGAGCTACATAATCACAGAAGAGAGAAATGTAGCCCGTTGTGATTTGTAAACAGCTGCTACAGATGAGCAACCAGTCAAGGTTATAGAAAGTTGGCCAGATGAGTGAGCCACACCTCTTGTCATGGAAGGCACTGCCTGACTTGAAAGCAAAGGGGAAAGAAAAATATAGAAAAATGAGGCAGGCTCTTTGGTAAAGGGGCAACTGAAAAAAAGCCTGTCTGATTGGACCCTAAGAATGTGCAAAGGGAAAGCCTTAAAAGGAGGCAGAACGGTTCTATAGAACACAAAATAGGCAAAAACTCTTTATCTTTAGGTCAGTGTCAGAGAAATAGCCGTGTTAGTCTAATTTGAAAAGTCCAGCAAGGTAGTTAGTAGCACTTGGAGACTAACAGGAGAAGGGTTGGTGGCATGAGCTTTCATAGACACGTCTATTTCTTCAGATGCATCTTTGCTGAATTATCTTTAGGAACATAATTAGGATCTCCATACATTTTCCTTATTTTCCAATGCTGAAGTTATGACAATTTTGATCTTAGGACAACAAAAGAGGCAATTCTTCCTTGAACGTGGCAAAACGCTTGAATATATTTGTACTTTTAAGTAAACTGGTTATTTACTTTTATGGATACTGTTTTCATTAGCCTCAGTTGAAGACTTGTAGTGGAAAAAGTAAAGGAAGAATACAAATTCCTATTAGGAGGAGATAAATGTTTATTCCCTTACGAGAAAGGAAACTGGCTGAACAGGATACACAGTCTAACATACAGTGAAGAAATGGATGCTGAAAACTTACTCGCCCATGTATCCTTTAGAGGTGGAATGAAAAGAAGCAAGTTCCACAGTATTGCAGTAATCTGGTCCCATTTCATGAAGAATCTTTTTGAAGGAGTGAAACTCACAGCTCTCAGAGTAGACATTGTCTTGATACACCTGCGCCACCAGAAAGTGAGAGCTGGGTTCTTTGTTTATAGATGAATGATCCCCAACCACTGAGAGGGACCTACGTTGACATCTTTCGGAGCCTCCTGAACTGATTCTTTCTTGCACCCAGACCTTCCCTATTTATTTATTTATTTATTTATTTATTTATTTATTTATTTATTTATTTATTTATTTATTTATTTATTTTAAAAACACTTTAAAAATTCAACAAATTTAAAACAGCACACTCCATATTGCATGAATAGTGACTGTAAACGGGGTTGGGGGAGAGAATTTTATCACCTCACCCATAGGCCAGGGCAAAGAGGTGTGTCTTTACTGCCTTCCTAAAAATATATAAGGAAGGGGCATGACGCACCTCGAGGAGGAGACTATTCTGGGGGCCATTGCCGAAAAGGCCCTCTCCCAGGTGCCCACCAGCCTCACTACTGAAGGCGGTAGGACAACGAGGAGGACCTCACTGCTAGATCTTAAGGCACGGGCAGGTCAGTATGGGAGAAGGTGCTCGTTTAGATATTTTGGGGCTCAAGTCATTTAGGGCCTTATAAGTCAGAGTTAACACCTTGAATTGGGCTCGGAAGTGAATTGGTAGCCAATGCAATTCTTTAAAAACTGGTGTGATGTGCATCTGGGTAGCTGTTCCGGTCAGCACTCTAGCGGCTCCATTTTGCACTAGCTGCAACTTCTGAACCGTCTTCAAGGGCAGCCCCATGTGCTACTAACTTGGGGCTACAATAGTCCAGTCTAAAGCTTACCAGAACATGGATAACCATTATCTCTTCTTGCATCAACTACTTTTAATCATCTAATGCAGCAGTTCTCAACCTTCCTAATGCCGCGACCCCTTAATGGAGTTCCTCATGTTGTGGAGACCCCCAACCACGGGGGCGGAGCAGCTGGGAGGTGGGAGGGAAGGGCAGCGGGAGGCTCGACGCGACCCCTTTGAAAGGGTAATTCGACCCCCAAAGGGGTCCCGACCCCCAGGTTGAGAACCACTGATCTAATGGAACATATTCTTTGATCTATCATACTTTTAAACTGCTTTGTGATTTATAAATCAGGAAGCATTATAGAAATTTTAAGCAGACTCCCTCCCCCATTTTTTTACCTCATCGGCAAGTAGAAACAGTTTCTCTTCCCAGGCAAAATGTATCACATCTTCAATACATTTCCGACTCTGAACCTGCCCTAAATTTGAAAGCGAGAGAAAGAGATAATTCAGATTCAAGAGATGTAAAAAATAAAAGTTCACCAAGAATTTTTCAGCCACACAAACCTAAGCAGCAGGAAGACTGAAGAGCCCATTCAAGGCAACAAAAAAGCCACCCGCGGCCTGTTCTCCCAAAAACTGTCTGCTAGGCAGTCAAAAATATGCCCAAGTACAGTGAGATATTTCCGGAATCGTAACTTCTGAAAATATCTGTCAGCTGGTTTTGCTGGGCTGGATGGAGGGCTGGAGAGCCCCCCAACAGTTTTTTCACATGGTCTCACATGGGAAATTGAATGTTGTGAGGAATATCTGAATCTTTCCACATTCCCTCCATGTGTGGACATATGTGCCTTTTGTATCACCAAGATAATGGGGTTATGCTAAGCGACATGGAGTACTGTACCATCTCCCTAATAATTTAATCAGTCATTCTCTTTGTCATATCTAAAACCTTCCCAAAGTGCTATGCGGTGACAAATATCTGACATTAGCCGTGGCACATTCCTGCTAAAAAGTTGCTCAGAGCTTTAACAGCAGGCTTCTCACCATGCTCATAATGTGTTGATCCAAAACAAGTTGTCAGCCTTGGTCCAGAGAAGATCTGGAATAGTGTACTCTCAGGGTGTTTCTGCACTTAGCGCTTGAAATCCGGATTAAGGAAATCCAGATTTCTGAAATCAGTCCCTGGGAAAATCCATCTGACATAGGGCCGGATCCAAATGAGGCCTAACGCATCTGCACATGCATTGGGAGAATGGTTACTGAGGAACGCATCGCGTGGCTGCTGTGTGAACGCTATAGCACTGATAATCAGAAGGATCAGACATAACTTGGCGCATGTCCAATGTGAAGCAACTGTGGGATGGACCGTGTAGCCAGAATGTGGTGCTGCCGCCTCACTCAACATGGTAATTTCCAGTCCCACCCACATATGTTCCTTATCCTGTCCCTATGCAGAAGTGTCCTCCTTTGACCTGGAACTTGCAAGCAGGAAAGGTTTGAAGACCTAATTTTTCTGGTCTTCCTGAAAACCAGATTGGACAGCCTCTAGACCCCATTAGAGATGGATCTCACGTGAGGCTGTGCGGAAGCGGCATCCTTGCAGGGGCTCTATTCTGTCCCGCTGTGCGGAAGATACCTTGCGGATGTGTGCCATATGGGTCCTTATCGGGTGCTTAATGGGGTCTTGAGGGCCTGTGTGGAAACACCCTTAGCCCACTGCTCAAAGCCTTCATAACCCCTGACCCCGAAAAGGTACACTGAGAAACAAACCTGTGGGATTCCCTGGGTTAATGATGCACAGGACTTTTGGATTGCAAAATGCTTTGGCTTCATTCAAGGAACGCCGAAGTTCATTCACATCTAGGGCCCAAGAGTTCTGTTCATCAAGATAATAGTTCACTTGAATAGCATCCAGCTCGGATATTACTGCTGAGTATAAAGGATACTGAGGTATTGGGATCATCACACCCGTCCGGGTTCGCCCTCCTCCAGAGACAAGGAGCTTTAGAATAGTCTAGTGCAGGAGAAAAACAGTTTTTAAAAAGCATGGATTTAACAATATTCTGATGTGTTTTAAACTTTAACACTAATAGCTAGGGATGCGCACAAGTGAATTTGAAATTGAAAATTTGACGGAATATTCAAATTCACAGATTTTTGCACTGAAATGAACATATGGACATTCAAACGGAACAAACAAAAGTAGGCTTTTTGAATAGAAAAACGCTGTGAAAAATGTTCATCTGCCAAGGCAAACATTCAAACAGATGATCTGATGACAAAATGAGCTTTTGGATGTTTGACTGCAAAACGAGCATTAATTTTGCAACTGGGCACATCCGTCCTGATATCCCAAGCACACATCTAAACAAGATACTCAGGCTGAGTCGTAATAAAATTAATAAAGAGCACAATTAATATGAATTTATTAAAGCTGACAATAAAAGTAACTGAAAGAAGCAGCTAATTGTTTGAGCTTGCTAGTAGCTCAAAAACACAGAAAGAATTGCTATTGATAAAACTGCTGATCTAAGATCTGTAATGCCAAGCTTTGCCAGACGATGGCACTTGAATTAAATTCTTGCAGGACTAAAATATATCCAAGTCCCCAGAAAGCACAGCAAGACAGATATGGGCAGATTGATCTGGAGTATCTGCGTAATGTTCTGCATACAAAAGCAGAGATGTTTTCCTACGGAAGGTCAACTATCATTGTGACAACATTATTCCACCCAACCAGGAGTGCAAGAGAAGTAGGTGGGACAAAGGCTAAATGTACTGACCTGAGTCCCTTCTTTCTCCCAGACCTCTTGATCTGAGGCAAAGAAGGGAAGGGTTTTTGGTTAAATACTTCAGAAAAGAAAAATGTCCCCACCATAGCAGAATACAGCAGAAGATGACCAAAGCAATGGTTGTTATATTTGCTCTGGTTTCTCTTCAGACCATATAAATCTTTTGTATTTGCTCTGAGATCAGAGAGACGACAAAGTCTTGCAAAACCCACACAAAATGCATCAAAGCCTTGGCCCAGTTTTTACCTTATACAGGCCTAAACCCATATTTAGCGCAACCTAGTGTGCTAGTGGGGCTCACAGTAAACTTCTAGGTGGCCTTACTTTGCCCATTTTTGTGCAGCTACCATTTTAATTCCCGATAATGCATTGCAATGGGGTCATCTTTTTTTAACTTCTTTAGTACTCCAGAACTTTCAAATATTAGCTGCCACCTGTATCAAATGGAAACACCATGCTAAGAGGCCTGTAAACCAGGAGTCAACCATGCTATTCCTAAATAGGCTCCAAGAAAGGTGGATCACGGCCCACCATAAAGAATATCTCTTTATGTGGCTAAGGCAGAAAAATTGTGTCACAAGGCCTCAGCAAGAACTGGCATGAAAGCCCTGGATGAGAGTGAACAATTTTTAAAATGAAGAATTACTAAAAATACAAGAAAAACACCTCTTGAGTTTTCTACCATGCAAGCAAGGACTGCTGGAAGAAATAGAGGGTCTTCAGCAAAAGGGGTGGGCACCCGGGAGAGGGCCTTCTCAGTGATGGCTCCTAGGCTATGGAATAGTCTCCCCCATGAGGTGTGTCAGTCACCTTCATTGTACACATTTTGGAAGGCAGTGAAGACGCACCTTTTTGCCCTGACCTTTGGTTAAATGGGGACACACTTTCCCTTCCCACTTGCCAATGGTATTGTTTTAATACACAGTGTTATTGTTTTAATAATGTTCGATCTTAAATGTTGTTACCTGCCAGGAGACCTCTGGGTATAGGATGGGATGGACAAACAACAAACAAACAAATATCCTCCCAAGACCATTTTAAGTACCTTAGTTTAGCCTTCTCCTTTCCAACCTGAATATTCCTAAACTGAATTGTCAAATCCTATAAAAATCTACCCCCGCTCCATTCCACAGACATGGGTTTGAATTACATGTCCCGCAGCTATGAAATTTCTTACGGTGCCCCAAGACAAAACGCTACAGGCAGAACCTACAGCAATGCCATCGCTGGCTCCTGTTGTCAGGTATATGTTATCTGGGTCTGCAGGGACCCCTCCGTCTCGGCGCTCAATGTAAGCAGCAACGTCTTCGCGTATACAGTTCACCCCTTGGCTGGCACTGTAAGAACCTGGGAGACAAACGGAGAGACCATGAAAGCAAGAGAAGCCCCATCAAGCAGCAGCTCAAGCAGATAATCCAGTCTGACGGAGCTTCTAATGAAGTTTGCTTCTTCCAGAGCTTGCAGTCAGAGTTCCATGGACAGAGACTCAAAAGTTACGGAACGATTATTCAAATAGAATGGAACTTTCAGAGGCTCAGTACTTCAAGTGGAGGATGCTGGTTGATTCATTCATGGTTTGGTTAACTAAACAGAAACTTCCTGGTGCAAATTGAGGGTACGTATGGAATCCAAAGACTGGGGAGGGACAGGAGTGCAGCTTAAGCTAAGGAGCTGGATCAAACTATGGCCCTTTTTGCAGTGAGCCCTATTCTGGGTCCTGCTGTACTCTGCAGGTGTCTATTCCATGATAGAATCCAGAATAAGGCCCAGGGCAGGAAGTGCCTATCTCTGGAGCATCTGATCTTCAGGCTTAAATGAGTTACTACCGCTATGACATATCCTCCACTGAATATGGCTCAAAGGGATTCTACTAAAGATCACATAAACCACTATGACAGCTAGTTCTTTTAACTAGGGATGTGCATGAATATTCATAACGTTTGAAATTCATATGAATTCAGCTGAATTCAGACATTCACATTCGAATTGAATTTTTTGATACATTCGTATGAAGCTTCGTATGGGCATCGTATGGTATTGAACATTCGTATTTAATTCAAATCCTACTATATCCGAAGGGGATCTATTAGAACGAATACGAATTTTCTTGCATTTGATTCAATATGAGTCGAATACAAAAAAACATTCTTGTACATCCCTACTTTTAACAGTTTTTACTGCACGCAAACTCAAAATCCTAGAGCTATTCTGGCAATACAGGGGGTGCTAATTAGGGGACATATTTAACCTCTGGCAGATTAGAGCTTCCTTAGCCTGCCGACAGCGGGCTTGGCCTACAATAGGTGTGACAATGTCACGCATGGACATGCAGGACCCAAACATGAGATCACGAGACAAAATAGGTCTTCATGTTTATATCTAATGAATGAAGGGTGGCGGGGGGGGGTAATCTATATCCTTATTAATGCACTGGGGCAGAGAGGGATCTAAACTTCTCTGCCAACCTAGCATCGATTGCATTTTCTTTCTTTCTTTCTTTCCTTTCTTTCTTTTCCTTTTTTTTTTTCTTGCTGAACTCCAAGGGTCAGAAAAAAGTTCTCTGGAGAATTGCATTAAACCCTTTAATAGAAGTTGGAAGGAAAGGAGAAGGAAAACTTTAAAAACAAATCCCTATAGGAGAGGTGTTTTTCTCCAGCAAAGCTTGACGGTTTTCCTTCCTTTCTGGGAAACTTTACACAGATGGATGCAAAGCTAAGCCCATTTACACACTTATCCCATTTACATGCTTTTTTCAAAGGCATTGGTCTGTTTTCCTGACAAGAACAGTAATATTTATATTGCTCAATCTTATCTTTACATGCCAAATTTACTATGAAATCAGTCATCAATATATACTTGAGGGAGGAATATATCTGGTAAATGCGCTCTTCTGCGCAGTAGCTTTTTACAGTCAAGGGAACCTTCAAACCCTTCTGGCTGGTTGTCTTGAATTACTTTACGCTTCTCTCTTCAGTGCCTGTCAGCTCGGAGCCTTATACTTTCGGTTCCTCTCAAAAAAGCTGATAGGCCTTTCTCACTTTTTGTCAACACATATAGTCTTATATAAAAGATCTGTGTAAGGGTGTGCAAAATTTGATTCACATTTGCAAATTGAATTTAGCATTTTGCATTCGCATTGAACCGGAGAATGGCTTTGTTTCCTTCTTACAGTGTTACACTTTCTTGCAATTCTGATTAAGCTGGTTTTGAAACTATACCTCTAGGGCAGTGGTTCCCAAAGTTGTCTGGGCTACGACCCATCTAATATAAGTTTACCAACTCGGGACCCACCTCTAGGAAATTAAACCGTTAGCAATATGAATAAAGGACTTTTCAAATAACAAACAAAGTTTTAATACAATTTTTTTATTACTTAAATAATTACATCAAAATAGTTATTTCAAATACGGTTAAATTTCCTAGAGGTGGGTCCCGACCCACAGTTTGGGAAACCCTGCTCTAGGGTGGTCCAGGCATTGCATATGAGTGTAAGTGGGAAAATATTAAAAAGGCAACTATTAGCAAAAAAGTTGTCTAGTCACTTGACAGTTTCACCAGACTATTGCACCAGTATGAAGGCAGGGCCCTGTTTCAGGACATAATCTGGAATAAGGCCCATAAACTAAACACTTGCTTTATCGCAACCAGGGATATTTATAACTCTGAAAGAGTCCGTTTCTTACCAAGGCAGGGCAACCTTCCTTAGGCAAGTTTAAAGCAATTAGAATCAGTCAGAAATATCATTTGCCACTAAGTGCTGGTATAAAATGATTTGTCAGGTAAAGAAAGTATTTCTGCAACGCAATGCACTGGAAGCCCTGCTAGCCTTTGGAAAAATACATAAAATTCAATGGAGCTCAGATCTGCTACTTAGAATTCCAGGTTTCCTTCAGGGATACTTTAGTAGCCCTGTGGGAATCATTTCTGTAACGTTTTGATCTCTTGTGGGTGTATGAACAGCACAGCAGCATGGATGTTTTCTCTGCCACTTGGCAGTTTTACCCGGCTGATTTGCTGAAATTTTAAACAGATTGTTTCCTGCCCTGGGAATCAATTATTAAAAGACAAGGTGCAGACTTGATGAAGAAAGCAAAATAATTCATGTAAACAGTGTCTCCTCAGTAGGTCTTGCATGCACGTTCTGATTTATTTACATTCATATCCAACCCTGTATCCCAAGGTCTCAGGGCAGACTGCAGCAATTCAAAGGCATAAAGCTAATAATTAAAAGCAAAATTAAAAGGTATAAAGCTAAAATTAAAAGCAAAAAGTACAGTACCCAGCTGAGAATGAGAACTGTCTCCTTCAGGTAAAGAGGTGGGTCTTCACCAAGTGCCTGTATGTAAAAAGTGATGGTGCCTGATGCACCTCATTTTACATCCTAGGGGCTACCACAGAAGGAGGCCCTCCCATGATTTCCCAATCCCTGAAGATGGTGACAACACCAATTAGGCCTTGCCAATAGAAATTTATTCACAGAGCAGTCTGTATAAAAGGAGATATCTCTTTAGGTATTTGAGGCCCAAGTTGTTTCGGGCTTTATAAATCATAGTTCTTGAATAAAACTTGTTAGCAAACTGGCAACCATTGCAATTATGACCAGTATGATATGTATCCAACCAGCAGCAGCCTTTAATTTTAATTTTTAAGGAAGAGCCTCAAATGGCATTGGTGTCAACAAATGCAGGGGATTAATCTTCCTCCTTCCCAATTTTTATAGGTCTTGTTGAGAGTTAGGTAAGAACTAATCACAAAAAATTAGGAGATGGCTCTTCTATTTTAATCATGCCTTCCAACATGTCACATTAACTCTTGTTTCCTTCCTGGAAAGGAAGTAACCAAGGTTGTCAGATTCTGCAGTTTTTGCTAACAGCCTAGAGCAAAGACACTATCTGCAGACCAGAAATTCAAACTTCATCTCTGAAAGAAGTGGGCAGGAGAGTTATAAAACCAGGTTAAACGAGGGCTGAAATGTTGTGTGTCTCTGCTCTGGAACAGGTTATATGGAAACCAACAGAAGTTTCTTTTTAGAAAATGCAGCTTGGGGTTGAAGCTACCCTAGGGCAGGCTCACAGTGAATTTAAAGAAGGTTTCTTTCAGGTTTGCCATTTTATTTATATTTTTCTCTTCCACCCGAAGCTTTCTGTGGGTCTGCAGTGCATATCAGCATGCATGTGTGCGACATCTTCAGGCACGTGCAAAGAGCTTCTGCAGACATCTGCACATGGGCGATGACATAACTTGCATGTATGATGCTGGCCTGCTGTCAGACACACTCACTCATCTTTATTTGATAACAGAGCACAGAGTTAAGCTGTGCACTGAGTAGATATCAAAGTTTGTTTCCCACCAATTCATCACACTTTTCAGCACCTGGCTGGTTCCCAAAACAGCAAGCAGTTTCTCAGCCTCGTTATCAACAGGTACAGCAGGCATGGCTGAGACTCTGAGAGAAATAGATGGAAGCACAGTGGATACATTCAGGGTACTGACACATGTGCATGTACCCCACTGCATGCTGCAGGCCTGGCTCCTGAAAGGCCTTACTATGGCAGCAAAGGTGCATGGAGCAGCAGGCATATTCCCTGCTTTGCAAATAAGGGCGTGATAAGGAAGACAGCCAGGGCTCTTCCTTGGTGACCACCTGCCATTTGTATTCAAAATGGCAGCATGGTGCATCCCTAAAGCATGTTCATGGGACAAGGTTCAGCCACTGATTCGTCTTCTCTCAACTCAACGGTGCTGTGGTGAAGACAAAATGGAGAAAAAGAGGGTGAAAGGAAAAGGGGATACAAATACAGAATTACATTAGAAGTACCTAAGCTGTTCCCTCCACAGCCTTGCAAGATCCGCCTCGCTCTCTTCTTAGAGTCCTCGGGAAAGCTTGGGCTGTCCAACAGATTTGGGTACGTACAAAGTGCAACCACCTGCAAAACACCAAAAGAATATGAAATCTACAGTATGCTATATCCTTCCTATGGCTAAAGTCACTTTATGATATTAAATATTCCCCTGTTTCATGATAAACTTCATTACTCAAAGGACGTGGAAGATAATCAATACCTTCCCTTATTTGTCTAAGCCAGAAAGGTCCCTTATTATGTTTTCTAAAGTATTTTAGAAAACAGCCTCTTAGGATCTCTCAGGACAGACTGCAGGAAACATTGTCTGCATCACAGGTAATATCAGTGGTGCTCGATCGTTCTCTTCAGAAGTCACTGAAAATAGGAGACACTCTTCTTCCCACTGTTTCTACTCAATTTTGCCACTGGACCTCTATTTGGGATGGGGCGAAGTGTTGGCAGCTTTGAGTTTCAGAACTGCAGCCTGTGAAAATCCCTTATTTATATCTTCGCCTGCACTGCTACAGGCATCTTGCATGGCATCTGTGTGTTTCAGGACTACATTCTGCAGAAAACATTGTCTGGGATGTGGGCGAGCATTGCTGGTGTCATGCCCTGTGTCCTCTCCGACTCCTCGAAGGAAGGCCACGCCCCTGCCAGCCAAAGCGAGGGAGGCAGGCCTCAGGGGCCAAATGTGGAAACTGCTTCTGTCCCACCAGATGGGGATAGTTCAGACTCAGACAATACACAACACCCAGAGCCAAGTTCTCTCTGGAGAGAACAACAGCTGTGCTGCTCAGCTCACTTCCACGCAAAGCAGCTGTGCTGGCTGGAACATGACTCTCCGAGTCCTACTTAAGAAATGGCCAACTCTCCACCTGCTGTTGCAAACAAAGAATCTCCCTGGAAACCCCCAACTTGTGTGAACTCTGATTCTTGACTGACTTCCTGACTTACAACGCCTCTCTGGTACCCCAACTCTTGGCCTGCTTGACTCCATGTACTCTATATCCCCAAGAACTCTGGAAACTGACTTGGTGTCTTGCTGTCGCTAGCTGGGCATGTGTGAGTGCAAGTGCTTCACTGTTACCACCTGCTCTGGACAGGACAGCTGCAGCCATCCCAGCTGACATCTGTGCAATCCAGGTTTCAGGTGCAGCATTTGAGTGTTTTGGCATAGTCACCATGACAGATCTTCTTGAGAGTGGATCTGCTTGTCCCTCTTCCTCTGCTGACTTGTATTCTAATTCCCCATTTAGCTCAACTGTAATTTTTTCCAGCAGACTGATCCACACAATATAAGTCAATGGAGATTTTCTTTTCCTACAGTGCAAATTAATGTAATTTCAGGTGAATTGGTCACCCAATGCAAGTTAGTGGAGCTGACCTAATCCCCAGTTTTACACTGAAGTCAATTGCTCTGTTGTTTTTCCAGAATGGAATTCCATGTACAATAATATCAGGATTATAGCTGATACCAGGCACAATGAATTCCCAAAGAAGTAATTATACAAGAACCACATTACCTGGCGAAGGAAGGTTATGGGCCGCTGTCCCATGGCATGGGCATCACCGATGTTGGCCTTGATAACTTCTGTGAAAGGTTTTTTGATCCCCTATGGAAAAAAAGGACAATAGGAGTAAATCAAGGCTTTATAAAGACAAAACCTCAATGGTCCAATATTTTGTTTTACATAGTCGTGGCTGGATTTCCACCCACCCTATATCCAGTACTGAGACAAACATCTTGGGTTCCAGGTCCAATTTCTCATCCGTAGGATGCCTCTAAAGGCCATTTGAAGAGAGTAAAGAGCAAGTGACAATTTTTCTTTTGTCTTCCACTTAGGATACCCAGAAGCAATTGGGCCAGACACAATGCTGGACTAGAATGGCTGTGGCCTGATCCAAAAAAGCTTTTCTTATGTTCTTATCTAGAATGTATTCCTAAGTATCAACCCCAGGTTGGAGAGACAGGTGGGATGCCTCTAACAGTCATTTGCAAGAGGTCAAGACCGGGTTAAGGTTTCGCCTCAATCTGCTTTAGAATGCCCAAAAGCAATTGGTGGGCCACTGTGTGAGATGGGATGCTGGACTAGATGGGCTGCGGCCTGATCTAGTAGGGCACCTCTAGTATTCTTATGTGTCAGACTTTCCCCCCGCTTTTTGATTTTATGAAGGAGCTTCTCGTTGAAATGGTTTGAAACAGTTTCCTTTCCCATGTTATATATCTTAGGAGGAAAAGACCTGAAGGAAATTAAAAGTCCTTGGACCTTGGCAAAATAGCAGAAATCCAAAGAGAAGTGTATGAATCAAGTTTGAGAGGAAATATACAGATTTTAATCTTGTCTTCTAGAAAACAATAAGGGCTGGGAGAACCTTGAATTTCCATCCTCAAGGTACATTTGCAACTTTTGCGCAAGCATGATCTCAGAGTAGGTTAAATGTCACATGTGAAGCAAGCCCGTGATCTTTCCTTCAATCCCAAATCCTTGGGAAAGGCATGAGTGAGGTGTTGAATTTCAGAAGCAAAGACAGGCACTAAATTTGTGCTCACTAATGAAATAACCTGCATAGCTGTGGATAAGTCCCTGCATGTACCCAACATACCAGATTTCCTATTCTCCAAGCCAGGATGTGAAAAGTGAAGAACGAGTCTTATCCTCACATTCTTCTACTTCCCACTGGGTGCTTGGCTTAATAAATAACTTTCTGCTTTTGATCAAACCAAAAGAACGCCCAGAGTCCAGGGCATTAGAAGAAAGATCTAACCAGCTGTCATCAACCTGATGATCTCCAGATGCTTTGGACTACATGTTCCATCAGCCCCAGATATCATACTTATACTGACTAAACATTTTTGTAAACTGCGGTCAAAATATCAAGAAAGGCACTAAAATGGTGGAAACCTGTCTGACTCAGAAGCAGCTCAGAGCTTCTCACTCAGATCATGGGGCCTGTTCACACTTACTGGCCTGTGATGGCCATTTGCACTTACAAGTGCTAAAGAAGCCCTGTACATGGCTAGCAACACCTGTAAGTGTAAACAGCCAGGCTGAGGCTGCCCAAATTGCCAAAGCAATGTCCACAGCAACCTCCAGTGATAGACTAGACACTGCAAATGACTGCGCAGCTGCGGTAATAAAACCACACTTTCTCGCTGCACCACATCTGGAAGAGGGCGTAAATTTGTCTCCCCAGGAGCGATCCAGCCATTTCTGGTCAAGCTGTGGCCATTGACCAGTGAGTGGACTAGAGCTCACTAATTAGGTAAGTGCAAAAAGGCTCATGATTTATCTGTACAATACAGGCAATCTGTTATATAACACTATACTTCAGTTTCTGTAAACCATTGTTCATTCCAAACTATGGGCCCAAATCTACTGATGCAGGTCAAAGTCACCCCAGAAGGGAGATCTCCCCTGTTAAACTTCAGCTAATAGTGCCAGAGGCTGCCTAAGCAAATGACACTGCAGAAGTCACACCATGTTATTGCATGAAATGAAAGCCACATCTTCTCAACTGGGCAAGAGTAAAGCTGTGCTATAACTTGTTTTGAGCCCAGCAAGAAGCTATTGAGCCAAGCATGGGGAAAAGGGTGGGTGGCTGCGTGTGGCACAGCTCTTTAAACAAGGACAAGTCAAATTATGGTCCTACAGGTCCGGACAGCTAGGTCAATGGTGAGGAATGATGGGAACAGTTACATAGTGTTGGAAGAGACTTGCAGGGTCACCTAGCCAAACCCCCTGCTCAATGCAGGATTCACTAAACCATCCTGGGCAGATGTCTCTCCAGTCTTTGCTTCTCTCTTTCAGTGAGAGAGAACTCACCACCTCCTGTGGCAACCTACTCCACTGACTGATCACCCTTACTATCAGAAAGTTTTTCTAATATCTAATCTATATCTACCCCCTTGCAATATCATCCCCTTGTTTCTAATCCTTTCTTCAAAAGTATCTTGAGGGCCACACTTGATTTAACTCATGTTTCATAGAATTAGTGACTCAATATCCAAATGCAGCCATAGTCTAAATTATCAGTTGAGTATACTAAGGCTTTACGTGGTGCCTGTAAGAGGAGTTGAACCGACTGAAATAAAACTTGCCAGCTAGAAGACATAATGTTTCTTGCGCCTGTTCCAATACCTTTTCCTCACTTTCTGGCTTCTACACAAAGTCTAAACATGCCCACCTGGCACAAAACAAGTGCAATTTAGCCTGAAACTGTTCCAAGCAACTCAGATAAACATTCCTAGGACCATATTTGGAGTTCATCTAGCCCACATTATGTGCTGCAATTACTTTTTGCAACAGCAAAAATGTGGAGGGGAAGTAATGGGCAGTGAAAGGTAGCAGAAGGAATTGTGGGTTCATAGGTGAGTGAACTCAAGGGATGCAGAGGTTCCTGCCTCCAGGGCTGGAAAACCAATGACCAGTCAGACAGTGTGAGACACCCCTAACTGGAAAAGAAGAGTTGGCTTTTGTACCCTGCTTTTCTCACCCATAGGGGGCTCAAAGCAGCTGACAAACCCTCTGTTCTTCTCTTCACAATAGACACCCTGTGAGGTAGGTGGAGCTGTGAGAGCTCAGAAGCTGTGACTAGCCCAAGGCCACCCAGCTGGCTTTGTGTAGGAGTGCAGAACTGAACTGGGAGACCACCAGATAAGAGTCCAACACTGAAACCAGAAGACCAAACTGTATCACAGTGTATATAGCCAAAATTGTATGTTGGGCTCCCTATTTTATTAATGTAATCAATTATACTTTGACTTTGCTGTCTTCGGTTCCATGCTCATCGGAATACTCATCAGCTCTGAATTCACAATCAAATTTGAAGCTTCGATGATTCACAGGTGAATTGAAAGGGGCCTATATTTGTAGCCTCCCTTTGCCTGAAAATTGAATATATCTGGCTTTTGTAGAAGCTTCGTAGAAGCTTTGATGGAGGCTGGATCTGCCTATCCCTGGCCTTGCATCCCCCTTGGCCATGCCCTTACCTTTAAACCTGCTGTGGCTGCAGCCTCTGCTCCCATCATGCTCTCCTCCAAGGCTCAACTAGGCAATACAGAGGTTCCCCTATCTCAGAATTGCGAGAAAGCTTGTGAAATTTCCCGGGAATTGTCCAGGAATCGCAGAAAATCTTGTAAGATTTCCCATGATTCCACGGTGGAGATGTCCTCTCGAGCTGTGTGTGCATCTCCGGAAGGCCGCCTGATGTGAGCAGAGGCTGTGGCAGTGGTGATGAAAAATGAGTGGGGGTACAAGGCAGGATGGGAGATAAGGGATAGGGGTTTCCTTCATATATGAACATTCAATAGATGTTGAAGTATGAAGCTGAAGCCCCCAGCACAAAGCTGGATATTTCCTCCTTTGATTTGTACTAAATCAGAGGGAATAAATGGGTTTTCGGCAAATCCCTAGAATAGTATGTTATCAGCACAGATTCATCCATTGTCAGAAGCACTATACTTGCAATAAGAACATAAGAACATATGAGAAGCCCTGCTGGATCAGGCTACAGCCCATCTAGTCCAGCATCCTGTCGCACACAGTGGCCCACCAAATGTTCATGGGCATCTCACGCAGAGACAAGGACAAACCTATTCCTGCTCTAGAACCCCAGCAAATAGCCTTAGAAGCGCCCAGCCCCCCCCCCCCGCCTGAAAGACGCACCTAGGCATTCATTCTAGTAGCCATTGATACATCTGTCATCCATAAATTTATCTAAGCCTACCTTAAAGCCATCTAGACTGGTAGCTGTCACCACCTCTTCTTCCGGCAGCATATTCCATAAGCCGACGACCCTCTGGGTGAAGAAATACTTCCCTTTGTCAGACCTGACTCTCCTACCCATCCGTTTCAGAGAGTGCCCCCTGGTTCTAGTATTGTGTGATAGAGAAAAGAAATTTTCTCTATCCACCCTTTCTATACCATGCATAATTTTATATACTTCAATCAGGTCCCCTCTTAAAATGCCGTCTCTCCAGATTGAAGAGGCCTAGACGTTGCAGCCTGGTTTTGTAAGGGAGGTGTTTCAGCCCCTTAATCATTCTGGTTGCCCTTTTCTGTACCTTTTCCAGTTCCACAATATTCTTTTTGAGGTGTGGTGACCAGAATTGCACACAATATTGTTCAGCAATGCTTGCTCCTCCATGTGCACACTAATTTTGTCTTTAATGATGGTTTCCATCACTTTACATGGAACTGACGTTAAGCTAACTGGTCTGTAATTGCCTGGTTCACTCCTGGATCCTTTTTTGAAGATTGGTGTTACATTTGCTACCCTCCAGTTCTCAGGTACAGAGCCTGATGTTAGGGAAAGATTATATATTTTTGCTAGAAGGTCGGCAATTTCGCATTTGAATTCCTTAAGGACTCTTGGATGAATACCATCTGGTCCCAGTGACTTGTTAACATTTAGTTTATTTAGTTGGTTATTTCTGTACAGTTTTAACTCTTCAAAAAATATGGGCTCAGCTACTGGCATGTATCCTATCTCTTCCTCTGTGAATACGGAGGCAAAAAATTTGTTTAGTCTCCCTTTCTGTCCTTTACCATCTAGGGGTCCAACTGCTTTCCTGGTTGGATTCCTATTTCTGATATACTTATAGAAGTTCTTATTATTTCTTTTGATGTTTTTAGCAATGTGCTCCTCAAAATCTTTCTTAGCTTTCCTAATGGTCATCTTGCATTTGTATTGCCAATGTTTATGCTCTCTCCTGTTCTACTCATCTGGACGTCTACTGCACTTGTGAGCCACACTGGTTTCTTCTCGGACCTAGAAGTCCCCTTTCTTCTTTTAGGTATGCATTCTAGTTGCACTTCCATTATTGTGTTTTTAAGTAGTCTCCATGCATTTTGAAGTGACTGAACTCTTCTAACTTTCCCTTGCATTTTCCTTTTTACTAATTTCCTCATTTTGGGGAAGTTTCCCTAATGAAAGTTTAAGGTCTCTGTGTTAGACTTTATTAAGAACTTAGTCCCTGTATTTAAGTTGAAGGTTATTGCACTGTGGTCACTGTTCCCAATTGGATCAGCTACAGTGACATCCTTTACCAGGGCCTGAGCATTACTTAGCATCAAGTTCAAGACTGCATTTCCCCTAGTTGGTTCCATGACCATTTGCTCCATGGAACATTTAGCAGGTCTAGGAATTTTCTCTCTCTTTCCTGAGTTGAACAGGAGTTCACCCAGTCTATGCGAGGATAATTGAAGTCCCCCATTATAACTAGCCTATCTTTATGGGATACCTCCTTCACCTCCTTCTCCAATTGTTGATCTCCTTCGGGCATATGGTTGGAAGGACAGTACCATGTCCCTATTGTTACACTTCCTTTTTGGCTTCATATTTTTAACCACACTGCTTCTGTAGAACAGTCAGACTCACCTGGACATTCCAGTTCATAAGATTTTTTCTCTTCTTTAATATACAAGGCTACACCACCTCCATGTCACCCTTCCCTGTCTTTCCTGTACAGTTTGTAACCTGGGATGACTGTATCCCAGGTTTCAGTTATGCCAATAATATCAATCCTATTTTCCGTAACTAAGCTTTCTAGCTCCCCTATTTTGGCTCGAAGGCTCCTGGTGTTTGCATATATACATTTATATTCACTCCTCTGGTCCAAATTCCACCGTCAAGGAACATGTGAATCCTTATACTGCCCCTTGCATCGTTCTGCTTGCATACTATTAACTAATCCCCCACTCTGCTCAGCATTATCTGCATATTTCCAGCCCTCCTCACTTGAAGGTGCACTCTCCCGAACCGGATGCTGCCCGGCTTTCTCCCGGGGATCAGTTTAAAAGCTGCTCTGCAATCTTTTTAAGATTAATCACCAGCAATCTGGTTCCATCTTGGTTCAAGTGTAACCCATCCCTCTTGTACAGGTTTGGCTTGTCCCAAAATGTTCCCCAGTTTCTTAGAAATCTAAACCCCTCCTCCCAACACCACTGCCTCATCCACGCATTGAGGCTCCTGAGCTCTGCCTGTCTGGCTGGTCGTGCACGTGGAACAAGTAGCATTTCTGAGAATGCAACCCTGGAGGTCCTGGACTTTAGTCTTCTACCGAACAACCTAAATTTGGCTTCCAGGACGCTCCGTCTTGCCTTCCCAACATCATTGGTACCGACATGTACCCTGACCACTGGCTCCTCCCCGGCATTGTCTACTAACCTACCTAGATGTCGTATGATGTCTGCAACCTTCGCACCCGGCAGGCAAGTCACCACGCAGTCACCACGCCCATCACAAACCCGGCTCTCTATATTCCTGATCATCAAATCGCCCCTCCTTTCCCCCTTTCCCCCACTGTTTCGATCTCTTTCTTCCTCAATGCTCTCCAAAGATGAGGAAAAAAGAGGGTCCACAAAAAATTATTGTGCTATTTTCTTATTTCCCTTTCCCAAAGATTCAGTCTTGGACTTTGTTTGCGCACGCGCACATGCACACGCACATGCGCCGGTTCTTCTATTCACAATGGCCCTTCACCAATTACCACATTTATCTACATGTCCTGACCTCCTGTTATTCATTAAAGTATATTTTTTTTCTTTCATCTTTCCAGGCTGTTAAACTTCTACAGTAATTCTCTACTAAAGAAAGAGGAAAGAACTGCAAATTTGGATACATCTTGAGCAAGCTACAAAGGGCAGCAGAACCAGAAAAAAGGAAAGTGTCAGAAATGTAATATTTTTAAAAGCGCTACAATTCTGCTGAGCATAGGTTGAGTACATCTGTTTCCCACATGTATATTTAATGTTGCAAAAATATTTTTGTGTTTATAATCTTGAAGTTTCACACTGTGCCTGGGTCAAGAACTTTTGGGAGGTATGGACAGCTAAGGGAGATGAAATATAGCCAGAGAACACAATATGCTCTCTAATCTTTGCAAGTGAGAACACCAGTAAATCTGTGGTTTTTGTTTTAATGTGCAAGCTAAAAACATTCTGTTAATGGCACATAAAAGGCGTACTGATGGCATCTAGTCAGCTAAGTTAAGATAATTATGACCCAAATGTCTAGCTCCTGCTTGTTCTCCCATCAGGAGGAAGAGACTGGAATGAAAATCATTTTTTTTTGCCTTCCAAAGACAAACAGACAATTGTTGAATATTGTTAATAAAGCAAAAGCTGCCATGGATACAGGGTTAAAGATCTCCTAGACAAGTCATTCAGCAAAGTGAGGGCATATTGTATCAGATGATACAACTCAGACCCTTTTCCTGTCCCCCACTGAACTGAAGGATTGGCAAAAGTACAAAGGCCATCCAGATACTAACAGAGAGGCAGGGATCCGATTTCATTGAAACAGGGCATCTCAGGGAGAAGGAATTTCTTGACATGAAGTGTATAAGGGGCTGTTCACTGGATAAGAGCAGCATTTTTCTCCTAGGTGGTATTCCTGATGTGTGAAGACCTTCAGTTTCAAGCTATAAATCTACAATAAAGTTTTTTTCTAGAATTATATCGAACTAAAACTTCATATATAGCCATCTTTTGCATAACACTATAGTTGGGTTCCCTCAAAGGACTATGCAGGACAAAAACCACGCCATGTAAACCATTGCCACAAGGAAATAAGTGAGAAAGGTAGATGTGCAATGTTTGACTCACATTTGAAAATCTACGTGCTTCTTTGCATAGCCAAAATGTGATCAAAACAAACTAGTCTACCACTTGCAAACAAGAACAAATTTGATCAAACCTTTGTTTCGTATTTTTCTTTTCAAACCAGTGCAAAATTGAATGTGAACAACTGGTTTTTGGATTGAATGGTTCAATGGCAAAACCGACAGAGGGAGGTTCGTTTTGACAGTGAAACAAACACACAAATGTCATTTGTAGCACATCTTGGTAGGCACAGACCAATGGGTTAGGCTGGACCGAGGACCATTGGGTTAAGTTGTGTTTTGACAAGTTTTGTTATTGCATAAGAGAAAAATAAATTGTACAGAACTGATTGCACCATGCCCAAATGACTTTTCTTAAAGTCCTCATCCATGTGAGAACTTTTTAAATGTCTGGCACTGCAAACCTATATATGTCTTATATAGAAGTTCCACTTATCCTAGATTTCGTCCCTCTGAATCAAATTAGGAGACAGTACTCTCTGACTTCAGATATCAAGCAGTCTTGCTGCAAAAGCAACTGACTTGGTCTATACTGGTGTGACTTCAGTGTAACTCAAGCTGACAAGAGCTGCATTGAAATGGGGAAGCCAAACAAACCAAACAGTGACCTCAAATGACATTAGATGCCTTGGATGGGCTTTAGGGTTGCCCACAATGGAAGGGATGTTATGAAATTACTTTCAGTAACTTTATAGCCTGAGGTTATAAGCAAACATAAACTGAAATTCTAAATGGGGAAGTGATGTGATGGCTCAGGAAAAAAGACCTGAGCAATTTAGAGTTAGGGGGAATCTGGTTGCTTAACTGAGTGTTAAGCAGCTTTTTTCAAGGAAACGAACATCCTTCTCATGCCTCCTGTAGGGTGGATTAGGCTGAAAGGTCCTGTCTGTCCCAAATCTCCAGCAAACCTCCATGGCAGAATGAAGATTTATATCCAAGGACCTCAATCTCTTCTTTCACACTCTAGTGATATATCATTCTTTGTGTTATTGCTTCTCCCCCACCCCCCTGAAAGAAAATGGAAACCACTTTTCCTTCCCAGTATTTTTTACTCCCTGCCCCAAACCTCACATCATTGATGTAATTTAATCCTCAGTAGTTTCCACTTGTATAGGACATGGTTATAGCTCAGTGGTTGAGCATCTACTTGGAACGCAGCAGCAGATCTCAGATTCAGTACCCAACAGAAGCAGCTCATGGCAATCTCTTCTGTTCAGATGCCAAGAAGAGCCATAGAGAATTATTTGTTATACTTCTGTGACAGAAAAGTACCTCTGCTTCTAGAAAATAAGAACTTCTAATCCCTCAAATGCCAAACTCCTTCTCCTTTTGCAGACACTCAACCCATACACCAAACTGGCCCATGAACACAGACAAGCCCTTTGGTCACATATATAAATAAATACCAGTTTTGTGCATACAGCCATTGGTCAAGGCAACCATTAAGACCATTAAATTAGTTGAAATGGAAATTTGGTTCAAAATACAGTCCAAAAACCATAAAATCAAAGATAAAGTTTGCCTCTATTTTTATTTTTTGTACCTTCCACATAACTACATATAGGAACAAGTGGAACTCATGCGAAATGAGGAAATCCCCCATGGATTTCTGTTCCATCCATCCTCACTGAAATGATAGTTATTCCTTGTCTCATCCTATTTGCATACAGTTTAAAATTGTTTATTTGCAAAAAGTGGAGTAACCCTGCCTGTGTTAATGTCAGTGTGTTCTATCACGCTTTTTATAAAGTTTCTTTTTCTTTTAAAGAATACATCAGTTCTTCTTAATTGCTCCCAGCTGAAATATATTTGTCACCACTTTTTCAGTAAAACCTACGCATGGATGAATAGGAGATAAGCAAAACTGGCTATCGCTTTCTTTTATCTGGGACCACTCCACAAATAAGATACTGGATTCTTGGGTGAGCTGTATCTCTGGCAGGTTTCCATGTACGCACTCAGAAGCGCGCACTGTTGGAAGAGGCTAAAGGTGAAACAAAATCAGTATCTTCAGTCACATGAATTGGGCTGTTATCTAATGTGCCGTAAAGCTCTGTGTATGCTGCTGGCATCGTAGACAAACTGAAAACAAAGCTCTTATTTCAGAGCACACCCGTATCTTGCTTTTCTTTACAATGGCAAGATTCCAAAGAGAAGCCCACAAACACGATTACTCTGCGCTAACACTTGAAGCTCAGGTGGAGGCTGTGGCCAGGAGTGCCTACTCCCAACTACGGTTGGTGCGTCAACTGAAAACTTTCTTGGACAGAGATGGCCTGGCCACAGTTATCCACACTCTGGTAACCTCCAGGCTGGACTACTGTAATGCACTCTACATGGGGCTTCCCTTGAAGAAGGTTCGGAAGTTGCAGCTGGTGCAAAATGCAGCCGCTAGAGTGCTGACCGGAACAGCTAGCCAGACACATATCACGCCGGTTCTAAAAGAATTGCACTGGCTGGCAATTCACTACAGAGCTCAATTAAAGGTGTTAACTCTGACTTATAAGGCCCTAAATGACTTGGGCCCCAGATATCTAAAGGAGCGCCTTCTCCCATATCGACCTGCCCACATCTTAAGATCTGGAGGACAGCAGCAGCGGGTGGGCACCTGGGAGAGGGCCTTCTCGGTAGTGGCCCCCAGGCTGTGGAATGGTCTCCCCCTGGAGGTGCGTCAGGCCCCTTCTCTGTTCATGTTCAGGAAGGCGGTGAAGACGTACCTCTTCACTCAGGCCTTTGGTTAACTGCTCCCTACAGTTCCCCCACTGCAAACACTACTGTTTTTAACTCTTTTGTATCATTTTTAAAAAAATATTATTATGCTGGATTTTTTAAATCTGGCCCGTTGAGGCGTGAGCCTCAGCCATCTAATATCTGCTGTGACAGTTTTGCAAAGCACTTTGAGGACAAAGTTGCTCAGATTCGCAGAGGGTTAGATGTCACAATTGGACATAGTCTGAGGGAGGTGTTCAGAGAACTGTCTGGTCCAATTATTTTGGATCAGTTTCAATTATTGCGGCCTGAGGACGTGGACAAGCTGCTTGCAGGGGTGCGGCCGACAACATGCTCCCTAGATCCCTGTCCTTCCTGGCTGATTAAAGCTAGCTGGCAAGGTATGACCGGGTGGATCCAGGAAGTGGTAAATGCCTCTCTGAGGGAGGGGGTGGTTCCATTAGCCCTTAAACAGGCCGTGGTACGTCCCCTCCTGAAGAAGGCCTCCCTGGATCCAGAAGACTTAAACAACTATCGCCCGGTAGCTAACATACCTTTCCTAGGCAGCGGGTGGGCACCTGGGAGAGGGCCTTCTCGGTAGTGGCCCCCAGGCTGTGGAATGGTCTCCCCCTGGAGGTGCGTCAGGCCCCTTCTCTGTTCATGTTCAGGAAGGCGGTGAAGACGTACCTCTTCACTCAGGCCTTTGGTTAACTGCTCCCTACGGTTCCCCCACTGCAAACACTACTGTTTTTAACTCTTTTGTATCATTTTTAAAAAAATATTATTATGCTGGATTTTTTAAATCTGGCCCGTTGAGGCGTGAGCCTCAGCCATCTAATATCTGCTGTGACAGTTTTGCAAAGCACTTTGAGGACAAAGTTGCTCAGATTCGCAGAGGGTTAGATGTCACAATTGGACATAGTCTGAGGGAGGTGTTCAGAGAACTGTCTGGTCCAATTATTTTGGATCAGTTTCAATTATTGCGGCCTGAGGACGTGGACAAGCTGCTTGCAGGGGTGCGGCCGACAACATGCTCCCTAGATCCCTGTCCTTCCTGGCTGATTAAAGCTAGCTGGCAAGGTATGACCGGGTGGATCCAGGAAGTGGTAAATGCCTCTCTGAGGGAGGGGGTGGTTCCATTAGCCCTTAAACAGGCCGTGGTACGTCCCCTCCTGAAGAAGGCCTCCCTGGATCCAGAAGACTTAAACAACTATTGCCCGGTAGCTAACATACCTTTCCTAGGCAAGGTTCTGGAGAGGGTTGTCGCTGTTCAGCTGCAGGCATGCTTGGAAGAAGCTGATTATCTAGACCCATTTCAATCCGGCTCAGGCCCGGTCATGGCACGGAAACCACCTTGGTCGCCCTGGTTGATGATCTCCTCCGGGAGAAAGACAGGGGGAATGCTACCCTGCTGGTTCTCCTGGACCTCTCAGCGGCTTTTGATACCATTGACCATGGTATCCTTCTGGAGAGGCTATGGAGTTTAGGAGTTGGAGGCAGTGCTTGGCATTGGTTCCGCTCCTATCTCCAGAGCCGATCTCAGATAGTGGTGATGGGAGAGACGGAGTCGACACCCTGGGAATTCACTTGTGGGGTTCCCCAGGGGTCAATCTTATCTCCCATGTTATTTAATATCTACATGAAACCACTGGGAGAGATCATCAGGAGATTTGGAGTGAGGTGTCATCAATATGCAGATGATACCCAGCTCTATCTCTCTGTGCCATCTGAATCAGGAGAGGTGGTTGAAGTGCTTGACAGGTGCTTGGAGGAGGTAATGGGCTGGATGAGGGCCAATAAATTGAAACTGAATCCAGACAAGACAGAGGTGCTGTGTCACAGGCTCTCGGGTCCAAGTAGTTGGGAGATACCCTGTCCTTGATGGGGTTACAATATCTGGGAAGGGACAGGTACGAAATTTGGGGGTACTCCTGGACTCTGTGCTAACACTTGAAGCTCAGGTGGAAGCTGTGGCCAGGAGTGCCTACTCCCAACTACGGCTGGTGCGCCAATTGAAACCTTTTTTGGGCAGAGAGGACCTGGCCACAGTTATCCACGCTCTGGTAACCTCCAGGTTGGACTACTGTAACGCACTCTACATGGGGCTTCCCTTGAAGACGGTTCGGAAGTTGCAGCTGGTGCAAAATGCAGCGGCCAGAGTGCTGACAGGAACATCTAGCCGGACGCATATTACGCCGGTTCTAAAAGAACTGCACTGGCTGCCAATTCACTACCGAGCCCAATTCAAGGTGCTAACTTTAACTTATAAAGCCCTAAATGACTTGGGTCCCAGATATCTAAAGGAGCGCCTTCTCCCGTACTGACCTGCCCGTGTTTTAAGATCTGGAGGGGAGGCCCTCCTGGTGATCCCTCCGCCTTCATTAGTTAGGCGGGTGGGTACCTGGGAGAGGGCCTTCTCGGTGGTGGCCCCCAGGCTGTGGAATGGTCTCCCCCTCGAGGTGCGTCAGGCCCCTTCCTTGTTCCTATTCAGGAAGGCGGTGAAAACGTTCCTATTCATGCAGGCCTTTGGTTAAATGTTCCCCACACTTCCCCTCACTGAAAATCACTGATGTTTTTAACTTTTCTTGTATTTTTAAAACTGTATTTTTAAATTTGTTTTATTTTTGATACTGTTTTTATACATTTGTTTTTAAATGCTGTGAGCCGCCCAGAGACCCTTGGGTATGGGGCGGCATATAAATTTAAATATAAATAAATAAATAAATATGTTTGTTTTTAAACGTTGTGTGCCGCCCAGAGACCTTTGGGTATGGGGCGGGATAGAAATATAAATAAATATAAATACAGTACTGCTACCTCAATGAGGCAAATCGCCTGCATTTCCCATGTCTAGCTGCTTGCTTGGTTCTCAAGAAACCTTTCTTCAGACACTGAAAAGCACTGTGGATTAAAGGCCTTGGAGCATTCACAGTACCCCAAAAATTTTTTTTAACTCTTGGTTCTTCATTGTTTATATATGTATATATTTTAGTCTCCCCCTGGGAGATTGAGCCCTGCGACAATAAGGGTCTTAAAAGAGGCCTTTGGGACTTCTTTGGAACCTATACACTGGATCCTAAGAAAGTGATCCGAGTTTCAGTTAGTTGTTGATGATGATGATGGGCCAAATATAGACCTGGTGCCTTTGGAAAACACAGGTTATGTTACTGCTACTGATGCCTCCCTTCTGAGTTCACTGAGAGCTGAACACCATGCATACTGAATACACAGAGATCCTTCAAGCAGCACTACAGATCCAAACGGGAGAGAAACATTTACACATTTAGTTCCTCTCAAAAGGAAAAGTAAGCATGAACAAAACAAATGTCTGCTACAGTAACTGTTTTGACTGACATTTTGTTTAGCATGGTATCCTTGGGATACATTTGCCTTTTCAATGGACCATTCTTTCCTTTTACACTGACACAGATTTTGACCCAAATTTTTGTTTGACTTATGCATATTGAATACCATTATGAACCGGTAGTTGGTGGGACTGGCTAGTATGCTCCTGGTCAGCAGCATATGGGTGCACCTGCTTCTGGGTACAAAGCTGCAACAAAGCAGGACAATGTGGTTGTTTGTCGTGTTGCAATCATCATGGCAGTGACTGGGTGTGTGGCAGAAGTTGTCGTGGCTGTTGCAGTAACAATTTGGATGGTCTCAGAAAGACCATCTGTACTGCAAGTGCCAGTGGTCCAGTTGGAGACTGCAGCAGTGCTCACGGTTAGGGATGTGCACAAATTATTTATCCTATTCACACGAACGTGTCCAAATTCCGACATTCATGGACAGATCAAATAGGGCCCTACTTGAAGGGCCCTATCTGTACACGAACTGGATAATCCAGTATCCGATGAAGCTTTGGTAGAAACTCCTAAAGATATTGGATTCCCTTGGGGAGTCCCTCCCGGGGCCTCCCTCCCAGACCCTCCCCAGGGTCCCCTTACCTGCTCTGCTGGAGCCCCGGGACTCTTCCCAGACCCTCTGGAATGCCAAACAGGCTTTTCGGAGGGCCCAGGAAATGGCCCGGGCCGCCACCAGAGCACTCTTGCCTGTCTCCCCGGCGCCCACTGGAGTGGCCCCAAAGGTAAGGGGGTGCTCCAGTGTCACACTGGGCCTGTTTCCAGTTTCCAGAAAGCCTGTGTGGCATTCTGGAAGGCCTGGAAACAGGCCTAGCACGCCACCGGCACACTCCCGCCTGCCTCCCCAGCGCCCCCTTACCTTTGGGAATGCTCCAGTGGTGGCCCAGGCACTGGGTGGTGGTGGTGGCAAGGTGAGGTAAGTGGGGAAGGGGGTTGGAATGGAGGGATGGGAGGGAGAGTTTATTTGTTCCATGCACGGATACCAGTACCCCCACAACTGTAGGGGTTATTATTCAGCCAGAGCCGAATATTTCCACATTGTATTCACCTCAAATAGAATGTGGAAATTGGCTCTGTGCACACCCCTACTCACGGTACAAATGCAGCCCTCACTTCTGAACTTAACCTTGGTGAAATGGTATTGTCATGCCATTCCATGGAGTTAGGTGTGAACAGGCCCTGTGTTTAATTGCAAGCAAGCTTCTACTGAGAACTTCCACCTGCAATCTGGGGCTTATTTGCACTACAGCCTGTAGTGAATGATTAGGGAACTTCTGGGGAAGAGCATCTACACCCTGAGGAAGCTGTTACAGCCTCCAGGCGCCCCCCTGCCTTTCCAGAAGTTCCCTAATCACGTACTAGGGGTGAAGCATGAAACCATGCTCCGCATTCTCCATAACCTTCCCCAATCATTTCCCCGTTGTGTACAGCTAGGGAGCATTTGCACCTCTGCTAGAGGAGGTCAACAGGGCTGCCGCACAAGTGTGGTGGCAGTCCTGCTGCTCTCCTGACATGACTGCAACCGTGCAGAGCATGAGCACTGTCATGGCAACAGCACTGACGTACACATAGTTGTTCAGGGTTCTGTAACCAAAATGGCAGCACCCTGGAGAGGACCAACCCCACAATCAAATCAAGGTACTTATTCAACTGTGTGGGGGAACAGCTAACATTGACTAGTACTCGAAGTGCAAGTGCTAGTCAACGTTGGTTCATCGCGATCCTTTCTGGTCCGGTGGGTGGAAAGGGAAGTGTGAAATTGGTGCTGGGGTGACCCTATAGGTGCAAAATTGCTGCTGGGGTGACTCTATAGCAGGATTCTGGTTATCTAAAGGCTAATGGGCACTTGGGGATCCCCTGGCCATATAGCATCTGTCCTGCATTCCCAGACATGCTGCCACAGTAGGTTAAAGACAATAAATAATAGGATCCATAGTTCAGCAGATATGGATAGCCAGGTATATTCCTTGGGTCAGTCCAGAAGGAAGTTTCAAAACGGCTAAAATTATTTCAGTATCTGCTTGAGCTCAACACCGTAGTGGAGGTAGTAAGGAGCATTGATGCCTTGAACCAAGTGGTAGTTTGTGTAAAAATCAGAAATGTGATCTGCCATTGCCTTTTTCAGGTGCTATGCTGGAGATTTAAGCTGGAACCTTTTGCATGTAAAATGGGTGTTCTATTGCAGCATGAGGCAAATATTGAAGCCAGAGAGATCCAGAGCCTACATTTTATTTCTAGAGGTTCCTTATTCCAAAGGGAATTGAGTCTGGGTTAGCTATAAAGAACTGCTGTACCTGGACCACTGAAACATAAAAACTGAAGAATGGCGAAATGGTTAACCTAAAAAATGGAAGAGTTATCTATTACTCCTTTATGTAAGTCAAACAGATCCTGGATTGCATCAGAGGTCAGCAGAGGTAGAAGCAAAGTCAATATTATTCTACGAAGAATACAACCACATTCTTATGCAACTGAATGACACAGAAGGTGGGAGGGGGCTGGTTGTTTTATCTTTTGAGTTCTGGGTAATTGTCCAGCAAAGAGATTATGGTGCAAGAAACCAATTAGTCTGCAAAACTTCTGAGAACACTTTAAAATGAACTGGAAAAAAAGAAAGATTTAGGAAAATCCCCACGTCACATGTAACAGAAGAACAAGCTTTATTTAACTTGTAGATACTTACTTCTGAGTACACATGTTATGAAATGCTCTGTTTGAGTGCTCCGATACTAATTTACCACACAAGAATTGACCAGTGTGGTTAAGGAGCTGGACTCTTATCTGGGAATACCGGGTTTGATTTCACACTACTCCATGAAGCTAGCTGGGTGACCTTGGGCTAGTCACAGCTCTCTTCTGAACTCTCACAGCCCCACCTACCTCACAGGGTGTTCTGTTGTGGGGAGAAGACCAGAAAGCTTTGTCAGCCACTTTGAGTCCCCTTAAATGGGTGAGAAAAGCAGGGTAGAAAAGCCAACTCTTCTTTAAAAAACCTTCTTTAGAAAGGTTTTGCTGTGAAGCAAACATGGTATGGGGCATATAAACTTATACATACACATTCTGGACCAACTTGGTAAATGGATAGGAGATCAGCAGGAAATTCCCGGCTTGCAGTCTAACTGAGAAATAAAGGAACATTCCAGAAGAGGATTAAGTATTATTGCCAATAAAGTCTTATGGACATGGAGCTATCAAGAGAGAAGCTATAGTTCGTGTTTATTTAAAACCTTTTCAAAGAATTGCAGTTTACTTTACCCTACTATTATGTTGGTAACAAGATGTATACTATAAGCATACTGCAAACTAATCTCATACGGCAAGGAGTAAAGCAGGGTGGTTAAGGACTAGTAATGAAAATCTTTATCTCATATGTTTCATTTGTTAAAAATAAATAATGGAGATTTTGTTAGTTCCACCCTAAACTTAATTTCTCTGCAGTGACCGCCAAGATTCTTCACCCTGGGTCCTGTACATTTGTAGATGTTGCCCAAAATTCCATAAGATTTCCTAGCAGGATTTTATTAGGTAAGAAAAACATAGTTTTACAGGTTACAGATCTTTATTCATAGCTCAGTCTAGAAGCAGGTTAAGACGATTCTGATGTAATAGTAAACCTTGTGGATGTAATACAAAACCTTATATTTTGTGGAGCAACCAAGTAATTGGTGGCAATTTGAATGCCAAGAGCATCCCATTTCCAAAAATCTGGTCCCAGCAGGTGTGGGAAGAGGGACCCTCAAGGTATAAGAGGAGCCTTGCAGGACTCAGCCACAGCCTGTCTTGTCCAGCACACTGCCCCACCAATTGCTTAGGCAGAAGACAAGGACAAAACCTTCACCTGCTCTCAAATCCCTGCAAATGGTCCTTGGAAGCATCCTGCCTCTCTCCCCAGCCTGGAGGATGTACCTAGGCATCCATTCTAGTAGCCATTGATACATGTGACTTCATGGCTTTATCCAATCCTTTCTTAAATCCATCCAGGCTGGTTGCTATAGGAAACTCCACAGGCCAGGGACCCTCCAGAGATGAAAAGAATACTTCCCCTGGTGGGTCTCAGCTCTCCTGTCCACCAGCTTCACGGGGTGCCTCCTGCTTCTAGTGCTGTGCGATAGAGAAAGTATTTTTTCTCTACCCACCTTTTCCACACCGTGCCTGATTTCTGCTTCCTATCCTTCAATCAGGCTCCCTCCCCAAACGCTGGAACTTTATAGGACCTTTTCTTGGGCCAAAAGGCAAGAGCGAGAGAGAGACTGTGCGTGCGCGGAGCCAGCAGGAAGGGATGTAACCAGAGGCGCATCAGCATCGTTCCTTCCGTTTTTCCCCAGGCTGCCGATCCGGCTCCTCCGTTTGTTGATGCAACAGCCATCCAACAAGCCGGTCCCTTCGCATGCCGCCTGCCTGCCCCAATCAAGAGCCGCAGCGGCGGAGGAGTGGCCCGGGGGCGGCGGCCCCTCCAGCCAGGCCTGTGGCCAGAACCTGCCGTAAGCGCAAGAGGGAGAGCGCAAGAGAAAGAAAGGATAGATCTACCTTCCTCTTTCCTCCAAAGCAGGGAGGGGAGGCAGGCCGCAGCGGAGCAGCGTGGGGACCGGGCAGGCATCCGCCTCGCGATGCGCAGCGACCCGCAGCCCCTTGCACAGCAGGTGCCCATTCGTTCCCCGTCTCACCTTCCGCAGCTCCTTCTCGATCTCGCCCGCTTTCAGCACGATGGGCCCGCGCACGGCGTACTCCACCGCCTTCACCTGGGGGTTCATGGACTCCAGCGTGAGGATCTTCTCCCGGCTCCGCTTCTCCTTGACCTGCGTCGCCGTCGAGGCGTTGGCAGCGCTGTTCCAGCGGACCGAGGGCCCGATCTGGCCCGGGACGGGCGGAGGAGGCGGCCCAGGACGAGCGGCCGAGGCGGCGGGGCGCCGCTGCCGCCCCTGCAGCTGCTGCTTGCTAGATACCAAGGAGGCGACGAAGCGGGCGGCCGCCTCCGGTCTCTCCTGCTTGCAACCCTGGCGAGGCACCGCTTCCTTCGCCACCAGCCCCGAAAAGCGATGCATGGCGGCGTTTGGTTGTGCCCCCCCCCCAGCCGCCCCTACCCACGTTGGCTCCCGTGCAAAAAAAAGGGGAGACACCAGTGGTCGGTGCAAAAATGGACCCCACCCACCTGCAACAATGGAAGGGAAAAGATGTTCAGAAGGTTCGCTAAGGCGCAGGAGGGGCGCAGGAATTAAACCTCGGGGGGGGGGGGGCGAACAAAATAATAAGGCACCAAAATCAAAACGCAGCGTTGCGCCTTTGCAAGGCGGCGGCTTCTTTGCAGCGAATGTTCGTGTCCGCCTCCTCCTCTTCCTCCGAGCCTCCCTCGTAGCAACTTAAAGGAAGATCTGCTGGTCTCTCTCAGCCCCCCAGCGCAAGGATGCAGGCTCCCCCCGCGGCCAGAATGGAGGACTGGCAACTGTCTGCCAGGAGGGAATCCAAAGTCCTGGAAAATCCCATGCAGGGCGAAGGAGGATCGGCTGGCTGGCTGTCTGGCTCGAGGGTTTAGTCCCTTTTCTTAGCACCGTCTCTGTCTAATAGATATTGCACCAGCTAAGAAAACCACCCGCACTGCCTGGTGGGGCTTGTAGTTCTCCTTGGGCCAAGGCCGCACCAGGTGGTGAACTAGGAAACTACCATGCCCAGAATTCTGTCCTCTCTTCTCTCTCCCCCCCCCAACCCCCTAGCACGCTCAGCTGCTGGGTGCAGAGAAAGAGAGAGTAGCAGGGATGGTTTTGGTTGCAAAGTGAAGCAGCATCGTCGGGACGGAGAGGAACTAGGACGCGCTTGGCCACACGAGAGATCAGGCCACATCGTTGTTTTTTTTAAAAAACCCAAATCTAATTTTTGCAAGATTAATTTACAAAGGGCGAGGTTGCCCCTAAGAAGCGTGGTGGGGATTCTCACGTTGCTCCCCTCTTTCCCTTGCTTGGGCAGCAACCGGGTGCAGGCTTCGCTTCGCATTGCTGTTGTAAAACCTGTAGAAACGGAAAAGTTTGGTCTAAACCAGGGTTTCCCAAACTGTGGGTCGGGACCCACCTCTTGAAATTTAACTGTATTTGAAATAACTTTTTTGATGTAATTATTTAATTAAGTAATAAAAAATTGTATTAAAACTTTGTTTGTTATTTGAAAAGTGCTTTATTCATATTGGTAACAGTTAAATTTCCTAGAGGTGGGTCCTGAGTTGGTAAACTTATATTAGATGGGTTGTAGCCCAGACAACTTTGGGAACCACTGGTCTAAACGAATTCTGTTTGGCATTTTCATTCCGCTTTCCTTCCACGGAGCTCAAGGCGGTGGGTGCCACTCTCGTACTTTGCCCCTTTCATCTACACGAAGAATAAAAGGCTGGAAGGTTTGGCATTTACGACTTGCTTCTCTTCTAAAGAATTCGAAGCAGGGAGTACCAATTTGCCCCTCACTCCCTCCATGTAGGACTTCTGGGATAGCTGGGTCTGCGATGCACATTGCACTGTAAACTCTTTTCACACAAAGGCCCCCAAAGCAAGGGAAGTCAGTCGTTCCTCCTGGCGGCTTCTCTGCACAACGACCCTGTGAGGTAGGTTAGATCCCACGGTAGAACTGGGGTTTGAACAGCTTCCGAGCTCCTCTTAGTAGTAACCCTGATGTAATTACACATTTGGACAGAAGCGACCTGGAGTAGTTTCTTCCTCCAAGGCTAGTGTGGGAGGTGATTTCAGATAGGAGGTGGACAAACTTTTATTTTAAATATACTGATTTGATTTAAGGTGAGTCAATCTGGATATTAAACATAGAAATGATTTCTTGAGGAGAAACAAATATGTAGTGAAAGGGTCTTTCGTAAAGGATGCAACTCTGTATGAACAGGAAATGCTTTGTGAGTTGGTAGGAGATCTTCTTTCTAGAATTAAAGCCAGCATGGATTGGGGAGACACCAGTACATCTAATAAAGCAAAAACCCTAAAGTAGGTCCAAAGGTTCCACTGACTGGTGTGGAGCAGAGAAGACAGAATCTGAGGGATACAGTGAAATACTCTAGAAAATTGTATTGTTGCCTGGAGCCTTGAACAAGGGCCCATTCTGCATTCACTTTAGATCTGGATTACGAAGCCCCTTAATCCAGATTACAGCTCTCTCATCTGCATATTAATACTGATGAAGGAGAGGTCTTGCCAACCAGTACTTCAGCTCTTTCTGCAGAAGATAGAGCCAGATCTGGATTATGACGCCCTTAATGTGGATTTATTGTAGACCTATTTAATCAGGGCTACGAGCAGACCAGGAGCCTTGTTCCAGATCATAGGAGTCCTGCAAATGGCATGGGGGAGAGGGGGCGGCTGTGAAGCTCATGTGACCTTCACCGTTTCACTGAGGTTTTTGCAAGATCTGGATCAGTGGGTCTGGTTATTCTGGATCCACTGATCCAGATCAAAGTGAGATAAAGTGGAGAAAAGGCCAAAAGCACTTTTGTAGGCTCAACTGCTGCCCAATTGCTGAATAATAATCTCAAGGCCCGCTGAACTCTTTATTAGCGTGTGGATGGCATGTCTGTATTCCTAGATATAATCTGAAACACACAGTGTGGAAAGGGCCTAAAAAGCATCCATTAAGTGGGTCACATTTCTTCCTGGGAGGTGGGTACAGTCATGCAGCAATATCAATAAAAAGGATTTTATTCAGTGTGAACTGGGTAAACTGCACAAAATTTATGTCACAACTGTAAATTGTGAATTGGCCTACAATATTTTCCTGCCTCCTCCTCAATAAGTATGCAGAAGCTAGGGCCTGAAACAAATTACATCAGTAGGGCTGCATTCACACATTTTAATCCAGCTTCGGTCCACTTTTAGAGTGAGATAATGCACTGGCAAAGTAACCAGTTCTTTGTTTTCCGGCATTATCTAACTGAGAAAATGTGGATATAAAAAATTGAGCTAATTTGCAGATGGATTCTTCAATACTGAAGGTGGTCTGAAGTTGGATTAAATCTTAGGTGTGAATGCAGCGTTTAGGATTTATTCCTCTTTGGCATTACAAGCACTCAGTTTCTCCCAGTTAGCATTTATAGCCACTGAACATGCGGACTCCGTTATCTGTCAGCCTTTTAGCCCTGCTCACTAAATCTACAGCTGTTCCTGTAAAGCAGCAGTTCTCAACCTTTCCAAGGCCGAGACCCCACAATGCAGCTCGCGATGCCTCAGGGACCCCAGGGGCGGGGCCAGGGGTGGGGGGCAGGGGCGGGGTGGGGTGGGGGCGGGGGCGGGGCTAGGGGCAGGGTGGGGCAGGCCAGGGGCGGGGCCAAGTAGAAGAGGGCGCGGAGCTGCATGGAGGCGCGGGAAGGCAGCGGTGGCGCCTCGGCGCTCATATCGAGCCCTCCCACTGCTGCTGCTGCTGCTGCTGCTCCTTCCTGCCGCCTGGTGAGTGGCGCTGGAGACTTCTTGCCCGCTGCTGCCCGCATGGGATGGAAGTGCGCGGCAGTGGCGCGCAAGGAGGAGCAGGAGGCGGCGGGCAAGGCGAGGCGAGGTGGGGCGGGCTCCGGTCCGGCCGGGAATCCCCAAGCACAGCCGGCCGAAGAGGAGCAAGAGGAGGAGGAGGAAGAGGAAGCGGCGCGCCGGCGATCTCACGGCGTGGCACGGCGGGGGGCGGGGGGGGGGGGCGTGGCTGGGGGGGACGTGGGGGGGCCTGCGGGACCTTTGGCGACCCCGCCAAAATGGCCATTCGACCCCCGACGGGGTCGCGACCCACAGGTTGAGAACCGCTGCTGTAAAGTAACATTCAGGCTGCATCCCCAAATGACTTACTTGCCTCTCTAGTTTCCCTCTACCATCACTCTAGTCAAGCGGACTTTAAAAGTGCCATGCAATTCTGGAATAAGCATCTGCATGAGGCTCAGCAAAACGCGCGTTTAAAACTCACCTTCCATCCCCACGGAAGCGTGTTTTGCTTGCCCGCATATTTTTCTCCCCGCCCCCTCTCTTGTTGATAGCATGCCGGCAGGAACGGGGAGTGAATGCGTTCTGCATGGTCACAACCAGGAAGAAACCCCCGGCAAGTTGAAAGAAAAAATAGCCATCAGTTCTCTGTTTGTCTCCCAGATCTCTGCCCCCCAAAATGGCTTCCCGTGCCAGCAAAGGCAGCAGCTGCAGCCATCGGCTGCGTGATCATTCGCTCATTCATTCTCAACACTTTCACAGATCACTGTCAAAATCCACGCGGTAGAGCAGTGGTGACTGTAGCAATCTACCACTTCATACCTGATAACAATTGCAACAATGTTGCAATTCTGTGCTATTCTGGCTCTTTGAAAGTTCTGAGCTTTAGAAAGGGAAAGGAAGGGAAGCTGCTGCACTTATGGGAGATGTGTGAATGTTTTATGGCTGTGTGTGCAGGCAGCAGTCCCCGCCCCTTTTGCCACGGAGCATCCCCATGGTAAATGCTGCCAGGAAAACCCGCGACTTCCAAAAAGAGCGCTGGAACTCTTCTTTAAAGTGCACTTTTTTTGTCGTGGATTTTCCTCCTTTTGTAGCGCTGGAAGCTCATTGAAAAGCCGGGCATGGGAGCACTCAGAGGCAAAAGAAGATTTTTAGAGGGCTTTAAATTGCTTGGGGACAAGGCCTCACAGTGTACAGATTTGGTTTATAATCTATATTCTATAGTTTGGCTTGCATTTGTTTCAAGCAGGGGTCGCTTGATTAGTACATTTATAAGACACCTATCTGGGAATACCATGTGCTGCAAGGCTTTACAAGGAACTTGGAAAAATTCCAGAAGGATGCAGTGGCAAACCACTTTTCTGCATTATTACTAAGAAAACTGCATGGTTGTGCATGCACCAGGAATTAACTCCAAGTCCGTTGCCCCTGAAGATGAAAGGATATTAGATGGTTTGGCCAGCTTATTATTTTTTAATGTTTAGGATCAAAGCTTAAGGCTAAAGTAACCAAAGAGCCAGCAGTGACTCACCATAGGCTGCCACCAAGGACAAAAGAACAGCATGGGAATGTTTACACAATTAACTAGACTAGTTCAACATCCGTGATTTTCCATTACTCTTCCTTCTCTTTTCAGTTTGGAAAATAACAGCAGTCTCCCTGGTCATTTTAAACATGTGATGAATGTGTTGCAGATAATTTCTTCAAATCTAGTTAGCTAAGGAGAGGGCCAAACTGCTTCCTATATTAATCAGTATCATTCCATTGCATCATGCTAGTCACATGTAGTGCGACTTAATATGAACAATGTATTTGCTGTAGTCAAAGATATGAAGTTACACAGATATTAAATATGGAATAGGTAAGTATGCCTTCAAACTGTTCAACTCTAGTAACTACAGGGATACATGCATGCAGGTTTCTTGGTAACAATACAGAAGTGGTTTGTCATTCCTTTTTTCCCTGTATTTTTTTAAGCAGATGCCAGAATTGAACCTGGGAACCTTTGCAAACAAAGCAGATAATCTACCTCTGAGGTGCAATGTAATTTAATAATAAACTTACTAGTTATATATTAGAAAGTCAGACCTAACTTTAATTGTCACTGGCAGAAGTCTCTTTGACATAAGAACATAAGAGAAGCCCTGCCGGATCAGGCCACAGCCCATCTAGTCCAGTGTCTCGTTGCACACAGTGGCCCACCAATTGCCCATGGGCATCTCAAGCAGAGGCAAGGACAAACCTTTTCCTGCTCTCAAATCCCAGCAAATGGCCTTAGAAGTGTCCTGCTTCCCCCCCCCCCTGCCACCTGAAAGATGTATCTAGGCATTCATTCTAGTAGCCATTGATACATCTGTCATCCATAAATTTGTCTAGCCCTACCTTAAAGCCATCTAGGCTGGTAGCTGTTACCACCTCTTCCGGCAGCAAATTCCATAATCTGATGACCCTCTGGGTGAAGAAATACTTCCCCTTGGCTGATCCAACTCTCCTACCCATCAGCTTCATAGAGTTCCCCCTTGTTCTAGTGTTGTGTGACAGAAAAAGGAAATTTTCTCTATCCACCTTTTCAGTACCATGCATAATTTTATATACTTCAGTCAGGTCCCCTCTTAAACGCCGTCTCTCCAGACTGAAGAGGCCTAGATGTTGCAGCCTGGTTTCGTAAGGAAGGTGTTCCAGCCCCTTAATCATTCTGGACTTTTCTGAAAGTCCAGATAGACAATGTCTACTTTTTCGCATTTATCCACAAGTGTGGAAGGCATGATTTATCTTTGCAGAAGCCATGCTGGCTTTTGTTCAGGAATGCTTGCTCCTCCATGTGTTCACTAGTTTTGTCTTTAATGATGGTTTCCATCACTTTACATGGAACCAACATGAAGCTAACTGGTCTGTAATTGCTTGGATCACCTCCAGATCCTTTTTTGATAAATCTGAGTGTTGATCAGAAGATGGACTGAAGAAGGTTTAAAGTGAAGATGTAACCATGGCCTTTGTGTGGCTATGCTTTCTTTATACAAGCTTTTACCATTCACATTTTAGAAATGATCTGTGGGAAGCCCATGGGAAGCTGCTTTAGAAATGAAGTACAGAGTAGGAATGAGAAGCAGTGTACTCTGCACTAAAAACACCTAGAACAAGCCTTAAGGTATCTACCCTTACTATCAGTCAATGGGATTTAGAGCAAAGTATTCACAATATAGAACTGCCACATTAATAAATGCTATAGAATTTAGCATTTCTGAATATCTGAAAACACTGCAATATCTGAAATTACTCCACTGATGTCCATAGGCTTAAAATTAATATTCCAGATGCTCCAGTTTTTCATGATCATGATGTGGCCTCTTAAAAATGCTACAAATCAGCGTTCATCACTTTCAAAACTTAATTGCTATACGTTGCAGAAAGAACTTGCTTAAGCCAAGTTGGCCAAAATTCAATTTTAAAAAACTTGCTCCTTTATTAAAGTTATTACTCTGAGTTTACTACACCCATTAGGACTTAACTGCTAGTAGCTCAACGGACCCAGAACACAACACATACCATATAAGAATTAAAAGTAGATTGTTTTGCATTTGACTTCATTTACCAAACTATACTTAAGGTTAACGCCTGGTTTGATTCAGTTTGTAAAGCAACATTCCTGGGCTGCGGTTAACTATTGCCTCAAAGCATTTGTTTTATGCACTATATTTGGGAGCCAAACTCTCATTTTTTTTTCATGTCTACACAATTCAGTTCAACATTTTTGGCTAAGATCCTAGTTCCGAACAAAGATTCAGAAAGGGTGTTTGAATGACATGCTGCAGCCTGTACCCATTAAAGAAAAAAGGAGAAAAGTTGATGCTGAGGGTGATCTACCTTCAAAGTAAAGAGTTTAGTTATAATTAGGGTAGAATCGCAGGACAGTTCTGCACTACCTGGTATACTGGACCAGCAAACATAGTAGAAGTCTCCCTTCTGCCCAGGTCCTCTCTTAAACTGCACCAGTATGTGGAACAAAAGCTCCTGTTACACTTTCTGGTCCAGTATACTGACCAGTACAGAATCACCCATAGTGTACTTGCTCAAAAGAAAGCAACTTTTAGAGGGAACTAACCCTCACTATTTATAGTAGTAGTAGCAGTCGTACTTTTGCAAAAGTTCTTTTAATATGTGTAGTACATACACACCTACACACTCACACAGGGGTTCATCTCACTGGGGAAATGCTTTTGCAGTATCTTCTGTTCTGTTTGCTTGCCCTAAAAGTTTTTTAGGTTTCCATACCAACTTGGCTGGTTACAGGGGGAACACAGGCCTTTTTTACATTTACACAATAGTACTGTTCGGGTGCTAGTCCTAGTACGAAGCAGAATGTGCACAGATAGAAGGCAAAATTCCAGTAGGTACCCATTTAGTTGTAGAAGAACACATGGAGAGTAAGCTTTTAAAGGAATGTCCTTGGATAGGAAAGTCAGATTTTATTTTCTTGGGCTCAAAGATGATGGCAGATAGTGACTGCAGACATAAAATTAAAAGATGCTTACTCCCTGGCAACCCTGGACAGTGTATTAAAAAGCCATAGCAGTGTATTAAAAGGCAGAGGCATCACCTTGCTGACAAACGTCTGTATAGTCAAAGCAACAGTTTTCCCAGCACTAATGGATGGATGTGAGAGTTGGACAATAAGGAAGGGTGAGCAATGGTGCCTGAGAAAACTTCAGTGAGTTCCTAGAACTGCAAGGAAACCAACCCTGACTATTCACTGGAAGGACAAATACTGAAGCTGAAGCTCAAATAGGTTGGCTACATAATGACAAGACAGGATGCATTGGAAAAGACCCTGATGGCAGGAAAGACTGAAGGCAAAAGGAGAAGGAAAAGTCAGAGAATGAGATGGATAGACAGTGCTACGGAAGCAACAAACATGAGTCTGGGCAAACTTCAGTAGAGGAGAGAAGGTCTGGTATGCTTGGTCTGTGGGGCCACAAAAATTCTGACACAACTGAATGACAACAGCAAAGAGAGAAAAACACATGTATGGTATCCCACAGAGGAGGCCGAAGTATGTTTGTGACCTCAGAGGGAACTCACCTGGAAGGAAGAAACTGAAGGTATAGAGACACAGAACGAGCAGGAGGGATTCACCAGAAAGATCCTATACAGTATTTTTCATAGTACAAACTATTTTATGTTTGTGTACTTCCGATTAAATTTAATAATGTTTTATTATGTAATGCTTATATTGTTATTTTTTTTGAAAGGTGGAATGCAAATAGATAAGAAGTTTGGTTGCCTTCAAACAACTCCTCAGATCCAAGATCTGATAGTATTTTTTGTACGTCTGCGTCTGGTGGATGACAGTGCAACTTGCAGCTACTTTCTACTAACTGAACCGCATTTAACATGAAATCATATGCCCACTGGTGGTCTTACAGTCAGTTCTGCCTTCTGCTTAGGATTCCTATGGCTGAAGCAATGTCTGGTTTTGTGATTGTGCAAATATAGAGGGGATTGCTGGATGCTTTTTTGTATAACTAGTTGTTTGTTGGCTAAGGTTTCTAGTACTTCATACCCACTTGCTCATCTCAAACATTATCTGAGGTCTATCTTTTGTTTCTCATGGAGCAGAAATGGGCCATCTCACTCTATCTGAATATCATGGTACTAAGAAACGCTTCCAAGTTCCTTTCACTTCTATTTATTGGTTCAGATGCTCCACAATCTCAGTGTAGGAGAGGTGCAGCTGTTTCCAATTCTCCCTAAAGCATTGGAAGTGGAGTTTTGCACATCCCTTAAAAGTAGACATTATATACGATTCTGACATCTAGTGGCCAATGTATTACTTGACCACAGAGTAAAGTTGCTAATGGGATCCTTTTCCCTAATATCCAAAATTGCATTTGCTGGAGATCTATTGGATCCCACATTTGCATGCTATTTCACCAAGGCTGCGTTCCCATTACAAGCTTAAAATGGTTTCGAAAAGGTTTCGATCCTCACAGTCCCCACATCGGGTTGGCTTAACACGCTTTCTGGGTGTTAAATCTCCCCAAAGCATTATAAATGTTAACACTCATTTCAACAGGTCTCGCTCCGGTTCGTGCATTTGAAACATTTTACATTTCTTACTGTGGGAACGGTAATGGGATGAGAATGCATGAGTAGGGTTTCTCTCCCCCAATAGCTTGCTTCCAAAGATAGTGATTTCACTGTAAAAATCCACCCATTACAGCAGCAGTTACATTGTAGCAATCCACCCACTGCACACCTGATAACAATGTTGCAATTCTGCACAATTCTGGCTCTTTGAAGTTCTGACCTTTAGAAAGGGAAAAGGAAAGAAAGCAGCTGCAGGTTCTGGGAGATGTGTGAATGTTTAAGGCTGTGGTTGTGGAGGTGAGTGGGTGAAGGGGGCTTGAGTTGCTGCTGCTGCTGTGTGCCCTGGGCAATGGGGAGAGGAGGAGAAAGAATCACTGGCTGCCCGGTCCCATTTTTCATCATCCAGGCAAGCGGCAGCCACCCAGCCAGGCTCTGTGAAGGGGTCCATTATGGGTGGCGCATTCACGCCAGGAGGAAGAGGGCAGGGCAGCCCTGAAAAGCGGCTTTTAGAAAGTAGCCATTTGAGTCCCCCCTTGAGTCACGTACACCATGTACGATCCTCAGAATCCGGCTCGAACGCAATTAAGTTGAAAGTAATGGGATCAGGCAAATTCGTGTAAACATCCGGTTCTATTATTTCAGTTTAGGAAAACCGTTTTAAACTTGTAATGGGAACCGGGCCCATGTGATGTCTTGGTTTTACAGGAGTGAACTAGCTTTGGTGGTTTGCCATCAATACACTGTATTTCAAAATAGGTATTCCACAAGTATGTCAGCATTTCTTGCAACTGAGTAATACCATATTCAGAATTACCCCTATGCCATGTGGAAGAAAAAAATAAGTGACAATTCAAAGAAGGTCCTAGCAGAGGCTCCTGAATATTTCCAGCAGTTAGTCCATTAGCTTGCCTGGAATAAGCCTTATCAATTCTCCAGCATCCCAGTACTCTTTTTGTTCCTTGGCTAAACAAAGTAAGATCTCACAGCTTGAACTCAAACTTATAAGGAGATCAGAATTGTTTAAAATATTTTCTGTTGATACAGTACATAGATAAAATTTGTTTTTATTTTTCTGTAATTACAGTACTGATGCCTTTGGGGAGGGTTTCTTATTGTTCAAACTCTGTTTCTTAGATAATCCCTTTCTTAGAGTTTCTGTGGCTCTGGGAAGGATTGTGCCCTTTCACTTGCAAATGTAGGTGCTTGTAAGTTGCCATGGCATCACACTTGTTAGACTTGTTCACTTCTTGTTTAAAACTAGTTTTCCTTCAAGAGAATTGAAATGCAAATTGACTTCACTATTACTGAAAGAAGATTCATTATATACTATTCTGAGACTTCCAGTTCAAGGCCCTGAACATATTTTTTACTTGGGTAATGGGATGAATGTCTATAAAAGGAGCTCTTAGCTCAGAGACCTCCACCAAGTCAGCAAATTCCCCACACTGTTCTTTTAAAGTTTTCCAAACTTAATTCAGAAGATATTTTTGTTTCTTTAAAATGCATATGGAGATCACTATGTAAATTTAGCAGAAGAAAATATGGGCTTTATCAGCTTCATCTGATAAAGATCCATAAGATTCCTTTGATATTTGACCATCAGAATGCTTTGCATCCTCAGACTCCATTCTTAATATTTTCTCTCTTTTTCTATGTGAAAAATTGTAGGTGATCCTAATTCTTGTTGCACATTGCTTTTCTTCCTAAATAAATCTGCTTCATCTTTAATAGTTGTTTCTGCTCCTTAGCTACTCCTGCTTCCTGAGCCAGAAATAACCCTAGTTGAGGGTTTTCCAGTAAAAGATTTTAGTGCATTTGGGGGGTGGGGCTATGGTGGAGTTGGCTCAGGTATGTAAGGCAACTGCATTGTATCAGTGCTATAATGGCCCCTGATTTCCCCAGACTGGATGCAGCTAGGGATGAATGTGCATGAATGTGTATGAATTTGGGACATTCATACACAAATTGAATGTTGCAATATTTGTAAACTGACATTCACATGAATACAAATATTTCTGGACATTTATATGAATAACTTGGACATTTGTTAAACTGGGGTAATGGGGAAACATCTGTGCCAGTCACATTTGCGACGGATCTAGAGGACATTCGACATAGATTGAGAGCATATTAAAAGAGGATTCAGGTCAGATTTGACACTTTCAGAGCAGATTTGTTACAGGATATGTATCAGATACATATCCGTTAATATCCGATACATATTTGCTTGTATTGGATATTCGTACAAATTTGTACAAATACATTTATATCGAATAGAATTTTACCACATTCGAAAGGGTCTATTGCTATGAATATGAATTTTCTAACATATGATTTATTACGAACCAAATGCCAAAAAACACATTTGTGCACATCCATAAGCCTAGGGCTACTTGATAGGTAAGATGTTTCGGGACATACTGTCCAGAACTATCCAAGAAAACAGTACTCTGCATAGAAAAAGAAATTCTGCCAAGTCCAATATATGGTTGTTTATCAGATTTAAATATAATATTGTTTTATCTTCCTCTATTTCCAGAACTTGTGGAAACAAAGGTAATGAACCCTTACAATCTTTGTATCAGGAAGTCTCTGTAGTTATGACAACAACTGAAAATCTTAGAATTCTATCAAGATTAGCACATTACTAATCTCTGCCTGAAAGTACACAGTATAAAGGACTGGGTTAGATTTCTGTTTCTCTTTTCATTATGGTTGATGTGCAAAGAAATAATCCTAAAATAACAGCCATGCTTGTTTTCAGAGAGGAAGACATACCCCCTCCAAAAAAAAGTATTTGTGAAGGAAACTTTTTAATTTGGCCATTGCAGCAAATGTAATATTTCAGTATAGGAGAAGGTAACTTAGCAGCTGTGCAGAGAAGACAAGATTAAGCTTGTTTTAATTTGAAATTTCTTTCCCATGCGAAGTGAAGGAATTTACATTTCTTGGCACTTGTCCATGTTACACAGAGGTGAACTAAAATGCTATTAATTCAGATGAAAAAAGGGTGTTCCAGTAACAAATGCCTGGAAAAAGGTTGTTTGTTGTCTTCTGAGTTCTTTATTGGGATAAAATGTGTATCTGTGATGTGGGCACATAAGTAATAATTTGAGCTGGACATTTGTAGAGCACTCATATTGTTGTGAGTCCTCAGGGAATTCAGAGAGGCTAACTGAAAAGATGGGGCAAAAAATTAATTTGTCTGGGTTGTTGTTTTACGCAAGGGCAGTTCCTTGGCCCAAGAAATTAAAATAGATCTGTCTATAGGTCTCCTCAAAATTCTTCCTTGCTGCCAAGGCATCATCAAAAGGCATGAATAAAAAGGTTAATCTCCACCATTTGCCAAAAGGTATAAGGTTAGTGCTGAACAGACTCCAGAAGAGAAGTCACTCCACAGGCTGGGAGCTGTCACAGAGTAGGCCCTGTCATGGGGCTTAACACCTTTAGGCATAAAGGCTGACTGTGATTGTGAGAATTCTGCAATGGAATTGGATGTTTGGATAATTATTCTCCTCTTTCAGATGATGCTACTGCTTCATGCAAGGTTCCCTCCAATCTAGAATTGACTGAGCTGGAAGTCCATTACAGTTTACACCATGGTGGCAGCAGGGAAGAAGAATATATATGAGAAATATCAAATGGGACACCATCTCTTGGTGATCACATAGGCTGGGCATGTTTATGGCACTGGAATAAAGCATAAAGGGGGAAATTATCCAGGATAGTAAACTGAAAGAGATTGTGAAGAGCTCCACAGAGATCTCTTAGCATTGGGTGGATGGGCAACCAAGTGGCAAATGTGCTTTAATCTTAATAAGTGCAAAGTAATCGACACCGGGACCAAAAATCCAAATTGCCTATAAACTGATGGGGTCTGAGCTTTCTGCAACACACCAGGAAAGGGATCTCAGGGTTCTGGTGGACAGTTCAATGAAGGTGCCAACCCCGTGCACAGCAGCAGAGAAAAAAGCAAATTCAATGTTGGGAATAATTAGGAAGGGAATAGAAAATAAGTCAGCAAGTGTCATTTTGCCTCTTTATAAATCTATGGTGAGGCCACATTTGGAATACTGTGTAAAATTCTGGTCACCACACCCCAAAAAAGATATTGTAGAACTAGAAAAGGTGCAGAAAAGGGCAACCAGGATGATTAAGGGGCTGGAACACCTCCCTTGCGAAACTAGGCTGCAACATCTAGGCCTCTGGAGAGACAGCATTTAAGAGGAGACCTGATTGAAGTATATAAAATTATGCATGGTATAGAAAAGGTGGATAGAGAAATTTTATTTTCTCTATCACACAACACTAGAACCAGGGGGCACTCTATGAAACTGATGGGTAGGAGAGTCAGATCAGACAAGGGAAGTATTTCTTCACCCAGAGGGTCATCGGTCTGTGGAATTGGCTGCCAAAAGTGGTGGTGACAGCTACCAGTCTAGATGGCTTTAAGGTAGGCTTAGATAAATTTATGGATGACAGATGTATCAATGCCTACTAGAATGGATGCCTAAGTACATCTTTCAGGCTGGGGGGACAAGCAGGATGCTTCTAAGGCCATTTGCTGGGATTCGAGAGCAGGAGGTGGGCCACTGCATGAAACAGGATGCTGGACTAGATGGGCTGTGGCCTGATCCAGCAGGGATCCTCTTATGTTCTTAAAAAAGCGATTCTCCTCCAATTTCCTCTACTTCTTTGCAAGCATTGCTTTGCTTTATTTAAATATTTCTTCATTGAGTGCATTCTTATGAAATGAGATTCTGAATTTATGGAAGAAATATAGGGTGTTTTTCCACTGTCACTAGAAGTACCCATTAAGTACCCATTAATGGGTACAAAAATACCATTACGTACGCATTTATGGGTACGCATTTTCATATATGGAAAAGCACCCATATATATATATATCTCAAGGTAAAATTCAAATCTTTGGGCATTTTAGAGTTGTTTTGCTTGAACACAGCTTGGAATGAAATGGTTAAAAATGGTGAACTATTTATGAGCCAAGTATTGTAGTGCATAAATTTCCCCCAAATATTCCATTTGTAACAGAAACTAAAAATATTTAAAGCATTTCAGTTTCCTTCAGGAAAATAGTTTTGTTCGTAACCTTAAGTGGATACTATTTGGCGAGGTGCATGTTATTTGTGAAATATTTATACCTTACTGAAAGAAACAATGTAATCTTTTTATTGTTTCTTTGTAATCCCAGTTGAAATTAACCAGGGTGTTTTGTTTTGTTTTTAAGAAATTCTTCTTAAATTGTTTCACAAGTTTCACCGGCCTCCTCCCAGGGCTTTTTTGCAAGGATAATAAAAGAAGGGAATAATATTTGCCACCTTAAAAACTTAAGATGAATGGCAAATTAGAAAGATATACTGCAACCCCAATAAATGAAAATCTACTTGGCTTCCACAGAAAAATATAAACCTTCTACCCAAGGTAAAAAAAATTCTGTTTGCTTAGAAAAATATAAATATCGCACCTCAATTAAAAAAAACACACACTAATTTATTTTCATCAGTCTGCTTCCTCCTCCTTCCCGCCCTTGTTTCCCGCCTTTCCTAAATTTCCCTCAGGCAGCCTTTCCCCTCCCCCACAGCCCAGCGGTCGGTTTGCTTCGCCTACTCGCTGGGTTGGTTGCCTTGCGCCCGCTCCCATTCCAGGTCCACGCCCCCTCTCGCCCGCCCTGTAGCCAATCCGAACGCGGAGAGTGTGTCACGAGACACCGCCCCTCCCCGGCCTCCCTCTAGCTGCCCGCTGATAGGCCGGCTCGGTAGGGGTCGGGGAGGAAACGGTGTGTTCCGCTTTTTCAAAAGAAGGTATCCGTGTGGTTAGTCAGTCGGTCGGTCGTTGTGGGCGCGCAAGTGCGCGTGCGCTTCGGGCTGGCAGGCTCTCTGAGCGAGCGAGCATGCGCGAGTTGACCGTCCGTGTGTGAGTGACAAGAGAGAACGAGCGAGAGCCGCTTGCTCCTTTTTACGCGCGCTGAGCGAGTTGGCGCAGGCGCACTTCGTTCGTTCCATCCGGGGGTGGTGGTGGGAGGGGCCGCCGCCGCCGCCGCCGCTTTCTTGTAGGCGGCGCGCAAAGAGAAAATAAAAGGGGGAGGGAAAAAGAAAGCAAAGAAAGGACGGAAGGGGGAACAAGCAGCAGCAGCAGCAGCAGCATTCATTTGCTGCTTTAAAGCAAATGCAAAAAGGAGCATGTCTGCAGGCAGGGCCAAGAAAGTGAAGATGGCCACCAAGTCCTGTCCGGAGTGCGACCAGCAGGTGAGCGTTGCTTGCGTGTGGAAGGGGGTTGGTGTGGCCTGGAGGGCTCTCCCCCTTTTCCTCTGTTGGCATGGAAAAGCAGGGGCTGCCAGTGGTGGTTGCCTGCTTTATTGCCTAAAGCCCTGCTGCATTGGCTGATTGCAAACAGTGGCCTTTCTGGGTGGGGGGATGCCTTTGGAAACCGACTTATTAGGCAAATGCCAGTGTGTTGGAGCGCTGGCAGCTGCCTGGTGTTTGTGGCCAAAGGAGAAGAAGGAAGGAAGGTTGTCTTGGTAGCTGGAAGGCTGCAAATGTTTTCCCTGCTTTGCTCCTGCAGATTTAGGAGGGTCCTGAACAAAGCCTTCGAATAGGCAAAAACCAGGAAAAGGAAGGGCTCTGGGGTGGATTTTTAGGAACTCGATTTTGCTCTCCTGCTTCCTTTCCATAGCAGCTCAGAATTAGGCTCAGGTGAGCGAAGTGGGATTCTATACCCTCAACCAAAAGTGAAAAAAGCTTCTGTGGACAGATTGATTTTGTTCTTGGAAAGAATGCCCCCGTGGGCTTCTGCTGGAACACACATGCACACTTTTGTGAAATGAGGAAAGAAATTGACCAAGCGCCGCGTTCACCTTTCAGATTCTTATAGGTGGGAGAAATTAGCTTTTCTATTCCAGACAAAGAGGTCTGTGTAGTTTGAAAGCTCACGCAACCCACGAGTGGTGAGGTGGTAGGAACCCTACTGTGAGGCATTGCCAGAATCATGTGCAAGCTGTAATACACGGAGGAGACAACTGCATGTTAATTTTGGGTCTTATTAGTATATCATGCCTAAATTTTACTTCCTTATTCTCAATCTTTTTGCTTTTCCGTCTAAAACTGTGATTGATTGTAAGATTTTGGCTGTGTATATGTATATATATGTATGTATATATATACGTGTGTGTGTTTGTATATATGTATATATATGTATGTGTGTGTATATATATGTGTGTGTGTGTGTATGTCAATGTTGCTGGTGGGTACTTATATAAACAGAAATGTTAAAACCACATTTTTTTTCTGTGGAACTCATAGGTAATGCAGACTAGGTTTGGCTGAATCAAGAGAGCTCCCACCTATAAGAATTGGAAAGGTGAACGTGGCGCTTGGTCAATTTCTTTCCTCATTTCACAAAAGTGTGCATGTGTGTTCCAGCAGAAGCCCACAAGGGCATTTTTTCCAAGAACAAAATCAATCTGTCCACAGAAGCCTTTTTCACTTTTGGTTGAAGGTATAGAACCTGAATTTTATCTTAAAGGACGCCCTACTCTTTGTTTGGCAGTTTCATCAATATTACTGGTTTCTGTATTTCCATTTTCGTCTGTAACAGCTACAAGTCTTTGTCACTTCCTTAAAATGGTTTTGGGGCTCAGAATTGCTCTTGGGTTTATTGATTTCCAAATTGCACTTCAAAACTAACTCAGTTCTATTCAGTGTAAGTCCAGACAATATACGACCATAATAAATCTTCTGTGCACCTACTCACATGGGCCTATTTTTTGTTCACTTCTGTAAATACGTGGCAGGGATACAATTTAATGAGCCTTATTAGACGGAGGTTGCCCAAGCTTTATTATTGTGAAAAACACCAGTGGGCATCCCAGGAAAGAGATTTTCCTTGAAAGTGCTCTTCACATTGGTCCTCATCTGATACATAACTTTTTAGGCCTATGAACGTTGGTCAAGAAAGGGTTCATTTTCTTTTTTTGTCAGATAGCTGTGTTTTGCCTCAGCATGGGGAAAAGAATATAAGGAGAGTGCCATGTCTGCTTTTTTTCTGGTGTCTTTTTGGCCCTATAAGGCCATCTGCTCTGGTTACTTTCTCACCCAAGGCCCATTTGCTGCAAAAACTGTTCCTGTTTTGGATATCCTGCATTGTGATTTGAAGTCATGTGAACGTCCTTGTCATGAACACAACGTGTGAAACTGGCCCAGATTATTTCCTTATTTCCTGAGACAGTTTGGTCTAGTGATTAGGGAGCCGGACTTTTATCTGGGAATACTGGGTTTGATTCTGCCCTCCCCCATGAAGCCAGCTGGGTGACCTTGGGCTAGCCACAGCTCTCTTCTGAGCTTTCACAGCCCCACCTACCTTATAGGGTGTCTGTTGTGGGGAGAAGAACAGAAGGTTTGTCAGCCGCTTTGGGTCCCCTTAAATGGGTGAGAAAAGTGGGGTAGAAAAGCCAACTCTTTTTCTTCTTTCCTTTTCTTGAGCCAGCTGTGTGGTCTATTCATCCTGTGTGAAATCCTGTGTAGATCTGACCTGCCCATGAGTTCTGTGCGTTACTCATCTCTACCCATGGATTCTGTGTGTGATACTTGTTTAAAATTTAAATAAGGCCGGTTTACTTTGCCCTGATTCCACATTTTGTGAAGGTTTCTGAAGACTTCATGCTCTGGTGGTGTTGACTGATTTAAGTTGAAAAGGACTTGTTTTTCCAGGTAGTCTAAAGTAGCATCACTGTGGTGTTAAAAAACACTCCCCAAAAGGCTACTTTTTTGTTGATAAATGGCTAGAAGCAGCGCTGCTGTTTCAAGAAATTAAAAACTTCCTTGCTTCTGGAGCTGAAGTAATTGCCTGCCCTGTAATGACAGCATTTTGCCTGTAGAGTGGAAAACAATTCCTAATAGGGACAGTTTTGCTTTCTATTTCTCTATAACCACTTTAGTATGTTTTTACATCCATTATATCATTTCGTAAGTGTTTACTCTTGCTTTTCATGTTTAATTTGTTAAAAAATGTTGAGGTTTTTTTTTGGTTCAGGGAATCATGTATAGATGTGTTAAGTAAATCAAAAATAAACCAAGCATTTTGAGAAGCAGCGAGGAAAGCTGTGAAGATTCATCATTCTCTTTACTGCACCATATCCAACATACACGGTGTTGTTCAGGATTAGAGTTAGGATTTCTGTGATACTTTGCACAGTTCCCTTTGTTTGGGAGGTGGGAAGGAAGCAGGGCAAATTCTCAGATTTATCTCTTGGATAAGGCTCAGAACCATCCTAGAGATGTCTGCTCTGTTCTTTGTCTGCCTTTCCTCTTCAGGGCCAGGGCAGGACTCCTATAGCCCCCATTCCTCCATAGGGTTAGGCTGTCTCCAGACATGACTCATTCATTCCACAATTTGTTGATTTACTGTTTTAAAGCACATCCAGAACTATCACACACTGTCTAGACTTCAGATCGATGCTCTGGGTTTTAGCATTTCCGCAGCAGCTGAGAGATTGTCATTTCCCAGCAGTATCTTGTGAAATTTTTCTGGGTTCCGACAGCTCAGGCTGAACCCTCTTTGTACTTCTCATACAGTAATCTAGACAAGGTATGTGCAAGATTTTTTTTTGACATTCTGTTCGAATTGAGTCGAATGCCTGAAAATTCCATTCCATTCAAATTTGTTAAATTTTAATTTAACAAGATTTAGTTTGTTTTTACCCAATTTGAATCTATTTGTTTGAATTTTTGGTTCAAATCTGCACATACCGATGTTGACAACATTCGTATGTGCCCGTACGCATCTTCCCCACATCCACACGCATCCATACACGTCCATATTCATTCCGTAGTTATCCCGTATGCAACCTGTTTTCATCCCATACAGATCTGTACAAATGCATATAAATGCTGGAAAGACGTGGATCTTCAAGTACGCATCGTGTACGAACCCCTACATATACGAATGTCCAGATAATTCGAGCGAATAGATTCGAAATTCGATTTGACTGTTTAAATTTGAATTTTGGGACATTCTATTTGAGTTTGAATGTAAAATGAAGCACTTTTGATCAGATTTTGAATGCCTACGAATATTCATGCACATCCCTAATCCAGACAGGACTACAGTTTCAGAATAACAGGAGACTGCGCATTCCAATAACCCACTAAATCAGGTTTATATCCCAGAATGGTATCAAAAGCACTGTGATTATGTCTGGCAAATCAGGTGAAATTATGAAATAAGTAGGGGGTTTTGATCCTGTTTGTATGTAGCCCCATGTTATAGAATGTTCCTAAGAAGAGCAAGTAAAGTTTCCTGCTTTTGAAACAGACAAAAATGGAAGGGATTTGTGAAGAGCTCCTGTTCTGCTCAACTGAGGTGAAAGGAATCTTTATCTGAGCAGTTTGTATTTTTTTTAATGCTCAGGATTGGCTCTTTTGTTTCTTTTAGTGCTACTTACATCATGCTTGGCCAGTCTGAATCAACCTTAAAGAACGTTTTTGTTTTTAATAGAATTATTGTAAAAATGAAGTGGAAAGGGCTTGGAAAGCAAAAGGTTGCTGTTTCAATGCCCAGTCTCTCCACAGTAGTAGGCAGTGGCAAACCACTTCTCTGACTCTGCTAAGAAAACTGCATTGAGGTGCCCATGGGTTCTCGGAGCGACCAGCTCAGTGGTACAACTGCCCAGAGAACAAAGGGCTGCTAGTTTGACCCTTAGCCTCTTCCTTGAAGTAGGCAATGGCAAACCACTTCTGTATCTCTGCCAAGAAATCTCTGCAGTTTTCTTGGCAGAGGTGGAAAAGTAGGTTTGCAATTGCCTACTTCTGGGGAGAGGTTGGGGATTAAATCGGCAACCTTGTTTTCCAGGTAGGGATGTTCATGAATATTCAAAAATTCAAAAATCCGATGCGAATCTGACAAATGTTGACGTTTGAATTGGAATCAGATTTAATAACATTTGAATCTAGACATTCAAATGGATTTTGGATTATCTGAAACATTTGTTTGAATGATTCAAATGTGTGTATTACATAAGTATCTACAAAATTATACTTATCTTACACTTAAAATACAGGATTAAAATGGGATGCATGTGGGATAATACAGGATGTATACAGAATGCACACAGATATGTATAACAGATACAAATGTTTTCGACATTCGTGTCTTTAAATATGAATCTAACATTTGAACATATGGATTTGAATGTTACGGATATGAATTGGATTTTTGGACATACGGATTTTTAAATACATTTGTGCACACCTCTATTTCCAGGCAGCTTGTATTACCACCGCCCCACAGCCCCTCACTGTATTTTTGGCCCAGAGCTCTTACCGCCAAATGGCCATAAAATCCAATAGAAGATGAAAGATATTGTAGAACTGGAAAAGGTGCAGAAAAGGGCAACCAGAATGATTAAGGGGCTGGAACCACCTCCCTTACGAAACCAGGCTGCAAATGGCCATAATATTCAACAGAAGATGAACATAATCAAACTTGCTGGCCAATGAAACTGAAAAGCGTTACCGATATTGGCTTTGGGAACAGACCATAGATTATTGTTTATCAAAGACTCTGAATTTCCACTGGAATAGCCCTTTTTTGTGCACGGCTGCAGGTTTATACATAAGCAACGGAACATGTTCCTAGCTGAATAGCCACTCTGTGCTTTTCTGGAAGCAGCATTTACTGTGGGGGCAGGTTAGCGCACATCTTCCTTTTTGGTCCTTTTGATGAAGTTCCAGGTTTTTTACTCCTAATTTTTTTTTCTTTTGCAAAGAAAGAAACTGGTAGCAAATATGCTGTACCTCATATAGTCTTAAGGTTGCATGTGATGCAATGTGAATGGGTGAATGGGTTTATTGATGTCATTGCTTTGGGATATCAGTTCTATTAATCACCTTCAGATGGCATAGTGAATGGACTCTATTGTTAAATAATGTGAAATCTTGGCAGATACTCACTGTTCACAAAGAGTAATTACTGTTCAATGGTTGGCTGGTCAGAAGCATGCGTCTTTGTGAAATGTTGCAGAGAAAATAAAGACCCATCTCTGAAATAAATAACATCTCAGTGCAGTGTGCACGCAGTACAAGAATTCCCCCTTTCCAAAGCTGCATAGAGATTCAGTAGCATTAGCAATCTTGGATTGGATCATGATTTTGGGACTCCTTGTATATAACTCCCATCTGTGTGCTCAGGGTTAAGTTTGCTGCCTGTTCTTACTAATGCCCTTTTAGCAAAGTTTAGTAAGGTTACGGCTATAAAAATCATGGCAGGCACAAGACGATCTTACAGTGTGCTCACCTGTTTATTTAAAGCATGCCATTAACATGGCCCGTTAGGAAAAAAAAAAGATCCTTGCTGTTGGTTGTATCACAAATTTCAAAGATTTCCTTCTTGCATAGCTCACAATTGGAAAACTAACAATGCCAAACAAACCAGGCTTTATGATTGAAAGTAGATTCTTGTTTCCTTCATTTATTCAAGAATTTCAACCTTGCCCTTCACCAAAAGGTCCCAGGGCAAGTCATATTAATAAGAAGCTAAAATATATGCAGCACTCATAAAGCACGTTTAAAATATGAATCGTGCTTGTTAAGTTTGGAAGCAAAGGGCTTTGAGGTTTTGCTCCTATCCTCAATCAGCATCAAGTACTCAGAGGATAGGCTTCAAAGATCTCAGAGCAAGATTTTCTGGTCTGATGGCACTCTGACCTGATGTTTTAGCTTGCAGGGGTTATTTAGCTGCTGCAAGCTGAATGGAGGAGCCTGCGTGTGTCTGGGCTAACTGGTGGAAAGACTGAAAAATGGCCTTCCATGTGTAGGTTCTCTCCACCCCCACCCCACCCCCTGCTCTCACACACAAACATGCACAGCCCATAAATAAATGCACACCAAATAAATGTCCTCTTGAGAATGTAAGAACCTAAGAGGAGCCCTGCTGGATTAGGCCACAGCCCATCTAGTCCAGCATCCTGCCTGACTCTCCAACCCAGAGGAACTAGCTAGGCATCCACTGTAGTAGCCATTGATACACCTGTCCCCAGTGAATTTATCTCTTGGGATAGCTGGAGCCATGCTTTTGCCAGCTTCTCACTCCAGTTAGGTCCCTCCTGTACCCATGTGCGTAGACCCTTATTTTAAGGCGATGGATCTTTTTTCAAGTGCAGACATCCTGTTGATACTTGCAGATTGTAGCTGCATCCAGGCATATCTTACATATTCTGCTACAATTGTATATTCTGAAATATCCAGATATAATGGAATAATTAAGCCACATCTAGATGCAGCCTTAAACAGTTCAGTGTAGCTGAGTCATATGGACCTTGGTTTCCCATTCCCCTTACTCTTTTGTGCATTTCAGTATTTTATGTTCTTGAGAAGATACTTTTTTATTTTAATCACATATGAAAGCCCATAAATAGGTTAGCCCTTTGGAAAGGATTCCTCCTCCTCATGCTCTTCTTTTTTGTGTTTCTTTTAGGTTCCTGTTGCGTGTAAATCATGTCCATGTGGATATATATTTATTAGCCGGAAACTCTTGAATGCCAAACGTTCAGAAAGGCTACCGCCCTCTTCAGGTATGGTTTGGCTTAACAGCATTTCGTTTACTGTTTTCGTTTGTGCTTCAAAAGAGTGGGAAGGGCGGGCAGCATTTATGGTGGTGGAACTATTAATTTCCTCTAATGCCCCAGCTACGCCTTTTGCTTTAACTCCCCCTAATCCAACCCACCCCTGACTAATTTGGCACATTTTTATTTTTAACAGAAGAGGTGATTTGTAATACATTTTGTGCTTGTGATGTCCTAATTTGGCACCATTTTATTTTTAACAGGGAACTTCAGAAATATTTATTGCACGTAACTTTCTGGGCTGCGTCCAGACATGGCTCACTTATTCTACTATATCTGGATATTTGGGAATCTCCATGCTTTATTCCAGCATATCCAAGGATAGTGGAATAAATAACTGATGTCTGGATGCAGCATTGGTGATTATTGGCACTCCACATTTTTCTCAATTGGAATCTGATTTATGTACGATCTCAAGTACTCTTTAAGATCTTGGCTGTTTCCACACTTAGCAGGTCCTTATTCCAGATTAACTTGTAAGAACACATTGTCTGCTTTGCAGTCTGGATTAAGGCTCTGTGAAGACCGCATCATCCTCATGGGAGTAGAATAGACCTGAAATTTAAGTGTGCTAAGGGCCACTAATCCATATTAGTGGTAGCCCTGATAAAAGAGGCCTACAGTTTGTTCTTGCATGCTCTGTTCCAGATTAGGGAAGGGGCATCCTTGCAGAGACCAGGAGCCTATTCGCACTTGGCTTTATTCTGGAATATATCCTGGAATAGGGACTTGCTGTCGATATGCTAGTGCCGGCTTCAGCAGGCCCAAAGTCAGGTCTGCTAGAGTCTGCATTAGCATGTGGACCACAGACCCCTATCCTGAGATATACTCCAGAAAAAGGCCAAGTGCGAATAGGCCCCAGATGCAGGACGTATGTCAGTGGGGTAATACTTGACACGCACACTTGAGTGGTGATGTTATCTATCCTAGACAGCCCCACACATCCTACACAGAGGAGATGGTGGAAAACTTGATTCTCTGCAGCGCTTTGGTCAGTGCTTCCCAAACGCAACCCATCCCCTGCTAGGGATCTGTGCTATGGTGACAGCATGGCATTCCAATTTCACACAGTTCCCAAGCTGTTTCATTGTTTTCAGTACAGATGGTACAGTGCCATTTTGTTTCAGGTTTAATTTATTTGGGTCTCTCGAGCACAGTTGTCACTAATATGGATCTACTTAATCCGAATTTACAGCAGTCAGTGTGGAAACAGCCCTTGAAAACCTACTCCTAGCATATGATTAAGAAAAACCTTCATTAGGATAACATTCCTACTGGGGCATTAAAAACAAAAGTTTGATGGGGGAGATTTTTTGGGAGGGAGGGAGGGAGGGGAAGATAACTGGGGGAAGAGGTGAAAGCTCTAAGTCAGCAGTCATGGAGGCCATTTCTTAAAACGCATCCTTAAAAAATGTGTTGGAACAGAAAGCAAAAGTGAGGCTAAGAGAAGACGGACGGAGAGAGCCAAAAGGGAAAGAATAAACTCGGTGGTAAACAAGGACCTGGAAAACAGGAGACGGTGCAGATCCAACAGCCACTCAGATCACAGTAGAAGAGGAAGGGGGAGACCGAAAAATGCTTCAGCTAAAAAACATGAAGAAGAAAGAGGTACAGCAGGAACTGGGTGCTCACGGGTTCTGTCTTAATGTGTTGAGGAAGATGCTTTCTTTTTCTCTCCCTTTCAGCTTCAATCATTCTACTCCAGTCTTTCCCAGAATATGTTACTCATAGTATACAGTATGATTTGAGGTAGACGCTGCGTCTACGTGGGAAAATAACTATCTCCCATGATTTTGTAAGCATCTTAGGCCTTGGTCACCCCTTCACTTTAAGCTTTCTTCAGTCTGTCTTCAGCTCTTGACTGCTCACACCTTTCCATTTCTATCCATTTTTGTGTGTGGACCTTCCACCCTCCTGAATGGAAAGTCCACAAAGAAAATGGATGGAAATGAGCAGTCAGAACTGAAGACGGACTGTAACCACAGCCTTAGAGACTCAGGCTGCCTTCAGACACGCTTAAAGCTCCGGTCTCTCTGCACAGCCACTCCCATTGTCCTAATAGGATGGGAGAAAGCTGTGCAAGGAGGGCGGTGGCCCCCATAGAGCCACATCCCGTCATCCGGATTGGATCCTTTATATTCTGCATTTTCCTCCCTCCATGTGAGGGAAAGTGTGAAATAAAAAGCTGCTAATTTTTAACCAGCAGCTTTTTAACTCGCACTTTCCCTGCTGCTGCACTGCCACTGCTGATTCATGGTCACATGATGAATCACATGACTGCCAGGTCTGCAGCAGCTGTGGAGCTTCCCTCCGTGTCTGGAGGCACCCAGAGAGGAAGAAGTTGGTAGCATGAGCTCTTGTAGATGAAGGGCCTGTTCGCACTTAACTCAGTGGAATGGAATAACTACCAGTCCATTGAAACGAAGATCAGGTACAAAGGGAAGCATTCACACTTCAAGTGCTAGTGCAGTCCCCAGCCGGACCATTAGCGTTTGAAGTGTGGATGGCTGAGCTGGATCATCATGGCAATGGCCATGGCAACATTTGGCACGGACTGGGATATTCCCATGGCGATCAGCAGGCAGTACGCAACTGCAAAGCCACAGTGGCGACAGACATTTCAAGCCTGTGTGCTTGCGGCATTCACACTTGGAAAAGAGTGTGAACGCTGCCACTGGGACCTTACCAGCTACTCCCAGTCAAGCTGTGGACATCTTTTTACTGGTCCAGGACTTCAGAAGATCAGGGCAGCCAGAGGGACTTCCAAGGTGATGGAAGTGCAGTTTGCAGATGGATGGGCAGACCTTCCTTGAAATGTCTGTCGCCGCCGTGTCAGGTAAGTGCAAACAACAGACCCTATGTCCTGTCAGGCTTAGTCTATGAAAGCTTGTGCTCCTAAGGTGATCCTAGAGCCCCTTGTTTACTCACCCAGATTAACATGGCTACATCTTTGAATTGTATCATTTCACGTATTGGCAAACTTTGCTTTCAAAAATATCATGTAGCAAAAAGATCACAGGACCTTACAGCAGCCATTTGAAGTATTTAAGCTTGGCTGGGTCAAGTTGACACACAAAGTTACTTTTGGGATGCACTTAAAATGATATTGCTGGTGTTGTTGAACAATCCTTGTACAAATATGTACAATCTCTTTATGTTCAGACTAAGCAAAAACAAAAATCTGTGAAGCTTGAGATTTTTTTCTGCAACCCACTGGAATGCGATTCAGTTACACTGACCCACTCTTCTTCTGCCCTTGTGTAATGGTATGATGGTCATGGTTCCAGAACCGCAGATGAGTCAGATTAAAGCAAAATGGAATTTTAAGGTTTGCTTAAAATAAAATATTTTCCAGCCCAGGAAATGAAAGGGTCAATATGGCACCATTTTTCCATATAGCTCTTTAATCTTCGGCTGCGCATTCAGTAACACAGTCTGAAGGGTTTGCGGCGGAGCAGCTTCTTCTGGGAGCATACAGAGGTGTTGGCAGAGAAACTAGGACAAAGGCAGGACTGTCTGGAGATCAAAACTCTTACTTTCACCCTCCTGAGCTGAGCCTTGTGCCAAAGGGCAGTTTGGGCAGGAGAACGGGAGGTTTTCAGTTGCTGGCTGCTCCCTACTAAAAGATCACCAGTGAGCCAGTTTGGTCTCGTTTGAGTGTCAGACTTTTATATCTGGTGATCTCCCAATTCAGTTCTGCACTCCCCCACGAAGCCAGCTGGATGGCCTTGGGCTAGTCACAGCGCTCTGAGTTCTCACAGCCCTACCTGCCTCACAGGGTGTCCCTTGTGCAGAGAAGAATAGAAGGTTTGTCAGTGGCTTTCAGCCCCTTTAAAGAGTGAGAAGAGCAGGGTATAAAAGCCAGCTTTTCTTCCCCCTCCTTCTTGGTTGTTCTGTGTGCTCTTGGGGTTGAGTGTTCCAGCTGTGTTTGGTTATTGCTTTTTGGACTAGAGCAGGGATGGTTGAACTGTGGTCCTCAAGATGTTACTGAAACCACACTTTCAATTGTTCCTTGCCCTTGGCTAGATTGGCAGGGGCTGATGGGAATTGCAGACCATCAGTGGGGCTGCAGCTCAACACCCCCTGACTAGATGAAGGGTTATCTGATCTTAGTATGACTGCACTTAGGCTGCTTCCAGACGAGGATTATTCCAGGACTATGTTTAGATTGCCACTCATTCCCTGGCATTCCCAATGTAGCCTCTACTGGAGTGGTATCCTGCAATGCTAGTATTACAGGAAGCTGACCTCCCAACCCAGATTTTGTTGTTGAGCAAAAGGACTTAATCTTGATGATAGCTTCCATGGTCCATCATTTTGAAGATGGCCACCGTGCATGTGGAGGGCCCAAGCGAGATTCAAAACAGCAGCCGTGTGTGCACAGGGGTGTCAGTCATGCCGGTGACATTGTGGGAGCAAGCGTCTAGACCAGACAAGTCCTTTTGCTTGGTGTGTGCCGTCTGGACAAGTAGCAATGATTCCAGAAGTGCTTTCTTCTGGATATACTGCTATATTGTGTAATATCAAGCCAGTTTGGTCTAGTGGTTAGGATGCTGGACTCTTATCAGGGAATACCAGGTTTCATTCCACTGTCCTCCATGAAGCCAGCTGTGTGACCTTAGGCGAGTCACAGCTCTTCTGAGCTCTCACAGGCCCACCTACCTCACAGGGTGCCTCTTGTGGGTAGAATAACAGAAGGTTTGCCAGCCACTTTGAGTCCCCTTAAATGGGTGAGAAAAGGGGGTTAGAAAAGCCAACTCCTTTTTCTTCTACTTCTCTCTGGGGTTTCTTTAACTGCTATTACGTGTCATGTCCCAGATATTTTGCTGCTCCCCCCCTATTTGGTTGACAAAAGAGCTTAAATATTTTGGCTCATGCAAGCTGTTTTGTTTTGCAGAGAAACAAGAAAAAGAAGTGGACATGTACGCAAACCTGTCTGATGAAAAGGCGTTTGTATTTTCTGTAGCCCTGGCAGAAATAAACAGAAAAATCATCAACCAGAGACTTATTCTTTGATGCCTGGCCAAGACTGTTGCATGCTGTGCTGTTTAAACCAGGTGGTGGATTTTGAGCACAGGGTGGTTCTCCTACGGACCAAATCATGTAATGTGTGGCATTAACGGCCATATATGTATCAGTATGAACTTCTTAATCATGACGGCTGTTTGTGGAACCTACAGACTTGACCCAGTTAATTGTCCAGAAGTGGGAGTGACCAACACTTTCTCTTGGAAGCAAGTTAAAACCCATTGTCAGTTCAAAGACAGCTTCTAGAAGAATTTTGTAGGTTTCTTAAAAGCTATTCCTTTGAACACTTCTGCAGCTAAATGCAATATTTTAATTTAAATTTCCTTCCCAAGATAGATTCTGTATTGCTGACTGTATTGACATCTAAATGTGTGTTAAATTAACCTTTTAATAAATTGATATTCTAGTATTTTATTAACTGGGTTATTGGGGGCTGTTTGATTTGGATTTCTTGCCTTCTTGCAGTTTAAAAATCAGAATAAACACTTCTGCAAAATTTGATTATGTGGGCCGATAAACAGAAATGGAGAAACATTACTGCATTCTTATTCGAGGTGCCGTCCATCCCATCAAATGAATTTCAAATTTACTCCATATGCTTGCATCTGTTACTTTGAAGGGAATGGGAGAATATGTACTAGGGGGCATCTGCTTTAGTAACACCAAAAATGCATTTACTGCTGTGCATTATTGGACAATGGGTTGCAATTTTTGAGATTTATTTTTTGCGGTCTAAACCAGACAAACGTAGGTCACTGGATGTTGTTAAAGTACAACTCTCTCCTGGCTGATGTCATGCCCTGCTCAGCCTCATCGGAAGAGGAGGATATGCCTGCAATCCTACCACAGGCTGAGGGGCAGCCACAGCAGGGCATTGCAGGCATGGAAGAGCTAAGGCCGGGCCCAGGTGAGCAGCCAGGCAGCTCTAGTGATGAATCCACCAGCAGTGAGCCTAATCAAAGGCTCTCTCATCGCCTGCTTAGGCAGCAGAAGCAGGTGAGACGGAGATCAGAGCGATTAGCCCAGCTGCACCATGGGCGTGGCTCTGACTCCTCTATTTAAGAACAAGCTCACCTTGCCTCAAGTTGCTGCAGATAACGTCTTAGCAGCCTCGTGTTACCTGAGCTGAAATCCTGGACTCCTTGTGACCTGCTGACCCTTTGGACTGCCTGACCCTTGCAGACTTTCTGGCCTCCTAGACCCCGGACCGGAACTGACCTCGAGAACGCCTGGAACCCTTGGGACTGAGTAGCTGCACAAGTGTTTGCCTGTTGCCTGACCGGCCTGCGACATAACAGTTGGTGCTGATAGGAGTGTAGTCCAACACTCTTTAGGGCCCTAAGGGTGTTTTTGCGCTTTGTCTCCTGTCCTAGGGAGGCAAATGGTAGAACGCTCTAGGCGTCTGCACTTGGGACTGTCCAAAGCATTCAAAACTTAGTTGGTGCTTTACTGAGTGCTGGCTAAGTGGAAATTATGGAACCACAGCAACGGTGCCAGAGCACTTGCATGGCGCCATTGCTGGAGTGACCAGGTGATTTAGTGCGCAGTCGCACCTGTACTGCCAGTCACATGCCCCCCCTGCACCTCTTTCACCCAGATGCAGCATGCAGGGCTGTACAATTCAAACTGTTCCACACCTATATTACAGTAGAGGCAGTTTTATTATTTTTAAAATCTTTTAATTTTTTTACAATTGCTTTAAATCCCCCCTCCTCCCTCCCCCCAAGGGTAATACATAATTCCCAAGTTTTTATACCATTCATTGAAAAGGCTACACAATTCATAATACTACATTGAGAAAATTAAACGCAGCTTCAATTTCTCTTTCACTCCTAAGCTTGTTATCTAAATATATTTTAACTATCATCCATTTTTGTTTACATATTCTAACCCTATCCAAATTATGTTTCATACTATTATTTGATATTTCTGCTGCTATCACATTAATTACATAATTATATATTTACTAATAGACCATTTTGTTCTGTCCTTCCATCCACTCACTAGGACTATTTGAGCACATGTTAACAATTCTACTATTTCCTTCGATTGGATAGTTGGAAGATTGTTTAACTCCATATATCATACTCCCATTCTCCCTGTTATTAAACATTGTATGTTCAGCATATCACTAATTTCTTTATCTTCTTCCAAAATTCAGATACTATAGGACATTCCCAGATCACATGAAAAAAAATACCTCTTTGGTTACATCCATGCCAGCAATTACTACCCATGTTTGTAAAGAAATGTGATAATTGTGGTGGGGTTCCATACCATTTATGTAATATTTTCCTTCTTACTTCTTTTAAGGTTATTATACTTCACCATTTTTATATGTTTTATTTCATTCTTTCCTCTCTTTCAATCCTTATATCTGTACTCCATATATTATATAACTCCTCCACCACTTCATCTTTTACTGAACTTAATTGACTATATAATCCTCCTGCTATTTTACATTCTCCTTTAATACATTTTCTTATTTTTTCAAATACTGTATCTTCCTATTTATATGTTCCAATTGCTATCGCTTCTAACCAGTATCTCTGTCCTATTATCCCTCAAATAGCATCCCCTTCCATTGGGTTCCCTTGATTATCATATAAATTTTCTATTGTTTTGAAGCCTCTTTCTCTCATTATACCCAATATTATCCTCAAATTTCCATCCCCATTTTTGTTTATTTTCCATATAGTTGCCAGTTTATTTATACTTATTATTCTTTTTTCCACACCATCATTGTGCCCTTTAATGGTTCTTTCATAGCTCGTTCCTCCCTCCTATTCCAATCCTTAAAAATAATTTCTTCTTCCCTCATTCTATTAATTTCTTTTTCTATTTCCCCCCATTTCTTTTTTGAATATTGCAACTCTAATAATCTCTGTAGTTGAAATGCATCATGATAATTCTGTAGACTAGGTATTCCCCATCCTCCTTCATCCTCTCTTGCTATTAACCATTTATTTATTAGTCTCATAGAACATAAGAACGTAAGAGAAGCCTTGCTGGATCAGGCCACAGCCCATCTAGTCCAGCATCCTGTCGCGCACAGTGGCCCACCAAATGCTCATGGACATCTCAAGCAGAGACAAGGACAAACCTTCTCCTGCTCTCGAGTCCCAGCAGATGGCCTTAGAAGCGCCCCAGTTCCTCCCCCCCTCAGCCTGAAGGATGCACCTAGGCATTCGTTCTAGTAGCCATTGATACATCTGTCATCCATAGGTTGGCCATCACTGCACTAGGAAATCAAGGTGTTCCCCGCAAGCATCATTATGGGAAGCTTTTTGTTTATCTCTCTTGATTTTCCCCTTTGCTCACTTTCCTAACCAATTTTCCACTTCTTTATATGAGCGTCCATGCCCTTTGCTTTTGAAGGTGGGTAGTTTTGCATTGAGAGCGTTGTGCTTTGAATGGTTCTGGCCCTTGAAATCTCTGCTCTTCAGGCCCTTTAAGAGTGCTTTTCTGAGAGTGGAGGAGTCCAGCTTCCACTCCCAGAAATGCTTTAAGCCAGGAGCAGTGCATATGAGGGACCATGAGACCATGAGCTGAGAATTTCAAGCTGTGGGTAAGTATTCAAAATGGCTTTGTGGTTTGCAAGCAGTGTAATGTAATGCGATGTACTGATTAATCCACTGACCGTATCATTACGCATGCAAGTGGTGGGAACAGAAATTATTTTGGGTCCTGTTAGATAGCGCAGGGAAAAAGAGTTGCTGGCCAGATCTGCATGGTTTAAGTAGCACAGCCCTGTGCTCAGGAACAATAGAAGTAGCCGACTTCTGCCATTTCTGAAAATATTCCTGGCCAGAAGCATTACATCTGGGGAACAAAACACTTTCCCAGATGTGATGTTTGCCTGGCTGGGACAATGGCAAGTGTGTGAACAGTACTTTGCCGCCTTAAAAAGACTTCTAAGGATGCTGGATGACAGCCCCTACTATTGGGCAGGGGGTGCAGTTGGAGCACTATTTATTGCAGTGGTTCTCAACTTTCCTAATGCAGCAACCCCTTAATGGAGTTCCTCATGTTGTGGAGACCCCCAACCATGGGGGTGGGGCAGCTGGGAAGTGGGAGGGAAGAACAGTGGGAGACTCGTTGCAACCCCTCTGAAAGGGTAGTTCGACCCCCCAAAGGGGTCCCGACCCCCAGGTTGAGAACCGCTGATTTATTGCCTTGGTGCTGCACCCCCTATCGGTCATGATGGTTACTGCAGTAGGAGGATAACCCAATGGTATTCTGCTGGAGCCATCAGAGGATCTGCCATACACCGTGGTGGGAATTGTGCTAGAATTTTAGCCTAAATGAGTCAATGCCCAGAAGAAAGTTGGCAGGGTAAAGTGGAAAACTGGGAATTGGGGTAAGGAGAGACAACAATGGAGTAAAATAGAATATGCAAGTGTCCACTGCCATGGAGGTGAGATAGGTCATGCTGTCTGGCAGGCTTCACATTTATGACTTTCTCCCCCAGATCTGTGACCACTTGTCCTTAGTTTGCATTCACAGTCTAAGGGGCAGGTGAGAGGTGGTTTTGATCGGCCAATATTCCATCCATCCCTCATAAAATGCTGTGGGAAATTAGCAGCAAAGCATGGGTGGAAAAAACACAGCTTCCCTTTCAGTGTCTAGTTTCCAGATATTGGGCATCCATTATTGTCTATCCCGCAAGGACTGCAGTGGTCAGCATGCCAGTTTGGTCTTGTGGTTAGAGTGTCGGAGTCATACCTGGAAGTCACAGGGTTTGATTCTGCACTCCTCCACAAAGCCAGCTGAGTGACCTTGGGCTAGTCATGGCTCTGTGCTGAGCTCTTGCAGCCCCACCCACCTCGCAGGGCATTTATGGTGGGGAAAAGTGCAGAAGTTTGTCAGCCGCTTTGAGGCCCCTTAAGGGTGAGGAAAGTGGGGTATAAAAACCAACTCCTGCTCCTGTTTCCCCTCCACAAAGCCAGCTGGGTGACTTTGGGCTGGTCACAGCTCTCTTGCTGAGCTCTCACAGCCTCACCTACCCCACAGGGTGTTCTTTTGTGGGGAGAAGAATGGAAGGTTTGGCAGCCTCTATGAGTCCCCTTAAAGAGTGAGAAAAGCGGAGTAGAACAGCCAATTCTTTTTCTTCTACACAACAACCAGACCTGCTGTTAGCCAAATCTGCAACCTCTGTAGCGTTTTCCTTTTCTTAGTTTCTAAGTTGAAGCTTTAGCTTCGTCCAGACTGCAGTTACTTATTCCGCATTATCTGGATAATCTTGGCGTAAAGCACATCCAGTCACATTTTATTCCAGATTAACCACACTTTATTCCAGATTATTCAAATAAAGTGGAATAAGTAAGTTTTGTCTAGATCGGTGATGGCCAACCTATGACATGCGTGTCACAAGTTATACGCCAAGCCCTTTTGGGTGACACACATGGCCACCCAGGCACCTGGGCGTGTAGTGCTTGCTTGTTCTTGAAGGGTACAAAATGTCAACTTTCAATTGAAGATTTGGCAACAAAAGTCACTAATGTAAAGAATTATTTGTTTTTGCTTTTAATAAAATACATATATCAAAAATATAACTTTTTTACTAGAGCCACAAATATCACAAAATTATGGATATTTCTAGATGTGACACAGCACCTGAGTTAAGCTAGGTTTTCTTGTGAATTTTGACACACCGAGCTCAAAAGGTTCACCATCCCTGGTCTAGATGAAACTTCTATATGTAGTTTTATATTGTTATTTAATAAAAATAAAATCTGGTGGGAAAACCTTCACTATCATCATTGCTTCAGCATGTTGCTGACTTAAGGTGTACTAAGGATCCTCTGGCAGAGCATCAGAAGCAACTTCTGAGCAGGGATGTGCATGAATATTCATAACATCTGTTAGTCGTATGAAGAAGAAGATGTTGGCTTTTCTACTCGACTTTTCTCCACCATTTAAGGGGACTCAAAGCGGCTGTCAAACCTTCTGTTCTTCTCCCCACAACAGAACACCCTGTGAGGTAGGTGGGGCTGTGAGAGCTCAGAGGAGAGCTGTGACTAGCCCAAGGTCACCCAGCTGGCTTCATGGGGGAGGGTGGAATCGAACCCGGTATGCCCAGATAAGAGTCTGGCTCCTGAACCACGAGACCAAACTGGCTCATGGACATTGAATTTGGACATTCATACATGAATCAAATGTCATGACATTTGCACATTAACATTCGTACGAATATGAATGTTTCGGAACATTCATACAAACAGCTTGGACATTTGTTAATCTGGGGATGTGTATCAGATATGTATCTGGTACGTTTGCGTTCATATTGGATATTCATACAAATTTGTATGAATACAATTGAATCAAATAGAATCCTACCACACTCGAAGGGGATCTATTCGAATGAATACAAATTTTCTAACATTTGATTTGTTATGAATCCAATGCCAGAAAACCTATTTGTGCAAATTCCTACTTCTGAGAGTTAATGGTGAGCAGGATAAAGAAACAACAGCAATGGTTAGCTATGGACATTGCTTTTGAAACACAGGTGAAGGAGCCCACACAGGACTGGGCTTGTCCATGTTTTGGGGAAACTCCCAGCATTTTGTGAAGATCTTTCCCTTCCTGCACCACCCAGTAAGTCTCTCTGTCTGTGTCTAGAGCTTTTTGTGCACCCTGGACCCTCTCATTCTTTTAACAGTTCCTGGTGACGAAGGAGAGAAATGGGGAAATGACACCTTCAGAGAAATAAGAATAACCAAGCTTTAGGCATCTTGTTATCTTTAACCTTTCCCCTACAAAACGTTTTCCCAATATAGCCCTGGACTCCAAGTTCTCTTGCTTAAATGTCCAGCTTATCAAACTTTCCGTGTCACCGTTTGTAGCTAGGTGGCGTAGTATTCCCGAGCGAGAGCAAAGTGATCCCTCTTTGGCCACTATGGTCTATGAAGAAGGAAGTCCATGGTCCAGAAACTGCATCAGGAAATGGGCCACAACTAAAGTGAACTTAGGCTGCTTCCAGGGGGCAGCCAGATATCACAGTCGGAAACACTAATGTGGGGTATTACTCCACTGCCATGATTGCTTCCTACCCAGACAGTGCAGTGGCCCACATCTTAAGTAGAAGATGAAGGCAAACCCTTCACCTGCTTTCAATTCCCTGCAAATGGCCTTCAGAGGCATCCTGCCTGTCTGTCCCACCTGGGTGTCATACCTAGACATAGCAGCCATTGATACACCTAGAGCTTGTATAACTCTATAGGAGTATAAGATGAGCCCTGCTGGCTCAGGTCACAGCCCATGTAGTCCAGCATCCCACCTCACACAGTGGCCCACCCATTCCTCCTGGGCATCTTAAGCAGAAGATGAAGACAAATCCTTCATCTGCTTTCAACTCCCTGCAAAGGGCCTTTAGAGGCATGCTGCCTTCTAGCCCTTGCAGCTGGAGAGTTTGACAGCATTGTCCCAACTGATCTTCACATGCTGCAGGTGGAAATTCAGTGGCAGAAGATGCTTTACTGGGCAACTCACCCGCTAAGGCCAAGTTGTGCCTGGTCAAAAAAGTCCCGACTGCACTGGGGAGCAGGGAAGCAGCATTGGCATCACTCTCCACAGCAGGAGGGAGAAGACGAAGACAGATCTCTACCACCACTCTCTGTTTGCCCTCCCCACCCTGTTCCTCTGTCTGTCGTCCTCTCCCACCATTTGCCTTACCTCTGTTCTCCAGCAGATGGAGGAATGGGATGGGGGAGAAGGCAAATGGTGGGAGATGACAAAAGATGGAGGAATGGGGTGGGAGAGAGAAGGTAAATGGTGAGAGATGATGAAAGATGGAGGAAAGAGGCAGGGGAGAAGGCAGACGGTGGGAGACAGCGAAAGACGGAGGAACGGGTGGGGAAGGGAAACGGTAGGTGGTGGTGGTGGAGATCAGCGTAGTGGTGGTGTTCCCATTGATAAATATTTGGATTATTCTAGGATTCCACGGTGAGTCCTGTTATAATCTGAATAGGGATTCCCCAGATTTTGGGACCTTTAGTCCGCAGAAACAGGGAATCCCTTCAAAAGTGTCTGGATGCTGGGGACTCAAGCTGAAGTCAGGCCAGACTAAATGGCCTGTCGGAATGCAGCCTAAGTGGAGGCACCCAGCCTTCACTGTAAACTGCATTGTTACAAAGGGCAAATCTGCCCTGCTGTCCTTAAGTGGCTTCCCAGTGGCTAAAAGCATCAGCGAGGGGAGGAAGAAATGCTGCTGTCATGGGCAATATTGTCATTGGAGGTGGGGTGGTGGGGGCTGACAGCAAAGGAAGTTTTAAAAATGGAATTGTTTGCTCCTGGGAGATTTCCTTTCAGTGAGTAAGAGATACAGAAGAAAAATAAATACTAATTATTGGTGGAAAGGCTTGTGTCACATTCTGACCTTTTACTTTAATCCGTTTGGAGCGAAGCGCCAACTGAAATATATTTGTGCCCGGGCAGAGTGAATGCAGAAGGGCAGGCTGATGGGGAATGCCTTTTGGGCATCAGACTTAAGGGCTCCTCTCCTCCAGCCTTTCTGCCCCTCTCCCTGAAGCTTTGCAATAGTCGCATTTTATTAAAAACTGAGTGTTCAGTTCACCCTGATTCTCCACGGCCTTGTGAATGCTCCTTGGCACGGCTATATGCTGGTATCCGATTCCGCTTTGGGACACGAATGGAAGACGAAAGAGAGGGTAAGTGTGACTGGGGCAGCCGCACTATTTCCCCCCCAGTCTGAGGGTGGTTTGCAACCTTTTCCGCTCCTTTTAGATAGTCATCATCTGCACAAAACATGCCTGACGCTGCACGTGGAGGATGCAGAGCTTTGTGCAAAATGCCTCTTAATATTCTGTATTTTGGTACTTTTCTTTTAGCAGTATATGTATTTATGTGAGTCTTTCCTCCAACACTCACATTTTTATAAGCATTTCTTTCAAATTAAATGTATTGTAACATTCAGGGGTATTGCAATGCTAGCTGTGTTTCCTGAAGTAGGGATGCGCACTAATAGTCTAAACATTTGAAATCCATTTGAATTCATCTGAATTTGAACAGAATGCCTTCACATGCGAATTTTGACATTTGAATGGATTTTGAAAGGATTTTGAATGTTCCGAAATATTTGTTACCTATGTATCTGTACGATTATTATATATATCTGTCCCTGTTTGTGCTTATATTACGGAATGAAAATGGGATGCATACGCAATAAAACGGGATGTATACGAAATGCACATACCGCATACAAATTTATTTATTTATTTATTTATTTATTTATTTATTTATTTATTTATTTATTTATTTATTTATTTATTTATTTATTTATTTATTTATTTATTTATTTATTTATTTATTTACATTTCTATCCTGCCCCATACCCATAGGTCTCTGTGCGGGTAACAGCAGATTAAAATAGAATATACATTAAAAGACATTCAACAAATATAAAACAATATACAATATGTTTAAAATGATAGTGTCTGTACTGGGGGCGGGGGGAACATAAGCAGCTCAGCCAAAGGCCAGGGCAAAGAGGTGTGTCTTCACTGCCTTCCTAAATATATATAGGGAAGGGGCATGATGCACCTCGAGGGGGAAGCTATTCCATAGTCTGGGGGCCATCACAGAAAAGGCTCTCTCCCGGGTGCCCACCCACCTCACTGTTGAAGGTGGTGGGACAACCAGGAGGGCCTTACCGCTTGATCTTAAGGCACGGGCAGGTTGGTATGGGAGAAGGCGTTCCTTTAGATATCTGGATATTTAGATAAATGTTGTCGACATTCATATCTTTAAATACGAATGCTGTTGACATTCGTATCTTCAAATTCGTATCCAACATTCAAATCGGATTCCAATTGGTTTTTGTTGCATTCAGATTTTAAACATTTGAATAGAATGTTTTGACATATGATTTGACTCGTATTTGAATGCAAAAAAAACCAACAACCCCATTTGTGTACACACCTATCCTGAAGCAATATTCCAGAGAATAGCTCTGCCAGCATGACTGCTTGTGGAACAGACAGTGTGGGGTTGCTATTGTCAGCATGCAAGACAGTGATGGTGCAAAATGCCTGGAAGTGCGCAATCACATGTGCCATGGCCATGGCGAAGATGGAGGCTTCATACACAAAGTAAGTTATAGCTCTATTTTGGGAAGACTCACAGCCAGTCAGATTTTCCCGAAATTGGTTATAGCGGGATTTAGCAGGGATGTAGCAGGGCTGATAAGTGTGGCGTTCCCACCGTAGCGCAGGCGACATAGTTGTGCTAAATATTCTTTGTCTGGGTGATGCCTCTGTTTGATGGCGTGTTGCCTTCCTTTTTCAGAAGTCCATAGTGAAGTGAAGCCTTTTCTAAGGAGGCTACGTCTTACTCAAGCCTATAAATTCAGGTCATAGTTTTCAGGGTAGGTGTAAACTATAGATTCTTAAATTCCATGTAATGACAACTGTAGATCACTTAATGTGCAGGATGCTTCTTATAATACCAATGGCAAGTGACAAGTGTTGTATCAGAAGCAGACATTTGCTTGGAACACAATCCAACTTTCCTGGTGTAGACTTGAATGCTAAAGCTTTAGCAGAAGCCTGAGGTCAACTTGCACTGCAGCCCATAGTGCATGATGAGGGAACTACTGGGGGAGAGCACCCACATCTTGAGGAGTCTGTCACAGCCTCCAGGCACCCCCTGCCTTCTCAGAAGTTCCCTAATCATGCACTTGGTGTGGAACATGAAATCGTGCTCCACACCTTTACTAATCTTACCAGTGGCAGACATTCACACCTCTTCTGGTGCTCTGGGGTTCTATGAGATGCCACGCAAGTGTGCTAGCACCTCAGGCAAGCATAAACATGACTGCGACTGTGTGTGTGCAGAGCATCAGCATTGTCATGGTGATGGCACTGATGCGCGCACAGTCACAGAGGGTGCCGCAACCAATATGGTGGCACCCAGAAGAGGACCAGCACCAGGATCGGTCATACTCGCAAGTGTGAGCGCTAGTCAACGTTGGAACAGCAGACAGGAAGGGAAGTGCGAAATCTTCCCTGTTGTCTGACAACAAGGCTGCTCTAGGATTATTGTGGTATGCTAATGTGGGACGCTTACTGAAGTATCTGGTGTTACAAAGAAAAGCGATCCTTTCTTTGGGCTCGCCGTACTCTCAAGAAGAAAAAAAAATATTGCAGTGCCAAACGAAGCAAGATTTGTTTTCAGATCCCAAGTGTAGATCCTTTCCAATTCCGTCCAATTCCAGACTCTTTGCAACAGATCTAATAGATTCACCGCTAGCCAAAGAGGAAGCCAAAAGCTGTGGATCATGGAATCGTCTCCGAGAGTGACGTTTAAGACAATGCAGGCCGGCAAGGTACCTCCTTACAACACTATGCCATATTTAGAGCTGCTAATGGGGGCTGGATGGCTGAACATTCTTTGTCCTGGGCCCATAGCCAGATTTCCTAATGGGGAACCTCTCTGTCGTGCAAGGTTGTCCTTCTTGCTTTGGCCCTGGCAAGCTCCATGCACAATATGCTTCCACCTAAATGCCATCGATTTGCAGAGTAGAGTAGCAGGACCTGTCTGCACTTTCCTCGCTTTAATCCAGGATCAGTGGGTCTTGAATTGCCTGGTCCATTGATCCAGATCACAGGGGCCCTGTTCACACCTTTAGTTTAAGATGACTTCAGGTTGTCTTCAGGTCGTGCTACTCACATTGTTTTTATTCAGTTCATTTTCCAATTCGTCTACCCGTTAATGGTTCTAACCAGAATCCTCTTTTCCAGAGGATTCAGTCTATCTTGGTATTCCAGGCTGTCTTTGCTTTCTCCGTGTGAGCAGGGGTGGTGGTGGGTGGGCTAAAGGAGGCTGAACCGTGATGTGGGGGGTGGGGTCTGGTCTTTCCTTCGGCCAATCAGCCCACACCGAGTTTGTGAGGCACCGCCCCTTCTCTCCTCAGTCTATGTGTATGATTCCTCTATATAGCATTTTAATGCAAATTTATTATTATTTTAAAAATTAATCACATGGAGAAGAAAAGCACATAAAAAAGGAAGGGGTGTGTGGAGGTGGGGGAGCAGGCTTAAAAAAGAACCACAAACACACACCCTCACTTCCCTTGAGTGACACAACGGCATCCAATAAGAAAGGAGATAGATTTGGTGCAGGAAAAGGGGTGAGGAGCCAAGCATTCCATGGAGGAGGCTCAGGTCAATCACGGAGAAAGGTGTGAGGGATGCAGCCCAAAGCAAGGATGGCCTGAGGATGACCTAGGTGTGAACAGAGCTGGTATGACCTCAGTTTGAATTCTGAGTAGGACGTCCCGTCTCATCTAGGTGTAACCAGGGCCAGGGAGGCATGGAAGAGATCAGCATGGTATACACAGCCAGCAGAGATCTGGATTAAGTTATGTTGCAGCTGTGAAGCTTTCATGAGCTTTGCAGCTGCAAGCCCCGAAACCTCCAAAGGCTAGGGTGGTGCTTTTTGGCAGCACGCTTTGGTACACAGCCTTTAGAGGAATCCTGCCTGTCACTCCAAGCCAGATGCGGTACTTAGGAATCAGTTCTAGCAGCCATTGATACACCTGTCCTCTGTGAATTTGACATAAGCGGATCCCTGCTGGATGAGGCCACAGCCCATCTAATCCAGCATCCTGTCTCACACAGTGGCTCACCAGTTGCGCAAGAGAAAGGCCACAACTTCACCTGCTCTCGCCTCTCGGCCTCCATGCCTGCACTCCATGGAATGCTTGAAAGGCTCATCTTGATTTCTCTGCCAAGGGGCCACCATTCCACCCTAAATATTCAGAAGGCCCCAAAGCTACAAGCCTGTCTCTGATGGAAGATATAATGCACATAATGTCCACTTGTCTTGGTAAGATGCCTTCTCTTGCATGGGCAGTAGCTCCATGACAAAGTTTCCGTCAAGGGTTCTCTTAAGAGTCCTCATTTTAGTTCACCACAGCATCCTCCCCTTTTCGCATGGCTGTGTGTTATCGCTGATTCAGGAAGTGTGCTGTAGGGCTACAGATAACTGCTGGGGCTTATAGATAAGAAAGTGGCTGAAATGCCTTGTCTAGTGGCAGATAAGATGGGACACCTACTCTGCCTGGCTCTGCCTGGCCTTGATTCTGATTTCAGTCATTCTCTGTAAGCCGTCCTGGTCACTTACTCCAAAAAGACCAAGGTAGGGAAGACGGTGGGGAGTGTTGCATGAAAGGGCTTCATTGCATAAGGTTCCACCTTTGAGAATGGGAGGATCTTTTGTCCCTGATTACGTAAAGAAATTCGCGGTAAGATCATTCTATTCTTTTTTTAAATAATATTTTCATTTAAACTTTCTCTTACTGGGTCCTGAATGCTGTTCATCCTGAATGTTAGATATAACTTGGTGCTAGAGATATGCACAAATATTCGTAGGCATTCAAAATCCGACCGAATGTGCCGAATTTCGACATTCAAACTCAAATGGAATGTCCTAAAATTTGAATGTAAACATTCGAATTGAATTTTGAACTTTGGATCTATTTTTATGTGTACGGGTTCGTACACGATGTGTACTTGAAGATCTGCATCTTTCCTCCATCCGTACGGATCCGTACGAGATAAAAACGAGTTGCATAGGGGATAACTATGGATGCATACGGACATGTACGGATGCGTACGGATGTGGGGAATCTGTCGACATTCGTATGTGCAGATTTGAATCAAAAATTTGAACGAATAAATCCAAATTTGGTAAATTTGAATGAAATCTTGTTACATTTGAATTTAAAATATTTGAATTGAATTGGATTTTTGGGTATTTGATTCAATTTGAATAGAATGTCAAAGAAACATTTGTGCACATTGCTACTTAGTGCTTTAAACTTGAAGACAGATTAATGGGTGTGCCTATCTAGAATTATAGCTTTTTAAAATAATAAGAATTTATAATGTTCCTTTCACCAAAGGGTGAAACAGCAAACACAGACAGATGAAAAAATAAATATTAAGCACTATATATAGATATAGGTATAGAATTTGTCTGCTTTCATGCTTATGTCTTGTTCCATATCTAAACATTGTTTTGCTGACATTTTCTTCTTGCACAGGCTGGTTTCAGAACAGACCATCACTTGAGGGAAAAAAATATTGTTCCCCTTGCTAGAAAACTTTCACTCTGCTTGCAAATATGAATGAGCATAGCACAATTGTCTAGTGTGTTTGCGTATTTTTCCCGTAAAATAATACATGCAATATAGCTAAATAATATATTCAATGGCTTGCTTAAACAAGCGTGAACCTTCAATTTACTGGTTATTCTCATTTAGTCAAAACCTATAATGCTTTTCCGAGAACAGAAAAAGCCTATCTGGCAATGTTTTACAATTTATCTTTAAGTGTCCAAATACAAACAAACAATGCCACCACCACCCCTGTTTTTTGGAGTCATCTTGTTTCATTTTGGCTCGGGGTCAGGCACGTGGAAAGACCTTATGATGTTCCCAAATCATGCTTCCCAATCAGCAGAACAATGTATCATAATGATTTTTGTCATTCAGCTCCTTTGCATTGTACCTTTTCCCTCGAAGCCTTTGACTGAATTTTTGCATTTTATATTTGCACTATGAGGATAGAATAAATATATTTTCTTTGTAGGTTGCTTCAGCATATCCATTTCTTACTTCTGTTTTGTTTAAAGTTTTTTTTTTTTTTTTTTTGCAGTTCATTTTACAAGACAACTTTGTTTCATGGTTAATGCCGTCCTGTAAATTTTAACAATGCGATTTGGGCTCTAAGGCCATATCTGCACTAGACCAGTCTATTCCAGCCAGGTATGCGTCACCTAGGAACGGTTGCTGGTGGGATTGAATAAAGCTGTCTGCACATCAGACAGCCCTTCCCATCCCAGGGCTCAGCACCAGTTTTGAAGTCCCTGACTGGCCCTCGAAGACGGTACTCAACCTTCACAGGCAAAAGTTCCTAACCTTGACACTCCCAGCTAGGGCTGTTTTCGTGGTGCACCGACTTCTAGGATGATTTTGTGGTGGTTCCTCAATGCCACCAAAATGGGCCCTGTTGTATTCCGGACAATAACATGTGTCTGCACATGGCATCCAGGATACCAACACCGATCTGGTTGTGGACCTCTTGAAAAAGCTCCAAGCTTGGGACTGGGATATGGAGCCATTTTGGTGTCCTATGACCTAGTCAGATGTGGACTGGTCGTACTAGGAGGGTTGGCCCTCTGCTAGACCACACTAACACGTGGATAGCAGAGGCCTAGATCGGAACATGTCCCGGTCTACTGCCAGGTGGCAAAGTTCTCAAGCCATTAATGCAGCGGTTCTCAACCTTCCTAATGCCGTGACCCCTTAATGGAGTTCCTCATGTTGTGGAGACCCCCAAACACAGAGCAGCTGGGAAGTGGGAGGGAAGGGCGGCGGGAGACTCATCGCGACCCCTCTGAAAGGGTAATTCGACCCCCAAAGGGGTCCTGACCCCCAGGTTGAGAACCACTGCATTAATGACTTATATTGGCAGATTGGACCTAACCTTCATAGCACTACTGATTTACTGTGTTGATAGTCAGTACTTGCTTCTACACACGGCTATTGGTTCATTAACAGTTTAGGCCTCTCCTACTCTTTGCTGTAGATTAACATAGGGTTCTCTTGGACTATGTTAGCATGATGCTGGGGTGGGTGTCTCGGATAGGGTCTTCTCAGGGATGGCTCCCAGATTTTGGAATAGTGTCCGCCCCCACCCCCCTCCGAGGTGTGTCATGCACCTTCATTTTACATGTTCAGGAAAGCAGTAAATATGTACCTTTTTGCCCTGGTCTTTGGCTAAACGAGAAAGCAGCTTTTCCTCCCTACGTTCAGGCACTGTTCTGGTTTTAGTATGTTCATTTTCATACTTGGTTTTTAATGATGTGACTCTCCCTAAGGCCTTTGGGCATAAATTCCTGCCTTATTCTTTGCTGTACGACAATTCTGACATGCCACCATTTCACATTTTGTTTTGGCCGGGGTGGCAGTAGTTTTAGTGGGAGGGTCTTTGTATGTAGAAGGGTTAAGGTTAGGGTAAAGGTTAGGGTGGGGCAGAAAATCAAGGCAACAGCTTCATTGAAACAAGCCAACAACCAAGTATCGAATACATTTTCTGAACTTTAAATTGTGGTGGCAGATTCCCCCCACCCCATTTGCAGAATGTCTCCAATGTAAAGAACCCATTGGTGGCACCCTGAAGTGTGGTGCAGCCCCAGAAATGGCATGAACTGGCACAAGATGGGCATGTACCGGTTCATCCGCATTCTCTGAAGGCATAGTGAATTCCATTTTGGCCTGACTGAGACTAGATCAGATCGAAGAAGGACTTGCTGCCGCACTGTTGATCCAAAAAAGCATCTGTCAACTGAGGGCATTTTTGATGTTCCCTTATAATAATAATAATAATAATAATAATAATAATAATAATAATAATAATAATAATAATAATAATAATAATAATAATAATAATAATAATAATAATAATAATAATAATAATAATAATAATAATAATATTATTATTATTATTATTATTATTATTATTATTATTATTATTATTATTATTATTATTATTATTATTATTATTATTATTATTTGTATACCGCCCTATAGCAAACCAATCCGGGCGGTTAACAACAGTAAAATGTAAAATATAACAATTAAAAACACCTTATCCCTCCCCTCCTTAAGACAGTATTAAACAGTATAACATATTAAAACACAATATCAATGCATAAACAATAATTTAAAAACTAAAAACCCTGATGTCCCTCTGTTGATCCTCAACCATCACTAAGATGGGGCCACGGGAGGAATCAGGGAATCTGGGCCGGAATGGTTAATCTGGAAAGGCCTGCCGGAAGAGATTCGTCTTGACCGCCTTTTTAAAGCTGTCTAATGATGTTATCTGACGGATCTCATCTGGCAGGTCGTTCCAGAGTTTGGGGGCGACAGCAGAGAACGCCCTCTGGGAGGTCGCCGCAAGCCTAGATTTTAGAGGTTGCAGTAAGTTCCTCCCAGATGACCGGAGAGTGCGGGGAGGATTGTACGGGAGGAGGCGGTCCCTGAGATAGCTTGGACCCAAGCCATTTAAGGCTTTAAAGGTGATAACCAACACCTTGTACTGGGCCCGGAAGCTGATAGGCAGCCAGTGGAGGGACCTCAAAACGGGAGTGATGTGGTCCCTCCTAGATGTTCCTGAGACAAGCCTGGCTGCCATGTTTTGAACCAGCTGTAATTTCCGAGTCAAGCACAGGGGTAGCCCCATGTAGAGTGCATTACAGAAGTCAAGGCGTGAGGTTACCAGCGCGTGCACAACAGTCTCGAGATCCTTTACTTCCAGAAAAGGGCGCAGCTGGCGTATCAGCCGATGCTGATAACAGGCACTCCTGACCGTCGCATTTACCTGATTTGTCATGAGGAGCGACGAGTCAAGGAGGACCCCCAGACTGCGAACACAGTCACTGGAGGAGAGTGTGACCCCATCCAGGACTGGAGGTTGCAACCCAATTCTTGGTTTCGGGGCCGCTACCATGAGCACCTCCGTCTTGTCTGGATTCAGTTTCAGTCTGTTTTTCCTCATCCAGCCCATTACCGCCTGAAGACATTCATTGAGAGAAGAGATGCCATTGGAATTTGAGGCCGACGAACGAGACACGGAGAAATAGATTTGGGTGTCATCAGCGTACTGATAACACCCAGCACCATGACTCCGTATTATCTCACCCAGCGGCTTCATATAGATGTTAAATAACATCGGGGACAAAATAGCCCCCTGAGGAACCCCACAAGTGAGGTACCTCTTACTGGAGCTACAGTCCCCGAGCAGCACCCTCTGAGACCTGCCCAAGAGGAAGGACCGGAACCACTGCAAAGCAGTGCCCCCGATACCTAACCCCTTCAGGCGGTCCAAGAGGATGCCGTGATCTATAGTGTCAAAAGCCGCTGAGAGGTCTAAGAGCACCAACAGGGTCACACTCCCCCTGTCAATGCTCAGACGCAGATTGTCGGTCAAGGCAACCATGGCGGTCTCAACCCCAAAGCCTGTCCTAAAGCTGGTTTGAAATGGGTCTAGATAATCGGTTTCATCCAAGACAGCTTGGAGCTGAAGGGCAACTGCCCTCTCGATCACCTCGCTCAAGAATGGCAGCAATGACACTGGCCTATAATTCCTCATATCCAGGGGGTCTAGGGAAGGTTTTTTCAGGAGCGGCCTAACCGCCGCTTCCTTTAAACAAGATGGAACATATCCTTCCCTGAAGGATGCACCGATGATATCCGTGAGGAATCTCATCAATGCATCCCCCCCTGGACGGCCAGTCATGATGGGCAAGGGTCAAGAGGGCAAGTTGTCTTCCTCACCTTACCAAGCAGCTTGTCCACGTCATCAGTACTCACAGACTGGAACTGATCCAGTATGACTACATCGGTGGAGTCACTGGATGCCTCGCCTATCGACTCTGTTTCAACGGTGGCATCTAAGTCAGCTCTTATCTGAGAGATTTTGTCTGCAAAGAAGTTGTTAAACGCGTCACAGCAGGCCGTCGTCGGGTTAAGTAAGGGATTTGGCGCAGGGGGCACCTGCGTCATTTCCCTCACCACCTTAAACAGCTCTGCTGGACGGAACTCTGCAGATGCAATACGTGCAGAGGAGAAGGCTCTCTTCGCTGCACGTATTGCCTCCCGGTAGGAACGAAGAAAGTTCCTATGGCGAGTTCTGTCGGATAAGAGTCGAGTCTTCCGCCACCTGCGCTCTAGCCGTCGTCCAACCCGCTTCATCTTCCTCAGCTCTGGCGTGAACCAGGGCCTCCGATTTGGGGCGGGATGGCAAGGGCGCTTGGGAGCAATCGTGTTGATAGCCCTGGTAAGATCGGTGTTCCAAGTATTGACCAGAGCATCGACAGGATCACCGGCATTCCCAACCATTAAGCCCTCTAAGGCTGTCTGGAATCCAATGGGCTCCATCAGCCTTCGAGCGGACCATTCTAGTGGGTCCGCCACCCCCGGTGGGGCAGATATTGGCTCTAAGTTTCGTCTTGACCAGGAAATGATCCGTCCATGACAATGTGGAGGTACTTACCACCTCCGCCCACGGATATTCCTGTTCCGTACTGAAGACCGCATCGAGTGTATGACCTGCACAATGTGTTGGCCCTGTGACTAATTGGGATAGGGCCATGTTTGTCATGGTCTCCATGAACTCCCGAGCCACACCTGTTAAACTGGTCTCAAGCGGGATGTTGAAGTCCCCCAGAACTAAGAGTCTGGGGGTCTCCAACAACAGCTCAGAGACCAGCTGTGTCAGCTCAGTCAGGGAGTCTGCTAGACAACGGGGTGGCCGGTAGACTAGCAAAATCCCTAGACTATCCCTGGTCTTCAGGCTGAGATACATATACTCGAAATGTACTGTGTTCCGGACAGGTATCCTGGTCAAGGTTAAGGTGTTCTTATAAACCAAGCCACTCCGCCCCCTCGCCCACTTCCCCTCACCTGCTCACTGACAGAGTACCCCAGATTCCATTCCAACAAGCCATTTCTGTATTCTTTCCAAGAAATCTACAGAGATGCGTCCTAGGAGGAACAGTTGAAGGGCCTGGGGATGTTTAGCTTGCAGAAGAGAAGACAAAGAGGACATGATTGTTCTTTCCAAGGGCTGTCGCAGTGCAGAGGGAGCACTCCTATTCTCACTTGCACAAGAAAGGACTGGAAACAACCATATGAAACTTCCTGACAGTAAGGGTAATCAGTCAATGGAACAGGGGTGATTTTATACTTCCCTTCCCATCCACTAGACAGGAAAGGAGCGTGGTTAACCAACGTCGACTAGCGCTCACACTTGGAGTGTTGGTCAAAGTTAACCGTGTCTCCTCCCCCCCTCCCACGATCGAATACTATTTGATTGCATGGCGCGCCTTTTCAGGGTGACACCATTTTGGTTATGGCGCCCTCTATGACTGTGCATGCGTCGGCACTGTGACCATGATGATGATGATCTGCACAGTGGCAACCCTGATGATCTCCTGGTTCAGCAGAGGTGTGAATGCTCCCTGGCTGGATGCAACCAGTAAGTGTGATTGGGGAAGGTTGGGGAGGACATGGAGCACAATTTCATGCTCCATAGGTAGCACATGATTAGGGAGCCTCTGGAAAGGGAGGGGGTGCTTGGAGACTGTAGCAGCCTCCTCCAAGTGCAGATGCCCTTCCACAGAGTTTCCTAATCATGCACTAAGGGCTGTAGTGCAAATTGGCCCCAGGTTTCCACAGGAGGTGCTGAGCTCTCCTTTGCTGGAAGGTCCTCAAGCAAAGACTGGAAAGACATCTTTCCTGGGTGGTCTAATGAATCCTGCACTGAGCAGGAGGTTGGACTCCATGACCCTAGAAGTCCCAACTCTATGGTTCTGTTATTATTTTGGCACATTGTGGAAATGTCTGCCTGGCTGCTCAGGCTGTTGCGACTACGCAGCTCACTGCTGTGGGTGGATTGCACAAGCTGAGTTTCAGATGCCTTTTGTTTTCTCTTTTTTTCCTGAACTGATAAATTAATCTTCTACTGTATGTGTGAATGACGTCAAGCAAAAATGTCATGGAGATCTAAGTTGGTGGAGGAGTGTGCCGGAGCATACAGGCTGGAATTAGTGGGAGTCCAAGGGTGGCACAGAATGGGATTTGCTTGGTAAGAATTCAAATCGAATTAGCCAGAAGGCTTTGATTTAGCCATGGTGTGTGCAAACTGATTTCATTAGTGCCAAGACAAGGTAGATACCAATTTGTTCTGATGCAGCTGCACCTAAATATGGAGGGTGGGGGTTGAATTTCCCACCCCCAATGAAGCCAGGGTACAATGGTGTCCAGTTGCCGACTGCATGAGGAGGGGGTTCTGCTGAGGGAAGGGATAGGGGAGGGGGTTTCTCCCCTGCCAGACACTGAAGAATGAGAGTGAATCCATGTTATAAGTTAACAATGGAAACACAAAAAATCCAAATTCACTGCTGATTAAAAATACCCTGATTTAAATCCGGATTAAATGTCCCAGCGGGGATGCAGCCAAAGATGTACAAGAGGATGAAACCCCAGAGCAATGTGTGGGGCTTGATTAAACCTAAGGCTTAAAAAAAAGCAGTATGTTGTTTCCCAGAGAGTAAGTGGAACAAAATTATAAAGAAAGAGTTTTAGGCCAGTGCTGGCATGAAATAGGGTGTGGAAATGGAATGACATTCCCTGGCCTCTGTTTAGCATTGTTCCCTCTCCTACCTGTTTTCACGAATGGGTGGTTGGAAGACTATACTGGCAGGCTGGCATCCTAGACTGAATGGGCCTGAATGTGAGATGGCTGGTTCAGTCTGTAAGACCTGTCAGAAGCCTTCCTTGTAGTGGAGGTGTGCATGGGCATGCTGGAAAGACCCTGGGTTTAAGCAGAACCAGTTCAGCACATCTATAACTGTTAAGATGCATAGGGATGCCCTCCTGGTGGCACCACCACCCTCCTTGGCAAAAGGGGTGGGCACCTGGGATAGGGGCTTTTCAGTGGTGGTTCCCAGATTGTAGAAAAGTCTCCCTCTTGAGGTATGTCGGGCACCTTCACTCTGTGCCTTCAGAAGAGCAGTGAAGATGCATCTCTTTGCCTTGGCCATTGGCTGAGTAAGGTAACAGCTTTTCCTCCCAACATCTAGGCACTGTTATTGTTTTACGATAGACCCAGTTTGGTCTTGTGATTAGGGAGCCGGACTCTTATCTGGGAATACCGGGTTCGATTCTGCCCTCCCCCATGAAGCCAGCTGGGTGACCTTGGGCTAGTCGCAGGTCTCTTCTGAGCTCTCACAGCCCCACCTACCTCACAGGTTGTCTGTTGTGGGGAGAAGAATAGAAAAGCTTTGTCAGCCGCTTTGAGTCCCATGAAATGGATGAGAAAGGCAGGGTAGAAAAGCCAACTCTTCTTCTTCTCTTAGTATTTTTAATATGTTATGGTTTTAACATGCTCTGGTCATTTTGTATGTTCATTGGTCCTTAACCTTTGGGTGTAGAGCAGAACGAACGGACGGACGGACAGATGGACAAACGAACGAACAAACAAACAAACCAATGTTGTTTGGCACCAAAACAAGGCTGCCTTGCATAGGCTTTGGTTACCCTTTGGTGAGATATTTGAGGCGGAGGCTATACGGCCAGAACCTGGGGACAAGCCAGTATTCAGGATGGGCAGCTCACCTCCCTCCAGCCTGGATTCAGTTACGGAGCCATTAGGTCCTGAAAGGGACAGCCTGGGAACATTATTTTTATGCTGCTTCATGTGTTGGGGTACCTCCAGGCATGAGTAAAACCCTGTGATTGTCCAGGATCTGTACTGAGAAAGCTACACATCTCCATTGTGTTCCCAAGGATATTGAAGGAATATCCTGAACTACCAGTATTATGGGAAATGCAGCAATGATGCCAGGTTTCCCCTTACATGAAGAGCAGATGGAGGTAAGAAGCTGGGATTGGCTCCTGCCGTCTGGCAGGGGCCCTGGACTGAAACTGGATTAAAGCTTAGGTGTGAACCCAGCCTTGTAGTATCATTTGCAAGACAGGGGCTTTTAGAATCTTTAACCTAACCTATGTTATGCTTGCTGGAAAAATGGCACAATATAAATATACAAATATCTATATATCATCTATATATCAATCAATCAATAAGCTTATTTATTTTATTTACTTAAGAAATTTATATCTGGCGTTTCAACAAATGATGCCAGGGTGGGTTACAATAAGAATAAAACATATCAAATATTAAAACAATGAAAAATATAACCAACCCACTCACTCACTCACTCACTCCTTCCCACCCTCCCTCCCAAAGGGGACAGCACCCTGAGGAAGCTATTTAAACAGCAAAAGCCTGGGGGAAAAGATTAGTTTTCATCAGGCACCGAAAACTATACAGTGTAAGTGCCTGGCAAACCTCAAGAGGGAGGCTGTTCCAGAGTCTAGGGGCTACCACAGAAAAGGCCTTTTTGCATGTCCCTGTGCCTATATGTATTTATATGTATGGATATATGGATATGGATACAGATATAGATATAGATATATACAAATACCAATATAACAGATTAGACAAAATATTTGGCATTTTCATAAATACTGTTAGCACTAGTTCCACCCAAAAATAAAAATTAACCCGCCCGGCCAGCCAGTCCTTTTAGGGGTGTGAGGAGTTGCAGTGACATTTTTATTATTTTACTGTTGGATGTGAAAGCAACTTGGCATGGCACAGTACGGATGGTGCGTGTGTGTGCGTGTGTGCCTTTTACATCCGAGGCTCTTTTGGCCCCAAAGAAAGAATTTAGTTTGAGTTGTTTCAGTTGACAAAGGCATGTTGGTGCTAGATATGTACCTCGTATCATTGTCATTGCCTTCTATTTTTAAATCCCAACTGTCAGCCAAATGTAAGTGCAACAGGCCTGAGGGGTGTGTGTGCGGGGGGGTGGGGGGTTGGCCATTGCACTTGCATTAATATTTTGACCATACTGATTTCTTTCAGCCTCTTACTGTTTTTTTTTCTGTTTTCTGTACTGTTTCAAAAAGAAGCATGCTTCTGTGGTGTTAATTTCACGCCTTCGGTCTTCTGCCCTTCAAAAATAAAAACCCCTCATTCAAAATTCTCATGTCCCCTCCTCACTTATGGGTGCCCATTCCATCCCTGCTGCCAATTCTTAAGATGCTTAGTTATCAACAGCCTCTCAAGGAAAGAATTTTAAATGCTTCTGTGACGTCCAGCAGGCCAGGAGGGGTGGAGATGGCTCATGTCTCCTGCCAAGTTGAAACCATCATTATACGAACCCACTCAGAAAACCAATAATATCAAATGTAGTATGCTTTACGTAGCAGCTGGTAGATGATGGGATTGTGGTGCCTTCTCGAATGTTCCCTTCATTCCAAAGCACCCTCTAATTTCCACAGACGAGCAACTTAATCTTTTCTTACCAGGATGTCTAAAAACAACCAGGACTCTAAAGAAGGTTTTCTAAATAGGTTGCAGGTTGTGAAAGGAAATAGCTTGAGCACAACAGACAAAAAAACTGAACCTTCTGAATGAGAAGGTTGACAGAGTCTTATATTTCCAAGGAAACTTGACAGGAAAGCTTCAGAAGGATTCATGAAGGGATTGAAGATTTGGGGAGAGGCCTTCATAAGCTAACCGTTTTGCAGATACCTGTGGGAGTGGAAAACATCCTGCAGTCTAAAGACTGGACCCCCAAAGCACATGTGCTGAGATCTTAAAATGTCTGAAGGCTGAAAGTCAAGATGACTCAAAGTACAGGGAGAGGTTGGACAAAATGGAGAGAAGGTGGTGGACTTCATTCTGAAGGGTGGTTCCTCTTGGTGGAAAGGGGATCCCATTGAATTTCTAGAAAAGGTCACTTCTTCAAGCTTTGTGAATTAATAATTACATGAAATGCATCTTCTTTCTTTTTATCATAGACTAAAGATAAACCAGAAGAGAAAGGTGCAAAAGGAAGGCATGTACCTACTAATAAAGGAATTCAGGGCAACGAGAAGAATTCTTTGGAAGGTATTTAAGATCATCTCACGAAATAATTGTACAAATTTACAGTTTGTGGTTTGAACCTTGGCATATTTGGATAAAAGGGGCATGCAGTTGTTTGGTTAATCTCACTGAACCACCATGGTCCTGTTCCCACTTGGGTTTTGCTGAAAACATTTTGAATTTTCTTTGTGCCCATTAAAAATTGGATTCCGGCAGTTTCCGAGGAGTAAATCGCCAAAAATCACATTAAAATAAAACTTGAAAAAACAGCTCTCACTCCCCTTTTTGCTGTCAAAAAGGTTTATCTTTTTTCCTTTGGGAGAATGGTACAGCAGTATCCTGCTGTCAGTGCAGTACTCACCATCCTGTTCCTAGTAATGCATTTTCATCTACTGGGCAGGTAAGCAAGGCGGTTGCAGCAGCGGCAGCACAGGCAGAAAGAGCTCACCCAACGTCCCACCTCCCCATGCTCCGGGAGCATCTTGGTAGTGGTGGCAGCAGGTGTGAGAGAACCTTGCCTGCCCGCTCGCCTGCCCACTCGCCTGCCCGGCTGTCCTTTTGGCCTTCACCGCTCCTGGGGCATGGGGAGGCGGGACACTGGGCAGCCAGCGAGTGAGCTCTTTTGGCCTGTGCTGCCGCTGCTGCAGCCGCCTTGCTTACCTGCCTGGCGTCCCTCCTCCCCATGCGCCACTTGACTTTTTAAAACTGGAATTTTTAAAAAAGGGAACAGGCAGAATGTGTGTTCCCATCTGATTTACTTTAATTCCAGTTTTTAAAAGTCTTGTGGGATCACGGCCAATGATGTTCTTGCTCCTAGGCTGCAACCTGTGCTTGGCATGCTGTGCCATTCTACATGTGCCATTCTACTGTCTTTACAGCTCAGCAGGTTGGCTGGTTCAGGGCTGAAACAGCTTGGCATGTTTTGGGCAACTGGATGCGCCAAACTGTCTAGTTGGTGGTATATGTTGTAGTATATTCAATTTTAGGCAAAGTAGATCATCTTGCTCCTAGGGGTTCCACCTAGCCAACTCAACCCTAGTTTAAAACATCAGAAACTGTGTTTTGCACACTCTGCTTCCAGGTTGCTTAAAGTCTCCTTTAATTCACAGTTTTTTGTCAAGAGGGCTCCCTTCTTTCCTGGTTCTGTGACTGATCATTTCTAATGAAATTGGCCAATTGGCTGTCTATCTCAAAGACACAAATCGTATTCTAGAAAAATTAGGACCCAGCTACACCTAAATTTTAATCCATCTCCAGAGTAAAAGAATACATCAACAAAGTGGATTGTAATTTTCTTTTCATATTATCAAACCCAAAGGTGAATTTTCTGGGCTAGATAAAATGAAAGAAAAACAATTCATCACTTTGCTGATATAGAGTGCATCCAGGCAGGGCTAAGAATCCAAGCTGAACGTGCAGCAGTGTTTGATTTGACATATGTATTTAAAGAACCTCCACTGTAGCTGTGCATTATACACGTGATAGTCCAGGTTTAAAAAACAATAGTTTCACTGTGAAGTATTGCATTACATTTTTTCAACTATGTGGGTGAACAGCGCTAGAACTCATCTTCACCTGAGAACGTGTGGACTTTGCAGAATGTACTTCATGCTAAGTACACAGGGAGTGTCTAAGCACGTGAACAGAAGAATCTCACTGCTGTGATGTCACAAAAATGCTCAAATTCACAGCATCAACTGTGAGTCTAGATGAACCAGTTTCTTTCCTGAACCACTTTACTCTGGACTATCAGTAAAATATGGGTTTTTAAAGTGATGTCTGGAGGCAGCTGTGTTCTCTCGTTCCGAGAGACGATCAAATGGAGATTAAAACTTAGGTATACCTGAGCCCTAAGACATCTTAACAAGGAATGATTGCGCTGTGTGAGCTGGCTAAGAAAGTTATGCTAAATAAATAAACACTCCAGTGTAGGGATGTGCATGAATATTCAAATGCATTCAAAATTCAAATCAACTGAATTTCAACATTAGAATTCAAATGTGTGATTTGTGCAAAATACCATGGAAAACAGCAAAATGTACAGTCAATTTTCACACAGTCTTTGCAAACTGCATATATGGTCTATATGTTCAATAGGTCTTTGAATTTTTCTGTGAACACAGGAACATGAGCAGATCCCTGCTGGATCAGACCATAGCCCATCTAGTCCAGCATCCTATCTCACATTGTGGCTTCTGGGCATCCCAAGCAGAAAGCAAAGGCAAAACCTTCACCTGGTCTTGAATCCCTTCAGATGGCCTTTGGAGGCCTCCTGCCTGACTCTTCAAACGGAAGATAGTACCTAGACAATTATTCTAGTAGCCTTTGATACACCTGTCTTCAATGAATTTATCTAATCCTTTGCTAAACCCATCTAGATTGGTTCCTGTCACTGCTTCTTCTGGTAGTAAATTCCACAGACCAATGATCCTCTGTATGAAAATAATACTTGTGCGATGGGGGGCGGGGGGGGGGGATTGTATGTGAATATTGCATTTTCCACCTAGATCTGAAATGACACCCCAAATATCACAAAATGCCAAGTGGGAAGTAGGGCATAGTTTACAAGATAAGTTATATTCATAGGCTCCTGGTTTTTTGTGTGTCCTTTTTCTCCTAACTAGGAGACAAAAGGGAGAAAGAGCTGGATGATTGCGATGGAACATGTGAAAAGGTGAACTTGACCAGTGTGGATCTTTCCAAGATTGACTCCCGCCTGTGCATGAAAGAGAAGATGTCCCAGCTTAAAACAACGGAAGCACTGAGCCAAGCAAACATCTCAGAAGGGTGCCAAAAGCAGAAGAAATCTGGTATCGCTGCTGGACTCCAGGACAATGGTCTCTCTTGTCTTAATGGTAGCAATCCAACTGGAGGTCAGAATGTGGCCAAAGCCCCAGGTGTGGAAAATTCTCTGAAGAAGCAAATCAATAGAAAAACTAAACAGAGTGAGAACAGCGCTTCTGGGCTTGGTTATGCTGCTGGGGAGACCGTGCCGTCCAAGTCTGGTGGTGAAGTTATACGGACAAGGTAATGTTCTCATTCAACTTCCCCACCCAAGGGCCTTCCTAGTGGTGGTGTAGAATTCCCAAGCTCAACGGCAACTGACCGTGCTGACTGATGGGAATTCAAGTTCCCAGTCTGGAGTTGATTGGGTTAGGAAAGGCCATCTCATCCTTACCTTTGTCATAATATCTCTTGGTAGCTTTAGTATATTAGAACAAACCTCTGTTTAGTGTGCCCTCCTTCATCCCACAGAGACCAGCTTGATGCTTTTGAAAGGATCTCAAAGGAGTCAGGAATAGGGATGTGCATGAATGTGTTTTTTTGCATTCGAATTTGAGTCGATTCGAAGGTTGAAGCATTTGATTCGAATGCAACAAAAAACAACTAAAATCCGATACATTCAAATCTATTCATTTGAATGTTAGATATGAATTTGAAGATACGAATGTCGACAACATTCATATGTGTTATACGTATCTGCATGCATTTCGCATGCATCCTCTATGCATCCCGTTTTCGTTCTGTATTATATGTGCAAATGCGCTTAGATACATATGATCATATGAATGAATGTTTTGGAACATTTGAACTTCATTTGTTTACATTCAAATGTGAAGATATTCTATTCGAATTTGGATGTCCACATTCAATCGAATTTTGAATGATTAGAACATTCATGCACATCCCAAGTTAGGAACAGCCTCCTTTGCTATTAGCGCCCACCATTTTTTAGACCTAGTTTCTGTGATAACCAGTGAGCCAGAAGGGCAGTCAGAGACTGTGATTGTGTTGACTGCTGCTCTGTTTTTGAACTAAGCAAACTGCATTTTGGTCTGCAGCAGAAAGGCAGATTGCCAACTGCCATGCTGTTACCCCATGGGTGCGGATTTGCTGTATGGGTAAGACAGGTCAAATCGTGGCCTTTCATATGTTCACAACTCTCATGCATCCAAAGAGTCCAATGGTAATTGCAGTTCTACACCTGGGGGGCTTTGATCTGGGTGAGAGTGTCAGACTATGCCAAAAGACCAAATGGGTCAACAAACGAACAGATGATAGCTATTTGACTTCTCCTGAAAGGAGCAATTTATCTTCATCCTCTTTAATGTACTCTTGGTGGGTCAGTGCAAGGGGCATTTGGATGCCCCCTTACCACCATGGTGACTCCACAATTTTGTGTTACAATCCAACTTCTGGTTTATTGCTGGCTAGAGCCAGTTAAGAACTTTGTGTTTGAGCAGAGATGACCAAGACAGCATGGAGTTCTGGTTTGGAGCTCCATGAATTTCTCCGATGCCCTCCAACTCATGAGCCAACAAACAGGAAGGGTGGCTCCATGCAGGTCCCATAAGGTGCTTCTTCTGGATGGAGTTTAAGACACAGGCAACGCATTTTCAATTTTCCCCCTTTAGCCATGAAGCTTATCGCCTCTTCCCAATCCTCCTCATTGTACCAGATAAGTAAGAGTGATCACTCCTAACAGGACATGTTAGGAGGAGAAGGAAAGGAGCATTGACATTTCTGTTTTCTCAGGAGAAAAGGCTATCAGATGGGAGCAGATTCTTGGCCTGGGTGCATGCCATCCTGGCCTGACCACATCTAAGTACTGTGGGCATAGGTTGCCCTTGTCAAATAGGTTTTCCCAGACTACCTTTATCAAAACTTCCTTCCTTCCTTCCTTCCTTCCTTCCTTCCTTCCTTCCTTCCTTCCTTCCTTCCTTCCTTCCTTCCTTCCTTCCACAGTCTTGCTACTGCTTGTAATAATAATAATAATATAATAATAATAATATTTATTTGTATACCGCCCTGTGGCGAACCAATCCAGGCGGTTGACAACAATAAATATAAAAACATGATATAAGAATAAAACATTATGGTCCCTCCCCCCCTTAAAAAGTATTAAACAATATAACAAATTAAAATACAGTATCAAAAATATAAGACAAAATATAAAACATAATTAAATGGGCTAACAGCCCTAATATCCCTCCGGAGCTCCTCAACCAACATTTATTATGGGTCCACGAGGGGGATGAGGGGGTCAGGAAGCCCGAGCCGGGATGGTTTATCTGGGGAAAATTAATCTGGAAAGGCCTGCCGGAAGAGAGCCGTCTTGACAGCTTTTTTAAAGCTGTCTAGTGATGTCAACTGACGGATCTCATCCGGCAGGTCGTTCCAGAGTTTGGGGGCGACAGCAGAGAACGCCCTCTGGGAGGTCGCCGCAAGCCTGGATTTTACAGGCTGCAGTAAATTCCTCCCAGAGGAGCAGAGAGCGCGGGGAGGATTGTACGCGAGAAGGCGGTCCCTGAGATAGCTTGGACCCAAGCCATTTAGGGCTTTAAAGGTAATAACCAACACCTTGTACCGGGACCGGAAGCTAATAGGCAGCCAGTGTAAGGACCTAAGAACCGGAGTAATGTGGTCCCTCCTAGATGTACCGGAAACAAGCCTGGCTGCCATATTTTGTACCAGCTGAAGCTTCCGAACCAAGTACAGGGATACAGGCCTGGTCCACCAGTGCTTCAATATCCCAAGTTCTATTTTAATTCCAATTATTCATTTTTTATGGATGGTGCCGCTTAGATGACATCAGCAATGATAGAATGTAGCTGAACATCAGAATCAAAAGCCATGGTAAAGACCCTGGTCATGCTAGTGGTTTAGGATGACCTCAGGTCATCTTCAGGTTGTGTTACATTATTTTTATTCAATTCGTTTTCCAAGCTGGCCTACCCCCGTTAGATTCTTTTAACCAGCGTCCTCAATTTTGGAGGACTCAGACTGTCCAGGCATGCCAGGACGTCTTTGCTTTCTCAGTATGAGCGGGGGGACCGGCTAAAGGAGGCTGTGGTGTGTGGGGTCCAGTCTTTTGTTTCAGCCAATGTACATGTGTGGAGTTTGTGAGGCTCTTCCCCTTCTCTCTTCAGTTTATGTAAATGATTCCTTTATGTAATATTTTTCCACAATTATTTTTTAAAAATTAATTGCATGGAGAAGAAAACCACATAAAACAGGAAGGGGGCATGGAGGTGGGGAAGCAGGCTTAAAAAAGAACAGCAAACACACACCTTCACCTCCCTTGGGTGACACAATGGCATCCAATCAGAAAGAAGATAGATTTAACACAACAAAAGGCGTGGAGAGCCAAATGTTCTGTGGGAGAGGCTCAGATCAATCGTGGAGAAAAGTATGAGTGATACAGCCCAAAGCAAGGACAGCCTGAGGATGACCTATAACGATCTAGGTGTGAACAGAGCTGGTATTAATGAATAGGACTTCGTGTGTTAGACTGGTGTGACCAAGGCCACAATGTTGGGGGGTAACTGTTCTTCCCTATCTCCTTTCCCATGGTTCAGTGGACAGATTCCTCTGCTTTCCTTTGGAAACCTGATCCTCATGACTTGTTCTGGATCCAAAGGAATGTGGTGCCATTTTCTATTTCTGTGGACCCTGGGGACGTTGGGACTTGTTTTTCTCAATCAAAAGCCCTCTGGGGAAGTTCTGAACTGATTAGTGTTTCATAAACAGCTTAAGATGTGGCATGTGGATCTGTCATCCAAAGCAAAACAATGGAACAAAAATTCCGTTGGTGGATACATCTCAAGTACCATGCTGGATCCGGGCCTAAACATTTCTTTTTAGCTGTTCCCTTGCATTACGAATTTCTACACAATGTGGTGGTAGATCCCAGCTGTTCTGCTTCCTATGTTCTGTTTGCAAACTTCTACAATGCATTTCAGTGTTCCTTGACAAAAGAACCTCAAGGTGGCTTAGCAGAATATTACTCTGTACTTTGTATTCAAAATAGCTTTAGCCTTTTCATGTTGACTTCCCTTGTATAACTTTTTTAAAAACTAATTTTGCTTTTCCATTGTTGGTAAAATGTGACTTTGTTTGCTGAATGCATTCTTGGAAGCTTCTGGAAATGTAGTTTGGCCTCTGAAGTGCCATGGACTTTCCCCTTCTTCGCATGTGTCATTTCTCCTTATATTTCATCAGTCTAAAAGAGGGGAAGTGATGTGAACAGAGAGACTTTTTGCACTTAGCCCTTGCAAATGGCCCACAGATGCTCTGGCGTGGAGCATTCGTACAGCATGGAGCTGCTTTAGTCTCAGAGAAACTCTAAGTTTGCAGAATTGTTCCTGCTCTTCTGTACCTGTGGAGCATCCTGCCTGTTTTACCTGGAGGCAGCACCTGGACATCCAGTCTAGTAGCCATTGATACACTAGAGGCCTATTTGCACTTAGGCCGGTAGTCAACAATTATTGAACTTCTGGTAAAGAGCATCCACACATGGAGTAGGCTGTTACAGCCTCCAAGCATGCCTCCCCTCCCCAGAAGTTCACTAATTGTTGATTAGGTGTGGAGCATTAAATTGTGCTCCACACTTTTACCAATGTTGACCAGAAACTTCCCTGAAGCATCCAGTGGTGTGACCATTTGCTCTTCTTCCAGTTGTCTGCGGGGGGGCGGGGAGGGAAGCGGTGTCTGTGCAGGCAGGGTGGTGTTGGCAGCCATGATTGATCTCTGACCTCTGACGTGACCAGGTCACCAATCCCCAGGAGTGGCATCTAGTCATTGAGTCATGAGAGGAGCCTTTGATAAGCAAATGATGCTGACGAGATCGGCCACAATATGGTCATCTGCTCAAACAAACCCCTCTGCATTGGCATCCAAGCTTGTCATGAAACGGCCAATTGTGGCAGCAAGGAGGTGGAACTTCCAGCTTCAGATGCAGCAGCTCAGGCTGGGAAACAGGAGGACCATTCGCACTTCTGGCCAATAATGGACGCTTTGGGGAAGCTTTCCTCATGACAAGTGCGAATGGTCCACCTTTACCAGAAGTTTACCAACCCTAGTTCATGGCAGCCTAATCAGCTTAGTGCAGGAAGACCCCAGGCCTCCATAAAAGTATCTAATCCTTACTTTGCTTCACTTTTGTCTAAGACAGCATTGATTTATATATCTCCCTAGCATTTCTCAGCAGAACACATAGGCCTGCAGTGAGACAGAAAGCAGAAGTAAATAGAACTGTGCTATTTTCTACACCATGGCATTGCTGACAATGGTTTCAGTTTCCTGCAAAAGGCAAATTAGGTGAGGGGAGTTCTTTCATAATCTGGCATTTAAACTGATTCCCTCAATAAATAAAAGTATTTCTTAGCTGTGGAAAGCCTGTGGTTAGGGGGCGCAGCAATGATCAAAGTCTACTTGCTTTCCTTAACATAATTTTTCCTGTGATGGCAGTCTGGAGGAACCTTTACCCTTCTGGTCATCATGTGTGTTTGCTGTGCCATTTTGGCCTGATTGGAGCTGCCGCCCAGCAACATTTGAGAGACGAAGGGCCTGCTCACGTTGACCTTCTAGGGGGCTCTGAGCTGGTGAGACCCATTCATACTAGGGAGCTGCAGAGGCTCCCCCAGAGCCATCCAGTGATGAACTGCTAAATTGTAGCCCATGTGTTTACCAGGAGTGGCTATCTCGCTTCTGCGGAAAATTCGCACTTCGCTTCCTGTCTGTGGGAATCAAAGGGCAGACTTGCCCACGCGTGGACTAAGCATTTGCATTTCCAAATGCTTGATCCAGGTGAACCCTCCCCAACATGATCAGATGCTACAGATGTGAACGAAGGGGGATTTTTGCATTTGTAGTTGGTTGAATAGATCCCCTTTGAACATGGTAGCATTCCATTTGTTACAAATGTATTCGTATGAATTCATATGAATATCCGATATGAATGCATACTGTATATATCCGATATGTATCTGATACAGTATCCAATATGTATCCCATAACATATCTGCTCTCAAAGCATCAAGTCCTTCCTGAATCCACTTTGAATCCGCTCTCAATCCATGCCGAACGCACCCCGGATCCATTGCAGATGTGACTGGCACAGCCACTTTCCCACCTCCCCAGGTTCATGAATGTTCCAAAACATTCATGCAAATACAAATGTCGATGTAGGAATGTCATAACATTCAATTCATATATGAATGTCCAAATTTGTACGAATATCATATGTTATGAATATTCGTGCACTTCCCTCCAGGCACTTACTTGAGGCATGGACAGGTGTCCGGGTGCTGCCATTTTGCAGCCCTGATGCTGACGCCAGCATGTGTGCACTGGCGCTGTCACCGGGGCGACTCTGATGCACTGCACATGTGTACTTGGACAGTGTGTCATGCATGGTACATCGCTGGACCTCCCACACATCTTCCAAACCAGAAGATGTGCAAAGGGAGCATCCAGATTCTTACCGGCTCTGGTGCTAGTTAAGGTAGGTGCAGGTGTGGTGTGGGTTTATCCTGCACCACACATAGCTGCAGGGTACCTTCTGGACGGAAGGAGCTGTTTCTGGTTTGGCAACAGCTCCTTCAAGTGCAGATGCCCCGGCATCTCTGAGCTGCCTGTGTGGCAACTAGTGGGCAAAGTGTGGAAAGGCACTGGTCTCTGTGTCCACATCCTCTTTTGACTATGGTGTGGTGAGTTGGCATAGTGGCTCTGCAGTCATACACAGCATCTGGATCATGGGCCTGTCATGCCAATGCTTCACAACTAGGGATGTGCACAGATTTCTTTTTTGGGGGGGAGGGGTGTATTTGATCTGTGTCAAATTGAATGCAAGAAAAATTGTATTTGTTTGAATAGCTCTCCTTCGAATGTGGTAGGATTCATATTCAATACCAATGTTCAATCCTGTATGAATCCTATACGAATGCATACAAATAGCATACAAACCCATGCGAATCCCATGCAAAGCTTCATACAGATCTTTCAAATAATTCAATTCAAATCCGAATGTCAGTCTTCGAGTGTGCCAACATCTGATTCAAATGCAAAATTCATAGAAATTTGGCCGAACATCTGGATTCGGCCAAATTAGTACCAATTTTAAATGTTACGAATATTCATGCTCGTCTCTATTCACAACCTGGTGATTTCCAGACTTTTGAAATTCACCCCTCTGCAAAACCTCGGCAGCCTTCCCAACAGCATTTAGCTTCCAAGATGCCAAATCCTGTTTTACATTTTACGGAACAGGGTCATGGGGGGTGTGGGGCACAGGGGTGCCGCAGCTGGGAAAGACATGTTTTTTCTGAGATATACAACTAGGAAAAAATGCTTTAAAGCAAAGAAGATCAACAAATTTTTTAATAATGCTAATCAATACAGTCACTCCTCCTACCATGCAGCTTTGCTTTTACCTGGTCTGTGCAGGGATGTTTAATACAAAAATTATGCTAGAGTAATAAAGGTTGTTACGGCCACAAGATGTCACTAGAAGACTACGGACATACCATGGAGTTCACCGAGAGCGAAACCACTGCATTGTGTAAAGGATGGCTCTACTACCTGTTTTCCAGGTTGGCGGAGCAGACCGAACTTGCAGTTCAAAATGTCTGGACCACTGTAGAGATGGGCACCTTGCCTTGTCACCTTCACGGTTTATACAAATTGCAAAGGTTCAAAACTTCACATTCAAATCAGATATTGGCTATATTCGAAGGCTGACCTTTGCATGCCAAGTGTGACTTTGTTTGAAGCTTCAGAGTGGATTTGGAAGAGATTTGGAGGTGCAGCAGGTGGCGGCAGGGGTTCAAAGCAAATTTGACACCTGGCACATTCAAAGCGGGCCATTTGCATGAATGTGAAGTTCTGTCCAATTCAGTTCGATGTGCAGTGAATGTGTGTGTGTGGGGGGGGGGGAGAATCATGCATATCCCTAGACCACAAAACTGTTCCTCCTGGCCAATGACATTCTTCCATTTGGAACAAATTCTAGTGTAACTATTATTATGTCTTCTCAAGTGCCTAATAATTGCTTTGTAGGCTTTCAATCAACATGCAAATGAGTGATGCTCAAGAAAAGCTGGGATGGTACAAAGGAGGAAGTGTTGGAATCCATGGAAGCAAAAGTGCTGGAGCATCAGCTCTGCAGTCTCCACCTTTAGCAGGTGACAGAGCAAAGCATTTGCCAAATGTGTGCAGAGCTAAGGAGGTCTTCAAGAGTACCAGGACTGAAACTGCCAAAGAATTCAAAGCCACAGAACCATTCAACCAGCAAGACGGTCAAGTGCTCAAACCGTCGAGTCCATCGCTGCCCCTTCCAAAGGCCGAAGGGAAAACAGAGATCAAAAGTAAGACTGTATCATGCCAGAATTCAGTTCCAAAGGGGTCTGGGAGAGATCCAGGAAGCAAAGCAAAGAGTCCTAAAGAGGCAATGAAACTAACAAAAGACTCTGTGACTGATGGAAAATCAGAATGTGGAGAATCGAGCAGCATTTCTGTAGGGAGGCAGGAGAGAAGACCAAGCCAGGTTGTGGGAAAATCAACTGAACATATTCCATTACTAGGAGCTGGTAAAGTGGAAGAGCTTGTTATTGGTAAGTATTACCCACCCAGCCACCCAGCCACCCAGCCACCCAGCCACCCAGCCACCCAGCCACCCAGCCACCCAGCCACCCATCCATCCATCCATCCATCCATCCATCCATCCATCCATCCATCCATCCATCCATCCATCCATCCATCCATCCATCCCCTCTGAATCAAACCTAGGGATTGCAAGATATGAGTTACAAGGATTGCAAAGGCATTTTGTAAATATGCATTGCGTACTTATTTTGTAAATGTTTGCAAGTATTGTAGGGTATTACCTGTCATATAAAACTCATTCATTTTTCAAAAATATTTCTCCTAACATCTTCCTGTGCCTATTTTTAAAATTCCTTTTTCCTCGTATCTCAATGCATCTTATTTGTCAGACAGCAAGGGACAATGAAAGATCTAGAGCTTCATTCAGACGGTGCTTACTTGTTCTGCATGATTTGGATAATCTGGAGTAAAGAACATCCTGACACATCTTTTGGATTGTCCAAATAATTCAGATTAAGCAAATTCTATCTGTATGAAGCTTAATTCAGGACTTTATTGGGAATGCGGCAAGTATGTCAGGCTTTCCCAATACAGTGCTGGGAAAACTGTGGGTTTTACCCCACATCTAGAGGTACTCTCATTCAGTTTTCACATTCGTTCTAAGGAGGTACAAATTTTGCTCCAGCTGGATGTATTGGTAACAAGCGATAATGTGCAATATTGTCCTCCGGCATGATCAGAGAGTGTCAGAGTGCTGATTCCAGAGCTGTCGTGCATCTGGATATTCTGCCAATGCCCAATACCTGGAAGTGTGCATCACTACCTCCACACATCCACAGTTATGTTTCAGCTGCCATGCATGTGCGGTGGGTGGCATGACAATGGTGGCTCTGTAGGTGAGTAAACAAACTGTTCTACAATACTTGATGGCAGCAATAGTTTTTAGCGCATTTTAGGGGGGATACAGGAAAGCTATGGTTGGGTTGACACAGATATGTTTGACAACCCAGCCCATAACGGCACTTTATTCCCCCCATCTGGACAGGCCTAACTTTTATAATGTGAAGTCAGTGAATTATCTCCCATTGTAAGTCTGGATTGTACAGCTGCAGATCACCACTGGTGGGGCTTCAAATGGACTGAACATCTGGGTGGCCAGAAGAGAAAAGAAAGACAAGTTTCCTGTGGTATTAATTATTATGGCATTGCATTTGTGATGCTTTTGCTACTAGAGATCTGCACAGATATTCAAAACATTAGAAATTTGTTCATATTCAGACATTTGAATTTGAATCAAATGTCTATAAATTCAAATTTAAACATTCAAATGAATTTTGAATTTTTGAATCTATTCCTTCAAATTATTCTGACATTCGTATCTGTATGGATACGCACATGATGTGTACTTGCCTGTACGCATCATTCCGGCATCCGTACGCGCTTGTACGGATCTGTACAGGATGCAAATGGGATGCATACGGGATGTGTATGGGATGTGTATGGGCACATATGAGTATTGTCGACATTAATATGTGCAAATTCGAATTGAAAATTCAAATGAATAGATTCAAATTTACTCAATGTGAATCGAAGGTGAGTAAATTCAAATTTTAAAGATTTGAATCGAATTGAATTTTTGGATATTCAATTCGAATCAAATCAAATCCTCAAAATTGCATTAGTGCACACCCCTATTTGCCACTTGCAAAGGCAATGTTGTGGATGTGAAAAATCAAGCAGCAAGAAGAAACAGTGTGATGGTGACTTATTTCTCTTCCAGACGATAGCCCTCCCCCACCTGCCCCTTTTGAACACCGTATCGTGACCATCAAGCAAACAGAACTAACGGCCTGCTATTCTGTGTGCCATCATGAAGTCTTGGGAGGGTAAGTCACTGACTGTCACAAGCACAGATAGGACCACAGAACAGCTAGAAGAGGCCGCAAAGCAGAGGAGGCTCTCCTTGCAACATACTGAGCAGACCACTAACAAATTAGTTCCATATTAGCACTCTTTGCACAGTAGAAGCATGCCTTTACCAAGCCTGCCACTATCCCTACCACAGAACCATTGCATCCTGGGAATTTCAGTTTCACAGTCAAGGCACTATGAGGCCCAATGTGGGAAATAATAGTGCCATCATGTCTGCACTGTGATAGGGTCACCACATGTATCGGATACAACCTCGCTATGGCTCCATGGTATCCCCCTAAAAAGCATGATAACCTATTGCTGGAAAACTCAGTAGTGGTGGTGGGTCTTCCAGCAATAGTGCTTTTAGTTGCCTTTCCGGAGGGAGACGCCATTTTTTACGTCCACTGCCGGTTTCATCTTTTGTGCCTGCGTGGCAGACAGAGCCATGAGGGTGGTTCTGTCCAGAATGGTAAAGAAAAAGCACTATAGCTGGAAATCTACAACCAGCACTGGTTTTCCAGCAATAATTTCTAGTAGGGATGTGCACAGATGCAATTTTCAGCATTCAGTTCGTAAAGAATCATGTGTCCAAACATTTGTATTTGTACAAATGTGGAATTTCGAATGTCCGAACATTCAATTCTATATGAATGTATCCATACGTATTTGTTCGAATACTCGATATGTACAGATGTGTATTTGATAATACACATCCATACGCATCAGTACGCATCCTGTACGTATGCCGTATTCATTCCGTACATATCCGTATGGGATGCGTACTGATATGCACAGGATGCGTACATATCCGTAACATTAAACAAATATCTGAACTATTTGCTTGAATGTCCGAAACATTTGTATTCATGTGAATGCTAATGTAGAAATGTCCTTTCATTCGATTCATTTACGAATGTCCAAATTTCTGAAAATTTGTACGAATAACGAATGGTACGAATGTTCATGCATAGTTTCTAGCACTTTTTAGAGGGAAAATAGGGGGTCAATGGTGGGTTGCCACAGATACATGATGGCACTATGTTCCCTCTGCGTGGATATGGCCCAAGACATTTCAGAGACCGACAGGACCTTGCATCACCTATGCAGCAGGTTGGATAGCTATTGGCTTTATAATTTAGAAAGGGATACATTTAGCCCAGAAGTATCAGCTGTAAATGAGGTTTTCTAGTCCATTGCTGAAGGTCGGCTGTCAAGACGTCCACAGTTACAGCACCACATGGAACCCATAGTTGGGTCCCCATTCCATTGTGCAATGGAGCAATATAAATGGGGTGTAATCTTTTAACATAAGCACCAAGCAACTGGCTGGAAATATCAAACTTAATCCTTCCTAAGCTGGGGGAAAGAGGAGCTCCTGGACTTCTTTGACCTCCCAATGCCATTCTCTTTTGTACTGGGGTTATTTTTAATGCAGGATAAGAATAGATTGCCTCTGCAGGCGTCCGTTGAAAGTGATCCCTTTTGCTGTGAAAACCGTTCATTATCTTGTGTCCTTTGTCCATCCACAGGGGGCGTTTTGGTCAAGTTCACAAGTGTACAGAAAAGTCAACGGGCCTCTGCCTTGCTGCAAAGATCATCAAAGCAAAAGCAGCCAAGGAAAGGGTAATTATATCCTCTTAAAAGCGAAGGAAGGCAAACAAAGCCAGAAGCAATGTGTTCCCATTTGTTCCATTCAAGATCCTAAACAAAATACCTTTTGAGCAGGACATCCTGACATTACCCTGGCCAGTTTGGTCTAGTGGTTAAGGAGCCAGATTCTTATCTGGGAATACCGGGTTCAATTCTGCCCTCCCCCATAAAGCCAGCTGGGTGACCTTGGGCTAGTCACAGCTCTCTGCTGAGCTCTCACAGCCCCACCCACCTCACAGGGTGTTCTGTTGTGGAGAGAAGACTAGAAAAGCTTTGTCAGACGAAGTGGGGTAGAAAAGCCAACTCTTCTCCTTTTCAGCTGTCCCTTCGTTGACAGGAATATTGCACTTGCTCCATTTTCACTATAGGATGTTTTTAGGTTGTTATTTATTTATTTGAATTTTTATCCTGCCCTATACCCAAAGGTCTCAGGGTGGGTTACAACACTAAAAACTAAGAATAAAATTAACTTATTAAAGCCACAACAGTGCCTTAATGTGAGGAAGAAAATCTGTTTCCTTGTTTAGCCAAAGGCCAGGCCAAAGAGATGTGCCTTCAAAGCTCTCCTGAACATGGAAAGTGAAGGTGCCTGATGCACCTCAGGAGGGAGACTGTTCCAAAATCTGGGAGCCACCACTGAAAAGGCCCAATCCTGGATGCCCACCCCTTTTGCTACTGAGGGTGGTGGTACCACCAGGAGAGCCTCTTGTCTATTTTTAAACTCTATTTTGGTACTTGTGCAGAACTTCTGATCTCCTAAGAAGTTTCAGGCGTGTACCCAGGCTTCAGTTCTGTCAGTGCTGATAGCTGTGTTTGCTGTTAGGAGGAGTGTTTTATTCATAGGGGCAATCATTATTTTCATAGGGGCAATCATTATTTGCAAGCTTTGGACCAACTGTCCCCTTCATATCATGTTGGTTTTTCTTCTGAAAATTACCATTATGCAAACTGTCTTAGTGAAAACAATCCCTTCCCATAACTGCTGGTTTTGCATTACTGGCTGTAACTTGTGTAGTGTTTCACATTAGTCAAGAGCAGTCACATTTTTGCAACAATGCAAAAGTGAAAACATTGTGTGTTATCTGGAGTAATTGCTATGGTTGGCTAACTTTCCTAAGGGAGTGGGAGAGGAACAGGTTTTCCTTAGGAAACCATGCTTGGATCTTTCTGAAAGGTGTTTTGATCTGCAGGAGAGATGCTTTCCATCACCTTAGGCCTTTTCGCACTAGGGGTTTTTGAACAAGCAGAAAACACATGGGGATGCAGCATACACACTGGCGGGACGGCTAAGCCGTCCCAGTCTGTCCCCAAGTGCTCTCCGCACGTTCGAGATGTAGAGCACTTAAAAGTACTCTACATCCGTCTCCGCGCGTTCCAAGCATCCCCGGCCATCCAGGGAGGGAAGCATTCACACACGCTTCCCTCCCTGACAGCTGCGGGCATGCCTCACCGCCACCATTGGCCGAAAATTGGCCGAACTGGTGGCAGGAGCAGTGATAATCATTCACCTTGCCGGGCCTAGGTTCCCAACGCGCAGGCACGCCGACCCTGGTAGATGGGACGCACAGGCCCCATCTGCCGGGAGCGCGCACACCTGCGCGATGGGGACCCCAGCCCGGCAAGGTGAGTGACATCCTTGTGTGTGGGGAGATGGCTCACTCCTGGCTCCTGCAGGAGTCGGGGCAACACTGAGATTGGCTTCCCCTCACCCCTTTCTGGAGTGGGATGAGGCCGATCTGCCACTGTGTATGGGCCAGGGGCTGTGGTACCCTTTGGTAGACCAGACCCTGTGGGTCCAGTTTACCAAGGTCCCCCATCCCCTGGCCAACCGTGGCAGATTGCGAGCCTCTGCAGGGTCAAGAGCCCCCCTGGCACCCCCACCCCGGGGCCCGGGGATGCACCCAGGGGCAGCCTGTCCAATCAAAAGCCACACTATGGACACTCCCGGTGACCCTGGCTCATTCCGAGCCGGGACAGCAAGGAGGTAAGTGCTGCGTGCGCGTGGGCACATCCCCGGGTCTGGGATGGGGGTGTCAGGGGGGCTCTGCGGGGCTGAGCTGCCTCGATCCAGGTAGTTCAACCCCTGCAGAGGCTCACGATGTGCCACAGTTGGCTGGAAGAGGTGGGACACCAGTAAACTGGACCAACGTGGGTCCAGTCTACCAAGGGGTCCCACAGCCCCGGCCCCTAGGCAGCTGGCCACAGGCCCCGGGGGGGGGTGTGCCCAGGTGGGTTCATGCCAGCTGTACAGGACCCGATTAGGTCCTGTACAGCTGGCAGGAACCAGGGAAAGCCACCTGACAGGGCTTCCCACCCCTGGGTTCTCCCACCCAATGGTGGCCACACCTGGCGGAGGCATCCCCGCCCCTGGCCGGCCTTTCCCGGCTAAGTTACTTTGGGACACTTTGAGCATTCGCACATAGGCAGGCAGGAATGCGTGTAAACACGTTTCTGCCTGCCTGTGTGTGAATGGGTAGAGCGTCCTGAAGTGACTTAGCCGAAGATCCGGCTGTAATGTGAAAAGGTCTCTTGTCTCCACTTCAGAATGGTGTGGCTATCTCTGATTGTGAAAGAAATGAGTTCTTTAGGGAAAAAAAATCCTAAATGAAAAAATACATCTTAATTAAAGGTATACAGTAGTGATGTCTGTTGTACCTTCAGAGAAGAAGCTATTCCACAACCAGAGGTGCCACCACAAAGGAGGGCTCTTTGCACTTTGAGATGCCTTGACTACAATTTTTTCTACCCATTAAAATGTTGATAGACCAATGCTGATGCTAACCATGGTCTTCATCTCTAATATTTCAGGAGGAGGTGAAAAATGAGATAAATATCATGAACCAACTCAACCATGTGAACTTGATCCAGCTCTATGATGCCTTTGAGTCCAAGAACAATCTTACCCTGATCATGGAATAGTGAGTCACAGTGTGCCTTTGACTTTACTGAGGTGGGGGCATCAGTGGGTCAGGGTCAATCTGGCGAATTGCCTGCTCCACTGGATGACTTCTAGATCCTGCTAACAGGTGTCCTCTGTTTCTGTGGTGTTAGTGTGGATGGTGGGGAACTGTTTGACCGGATCACAGATGAAAGCTATAATCTTACCGAATTGGACGCCATCCTTTTTACAAAGCAAATATGTGAAGGAATCCGTTACCTGCATCAACAATACATCCTGCATTTAGACCTAAAGGTAATGGAAATATATGTCTCATTTTCAGCATGTTCCTTATTTATCTTATGTTCTTATAGAGGTAGTAACAGCTACCAGTCTAGATGGCTTTAAGGTAGAGTTAGACAAATTTATGGATGACAGATGTATCAGTGGCTACTAGAATGAATGCCTAAGTACATCTTTCAGGCTGGGCGGGAAAGCAGGATGCCTCTTAAGGCCATTTGCTGGGATTCGAGAGCAGGAAAAGGTTTGTCTTTGTTTCTGCTTGAGATGCCCATGAGCATTTGGTGGGCCATCATGTGCAACGAGATGCTGGACTAGATGGCTGTGGCCTGATCCTGCAAGGCTTCTCTTATGTTCTTATGTTCAATAGTGCCCATTTTGTGGCCTCAAACACCATGGGCCTTTATGTGCTTACCTGGCCTGGATGGCTACTGTTGAAACTGTTCCTACTGGGAGAGCAAACAGCTGGAATGGTCCAGCTGTCCCAAAACCAGGTTGTCCACACTTGGGACAGCCCCTGTGTTGCCTTGCAAGCCTCTGAGAGCCAATGGCCTTCAAGCTGATGGGACTGGAACCCAAGTTTCTCTGGTCCTAGTTGTACAATGTGATCATGATAGTGACCATCTCTGCAATAGGCTAAGTGCAAATTATGAAAAGACTTCCAACATTCATTGCTGGTGTAAGCTTCTTTTTTCCCTTCCAGCCTGAGAATATACTCTGTGTGAATCGTACAGGAAATCAGATTAAAATAATTGATTTTGGATTAGCAAGGAGGTAAGAACCCTTTTTATGTTAATGTATGACATTAAACAATTGACTTATTTGTTTCTCTAAAGAGGTACATAAGAGTGTGTGGTTTTCTGTTTCCTCCCATTTTATCTTCGGAATTAATCCCAACTGATAGGCTAGATTTTGTTTGTGATCCAACAGCAAAAAAACCCTCACACACAGATACCTCTGAGGTGCATTACAGAAGGCTTTGAGGTGGGATTTATTCATACACCATTCTGCTCCTTTTCCTTCTCACGAACATTCTGCGCTAGAAAAGGTGGATTAGAGAAGGCTTGGGAACTTGATGGCCACATTCCATCTCTCTGAAACACCTCTGAGATGCCTCTTTTGTTATCTCTGGGCACAGCCTTAAGAAAGCTCTCAGGTGGGATTGTTCACACACCACTCTGCCCCTCCACCCTCTCCTGAATATTCTGAGGGAGAAAAGATGGATTAGAGAAGACTTGGGAACATGATGGCCACACACCATCTCTCTGTGGCACCCATGAGGTGCCCCCTTGGCACTTAGCTTGGCATGATGCAGCCTGAGCTAGACTCACTCAATTTATGCCCATCTCTAGCAGTGGCTCAAAGTCACCTTTGGGACCACCAAAGCTCTGGTTTGTTTAATGCTTTCCCACCCTATCTGAGAGCTTTATTTAAATGTGACAGTCACCACATGGAAACCCTTTTGTCCTTGTGGGAGATAAATTTGGAAACAGCACAGACAAAAAGCTGTTAAATCTTTAAAGACAGAGTGGGGCAGAGCTGAACTTGTGATATCCAAGAGGCAGGACTCAGTGCCTCATAATTTATTCCTTCATATAGAAGAGCAGATGGAGTCCATCTATTAGTCTGGAACCAGAGAATCTGAATGAATTATGACCAGATCGGATAGATGGAAATTGCAAGGTAGATTTTAGTTAAACATTGGAAGAAACTTGCTCAGAGTAGGAGCTGTCTGCTTGGGGTGACAGATAGGCTAAGGAGACATTTAAGCAGAATTGAGATTGTGACCATCTGCCAGAGATTAGGCATGCGCACAATGTGTATCTGAAACATTTGAAATTTGATCTAATTTGTTCAAATTTGGACATTTGAATTCGAATCGAATCTCTATCAATTTGAATTTAAACATTTAAAAAAATCAAATTTTGAATCTATTTGTGTTAATTATTTGGACTTTCATATGTGTATGGATACATACATGATGGGTACTTGCCCATATGCAGCTTTCCTGCATCCTTATGCATTTGTACGGATCAGTATGGGATGAAAACAGGATGCATACAGGATAAATATGGGATGTGTACGGAAACATATGGGCGCATACAAATGTTGTCGACATTCGTAAGTGCAAATACGGATTGAAAATTTGCACAAATAGATTCAAATGTATTTGAATCAAATTGAATCAAATGTGAATACATTCAAATTTTGCACATTTGAATTGATTCAAATCTTTGGATATTCAATTTGAATCTGAAAATTGCATTTGTGCATACCTCTAACAGAGATGCTGTAATTGAAAGATCCTTGGGGGGTTGTGTTGAGAGCTGGACTAGGGTGACCTCAAGATTAATTATTTTGGAATTTACTACCAGAAGAGATGGGGACACCAACCAATCTGGGACAGCTTTCAGAAAGGGCTAGACAAATCCATGGAAGACAGGGGTATCCATGTTTACTAGAAGGGATATCTAGATAGTGCCTCCAGCTTTGAGAGAGGTGGACCATTTTCAGGGGTTTGAGGGCAGATGCTGGCTTTGTTTTCTGCTTGAGTATCATGGATGGACAGGTATTTCAATGGCCTAGGTATTGCATCCAAGTTGGAGGGACAGGCAGGATGTCTCTAAGGACCACTTGCAGGGAACTGAGAGCAGGTGAAGGTTTTGCCTTTGCCTCCTGCTTGAGATGCCTAGAAGCAATGGGTGGGTCTCTGGGTGAGACAAGATGCTAGACTGGATGGGCTGTACTCTTTCCCCTCCCCTTCTGATTTTTTTGAACATTCAAGTGAACTGGTTTGTTCTAGCTTTCAAGAGGTAGAAAAATGTCTCTTTAACATATGTGCCCAATCTCTCTCTTCCTGTACCTCCCCTTCCTCCCTCTTACTTTCCATCTCCTGATAAAGGTACAAACCCCGTGAGAAGTTGAAAGTTAATTTTGGGACTCCAGAGTTCTTGGCTCCTGAGGTGGTAAACTATGACTTTGTGTCATTCCCAACAGACATGTGGAGCATAGGTGTCATAACTTATATGCTGTGAGTACTCCAGGTGGGATCTCCATAGGAAAGGCTCATGGGTGGCATTTTGGAAGGGTGAAATGGAAAAGTTCACCCTGCATGGTTGTTTGAATCCACCCAGATCTTTCATCCTCAGCATCACAAGCTTACATTCAACCATGGGGACAAATGTGGAAAGTTAAGTGTGTGTGTGTGTAGAGGTCTTACAGCAAGTAAAGAAGGTTTTGCCTTTGTCTTCTGCTTGGGAATACCCAGAAACAATTGGTGGGCCACTGTGTGAGACGAGATGCTGGACTAGATGGGTTGTGGCCCAATCCAGCAGTGCTCCTCCTATGTTCCTGTGCACCATTTCGTGGAGGACGGAAGTATCAATGGCTACTAGAATGGATGCCCAGGTACAGCCTCCAAGAGGTCCACCTCTCTCGAACCTGGATGCCCAGGTTGGAGGGACAAGCTGGATGCCTCTGAAGGCCATCTACAGGAAGCTGAGAGCAGGTGAAGGTTTTGCCTTTCCTTCTGCTTGATATGCCCAGAAGCAATTGGTGGGCCTCTTTTGTGAGACTGGATGCTGGACTAGGTGGGTTGATCCAGCAGGGCTCCTCTTATGTTTTTACATTTTTGTCTTCTACTAGGCAAATTATCATTCTTGATCATGGCAGCAGAAAATGGTGCTTCAAAGTATACCAGGACGTGTTTTTCTTCAAACATCTTGGTTTAGTTTTCTATTTCTTATTCTGCATCCAGATGCCACTTACTTACTCCACTCTATGTGGATATTCCAGAAGAAAGCATGGATGGCACACTTCATTCTGGAATAGCCAAACCACAGCAGAATAAGTAACAGACATCTGGGTGCAGAATTAGCAACAATGTTCTTTCCTTTCACCTAACATCTGAAACCAGCTAGGAAATAAATAATGCAAAGCAGTAAATAAATCAAATGCAGACTGGTCCATGGGCAAACGGAACAGCATCAGTATGGTTATATGTTGATTTACTTTGACTCCAAACAGTGTTTCTCAAGGCCAGGTGTGATGGAAGCCAGTGCATTCACAGAATTTATTTGATTCTTTAATTGATATTGTTTGTTTGTTTTTTAACATGTTGGATTTTAGACATTGTGATGATTGTTATTGTTTTATTATATATTATTTGATATGGTGGATATTAAGGTTGTAACCCGCCCGGACACCTTCAGGTATAGGGCAGGATAGAAATATAAATAATAATAAATAATCTGCATTATTTGGACAATCCAGAGTAAAGTATGGACATCTGGAGTAAACTTTATCTGGATGTGCTTTACTCCAGATTGTACAAATGATGCGGATTAACTAAGTGCTCTCTGGCTGAAGCTTCTGGTTAAACAGCCAACCCCTGGCAAGTAGGAGCAATTCTCAAGAAAGCCTCTTTACTGCTGTAGATTCAGTGCTGGGCAGAGATTCCAGAAGTCCTTGAAAAAGCCTTGAACTTTGTCTCTGTGGGTTCTTAAGTGCACCTGGGCATGGGATGCACATAGGAACATCAGTATACCTTTTCTGTGTCCTTGTTCCTTCTTCCAGACTCAGTGGCTTGTCTCCTTTTCTTGGAGAAACGGACACCGAAACCATGAATTATATTGTTAACTGCAGCTGGGATTTTGATGCAGAAGCGTTTGAGCAAGTGTCAGAAGAGGCAAAAGACTTTGTGTCCAGACTTCTTGTGAAGGAAAAAAGGTATAATGCTTAGTGCTTCTTGTTTAAAAAACTGGGGGGATTTCGCACTTATCTGTGTAGTGTAGAGGTGGTCAGCTCTGAGATGCGCCATATGCATATCACGGTGCTGACCACACACAGTACAAGTGTCTAGCACAGAAATGTCCTCCACCCTTGCACTAGTGCAGGGCTGGTTAAGACCTGGTAATCTCCTTCTGCACCTCTTCCATGTGGTAGAGGTGCTGGAGGAGCATGTGATGCATGACATGATGTGCTGCACACCCACATGATGTGTCATGTGGTGTTGTCACATGATAGAGTTGCCTGGATACAGCGCTGGCAACCTGGATGCAAACATCTGGCAGCCATCTGCATTTAAGGTACGTTTTGGGGAGGGATTGGGTTTGAGTGCATGAAGCAAGTGCAGAAGCTTAGTGCTCTTGGGGCCATTTCGTCCACCCATGGCCAGGAAGCCAAGAGCAAAAAGGTCCCTGGTTGCTAATCTCACCTGACTTAGTGGGTTGTTTGGGATACCCTTCAGGAGGCATCTAGGTTCCCCTGGCAGCTTCCAGGGTCTTGGTGTCCACCAGCTGCCAGTCTGACAGGACGTCCTCTAGCTTCCCTAATGGCTGCCAGTGCCAGACCCTGTACTCTTTCCTCTTCAGGTTCTGATGGCTGCATCCACATGTAGCAAAAAAGCAGCTCCAAATCCCATCAGCCTCAGCAGGCCATTGAGTGAGAAAGCATGGCCAATGATGAGGAATGTTGGGAGTTCAGCAGTGTGGCCATCATACACCATTTTCTCATTACTGGTGGAAATGCAATAATGCAAACTAGCTGATGTGATCTATGTGGCTGGGATCTGCATCCGATCAAGGAGGCTTAGTATACAAAAGCTCATGCTACACCTTCTCTCTGTTAGTCTTTAAGCTGCTACTAGATATCCTCCCGCTTTTAAAATAAACATGATTTTGCTTTGTGCACTGATTGCCATATAAATGGCAAAGGTACATAACCTGCCATGTTTGGCTGTGGATGCTCCACATTTATTTGGTTCCAAAATAATCAGAAGCAATGACGAAAAGGAAGCAAGAGGTGCCACTTCTGGATCTGGCCAAACTCGAAATAGTACTTATGGGGCAAAAAGGGCTATAAAATGCATTGCAAGCCGTTCTCTCTGTTCTCTTCCTCCAATCTTGGCACCACGCAGTGGCAGAACAAGTGCAGCAAATTGCCTTAAACACGAATGGCTGGCTGACCTGCCAGGCAAAGCCAAGAAGTACAAGGCTAGCTTGAAGTCTCAGCTGCTGCTACAGCGCTATATGGCTCACAGGAAATGGAAGGTAATTTCATTTGTTCCCTGTTCTTTTTCCAAGCACAATTTCGTAAGAGCATAGGAGGAGCCCTGCTGGATCAGGCCACAGCACATCTAGTCCAATGTCCCATTTCCCACAGAGGCCCACCAATTGCTTCTGGGCATCTCAAGCAGAAGACAAGGACAAAAACCTTCACTTGCTCTCAGTTCCATGAAAATGGCCTTTAGAGGCATCCTGCCTGTCTCTCCAACCCAGAGCTGTTACCTAGGCAGCCATTCTGGTGCCCATTGACACACCTGTCCTCTAAGAATTTAATCTTTTCTTAAAGCTATCCAGGCTGGTAGTTGTCACCACCTCTCTTTCATTGCTATGTTTGAATACTTAAATCAGCCTTCTTTACCTGCTGTGTCTGCTTACAGTCTTTATTCTAGAAAAGGTGGATTAGAGAAGGCTTGGGAACACGAGGGCCTCACAGTGTCTCTGAGGTGCCCCTGAGGCACCAGCCTTCGGTCTCTTTGCTGGGACAATATGAGTTCAATCAATCAAATTTATTTCAGTCTAAAGACTCAAAAGATAATACTTAAACAGATTTACAACAGCAATAAAACCACATTTAAATATATATAATCAAGAATAATTTTTCAATAAATCAGAGTATCTCTAGTCAAGGTCACTCAACTGCAGGGTTTCATTTCCTAACTTCTCCCTCATTTTTATAGCTACGGCCGAGAACTTTGGAACTGCTAGGGTCATGTCAGGTTTGGGATCAGTTAGCAAAGATTTGATGTATTCTGAATTGTGTCTCCCTGGATATGGACTCAACTTGGGACTTATTAGTTGGTAGCCATAATTGAGGCCCATATATAAAGGAGAGCAGATAGCATTTGCTTTTGCAATTAAATTTTGGGTAGCAGTGTTCCAGATTCTTTGTTTAATATCCATGAATGCATTATTTGGTCCCAGCTGGAAAAGATAGTCTGGTGATAATCCTAGCTGGGATGACAATATGAGATTCCCCATCCTAACCCTTATTTTTAATTTTCTGTTGTCATTACAGAAGCATTTCTATGTCGTTGCTGCTGCTAACAGGTTGAGGAGGTTTCCAAGCATGTCCGAAAATCCCGTGTAGCCTGCTGTAGAAGATGAGAGATGATTTCCTGGCCGCTCTCCACCTGCTTGGCGATAAAGAGTTCTTTTCTTCTCCTTCTCCATCAAATAGCCACAAACACGCTTAATCTCCTGCCATGAAGCCTAATAGAAAGAGACTTCCTCTCAGAAGGAAATAAAGTTATTTCTAAAATTGTCAGGGGGTGGAAAGGGAAAAAAGTGCTTGAATTGTGCCCTTATGTGTCTATATTTAATTATATGTTAGAAATGAGCAGTTCTTTTTCTGAGTTGGACTGGTTTCTTTTAAGAATATTAATCCAGCAGGAGAAACATGGGGCACATAAGGAAGGCTGATTTTAAAAGGGAAATTGTTTTTGCCAAAACTGTGTAGGCTGTTTTCTAACTTCATTGTTGTTATTATTATTTTTGCTTTGAAACTAGCACTACTGGACCCTGATAAAACTGATTAAAAAAAGAACCATCTTCCAAAAACATTTATGTAGGTGTCTGGTGACCTTATGCCCACAAGACCATTTTCTTTCTCACATCTGAAAAAATATATAACCGTGATCTACATTTAATTTGATATTATTCAGACACTGAAGACTTCAGCTTTGCACAAACTAAGACCATGGTCACACACAAGTTTTAGGTCAACCTGAGTCAGCCCCCAGAGCATGCCACTCAGATTAATTTAATCTGAGCCGTATTCCATGCTGGCCTACATGCATTAGACCATCCTAAAATGTAGTCCTGTTTTTACAGGACTGACACGGACTCAGACCGGCCTGGAATTCCAGTCTGTCTTCGCTTCCCCAGGTGTGAGCAGCGGGATGTCCTAAAGGAGGCAGAACTGTGCTGTGGTGGGTGGCACCCAGTATTTCCCGTTGGCCAATCGGCACACACATTTGTGACGCACCTTCCTCTCTCTTCACTTTATGTGTATAATCCCTCTTTAGCATTTTTACACAAATTTTTATTAGTTTAAAAATTAAGAAAAGCACATTAAAAAGAAGGTGTGTGTGTGAAGGTCGGGGAGCAGGCTTTTAAAAGAACTGCAAACACACACCTTCTTCTCCCTCGAGTGACATGAACCGCATCCAATTGGAAACAAGATAGATGTAATATAGCAAAAGGAGTGGTGAGGGACTAGCTCCATGGAGGAACTCCTGGCCGATCTCTGCAGAAATGTGTGAACAATGTGGCCCGAGGTGGGGATGGCCTCAGGGTGGCTGATACTGATCAGCATCTGACCAGCACTGGTACAATCTCAATTCGAACTCATTTATAGGCTGGCCTGTTCTGGACTCATCTGACCAGGACTGATTGCTGTGTAAATTCCAGACCACTGACACCACTGAATGGGAAAGATGTTTTGAGCAGGCATCTGAAGGCCAAAACTGCAAGCACTTCATGAGTATCAGAGGGGAATCTGTTCTGGAGGATGGGCACCATGACAAAGAAGGCCCTATTGTGGGTAGTCACACGGTGGCATTCAGTGATTTGTGATACAATCAGTTTGGTCAAGTGGTTAGGGATTTACTCTTATCTAGGAATACAAGGTTTGATTCTGCACTCCCCCATGAAGCCAGCTGGGTGACCTTGGGCTAGTCACACCTCTCTTCTGAGCTCTCGCAGCCCCTCCTACCTCATAGGGTGTCTGTTGGGGTGAGAAGAACTGAAAGTTTGTTAGCCACTTTGAGTCCCCTTGAATAGGTAAGAAAAGCCAACTTTTCTTCTTTCTGCTATAGCTGCCTTCCCCCACTGCATGGAAGCAGTGTAAAAGGTGCATTGGAGTGATCTAGCACATGCTGCTAGTATAGCAGTGCAATGTTCTCTAATGGGCCAGGGGATGGTCCAGTGCGCATGAAGCTGCTCCAACACAGAAGCAGGTCCACGCTGTAGCGTCCCTGGCCCTACCATTTTGCTTAAAGTGTGAAAAGGTCCCAGGATAAACAAAATGGTTCTGCCACTCCAAGCTATACTTCCTAGCTCAGCCTCACTTTCAATAACCCTCTCTGGCTTTCTCCCTACTCAAATGCTAATTAGGTTAGGGCATGGCCTACTTTTTTTCTAAACTGCTGCAGGTTATATAGGTGCTCATCTTGAGGGCGTTTTAACTTCAGCTCCATTGCACACTAGCTGCACTGAGATGGCTTGTTTGAGTTATAATTAACAGCATTTCTAAAATTGAAACAAGCAGGAGGGAGCACAAAGTAGAAAATGTTTACGTGCAAAGGTGCACATTTTCATACAAAACTATGACTGAAAAAAAATAAATCTTAAAACGGGAGGAATGAAAAGGTAGAAAACGTTTATTGCAAAGGCGTATATAAAAAGCGACAACTAAAACGAGAAGGAAATGGCAGCAGGGTTCGAAAGACAAATCGCAGCATCCAAACTTAATAAACTTCCTGCCTGGAAATGAATTCTTCTGAGCAAAGAACAGCAATAATGGAGACAATGACATCTGGCTCGGTCCATTCAAAGTGTCAAATTCAGACATTTCACATGGTCCTTTGGTTACCCCTGGAGTCCAGTTTATCGCCGCATAAAGAGCATTTACCTTGTACAATGGCCAGAGGCTTAAGCCTGGTGCCACCCAAAGAGAGGCCAAAGGCCTCTTGCAAACCTACTGTAGGCTGGTTTTCCAGCCCACTTCCTTTCTTTTGACAGCGACTCTGAGACTGGAAAAGAGAAGGGAAAGAACAGAGGCTTGTTTGCACTTTGCCTTTTTCTGGAGTATATCTCAGGAAAGAGGCCTGTGGTCCATATGCCAACACAAACTCTGGTAGGCCTTAACTGAGGCCTGCTCTCGCATGTGGACGGAAGCCCCCTACTCCAGGATATATTCCAGAATAAGGCCGGGTGCAGACAAGCTCCTGGTTGGGAATCGCATTCCATGGCTCTCCCCTGTTTTCTTCCTTCGGACAGCTGGAACACTAATGGGCTAAAAGGAGGGATCCTGGCAAGGCGTCACCATCTGTGCCACACTGTTGCCCTCCAGTGGTTAAGACCGTGTCACTTTGCTGGGACCCACCTGGTGAGGCTCCTCTGCCGAGATGCTGCTGATGAAGGTGAGTCCTACCTAAAAACGCACCTCCAGAATAGGCAATTCCGTGCTCTTGGAAGTCTCCCCCCCCCCCAAGAAGAGGTGGATGCAAGGCAGTGGCTTGCAGGAACATAGTGAGCATCTCTTCTGCAAGGTGGGCAAAACTTGGGCTTTTATTCCCACGCGGACGGCTTTAAAAGTGGACTACACAGACATCAAGGTGGCAATGACGCTTCTCCAAGAAATTCAGATTTTGAGAAGTATTTCCCTAATAAACTGGCATCCACGTTCTGGCACGGAGACATCCTGCAGGGAGGGGTAGAGATTCTGCCCATTCCCACCACCCTAGTTTTCTGTCACAACCCCCAAATGCGTACGGTCAGGTAAAATGCTCTCCTTCTGAGATTTAGCAGCATTTTCCAGAATTCTCTTTTTCCATGCTTCGTAGTCCTCTTCTGCTTCCGGTTTGCTCTTCAGACGCTTGCTGGGGCCGTCTGCTTCCGTTTCAGCTGTTTTAGCAGGGGAAGGGAAAAAAATTAGATATTTCTAACAGTGTGTGTGTGGGGTGGGGAAGGTGAGTAAATAACTATAGATGTGCAAGGCTTGGCTTGCATCTGAAAATTTGAATAGTCATGTTCATGGTGGTTCACATATCCAGAAATCTGATTGAATCAAACCAAATTTCCCAGTTCAGAAACACGAATGGTTGAATAGGTCACGTTCACTGGTTTTTTGGCCTCGAAAAGGGATTATTTCAAAAGAAACCAGTGTTAGTTTTTGTATTTCAAACAAGCTCAGAAATGAATGTGAACAGCCATTTGTTTTGCCACTGAAATGAATACGTGCTTTTTGTCTGCACTTCCCTACCCAAGCCACTTTCGGTATGAAAGCTTCTGTTTGCTCTTTTATTATTGGCCCTGTCTGCATTGACCTCAGTTAATCTTTATTTGTAAGATCTGGATCAGCTAGATCTGGGTCAGGCACAGGCAGCAGCATCTGCACTGTGTGGGCTTTAGAATAGCAAATGTGTGCTAAAGAGTGCTAGCATGCATGTAGATCACATTTATCTGGTCTACCACTCATCCAGATTAGTGAGCCCTTAGCACTGTTCTGATCTGGATCTACTCCACTCCCATACATATGACGTGTTCTTAACTTCTTGATCCGGATTAACAAGTAAGTGCAGAGAGGGCCATTCACTCACCCAGCACCTGATCTTAGAAACTGAAAAGAAGAAAAAATATGAAGAACCCCTACAACACATGCCAAGGAGAAGCAGATGTTGTGGCATTTTATGACTCAGAACAGGTCCAGTAAAACATGGCTTTACAGAGACAGTAGTTTACTGGTATGTCTATTAAGATCGCACTAACTGTATTCGCTTCATAAACAGAGAGCTCTCTTTTGACGTAATTGTGGATCATCTTCAACTATTTTATATACCCTGGTCCTGTTCACACTTGGCTTTATTCTGGAATATATCCTGGAATAGTGGCCTGCTATCTGTATGCTAGTGCAGGCTACAGCAGGAGATCTCCCAGAGTTTGTACCAAGCCGGGGACAACAGACCCCTATGCAGAGTTATATTCCAGAATAAGGCCAAGTACAGAGAACCTATTTTGCGGCCCAGCTTCTACAAGGAATTACAACAGTGACTTCTATTCTGCAGAAACATCTGGCTAGGAAACGGAGGTTCACTTACTTTTTCTCTTTATGTGGGACACAAGGAAGCTCTCCTGGACTTGGGTGCTTTCTGCTGCTGACGTAGGGTTTTCACCTTGGCAAAAGAAAGAACCATTTCTTAACGAAGCTTTACATTTTTGGGGCGCTGTTATGGTTATGTGACCACCCAGATTTTAGCTGCATAGCCTTTTGCTGCACCATCTGAAAGTCTACAGGGACCAGCGGATGAAACAACATGTTCTAGTTTTTTAAAAAAGAAGCAGTAAACCTTTCATTTTGTGGTAATCCTGCTGCCTGCAGGACACTTCAACATTTGGCCTCCAAAACTTGCTCTTTCAACTCTCCATACATGTACGGCATTTGCAAAAGTCCAATAGGTAAAGTTGCACCGAACGTAACTGCAGCGGAATTCAGGGTGGCTAAATTCTAATCCTTCAGATGTCACAGTCAACAAGGTCTACAGGAGCTGTAGTTCAGCATGCATACATCACTATATTTTCCTCTTTTATTTCATGAAATGTAGACAGATGGAGAAACAAAATGAATCATATTGCTACTTACCTAGCTCAAGTCACTTTTAAACATATGTAAATAAAGAGGTGACTTTACAAACAGCCTTGTAGGACCATAAAGATCCTCCTTTTGGGAACACACATCTATCTATCTATCTATCTATCTATCTATCTATCTATCTATCTATCTATCTATCTATCTATCTATCTATCTATCTATCTATCTATCTATCTATCTATCTATCTATCCATCCATCCATCCATCCATCCATCCATCAATCCATCCTGCCCTATACCTGTAGGTCTCAGGTTGGGTAACAAGTTTTAAAACACCAAATTGCAACCAGTATATATTAAAAACTATAAGATCCATAATAACACTTAAGTGATCCAACATATTTAAAAGCATATACTAAATACTAAAATACTTATGTATTTATTTATTTACATTTTTATCCTGGCCTATACCTGGAGGTCTCTGGGCGGGTAACAACATTTAAATTCAAACATTATTAAAACAATATATATATTAAAACATAAGATGCCTGTTCAACTATACCTAGGTAAGAGTACGATCAGACAGGGCTTTTTTCAATTGCCACTTAGGTGACCAAAATAACAGGCATTTAAACAACAAAAAGAGAAATCTTACATCATATTTCCACACACTGCTCCTCCTTTGCCTCAAGGTCCGGCAACAGCCTCCTGACAACAAGTGCTCAACAGTGATTGATCAGCTGCCTGCCTGATTTCCCAGGGCCCTGATTAGTTGCTGGTCAGCAGCATTTGCTCCCATGCTGTGACTGGTTACATTTTCCTCTTCTGTACCCCCAAACCATTGCAACTGAAAGGAAGAGTTGCCCTTGCCGTTACAATTTCCCATCTAAGGAAGGGTCAACCTTTCCTAGGTTCTGAGATGCAATAAGGCACACGCAGTGGTAAAAATGTTTGGCTCCCTGACTCCAATTCTCTCAAGGGGCATCCATTTAAGCATGTCTGATTGAACCCAAAGATATAGGATACTCTGCATATGCAACCAAAACAAATAATTGTGGCTGTAAAGGGTGAACTAGAAATACATACTGCTGACTTGTTGGCTAATCTTCTCTAACTGGCTGTAGAGGCGGTCAAATATGGTTTTCTTCACACCTGATGCAAGTACCATTTTGTTTTTATCCACTTTCAGTTTCAAACATCTGCAAGAAAAAATAAGGTTTATTCTTATATATTTTTAAAAAGCTATTTAGACTTATGTTCTGTATAAAAAAACACACACATCACAAATTTGGAATTGAGAGCAGGTGAAGGTTTTGCCTTTGTCTTCTGCCTGAGGTGCCCAGAAGCAGCTGGTGGGCCACTGTGTCAAACAGACTGATCCTCTTATTTTCCTTGCTAGTTTAAGACAGGGCACATCCAGATACCTTAATACTGTGCAGGAGAATGTGTGAAACACCTGAATCTTGAAAGTTGGTCTTTCTTTCTGAATTTATATCCCCCATTTCACCAAAAGGTCCTTAGGAGGGTCACAATGATAAAAAAATAAAATATATAAAGTGTTCTTAAATTATATTTAAAATATAACCTTCCCTTCCAGGCAGGACACTACCAGAGGGTGAAGAGGTATGTTTTCACCAGACACCTGAAAAACATATAAATATAAGCTCCTGGTGACCCTCCAGTGGTTCTCAACCTGGGGGTCGGGACCCCTTTGGGAGGTCGAATTACCCTTTCAGAGAGGTCGCGATGAGTCTCCCATTGCCCTTCCCTCCCACTTCCCAGCTGCTCTGCCCCTGTGGTGGGTGTCTCCACAACATGAGGAACTCCATTAGGAAGGTTGAGAACCGCTGCTCCAGAGGGAAGCTGTTCCAGAGTCTGGGGGCCACCACAGAATAGGCTTTCTTGCATGTCCCTACCCCTTGCAGCTGCAGCCCAGCCAGACATGGACAACTTACCTGCATGCTGTAAACAAGGCTGCTGTCGTGAACAAGGGCTTAGACAAGTCGAGATCCACCTGCTGAGCTTCTGGCAGACTGGATTTGTACCTGGAAGAGCAAAGACATTTTGTGAGAACAGTGCCATTGTGACTCAGTTGGAGGAGAGTTTAAAACATGATCTCTTTGGGGATGGTTTGAATGAGATGCCTTCGCTACGTAGGTGGGGATACCCTCCATGTAGCTCCATTAAAAGCGTTGTAGGTGAACTGTTGGGAAGGAGAAACTAATAGGGCTAGAGTTGGAGAGTCGGATCAGACAAGGGAAAGTATTTCTTCACCCAGAGGGCCATCGGTCTATGGAATTTGCTGCCAGAGGAGGTGGTAACAGCAACCAGCCTAGGTAGCTTTAAGGAAGGGTTGGCCAAATTTATGACAGATGTATCAATGGCTACTAGAATGGATGTATCAGGCTGCGGGGACAAGCAGGATACTTCTAAGGCAGGGATGTCAAAGATACGGCCCGCGGGCTGTATTAATACGGCCCACGGCCGCCGCCCGCGGCGGGACCCTCCACTACCTGAGTGCGCGGGCGCCGCCATGGACAGCCAGCCCCTCCTCTGTGCCCTAGCCACGCCCCGGCCATGCTCCAGCCCCTCCTCTGTGCCCTAGCCACACCCCTGGCCACGCCCAGCCCCTCCTCTGTGCCTTAGCCATGCCCCCGGCCACACCCCCTGGCCCTGACAGTACTTTTTTTTTTTAATCCGGCCCTCTGCAAAATTGAGTTTGACACCTCTGTTCTAAGGCCATTTACTGGGATTCAAGTGCAGGAGAAGGTTTGCCCTTGTCTCTGCTTGCCCATGGGCAATTGGTGGGCCACTGTGTGCGAAAGGATGCTGGACTACATGGGCTGTGGCCTGATCTAGCAGGCCTTCTCTTTTGTTCTCCACCTTCCAAGCACAGATATGGGAAATTCAGAAACGATGCTGTTACTGGGGATTTACACAAATATTAGTAACATTTATTATTCATACAAATCTGTACCAATTTGGACATTTGTACACAAATCAAATGTTATGGCTCTGACCTCAATCACATCTGCAACAGATCCAGAGTGAATCTGACATGGTTTGAGGGTGAATTCAAAGTGGACTCAGGACAAGATTAACGCTTACTGAGCGGATATGTTACATGATACATACTGGATATGTCTGCAATAGTATTGGATATTCATACGAATACATTCATATCAAACAGAATCCTATCACATTCGAAAGGGATCTATTCAAATGAATGAATTTTCTTACATTCAATTAGATACAAATGCAAAAAAACCCATACGTGCGCATCCATAGCTATGACATCCCACAGACAGACAGGCCACACAGATGTTTGTTATAGTTGCCACTATTTTTATTCCCTAAGCCTGACCACAGAAATGCAGTGTTGAGAGACACGTCCATCCTTCCCTACCTCTGCAGGATTTTCAATGCCAGATTCACTGCTTCCAAGCAGCAGAACTGAACTGCTAGTTCATGGATGCCAAGGCCAGAATGGACCCCAAGCAGGCTTTCAAAGGACTTCAAGCAGCTTTGATAACTGGTCTTACTCAAGCCAGAAAGTTTCACCAAATAAGCCTTTGGAGAGAAAAAAAAGGTCAGGGAACAGTCATGTGGGTTGGCCTTCAGATTAGGGGTGTGCATGAATGCAATTTTTGGGATTCGAAACAACTATCCAAAAACGCGATTCAAATATTTAAAATTCAAATTTAACCAAAGTCGATTCAAATTAAGCAAATTCAAATCTACTCGTTTGAATTTTCAACTGGAATTTGCACTTACGAATGTATGTGCCCATATGCATTGTTATGCATCCATACACTTCCATATGCATCCCGTATGCAACCTGTTTTCATCCTGTGCGGATCAGTAGAAATGCATACGGATGCAGGAAAGATGTGTATCTCCAAGTACGCATCATATACAAACCCGTACACATACGAATGTGCAGATAATTTGACCGAATAGATCTGAAATTCTCGTTCAAATCTTTAAATTCAAATTTATGGACATTCGATTCGAATTCAAATTTTGAAACTTGGACAAATTCAATCGAATTTCGAAAACCTTCAAATATTCTTGCACAGTTCTACCTCAGATGTTGACATCAACAGACAGTCACCCTCTTTCAGGCAACCAGATACCACAGGGGCTTCAAAACTGCTTTAAAAGCTTTGCACAGGCAGGTAAGACCAGATCAATTTTGTGGCTTATTAACTTTGTCGTAAAGTTAACTTTGTGGTGCTGTCATGAGAGACGGAAGCCCTTTCTGCACTCACTTGTTAATCTGGATTAAGGAGCTGCTAAAAACCCATGTCAGCACGAGAGCAGAGTAGACCTGGATCAGAACTGTGCTAAGAGCTCACTAATCCGGATTAGTGGTGGACCAGATAAATGTGGTCTATATCAGCGCAGACAACCTGCACTCTTTAGCGGACATCTTGTTACCAGATCAACTTTGAATGTCCAAGCATCATAAGAAATCTTGACTGCAAAACTGGAATTGGAAATATACAGGGTTTTGACATATGAATTTGGCTTTATGATTGGCATAATTGAAAAGCTAAAGGCAGACCATGAAACGTGGAAAGGCCTTAAAATAGCAAGACTACAAGCCTGGAGTTTAAAAAAGGACACAGTTTCTCTCTAAAGTTACAAGCTGGCTGTTTGCAAAAGATTAAAAGTCTACATGCAAGAGACAATGCTTGGGCTTTAATCTTGATTGTCAGGAAGAAATGCTGACATCTGGATGACCTTTGTTTTCTCTCTTTTTGGGGTAACAGATTTTTTAAATAATGAAGGGGAAATAAAACCATGGAATATGGAACAGAGATGGGTTTGTCTCATTTTAATAAAAATAATAAAGAATAAAAGGGAATGGATTTTTGGAAAAGATTTGGTAAAATAATATATATATAGGAATTGGAATTATTACCTCAATGGAAAAAGTCACCAGTGCTAGGATGTAAGGTTTCATATTGAATGTGGCTGGGTTTACATTTCAACAGAGTTTGCTAGGAGTTAGGTTAGCCAGGAGAGGTGCTAATTGGAAACTTTGATTAAGGTATACAAGATACATAACTTTTGCAATTAGGCAGAGACACGATAGCATAAGCATGATCTTCACATTAAGAAAAGTTGAGTTCTCCCTTATTTTCTGAAGGAGAAACAGAGATTTAATGGGGTTTCTTTTAAATAAGAAATTATTTAGCCTTATTTTGAAATAAGAGGGTTTTTAAATATCCTATTCATTTCTTCTTTTTCTGTGGAACTTCACTGAGGGGCATTTCCATTTCCATGAGTAACCAGTGTCCCCTAGGAGAATCTCTGTTAGCCAAGAGGAAGAGAGAGATAATCCGTGTAAACTCAGAACAAGGGAAATAAGATATTTGAGTTTCAGATATCTTTCCTGTTTACCAGTATTGTTTGCTTCATTTGGAAATGTTAAGTTTGGGTTAATTTGTATTCTTTTTGGGAGAAGCTATGAGAAGACTGGAGTCACGTACATATTTTTATTCATTAACAAGGGAAGACCGAATCAGCAGTTTTTGGTTCCAATTTTTGCTATAAAAAATGGCAGAGTTGAGATGGTTTTTGGGGTCTTCTTCTTCTTGTCATCAGAGGAGGGAAGTCTCCATCATCTTCTTCGTCTTCTTGTCATCATGGGAGGCTAGAGAGACCTGGAGAAATTTTTCTCCCCCCCCCCCTTCTTCTTTCTGCTACACAGAAAGTGGGCGGAATTTTTCTGCAGGAGCTGCGTTTTAAAACTTTTGCATTTTGCATTTGGTCTTTGGTAAAAGCAGTTACAGAGACTATTTTTAAATTATTTCTTTTAATTTTTATTCATTTTGGGGATCAGTCTGACTGAGACTGAAGGCCTTCCCAATTTTTAGTCATTTTTGGGTTCCTGAAAATGATGCAGTTTGCTGAAATTATACGCACCTTCAGTTCTGAACTTCTGGGCGTGAAGAAGATGGGATCGTTGGTGAGAACTATGGAAGATCGCTTTCAATTCACTTTTCTCCCATATTTTTATTAAAGGTTTAGAGTTAGGGAACTTTTTCTAGAATTAGAGCTAATTTTAATTTTGGGCTTTTATATGTTTCTGTAAGGTTTGGAATTGGTCTTATGGGAGCCTTATCCTCATTTTTAGGGCTCTTAATCACAAAAGGCAATTTTATTATGTTTTGGGGATTTTTCTTTGCTGCATAAGTTCATTTTTGGGTCTCAGGAAAATGGGGTAAACTTAGTTTAATGCATAGAGAGGTGTTAAGGGGATTTAGTCATGTTTGAATTTTTGGGCATGTCTATCTCAACTCTTCTAATGTCTAATATGGTTCCATCTCACTTCAACTTCTTTTCTGTATTTCTAATAAATTCTTTGCATTGGTTTAACATAAAACATTGACTTTTGAGTCTGAAATGGGTCTTGTTTCTGTTTTCTGGTTATTCCTCGTTATTAAATCCTATGTAAACGATCTATAAAGCTACCTATTCCCCCTAAAACAGGAGTTAAATCTGGTGTCTCTGGGTTTTAAAATAATCCAAATTATCCAAATTTTACTCCCTCCATATTCGCTTACAGTCTAGACTGGAGCAATATTGGAACTGGTATCAATCTGAGACAGTTTGGTCTAGTGGTTAGGGTTCTTATCTGGGAACATACGGTTTGATTCTGCACTCTTCCATGAAGCCAGCTGGGTGGCCTTGAACAAGTCACAGCTCTTTCTGAGCTCTCACAGCCCCACCTACCTCATTGGGTGTTTGTTGTGAGAAGAACAGAAAGCCTTGTCAGTTGCTTTGAGGATCCCCTTAAGGGTGAGAAAAGTGGGGTAGAAAAGCCAGCTCTTCTTCTTCTAAAGTCCAATCAACACAGACGCTTCTGCGTGTGGTTAATCTGGATTTAGCTAATACAGATATTACTATCATGTTTCCCTGAAAATAAGACAGGGGTCTTATATTAATTTTTGCTTATTTTCAGGGAACACCTTATTTTTCCATAAACAAGGATTCACATTTATTGTTGAACCAAAAAAATCAATCATTATTAATATACTGTAGTCATGTCATCACATTCTGAAACATCAGCATCACCCGCCAAACTCTTGAATTCCATCAAGAATTTCTTGTGACTATTTCCATGTACAATCATCTATGGTACATTTACTGGCTCGGAAGGAACGAAAGCTCCCTTTCCGCTGAGACACAGAGCCAGCAGCAGCCGAACAAACAATGTGCCTGAAGACGACGTAAACAGAAAGCGTCAATTCCTATTTTCCGAAATAAAGCCGACTAGCAGTGCCCTGCAGAAGCGGCAACAGGCAGTTGGCAGGAAAATAGCTGTGCCCACCCACCCACCCGTGTGCATTAGCACTAGTGCTGAACGGTGTGCAAGCCAGGAGGACCTGGCGGGAACTCCCAGCTCATTGCAGGGGCAGCAGGATTCTTCCGACTCACCTGTGCATGGCAGGAGTGGGTGCAATACTCTCCCCTCCATGTTCTCTGGGCAGCAGATATGGTACCTCCCACATGAGGTAAGGCTACCATGGAACCATGTATGGAGTGGAGGGAGTTGTATCAATGACTGCCACTAGGGCTTATTTTCAGAAGAGGGCGGGATAGAAATGGAAATAAATAAGTAAATAAATATACTTTATAGCTTTCAAAAATAGTGGAAAAAATGACCTGGGGCTTATTTTCGGGGAAACACAGTAATATGGATCTAGCTAACATAGATTAACTGAAGTAAGTGCAGAAAGGGCCAGAGTGGTTGTGACGAGTCTCACCCCTTTCTGCCCCATCCTCGCTTTCCTGTGGTTGGGGGTCTCCACAACATGAGGAACTGCATTAAGGGGTCGCGGCACTAGGATGGTTGAGAACTGGTGCGCTAGAGAAAGAACATGCACCTTTCCACGAAGTGGTTTGCCTTTGCCTACTCCTGGGGAGAGGCTGGGCTTCGAACTGCTCTCCAGACAGTTTGCTCTACCACGGAGCTACACAGAGCCGTGTCGTAACACAGATACTTACTTTGTCCACAGGGTTCCTTGTGAAGGCAGCAGCCATGTCCAGGCACATCACCGCTTTGCTTGTGGCCGTCATCTGAACGAGCAAGGTGGCACATTTCACTTCGGACAGTCGCAGAAATTCTTCAGCTTTCCTGAGAGAAGGAGAAGAAGAGTTGGCTTTTCTACCCCGCTTTTCTCTCCCATTGAAGGGGACTCAAAGCAGCTGACAAAGCTTTTCTATTCTTCTCCCCACAACAGACACCCTGTGAGGTGGGTGGGGCTGTGAGAGCTCAAAGGAGAGCTGTGACTAGCCCAAGGTCACCCAGGTAGCTTTGTGGAGGAGGAAGAAGAGTTGGCTTTTCTCACCCATTTAAGGGGACTCAAAGCAGCTGACAAAGCTTTTCTATTCTTCTCCCCACAACAGAAAACCCTGTGAGGTAGGTGGGGTCGTGAGAGCTCAGAGGAGAGCTGTGACTAGCCCAAGGTCACCCACCTGCCTTCATGGAGGAGTGCGGTATCCAACCTGGCATTCCCAGATAAGAGCGAACTGGCCATAGCGGTCAGCATTAAGGTACTTAAGACCCTTCCTTTTTTTCAAAGCTGCGACCCTCCGCCTTCCAGATTAGGCTTCTGGTGGCTTCTGTTTTTGTATACCAAGAAGGGCCCCCTAAGTCTCAAGGGCAGGAAAATCCTAAACCAAACGACTTGGGCCCAAAATACTGTATCTCAAGGAACGCCTCCTCCCATACTGACCCGCACGGGCCCTAAGATCTGCAGGAGAGGTCCTCCACCCTCAGCAGCAAAAGGGGGAGGGACACCCAGGACAGGGCCTTTTCAGTGGTGGCTCCCAGGCTGCGGGACAGACTCCCTCCTGAGGCTTCCGGGGACTCTACTGCTGCTGCTTCGTCTCCTCACAGCCCGTGACCTTACCGGATCGCCGGGGGCGAAGTGATGCCCAGCTTGGCTCCCAGGCGCCGCAGCATTCCCTCCCGTTCCATGGCGATAGCGTTTTCGATGCGGATGCAGATGGTGCAGGTACAGCAGCGCCGCCGCTTCCAAGTTCCCGCGCGCGCTCCTCGCCCCGCCTCGTCCACCCAATGGAGGAACGCTGCTGCGCCTGCGCCACTAGGCTCCGCCCCTCTCTTTCTTCCCTCCTCCTTCTGCCTTCTGGCCACACCCACTAGCGCTCCGCCGGCCATACTGTACTCTCTCCCACCTCCTTCTTTCCGGAACGTGACGTACAGTCAGGGCGGGGCTGGAGTGGAAGGAGCAAAGCGGCAGCCTCTTTGAAGCACTAAGGGAAGACGGAACGGAGCGACCCGACTGGCCCAGAGGAACGCCCGTCGGCCCGCGCGGGAGCCAATGGGCTGCGCGAGGCCCGCGCTCCTTTACGCCGGCGGCCAATGAGAGACGGAGGCCGGAAAGAGGCGGGCGTCCGAGAGGGCTTCCTCTGTCACATGACAGGGGTGGAAGGCAGGCAGGAAGGGGCAGCTGGCTGGTGGGCTGCTGACTGAGTCGGTGTCCGTCACAGGAGCGGCTGGAGTCGGCCTGGTGGCCGCAGGAGGAGGCGGAGGAGGCTCGGGGGGCTTTGCGAGTGTTGCTCTGGGGGACGACGCATCACCATGGTGAGTGCGGGGGGGCCTGTGTGCGTAGAGGGGGGTTCTTTTCCTTAGGAGGGGCCGCCCCCATTAAAGCCCTGCGCTGGGCTGAGGACATTGGCCTGCTGGTGCCTCAGTGGTTGCTGTTTATTTCAAACCTTCTCTCCTGCAACCTCCCTCCTTGTTTACAGCTACCTCGGTAAAAGAACCTTCAAGTAGGTTATTGCAAAAATAAAAATGCTTTTCCTGACTGGTTTGCTGCAGTGCATCTATTGCAGGAGTTGCCTGGAATGGTGCTTCTAAGCACCCCCCCCCCCTTAGAAATTCTGGACAAGCTTTCCTTGTTTCAGGGTCGTCGCAGTCTGCTGGGGTTCAAAAGGGCCGAAGGGCCCGAGAGCTCTTGTGGCTTAAGTGGTGGAGCATCCAGATTCTGGGCAGGAAGGAAGGACCAACCAGCACCACCAGTATTACTGCCAAGAGGATTGGGGGGGGGGGGAGTGCTTATGCATTAGGTGCTTTTACCTTTACCAGTATCACAGCACTTCCCTGTGGGTTGGGGTCTGGAATTTTGGCCTTCCAGGCAGAGTTTCCCTGATGGTGGCCCTTCAGTTGTGGAGCATTTATCCCATATAGGGTGTTTTTCCTCTAGCACTAGAGTACCCATTATGGACCCTTGATGGGTCCTTAATGGGTACTCTAGTGCTAAGTGGAAAAACACCCGTAATGTCTGCTCAGCCACCCATTGAGAAATACTGCTTTGGTATGGTTGCCAGAAAGAGTCCTGTATCTGAGTGCATCCATGTAGCCCCCAGGAGCCGAGCTTGACTTGGACGTGTCTTTACCTTTAATATGTAGTAGCTTTGCCAAAGTACTGATTTTCTTTCTTATGTAATTCAGGATCTCATGTGCCAAATTCGGACTAGTCGAATTAGGGCCCAAAGATGATCTTGTACTGCTGCACCCATCGCTCCTTGCCACTGGCCGGACATGCTGAGCTCATGGAAGTTGTAGTTCTGGAACATCTGTAGGAGGAACTTACTTTGGTCGGCCCACGATCTACTCAATCTGGAGTTAGACTTGATGACCCTGGAGGTTCCTGCCAACTCCTTTACTATGATTCATACCCTCTTTACTTTTGAGGGGGTTCAGCCCTAAAAAGTAGCTAGTAAGCAGAACAACAACAAAAAAGTAAAGATTAAAATCATATATTTATTGCAACATATTTCTGCTAAAGGAAAAAAAAATGTCATGGCAAGGAAATGCAGTTTGCTCCAGTCCCTTGTTGTTTTGAGGTGTAGCTAAAAGAAATGCATGCTTTTGGTCCTTTTTGCTACAAAAAGTGTGATCCTTAAATCCCTGAAAAGCACTACTATTTAACAGTGCAACTTTAAGTATACTTAATCAAGAGGGTTTTTTTTTTGAGGATTTATTCTCTTTAGGGCATATTTCCAGAATTGCATTCTCTAGGAATATGTCCTAAAAGAATAAAACCTTATTGCTCCTCCCAAAAACCTCTTGATTAAGTATACTTAGGGTTGCATTGTTAATTAGAAGTGCCTTTTAGGGATTGGAGGATCGTAATGATTTGGCGGTTAAAACTGGAGCAGGCCACGTTGGATTAAAGAAGTGTGTTTTGTTCACCAGAGTTTACATGCGGTTTTCAAAATTGTGCTAAAATACCTTTTGGCAAAGGATGGAAAAGATTGCTCAGGTGTGGTCTCTGTTAATGGCTGGAGGCGCAATTCAACATGACCCTATTAGAAGACAACACCTTTTGCCTTTCGTCGGGGTTTTCTGTATGTTAAATAGAAATAGTAAATATTATTGCAGCATGTTAAGAACTTGCAAATTTTAGGCCACTGATTGCGGAAGGGTAAAGTTGATTCTCAGGTAGCAAGGGCAGTGACAGAAATATATGTGCCTGGAATATATCAAACATGGATTTTCTGGACCTCTAACTCTTCGGGAGGGGGGTTGCTAGCAGTTTAGAGAGAGATAACAAAACCTCTCTCCCTGGCCTCCACTGGAAGATTGCGTAATTACATCCATTTTTTTTAAACAAGGTTTTAGGTTGAGTTTGTTTAAATTTGTAATGATGGTTCTTTTTCTGTTTTGTAAGGTCCTGTTGATTTGCAGACTGAAATTTGATTGTTAAAAATTGCCATGGTTTTTGCTCAGCATTAAGGCTAATAAAATATTGGTTTTATTTATTAATTGGAATTTAATTAGATGCATCCTTTGTTATGGCTATGCCTACAACAGTAAAGCATTAATTCATATTCATAAGCGATAGAGGGCTTGCATAGTTATGCAATGCAATAACAGAAGTTGTCAAAGCATGCTGTTCCAGATGATCTTAAACTACTAGCCCCATAACCCCTTAGGACTTACGGCATATTTGAGAAACATCTGAACGGCTGTCCTTTAAGTGCCTCTGTTTGGTGGGTTGTGGTACTGCAAAGCTTGAGAATCTCTAGCTTAAGAAAAAATGAAATGCAGAAAGAACTGTAATCAGCAGTAACTTGAGAGTAAATATTTAGGGTAATGCATCACAGCATAGCATATATATATTGTTTTTAAGATTCTGGAGTTCCTTGATTTGGAAATGAGAACCATAACTACCAGAGGTGACACATCTATATGTGTGCATCTGTATGTTGAACAGGGCATACACTACATGCAAGTAAGCCTGTTTTCACTTAAATTTTTATCCTACACTATAATCCTGAGATCTCAGGATGGGTCACAAGCATAATACATAACAACAGAGTTAAAAACAGATAAACACAGCGGAGTATGCATAGGTGGAGGAGATGAATTACGTCCTTAGCCAAAGGGCAAGGGTAAAGAGGTGCAGGAATGGTGGTAACTTTATCTCAGAAGCTTGGGGGCCATTACAGAGAAGGCCATCACAAGTTCTTGTGGGTTGCAAATCAGCACATGTAGTGTAGAAGAGACGTGCAGGAGTTTCCTGTAACCTCATCTTCTGTTAAGGAGAAGAGAGATAAAGATTATCCGTTTGAGTGGCGTGTCAAGATTTTCTTTCCCACCAGACTTTAACCTAGACTGTGTAAATATGTGTGCAAGGGGTAAGGGGAGTACTGGGTTAGTGCTGGGTAAAGATTACATGTGGTGACCTTAGACTTCTGTAGAGTCCTTTGTATATTTATTTGTATTTTTATTCCACCCTAAACCCATATTTCTCTAGGAGGCAACTACAGTAAAAACAAATATAATTGCTGTTGTTAGGTAACTGTTGGCTGACCGCACGGGACCCTCCATGAGTCCTCTATGCAGTTTTCTTGGCAGGGATAGAGAAGTGGTTTGCCATTGCCCACTTCTAGGGAGAGGCTGGAGATCTACTGGCAACCCTCTGCTTTCCAGGCAGTTTGTTCCACCACTGAGCTACAGCCGCTTCCAACAAATACGATATGAATCCACTAAAAGCGTCAACAGGGCCAGAAAGTGGGGAGGGGAAGCAGTGTGTTAGACTTCAGAATCAAACTTTGGTTCAAGTTCCTAGACGTTTTCGCGCTACCCTTCCTGTCCACTGGATGGGAAAGGAGTGTGATGCCCCAATGTTGACTAGCGCTCGCACTTGCTCTCTAGTCAACTTTATCTACTCCCTCCTCCTGGGATCGGATACTCGCCTTATTGCATCTTGGGACCCAGTCGTCCTCTTGGGACCACCATTTTGGCAGCGGCGCCTCCGCGACTGTGCATGTGTCAGCGCCGTTGCTTTGATGCTGCAGATGTTTTGTGCACATGCAGTCGTGTCTGTGCTTGTCTGAGGTGCCAGCACGCTTGCGCAGCTCCTCAAATGACCCTGGAGCACTGGCAGGAGTGAACGGTTGTGCTGCTGGATGCTTCAGGTAAGTAATTAGGTAAGGTTGGTTAAGGCGCGGAGCATGAAATCAACGATTAGTGCACTTCTGGGGAGGGAGGGCCCACTTGGAGGCTGTAACAGCCTACTTGAAATGCATATGTTCCTCAGAGGTGTACTAATTATTCTCTAGAGGCCGTAGTGCAGTGGTTATCAACCTTCCTGATGTTGCGACTCTTTAATACAGTTCCTCATGTTGTGGTGACCTAACCCTAACCCCCAGCCATAAAATTATTTTCGTTGCTACTTCATAACAACCCCTGTGAAAGGGTAGATTGAGCCCCAAAGGGGTCCCAACCCACAGGTTGGAAAAGGCCTTCTGTCTTTCACCCTCTGCTTCTCTTGAATATACTGTGCACTTTATTTGAACCTGTCTACAATAATACGTATACCAGTAATCTTGTAATGATTTATATAGCTGATTTTTAAACATTTCTGAATTTGTGGATTCCACTATTCTAAATGCAGACATAGGAGTTGTAAGAAAGACCTTTATGGAACTGCTCTATTCTCACCATGTATCTGATAAGACTCCTTTAGATCTGGGAGCATTTCATGCTCCTGTATTCCCAGACCTAACTTGGTGAGAAATAATACTGCCTCAAGGACTCATTATTTGAATGGCAAATGTTATGCATGGGTTCTGAAACCATTGGCCTGATTAGAGCAAGAAATGAGCCTTTGGTAATTGGCAGGTTTGTTAATTTATTGAGATTTATGTGTTTTCCTGCTATCTAGTGGTACATAGAAAAAATAATTTTAGAATTTGGTTAAAATTTTGCACATTTCAAAAACAGTAGTAAAATGATAGAATGCCTTCTTGTTACAATTAGGGGGAAAAAAGTAGTTTGATTGGTTGATAAATTCAGAAAGTAACCCTGAATTTGCAAAGCGCCTTTTCTGTTTATCAGAAAAGCTGTTTCTATTCCAGCAGAAACGTGGTGCAGTATTGTTCAGGAAGGGTGGCTGCAGGTCTGGATGGATTCCTCTTTTTTGCGCAAGGACATTTATTATAACTTTTCAAAAGGTCATTATTAATTTTTGGAAGGAACGCCTTCATTTCCTCTGTAATGAGACTTTTTAAAGTTCATTTTAGGTTTTGTGAATTTGATGATGGTGAGTGTAATTTTTTTTTAAAAAAATGCTCTGTGAGGGACATGTGTAACTCATTTAAAAGAAACAGGCAGAGAAATTAAAGCCGATGTGGTAAAATTCTTCATAAGCAGCATAAACAAAGTAAGAAAAGACAGTTGAATATTGAGACACTTTGGTATTCCCAGTATCTGCTTTTGGTTTCCATTGTAACTGATGGGTTTTCTGGGTTAGATAGCTCTACCTTTTATTTGCTAAGCAGGTTTTTCCGTCCTCTTCCTCCTTTTTTAACGTTTAAACAAATAAAGCTGACATACATCAAAGACTTGGCTTCAGGAGAAAATATAGTGATTATCTGACCATTGCAGCCTTAAAATGACTGATTGGTGTGGTTTAACAGTGGAGACCTTGATGACAATGAAATTCCAAGGTTCTAAGATACAGGGGTCCTTTGTTGTTCCATTTTCAAACTCTGTAAATATGACAACTTGCAAGTAATAAGTTTCAGCCACACCTCTGCCAGTCTCTGGCATTAACTCACATATTTGTGAGCTATGTGTGTTGTGGACACCAAAGCCCTATAACAGTACAGTACTGCTCCGCAGTTGTAGATAAACTAGATGCATGGCTGTTAAAGCCACAAATAATGAGGAACAGCTGTACTTTAGAACTGGGAAGAGAGGAAATGTCCATTTTTAATTAAGACCAGCCTGTGAAAAGCAGACTTTAGAGCAATTATTAATATGCCAACTTGTATAGGATGAAGGCTCTTTGTTCCTCTGAGTGTCTCGCCATCAGCGTGCAGGAACAGCGGTCTTTGATAGTGCCATCTGTTCTGGAGTTCTCTCTCCATGCCTGTTTGTCCTGTTCCCCCTTTACTTTCATATTTTATACAGACGCCTATTCACATGTTTAATCAAAGTTCTTATGAAAGCCTACAAAACGACAGAACACAAATAATGTTCACGGCCTGTAGATGAGGCTGGGCAGTGGGTAAGGCTGAAAAGCAATATCTTGCTCGCCTTCGATGACCATAAATGGTGCTTTGATCTCCTGCGGGCAGTTGAAAGAGCTCTCTACACCCATGAAAGGTGAGCTACAAACTGCTACCGAACGCCACTTGGCCACTGCAGAACTGGCCTGGCCATGTTGTAGATGTGCTGCCTCATTTTACTTGATGTATTAATTTAAGTCAAGAAGTTTGTGCTGAAGCTTCAGAGTTTAGCTTAACTCCTGGTGGCAGCATGAACAAACGTGAGGAGTTATCTTGCCAACAGTGCAAGTTTGACCAGGCTGCCTCCCGAGATTTCCTTTCTTCCTTTTGATTTCTTTTTATAGCAACTAGAGATGTGCATGAATGTTCTTTTGACATTCTGTTCGAATCGAATAACCTAAAATCTGTTTCACTTCAAATATCTTAAATTCAAATTTAAAAAGATTCAGTTTAAATTTACCAAATTCAAATCTATTTGTTCGAATTTTTGATTTGAATCTGCACATAGAAATGTTGACAACATTCGTATGTGCACACACGCATCTTCCCCACGTCTGTACGCATTTTCCGCACAACCATACATGTCCGTGTGCATCCCATAGTTATCCCTTATGCAACCTGTTTTTGTCCCATAGGAATCTGTACATAAGCATACGGATGCGTGAAAGATGCGGATCTTCAAGTACGCATCAAATGTCTGGATAATTCGAACATCTGAATTTTGGACATTTTATTTGAGTTCGAATGTCAAAATTCCGCACATTCGATTGGATTTTGACTGCCTAAAAATATTTGTGCACATCTCTAAAAGCAACTAGTGTTGCCAGGTGGCCCCCCATACAAGTGCTAATCAGCGTCAAGCCTGCTTAGTTCCTGGGATCAAACAGGATTAGCTGAATGCAGTCTAAATGCTGGGGCGCGTCATATGAAGCAGGTCATAGAATAATTCAGTAGAATAATTCTTTGCAGGTCCTGGAGTTTGGGTGTCACCTTGGAATGATAACCTTTATGCTGATATCCACAGGGTCTTGTTTACTTATTTTGCAATTTATACCCTGCCTTTCTGTTGCATGGATGTTTCTCAGGGTTGCTCAGTTCTGATTGCAGCGATAAAACGATTAACTCCCTCACAATAGTGATGTAGCCCTGTAGCCTTTAATCCTTTAGCTAATGAAGAAGGCCGGGTTTTGTTTTGATTCCTGGCAGAGGTAGGTACAAGATTCCAGCAGTTCTGATGGATGGTTGGTGTCCATCTGTCTTCTGCTTAGTTGCTATGCTTTGAAGATGTTTTCTCTTCTCATTTTACCTTACCAAGCTTTGCTGGTCTATGTCCAATAATGACTTTGTTCTGGTGCAGAATATTGGTTTTGAGTATCTCAGTCTGGTATCATTATCATTCAGTTGTTAAGTCATGCCTAGGGATTTGCAAGAATATTCAAAATATTTGTTATTCGATCGAATTCACTTTCTTTTTGGAGATTTGAATTCGAATCAAATATCCAGACATTCATTTTTTTAATATTCAGACGAATACAAGTATTTCGAATCGTTCATTCGAATCATTCGAACATTTGTATGTGTACGGTTCCATATGCGTCTTATTTGTATCTGTACACATCCCTACGGATACATACAGGATGAAAACAGGATGCATAGGTATAAAAACAGGATGCATACAGATGTGTATGGATACATAGGAATGTTGTCGACATTCGTGTGAATAGATACAAATGTATTCGAATCAGTTCAAATTTTAATACATTCGTTTTTTTCTCTATTTATACGAATTTGGACATTTGAATATTCGAATTGAATGTCAAAAATTGCATTTGTGCACACCTCTAACCATGCCCAGTTCTTTCTGACCCCAAGGAATGTAGCACACCAGGTTTATATTATATTGATTTCTGTTTCTGGTGTTCGCGAAGGTCAAAATTCTAAAAGCATCAAAGTATCTGTCCATATTTGGTATTCCCCATCCTCTGTTGACCCACTTCTTACAGACCAAAAGGAAAGGATGCAGGGCCTAGCTTTTAAAAATATATTCATGTCTTTTTGAGAAATTGTTGTTAGACTGTTTTGTCTATATTAGAAGGTTTTCTATGGGTGTTTTTCCACCACGCTCCTTTAATCTGGATCTAAGAAGATCTGGATCTAAGGATGGGTACTTCCCTTAATCTGGATCTAGTAGATCCGGATTAAGGGAAGTACCCAATGTGTTTCCATGGGTGGTCTAGCACCCAATAGCAATGGGTGCTAGCCTCCCTGCTGTGGAAACACTGGAGCACCCATTTGCATATCTGGATTGACCCACAAGGGGTCTGCCTGTCACCCCAGTTGTTTTGGGGGACAGGGGGTGCAATCTCCAAAGTCCCTCCGTAGTTGCCTTCAGAGGTTAGCAAAGGCTCCGAAATGACTTGGAAGCCTAGGTTTTGGGGCTCCCCCCCCCATGGGTGTCCCCTCCCCCTAGCCTCCTCTAGACCCCGTTGCCAAACTAACGTGGAAACAGGCTCCCTTTAATCTGGATTTTCTGGCTGAAGACCCCATTGTAGACCCCATTAATGGGGTCTACAGAAAATCTGGATTAAAGGCTGAGATGTACCCATATGATCCGGACTTCCCCAGCAGCGGTCGAAACAAATGTGTCTCAAATGGGTGCCGTGGTGGAAATGGGGTCATCTGGCTCACACCCAAATGGGTCCTTAATGGGTGCAAAAATGGGTACTTTCTGCCGGTGGAAAAACACCCTATATGGCTCTAAAGCATATCCTAACATTAGGGTTAGATTACCATTAACTGCACTTTACTTTGAACTGTCTCTCATTCTTTGCCCAGTGACCAATAATTGATCTATGGATTACTTATTTTTATTTTGCATTGATTTGCTTTTATAGCTTTCACTGTACATTTGACAAAGTATTACAGTAAACATTGTTAGAAAGAATTGTTTGGAAAAGAGGATCTGCTGTGGTTTGCTATGACCAAGGTTAACTCCTGGTAATTATGTGGACACGTCTTTGCAGTTTTCTTAGCAAAGATACAGAAGTGGTTTGACATCTTTTTTCTGAAGATGCTGAACCTGGGAATCAAACTGGGACCCTCTCATTTCTGGTTAGTTTTTCTACTACTGTGCTACTGTGTGCCAATTTGGTCTAGTGCAGCGGTTCTCAACCTTCCTAATGCCGTGACCCCTTAATGGAGTTCCTCATGTTGTGGAGACCCCCAACTATGGGAGCAAAGCAGCTGGGAAGTGGGAGGGAAGGGCGGCAGGAGACTCATTGCGACCCCTCTGAAAGGGTAATTCGACCCCCAAAGGGGTCCCGACCCCCAGGTTGAGAAACACTGGTCTAGTGGTTAAGGAGCTGGACTCTTATCTGGGGATATCGGGTTTGATTCCACCACCCTCCATAAAGCCAGCTGGGTGACCTTTGGCTAGTCACAGCTCTCTTTCTGAACTCTCACAGCCCCACCTACCTCACAGTGTGTTCTGTTGTGTGGAGAAGAATAGAGAGCTTTGTGAGCTGCTTTGAGTCCCCTTAAATGGTTGAGACAAGCTGGGTAGAAAAGCAAATTCCTACTCTGTTGCCTTTTGGGAACAAAGAAATCATGGTGTGCTTGTCCTTCTTCTAGCCAACTACGCAGCCGTCTCCTCAAGACGAACAAGAGAAGCTCCTTGATGAAGCCATTCAAGCTGTCAAAGTCCAGTCATTCCAAATGAAGCGGTGCTTGGTAAGCATGGAATTTGATTCCTTGGGCTTCTTGGACATTGGGAAGTGGTTGAAACATGAGTCTGTCTTCTTCAGTTGCAAATGAATCTACCGAAAAGTATTGAATCACTCCTAACAGAAGTTTGAAAAACTATTAGAATAAGACCATAACAGGAGCCCTGCTGGATCAGGCCATAGCTCATCTAGTTCAGCGTCCAGTCTTATGCAGTAGCCCAACAATTGCTTCTGGGCATCTCAAGCAGAAGATAAAAACAAAACCTTCACCTGTTCTTAACCACCTGCAAATGGCCTTTAGAGGTATCCTGCCTGCCTTTCCAACCTGGAGGCATCACCATTGATGCACGTGTCCTCTGTGAATTTGTTTATAAGAACTTAAGAGGAGCCCTGCTAGTCCAGGCTATAGCCCATCTAGTCCAGCAATTGCTTCTGGGCAACTCACGTGGAAAGCAAAGATAAAACCTTCACCTGTTCTCCATTCCCTCTAAATAGCCTTTGGAGATGTCCTGTCTGGTGTAACACTAAATGACACAGTATGCTAAAACAGCATTTTTTTTTTCAAGGAATACTTGTAGGTTTCCAGGCTAGAGGGAACCTCAGTCCATCCACCTCAGTCCAGACTCGGAGAAGCAAAAGCTTGATTGGTCCCTTTTCCTGGTCCATAGTCAACCAATGATTGAGCTCAGTCTGAACTAGTCAGAGGTTAGCTGCTCTCCAGCTTGGTTTCCCATAGAGTTATGTAGGAGGTTGGGGGGAAAAAACCTTCTTTCCGAAACAGTTTTTTCCCTTGTCCTTCTTTAGCAAGAAAATGCAAATCAGAGGCAAAGTAGGTTAACTTTCCACATGAGATGTTTAATTTCCTTTTCTGTTGCCAGTTTTCTTTCTCTTATAGAAAAGGGGCATCCCTTTCTACATCTAGCATAGAAATGGGGGCACGGTTAACGTTTTAGTTAGTTTACCTATTTTTATATTGATCGTATTGTGACCTTCAGATATAGGGCAGGATAGAAAAATAAATAGATTAATAAATTAAAGCATTGCTTTTCCTGGCCATTACAAGTTAGTGAGATTCACTGCTGGCAACCTTCGTTACATGTGTCTACATTGTGTGATCTTTTATTATTGTTTGTGAACTATTTTGCTTGATGTGTGTTACATATTTAGGTCTTTTTTAAAATAAGATTTACAATTCCAATTTTCTTCCCCCCCCCCTTTCCTCTCCTCCACCCAATTCGCATGCCATAAATTTTATTTTTAAAATAATAATGGGATACATTCATTTACAGTTTCTCTCATTGGCTCACTCCCTTTTTTATTGACAATAATTAATTCCCTTTGCCCACTTATCTCTATTTTAAAAAAGACCTAAATATGTAACACACATCAAGCAAAATAGTTCACAAACAATAATAAAAGATCACACAATGTAGACACGTGTAACGAAGGTTTGATCCTTTGCTCTCTTTATTCAATAGTTTGAATTTTGTTTGATCATAAACATGGTACCACCGTTTCGGGTTTTTCCCCATTTTGTTTTATCTTTCCACCCTAGAACTATTGCTGGTGTTCCAGACAGAACTAGATGTGTGTTGTGCTCTCATTCATGTGTGCTTCACTTATTTCTGAGTTTGCCATCCCTTCGTTTTCCCCTTGAATGTGGTTTTGGGTTAGTGTCAACTATGGGATGTTCCTGATGAATTATGTCAACGCCACCGTCAGCTGCTCTAGGTTTATTGTATGGCTGTGTGTGTAGGGCTGTGGTTAAATAAATTAGCCTGTCTACCATTGGGTAGATTCTGAGCTCCAAATAATTAACCTTTTCTTCTCAAGGCTGCAGGTGCTACAGAAAGCAACTCCTCCTTTGTTAGATGGGGGACTGCCAGTTTAGCATGCTGTTTGTGTATGATAGCTATAATGGTCCAGGACCAGCGTATACGAAGATATATCTTCCCTCATCTCAATCCCCCTTAATTTCTTTTCCAATTTATCTTTGGCAATGGCAGCCCATCTTTCTTCCAAAGAGCTCCAGGAGTTCCTTCCATTTTATTCTCGTTGTCTTGCTATAAGAAGATTAATCTGACACGTGGGTCAAGGTCACCCAGCACTCTTCTCTGGCTTAAGGAGATCTGAAATGAAGGGGCTGCTAGCGGTGCTCTCAAATATTCTGATTTATTGAGTAGGCTCAGCCCAGATTGCCTTCCCACAGAGGAATTCAGAATGGCAAGTTCAGAGATTATCCCTCTATGGTATCCTGTGACTGATAGTTAGGTGTCGTTGGGTTTTTAAAATTTGTTTTACCTGTTTTTCAGGGCTGGTTTGGTTTTGCCATCACTATTAGGAAACTTCTGTGTTTCTGCTTTTCAAAGCTGCTCAAAATGGATCCCTAGTGCTTGTGGTTTATTGTAGGTGTGACCAGAGGTTCAGTTCGGAGCTAGCCAAATTGAATTTGTTTCTGTCTTTGTGGCCATATACTGGGCTAGAAATGCATGATTTGCCTGGCTAGATGCCTTTGTCGGTAAGAACCTAAGACAAGCCCTGCTGGATCAGTCCACAGCCCATCTAGCCCAGCATCCTGGTTTGCACAGTGATCCACCAACGGCTTCTGGGCATCTCAAGTGTAAGACAAAGGCAAACCCTTCATCTGCTCTTTTGATCCATGTAAGGGCATCCTGGCTGTCTCTTCAGCTTGGAGGTAGTACCCAAGCATCGATTCTAGTGTCTGGCCATGTGTCTAAGAGTTGGCTGGAAAACTGAAGAATAAACTTCTCTGTATTGGCTACAAGCTGCAAGGAAACTGTGGGAAGCCTAAACTTCAGAGGGCTTTTTGGTCACTTGGGAGGAGGTGAAGGGCTCCCTGTTGTCTAGTACCAGTTAAGGACCCTTTCTGCACTTGGCCTTATTCTGGAATATATCTTGGGATAGGAGACTGCTGTCCAAATGCTAGTGCAGGCTGTGGCAGGTCCCAGGCAAGGCCTACCAGAGTCTGCATTACCAGGCAAACAACAGACCCCTGTCCTGAGATATATTCCAGAATAAGGCCAAGTGCAGAAAGGTCCAAGATCTGGTGGAACCGGTGGTGGGATTTAAGACTCCAACCCTGCTGCTCTGTAACCTGCATACTGAATTGTATGGCACATTGTGCTTCAAAGGAGCCTGGTAGCTAGAAGAAGCATCAGTAATTTTGGATTCATCTTTCTGTGTGTAGGATAAAAACAAGTTAATGGATGCGCTGAAACATGCCTCCAACATGCTTGGAGAACTCCGGACTTCGATGCTTTCTCCAAAGAGCTATTATGAACTCTGTATCCTTTTGCAGAAGGAGACCAACCAACTTGATTCGGGGGCCCTGGGTGGTTGTCCCTGCAACCATTTCTTAACCCAGTTTATATAAGCTGAGTTTAAACATTTCCAAAAAGAGGACATATTAAAATGAAGGCATTAGAAACTCAGAGGGGGATGCCAAGGTGAGCAAAAATGGTCCGTCCGTCCGTCCGTCCATCCATCCATCCATCCATCCATCCACTGAGAAGGTCCTCCCCCATGTCCCAACACAGTGGATTTCTCTGACTGGTGGGACACGGAGGAGCCCACCTCTCCAGCGGCTCTTAAACCATGGGTGATCAACCAACGGCTGTATGAGAGGAGGCATTCCCTCAAGTATTGAAGTCCCAAGCCCTTTAGAGCTTCAAAACTCCTTGAATTCAGATCAGAAGCGTATTTGGCTCTCTCAAAACAGGTGTTATGTGCTGCCTGTAAGTTGTGCCGGTCAGTAGTCGGGCTGTCGTAAGAATGCATGGGGGGAGGGAATTGCAGAGTTGGAAGGTTTTCCCCAGGTTCTTGCCTCCCAGTCCTGATTTCATAGTCTTCCCATCAGCAACCCTGGCTGTCTCTCCCTGCTCTCTTTTGCCCTCTGAAATGCCAGCTCTTCCCTCCTGCTGCTTGCATGCTCTGGCTTATCTCTGAGCTCTTTTGAGTTACCAATGTCCTCTGGGTTCCAAAAAGACCCTTCTTTGTGTCTTGGTCCTTAACTGCAATGAAAAGATATGGCTATTTCTGATGAGCTGCACTACCTGGAGGTATACCTGACTGATGAGTTTGCCAAAGGACGGAAGGTGGCCGATCTCTATGAACTGGTGCAGTATGCTGGAAACATTATCCCACGGTTGTAAGTAAATGAGAATCTAGGAGGTGATGTTTGATTCTGGAGTCATTCATTGCTGTAGTGATGCTTGGGAGTTTTGAAACTGATGGCACCTGGTCAGTCTGTGTGGTCTTATGGTTAGAGGGTCGGACTCGTATCTGGTAATTTCCCAGTTCCATTCCACAGTCCTCCATGAAGCCAGCTGGGTGACCTCGGGCTAGTCACAGCTCTCTTTGTGAGCTCCCACATCCCCACCTACCTCAAAGGGTGTCTGTTGTGGGGAGAAGAAGAGAAGGTTTATCAGCTTCTTTGGGTTCCCTTAAAGGGTGAGAAAAGTGGGGTATAAAAACCAACTCATCGTCGTCTTAATTTTTTAGAGTGTGGAAGGCAATGACTCCCCTCCCCATTTATATTACTCTGCCTTGTAAATTAGACCACTTAGCTCCAAGGAATTTGTGGTCCCTTTCACACAATCACAAGGCAGCTTAACAAACTAGAGGTGTGCATTTGGCTCTTTCAGAGCAGCTGCACAACCTTTGCAAGGAAGCTTGTGTTCAAATGCACTTGTGCTGAGTGGCTTCTCTCTCCTGCATAAGAACAGGAAAGCTCTGTCAGTTCCATCACAGCATATCATCTGCATAGCTGAAGCTGGTAAGAACTGTAGTACAACAATATCTGGAGGATACTACCTGTGTTGTCTACCTGAGATTTAAGAGGAACTGAGAATTAGACTGTACAGTTCCATTTTGGTGGCTTGAGCAACCATAACATTGTCTTCATTTCTTCCCAGGTATTTATTAATAACAGTTGGCGTTGTCTACGTAAAGTCCTTCCCTCAGTCCCGGAAGGATATCTTGAAAGATCTGGTGGAAATGTGTCGTGGTGTCCAGCATCCACTAAGAGGCCTGTTCCTTCGCAACTACCTTCTTCAGTGCACCCGGAATATCTTGCCTGATGATGGAGAACAGACAGAGTAAGACATTTGGTGGTGGGAAACAAACACTTTCATAAAATAGAAGATTCCTACCTAGTTTGAACCAACAGCCCTTTTTGAGTTCAGCAGCCTACGGTTAATGTAGGTCACGGTAAAGGTGCCTTAGAGTCAATTTCATCTTCTGGTGAATCCATCTGTGCAGTTTTTGTGGCAGTGCAATGGAGGTAGTTTGCTATCTTTTTTTTTTCCTTTGAAGGTTTCAGACAAGTAATTTAGGATCCAAATACCCTGTGGGAATCCTGCAGGAATGAGATGAGCACAGTAAATATCCTCTTCTTTACCTACTCACAAAGCTGGTTGCTAGGGTATAACTCATCCTTGATCAGAGGCAATATGCTAGTATTTTATTTTTATTTTATTTTACTTTTTATTATTTTTTATTTTATTTTAATTTACTATTTTATTTTACTTTGGGGGCCTTAATGTTTTCTGTTAGGTCCAGAAATGGTTCACTAGAAGAAAACTAGTAGCTTTGGATGGCTCTGTCTAACTGCTCCCTAATGTTGAGCAGACATTTAGCAGCCCCTCCTTCGACATGCCTCCAGCTGGCGAGAAGCAGGTGGCATGCATGTAGGAGCCAATGCAGTAGGTGGCTACATTGCTGACTGTATAGGAAGTTGTTTCAGTGAATCATTTCTGCTTTACGTTGCCTGCAGTCCCCGGATCAGACGCAGAGCACTTTGAGCATGGAGGTGTGAGCATGCATGTGTAACTAATGAAGACAGAGAGACTTCTGTCTTTCTGTGGTCCTTCTGGCAGCTGTCTGAAGTCACCTTTTCGCTGGCTTTGCGAGTGGAAGGAAATGGGAGACTCCTGTGTTTCTGTGTCTCCCAATGCTGCTGATTGAAATGATGTAATCCACACCCTGAAAATACTATAAATTCTCTTCCACAGTGTGTATTAGGGGTGTGCATGAATGCAGTTTTCAGGATTGGAGTCAAATCGAATATCCAACAATTCAATTAGATTTGAATCTTTAAAATTCAACTTTAACCAAATTCGATTCGAATTAAGCAAATTCGAATCTATTCATTCAAATTTTTTTATTTGAATTTGCACTTACGAATGTCAACAACATTCGTATGTGCCCATTCCCATCATTATGCATCTGTACACATCCATATGCATTCCATAGTTATCCCGTATGCAACCCATTTTCGTCCCGTACAGATCTGTACAAATGTGTACGGATGCAGGAAAGATGTGTATCTGCAAGTATGGATCACGTATGAACCCGCACACATACGAATGTCAGGGTAATCTGAATAGATCCGAAATTCAAAATTCATTTGAATCTTTAAATTCAAGTTTATGGACATTTGATTTGAGTTCGAATGTTCAAATTCAGACGAATTCAATTGAATTTCGAATACCTTCTAATATTCAAGCACACCCCTAGTGTGTATGAATTAAATCCTCTCTTGGTTAACTTTCAGTGAAGAAACCACTGGGGATATCAGTGACTCTATGGACTTTGTGCTGCTAAACTTTGCTGAGATGAATAAGCTCTGGGTGCGAATGCAGCACCAGGGACACAGCCGTGATCGAGAGAAAAGGGAGCGGGAGAGGCAGGAGCTGCGAATCCTCGTGGGGACCAACCTGGTCCGACTTAGTCAGCTGGAGGGCGTCAACGTGGAGAGGTACAAACAGGTGAGAAAGAAAGCACCTGGTTGCTTCCTGCTGCCGCCGCTTAGTGTATTGATTAGTTTTAGCCTTTTTTGGGGGTGTGTGTATTGTATGATGGTTTCCTTCCCTGGCTCAATGCAAGCTGGTGAGGTTTGAAAGAAGGATGGGAAGGCTTATCATTTTCTTTTCTGTCTCCAGATTGTCTTGCCTGGGATCTTAGAACAGGTTGTAAACTGCAGAGATGCATTGGCTCAAGAATATCTCATGGAATGTATTATACAGGTAAAGTATCGGGAGAAATCATCGTAAGTGGCCCTGGCAGCTCCGCCCGGAGGCTGGTTATCCACAACACCTCAGGACTCTGAGGACCAATCCCAGATAACATTTGCCAGGGTGGGGGGATGGGGGCCCCAGGGGTGCCAGGGTGGCGGTAACTGGCGTGGGGGGTCAAGAGAAAAGGGTTGTTTTGATAGCTGTGAGTTGATGAGCTTCATCTAGGCATTATTCCCATTATTTGGACAATCCGGAGTAAAGCTCATCCAGACCCATTTTGTTCTGGATTATCCAGATAATGGGCATTAAATAAGTGAAGGGACCTAGTCCTGCCACTAGGCAGCTCCAAATTATCAGGGGCCCATCCAGGCTCAAAAGTCATCCAGAGGGCCCAGTGGTCTAGGCTGCCGCAACTGAACACCCCACTCCCCTGGGAGGGATGGCAAGGTTCTTCTCCTTGGGCAGGGCTTCCAGACAAATCCCCTGAACCGGTGTGTGGTGGGGCAGAGCCTCTGTCTTTGCTTATTTGCTCCTGCCATCCCTGTCAGCAAGAATTGGAATTCCCCCTTTCATCTGTCACGTTATGACAAATAGGATAAATCCAGGTAATGCCCATCTTGGATTACTACATTAAAGAGTTTTTTTCTGCACTTGTTTATGTTATTATGTAAATAATAGGCAGGTATGAGACCCAACATAAGGTAGTACCTAAGTGTTATGTTTTATTATTTCTTTAAAGTATCTATATTGTCGCTGCTAAGTACCACTGAGTTATGGCAGAATCCTGGTTGACTGCATGAACACATCTATGCAGTTTTCTTGGCAGGGATATAGAAGTGGTTTGCTGTTGCTTGCTTCTGGTGAGAGGGTAGGGATTGAACTGGGAACCCTCTGCTTTCCAGGCACTTTGCTCCACCCCTGAGCTACAGTATTTATATACCACTTTCCATTAAAAAGATAATCTTGTCTTTACCTAGAGGGATCCCTAGACTGGAATGGGCCAAAACAAAAAGCAAGAAATACTTGATGATGAAAACCTTAGGTTGGAATCCTTGCCTTCTCTGAACTGACTCTTTGTCTTATATTTAGGTTTTCCCTGATGAATTCCATCTGCAGACATTAAATCCTTTTCTACGGGCATGTGCAGAGTTGCACCAGAATGTGAATGTGAAAAACATCATCATTGCATTAATTGACAGGTACGTAAGGTAGTACGGCCGTGCGCATCCAAAATCTGATCAGAATGGGCTGGATTTTGACATTCAAATTTGAATAGAATGTCCCAAAATTCAAATGTAAATATTGGAATTGGATTTCAAATTTCTGATCTATTCATTTGAATTATGTGGATGTTCGTATGTGTACAGGTTCGTACATGATGGGTACTTGAAGATCCGCATCTTTCCCGCACCCGTACGCATTTGTACAGCTCCGTATGGGACAAAAACGGGTTCCATACGGGATAACTATGGGATGCATTCAGATGTGTACGGATGTATACTTGCACGTATGAGTGTTGTCGACATTTGTATGTGCAGATTTGAATAAAAAATTTGAACAAATATGTCCGAATTTGGTAAAATTGAATCAAGTCTTGTTAAATTTGAATTTTAAAGATTTGAATCAAATCAGAGTTTCAGGTATTCGATCCAATTTGAATAGAATGTCAAACATTTGGGCACATCTCTATAAGGTAGTGCTCTAATGGCTGTGCAGGAGCAAGATAAAGGGAGAACCTGGAGACATAAGACAAGCAGAGATATCCATGTATTTATTTTTCCCTGATATGATTTCCCCCACCCCCTAGGTTCTTTATAGCTTTTATTTATACCAGCACTAGGGAGGTAAGCTCCCTTAATATGGATATGCAGAACATAATTAAAAGTTAAGGGTACTTATCCTGCTGCTGCATGTACTCTCACCTTGTTGTATATAATATAAATTATTATTGTTTTAAACTTTTAAAAGAGAAATTTCTTGTTTACTATCGGTACGATCAGACAGTGCTTTTTAAGGTTGTCCATTAAGAAACAGCAGTCCAGCCCCAGATGCACAAAGAGTTTGTTGTACCAACCTTACTTTGCAGCCTATATTCACAACCTACTCAGGTGACCCCTACTCCTGACTACAGGTGCTGCTCACTGATTGGTCACTTGATGGGAAATTCCCACCTCTTTGCTTATATAGTTTCCATCTTAAAAAAAGATCTTCAGAGCTATGAAATCCCAAATGTTGAAGAAGTGACATTTCTGGGACTTCAAGATGGGGTAAAGCGAATGTAGGAGGAAAATGTCTTTTTCAGACTGTTGGAATAGCCGACCCAAAGGAATCACACAGAAGTATAACAGAGATGTTCCTTTATTGCAGTGGTTCTCAACCTCCCTATTGCCGCAACCCTTTAATACGGTTCCTCATGTTGTGGTGACCCCAACCTAACCCTAACCCCCAACCGTAAAATTATTTCCACTGCTACTTTATAACTGTAATTTTGCTACTGTTATGAATCGTAGTGTAAATATCTGACATGCAGGATGTATTTTCATTGTTACATATTGAACATAATTAAATAGTATTCGCTTCAACCACAGCTGAATATAAAAGTGTCATCTTATCTCCAATACTGCTGCTTTCTACACAGTAGCTGCTCTCTACTGTATTTGTATAGGGTGTTTGTGATGGGGTTGGCGCGATGATGTCATCACGCCAGGTACTCGTATGTGGGCACATCTGCATGTGGATGGACCCGCCTGGAGACAGATAGAGGAGCGGTGTCTCGGTTCCTATGTGTTATCCAGTGGTCTTAGATGACCCCTGTGGAAAAGTAGATCCACCCCCAAAGGGGTTGCGACCCACAGGTTGAGAACCACTGCTTTTTTTAGTTGATACCTGAAGATGGCTAGTTACAGTTTGCCACCATGTAAAAGGAAATCTTGTCACAGGCCTTCAAGGCCAGACCCTAGCAAGTCTAAACAAGTATTCTAGTTGCTAGGGGAACGCAGGGCCAAAATGTGAGAGGGCAGGCGTCTCTCACAAATTTTCCCAGAGGTCACCTCTTCAATCGTGTCTGATTGCACTCTATATTTATTGCTTTCATAAACTGCCCTGAGCCCCACAGGCTCCTACGGGGCTATATCTGATGACTCTATGGATATATCCATGTGGTTTGCTATTTTTCCTGAGGAGAAGCTGAGATTGCTGATCCTCTGCTTTCAGGCAGTTGGTGTGGTGGGACCCAGTGTCAATTTGAGTAGGTTAATAAATAAAAATAACATGATGTGTTCAGAAGACAAAGAGGCATGCACTTTGGCCACTGAGATTCTGCTCTGAGAGAGAATAGCTGTCGAGACCTCTGTTCAAGGGCTTTTACCTCAGGGCGCATCTCGTAAACCTTTCTTTATTTGTTTTTTGAATCTTCCTTTGTCTGGTTTTAGGCTTGCGCTCTTTGCTCACCGAGAAGACGGTCCGGGGATCCCTGCTGATATTAAGCTCTTCGACATTTTCTCCCAGCAAGTGGCTACTGTCATACAGGTCTGTCAGAAACTGGACTGTTTTTTGTGACGGGCGTGAAAAGCTTTGACTTCATCCAGAGGTGCACCGTAGCAGTTGCTGTGGTGACTTCCATCTTGTCTCGATCGCCGACGTTTCAAGCTAGAACTTTCAAAGCCTTTGCATGTGCTCACTGGGGTGCCTTTGGGAGGTCTTTGGAGATCCCAAAAGAGGAGCCCGTCTCCTCTTTATAAAAGGGCCTTTTCCAGTTGTTTCTGGAGGTCGTGGGCTTGGAAGCGGTCTTCCCTCTAAGGTGTGCAGTTGTGCGCACAGCCGCTGAATGACAAGAGTCTCCTGCACACTGCTGGCTGGTCTTCTGGTTCAGTCGCTCCTCTGCTCACAGACTTCCCAGAGGATCTCCAAAGTAAACAAATGGTAGACAGATGAGCAAGTGAGAAGCTAGGAGTACAAATTGGGGTGGGGTGGGGAGGGGAGACAAGCTGGCCGGGTGCACACTTGGTCTGCTTAGACCTTTAAACCCAACCTGTTGTATCTGGGCTGCAGAAATAAGGGGAAACTGAATCAGCGATCGCTGGTGACAGTTTGGGGGAAGGCTCAACCAGTGGGTCATCAGTCTGTGAGATTTTCTGCCAGATGAGGCGGTGAGAGCAATCAGTCTGGCTAGTTTTTAAGTTTTAAGGAAGGCTTGGACTAGGGGTGTGCACGAATACAATTTTTGAATTCGATTCCTAACAAATTGAATATTCAAAAATCCGAATGTATCCAAATAACAAAGAATGTCTGGACATTCAATTCAATACAAATACATACATATGTACAAGATGAGTACTTACCTGTACAGGTAGAAATGCCCAAATTATTTGTACGAATAACTCTAGAGATATTCGTATTCATTCAAATTCGGAAATCTAAATATCCAGACATTTGATTCCAGTACAAATGTCCGAATTCGCACGAATAGCGAATATTTTGAATATTTGTGCACATCCCTAGGTTGGACGCATCCAAAGACAACAGGTGTATCCATGGCTGCCAGAATGGATGCTTAGGTACTTCCTCCAGGCTGGAGAAACAGGCAGGAGGCCTCTAAAGGCCTTTGTCTTCTGCGTGAGATGCCAAAAAGCAGTTGATGGGCTACTGTGTGAGATGGGATGGTGAACTAGATGGGCTGTGGCCTGATCCAGCAGGACCCCTTTTATCTTCTTATTTAAAATGGATGCCTAGGTACTTCCTCTAGGCTGGAAAAACAGACAGGAGGCCTCTCAGGCCATCTCCAGGGAGTTGAGGCCTGGTGAAGGCATTGCCTTTGTCTTCTACCAGTTACGTGAGATAGGATTCTGGATTAGATGACTGTGGCCCCATCCAGCAAGGTTTGTCTTATTTTTTTCTTTGAGCTCTGCCCTGGTGGTAGCGTAGGAGTGAAATATGAATGTAATCCAGGGCCTTTTCTACCGCTTCATTCTCTTTGACCCACCCTTCGTCTCTCTTGTGTTCAAACTTCAGTCCCGGCAAGACATGCCTTCAGAGGATGTGGTCTCCTTGCAAGTCTCTCTCATTAACCTGGCTATGAAGTGTTACCCAGATCGTGTTGACTATGTTGACAAAGTATTGGAGACCACAGTGGAGATCTTTAACAAACTGAATTTAGAGCAGTAAGTGGTTGCCAACTCGCTCGCTGGACAGACAAATGAAGGGGACGTGTGAAAGGGAACAAAATAGACCCCTGTAACATTGCCCGCTGAGCCCGCTTCTCAATGGTGTATCGCTTTTGCGTGATGAAACCTTGACAACCGAAATGCTTTCATAGCCTGAAAATCACTTCACTTTGAGAAATTTGCTCAGCCATGCTCTCCCGAGAACTGCCTGGGTTGGAGGCTAATGTGAGTTAAGGCCTAGTATGTGCCTTCCCAGGCCTTGTGGGACTCTCTCCCCAGCCCTAGGCAGGATGTTCTGTGGCAGGAAATAATGAGAGCTCAGAAATATCTGAAGGACCATGCGTTCCTCCCCCTGCTCTGAGTAGATCCATGCAAAGTGTGGTGTACATGGAGAGCAGATTCCAGGGTTTTTTAAAGTGGCTAGAACCCTAAGAACATCCAGTTGGAGAGAGAGAGAAAAAAGAATTCCTAGCCTAGCAATTTGTTTTGACAGTATTAGAAAAGCGTTTAGCTGATAGTCCTGTTGCAAGTCAATCCTCTCTTGGTTTCTCCATTTAGCTTGTGTATTGGCAGGTAGAGAGAGTAAGTGAAACTGCATCCAGACAGGGTCTAAAACCTGCAATTAATCCCGGTACTATATTGGAACTGTCATGGTTTTTGAGGTAGTCTCATCATATAACCCTGGGATATGGGGTGGTGAAATCTTGGCGTATTGCTATTCTTGGAAAAGGAACTCCCATTTTAAGTTTTCGCAGACTTGCAGTATGGTTTACCTTCTCCGGATGCTCTCTGGAATTGACCACTGTACATGCACGTGTTTCCAGCAAAAATGTTTTAAAACCCCTTTAAAAGTCAAGCTCTCTCTCCCCCCCCCTTTCTGCCTTCTTCGTATGGAGCTCTAGCATTGTGAGCCTGGTAAGGGAGGGGGGAGCTTTGCATCTGTAAAAAAAAAGCCCACCCACAGCTGCCTGCCATTGGCCAGAAGGCTAGACCTCCACCCCAAATAGCCTGATATCATCCCCATATGGGGGAAAATAAGCTGGCTCTGCTCCAAAAGCAGGACTCAGTCCTGTTTTCATCAGGACTTCTTCTCCGGATTTAGGCAGGATAGTCTTCATAAAATCCGGGAATAAGGAATTGCATGGGGACGCTGGGTGCTCAGTTCACATTCTATTTGGATGAATTACAGAACTCATGGGGATGGTTCCTTCCCAAATTCAAATTGAATTTGGATTAAAGTGTCCTTGGGGATGCACAGTGAGGCTGCCTGATGTTCTGTTACAACGGCCAGGCATGTGGAATCTCAGCAACCCGCCAAAAGTGACTATATCGGTCCTGATATAAATTCGTTATCCTCAGGTCTTAGAAGTGTAAATCTTGGCATTGCCAATTTCTTACTGCCCACTTATGTCTCTCTTTCAGTATCGCTACAAGTAGCGCTGTTTCGAAGGAGTTAACAAGGCTCTTGAAGATCCCAGTTGACACCTATAACAACGTCCTTACGGTCTTGAAGCTGAAGCATTTCCATCCCTTGTTTGAGTATTTCGACTATGAGTCTCGGAAAAGCATGAGTTGTTATGTCCTGAGCAACGTGCTGGATTATAACACGGAGATTGTCTCCCAAGACCAGGTGCGGGGACAGCAAAAGGGAAGGCTTCTTCCTCATGTCCAGTGGAAGGGAAATGACTTCATCTGTTCATCCTGTTGACTCACTGAAAGCTAAATGCCTTCTAACATTTCAGTTCTTATAGCAGTGATTTCTTGCGGCATACAGAAAATCTGAGAATGTACATCTTCAGACTGGAGAAGGAAAGAGCGTGTATTTCTGTGTGCCCCCATCCTGGTTTAATTGATTTGTGATCCAGGATTTGTGATTTCAGAATTTGGTGCCTGACTATGCAGCCAAAAAATGGTTTCTTGGAGGTGCTCCTTTCGCATCTTAATGAGTAAGAATTGAACTAATGTTAAGATCCAGCAGGGTAGCTAGAGCAGGGATGCCCAGTGTCTTTGTACATGGGGGCTGCACAGCCTGACTGGCAAAGGCGCAAGGGTTGCAGAATTCAAAACCGGTTTCTTATCATGAAATGCAGACTAGAAGCAGTGTGGACTAGGGATGTGTACAAATATTCATAACATTCAAAATTCAGCCGACTTCGGACATTCAAATTTGAATTGAATGTTATGATATTTGTATGCTAACATTCGAATGAATATGAATGTTTCCGGACTTTCATACGAATAGTTTCGATATTCGTTAAGCTGGGGAAATGTATCGGATACATATCTATTTGTATCAGATACGTATCGAATGTCCGTACGAATGCATATGAATAGTTTCGTATCGAATAGAATTTTACCACATTCGAATGTGATCTGTTTGTACGAATATGGATTTTTGAACATTCAGTTCGTTTTGAATCAAATGCCCAAAAGACATTGGTGCACATCCCACTCTGTGTGTGAGATAGAAAAGCCATTCGAAGACGACACCCAGCTTTTGGGTACCCCCAGGAACAAGCATAAGGCCCAGCATGTAGAAGGGAAGGGAGGCTCCTACTATGCTTGCTGGTCCAATAAAGTAGCCAGGGTGGAATCCCCCTAAGGTGACTGTGTTCTGGAAGACCATGATTCCAAGTTTATTTTTGATTTTATTAATTTTGAAACTCATAGACACATATTATAAAATAACAAAATTATCAAACATAAAAATGTGATTAATCAAAAACAATTAGACACACATCCTACCATCCTTGGAACACAGCTGACAATGTCTCTTTGATCTTCTCTTTGACTTCAGTTGCACCAAAGAAATAGTCTTGTTATTTCTTCTCTCAAAAGTTCTGGCGCTTGGGGGTCTTGTTGAGTAATACAATAACTCTTTCCAATTGTTCTCTCTCCTGGGACTCAGTTTCAAGCCTTGGCTTTTAAATCTTATTTCCCTTATTTTTTTCAAATTATATTGTTTCATTAAATATTTATACCATTTATCTAATGATTATTTTGTACTATCTTTCCAACCCAATATAACTGTAGATCGTGTAGCACATATCATTTGGTAAAATATACTGTATACTGATCATCTGTTCTTATTCTCCCTGTTGTCACATTAAACAAAGCTGTTTCGGGTGTTAATTCCACATTTATATTTAAAATAATATTACTTTTATTCTGAATAGTCCTCCAAAATCTTTTAACACTATCTCATTCCCACCAAATGTGGAAGAACGTTCCTAAGCATCTTCCAGGTTTTAATCAGCTGTGAAGTTTGCCAAGGGGCGCTTGGGCCAGTCCATGCCTGTGAGCTTTGCTTAGGGATTATTGTGAGCTCTAGATGAAAACAAGGTCAGAAGGTCAGAAATCACATTAAAAAGTAACATCTCCTTTGCAGGTGGATGCCATCATGAATCTTGTATCAACGCTGATTCAGGATCAGCCAGATCAACCTGCCGAGGACCCTGATCCTGAAGATTTTGCTGAGGAGCAAGGCCTAGTGGGAAGGTTCATCCATCTCCTCCGTTCGGATGACCCAGATCAACAATACCTGGTACTGTCTTTTTTTTCTCTATTTTTAAAAAAAACATTAAAAACTTCTTACATTTTTCTCATGCCACATTATTGCATTGCTTTAATACTCTATATGACTCCCTCCGTTTTTCCAGCTTCACTTCTTGATGTCGCTTATTTCTTTGCTTCCCTTTCATGTCCCTTGTTGCTTTTCAGCTGACCCCTTAATTTTTAGTCAAAACGGCCTGTCATTACTTCTGTTTCTCCTAGGTAGTTAATAAAGGGGCTCCAGTCTTTCATAAACTTATCTGTTGTTCTGTTTTTTAGTAAATTTGTTAATTTGTCCATTTCAGCCATGTCCATCAGCTTTATTAGCCATCCTTGCCCTGAAGGTGTCTCTTCCTCCTTCCATTTTTGTACCTACAGTCATCTAGCTGCTGTCACCATACAGTATATAAAATCAAAGAATTTATATTATCCAAAGTATTGTCTACAATTCCCAACAGAAACAACTCCGGTTTGAATATAAAATGTCTCCTTAAAATTTGTCTGATCAGATTACGGTATATATTTGTACCCAATATTTTTGTGCTTTTTCACAAGTCCACCACATACGATAAAAAGTTCCCTCCACTTTTTTACGTTTCCAACATTTAGTTGACATATTTTGGTATATTTTCCCTAATTTATGAGGTGTTAAATACCATCTATACATCATCTTATATTTTCTTTTAATAACATACAAGTTGTAAATTTCATATCCTTTGTCCACCATTTCTCCCATTGGTCCATATGGATATTACATCCAAAATTTCTTGCCCATTTAATCATACACTCTTTAACCTGTTTGTGTTCCATTGCAATCTGAAGTAGGATTTATACATAATACCAATCTTTCCCCTTTCTGCCTTAAGAGTGTGGATGCTGCAGCTTCAAAGGTGCCATTGATGTAGAGGGTAGACTTTGAAAGCTACTTCTGCAGTTGTTGGAATGCAACAGTAAGAATCAAGGGAATGCATTGAGAGCATGGGCTGAGCATTTCCTGTATGTACATGAAAACATTATTGATATAAAAGACACAAATTTATGAGGATGCTCTTATTAAGATGAAAAACTCAGACATTCCAAAACAAAGATTACGATCCAATCTTGCAATCCTTGTGTTTAAGCACAGTCTTTTTAAAAAGGTAATCGAATAAGATGTACATGGTAAGTTTGAAATTCTTCTTTTCAGCCCTCCTCTTGAAGAAATCCTCACATTTTCACAAAGCACTTTGTCCGTGTGCCTGATCAGACATTCCGCCCTGTGTGTGGGATAGAAACTCAACCAGTCTCAATTGGTCGCACTGTTTTTAAGATCCGGCATTGGGCATTGACTTCAGCTTCCTGCTGGTCACAGTCTTTAAATTTTCAGGCTCCTTCTGAACCTTTCATGTCTGTGTTGTGTTTTGTAGGCCCGGGGTGATGTAGATTATTTTGATGCGCAGCCACCTTATCAGGCGTGAACATTCAACCTGCAATCTTTCTCTTTAGATATTAAACACCGCACGGAAACATTTTGGCGCTGGAGGAAACCAGCGCATTCGTTTCACGTTACCACCATTGGTTTTTACTGCGTACCAGCTTGCATTTCGCTATAAAGAGAACTCAAAAGTGGTGAGTAAACTCAGGAGGATGTCTGTTTCTGTGTGTCTGTTGCTGCTCAGCCCTATTTTAATTCTACATGTACTCTGAATGTGTTCCAACCTTCCCAGGGTCTAAGAACTGGCAAGAAGGGAGGGAAGAGTCAGCACATGAACAATTCCAGCAGCGCTCAGCCTTTTTTTACCCCCTCCCCCAATGTTCTGTGTAATTTCATAGTGTATTATTTTGTTTTTATATAATCTTATATGTTATTTATTTAATGTAAACTGTGAGTAATTTGTTAGAAAGGCGATATACAAATAAATTGAATGAATGTTTCTGCTTGCTACTTCTACTAGGAAAAAACAGATGGTTGGAAAAAGCACAAAATTTTGGAGAGTTGAGGGCTAGCATTGCATAATAGCTAAGACTCCCAGGCTCCAAGCCTCTGCCTTGTTAGGAGATCTCACTAGGTGACTTCTCAGGATTATTTCAGGGATAAAATGGAGGGGAGAGGCAGAAGACCAAAATGTTAATTGCGGTCATAGATCCAAAGCATAAACATTGCATAAGCAGCTAAAATCAGTATCTTGGGTACAGTTTGAGAAAAAAGGCTTAAATAAAAGCAGTGAGGGCATCTAAATGTGCATAGGTCATAAAATTCAATATAAAACCAGTATTAGAATTTAAAATTACTCTGTATTTTTATGGTCAACGACAAAAACTTGGTAGTCGCAAGAGGTAGTACTAGCTTTAGAGTTTTGCCAAAGAACAGTGATGAAGTGGCCAATAGGACCAAAAAACTCTTTTTGGGCATTGATATAGAAATCACAGGTCAAGATAACATGTTTAATTGTTTTGATCTCCCTGTTTCGGGAAATTAAACAGGGCAGAGGAAATAGCATGCACTGCCTTGTTCTCTTTGGAGGAAAGTCAAGATATAAATGCCATAAACAAATGATCAGTTCAGTTCTTGGTTGTGGAACAGATAAGGTGACGATGGCCTTGAGTTCGGAAGAACTCTGGGTGATTACGTGGAGAGATGCTTGCCGTTTCCTTTGTCGTCGCATGGAATCCATTGAGGACAAGTGAGGCAATGTCTTGTGGAATTAGGTCTTCTTCAGATCAGTACATGGATAAGTTGAAACCTTGTCATCTCAGGCTCTCTCTTGAAAGAAGACCATGAGACAAATGTTACATATTTGCCTTTGCCCCATTATAATTTATTTGGAAACCGAGCTTGTGATTTTTTTGAAGGATGACAAATGGGAGAAGAAATGCCAGAAGATCTTCTCCTTTGCACACCAAACAATCAGTGCCTTGATCAAGGCTGAGTTGGCGGAGCTCCCTCTGCGGCTATTCCTCCAAGGCGCTCTGGCGGCAGGAGAAATCGGATTTGAGAACCATGAAACGGTGGCTTATGAATTCATGTCCCAGGTACATGGAGTGACATATTGAAGCTCTTGGCTGCATTGATTTGCCTGCCACATTTCTGTAACCTGAGACCTGACTTGGTTTCAGTCTCATAGCATCTTTCCCCATTATAAGTCGTGTTAATCTGCGGCGGTGAGCCTAATGCAGCAGAAGGGAGGAGACGCGTCTTATCCCAACGGGCAACTTTGGGGGTCAAATTGAAACGTTTTCTTTAAGAAAAGAGAGTTGGCAATCCTGCATGACTTTATAGAAATATGACGTGGTTGATGAAAAGACTTCTTTCTTGTGTGCCTGTAAGAGGGGTCATCCAGTAGGTTCCATGATAGAAAAAAGTCTTGCTGGTAGTTGCTGTTTCTCAGGATGATCAGAATAAGAAAACTAGGACAAAGAAAAAGAAGCAGCAAGGCACAGATATGTATTTTAAGTTGTTTGTTTATTTGTATTTTTATCCCACGCTATAACCTGAGATCCCAGGGTGGGTTACAATGAAACCGGTACAATAAGTAGAGTTAAAATACTCACCTCAGGGGCTTTAGTTAGGCTCTATGGAGTTAGAATTTATAGTGCTGTGGTATCCATGCAGTTTTCATGGTGGGTGCTGGTGGTTTGCTAAGACCTTCTTGAAGAAGATGCTGGGGATCGAACCAGCAACCCTCTGCTCTCCAGGTGATTGCCTTCCTCTCTAGCTACAGCCACTTGCATTTTCTAGGAGGTAAAACAAATTTTGTGTGGCTTTGTGGCCTTTCCTGCCGCTGAGCCCAATCCAGCACCTGTGGAAGCTATACAGCCCTCGCTCGCTGGTCAGTCTACGTCAGAAGGTTTTTTCCTCATTTCACTTTTCTGTTCTGTCTATGGAGGAAAGGACGTTGTTATTTGCATGCTCTTTTGTGCATGATCAAATAAAATAAGCAAACTCAAACGATCATCACAACTATTCACCACACTTCCTCCTTCCCTGGTTTTTTTCGCTCCCTGCCTTTTTTGCTTGGCACAGGCATTCTCGCTGTATGAAGATGAAATCAGTGATTCCAAAGCACAGCTGGCTGCAATCACCTTGATAATTGGGACGTTTGAAAGGATGAAGTGCTTTGGGGAGGAGAACCATGAACCCTTGAGAACTCAGTGCGCTTTAGCGGCCTCCAAACTGCTGAAGAAGCCAGACCAGTGCCGAGCCGTGAGCACCTGTGCCCATCTCTTCTGGTCAGGCCGGAACACAGACAAAAATGGGGAGGAGGTAAGAAACTCCAGGGCTCTAAGGAGGTCATATGGTTTCAAGGAAGGTCTTCGCCCTTAGGAAACTATCAAATGTTCGTTCCAGGGCTGGCCAAACTCCAGCCCTCCAGATGTTGCCGGAACTCCCAGGTGCCCTAAGTGATCTGGTGAGTGGCAAGAATAATGGGAGTTACACTTCAGCAGCATCTAGATGGACATAGCTTGACTGGGCCAGGATGAACCGGTGGTTGGTTGTCAGTACTTTCAGTTTGGGAACTTTTCTGATGTGGGGAACAGATTTCAGCTCATGTAAGAATATAATTCATCAGACTCCAGCTGAATTGTCCAAGAGACTTGCACAGTCCGCTATCCTATTTTCCTGTGGCGACTGTCCAGATGTTTTTGGGAAGCTGCAGAGCAGGATGTGAAAGCAGTAATTTCCTCATGGTAACCAGGATGCCCAATATTGCTTGTATGACTATACTGCAGAAAGCCTTGTTATTTTTTGTGAGAGTGAAGGAGAATGTTGAAAAATAGCTGTTTTAAGATGCGTGGTACGTATTAGAAAACAGTACTGTATTCTCACAGCTGTCTTTCATTTGTGTTATTAATTTGTTTTTATAAACAGAAGTTAGAGCACCTCTAAATGATGCAGTTTTAGTGAAGATTAAATTTCTTCAGCTGAGATTTGTTTGGGAAATGGGTTCATTCTGTAATTTGGATTCAACAAAATTAATGCAATTAAAAAAAAAATCCTTGGCTCGTGCTTCCTGAGAAAACAGTTCAGATGCTACCAGAGCATGCAAAGAAAAGTCATGGCCCTGGCATCTAGTGCTTGGAGAGGTCTATAAGCCTGTTTCCTAGCACACACATACAGTGCCTGACAAAAGTTCTGTCGCTTATCCATGTTGTTGAAACCAAAGCCTATAACCTGACTTAAAATTCATCCATTGGTTTTAAAAATGACTCATATGAAAGCTGAAGCCCTCCCAAATGAGGTTTTTAAAAAGAAAATAAATTTGCTTCACTGCTGAAATATTGATCATTTAATGAACACATAAAGGTCAGATTTTGGCTAGACAAAAGTTTTGTCGCCTTGTCATATAATGCACCTAATCCTAGTTTACAGCCTCACCTGTGCTCACTAATTGATTGGATAATTAGTGGGTGTGTATAAAAAGATCTCCAGCACCCCAGACCTTCACTTGAACTGCAACTTGACCTCTGACAACATGCCAAAAATCCACCCTGCGACCAAAGCCTTGATTATCAGGAGACTGAAGACCAGATCCTCTGCAGAGGTGGCTGGCACCTTTAATGTGTCTCAGCGTCAAGTACAAAGAATTACAAAAAGATTTGAAGAGACTGGAGATGTTTTTGACAAGCCCAGGTCTGGCAGACCCCGCAAGATGACTGCTCAGGAGGAACGTTTGTTGGTTCGAAAATCAAAAGCCAGCCCTTCTTCCACTGCAGCAGAGCTCCAACAGGTCTGGTCACCTCAAGTCCTTGTGTCAACTAGAACAGTTTGTAGGATTCTGTCTCGAAATGGCCTCCATGGTCGAATCAGTGCCCAGAAGCCAGCACTAAAGAAAAGGCAATTAAAATTGCCAAGGCCCACAGCCTACTAAACGGATGGATGCTGGAAAAGTGGCAGAAGGTGGATTTCTCAGATGAATCTTCAGTTGAATCACACCACAGCTGCCGCAAATACTGCAGGAGACCTACTGGAGCCCGTATGGATCCAAGATATACCCAGAAAACAGTTAAGTTTGGTGGTGGAAAGATCATGGTCTGGGGTTACATTCAGTATAGGGGTGTGCGAAACATTTGCAAAGTGGAAGGCAATATCAATAGCCTAAAATATCAAGACGTATTGGCTACCTCTTACATTCCCAATCATAAAAGGGGTCAAATTTTGCAGCAGGATGGCGCTCCATCTCATACATCCATATCTACATCAAAGTTTCTCAAGGCAAAGAAGATCAAGGTGCTCCAGGACTGGCCAGCCCAGTCACCAGATATGAACATCATTGAGCATGTTTGGGGTAGGATGAAAGAGGAAGCTTGGAACACAAAACCAAAGAATCTTGATGAACTCTGGGAGGCATGTAAAACTGCATTCTTTACTATTCCTGATGACTTCATCATGGATGCAGTCCTTCAGGCTCATGGAAGTCACACAAAATATTAAATATGGCTCTAATAGCACCACAACTTCATTCACCAATGTTATGAAACATATCTTTGTATTTGAAGTGAATTATCTGTTTGATTTTCACATTACTTTTTGTAGGCGACAAAACTTTTGTCTAGCCAAAATCTGACCTTTCTGTGTTCATTAAATGATCAATATTTCAGCAGTGAAGCAAATTTATTTTCTTTTTAAAAACCTCATTTGGGAGGGTTTCAGCTTTCATATAAGTCATTTTTAAAACCAATGGATGAATTTTAAGTCAGGTTATAGGCTTTGGTTTCAACAACATGGATAAGCGACAGAACTTTTGTCAGGCACTGTATGTGTGTGTGTATGTATATATATATATGTGTGTGTGTATGTATATATATATATATGGATGGCTGAGTAGCCAATATTCTTGGAGAAATTGTTTGTTTGTACAGATCCGTACGGGACAAAAACAGGTTGCATACGGACATTTACGGATGCGTACCGGCACATACAAATGTTGTCTACATTCATAAGTGCAAATTCAAGCCGAAAATCTGAACGAATAGATTCGAATTTGCTTAATTAGAATAGAATTTGGTTAAATTCAAATTTTAAAGATTTGATTCGAATTGAATTTTTGGATAAATCGCATTCATGTACACCCCTACTATTTGGATCTCTGAAAGTTTTCACTTTTAAAGAATGAGCACAAGCCTTACATCTGCCAAATGGGAAACGTCCTGTAGGGATACTCTTATCAGTGCTCTGCATTTGGAAATCAGGGTTAAGAATGTAAGAGGAGCCCTGCTGGATTGGGCCACAGCCCATCTAGTCCAGCACCCTGTCTCACGCTTCTCTGGGCATCTCAAGCAGAAATAAAAGGTAAAACCTTCTCCTGCTCTTGACTCCCTGCCAATGGCTTGTCTTCCCAGCCTGGAGGATGTACCTAGGCATCCATTCTTGTAGCCATTGATACACCTGCAATCCAAGAATTAGATGACAAAAGTTTCATCCTGACCAAATGGTCTTTTAGATTAGGTCCATATTTGTATGCAACAATCATTACGCTTTTCAAGCTGTTACGTTCTCTAGCAGGTGCCAGTGTTTTCTAATCATAACTATATGACCAGTATGGGAGCCAAAAAATACTGGGGTGGCCATGCCCTGTTTTTGTGAAGCTCTAGAAGTATTTTTTTCATCAAGTAGTGTTTCCCTCGGATGTTTCTTGCCCTGTAAAGTTTGTTTTAATATCCCCTTTGGATAGACTCTGCCCTGGAATTGATGCATAAGTATTTATACTTGACTGATGTGGTAGAAGGGAACTGTTATGCTTTAAATAAGAGTTACTATCCATCAGTTTTCTAAAGAAAGTTCTCTGTAGCTTGCCTTCTTCAAACCTTACCCAAACATCCCAAACTGTAATGCCATGTGTGTCATAGTTCAGCTGTAGGATGTATTTTATCCAAGAGCCACACACTTTCCTGCAGTAGCATCTTTATTTGCAAAACCATTGGGTTACATGTTGCTGGAAGTAGACTTGATGGATTAAGCGATAGGTTCAGTACAGTTCTCAGTGGAGTTGATGGAACATTTGGCTTTACCTTCTGTTTGCAGAGACACTGCCCTTGTTGACAATGGCACTGTTTCCCCCCCTGTAACTCCAGGCATCTCTTTGAAGTATACTGTTTCCATAAAGTGTAGACTTCTGTGATCCACACCCACCATGAGTGAATTTTATAAAGGCTTTATTTAAAAGGACGGATTCCTTTGGGGTGTTCTAAATTCATATACAGAAGCAGCAGTTTCACTTTAAGTATACTTCTGAAAGCCATTAACGCCTCTTAATCTCCATGGAAACTCACATTCCGTTGACTGTTGGCCATGATAACTGGCTTATCTTTATCCGTATCTTTATTTTGCTATTAGTTAGAAGGTGGAAATACCTCCTTTTGAAAGTATTGCTAAATACTTGTTGAGCTGAGTGAGAACAATGGGTATTCTAGCCCCTGAAGGGGCTGTTGTTACCTTTTGTGGAAAGAGATTCTCACCCCTTGCCCCCTTTAAGGTTAAACAGCTGTCCTTGCCTCTGGTCCTTGCCTCAGTCCTGCGTCAGGCTTATCTTCAGGCCAATCAGAATACATTTCAGACCCAGAATCCTTTAGTCCTGTTCAGGCTTATCCCTGATAACTAATCACATAGCTGAGGTACAAGAGAACCCCATATTGTTGTGGTGTGAGATTATAATCTATGAGCCCCTAGGTTTAACCCCCCCCCCCTCCCCACTGATCCTTAGGCCAGTCCCCTCATGGCTTCACAGCCTAACTTACCTCATAAGATGGTTGTAAGGATAAAATGGAGAGGATTGATCTGCACTGCCTTGGACTCTCTGAGGGAAGGCCAGGTTATAAAAGCTGCAAATAATAAATAGGAGGCTTCGGTCTGGCTCCCATTCCTGTGCCTGCTTTGTAAATGTTGCTTATCACACCTTTTCAGAATCCTGTGTGTGTTCGCAGGCCTGTAGTGGTGCCGGTAGGTGTGTGCATGAATGTAATTTTTGGCATTCGATTTGAATATGCGAAGATTCAAATTGATTCGAATGTTTAAAATTTGAATGTATTTACATTTGATTCAGTTTGAATACATTTGAATCTATTCGCACAAATTTTCCATTTGTGTTTGAAAATGCGAATGTCGACAACATTGGAACGTGTCCGTATGCGTCCCGTATGTATCCTGTTTTCGTCCCGTATCTTTCCATACAAATGTGTGCAGGTATGAATAAGATACGTATGGATACATATGTAAAGCATACATATCCGTACATATACGAATGTCTGAATAATTTGTACAAAATTATTCAAAAGATTTGAAATTCATATGTTTAAATTTGGATGCATGGACATTCGATTCACATTTGAGTGTCCGAATTCAAAAGAATTCGATTGAATTTTGAACTTTTTGAACATTCGTGAACATCCCTGTCCTAAAAACGTCAAATAGCTTTCTTGCTGTGAAAGTATCTATGCCGGGTGTGCCTGGACTGGCTTCCGAACAGATCTAGCAAAACTGGGGATCCCAAAGTTGCTTGGTGACAATATCCACCATATTGTTGCTTCATGGGATAGAAATGCCTGTGGCTTTAATGGTAGACAGACCAGCTAAAACAGGGCTGGATGAGGACTGGTGGTGCTGGGTGAGCAAGTGATGAATACATGTCAATTTGAAAGGAAAGTTGTGACCCTTCCGTTCTCTCCCCCCCCCCCCCCCACTTTGGCTGTTTAGCTTCATGGAGGCAAGAGAGTGATGGAGTGCTTGAAAAAGGCGTTAAAAATCGCAAATCAGTGCATGGACCCTTCCCTCCAAGTTCAACTCTTCATAGAAATTCTGAACAGATACATATACTTTTACGAAAAGGAGAACGATGCGGTACGTTGAATACGAAGTCTATTGCCACAATCCCCTAACCTACCCACCCACCTCCACGGCCGCCTTCTTCAGTTGTCAGAATTGGAGCTGGGGTTTGCATAGAATTACAGGCTGATTGCTTAGGATTCTCTTAGGTGAGTCTCAGTCTGGCTGTTCAGAGATAACAGAAAATCCTTTGATCTTTGCTGCTTCTACCCCAACCATGAAGGTAAGGCCCAGCCAGGGGAAAGGAGCACGATGACCCAATGTTAACTAGCGCGTGCTCTTACATTGGTAGCGACAACCTAAGCCCCGCGTGATCGGTCACTCACCAGAGACCGATCCTGGGGCCGGTCCTCTTCTGGGCACACGCAGTCGCATCTGTGATGATGTGAGGTGCCGGCGCGCTTGCGCAGCACCTCAGACAACCCCTGAACACCAGAAGAAGCGCGAATGGCCACTGGCCGGATGCTCCAGGTAAACGTTTAGTTAGTTTTGGTTAAGGTGTGGAGCCTGATTTTGTGCTCCACTCTTAATCTACAACTAGTGGACTCCTGGCGCGGTTGGAGGCTGTAGCAGCCTCCCCAAAGTACAGATGCTCTTCACCAGAAGTTCACTAATCATGCGTTACCAGAGGCCTAGTGCAAATAGGTCTCTGGACAGTTCAGGACGCTCCTCAACTCCCGTAAATTTGAATAACGTTATATTTTGTGGTTTTGTTTCCGTGCCCTTCTTTCCCGTTCACCCTTTTGTACAGGTGACAATTCAGGTTTTGAATCAGCTTATACAAAAAATACGGGAGGACCTTCCTAACCTCGAATCGACTGAGGAGACGGAACAGATTAACAAACACTTTCACAATACACTGGAACATTTGCGCCTGAGGAGAGAGTGCCCAGAGTCTGAAGGCCCGATCTACGAAGGGTTGATCATCTAAGGAAAAAACAAACAAACAAACCCCACAAAGAGCCCATGTGTTCATTGTACCAGAATGATCATCTTTCCACTTTACAACACGGTTGTTTTTTATTTTTTTATTATTATTATTATTTTGCTAGGATTCCTATATTTGTGCCTTCCGGAAGTGCCAAGCTAGGCCCCCGCTTATTCATCTTTGCTCAGCTCCCAGACCGCTCCATCAATTTTCAGCAGTTTCAGCCAGCAGCTCAGTAGATGCCGCCAGGAAATTAGCATGACCAAATTCCTTAAAAAAAAAAAAGCATAACTTGTGCATAATCCAAAAGTCTTTCTTGTGACTTCTCTCTCTTTCTTTTGTCTTTCATTCTTTCCTGTTTCATTTTAATGCCTAACCTGGCTTTCCATCTGCAAGTGGTTTAGATGTGCTCTCCCATTTTTTATCTTTTACAAAAGATGCCCTTTTTCTTTATGATGAATTCCTTGCTTTCCCATTTTTTCCCCAAAGGCCATTCGTGGTTTTGGCACACCTCTCCCTACGCTCCTGCCCTTCAAAAGTAGAATATATTAATGCATGTTTTTTCTTTTCTTTTCTTTCTTTTTTTTTTTTTTTTTTTTGGAGTTGTAAAGCACCCCGCTAAATAAAATGTAAAATCCAAAAGCTATATTTTGCATATGGGGCTCTGTGACACTCGGAGAAGGGCCAGTAAAATGTGCACAGGGTGTATTTATCAAGGTAACTCTGTTTCTGCATAGTATTAAGAAAAGGAAGTAATAGATGATTTGTGATCTATATGGTACATGTATAACCTTCATTACTGTAAAGTTAGGGGTAAATGCATTACACAGTTCTACTCTGTATCATGGATTTGCACCGGTGAAAACAATAAAGTTGCTATTAACAGATCTGATTCTGATAAATCTCCAGGTGCGTCTGAAAGTCGGGGTGAGAAATCTAGGACCCTTCAGAAATAATAGGTTTGTAGCTCTTCAGCTGTTCTTCAGAACGGATGATACCAACTTGTTACAACACAGTAAGGGTCAGCAAGAAGCCAGCCACGTTCAGGAGGTGTTTGTACGCAAGTACATAGACAGGTGATGTCTCTTAAAATTGGAGAAACAAGGAAGAGTCTCTTTTAGGGAGTCAACAGCAGGCGAAGTTCTCGGCTCCATCTTCTGCTTGAGAATGCCTAGAAGCAATTGGTGGGCCAGATTTGGCAAGAAATAAGACAGCAAATAAGATTTACCTGGCTTTTAAAGGTAAGTTTGTATGTAAGGAACAATTAGGCCAGCAGAGGTATCTGGCCAGGCTGCTGTGAGACAAGATGCTGGACTAGATGGGCTGTGACCTGATCCAGCAGGGTTCCTATTATAGACAGATTCATGGAGGACAGGTATACTAATGGCCACTAGAATTGTTGCCTAGGTACTGCCTCCTGGTTGGAGAGACATTTGCTCTCTCTCCGGCGGCAGCATGCGTGCAGTGCCGCCTCCTCCTGTGCGATCGCGGGCCGTATCAAATCGGCGGGCCGCATGTTTGACATGACTGCATTAAAAGACTTTTAAAAAGGATTCAACAAATATAAAACGATCCACAGTATGTTTAAAATAATAGTTTCTGTACTGGGGGGAAACATAAGCAGCTCAGCCAAAGGCCCCGGTAAAGAGGTGCATCTTCACCGCCTTCCTAAATATATATAAGGAAGGGGCATGACGCAACTCAAGGGGCTATTCCACAGTCTGGGGGCCATCACAGAGAAGGCTCTCTCCCAGGTGCCCACCAACCTCACTACTGAAGGTGGTGGGACAACCAGGAAGGCCTCACCACTTGATCTTAAGGCACGGGCAGGTTGGTATGGGAGAAGGCGTTCCTTTAGATATGTGGTGGCGCATGCTTGCCAGATTGTGTGTTGGAGTCTAAAGGAATGACTTTATTTTCATGAAACCAAAACTTCTGGGGTAATTTCTGAGTACCCTTTATCAGGCACGGTAGCTAGCTTAAAATCTGCTCCCCCATGGAAATGACATTGTGATATCGCTCACTCTTCTATTCATTGCCTTCGAAAACAAGCCATTAAGGTCAGAATAGGAAACTGATGCTACTTCAGATGTTCCTGAACTCCAAATATCATCATTTTGTGAACTGCTGGGCTTGCTGAATGGAGCTGAATTTTGAGTGCTCTCTTGTGACAACCGATAGAGCCCTTATTCTATGCGGGTCTTTATACTGCACTGGCAGTTGTGCAACAGCTGCAGATGAACCCCTGGGTGTGAGATTATTCGTGTGGACAAGCACAGCTTGTAGATGCTACATGGTGCTAGACTGAATTTCTTTCCCTCTGTCCTCCTTTAGGTAGACAATATGCAGATTTTTTTTTAAAATTGTACCCTTGAAATCCTTAGCAATCTCTTTTTAGTGTATAATTCTAGCGACCTCTTAGCAGCCATTTAATTCTTTCTGCTCAAGCAACTGTAGCTGAGCGAGGCAAGTTCAAATGCCTGAAATGTACAAATCTATGGATGGATGTATAGATGCTACATCTAAAAACACAAAACACAAATCCACTGACTATTTTTCCTTCCCTACTTCTGAATTCCTGCACGTGCTCGCTGTAGGATGAAGGTTCAAACTGGAAGCTGCTTTTGAGCCTGACTGTTCCCTGTCTTTACTTTAAAGCAAAATGAAGCAGATCCATCTGTGTCTAAGTTTTAATCCAACTTCAGTGCACCTTCAGAGTGATCTACATGGTGCCTGTATATGCCATCCATGTGCCCGTCAGCAAAGTGTTGTGTCATTTTTCTCTCACATTATCGAACCCAAAGGTGGATTCTCCGTGTTAGACAGATGCCGGAAGAAAACAGCTTGACGTTCTGAAACTGGACTGAAGCTGGATTAAAACTTAGGTGTAGATGGGCCTCAAAGTGTGTTTTAGTATAGTATAAATTCTGAGTTTTGTTGACTACCAGCATCTGACAGCACACTTGCAAACTGAGGCTTCCTTAGCTTGATCATCAGTAAATTCTCCCAGAATTCTATGCATTCTGTAGCACTGTCAAAAATAAAATCCCAGAGCATGTTTGGAGACCCAGGGGACCCTAGACCACTCTGTCTGCCCTATGGAGTGGCCGGGCACCAACCAACTCTAAGCAGACCACACAGTTGTTGAGCTGGTATACCAGACCAGCAGCCTGTGTGTGGACAGCATGAAGGCTGTGGACTGGTACTGTGGGACACCTGGTTTTGCAGGACACCTGGAAGTGCCATTCTGGGTACTGAGCCAAATCAGCCCTGGCTGGCAGTTTCAGAAACTGGGAGCGTGGAGTGCTGTAGCCCCAGTCGCCTGCAATGGGTCAGTGCAGTGCAAGAGAAAACCCATTCTGTGCAGATAGATTTCCAACCCGGGTTTCGTTTGAACTTGGACCATCAAGCATGAGGAACGAACACCTTACAAAGTGCACCGTCACATAAAGATATTAGGATGGATTTTTGCTTTGCCAGGGCAGAGCAGTTTCAAGAAAGCTCTTCTGAAGCTCACATGGCACAAAGGGTATAAAATGGGATTAATGGCTGAATTCAGCCACAGAAGCCAAAAGGACGCTTCATAGAGAGCATGAGGGATGCACTGCGCATGGCAAGCGGCCCGGATAATCATTAAGAGGGTATAAGGTGCCCAGCATAATGCAAAGATGCAAACAATGACGGCTAAAGATTTGGCCACTCTTTTATCCCGGGAAAGCCGAAATCGGCTAGCCATGGTGCTGGCAACCTCTGTGCTTCTGTTTTTTCCGGTAGTTTTAGAAAGGCTCTCCACGGCTTTGTAGAAGCCATCCCACGGTGACCTGGACTTCACGTCCGTTTGCAAAGGTGGAAGATTTGGGCTGATGTGACCGTCTCTGGGTTGGCTTTGGAGATTGGCGATGTTCAGCTTGGTGGCCACAGGTGAGCCGCTGCACGACTTCTCATGGTTGCTTTTCCTATCCATTTTCAAAAAGAAGATGCCATGATCTGGTTTCTTCCCCCTTTTACTGTCTCTTCGGCCGAGCGGCAGGTTCTCCACCTGTACAGGTGTCCGCTTCCGGATGTTGAAGTAAATGCTTAAGTTGAAGTAGGCGACAGTGATGAAAGGTGTGAAGAACTCTATGGTGGAGGCAATCATGAGGAAGTACCAGTTGTAGAAGAATTCTGCATAGCACTCTTTCTCAGGCAGGATGCTGCATTGGGCTACGTACTCCCAGCTAATAATCGCCGGACCATATAAGAGGAAAGCTGCGATCCACACCGCAATCATTTTCACCACGGCGTTCCTGGTCATGCCCTTCTGAGCTCTGTAACTCACCTGAGGGTAGGGTGGGGAAGAGGAGGAAGTCATTGGGGTTGACTTGCAAAGTTTACATAGACACTAGGAACATTTAGGCAACACTTACTTTAGATATGCAGGTGGATATTATTGCGTGGTGTGGCATTAGCGGCTATGGAAACCTTTCCCTTTCCTCAAACACTAGCATTAGGGGTCACCTATTCTGTGGATTCTTGCAGGAACTTGGGGGAAACAATACAGAGGGAGTGAGGGTATGCCAAGTGAACAGAAAGCATGGATTCATCAGGTCTTTTAAAGCTGAGACAATGAAGGACAGAGGTGAAATTAGCAGCAAGCGGTTGGGTGATGGCTGCGAGCAGAAGTGCTGTGAAGAAGGAGGGTTGGCTTTTCTACCCCACTTTTCTCACCCATTTAAGGGGACTCAAAGCAGCTGACAAAGCTTTATATTCTTCTCTCCACAACAGAACACCCTGTGAGGTAGGTGAGGCTGTGAGAGCTCAAAGGAGAGCTGTGACTAGCCCAAGGTCACCCAGGGAGCTTCGTGGAGGAGGAAGGGTTGGCTTTTCTCACCCATTTAAGGGGACTCAAAGCAGCTGACAAAGCTTTATATTCTCTCCACAACAGAACACCCAGTGAGGTAGGTGAGGCTGTGAGAGCTCAAAGGAGAGCTGTGACTAGCCCAAGGGTCACCCAGGTAGCTTTGTGGAGGAGGAAGAAGAGTTGGCTTTTTTCACCCATTTAAGGGGACTCAAAGCAGCTGACAAAGCTTTATATTCTTCTCTCCACAACAGAACACCCTGTGAGGTAGGTGAGGCTGTGAGAGCTCAGAAGAGCTGTGACTAGCCCAAGGTCACCCAGCTGGCTTCATGGGGTGGGTGGGTGCGGAATCAAACCCAGATAAGAGTCCGGTTCCCTAACCACTAGACCAAACTGGCTAAGGAGGAAAGGAGATTGAGAAGCCAAGAAAAAGGGCAACCAACTGGGTGCCATAGGAGAATGAAGGTTCATTTGGCGTATCCTGTGATCAGCAGTAATGAAATCAGCTCCATAGAAAAGTAGCCTCTGCCTAGAGAGAGAAGGATTTTGCTGAAAAGCAGTGGCTTCAGCGGGGGATGATATCAACGTTGTGTTGTAAGGCAGATAAGTAGTTTAAAGTTCTGGTCTCCAAAGTCCTCCAGGGCCTCTTTGAATTCCCCACTTGTATAACTCTAGCTGTGAATCACTGAGTTACTCACTCATTAAATAATTCTACATGAATGGTTCACAACAATGGTCATAGCCAAGGAGACTGCTCTAGACAGCTCAGAATACAGAATGTACAGAATATTTCACATAAAATATGGAAAGAAGCAACATTTATAACTAAATGGTCTTGGACCAAATATTGCATTGGTGGAGCAGAATCAGCAGAGGTTGGTTGGAGGAGGCATGAGGGTCTGGCTTTGATCTGTGGCTAGACCCATTGTGGATGCAGATGTGATTCCGAAGCATCAGAGACAGAAGGCTCCAAACAGAGCTTCCCTTCCATGCCACCGTTCCTGTTCTGCTCCATGTGATTCTTCCTGGAATAATGGCGCCAGGCAGGGACGTGCACGAATGGAATTTTGGGGATTTGATTTGATTTGAATTGAATATCTGAAGATTCAGAGTGATTCAAATGTTTAAAATTCATATCCATACACATTTGTCCGGAAGAATTACTACAGGAAGGATCACATGGAGCAGAACAGGAACGGTGGCATGGAGGGGAAGCTCTGATTGGAGCCTTCTCACTCTTGATACTTTGAATCGAGTACATTTGAATCTATTCATATGAATTTTCCATTCATATTTGAAGATACGAATGTTGACATTTGAATGTGTCCATACACATCTGTATGCATCCTGTTTTTATCCCGTACGCATCCCGTTTTTGTCCTGTACGTATCCATACAAATGTGTATGGATACAAATAAGACGTGTACGGATATGTAGGTAATGCGTATAATTCCGTACACTTATGAACGTCCGAATAAATCAAACGAATGTTAAATTCGAATTTAGAGACATTCGATTAGAGTTTGAATGTCCAAATTTGATTGAATTCAATCGAATTTCGAGTGTTTCAAATATTTGTGCCCATCCCTAGTGCCAGGGTAACCTCACTGAAGAGACAGTTGCATATCCTGGATACCATCATATGAAAGTGGTCCTCATCCTGCCATTATATGCTTTATAAACTGCAGGCCAAGACTACGGTTAGACGTCTCTAAAGGCCATCTACGGGGATTTGAGAGCCAGTGAGGGTCTTGCCTTTGCCTTCTGCTTGAGATGCCTAGAAGCAACTGGTGGACCACTGTGTGAAACAGGAACCTGGACTAGATGGGTAGATCCAGTGGGCCTTCCCTTATGGATAAATTCATGAAAAGCGAAGAAATCAAAATCACCTTTCTAACAAAGGTCCATGTACTCAAAGCTGTGGTTTTCCTTGTAGTAATAGATGACTCTGAGAGTTGGACAACAAGGAAGGTTGAACACTGAAGAACTGGTGCTTTTGAATTGTGGTTCTGGAGAAGATTTTGAGAGTCCCTCGGACTGCAAGGAGATCCAATTGGTCAATCTTATAGGAAATCAACCCTGACTCCTCAATGTAGGGACAACTACTGAAGCTGAGGCTCATATAATGAGAAGACAGGGGAAAATGCTAATGGAGAAATATTGACGGCGAAAGGAGAAGGGGATGAGATGGATAGTGTCATGGAAGCAATGGACTTGAGGTTGGACAGACATCAGGAGAAATAGAAAACGGAAGGATCTGGCATGTTCATGGGAATCATGAAGAGTCAGACATGACTTAACAACAGAACAACAACAACAACAAATTTATGAAAATGACAATGGCTAATAGCCCTGATTCTGTCTGACTAGGGGGATGGAGAATAGGGAGAAAAAGGAAGTAGCTGTGTTCATGTCCTGCTAGTGGACTTCAACGTGCAACTGGCTGGCCATTTTGAAATCAGGCTGGTGGGCTAGATGGGCCACTGAACTGATCCAGGAGGGCGTGTCTTAATTCTATTGAACTTTGGATGGATGGAAGAACAAACCCCAAATACTTATATGGCTGCATTCACACCTAAAATTTAATCTAGCTTCAGTCCACTTTCAGAGTGACAGCAAAGTGACAAGCTGATTTTTTTCAGCATCATTTTTCTCAGAAGATCCACCTTTGGGTTAGATAATGTGAAAAGAAAATGACTGTTGCCTTTGATTATGGCTGTTTTTGCATTAGCAATAAAGACCCCATTAGGAACCCTTTAGGAACCTGATAGGTACTTAATTGCTACGGTGCTGTTACATACTGTCTGCACACAAGACCCCTTAAGGACCCCATTAGAAGAAGAAGAGTTGGCTTTTCTACCCCACTTTTCTCACCCATTTAAGGGGACTCAAAGTGACTGACAAAGCTTTCTGTTCTTCTCCCCACAACAGACACCCTGTGAGGTACATGGGGCTGTGAGAGCTTAGAAGAGAGCTGTGACTAGCCCAAGGTCACTCAGCTGGCTTCATGGGGGAGGGTGGAATCGAACCCGATATTCCCAGATTAGAATCCAGTTTCCTAACCACTAGACCCATTCTGAACTTGTGATATCCACGAGTGCTGGTGAAATCAGGATTTAATGTGGTCTTAGGGCCCTTACATCTGGATTAACAGTAGACTACTTTAATGGTGTCTTCAGTCCGGTCTTCCTCCATGAAGACTGTATCAGAGCCATGCTTCCACATCCATGGCAGGATGATGGGGCCCAGGGGTGGGCTTAGTGGCCGCCATTTGCAGCGGGGCGGCTTTGGCTCTGCCCCACCATTCACAGGTACATAGGCCTGTACATCCTTCTATGAAGCTGAGCATAAGCTTTGTAGTGGCTACGTAGACAGCTACAAAGCTGTGTCTCTCTGCCACATCCACTGTACCTGGAAGTGACCCCTGATTGGGCCAATTGCACTGTGCCATTGGTGGCCCTTCCTGCTCAGACCTAAGCAGGCCTAATTGGAGCCTCGGGACAGGTGCTACGGCGTCCATATGGCAGCCCTGTTTAGCACCCATTGCCATCAGCTGCTAAACTACCCATGTGGACGTATGGGGCCTTCATCACGATACAGAACTACAAGGACTGGAGTCAAGGAGGACTGGATATCAAAGATCTGAATCTTCTAAATCCAAATGGATGGAGGTGCGTGCAGAAACAGCCTATGTGTTCTTCTGCTCTGAAGGTGCACCGAAGCTGGACTGAAACTTTGGTGTGGATGCAGCATGTTGGGTAGAATAGTTGACTTAAATGTAGGCATCTTATTTACAGGCCTCAACACAGGTGGATTCCACATGCCTTCTCCTAGTGAGAGGATGCAAGAAGGCAAAATCTTTTTCTTGGATAAAGTGGGCTCTCAGGGTTACCGTTCCGTCAAAACATTAATTACATATGGATAAAAATGAAAGCACTTAGCTTCCTCCATTATGTAAGTACTGATTGTGACAGGAAAGGGCTGGTGAATATTTTTCCAAAAGAAGAAAAAAAAATCAGAGTTGCTCAGCAGGCGTCCTATTACCCAAGGACAATGCATGTTAAAATTAATATTTAGAGGAAATTATCACAGTGCCGTGAGGAAAGTGTTGGGAGGGGAAATTACAATGAAGAGCAGTCATTTTCATAGCAAGCATTTTTGATAAAGTGAAAGTGATATAAACAATGGAATAACTCCAGAATAGACTTGGGTTTGCTGCATATTTAACTCTCAAGGTGCCCAGGATGTCAGTTGTACGTGTTCAAATGTTCATGATCTGGAGTTGGGAAAGGGAATATGGCTCCTACCTTTGTATGGTGGGCTACATCTGCATGGACCAACCAACTCTGTTCTTCACTAGGGAAGCCAACCATCCCTTGCGTCATACAAAGAGCATGCGCATGGATTCAGAGCTGAGCCTTCTGAACTTCCCTCCCAGGATCGGTTCAGCTGGTCAAAGTGAAAAGCTTGGTGTGATCTCTTATAGCACTGTGCCAAACTGCTGTTTCCCTGGCATGGGGGTTTGGATTTGGCTGAGCCAGTTCAACCAGTCTGGCATCCTCTAAACCACAGAACTGTTGAGCAGGGGGAATAGCAGTTTGGTTTCATGTCAGGAGAAATCATGGCAAGCCTTCTAAGATGGCTTTTCAAGGACCTTGAGTAGCTGAAGATCTCCATTCTGAGAAGGTTCTGAACCCCCATGCACATGCTGGTCTGTGGGAAGTTAGGCTTGTCAGTTGTGCACAATCACAATGGAGGGTCTGTGACCACCCCTCATGACATGTAACTGTGATGCTTGTCAGCCCTGACAGAATTAAACCACGAATTACAGCAAGGAAGGATGCAACAGAGGTTCATTCAGTTCTAAGGAAGAACACGCACCTAGTCTTGACCAGAGGGCTTTCTCTGGCCAGGCTTTGGAATTAAATAAGTTTCTGAAAAAGGGCTAAATCGAGCCATACAATTCCTGCTGACATTAATAGTGATAATAATAATTAATAATAAATAAAAAATATAGTTGGTTTTTATACCCTGCTTTTCTCACCTGACAAACCTTCTCCCCACAACTGTGAAGTAGGTGGAACTATGAGAGTTCAGAAAGAGAGCTGTGACTAGCCCAAGACCACCCATCTGACTTTGTATAGGACTGCAAAATAGAACTGGGAGACTCCCAGATAAGAGACCAATACTCTAATCAGAAGACCAGACTATCAACTGCATAGAAGATGACACCACCAGCTTTTTCCAGACGTTCATCCTTACACCAAGATGTATTTTTTTCTGTCAGTGGAGCCACTGGCTTACTGACAGTATCTACAATTCCTATGTCAAAATCAATGTCTTTTACATAATTTACAATGGAGGTTAATACAGTTCAGTCTATACACTATTTACAATCTGGCCCCAGGCTGTGACAAGTGCCAGCGGTCTATGGCAAGCATGACATGTCTGACGGGAGTCCTACAATGGTTACAAGTTTGGGGCTGGAAAACAGGAGATGTTTGGTTTTTGTGTGTGTGCATGGGTTCCTTGCTGCTCATGAGATAGTGCCAGAATCGTAACTTCAGCTATAGCATAGCCTTATGCACAGAGTGCCAGGCTAGAAGTCCCTGGGTTCAAATCCTCACTCAGCCAGACAAGCTCAGCTCAGGCTCTTTCCCATGATGGCATGATGTGCTACCTTGGCATCCCTAGAGAGGACATTCAGCCAGGCTATGAATGCCACCCATTAGTGCTAGCTACCTAACAATTTGATTTGCAGTCATTAGAAATAGCAGCCAATGAGAGAGTGGATGTAGGGATGGATTTAGTGGAGGGTGGGGAACAAAGCAACATTCTCATTATACTGATGTGACCATTTTAGGAAGGGAACTGATGATCAGGCTGTTTTCCTTCAGGGACATTATACGCGTGCAGTGACTGAAATCCAGCTAGGAGTAGGAATTTCCCATGGTGACTTCAGAAACAAACAGGGTTCCTTACCGCCTTCGTAACAGAGATGAATCTGTCAAAACTGATCAAGACTATGTTGAAGACGGAGGCGGTGCACACTAGGTAATCGGCCACCAACCAGACCTTGCACAAGCCTTTCCCAAGCTTCCATTCACCCATCAGAATGTAAGGGACGTAGAGGGGGATGCAAAATCCACCTGTGGATGTGACAAGAAAAATACAATATGGACCAGACAGCAACTTTCTCCTTGGAGTGCTGTGATTGTGTGGGGTCTGGTCTGAAGACACTTCCAAAGAAGCCTCTCCAACCAACATCTCAAGCATTATGAGGTGACATATTTATGGACAGCTGGAATCCACTGTGTTTCCCCCTATTCCAACCCTAGTACTACTTTCTTTTAACTGGCTTATTCTCTGCCTTATCGATCCTACAAATACTGAGTAGGGATGTGCACAAATATTTGAAGACGTTCAAAATTCAATCAGATTCGTCCGAATTTCGACATTCAAATTGAATTGAATTCCATAAATTGAAATACGAATATTTGAACGAATTTTGAATTTTTGAATCTATACGCTCTAATCTATTTGGACATTGGTATGTGTACCAGGTTCATACACGATGTGTCCTTGTGTGTACACATCTTTCCCGCTTCCATATGCATTTGTATAGATCTGTCCGGGATGAAAACAGGTTGCATACGGGATGAAGTACAGGATGCATACAGACAGGTATGGATACATATTGATGCATATGGGCACATATGAATGTTGGAAACATTTATAAGTGCAAATTCAAATAAAAAATTCAAATGAATAGGTTCAAATTTGCTTAATTCAAATAGAATTTGGGTATTTGAATGCAAAATTTGAATGCAAAAAAAGATTCATGCACATTCCTAGTTGCAGCCTTGTTTGGTAAGAGATGTTTTCCAACCCCTTGATCGTCCTGGTCTGTCTGTCTGTCTGTCTGTCTGTCTGTCCATCCATGCATCCATGCATCCATGCATCCATCCATGCATCCATGCATCCATGCATCCATCCATCCATCCATCCATCCATCCATCCATCCATCCATCCATCCATCCATCCATCTACCTGAAGGTTTCAGGGCAGGTAACAACCCTTAAAATTCAGCACATTAAAACAAAACAATACACATTAAAACTAGTATCTGCAACAACATTTAAAATCCAGCATGTTAAACAGAACAAATATATATTAAAAACAGTACTACCCAAATGTGGGCGGGCGGGGGGGGGGGATGTAACCACATTTAGCTGAAAGCCAGGGCAAAGAGGTGCATCTTTACCACCTTCCTAAACATATACAGAGAAGGAGCCTGATGCACCCCAAGGGGGAGACTGTTCCCTAGGCCATCGTTGAGAAGGCCCTCTCCCATGTGCCCACCCATTTCACTGCTGAGGGTGGTGGAGCAACCAGGAGGGCCTCCCCACTGGATCTTAAGGCTCGGGCAGGTTGATACGGGAGAAGGCCAAGCGATTCCAATTATAACAAACAGATTTGATTTTTTTAATTCTGTGATTGCACTACCATCCCGGATGGAGGTTGGAATGAGTGGCAGTCCCATGGCAAGAGAGCTGTGAAGTCTGCACGTTGAGCAGGAAATTCTGAGTCCACGTTTCTGTGGGTTTAGTCTGACATACTAACTCCTGGGCTCGTTTACATCACTCCAAGAATCCATTTGACAATTAATGAGGCTGCATCTCCGTTAATGCTTCCAAAGGGACAAGTGCACATGGATTAATATGGTTGTGTTTTTATTGATTTTTAGTTCATTAGGCAACCAGAGGACACAATCCTCCTGACAGAAAAATGACGAGAATAAGGAATGGAAACACGAAACAAAAATCAAAATGTGAACTTTAAAAAGAGCCTCATAGGAAGCAGCGAAACTATGCACAAAACCAAAAGTGTGAATAATGAAAAACAGTTTTGCAGAAGTAGAAATGGGGCACCATATAGAAGAAAGCACAAAATCGTCAGTGGAAGACCATTCCAAGTTAAGCTGGAAACTGAAACGAGGTCTCCTTGGCTGACCTTAAATGTTAGGAAGGTTTACATCTTGTTTTAATAATACCACGCTCCTCCCAGCCTTCCACCACTGCTTCACAGTGAGTTTCAACTGAGTTGCTACTCCCTTGCTCAGAGACAAAGCTTGAAAACTGAGCGTGCCTCCAGGGCTGCGGTCACACCTACACTTTAATTCGGCTTCAGACCACTTTCAGTATGGACAAACACATCAGCAAAGTGAACAGTCATTTTCTTTCCGCAAAGGTGGATCTTCTGAGTTAGATAATGCTGAAAGAAAGCAGCTCGTCGCATGGCTGATGTGTCCTCTCATTCTGAAAGTGGCCAGAAGCTGGATTAAAACTTAGGTGTGAACGCAGCCCAGATGACAGGGAAAAAAATCCTGGGTTCTTATCTTTGTCTGCTGGGTCCTTCCTTGATTTTTCCTGTTCCAGATACCTGAATGCCAATTATGTACCCACCTATTTCCTTTTGGTTTCCACACCCACTACACTTGGGCAGCATCTGGGTATTTGCAACAGAAACAACAATGCCAGGAGCCATCGTTGGATTTCCTCCAAGGTGATGTTTTAGGATATCGCCTCAGTATCCCAGGACTATACTGGGAATGTCATGGCTGCGTATGGCTTTCCCAATATAGTTCTGTGATAATTGCAGGTTTTAGGAGGCACTCTTAGTAGATCAGTTTTCTTGGTCCCCTAAACCCTTGATGAAAACCTGCAATATCCATGGAGTTACTCACCTACTAAAAGGTCTGCGATGGCCAGGTTGAGGAAGAAGAAGTTCCCTTGAGTCCGTAGGCTTTTGTCCACCATGAAAGCCACAATGACCAATGCGTTTCCCAGCACAGTGACCAGAACCACGAAACCCATCAGCGTGGCCAGAAGGATGGAGACAGGCACAGAGAACTGTCCCTGGTGCTGAAAGGATGCCTTACCCTCAGCCGCACACCCGTTGCCCCGAAAAGCTGGGTTGCTGGAGAAATTGAGACTTTCCGATTCTGCTGGCATAGCTATAGGGCTGAGAGAAGGGGAACTGGCTGAGACGGCAAAAGAAGAGAAAGAAGAATAGAAAGAGCGTAGCTGAAAAGTGTCTTTGGAGGAGTTACAAAGGCTTCATTTGTCTCTTCTCCGAAGCCTCTTAGTTTTGGCTCTTGGGCAAATGTGTGATCCCGTTGACTGGCTTCAGTAAGTCAGCTGTGCCTCCGCTCCCCTCCCTTCCTGTGAAGGATAGGACATAAAAGGAGTGAGGGGAGGGGATAAATGCAAAAGAGAGACCGGAGGAAAAATCCAGGAGGGATGGCAGCCTGGCACAATTCACTCTGCTGGTTCTTCATAGCACACAGGCAAGAATCAGAGTCTCATGGTGTCCCCTTGCACCCTAAAAATTGCAGAAGGCATGTTTATGAGGGTGTTATTCTAGGTATTCTGGATCTGTGTACTGCTATCTGGAATTAGGTCTGTCCCAGGTCAGAGATCTGCATTTTGGGCTCCCTGAAGATTCCAAACTTCAGCTGACTGTGAGCGTGATGATGGTGCTTTCAGTTGGACACTAACAGAAAACATTTGGGGTATGAGGATGCTCCTAATTTTCCCACTAGCAAATGAGGTTTGAGCATGGAATCCAACAGATCCTACAAACTACTGCAAAATACACAAAGCAACCATCTTCGGGCATCCCCAATGCACATTTCATCAACCGGGAAGTCATTTTTTAATTTTATTGCACATCAGGCAAGTCAATAAAAAGATTTCCTTTTTAAAAGAGACCATGTTTTAAGCAAGGTTAGAAGACATTTTACAGGTTTTGTTTCAAGTTGATTGAACGGGGAAAAGGATAAGAAGACCGTAAGACCAAGGAGCTACTTGCTTTACGGATCTGCATGAATATTTGAACGCATTTGAAATTTGATTAAACCGACTGAATTTCGACATTTGAATTCCTTAAAGTTGAATTGAAAAATTTGATTCAAAATTCAAATTTCAGATCTATTCATTTGAATTATTTGGACATTCGTATCTGTACAGGTTCGAACATGATGCATACTTGAAGATCCGCATCTTTCCCGCCTCTGTACTACGGGATGCATACGGATGTGTATGGACCCGGAGAAGATGCATACAGGCGTCTGCAAATGTTGTTGACATTCATAAGTGCAAATTACAATAAAAAATTCAGACGAATAGATTTGAATTTGCTTAATTCAAATCGAATTTGGTTAAATTTGAATTTTAAAGATTCAAATCAAATTGAATTTTTGAGTATTCGATTTGAATACTCAAATAGAATTAAATCCCAAAAATGGCATTTGTGAAACACCCCTAACTTGCTTATATATCAGTTTGTATGTTTCCTTTTCTTCCCCTTCATAATTTGAAGTTTTTTTAAAAAAGTTCCTGGAAATCCAGTAGTATCATGAGGTTTTAATTGATCGGCGGCTGCCAGGAGCTCAGCAAGATGTTCAAATGCACAGTCTGTGATAACTTCCAGGGCCTCTCCAAACATGAAGGAGGAGGAGGAAGAGGTGAAAATGAAGATGAAGACGGAAGGAGAATAGGAGGGAGAGGGAAAAGGTGCATGACCAACTCCTGGCAGTTGCCACATGACCTTACTAGATACCCTGGTGACTGAAACCATACTGGAGGTGTGTTTGGCAAAGGGTAGTGCCAGGTTTCCCTGAATACTTAGCATTTCCCCATACCATTGTTTTAATCCAGCTTCAGTCCTCTTTCAGACTGAGAGAATACATCAGCAAAGAGCGAAGCTGTTTTCTTTCGGTGTTAAATAACTCAGAAAATCCACCTTTGGGATAGGTAATGTGGAAAGAAAATTACTGGTCACTTTGCAGATGTGTCCTCTTGTTCTGAAAGTGGACGGGAACTGGATTAAAACCTAGGTGGGAACACAACCTTAGAGTCAGACCGACATAAGATGATTTTAAATGGTTACTTGGCTCAGATTTAGAACCTTTGGAACTTCCAGGCACGAGGTAAGGATCAGAAAGGATTCCGATTCTTGTCATTAAAATCCCTTTGCAGCCTTTTATTATCTCATCTAAGCTTATCATTGGCTTCTTTCCTAGGATGAATCTCCTACTTAATTCTGCAGCGCACGGCTCCTTTTTGTCTGCTTTGAAGCTCAAATGAAAAACAACGTTTTTCCACATCAACCATAAATACAAATATATCATGGTTAACCCTACTTTGGTTTTCTTTCCATTTAGCATTAACTGGGGGCATTTCTCTGTGTAATAAAACCATATCAGTCAAGTAAGGTAGTAGTGCCGTGGCGGCCATCCACACTGCGAATGCTGTACTAGCCCCACACCTGACCAGCAGTATGTGCTAGGGATGTACATGAATGGTTTTTTTTGGGGGGGGGGGATTTGAATTCAAGTCAAATCGAATGTTTAGTCAATTCAAATGTTTAGTATCTGAATGCAACAAAATCTGATTCGAATAGAATACATTCAAATCTATTCGTTTGAATGTTAGATTTGAATCTGATTATACGAATGTCAACAACATTTGTATATGTTATATGTATCTGTACGTGTTTTGTACGCATCCTATTTTATCCCATTTGCATCGTTATGTGTTATACGTATCTGCACTTTCAAATAATTCGAGTCATCCGAATGAATGTTTTGGAATGTTCAAAATCCGTTTGAATGTTTAAATTTGAATGTGAAGACATTCTATTTGAATCCAAATGTCCACATTCAATCGAATTTGACTGAATTTCGAATGTTTAGAACATTCGTCCACATCCCTAGTTTGTGCAGTTAAAATGGCCAGGCCTGGGTTGGCCAGATCAACCCAGGCAACATCTGGCACATGATCAGATGCTGCCACAGAGACCTGTGTGCTGTGTGCACTGCCACACCCAAATGCCACACCACACCTGGGAGAGGAAAGGTACAGGTAGTCTTCAGGAGCAAGCTAGCTACTCCCAGCGGGCCAAGAGGAAAGTACAAAGAGGCCCCGAGATTTCATGCTTTGCATTTCTAATGGGTTCCTTCACCTGGTCTGAATCACTCCATCTTTCCAAATTCATGCCTTGCGGTGGCATCTTGGCCATAATAAAGATCCCTCAGGGGGAAAACTGCGTCTTCTGGCGCTCCTGTTATTCCGATATATTTCACGGCTGCTATGAGTGAATCAGCCAAAAGCCCAGCTGTTGTCACAGCAGCCAAGGTGATTCTTTTAATATTCTCTTGCTCTCTCCATTATCCACCTGATTATGACGATAATGATAATGAGTATTAGCAGTCTGATAGTTCATCCCTTGGCCGTTTTCTAAAACCAGACCTTTCGCTTGATGGTTTCTTTTTTCACAAAAGAGTATATTCTTCTCCGTAAGATCTTAAGTAAAAAATTATATGAAGAACTCGTACGGTCAGCCGGCACATTTTCTGGTGCCTCCTTTCATTGGTGCAGGCACATAGGCTGATTCCCTATGGGCTGGTATACCAGACCAGCACATATTCCAGGAGGCTCCCTTCTGCATGCTGGTGCCGCTTAATGCAGGCTCCACCTGGGACCACTCCAGCATGTAGAAGAAAGGGTCCTAGTATGCTTGATGGTCCAGTATACCAGCCAGTGTGGACTCACCTATACTGTATATTTCAGTGGTTAGCTTCCTTGTAGTCTTGCTGGTACAGGGCAAAAGGCTGTATTTTATTATGTTTTAATTACATTTATTTATATTTTATCTGTTTTCTGCTGTGAAACACCATGGGGCCTTTGGGGCAGTCTGGCTTGTGAGCAACCCTATCTCTAAGCATTTGCTGAGCCACCTCAGAGATGCTTCCCCCCCCCCTTTGCTATCTGTGATCACAGCCTTAGGCTGTGAGCCAGTTTGGTCTAGTAGTTAAGGAACTGGACTCTTATCTGGGAATACCAGGTTTGATTTCGCCCTCCTCCATGAAATCAGCTGGGTGACCTTGGGCTAGTCGCAGCTCTCTTCTGAGCTCTCACAGCCCCACCTGCCTCACAGGGTGTTCTGTTGTGGGGAGAAGAACAGAAGGTTTGTCAGCCGCTTTGAGTCCCCTTAAATGGGCGAGAAAAGCTGGATAGAAAGGCCAAGTCTTCTTCTACTTCTTCTGCACTTACCAGCTTCAGATCTGGGTTTGTAGATCTGATTCGCTGGATCTACTGATCCAGATCATGGGGAGGCGGGGGCTGGATCAGCGCCATCTGCACTGATGGCACTGATTCAGTTCAAGACTCCCGAGGCTGTGAAGCTCACATGATAAAGTATTTTTAGTACTGTTCACTGCAAGTGTTCAAACTGAAAACCAAGCAGAGTGTCCCAGAAATGGAGCAATTCCTGCTATCTTATTATTGTCTTTCCCCCCATTTCCCATTTTTATTTGTACACCGCCTTTCCAAAAGAAAATTTTGCCCAAGGCAGTTTGCAACAAACAGAAAAAATACAATGCAAATACAATCATCACATCAGAGAAATACAGCCAGTAAATACAGGAAGTAAGAAAATCAATTTCAATAACCGAAACATCAAATACATATCATAAGCAATGTACAAAATTATACTAATAAGCTATGTAATCTAAAAAAAACTGCAATTCACAGTATCAAAAATAAATAAATAAACCATAAGACCAATTAACACAAGTTTCAAAAGTCAAAGGAGAAACTGAACCAAAATTGCAGCAAAGCTGCAACAACCAGCCCAGGTGTCCTTCCATTCCTCCATCTTCAGCTGGAAACCACACCTAGAGGAGGTTCTGGCAAAGGCTCCTGTCTCACAGGTGCAGCACAAGACTTGGTTGTTTCTCCTCTCACCCCAGCCAGAGTCTTCTAATATCCTCAAGTGCTTCCAACCTTCAAAGTAGTACTGGGAGCTGTAATTCAATGGTACACCATAGTACACCACCAAAAATTAGCCCCTGAGCCCCAAGGCTAGAAATTTTCACTCCTAGCCATTGGGGTGGGGGTGGTATGGCTAGGAAGCCCATGTGAGCTTTTCAGCCTCCCTTCCCCCCAGTGACTAGGAGTGGACGTTCCCAGCCATGGGACTCAGGGGGATGGTGACTTTTGATGGTGCCCTATGGCGTACCGTTGAATTACAGCTCCTGGTACTTCTGGCTCTTAGTCCAGTTGGGGACCTGATATACCAGGTCTATGACAAATCTGGATTAAGGGCCTCTTAATCTGGATCATGCAGAAGGAGCTGAACTAACAGGATTTAGGGCCTCCTTGATTCGCATTCATGTGCATACTAGGAGGCCAAGGATCCGGATCAGAGGCCCATAGATCCAGGTCTAGTGGTTAGTGCAGAAAGGACCAGCAGAAGAGAGGCTCCTACCACACTTGCTGGTCTGGTGTATTGGCTGGAGCATAACAGCCCTAGGGCTCTTGGCTTTTACTGTAGCCATAAGAACATAAGAGGAGCCCTGCTGGATCAGGCCACAGCCCATCTAGTCCAGCATCCCGTTGCACACGGTGGGCCACCAACTGCCCATGGGCATCTCAAGCAGAGACAAGGGCAAACCGTGTCCCTAGGATGTGATAAGTTTTTCTCTGAAGAAACAAGAGCTGCCCTTGGTTTTTCACCTCACAGGCCCATGGGCCTCTTTCAGCGTTAGTTCTGGCTTTTACAAAAGGAACCCTGGCCTTTGGCTAAAGAAGGAAATGACTTTTCCTCCCCACATTCAGGCACTGTTATGGTTTTAATGTTCGTTTTATATGTTCACTGGTTTTTAATATTGTAACCCACCCTGAGACCTTTGGGTATAGGGTGGGATAAAAATTCAAATAAACAAACCCCCTGCACCATTAATCTACCTATATTTACCAACTGCAGTTACCCAGGGGACAGGATGACACCTTCACCATCCCTGTCAGCCATGCAGGAAAGCAGGCAAACAATGACACCAATGTGTGCCAACCAAACTGCACTTCCAGTAGTTAAGAACTGTACAGGGTAGATGCAGATGCTGGATTTACAGATATAGCTCACTCACTAGTCAAATTTACAGTATTGTGCCAAATATCCTGCCAGCCCAGATTAATTTGAATAGCTTTGCATGCAGTAAGTGTGTGCTGTATTTGCAGAGATTTTAAGCTGCCTGCCTTTGCTCCTGTATGACCTGCAAACAGCCTGTTGAGCCTTTTCTGCCTGGGACCAGTCATAGCTGGATGGCAAGTTCCTATTTAGAAAAGAAGCCTATGCAGAAAAGAAGTAGTCTCTGTTGTAGTGAACAGGCAGTCTGTGTCTGTTTCTTCTTCCTAGCACTTAGGCAGGTCTGAAAACATGTTTACATTTAACGTGTTCCTGCTTGGAAACACTTGAGGATATTAGAAGACAAAAATAAGATACCAGGAATTGTTCCACTGCATACGGTAAATTGCTGGGACTCTGTGGCTGGTTTTCAGTTTGAACGGCCACAGTGAACAGTAATAAAAAGATCTGATCTATAAGAAATTGGAAGCTGGTGTTTTGGAAGAAGCCCTTTCAAAAGTACTGAAAGGATCCATTGGCTAAAGAAATCGAAAAGTTTTCATTTGTGAGGCCGGTGTTTAATTAAGTGGCAGGAGAAAAACTCATTTCCGATCGACACACCGGCTGTGCTTGGCGCATTAACATTTCGCTCCCTATGGATTTATTTGCAGTTACAGCATCACTTTTGCTCATGGATCATTTCTGGGCAGCCAATATGAACACAGTTTACTTACAAGCAGAATTCTTCCTGGCGCATGCCGGCACAGTAAGGTTGAGACATTCTAACAGTAGGTGAACAGGTGCTCAGAAGATGGCACAGCATTGTCTTCCACCGAATCCAAACATTGGTCCATATAACCGGCACTGAGTGCAGAATAGCAAAGCAGACAATACCTCATTACACCTGGGACCTCGGAATTTCACAAACATCCCAGTTCAGTGTTGGCTGATGTGCACAACTGGGTAAACTAAGGCTGTGTCCAGATTGGGGGGGGAGCATAATGCCATTACGGTGCTGCTAATGTGGGGTTGCCAACATGCCCTGCTTTCCCCCACCCCCACCCCCAAAGTGCTTTTTGCAATTGCTAGAACCCCCAGCACTGGTTGTGGGCTTTCCAGCAATAGTATTGTTAGGCTGCCTGCTTACCTTCTGGACAGAGCTGCCCTTGTAGCTCTGTGTGGTGTGCTTGCTCACACATCCCCCACTTTTTCTTTATATTCTTGTGTTTGCCAATTTCATCAACCATCTTATACAGTTCAGACCAATTTTTGGATAATATTTTGCAGACTGGATGTTTGCATTCCTTATGAACTTAAAATGTCTCGGTTCACACTTTCAGATTTTATCCTCAGGATGTATGGAGCAGCCGTCAATCCATTTAAGATATTTATTCCAGTCCAAAAATAACTCCTCCTTTTGGTTCTTGTTTAATCCATAAAAGCTGGATACAATGCTGAAACATTTATACCTTCAAACTACTAAGACACAAGAAACAAATTAAGCAGAGATGAAATAAACACAGATGAAATCCTAAAACTTGCAATAATACATGTTAAACAATAAATCAATTTATCAAAAATATCCAATACTGATTCAGGGAATCTTATGTATTCCCTCCTACTGCTACACCTAGATTGCGTGTGGCAAAGTGCTGAACAGAATATTTTCTTATTTGATGAATCCAAAACACATACTTGACCTTCTGTTTTATACTACTATAATACTGTGTCTTTAAATTTCCTGCAAGATAGAATAAACACTTTAATTATTTAACTAACATGAAGAAAAAAAGAAAATTTCTCATATAGTGGGGGTTCATACGTATACATATCTTCCCATTTCCAGTAGGGAAGGCTCAAACCTGATTTACTCTCATGGTGTTCATTCTTCACCAGGCAGGATCCAAATTACATCTCAATTAATCAAACCTTCAAATTTGTAAGACTGATAAAATAATCCTTTAAACACATTATGGAATAAACAACTTCTGTAAAACTCAAACAATATCATATTTATAAAGACATAATATACAATCCACTTCAGACAATAATTCAAGTTCAGAAATTATATTGTAGTGACTTGGGCTCTCATATATATGAGAGAGAGAGAGAGGGTACTTAATGGGTACTTCTAGTGACAGTGGAAAAACACCCAGAGAGAGATGAATGAATGAATGAATGAAAATACTTGCATCATAGGAACTCTCTTACATTTTAACTCTTGTGTTTTGGGTATCGTGCTCCAAAGAGAGACAATTAAAAATTTAGAATTTTGTATCACTGTTTCATTTTAGAAGTCTGGCAGTTATTTGGGATGAAGAGGAATCTGATTACTAGCCTCCAAACCTTTCCTTAATTAAACAGTGGAGTGGGGTGTGGTAAAGTTTGAATGGAAGTGGGCAGCGCTTCATTCTCGTAGCACTAGGAGATCATCCCCTGCCACTGGTCACAGGGGTGAGATGGGACTTCTAACAAGGTCCTTTCTGCACTGGGCATTATTCCAGATGATATCCTGGAATAGGTGCCAGTCATATGCATGCTAGTGTAAAGTACTGCAGATCCCGGGTGAGACCAGAGGCCTTCTGCACTTACCTTCTTAGTGCGCTGTGCACTAAGGCCAGTATACTCCGGGTACAGGAAGATCATATGTACACTCCTCACTGGCCAGAAATGCGAATAGTCTCCGTGAACTGGCCCATGCCACTGCAGCGAAAGCTGGGGTCCCACCTCCTCACTGGCGTGATTGGCTGCTGCCAGCTGTGCCACACAGTCCGTGACGCACTGGCAGTCCGAAGCAGAGGGCCGGGACCAATCCTGATGATGTTGATCGGTTCCTGGCAGCCTGCTGCTGCAATGCCGGCCCTTGGGACTTGCCCAATGGTAGCCATGTTAAGCCTGTGCATGAAGCCGGCAACCAATTAGTGCCGGTAATGCGGCTGTGTGTGTGCAGGATGCCAGGAACTGATCCTGAGCAGCAATGAGGGTGCGCGTGCGCAGACAACGCGCACCCCGCCCACCACATGCACTGAGATGGACCAAGAGCGAATGGTCGTGCCACCAGATGCTTGTGGTAAATCTGGGGTATAGGGTGGGATAGGTGTGGAGCACGATTTAGTGCTCCACACCTAATCAGTAATTAGTACACCTCTAGTGAGGGCAGGCATGCTTCTAGGCTTAGCAGCCTAGAGGGTGTGCGTATGCTCTTCACCAGAGCTGTACTAATTCCTGACCAGAGGTCTAAGTGCGAAGAGGCCTCTGGGTTGTGTTCACACATAACAAAAGGGGCACTTTGGAGGTGCCTCAGAGGCATCTCAGAGAGACACCATGTGACCATCATGCTCCCATGCTGTCTCTAATCCACCTTTTCCAGCACAGAATGTTTAGGAGAAGTGGGGGGCGAGGAACACACCGTTGTGTGCATGAGCCTCATGAAACTGGGACGGGGGTAGAAATGTATTCCCAAAGGGCAACTCTGCCAATGACCGAGTTTGAAAATTTTCACACCTCCCCATTTTCCAACTATTGCTTGGTTGTTAAATTCTCTCCTCACATTTGAATGTTTTTGGGACTGTGAATGTCAGTTATACTTTTATATGTCTTAACTTTTGCGATTTAGTCTAAGAATGGGGTATAAATAAATATAAATATAAATGCAAATGCAAATAAAATTAAATAAATATGCAAGCTTATAACAATTTGTATGTATATAATAAGCTTTGATTCTATTGCCTGCTAGGTGATATTTGGATCAAGACCATAGCCACACAACGGTGGCTTAGATGCAGAGAAACGTTATCTGTTGGATGGCTGCTCTGACTTTATTTGAAACAAAGAAATTTCAGATGGAGAGATAGAATGGCTCTGTGTATTTCTTTTGTTGTCAGCCACAGTTTTGGATCTGAATATGCTTCTCACCACCTTCCTCTGTTTCCCCAAACTGTTCACTGTGCCATCTATGAAAACATTTTGCCTCATTATACACCCATGGCGACTGCCTTTATGAGTCTCCATGGCGATGTGACCCTATATTTCCTCTTTCTTCAGCATTGCACAATTGACATAATTATGTCTGCCTATTGAATTGCGGGCTCGTATTTCTGTTTTTAGCTTTTTAATAGAGACACTATTCAGCGGAGAGAGTGCTGTCTTTCAACCTGCGTCGTTCAATAAACTGTCAGGTCCCCATCCAAAAGATGGTGCTGGGGGAGATGGAGGGATCCAGTTATGACGAAGTCCATTTGACTGAAAGTCTGTCAGCCATGACTAAAAATTGGCAATGGCTAGGGAAAAAGAATAAACTTAATTTTTCTGACCTGAGGATTTCAGATGACAAAGGGGAAGTATGTACTTTTTCAGTTCTATAGCTGAAGTTTGAAGTCTAAGGGCTTCTTTGCACTGCCTCATAGGGTGTGGTCATGCCTAAGGTTTAATCCAGCTTCAGTTCACCTTCCAGGTGAGAGAACACTTCAGCAAAGTGACCAGTAGTTTTCTTTCTACATTATCTATCCCACAGGTGGGTTTTCTGAGTTATTTAACACTGAAAAAACAAAAACAAAAACAAACAGCTTGTTATTTTGCTGATGTATTCTCTCAGGGTGCTTCCGCATTTGCTGCCGAAAAGTGGATCTAAAAAGATCTGCTTTTCGGCACACTGTCCTCCCCCAGATCCGTCACAAATAGTGATGGATCGGAGGGACCCCAACACATGCGTGGATGTGTGGGTAGGATGGATGGAGTGGGTGCTGTGCTGACCAAACGTCCTCTGGCTTGCGCCCCAGCAATGCCGCTAGGGGCTGGTAGTGACTCAGTGGCTACAACTGGGTTGGTCTACTGGGTGCCTTAGTACACTCTTTGGTCCTGTTTGCACTTACCCAGTGTAGCTGTGGCCATCCACACTTTGAGTGGTGGATAAGCCCTGAACTGGACCAGCAGCACTCTGGATGGCCAGCGGTGTGGATAGCCAGACTGGGCTGGATCCCCATGGCAACTCCTGCTCTTGGTTCCTTGGAAATAGCCTGCAGAGGCATCCTGCCAGTCTCCCAAGAGCCGCAGCCAATCCAGTAACCAGCAAAGGATGATGGGAGTTGCTATTTAGCAACAGTCTTGTTTTTATAAGACTTGGATTGGATGGTCTCTACTTCAGTTGGTGCATTGCCCTCTATAAACCTGGATCCACATCAATTCTGTTCTGTACACTCTTGCTGGGGCCAGGTTTCTGAAATCCTGCTAAGCAGGATACATGATGGTCCTCGACAGACATGAAACAGCTCAGATGCTAAAGCGTGGCCTCAATTAACATTTGTTTCTGGTAATTGGAAGATCCTGCCAGGCAGAGATCTGCAGCACAGTCTGATATTGTAGGAAATGCAAGGACATGTGCTCCCGGGTTCATCATGGAGAGGTTGTTGCTAAGACGGGGAACATCTTTCTTTGCTTTCTTTTTCTCTTTTCCCAGCCATGTGATTTGCACACAGTTCGTATTCTGAGCCATCTCCTCCTTAAGGGATCTCAGAATCAGAAGAGCTGGAAGGATTCATTTAGGGGTCTATTCACCTCTTCCACCCCAGAAGCCAAATCGAACCATCTTCGACAGAAGCCTGTATAAGATCCACTTGATCACTGCTAGGAAAGGAACGGCCACCCTCTGCTCCCACTGCGGGCCCTATTTCAGTCCCCCCAACCCATAGAGCAAAGCAATGGTCCTACTTGACAGAGGAACCCTCAGTTCACCCTTGCGTGAATCCTCTTGGAGCCTAGACAATTAACCTGGTCTTGTGGTTAGAGTGACAGGCTCATATCTCGGAGTCACCGGGTTTGATTCTGCACTCCTCCATGAAGCCAGCTGGGTAGCCTTGGGCTAGGCCACATATTACACCTTACCATTTTAATCTGCATCAGGAAGGCAGACGTATCCAAGCCGTTTGGGTCCTGGAATGGCTTGGTTCCACCTTCCTGCTGCTGTCACTAGTGATCTTCATCTGGAGTGTGGGTGGGGGACATGCTTTGCCTGGTGGGGAGGCATTCTGGGAGGGTTAGGTGACAGGTGGGGACAGGAGGAGGGAGATTGAGGCAGGGTGGGGGCAGAGGTGATGGGGAGAGAAAGTCAGGCCAAGAGAGAGAAGGTGGGGGAGGGAGATCATCATGGGGGCAGCAGCAACAGGGCAAAGGAAATCAGGGCAAGAGGTAGGGGGTGGGGGAGGCAAAGGAAGGATTGTCACAGCAAGGGGCAGGGGGAGAGGCTTGCCAAGGTATCATTTTCTGGGCAGTCCGGGAGCAAGAAGGGGATTAAACTTTAGTGCTATGTTGGCCTGAATGAAGGAAAACCCGAACAGAGGGAGAAAAATGCACAAAAAAATTGGCTTGGCATTTAAAGATGTAGCCAAACAGGCTGGTATTTGGACTGAAGAAGGATATAAGTCAAGTTGTAACCATGGCCCTAGTCACAGCTTCTTTTTGAGCTCTCACAAGCCCACCTACCTCACAGGGTTTCTCTTGGGTAGGGGAAGAACAGAAGCTTTGTCAGCCACTTTAAGTTCTCTTAAATGGATGAGAAAAGTGGGGTATAAAAGCCAACTCTCTTCTTCTTCTTCTTCTTCTTCCTCTTCCTCTTCCTCTTCCTCTTCTCCTCCCCCTATGAGCATCTCTGTAGTTCCTTTCACATCCCAATCTTGCATCTTCACATGTCTTTGAAACTCTTGTGCCCTCTCTAAACCTGCAAACTTGCCTTGCTCTGTTATCTCAGCCCAATGAAGGCAGCAGAGCATTGATCAAAACAATCTGTGGGAGAGAGGCAGGGAAAGGTAAGGTGTTGGTTGGACTTTCACTTTTTTTAAAAAATAATTTTAATAATTTTATAACGCAACCTTAAAATATCTAACTCCCAATACATAATCTCACAAACATTTATGTTATGTCATGTTCGGTCATTAACTATACTTCACTTCCTCCATTCTGAGTCTTCTTTTAGTATCACCTCTTTTAGTGCTCTCCATCAGTAGTCTTTGTTAAAGTTTTTAGGGGGGGGTTCTACTGACCTCCCTTAATCCTGATCTAAGATGATCCGAATCTAAGGAATAGGTCCTTCAACTAATCTGGATCTAGTAGGTCTAGATTAAAGGAGGTACCCGATGCATCCCCATGGGCGATGCAGCACCCAATAGCAATGAGTGCTAGTCTGCCCGCAGTGGAAATGCCAGAGCACCCATGTGGTGAATGTCGATCGATCCACGTGGGGCCTGCCCGTCACCCCAGGTTTTTGGGGGGACAGGGAATGCAATCTCTGTAGACAGTCTGGAGATTCTTCAAAGATTTTCCGGAGCTTTGTCATAAGCTCCGGAGATTCTCCAGAGCGATCTGCCACAAACTTCGAAGATTCTCCAGAGCCTTTGACAAAGGTCCATAGGATTGGCATTGTTCTCGCGTGGGGTCCTCTTTGGAGCCTGTGCTATTCTTTGGAGCTGACTTTGGAGATTGTGCACAGGCTTCGGGGCTTTGGATTTTGGGACATCCCCCCCTCCGTGGGTGCCCCCCCAAGTGCCCCCCCCAGACCACATTGCCTGATTGTGGTGGAAACCCGCTCCTTATAATCCAGATTTGATGCCTGAAGACCCCATTGTAGACCCCTTTAATGGGGTCTACAGGAAATCCGGATTATAGGTCCTGAAGGAGACAAGTACTGTTCTATTAGTCACCTTCTTGTATGGTCACAGAGCATGACAACAAAATCTCTGAAGACAAATGATGTTCCTGGAGAACCATTCCTGGGACCCATTCAATGTGGATTTCCCTAGAACTGGTGGAAACAAATGTGTCTCTAATGGGGTCTGTAGTGGAAATGGGGTCTTCCTGCTCTGAGCCTAATGGGGCCTTAATGGGTCCCTAATGGGCACTTAGGGGCCTTAATGGGGCCTTAATGGGTCCCTAATGGGCACTTAGTGCTAGTGGAAAAACGTCCATGGTTAGCCGGAGCTTGCATATGGCAAGAAGCACAGCAGATAATGTATAGGTTTGGTGTTAACCTGCAGAAGAACAGACTCATTGTTTCATTCCAAACAGGAAAGCTTTTATTAGCTTCATGATTGCAGAATGAGTGCTGGCTAAATATACTGTAGGTTACATGCATGGGCATATGAAAAGAAATACAAGTTTACAGCTTAACTACTAAGGTGCTACATTCTGGAGCAAGCTTTTTCCAAGAAATCAATAGCATATAATTATACTTGTGAGTTAGCATGATGTGCACATGTTAACTGGATTGCTCTTCTGCGGGTAGCAGAGTCCTGGCTGTGATAACACCACGCAGCTCCCACAGGAAACGCACCTTAGTTTTGTCTAAGTTTACCAGAATAGCCTGGTGAGGCAAATTGCAACACAATCGTGCTAGTTCTGGAAACATCTTAACAATCTTTTCTTCGTTTGGCTGTCCTTTTTGATAAAAGGTTAGTCAAATCCAGCAGTTGTAATTCCTACTTCTTGTAGAAAATCCATAAAGGGTCTACAGTCTTTTAGATACTTATCTATTGTCCCGTTCTTTGTTAAGTTCGTTAATTTGTCGATCTCTGCTAGTTCAGTCAATTTGATTTACCCGCTCTCCACTGAAGGAATTCCATCTTCTTCCCATTTTTGTGCTGCTCTTACCATATAAAGTATCAAAGGATTCACATTATCTAATTTTTCATCTGTTATTTTTAACAGAAACATTTCTGGTTTAAATGGAACATTACATTGTAAAATATTTCTCATTACAGGATGAATCTTTATCCATCTGATTGCAAGAATATTCGAAACATTCAAAATTCAATTGAATTCTTTTGACTCTGGACATTTGAATTTGAATCAAATGTCTATACATTCCAATGAATTCTAATGTTTTGAATCATTTGTATGAATTATTCAGACATTTGTATGTATATGGATACATACACATTACATAAAATCACTGTTTTAACCATTTTTGTATCATTTTTATCATGTTTTTTTTAAAACGCTGTATTGGTTTTTTACTGTTTTTGATATGTTAGTTCTAAAGGTTGCTAGCCGCCTAGAGACCCTCAGGTATAGGGCAGGATAAATAAATAAATAAATAAATGCATTTTTGCGTATCTGTATGCATTTGTGCAAATACGCACAGGACAAAAACAGGATGTATACAGGATAAAAATGGGATGCATACGGACACATACAAATGTCAACATTTGTATAATCAAATACAAATTGAATATTCATACAAATAGATAAGAATAGATACGAATGTGTTCAAATCGATATAAATTTTAATACTTTTTTCTGTTTGTACGAGTTCAGACATTCTAATATTTGATTCAAATTGAATGTCAAAAATTGCATTTGTGCGCACCCCTACGTGTGATCAGATGTTCCTTCACTTATTTTACATTTCCAACACTTACTTGACACTCCTTGAGATATCTTTGCTGATTTATATGGTGTTAAATACCATCCATACATCACTTTATATACATTTTCTCTTAACGCTATACATAGGGTGAATTTCATATCTTTTATCCACAATTTCTCCCACTACTCCATTTGAATATTATACCTAAAATTTCTTGCCCATGTAATCATACATCCTTCCACTTGTTCATGTTCCAGCTTTTGATCCCATTGAACTATGCTTTGATCGACAGCAGAACAAGATGTGACTTGAGGCAGCCAAGGCTCTACTTCTGCCTCTTCTCTCTCCACTACCTTGCCAGTTCTATTTTGCTTGTCACCACTGGGTAATTGGTGTGTGTGTGTGAGCTAAGTAGCCTTTGGGCTGATCCAATAATCCACTAATGGTTCTTTCACAAAGATCCCTAACCAAGCAGACTAGCTAAGGGCCTTTTTGCACTGTATTTCCCTGCCCTGGGGAGTTGAAGATCAGGGATGGAAGCAAATTCCTAAATTCCCAATGTGTGAACACTGCCATCCCAGAGCATCCCACCTGCCACAGCAATGGCCATGCGCACCAGGTTTTGCCACCACACCCCCATGCACCCTTTGCAAGGAAGTATGTGCAAAAGCTTGTGTCTAGGCAAAAAGGCCCTCAGACTCACTGATTCTGGCAGGCTGTTTCTATTTTGCTCCTGGGAGTGCAATTCTGGCTACCCTCTTGCCCTGTGTTTTATGGAAGCTATGTGCTGCAAGGGCCTCTGCTCATCTTCCTTGCTATCCAAGTGACAAACTGTTACAAATGGGCAACCCATTACTGGCAATTGCTCGCAAGATTCTGGCACAGCCGTGATGTCACGCCGAGCTGCTGGGTGCAAATTTACTTTCCTGACCCCTCTCCTCACCCCACACTGTGTGGGAAGCGTGACCTTTAGATAATAAATGTTTTCCTTTTGGAAAGGCTTGCTTCACTGGAGCAGGACAATAGCAGTAAATACTCAGCCAAGTTCTGAATCACAGAAGTTTGCTTTGCCAGATAAATCACCAGGTGGGCAGGGACCATGGAACAAAGCCCCATAGGTTTTTCTGGAGCTTGCTAAAATACCAGTTCTTTGTTCTTGCTAATGTTTCGGGTTCCGACAAAAATCATATTTTGCATTAATTGAGGATGAGGGCGTGTTGGTGGGTTCTTTTCTTTGGTCTATGTCCAGAGGTGTCCCCTGGGAAACACCCAATGGGCACATTGCAAATTGCAAGGGTCTCGTTCTGAGCTTCCCTTTTGCATTGGCAGTGCTCTACTAAAGTCAAATGGGCTTCTGGAAAAAGGCAGCAGTCTTGAATACACAAAGGAAGCCATTTTGAAATTTCACAATCACCCAACTCTTGAAGCTTGTTATGGATCAAAAGGGATGGATGGATGGATGGATGGATGGATGGATGGATGGATGGATGGATGGATGGATGGATGGATGGATGGATGGAGTTGCTTGATGCCGCTGCAATTGGTTCTGGGCTAGGGGCCCTGGAAGCAAATGGGAGTCCTTTCTGAAAATTGGACCGGGTACTGAATTTGGTTTTGTTTATTCTGGCTCTCTGAGCATCAATAATTCCTCTAACCTTTTTTCACCCCTGAGTAGAGTATTTAATGAGGTGATCTTAGCCTAGTTGGAGAAAGCCAAAGGCTAAATGGTGAAGGATGGGGTATGGAGGAGGGAGGGTGTCCGGGGGTGGGTTCCCACTAGGAACCCCTTAAGGACCCCTTAAGGACCCATTAGTCTCAGAGCAGGAAGACCCCATTTCCACCGCAGACCCCATTAGAGCCACATTTGTTTCCACCAGTTCTAGGGAAATCCACATTGAATGGGTCCTTTTAGCATCTGAGAGACCAATTCTCCAGGAACATCATTTGTCTTCAGAGATCTTGTTGTCATGCTCTGTGACCATACAAGAAGGTGACTAATAGAACATGTGCTGAAAAGTGGGAACAGCGGGCAGTGAGCTTCAGAAGGAAGAGATCATGCCTTTTAACAGGTTGAGATTTTAAAAAATATCCTTCATCATTACTTGTCTCCTCTAAAGCAGACGGTGTAGGTGAACTGGCTGGCAAAAGAAGGGAAGAGGTGGGACATGGGAGAAACAATTTTTTTCTATAATGAACTTGGCACAAACCAGTTGTGGATATATCCAAGGCTGTTTTACTGCACAGAAAGGCATGCCTCCAGATTGCTGCCTTATCCATCCCCCTTCTCTGTTCCTGTCATACAGAATGGTAAGCTGCTGTCTGGGCTCATGGGTAGAATGAAGTCGTCTGTCCCTTCTCTGTCTTCAGGGTTCAGTTGGTAAGTAAAAAATTTTTTGTGGCCCATGACAAACCTGCTGTTCTTCTCCCCACAACAGGCACCCTGTGAGGTAGTAGCTAGGACTGTGAAAGCTCAGAGAGAGCGCTGTGACTAGCCCAAGGTCACTCAGCTGCTACATGGAGGAGTATGGGACAGAACCAGGGGAGGCTACAAGTTACAAGTCTGACACTCTAACCACAAGACCAGACTGTAAATACTGTATTTGCTGGTATATAGGATGCACTGGTGTATAAGACACACCTCTTTTTAATACAAATTTTAAAGAAATAATAATAATTTTCTACATTCCTCATGTGGTTACCTGCCATTGCTCAAACCAGCAATAAAGGTCCCTGCTGCCTCATCTCAAACAAAGTGCAGCTGAGCAATCCTCCCCTCTCTCTTCTTCTCCCTTCGGCTGCAGGTGTTTTTTACACGGCTTGTTCTGCTGCCACCACTCATCAGAAAGTGTCTCTACCCTCAGCCCCACCCAGTCCTGGCCATATTTGCAGGGGCTGCAAGCGCAGTGGCAGCCCGTGGTGGGCGCTCGGGTGATCACACGGATGGGCAAATAGGCGTTGCATGTACGGTGTACATGGGGAGGCGGGTGGCAGCAGTGGCATGAGCCGCGCAAAAAACACACCTGCGGCTGAAGGGAAGAGAAGATAAAAATCGATGGCGATTTCTATTTTTTACAAGCGTGTCTTTTGCACAGTTTCTGCAGCTGCCCACCAGAAAGTGCCCCTTTCTGGCAATTTCTGCCTGGCGAATACTGATGCATAAGAAGCACCTCATACTTTATGGATATTTTGCCGGTGAAAAAGTGTGTCTTATGTGCCGGCAAATATGGTATTTTCTTCTCAGAGCCAGATAGCTGCCAGTTTCTCAACAATAGCAGCACATCAAACCTTCTGTCTAGACCTGTTATGAAAAAAGCCACTACTGTTACTTTGGAATATTAAGGTTTTTCTAATGTACATTACCTCCTAGTCCACGAAAGCTGGGGAAATAGCAACAAACCACTGTAATTGCTAGGCACATTATGTTCCCAGTTGTCACGCAGTATTAAATGAAAGCATAATGATCCCATCAAGCTGGTACTTGCACTAACAGAGCTACATTTATTTATTTAATAGATTGCTTCACATAATAATCTCAAAAAATAAACCATGCTACAATTTCCGTGTAAATGAAATAAACAAAAATCAAGCAGCTATACTTTTGGAATTTCTGAAGGGTATGTTTTCTTGGTGTGTCCCTCAGGAGCAGTAGTTTTGAAAGTAAAAATTGTGCCTGGAATCGGTGCAATGGTTACATAAGAACATAAGAGAAGCCCTGCTGGATCAGGCCACGGCCCATCTAGTCCTGCACCCCACTGCACATGGTGGCCCACCATAGAGCCTGGGAATGCTTCCCTAAACAAGGTTGTCTTCAGCTCAGATTTAAAAGAGAAAAGTGAAGTAATACTGCGCAATCGTGGGGGAAGGCGGTTCCAGAGATAGGGGGAGGCAAGAAAAAAGGAACGAATTCGTGATGGGGCAGTGGAAATCTGAATTTTCTACTTGAATTTGCACTTACGGATGTTGACAATATTCGTATGTGCCTGTATGCATCATTATGCATCTCGTACATCCCGTAGTTATTCTGTATGCAACCCATTTTCGTCCCGTACAGATCTGTACAAATACGTACAGATGCGGGAAAGCTGTTCATCTGCAAGTGTGCACCATGTGCGAACCCGTACACGAATGTCTGGATAATTCAAATGAATAGATCTGAAATTCAAAATTCGTTTGAATCTTTAAATTCAAATTTATGGACATTCTATTTGAATTTGAATATTCGTGCACACCCCTAGTTTCTTCAATTGCTTTGTTCTCTGTCCCTGATACATGAAAGTATCATCCACCCACCCACCCACCCACCCACCCACCCATCCATCCATCCATCCATCCATCCATCCATCCATCCACCCATCCACCCATCCACCCATCCATCCACCCATCCATCCATCCATCCATCCATCCATCCATCCATCCATTTATATCAGGACAAGTAACAACCTCCAAAACCAACAGATTACAAAACAAATATGTCCTAAAAACCATAATGACCATAAAAACATTTAAAGCAACGTAATTAAAACAGCATCATAAATATTAAAATAATAGTATCTGTAATGGGGTGGGGGGGAATGGTATAACCACAAAGGAAATGACTTTGCTCTTTTCAGATAGACAGTAGTTATTGGCAGGTCTCCAGGAATAGTCCAGTTCTCTTCATTAATGCCCTGATCCGCTTCTGCAAGTAGAATTTGCAGTACTTCACTGGAGAAAGAAGTGGAAATGTGGACTGTAAGCAACCAATCCTTCCTTTTGTTTTCTTTGTTTTTCCCAATGGTTGGATTCTGCCATGAATTTTGTTTAATCACTAGCCAAAGGAAGCAGGCTCCTTCTGCCTGTTTTGTGGGATGTCATTTGATCTTCCAAAAGTAGCTTCCAAAACCGTCGCTGGCATCCGAGTAAGCATGATGATCCACCTTCCTCCACCCCCAAACGCAGTTGGTAGCTCCTGGTCACCCAGGGAGATGGAGGCGGCCTTGACGCTGTCAAGCCCACAGATAAAATAAAAGCGCTTCAGGATGTCCATCTGGCTAGCTCAGAAGCAGCATGTGCCCAAACGCATACAAAGAACAGCAGGGCTTTCACAGCCCCTGCAGAGCAGAATGTGTGGAGAGTGGGATTCCTTCCCGAATGGAGCACATCGCTTGCACTTCTCTTCTGATTCTGATTCTCTGAGAAGAAAGCTTTGGTCTTGTGGGTAGGGTATCTGGTAGTCTCCCGGTTCGATTCCGCACTCCTCCACTAAGCCAGCCGGGTGGCCTTGGGCTAGTCACAGCTTTCCGAGCTTTCACAGCTCCACCTACCTCACAGGGTGTCTGTAGTGGGGAGAAAAACAGAAGGTTTGTCAGCTGCCTTGAGTCCCAAGAAGGGTGAGAAAAGAGAGTATAAAAGCCAACTCCTCCTCTTCTTCCTCTTTTAGGTTTGAGTGACTAATTCCTTTTGGGGCCATTAACCACACTAGGCCTTTCTTCACTGGGCCTTATTCTGGATTATTTCCCTGAATGTAGGAGCCTGCCCTCTACATGCTGGTGCAGCAGACTATGGCCAGGTTCCTAGTGGGCAATTTAATCCAGATTTAAACCAGGGCTTTTTAAATTAGCAGCAAGGTCTGGTTTTTTGCATTCCCACTGTTAGCTCGTAATGCGGACTCGCAGGGGAGAACACCCCTTCCCTCTCTCCTCCTTCATATGCTGACTTCATCGGGGCAGGCAATTCAAACCCCACCCCTTATATAAGCCTGTTCCCAATTCAGATCACAGGGCAGCAGTTTTTATTCAATGCTCCTCCCCCCATGGTAGCACAGCGTCTCATGTTAAGAAGGCAGTAGAAGATTAAAAAGATCACTTTCCCTTCTGGTGTTTTGTGCTAGATTGATGGATCAAAGCAGAGTGATGGGGCAGGGTGGAGGGAGGGAAGCAGGTATCCAGGCTTTTACACAAGAAGCAACAATTGTGCTGGATCATGACAGTGGATCAGTGCGAAATGGTGGGGAAGGAGGGAGGAAGTAGGCTTTTACCCAGGAGCCAACACAAACACTTTTGCAACCCCAGGGTGGAAGCTGCCAATTTGTTACACTGATCTTGTTACAATGTCAGGTATTGCATTTGGTTCTTCATCTCCCCAGGGAAGAGAGGGGACTAGGGCACAAGAAATTGAGGCTTTTCATTGGATTGGGAAACTGAAGAGAACGCCCCTAAAGCATGGTTCCCTCCCCCCCAAAAACGCTTCCATTCCCATTGTTAAATAGTGAGGATTAATCTAGCAGTGAGACCTCTTTTAATACGAATAGTGATTCTCTGAGTTTTGGGACCTTTAATCTGCAGAAATGGGAGATTCCTTGCAAACTGTCAGGATAGGGTGAACTCAAGCTGACTTCAAGCCCGACAAAATCCTGTGTCGAAACTGAGCCTAGGACACACACAAATCCAGGGTCTACCATAGTTTGCACTAGGATGTGGACAGCAGGCTTCTATTCTGGCTTGTGCCTGCCGGGGACTGGTGAAGGAAAGAAAGCTTAAAGGAAAGAGGTATCAAGGTCCTTGTTCACACCTGACTGATCTAGGTCATCCTGATCCTGTTCACACTCAATATCTGATAATCAGCCCTCAGATCATCCTCAGTTTGAGCTGCTATGCTCACACCTTTTATGTTGTGTGCCTCAGTCTCCTGTATGCGACACTTTAGTTCTCCACCCCTATTGCAGTCATCAACACCACCTGCATTCTGATAGGATAAAGTTCTGTCAATCAATAGTTGCAATGGGGTGTGTTTGGAGTTGTGTAGTGCTGAGGGCAAACTCAATGCTAACACAGGGTACTGTTGTGCCCTCAAACAGGTGCAGCTTAGGCATATCACAACTATCACACACCTCCACCACTGCAGCCATTCTGGTAGAAAAGGGGCAGACTGTAATCTGCCCTTTTCCCTAAAAGCTGTTGAAGCACTTTTACTCTGAATGAAGGGTGTTTTTCCACTCAGCTCCTTCAATTCGGATCTAATGAATGGGTACTTCCCTTAGTCTGGATCTAGTAGATCCGGATTAAGGGAAGTACCCAATGTTTTTCTATGGGTGGTCTAGCACCCAATAGCAATGGGTGCTAGCTTGCCTGCTGTGGAAACGCCAGAGCACCCATGTGCAAATCCAGATCTACCCACGAGGCGTCCGCTTGTCACCCCAGGTGTTTTGGGGGATAGGGGGTGCAATCTCCATAGACACACCAGAAAATCTTCGAAGATCCTCTGGAGCAGCTCCATAGAATCTCCAGAGCAATCTGCTGCTAACTTCGAAGATCCTCTGGAGCCTTTGACAGTGGCATTGCTCTGGCAAGGGGTTCTCTTCGGAGCCTGTACTAATCTCTGAAGGCAACTTTGGGAGAAGAAGAAGAGTTGGCTTTTCTACCATGCTTTTCTCACCTATTTAAGGGGACTCAGAGGCTGACAAAGCTTTTCTATTCTTCTCCCCACAACAGAACACCCTGTGAGGTAGGTGGGGCTGTGAGAGCTCAGAAGACAGCTGTGACTAGCCCAAGGTCACCCAGCTGGCTTCATGGGGGAGGAATCAAACCTGGTATTCCCAGATAAGAGTCTGGCTCCCTAACCACTAGACCAAACTGGCTCACTTTCACAAACTGGAAGGACTTCAGAAGGACTTCAAAGTTTGAGTTTGGAGCACCACCCCATGAGTGCCTCCCCCCCCCCCCCCACGAACCTCCTCTAGACCCCATTGCCCAATTGTAGTGGAAATAGGCTCCCTATAATCTGGATTTGATGGCTGAAGACCCCATTGTAGACCTCTTTAATGGGGTCTACAAGAAATCTGGACTATAGGTCCTGAAGGACCCATATGATCCAGATTTCCCTAGCTGTGGTGGAAACAAATGTGGCTCTAATGGGGTTTGTAGTGGAAATGGGGCCATCCTGCTCTGAGCCTGATTGGTCCTTAATGGGTCCTTCAATGGGTACTTAGTACTAGTGGGAAAACACCCTAAAAGTTTTCACTGCAACAAAACCTTGTTTCCCTTGCACATTGCTGAAGGAAAATGGAAGCTACATTGTCCTTAGAACCGTATCATTTATACTGTTGCTTCACTCTTTTCCTCAGCCCCCTCCCCCCCAACATTTCCTGGCCATTAATTTTTAAAAAATCTCTCCCTATTTTTTGCAAAACCAGAAAAGAGCATTCATGGGTTTTTTTTTAAATGAAGGGCAGGGTCCACAAGCTTGCAATTGGAACAGAGGGGAATGGGGGGGGGGGCAGGATGGTTGGGCATTGGGCATGATATGGAAAGATCACCCTGTGTGGGGAAGCCTGCCAGACTGTGAAGAGAAAAAGGCTATTGATTGCTGCGTGACCGCTGTCTTCCTAAAAACCTCAAGGAACACTGCTCCTCTTCCTCTTCTCTGCCTCACCTCGTCTCATTCTCCCCCCGCCCTTTCCTACACAAATACACAGTTAAACTCCCCTTCCGGATTTCCCTATACTGCGATCACCCGCAGATTAAAAGGGCAAGGATCTTTTAATTAAGAGTGCCTCATTGTCCCCATCATGTGCCATGCCATCAGCCTGTTTAACTCGGCGACAAGCATGTGGAGCGTGCGTGGTCCTGGTTGTGAGAGCCTGAGGGGGAGAGGGAAAAACTGAAGCCATGAGAAAGGGATGTGTGTGGCAGAGAGATATAGAAAGAAGGGGGGATCTAAGAGAGCGGTCGTGTGTGTGTGTGTGTGTGTGTGTGTGTGGAGATTCAGAGGAAGGAAGGCATAGAGACTCAGGAGGGAAGGCTAGATCTACCCACCCCAGGGTGGGTCAGTGCCTCTAGCCCGGTTCCCTGCTTACACATGACAAGTGAAAACGGACTGGGTCTCCAAGACAGCTTGAGTCCTCTGTAAAAGTGGACTCCAGAGAAGCTGGCTTGAAGAGGGACAGCCCACCCCCAAGACAATCCCAGAGGGGGAAAAAATCTAAGGAAAGCGATGAGAAGACAGCTGAAAACCATCTTGAATTATGGGTGTGAACAGGCTGAACTAGCAGCACCAAATGCCTTTCTGCAGTGGGTCTTTTTCTGGATTATATCCCAGAATAGGGGTGTGCCATCTGAATGCTGGTGCAGACTATAGCAGGCCTCACTGGACGTCCCCCATTTCTAGGGACTGACTCTGCCAGTGCTGCCAGGATAATCTCATCCTGCCAGCAGTACTTCCGCAGCCTCCAGCCATTACTGACATACCAACCCCATCCCTCCCCATTAGAAATCCCCATAGAAGATGCCTGGGCTGACAGTGGCAACCCTGGATATACCATAACTTCTGTAAGAACATAAGAGAAACCCTGCTGGATCAGACTGCAGCCCATCTAGTTCAGCATCCCATCAGACAGTGGCCCATCAAGTACTTCTGAACATCTCAAGCAGAAGACCACACTTTCACCTGCTCTTGACTCCCTGCAAATGGCCTTAAGAGGCATCCTGCCTGTTTCCCCAGCCTGGAAGTTGTTATCTTTAGGCATCCATTCTAGTAGCCATTGATACACCTGTCCTCCCTGAATGTGTCTAACCCTTTCTTAAATCCAGGCTGGTTGCCTTTCACCACGTCCTCTCGCAGCAAATTCCATAGAATGACAACCCTCTGGGTGAAAAAAAACTCCCCTGCCCATCAGCTTCATAGAGAGAATCCTGTTGCTATAGAAAACAAAAGGCCTCCAAAGGGCACCCCTTGGGATGATGAAAACCAATATGATCTCTGTTGCTTCCAACACAGGAAGGACCTCTCCTTTAATCATTTGAATGCAGTGGCTTCTTGCATCTGTTTAATGAGACATCTCATTCCATTCTGGGAATTACAGAGAGCATTGTGGTTTATTGGCAATGAACTTAATAAGGCTGTTCATTAAAAGAGAAGTAAAAAAAAAAAAGAGAGAGAGACAGCCATGTTGCCAGGGAAAAAGGAAACGAAAAACTGCCTGATTGTCTGCCTGCCTCCTTGAAGGGCAGCTTTAACAAAGAGACCCTTCATCATCATCATCATCATCATCATCATCAATTATTGACATAGCAGAGGAGCAACACAGAGCAAACAAAATATTTATGCTGGTTTTGGTCATTGTTATCACTAGTCGGGACTCAGTCCCTTCCCAAGCTCATAGGACTGAGTGATGTATCAGTGAATGATACGAGCAGATCCCAGCACAGTGGCTTTCTGTAGCTGGCGGATGGATATTTAGTTGATGCCAATGATTTTCAAGTGCCCACTAAGATCTTTTGGCACTGCCCCCAGTGTGCTGAGAACCACTGGGACCACCTTTGCTGGTTTATGCCAGTCGCTTCAGTTCTCTTTTCAAGTCTTCATACCTGGTAAGTTTTTATATTTTTCATCAATTCCGCTGTCGCCTGGAATAGCACTGTCAATGATAAACACTTTGTCTTTCTCCACGATTGTGATGTCTGCTGTGTTATGTTCCAGTGTTCGATCAGTCTGAAGTCAGGAGTCCCACAGTAGTTTGGCTTGTTTGTTTTTGACCACTTTTTCTGGTTTATGGTGCCACCAGTTATTTGCCACTGGCAGATGGTAGCTCTGGCATATGTTCCAATGTATCATTTGCACCACTACATTGTGCCTCTGTTTATAGTCCGTCTGTGTGATCTTTTTGCAGCAGCTCAGAATGTGGTCAACCGTTTCATCAGCTTCTTTACAGAGTCTGCACTTTGGGTAGAAGCTGATGAATGATGATGATGATGATGGGATAGTCAACATCAGGAGAGGAATTTTCCAGGGTGACTCCTTGCCACCACTGCTGTTCATCACTGCCATGACCCCACTATCATCAATACTAAAAAAAAAATGATTTTGGGTTACCAAACTGCCAGAAATTCAAAGAAAAATTCTCCTTTATTATACATGGATGACTTGAAGCTACATGGAAAATTAGAAACTGAAACCCAGTCACTGACCAATATAGTTCGAATCTTCAGAATTGACATCAGCATGAAATTCAGTCTGGACAAATGCACCACAGTGGCACTCAAGAAGAGAAAAATCATAGACAGGGAAGGCATAGAAATGCCCAATGGACAAGCAATCAAGTGCCACCAGCCCAAAGCCTACAAGTATCTGGGCATATTGCAACTGGACAACATCAGACAAACCATCTTGCCTGAGAGGAGTGGAGAAGAGGCAGCAGGCTGGGCTGCTCTGCCATCTTGCTCCCAGCAGTGCCCCTCCCTCCTCCAACTGCTCCCATCACAAGATGGCAAAGAGACTATGGCAGCCAATCCACCAGTTGAAAAATGTCTGGCCCTGAGGCTGAGCAGGGCAGGGCTGGGTAGATGCCGGCTGACCATCTCTACCATCATCCGTTTGTCATCAATGAAGAGAAAATTCAAAGTAAGGAGAATAGGAAAATTCCAGCTATAAGAAACGAAGAGAAAAACTGGAACTGAAGACCTCAAATGCTTGCTTTTTGCTGTTCCCTGTTCCCTCCCATACCATTTTCCTTTTGTTTCTTGTCTCTTTAGATTGTAAGCCTGAGGGCAGGGACCTGTCTAAGATTAATATAATATTGTAACCTGCCCTGAGGCCTTCAGGTATAGGGCGGGATAGAAATACAAATAAATAAATAAATAATAATCAAGCATGGGCATGTGAAAAATGTGGTCCAGAGGGTCAGAGAATCTTTGAAGAGTAAACGGAATGGCGGCAATACCATCAAGGCCATCAACACCTGGGCCACACCCATCATCAGGTACACTGCTGGAATAGTGAACTGGACACAAGCTGAACTGGATAACCTGGATAGAAAGATGAGAAAACTAATGGCCATCCACTATGCACTGCATCCATGCAGCAATGTCAACAGGCTTTATCTGCCCAGAAAATTGGGGGCAGGGGACTTCTACAAGTGAAACATACAGTTGAAGGAGAAACAAATGCACTAGCAGATTATGTGAAAGACACTGAAGAAGCAGCTCTGATGGAGGTCAGCAATAGGAAGCTGCTCTAAATGCAAAAGTCAAAAAATGAATACCATAGAAGCACAACAATGAAAACTGGCTAAAGAACGTGCTTCACGGACAGTTCCTGGAGAAAATTGAAGGCAAAATCAACAAGGAAAAGCCCTGGATTTGGCTTACCAATGGAACCCTGAAAAAGGAGACAGAAAGTCTGATACTATCAGCACAAGAAGAGGCCCTGAGAACAAATGCCATCAAAGCCAAAATTGAAAAGTTGACTCTAGATCCCAAGTCTGCAAAGAAGCAGATGAAACCATGAACCACATATTAAGTTTCTGCAAAAAGAGGGTGCAAACGGACTACAAGCTGAGGCATAATACTGTTGACCAGATGAAACACTGGAATTTGTGCCACAACTGTCACCTGCCTGTGGCCAAGAATGGTGGGGACACAAGCCTGAAAAACTTACTGAAAATGAACATGCCAAACTACTTTGGGACTTCTAGATACAGACCAATAAAATCTTGCATTGTTGACATTGTCAGCCCAGGAGATAGTAGAATCGAGGAGAAGCAACTTGAGGAAATGATGTGGTATGAAGATTTGAAGACTGAACTTCAGTCTTGGTCTAGTTGTTAAGGTGCCGGACGCTTATCTGGGAGTACCGAGTTTGATTCCGCACTCCCCCATGAAGCCAGCTGAGTGAACTTGGGCTAGTCACAGCTCTCAACTGAGCTCTCAGAGCCCCACCTACCTCACAAGGTGTTCTGTTGTGGGGAGAAGAACAGAAGGTTTGTCAGCCACTTTGAGTCCCCTTAAATGGGTGAGAAAAGTGGGATAGAAAAGCCAACTCTTCTTTCTTCTTCTTCTTCTTCTTCTTCTTCTTCTTCTTCTTCTTCTTCTTCTTCTTCTTCTTCTTCTTCTTCTTCTTCTTCTTCTTCTTCAACGGCTCTGGGGCAAACCAGTAGAGGTGGTGCCATTGGTTATCGGCACACTGGATGCTGTACCTAAAGACGTTGGCCAGCATTTGAAAACCATTGGCACTGAAAAAAATCACCATCTTCAGTTGCAAAAGGCCACCCTGCTCCATTCTGAATGCATCATACGCAGCTGACATGTGATTTAACACAAAAGCCAGCATAACAATTTGTTTGCTGTCTTTTACTGTTGTAATAATAATAATAACAATTTTATGTTTATATTGTTGTCTACTTAGGAGAAAACACAAAACAGATACAGCACTAGTTACTCAGCCATGAGAGTTGTACAGGGTGTTCCTGCCTAACCTATTGTACAGAGTGGTTGCAAAGACAAAATGGAAGACAAAAGAATGGCTTGGACCTCACTGGGCTCTTTGAAATGGAGTTAAATGCCTGTTCTTTCCCTATTGACTTCCACATCCCACTTCTTCTCCTTCATCCACTAATTCACACACAAAGAAACCTCTTTACCAATTAAAATACAACACGACTATAATACTTCCGGTTCCCCAATAAGCAAAGTTTATCTTTACTTTTACTTTTTCTATTTTTAAAATGCTCCCCTATGCTCTAATTTGGTTTTCCCCTTCTCCAGTAATACCTTGGAAGAGAGAGGGTCATTTGTAACAAGCTGCGTCAAATCCTCTGCAATATGATGATTCACCTGTCATATAAAAGATAGGATGACAAATGTGCTTAACTAATGTTGACACTAAATGATATATAAGAGACAGTCCTGGTATCCAACTGTCAGCGTTATAGGAATTTGCAATGAAATGTTGCCCTCTTGTGACAAAAAGTAAAGTCTCTCTTTAAGTCTTGTCTGGAAAAGAAAGAAAGAAGGAAAGAAAGAAAGAAATGCTATCTGGAGGGTTCCAGTACTTTGGACCAGAAAAGCTTCCGTTCTTTCATCAAAGGCTGTGGTCACACCTTGCTAAAATAGTCTGTCTTATTAAGATGCCATACTCAAAACATAGTAACTCCAACCACACTGAATATCTGATAATTAGTTATTCGCACGAATTCGGACATTCAGACACAAATTGAATGTTATGATATTCGTACATTAACATTTGTATGAAAACAAATGTTTTGGAACATTCATATGAACAGTTCAGACATTTGTTAAACTGGGGATACGTGCTGCTATGTTTTAGACTCAGTATTTTAACAATAAGTGTATCTACTTATTTTTTAGATTGTATTTTTGTATTTTATTTTATGATAAGGTCAGTGTACCAATCATTAAACTTATTACTATTACTATAGGATATGTATCCGATAAGTATGCATTGGTATAGGATGCGTATCTGATATGCATGTGTTTGTATCAGATACGTATCCGATATGTATGCATTCGTATTGGATATTTGTACAAATTTGTATGAATGCATTCATATCGAATAGAATCCTACCACATTCGAAGGGACTCTATCTGAATGAATAAAAATTTTCCAACATTCTATTTGTTACAACTCGAATGCCAAAAAACCATTTGTGCATATCCCTATTCAGGACTGAAGTAGGCAAGCCATCCATTCTGGGGAGAATACCTTGGACTGCACTAAGGTCACACCTGGGAAGTGAATGCACTTCTGTATTGAAGTTTCCATGCCAGAACATTTTCGCCAGGTTCCAGAAACGTCCCCAGATGTGGGCCATATTTAAAGGCTGGCAAAATGCCACTGGGGCTCTGGTGTGGGATACAGGCTGATCCTGCTGCACATTGTTATCCTTCCCAAAATGGAAAGTACAGAAAAGCAGCTTAGAGATGGTATAGTCTTCACGCTAGATATTCAGTCCATATTAAAGTCCAGAAGTGCACCATTTGGCCCTTAATGTGAACTACCAGAAGTGGGATGGGAACACTAGCATTTGTTTATTCCCACCTCTAAGCTGCTTTTTTAAACTGCTTTTTTATTTTAATGTGGATGCCTTAACACAGTGGTTCTCAACCTTCCTAATGCCGCGACCCTTTAATACAGTTCCTCATGTCATGGTGCCCCCCAACCTAACCCTAACCCTAACCCCCAAACATAAAATTATTTTCGTTGCTACTTTATAACTGTCATTTTGCTACTGTTATGAATCGTGACGTAAATATGCAGGATGTATTTTCATTGTTACAAACTGAGCATAATTAAAGCATAGTATTCACATCAACCACAGCGGAATATAAAAGGAATTAAATATGCTTTTGATAAAATATTTAATTCCTTTTACCTCCAATGTTGCTGCTTTCTACACAGTTGCTGCTCTCCACTGTATTTGTATGGGGTGTATGTGATGGGGTTGGCGCAATGATGTCATCACGCCAGGTACTCATAGGTGGGCATATCTGCATGCGGGTGGACCCGCCTGGAGAAGGATAGAGGAGCAGTGTCTCCATTCCTATGTGTTTTCCAATGGTCTTAGATGACCCCTGTGAAAGAGTGTCATGCGCCTCTAGCGGTCCATAACCAGAGAGAAGTGTATGCTCGGAACCAAACCCAAACAAGTCCATAAAAGAGACAGAACCAGATCTGGATTTCTGCACTATTCATATAACATTTATTCTAACAAGTACATAATACAATCAGAGGGATCTCATTCACTCACTACACACATTCACTCGTTCCATACTCACACACAGCCTACTCCCGATTTGGTTGATCAGTCCAGTCGTAGAGGCGGTGGACACATCTTGCAGCTGATCAATGATGTGTAAATATCAGTCCCAAAGTTCTGTTTTTTATCCTCTTTACAGGAGTCTCCGACGCATGCGTAGTTATATTTTGCCACGTCTGTCCTCTTTCCTGTTATCAGTCACTGTCTTTCTGTTTTCCATTCACTAGATCATGTTGACCTAGTCATGTTGACCTTATCATGTTTGCTGGTAACTTTGACCTTGCTGCGTTGCAGTTTCTGAAATTCTCGCTTCGTGTGCCAGATCGCCATTTTATCATGCATTGCGAATCTTTGGTTTCGGCTCTCATTCATACACACTCATCACAGAGTAGATTGACCCCCAAAGGGGTCACGACCCACAGGTTGAGAACCAGTACCTTAACAGAACCACGTCACAAATTCTATTCATGATTTTCCAGAAATGCTGGAGAAGAGTAAGTGATACCCTGATCCTTTTTCCTTCTAAAAGGGCAAAATAAAGGATCTAGAAAAGGACGGACTAGTCACTAAGGATGTGCCCAGATGTAATTTCTGGGATTCGATTCGAATCGAATATCCAAAGATTCAAATCGAATACATTCAAATCTATTCGTATGAATTTTCAATTCGTATTTGAAGATATGGATGCCAACAACATTCACAGGTGTCCATACACATCCGTATTCATCGTGTTTTTATCCTGTATGCACCCTGTTTTTGTCAGTCCAAATGCGTATGGATACGAATAAGATGTGTATGGATACGAATGTAATGTGTACATATCCGCACACATATGAATGTCTGAAAAATTCGCACAAATGATTCAAAAGGTTCAAAAATTTGTTTGAATGTTAAATTAAAATGTTGAGACATTTGAGTTTGAATGTTCGAATGTGATAAAATGTGATAGAATTTAAAATGTTCCAAATATTTGTGCGCACCCCTGCTGGTCACGCCTACTATCCATATTTGGGAAGGTTTTAGATAGATCATAAGGTTGTCGGTTTGTAAAGTCTCTAAAGCAAAGTAGCGCTTTCCTTGGACCCAGTATGGATTTTTAAAGAGTAAGGAAGTAAGCCTTACCAAACTAACTTCCTTAAATTTATATCATACCCTCCTCCTGAACACATCAAGGCTGGGCAGGTCAGATGTGAAACGTGCATTGAAAACATGATTAAAGACCAATTAAAGTTGGTGTGATCAGATACAGCAAGAAAGATTATCTTTGGTTCAGAGCAGGCTTGGAGGTGGAGTTGTTCACACACGAGTCTGTCCTTTCCTGCTCTCATAAACAGACTGTGCTAGAACAGGACGATTACAGAACCTGCTATGTCTCTGGGGTGCCCCTTTTGGTTGTGGTCACACTTAAGGTTTAATCCAGCTCCAGTTCACTTTCAGAGTCAGAGAATACACCAGCAACGCAACTAGCCGTTTTCTTTCAGTGTTAAATAACACAGAAAATTCACCTTTGGGATGGATAATGTGGAAAGAAAATTACTGGTCACTTTGCTGATGTATTCTCTCGCTCTGAAGGTGGACTCAAGCTGGATTAAGCCTTACAGGTGCGACCGCAGCCTGTGATACCTAAATTTTAATCCAGCTTCATTCCACTTCCGTGACACCTAAGGTTTAATCCAGCGTCAGTCCATTTTCAGAGTGAGATAGTGCAGCAGCAAAGTGACAAGGAGCTGTTTTCTTTCAGTGTTAAATAACTCAGGAAATTCACCTTTGGGGTAGATAATGTGGAAAGGAAATTACTGGCCACTTTGCTGGTGTGTCCTTTCACTCTGAAGGCGGATTAAACCTTAGATGTGACCACATTGTTAGGTCTGAACATAACCTAAGAGTCGACTCCACACAGCGTCTCTCAATGAATGAATGAATGAATGAATGAATGAATGAATCATTGGATAAATCAATGAATGAATCAATCAGTGAATGAATGAATGAATGAATGAATGACTCACTCACTCACTCACTCAATTCCAGCAGCATCAGCCCCTCCCTTCTCTCCTCTCCTCCCTTCCCAATCTTCTTGCCCCGCCCTAATAGAACATCGCAGCCACAGCCGCCCGGATCGGCCCAACGTCCCACGGCCCCTCCCTGATACCGCTTCGTTTCCTCGCGCTCTGCTCGCCGATTGGCTGTTGCGTCGTTCGGAATCCCCCGGCTGGGCCAATCCGAGGCCTTTGCGTAAGAGGCGGCGCCCCGACCCGGGAAGGTTTGAAATTCACAAGGGAGGAAGGAGAGACGCAGCAGCCGCATCGCGCAGCTGGGTAGGCTGAGTGGCGGAGGCGTCGGCAGCTATGGCAGAGCAGGGGCCCGAACCGGTGATGCCACAGTTGGGGGTGGGCGAGGAGGCCGAGCCCGAGAAGCCTGCAGCAGTTGGGGCAGCAGCAACGGGCGGAACAGCGGGGGCAGGCGGGACAGGCGGGGGTGACAGCCTTCCGGAGGAGACATTGATCGGCGTTACAGCGGAGGAGGAGCCCGGAGCAGAGGCTAAGGGTGCAGAGGGGCTGCCAAGCCTTAAAGCAGGTAAGCAGAGGGGGGAGATCGTCCCGATTCCTTCCCAGCGCGCCGAACCCCTTCCACCACCACCCCCAAGGTCGCAAGGCCACTCGTCCCGGTTTCAGCCCCTTCTCGCCCTGAAAGTCCCTGCTGGATCAGGGCGCAGACCCATCTGGTCCGGCATCCTGGCTCACGCGGGGCCCGCCGGTTGCTCCTGGGCACCTCGAGCAGAGGACAAGGGCAAGACTTTCAGCTGCTCTGGAATCCCTGCAAATCGCCTCTTCAACTGGGTGGGGGTACCTGAGCATTCATTCTAGTAGCCATTGATACACGTGTCCTCCCTGAATTAGTTTGTAATGACATAAGGAGCCCTGCTGGATCAGGGTGCAGACCCATCTAGTCTAGCATCCCATCTCACACAGTGGCTCACCAATTGCCCACGGGCATCTGAAGCAGAAGACAAAGGCAGAACCTTCACCTGCTCTCAGATCCCTGCAAATGGCCTCTAGACACAACTTGTCTGTCTCTTCAACTGGGTGGGGGTACCTGAGCATTCATTCTAGTAGCCATTGATACACCTGTCCTCCCTGAAATTGTAAGAACATATGAACCTAGGAGGAGCCTTGCTGGATTAGGCTACATCTCATCCGGTCCAGCATCCTGTTTCACACAGTGACCCACCAGTTGCTTATGGGCATTGTCAAGCCAAAGGCAAAACCCTCACCTGCTCTTAACTCCCTGCAAATGACCTTTAGGCATCTTGCCTGTCTCCCCAACCTGGAGGCAGTAGAGTGCTCTGAGGCTGGTCCCACAATTTTTATAGTCAAGTCTGCCCATACCTAAGGGTATGGTCTTTTATTTTATTTATATTTCTATCCCACCCTGTACCCGAAGGTCTCGAGGCGGGTGGTGATTCTAGCTGAAAATCTAGAAGATTCATTAAAACTTGTGTCTCAGATGCCTAGTTTTTTTTTTTCTTTTCCACCATGCCATTCTGCTGAAGTATGAGATTCATGGTCTGCAAATACAATGTGCTTTTTGCTGGTGGTCTGAGAGGAAATATCAATTGACACTCATGAGGATCCGCAAGGATCTGCATGTCAGATCCAACTGTATGTGTCACGATGGCTTCATTGTTCATAGAGCAGCGGTTCTCAACCTTCCTAATGCTGCGACCCCTTAATGCGGTTTCTCATGTTGTGGAGCCCCCCAACCACAGGGGCTGGGCAGCTCGGGTGAGGATAGGGCAGGAAGGTAGGAGACTCATTGCGACCCCTATGAAAAGGCGGTTCGACCCCCAAAGGGGTCATGACCCCCAGGTTGAGAACCGCTGTCCTAGAGGGTCTTTAACTGATCCTTAACTTCAAAGTATGTTGGTGAGGAGTCTATGTCCAATATTGGGGGTCAAAGCTTTAGATCAGTTTTCACATCTTTAAGAAAGCAGGAAGCTTTGGATCTGTGAAGTTGATTCTTTCTGAAAATCCCAACCTGGATCTATGCGCCATGCGCCATGTCCCTATTTCTATGGTATGCCATTTACTGTATACGAAATACTGCAACAGTTTGCGTCCCATGGGCAACAATCCCCCTTATTTAATTTTTTTTAACAAAATGGATCCATAACTCAAAGTCTTTTGTTTCATCACAGTGACAAAACAGCTGTGGATCTATATCTCCTCCTCCAGCTCTGTAAAGATTGATGTGATCTCCAGTCTCATAGCACTTTGAGGGAGGCAGTTTTTTCAAAGAATTTTTGAATCCAGCTATTCCTTTTCCTCATAACTATCATGCGCTCTGAACCACACAGCCTGCCTTGCTGTTGTGTTGAGGACACAGTACTAGGAAAGTGCACGAATATTTGTAGGCATTAGAAACCTGATCGAATGTGCCAAGTTTTGACATCCAAACTCAAATCGAATGTCCTGAAATTTGAATGTAAACATTCAAATCGAATTTTGAATTTTGGATCTTTTTGTTCAAATTATCTGGACATTTGTATGTGCACAGGTTCGTACACGATGCGTACTTGAAGATCCGCATCTTTCCCGCATCTGTACGCATTTGTATGGATCTGTACGGGGGTGAAAACGGGTTGCATATGGGATAACTACGGGATGCATACGGATGCGTATGGATGCGTACAGCTGTGGGGAAGATGCATACATGCACATACGGATGTTGTCGGCATTTTTATGTGCAGATTCGAAACTAAAATTCCGATGAATAGATTTGAATTTGGTAAATTCAAATCAAATCTTGTTGAATTTGAATTTAAAAGATTCAAACTGAATCGGATTTTTGGGCATTCAATTTGATTTGAATAGAATGTCAAAAGAACATTCGCACACATCTCTACGTACTACACTGCTGTGGCCTCTGACAGGAGCTTATGCGATACCAGAAGAGGTGGTGACAGCGACCAGCCTGCATAGCTTTAAGAAACGGTTAGCAGGTTCATTGAGGACAGAATGGATGCCTAGGTACTGTCTGCAGGCTGGAGAGACAGGCAAGATTCCTCTAAAGGCCATTTGCAGGGATTCAAAAGCAGATAAAGGTTCTGCCAGAAAAGCAGAGGGTTGCCAGTTTGATGCCTAGCCTCTCCCTGGCGAAGGCAAATCACTTGCTTCTGTGCCAAAAAACTGCATAGACATCCACAGTGGTGACCACGCATTCAACCTGGAGGTGGCCACGAATCAATGTTTATTGTTCTCTGTTACTTAAGATGAAGCAGAAGAAAGTGAGGATGATGAATTCAGCAGCTGCAGTGACTACGGGAGCCATGGTAAACCAGGGACTGCATTGCAAAGGCTTGTGGCAAAGACGAATACTCGCCTCCCAGACACTTTCCAGACGAGCAACCTCTTATTTTATGAAAGGTTCAAGACCTATCAGGACTATATGCTGGGTGAGAAACTGACCTCTTGGCTCTTAATGCTTTTTACTGAGGGCGTTCGAAATTTATGGTTCTGTTGGTTGGATTTATGCCCTGCCCTTTAAAGCTGCAAACTCTCACGTGGAGCTTTGCAGAGCTGCCAATAAATACATCAAAACCTTAAACAGACTGATGAATTAGAGCTGCTCAGAGCTGGAGGCAAAACTCAGGGTAGGCATAGCAGCAGAGATTTTGAGAAATCCAGGTAGGATCCCATGTCTGTGTAAGATGGGGAGGTACCTGTGGTCCTTTCTGCAACAGATGCTTTATGTGCATTAACGACCTGTGCAGGATGCGTTTAGGGCCTCCCATCGACATGGTAATGCGGATCAAGGAGGCCCCGCCCCCCACTGTCCAGTAACCACACATGATGGGTGTTGAGAGCCAGTTTAGTGCTGGATTCTTACCTAGTAATTTCCTGGTTCAAGCCCACACTCCTTCATGAAGCCAGCTGGGTGGCCTTGGGCTAGTCACAGCTCTCTTTCTGAACTCTCACAGCCCCAGTGCATCACAGGATGTCTGTAGTGGGGAGAAGAACAGAAGGTTTGTCAGCTGCTTGGAGTCCCTTTAAAGGGTGAGAAAAGTGGGGCATAAAAACCAACGCTTCTTGTAGCAGTGTAGCACCTGGAGGTTTCATTCATTCATTCATTCATTCATTCATTCATTCATTCATTCATTCATTCGTATACAGCTTTTCTAATAAAGTACTCAAAGTGGTTTACAGAAACCATGATAAATACAGTACAATACAAAGTAATACATCATATATTAAATAATTAATACACATCCCTAACCTGGCTAAGCCTCTTTCCTTAATGCTCTCTCTCTCTCTCATTCTCTCTCTCTCTTTTTTTTTTTTTTTGGTGAAAAGATCTACAGGGGATTTACAAAACAAGGAAAAGGGCATGGCATATTTAAAACTAAGATTTTAGAATAAGTCTTCACCGCAAAGCAAAAGCAACCTTTAGTAGAATGCGCTGGTGAATAGGTGGCCACGTCCAACTGTTACACTTGGTTGCTTCCTATCATGGTTTTGTCTCTCTACCTGATGGAAAATGTTCCCCCCAATGCTTTGGTTGTCCATGTAGTCAGCTCACAGAGGCACTCTGGGTTTTAACTGCTTTTCTCCATATAGATCTGACTATCATGCTTGTTTCTTTCCTTCTCTCCCTGACCCTGCCAAATGAACGAACCAACAAACCAACCCACAATCTCCAGCTGACTGCAAAGTCTCAGAGGTGAAAGAATTCACAGCGTCCTACCTGGAGAAAGTCCTAGAACCAAATGGATGGCAGGCCGTGTGGCGCACCAATGTGTTTGAAGTGCTGGTTAAGGTGAGTGCTGTTGGGTGCTTTAAGTGGGCAGACAGTGGGGGGTCAGATTGATCCAAAACCGCTGGAAGAGGCCAGTGCTTAAGGAGTTTCGAGAGCCCTGTGGCAAAGTGTTTGCTTTATAGGCAAAAGAAGCCGTTTGTGTCCTGAGTCTCAGTATATAGAAGGTTCTTACATTTCTAACCGAAATGATCTAATTTTATTCAGTGCTTCCTATGACATTACACAGACTTGTCCTATTTTCTTCCTAATCTCAAACCAATCGCTTGTTCCATGCTTGGTTCTAACTGTTGCTTCTTTACCTGCGTACAGGTTCCTCGGGAGACAAGGAAATGGGCCAGTTTGGTCTAGTGGTTAGGGAGCTGGACTCTTATCTGGGAATACCAGGTTTGATTCCACCCTCCTCCACAAAGCCAGCTGGGTGACCTTGGGCTAGTCGCAGCTGTCTTCTGAGCTCTCACAGCCCCACCTACCTCATGGGGTGTTCTGTTGTGGGGAGAAGAATAGAAAGTTTTGTCAGCTGCTTTGAGTCCCCTTAAATGGGTGAGAAAAGTGGGGTAGAAAAGCCAACTCTTCTCCTTCTGCTCTGGTCCTTGCATCTGTTCAAGAACTTGCTACAATTTGCTGTGATCCACACTGTCAAAGGTTTTAGCCTAATCAATGAAGCAGACATAAATGAAGCTCCCTTACTTTCTCCATAATCTAGCCTGTATTGGCAATTTGATCTTTAGTTCCTTTTCTTCTTTGAAAACCAGCTTGCACTTCTGTTAGTTCTTGGTTCACATATTACTGAAGCCAGCTTGCAGAATTTTGAACGTCTTGAGGAAGGACAGGTGTATCAATGGCTACTAGAATTGATGCCTAGGTATACCGCCTGGTTGGAGAGAGTGGCAGGATGCCTCTAAAAGCCATTTGCAGCGAATCAAGAACAGCTAAAGGTTTTGCCTTCATTTTCTGCTTGAGACACCTGGAAGCAGTTGGTGGGCCACTGTAAGAGACTGGATTCTGGTCTAGATGTGCTATGACCTGATTCAGCGTGTAAGGAATTTGCAAAGGCTGATAAGGAATGTCTGCTAGTTATCAAAGACTCCTGGTTCAAAGAACAGGACTGATTTGTGCTAGTCTGCTGAACTCATTTTGAACTATTGTAACCTTGGGGGTGTATGTGAAAGAGACGTGGAAGATGGGAAGGCTGTAAACTTCCGGCTGGGAAGTGAATAAAAATCATGCTGTGATGGGAGAGAGTTTGAACTTGTCCTGAAAGAATGTCTGGAAGGCGAGTTCCTTCTATCGCAATACAGGACAAAGGATATCATAGAGTTGGGAGGGACCTCTAGGCTCATTGAGTCCAATTCCCCCTGCTCAATGCAGGATTTCCTAAACCACCCCAGACAAATGTAGGTCCAACCTCTGCTTGAAGACCTCCAGTGAAGGAGAACTTACTACCTTCCATGGCAACCTATTCCATTGACTGATCATCCTCACTGTCAGGAAGCTTTTCCTAGTATCTAATCTGTATTGACTCCCTTGAAGTTTCATACTGTTGTTTCTTACATACGATGAGACACCTCTTCCCCTTTTGTTAAGCCTAGTTCACTTAAATTAAGTCATAGCCATTGAGCTGTGTGGTCCAGTCGTGTGCATCATCCCACCATGCTTATTTCCCTAGCCACATCTACAATTCTGTTCCATCTTCTGGTTCTGTGATCTTTCACTGGGAGGATAGATGAGAAGACAACCTGCCTTCCCAGTTCCTTCACTTTCTTGCCTAGGTCTTCAAAGTACCTGCAGATAGCAGGTGTGTCAAAATTCTGTGGGTCTGGAGAGTCTTGACAGCCTTCTATTTGTGCACCAGGAAAACAATGCACTTCTTGTGAGGTCATGTCAGGTCTGCACTCCTTTGTCTCTAGCTTGTTTGTTTATGGATGGAAGAATGCTGATAGGGCAGGAATTTTCTTGACAAGCAGGACTCTTCTTAGGTTTTGATGTTATTTTCTAATCTTGCTGGTGTGCCAAATGAACTTGCAGGCATTCCCAGGTTCTGTCTTCTTCCAGCATAATATACATCTTGTGACTTCTTCATACATTTATCTAATTCCTCTTTTCACATCTTCTAAGTGGTGGCCATTGCAAACTGTTTTGGGGCAGCAAATTCCATAAATCATTTGATGTTTCTGTTGTGGGTCAGATTTGGCGTTTGTCTGTCAGTGAAATTCACTGGGCAGCAGTAGCAGTTAACTTAATCTGCGTTATTCGGATAATCTGGAATAAAACCTGGCTAATCCAAAATAAAATGTGCCTGGAAGTGCTTTACTCCAGATTATCCAAATAATGTAGATTAAGTAGATGTGGTCTGGATGAAGCTAAAAATCTGGCAAGATGGAACATCTGGGAAAAGAGCGTACATAACCAGGGCCTTATCCTGGCTCCCAAAGGACTGCAAAAAGGTTGCTAGGCAAATTCTGTCTAGCGTGTACATTTCATAACAGTTAGCCACTACTGAGAAAGCCCTGATCTGATATCTGTCTATTGTCCATTATCTGATAGAGGAAAGTCCTTGAAGATGACTCATGCTGATTTCTGAGCTCTCCTTTTCTTTCTACACATTTTTGTGTTACCTACTAGGTGGTTGATGTGGAATATACAGCTCTGAAGGCTGTGGTGTGCCTTTGCGAGCCTTTTCTGTGTGAAGCACATGGAAGCTCTGCTTTCAGCCTGGAATGCTTGCAAGAGCTGCTGGCCCTCAAGGGGAACCGTTTGCCGCTGCAAGAACTCTGGGTGGTGTTCGATGAGTCGGGAGAGTTTGACCACACGGCGTTGGCTATGGAGCACGTCAGGTTGGTTTTGGTGTGGAAATTCCTAGTTTGCAGCTGAGCCAGACAAACCAGCTCAAGTCTCTTTTTGGAATAAATGGATGGGTGAAATTTAAATAAGCAGTTCATGCCCATTGAGATCTTGATGCACTGATGCTCCCATCATCCCTGATATCATCTTAGGGCAGTGATGGCGAACCTTTTGAGCTCAGTGTGTCAAAATTCACAAGAAAACCTAGCTTAACTCGGATGCTGTGTCACATCTGGAAATATCCATCATTTTGTGATATTTGTAGCTCCCGTAAAAAAGTTATATTTTTGATATATGTATTTTATTAAAAGCAAAAACAATTCTTTACATTAGTGACTTCTGTTGCTGAATTTCATTTGCTAAATCTTCAATTGAAAGTTGGTATTTTGTACACTTCAAGAACAAGCAAGCACTACACGCCCAGGTGCCAGGGCTTGGCATGTCACCTGTGACACGCGTGTCATAGGTTGGCCATCACTGTCTTAGGGTCTAACAGCATCTAGAACTGTTCAGGTGCTCCATCCATTTTAACCGGGTGGAAAGGAAGATAGGGTATTCCTGACCCTTGATAATCTAGGGCCTTCTTCAGCTGGGAATCCATTGGAATCTATTTTGGCATGATGGGCCAACATCAGAGGTTAATGGTGAATCACCCCCTAGTTCCTCTTTTGCACCTTTTCTGCCATTTGCATCCAAAAAGTGGTGGGTTCAGTCTTCTAGGATCTCATTGTATGGGCCAGAGAAAGGTATCTACCTAAAATATACAAGAGCCTCAAGATAGTTGATGCAGATGTTGAGGAGCAAACCGTGACCCTCCTGATGTTATTGAATAATTCCCATGATTCTTTGCTGTTGGCCAGACTGGCTGGAGCTCATGGAAATTGTGGTTCAGGCTAGGTGATTTAGGTGGACCAAAAGTTTGCCTTCTTATAAATCATGTTCTGCACAAAACCAATGGTCAGATCTGAGTCTGTTTGAAAGAAAAGGTTGTGTTTTCCAACTGAGCCTGTTTGGTCTTGTGATCAGAGTGCGGGACTCATATGTTGTAGTCACTGGGTTTGATTCTACACTCCTCCATGAAGCCAGCTGGGTGGCCTTGGGCTAGTCATAGCTCTCTTCTGAGATCTTGCAGGGTGTCTGCTGTGAGGAGAAGAACAGGAAGCTTTGTCAGCTGCTTTGAGTCCCCTTAAATGGATGAAAAAAGTGGGGTAGAAAAGCCAACTCTACTTCTATTTGTTTTTAGTTTCAATGGGCTGGGGAGATGCAGAACCATGGAGCACTTGTTGAAGTCAGCACTCATGTCTGCGTGATGCCTACCATGACTTGAAGGTCTTGCCAGACATGAGAATTGTCTCCCTTGTGCAGTGAAGAAAAGGCCTGTGCATGGGTGGTAATCCCAGACATCAGTATATGAGGAGATAGCAAGGAGAAGGGATGTTAAAGAAACTGGAGTGATTTCAGGTCAAGGCTGGGGAACCTTCATTCTCCCATGGGGAATGATAATCTGTTGTTCGTTTTCTAGAGAAAAGAGTCAATGCCCAAGGTGAGTGGAGCCAGCTCTTGTGACTTGCTTCCTGTCCATTTTGTGGGCTGCCAGGTGAGGGATAGGTAGCCTTGCCTTAAGGTTTGAACTGAACCCTCACCAGGAGCCCTAAGGCTGGAGAACAAAGATTCCCAGCCTGACAAGTGACCCAAGATAGGAACAAATCCCTCCATGTTCAGTCTCAAATGGAAGCTTTTCAGGGATCCTCCAGTAGGATGATGTATAATTATGGCTACAGCTTCCATGACGTTTCTTAATTATGCCTATAATTATGGACTCCATTCCTCCTTTCCCCCCAAAGGTTTTTCTACAAGCACATCTGGCGGAGCTGGGATGAAGAGGATGATGATGATTTTGATTACTTTGTGAGATGTGTCGAGCCGCGACTCAGGCTGTAAGTCCCGCTAATAATCTGTTTGATTTTTAAAATGTATTTATATTTCTATCCTATCCTATACCCAGTAAGTTTTCCCTAAGTGTGAGGAGGACTTGAATAGCTTTTGCTCTCAACTCCCAGGTGTTCTGCATTGGCTTCTACTTGTGATGCTGAAACCTCAGACCTTGGTGCTCACAGAATATGCTCAGTGGCTCAAGCAGTGTAGCTTCCGTGAGGAAAGGTGAAGCTGTCGTTTCGGCTGGGCTTCAAAAGTCACAGGCTGGAAGGGCTGAAGGAAGGATCTTTCAGCTTTGCTCCTTATTCTCCTTTTGGATCTCCAAGCAGCAGTGGCTGAACTTCACATCCTGATCAAATCACTCCTGTTTTTATTTGGTTCCAGGCTTCCCGCTAGATTAAAGTGACAGCATTTTGACGCTTTTCTGAGTTTTTCTTTCTGCTCCAAAAACAAGGTGGTGGAAACAGTGACATGGGAGCATGAGCAATGATTTTGGCTGCATGTCATGCCTGGATTTCCTGTAGATGGCACTGCAGAACCAACTATAGGATTCAACAGACTAAGGAGTTTTAATTTTAGACATTCTTGTGGAGTTTCAATCAACTTGGATGCTCAGTTTCCTTGGAATGGCTAGGGGATATACAGTGTAATAAAACAGGACTTTTATCCTTTATCTTCTCTTTTGCTAGTTTCCAAGTTTCCTTCTGCCCCAGCTGTTCTGTTCCTACTGCTGTTTCTGCAGCACATGAGGTTGGGCCACAATTTTTCTGAAAAGCTGAGAGTTGCTGTGGTTATGTGTTTTTGCAGACTGCACTCAAATGCTTGGATAAGTGTGCTTTTTTTATATATATAACCTGGGCAATTTGCTTTGGAATGTACATGAAAAATGTGGCAGAAGTCAAGTGAATATTAACAGCACTTCAGAATTCCCTGCTTATATTGGGCTAAAAGTGGAACAGCTATCAGACCTCGGTTGCTTGTGGATGATGTCACAGAGGAGCTCTGCAAACAACCCGTGTGCTTTGCTTTTGCTCACCTTTCAGCGCATAAATTGTACTTTTCCTGGTTACAGAGGGGCATACATGGAATCCTTCCTTCTTTCGAAGTCAGCAGCCATATCTGGCATCTTTCCATTCTGCTCCTCATGAACCTCTGCTCCCTATTTTCCAACAGTCCCCTCAACCCTGTACCTGTTCACTCAGACTCACTTTGTTCCTACCGTTGCTGCTGTGACTTTTTTGAGTACATAAGAACATAAGAGAAGCCCTGCTGGATTGGGCCACACCGATCTAGTCCAGCATCCTGCCTCACACAGTGGCCCACCATTTGCTCCTGGGCATCTCTAGAAGAAGTCTAAGGCACAACCTTCACCTGCTCTTGACTTCCTGCAAATTAGAAGTAACCTGTTTGTCTCTTCAACCTGGAGGTGGTACCTAGGCATCTATTTTAGTAGCCATTGTAAACCTCTGTTGCCACAGAGGAGTGTCACCAATAACGAAGACCCTACAGATTGAATCCGCTATGTATAATCTAAACTTTAAATCTAGCAGTCTGAAAGCTATAAACAATAAAAAACAAAAAGTAGTTTTCATGTAATAGAAAATTCATGTAATCCAAATCCAAATGACTCATATAAATAATGTTTATTTATAGCACCCCTTCCACCAAGGGATGGTACAGGATTAAAAATTACAAAATTGCAAAAATAATAGTAACATATCATTGTAAAGCAATCTATTAATAAAATAAAAGTAATGGATTTCCCGAATCATTTTGCTAGTCAAAGATGAATAATGTCCAGTAAAACTGGTGAGCCAGTTTGGCCTAGTGGTTAGGGAGCCAGACTCTTATCTGGGAATACCAGGTTCAATTCCACCCTCCCCCATGCCCAGCTGGGTGACCTTGGGCTAGTCACAGCTCTCTTCTGAGCTCTCACAGCCTCACCTACCTCACAGGATGTTCTGTTGTGGGGAGAAGAATAAAAGTTTTGTCAGCCTCTTTGATTCCCCTTAAATGGGTGAGAAAAGTGGGGTAGAAAAGCCAACTCTAAAAGTAAATTAAACTCATTCAGGAGTATTAACAAGAAAGGTCTTCAGACCCTTTTGAAGTTGAACCAAATCTTCCTCTTACCTAAGGACTTGTGGAAGATTATTCCAAAGGTCTTGGGAAGTTCACAGTTTAGAAGTTGCAATGTGTGTTTGAGAAATTACTAAGATCACTTTGTCTGCAGATCGTAAATTTCTAGGTGGGATATGGCAAGACGCTCTAGATGCCAGATAACTTGGAGTTTGTCATCTAATGGCTTTGAAGGCCAATACCAATAGCTTAAAATGAATTCTAGGCTGGATTGGAAGCCAGTGCAGGGATCTCTTAGGGGCTGAAATGTGAGAAATTCCCCCAATGGCGTGCCATGCATTGCTGTAGCAACTGGGTGAACCACCATGCTCTGCCCCCAAACCCCTTGCCTAGTGGCAGGGTGAAGTGTGCGTGCCATGGCGCATTAGCCATATAGCATTTTTTTTATGCTTCACAGCTATTTGGTTGGGGACAATTTGACATATGTGGAGGCAATGTCCCATATGCGATCATCCCCAGACTTCCCCATTGGGCCAAGAACGGAAAGGCCCTATATGTTAACATGTAAAGAAGAATTGTTATCAGCACTCCCAGCTTTCGATTTCAGAGGAGCTTCTCCACAAGCAAAGATTTCAAGCTGTGCCACATGCTAGGTTAGGTAAGCATGTGTATCCTAAGCAGCTAGTGATTCGCCTTTTCAAATCCAGTTTTTGGCAACGGCTCTTATGCCTTCCTGATTCATCACATCGCCAGTATCAGTGAGGCTTAAGGAGAGTAATCTCATCCACCAGAACATGGCCCAATGTCATCCTGGTTCATCTAGCAGAAAATTGGCCTTTTAAAAAATTTACCTGCCTCTTCTCATGCAGTTGAGGAAGAGAGCGCGTCAAAAGGTCAGAAGACGTGAAGGGAAGAGTAACTCATGCATCCCAAGTGGGTAGACTTGTCCATGATGGCTGCCATCTTGTACTGCTCTGAGGCCAATGTGGCCTTCTGGGAGGTTGCTTTTCATGTATGAACCAGGGCTTGGGATAGGAAGGATAGAAGAAGAAGAGTTGGCATTTCTACCCTGCTTTTCTCACCCATTTAAGGGGACTGTAAGTGGCTGACAAAGCTTCTGTTCTTCTCCCCACCACAGACACCCTTTGAGGTGGCTGGGGCTGTGAGAGCTCAGAAGAGAGCTGAGACTTGCCCAAGGTCACCCAGCTGGCTTCATGTAGGAGTGCGGAATCAAACCTGGTATTCCCAGATTAGAGTCTGGCTCCTTAATTACTAGACCAAACTGGCAGCCATGGTGGACACCATTCCTTGGGCTCATCTTTTCCTCCACATGTGTAGGTTATTCCTCCCATTTGTTCTCTGGTCCCTGAGGCACTCCGTTTTCCCAAGGTCATGTGTCCACTTAGGTGGGGCAGCTAATTTAAACAGGCCATGCTTCTTGTGGGCTCACGTTCGTTTGTTCATTTAACCTTTACACCACAAACTTCAAAAAGACTTTGTGCACTTTACTGATAAAAACCAGCCCCAGGACAGACAAAAACAGTGATTAGCAAAGGCACATGTAAAGAGATTTGTTTTAAAAGGTTTTTAGAATTTTAACAGTAATGGAGTTACCCAGATCTCATTTGGAAGTGAGTTCCAGTGTGATGGGGCCATCACTGAGAAGGCTCTTTAACACGGCTTGGCTCCTGTGATCTCACGTGGGCCAGTAAAGTTTTAGATCAACTGAATGAGCCAGATGCCCAGGATGGACGCTAATCTGGTGGGAGAGACAAATTCATGGAGAACAGGTGTATCAATGGCTAATAGAATGGATGCCTAGGTACTGCCTAGGTCGGAGAGACAGGCAGGATGCCTCCGAAGGGCATCTGTAGGGAAACAAGAACAGGTGAAAGGTCTTGTCTTAATCAACTCCTTCAGATGCCCGGAAACAGTTGGTGGGCCACTGTGTGAGGACGGTTTGCTGGACTAGATGGACTGTGGCCTAATCCAGTAGGGTTCCTCGAATATTTTTATGTTCTTAAGGAGGGGGAAAAGTCTCTTTTGCTCTGGATTCTTCACCTGGAACCAGGTAATCCTCATTTTTACCATTTCAGAAGACCACCTTTCAAGAAAGGAACCAGTTACTGCTCACTGTGTTGAAATACTGCAATTTAAGATAGCACAAGGTACAACATTTGGACCTGGAGTCTTTCCAGGTTTCCTACTTACAGCCTCTTCCCCAAACCCTAGGTATTATGACATCATGGAGGATCGGGTTCCTTCCGCACTAGTGGCAGAATATCACAGCCTTCTCTCTCAGTGTGAAGAGCAATACCAGAAGTTTCTAGTCCTCAGGAACAGCATTGCGGGCACAGATTCTGACTCTGAAGTAGAAAATGTGTCTATGGTGGAAGGGGTGAAGCTCTACGACATGATAGAACATCTGAAGCAGAAGGTGAAGATTATTGAAAATCCTTTGCTGAGGTAAAGAATCCTTCCTTCCTTCCTTCCTTCCTTCCGCCCAAATGCAATTCATCAGTACATAACTTGGTCTCCCCTAAAAAAACCCTCCACAATTAGTCATTCTTGAGGACCAAAAGAGTTCCAGCTATTTATGAGGCAGGCCTGAAAATTAACCGCCTGCATGCAGACAGATATAGTTCTGTCCATGAGCCCCATTGAAGGCTGCCGGCATCTTCAAGCAGCGTTGTCTTCCGTGGAGCAAACACAGGTTAAGAATGTGCAAAACACTGTTTTCAGTACTTCATGAAGCCTTTAGGGATGCACCAAACTGGTTCATATTGAACTGGGGTGGGGTTGTGGGGTTTGTTATTGGACTGAACCCCACTAAAAATATAAAGCAGCTGTTGGCAACCTGTGGGTCATGACCCCTTTGGGGGTCGAACTACCCTTTCAGAGGGGTCATGACGAGTCTCCCACCTTCCTGCCCTATCCTCACCCGAGCTGCCCCGCCCCCATGGTTGGGGGTCTCCACATTCATTAAGTTCAGTGAACTATTTCTTGGCTTGATTCTCCTTCACACTGTGCCATAGCCTTGGCCCATTTGCCCATAGCACCCACTGCCTCTCTGAATTCCACCCCACCATGTCCCCTTTTCCTTCTGGCTCATGCTGTTCTGCTATCACAGTCTTGGAAAGGCTGTGACCAGAGTGACTGCTTGAGGCCTAGCAAGAAATGGAGGCCTTTGTCAGCAGAGAAGCCACCACACCCATCATGGACTTTCCAAGGTATGGCCACCCACAATGCCTTGAGCAAGGGGAGAAGGCCACTGATGCTATGGGGGTTGGCACAGTAAAAGGAAGGTGTCTGATGTGGTGGGAGATTGCGGGGAGAATCTAAGATGTGGTGTTGGGGAAGAATAGAACTGTTCATTGAACTGGCTGGCTGGTCCCAGATTCCATGGCCTGCCTGCCTGCCTGCCTGCAATCTGGATTTTTATATGAACCCGAACTGCGTGCTTGCATGTGTATAAGTCTCTAGCAGCATATGAAACGGTCACGGTTAAGGATGTGTACGGATATTCGTAGGCATTCGAAATCTGATTGAATGTACCAAATTTTGACATTTGAACTCGGATAGAATGTCCCGAAATTCGTATGTAAACATTCAAATTGAATTTTGAATTTCAGATCTATTGGTTCGATTATCTGGACATTTCTATGTGTACGGGTTCGTACACAATGCATGCTTGAAGATCCGCATCTATCCGCATCTGTACTGATCTGTACGGGACAAAAATGGGTTCCATAAGGGATAACTACGGGACGCATACGGACATGTACAGATGTGGGGAAGATGCATACATGCACATACAAATGTTGTCGACATTTGTATGTGCATATTCGAATAAAAAATTCAAACGAATTTGAATTTAAAAGATTTAAAAGAATTTGAATTTAAAAGATTTGAACTGAATAGGATTTTCAGGTATTTGATTTGAATAGAATGTCAAAAAAACATTTGCACACATCCCTAGTCATGGTTGTCTCAGTGCTGGGTTTGAGTGGCCAAGCATGCACAAGAAGCCTTGTACAGCACATTTTCCCAGCTGCCAAAGCATGCAACTCCACAAGTGTTGAAACCAGGGGTTTCCAGAGGCAGCTGTATCTGTGCATTTATCCTTTGTAAGGTGCTGTAGAATTTGTTGAACGGCAGCCCATAAAATTTTGAAGACAGAGCATTTATGGCCATTCGCAGTGTCACTAAAAACACAATGCATCCAACAGTCCACAAAACATGATAATGGCTGTGGTATTGATAGCTGCTTTAAAAACATGGGCCCATTAAAGCAAAGTAGTTTCCTAGTTCAAGCAAAACTGTCCCTTGCCAAAGCTTGTCTCCTTCCCTGGTTTTCCAGCTCCATAAAGGAACTTCTGTCAGCTGTTGTCAATGACAGCACGTTGAACAAACACCATTGCACCGAAGTACGGTTATAAACATGTTGAGTAATAAGCAGTGGGTAGCTCAGAGCTTTAAGGGGCTCACAGATGTGGGTCAGTGGCTTGCTGGTTGTGAAGACCCTTGCCACCCCATGGGCGACTCCTGGGTGAGCCTGTTTGGTCTAGTGGTTAAGCAGCCAGACTTTTATCTGGGAGTACCGTGTTTGATTCTTCACTCCTCCATGAAGCCAGCTGGGTGACCTTGGGCTAGTCACAGCTCTCTTCTGAGCTCTCACAGCCCCACCTACCTTACAGGGTGTCTGTTGTAGGGAGAAGAATAGAAAGCTTTGTCTGGTGCTTTGAGTCCCCTTAAATGGGTGAGAAAAGTGGAGTAGAAAAGCCAACTCTTCTTCCTCCTGCAGTGCTCTTGTGCCTCAGAAAAGCTCAAGTGATCCCAGCATCTGCAAGCACTCACCCTTAAAGCTATGAGCTGTCAGGCAGAATAGAAACCAAACGGTTGTCCAAAACTCATTCTTGGCCCATCGCTCATTGTGCTCCATTTTTATTACTCTGAATGCCAGATGTAATTGCAACGTTCTCAGTATGGTGCCTGGCTAGTGAGATATTTCATCAAGATAATATGGGATATTGCCTCACTGTTGCAGTACTGAATTGGGAACTTTGCAATTATGTCATAATGATATAATGGGAAATCCAAGAGGGATGCTAGGTTTCCCATAGTAGTGATGGGTAGGAGAGTCAGATTGGACAAAAGGAAGTATTTCTTCACCCAGAGGATCATCGGTATATAGAATTTGCTACCAGAAGAGATGGTAACAGCTACCAGCCTAAATGGCTTTAAGGAAGGGTTGGACAAATTTATGGATGACAGATGTTTCAATGGCTACTAGAGTGGATGCCTATGTACATCTTCCAGGCTGGGGGGACAAGCAGGATGCTTCTAAGGCCATTTGCTGGGATTCAAGAGCAGGAGAAGGTTTGCCTTTGCCTCTGCTTGAGATGCCCATGAGCTATTGGTGGGCTCTGTGTGCAACAGGATGCTGGACTAGATGGGTTGTGGCCTGATCCAGCAGGGCTCCTCTTTTGTTCTCATGTTCTTATGATGCTTACCTGTTGTTTGTTTTCTTTCATTATAATTCTTCTTGTACCTACCTTCGAAGTCAGGTGTGCATTCAGTGAAGTAGGCTTAGTCTATGCAAACGCACACTACCAACTTTGCTCTCACTGTAAGTCTCTCAGTTGCTACTAGACTCCCTGAGAGAAAGAGGTGGCAGAAAACCCAGTCACAACTGAAACAATTATTTTAAAGAAAAGTAGATGGTATCAGTATAATTTATTGCCTGTTTGCCACCATCCAGTTGGGTTAAGTTCCTGCTGCATGGACATCCATGCATATTTTTTTTCCTGGTAGAGATAAAGACATGATCTGCTGTTTCACGTCTTATGAAGAGATGAAGAGAATTTAACCTGTGACCTTCTGGTTTCCAGGCATTTGTTCAACCATGAGCCATGGCCTTTCCTAGCTATGTCATGGCCACCTTACACCTATCTGAGGGGAAAGGGGAAATCCATGACTAATGTGCTTTTTTGGCAGGTATGTGTTTGGCTACCAAAAAACCGCCCGACTCCAAGCAAAGGGAGTCCGCCCATCTGGTACCACTGTGACCCATGTTGTATCTGCCACCATGATGTCGGGCCTTTTGCAGTGTCTCCTCAGAGACAAGTTTTCTACTGAGCCTTTTTATGAAGAAGAAAAAGAAATACAGGTATCATTGCTATCTTTCTCTAACTGGAAATTACAATGGGTGCTTTTCAGAGATAGGTAGGAGATAAGAACAACAAACAGACGGAAGTTAGGATAATTTCATTGTCTTCAGTCACATCTAATTGTAACTTTGTTGTTGTGAAAAACAAAGTTAGACTAATAGTTTCCGATACCCAAGCAACTCACGAAATATTTGAATGAAACTGGATATTTGGAGCTAGTGTCATTCTTTAGTGATATCTTGCTGATCCCTAAATCCTTGGTTAGGATTTGAATTAATGGTGGGCTGATACTCCAAGCACACTGCATTGCATGTGGGGAAACATGTCAGGTAGTGTAGCGGATTTGGCCTGGAGTCAGATCATTTGTTAATCTCTGAGAAGAGCTGAACAGTCATTCAGACAAATAAATCCAGACACAAAATATTTCTTTCCTCAGTGGAATTTTCAGCAGCTTTATTTCAGAATCCTTTCTGATACTGTGTCGCCACCTTCCGACCAGGGGCTTGTGGTTCCTATTATTTGTTTATTTATGGCCTGAAGCGTGGTATGTGTGTTAACTTTCAAATGTCTTCCCCCAGCCAAAAGGCACCACTTCTTTAGTTCTGCTCCTGCTATAGCTGGTTGAAACTGTTTCCAACTGTAAGGTGAGGCCTCTCCCCCACTCTAGCAATTACTGTATCATTTCACTGCTCAAGCTTGTGTCTGAATGTGTTAATAACAGGCTTTGAAACTTCTTTTATCAAATGAACAACAAGTTTATTGTGTACAGACTTCTTGGTATTAAATCAGTAAGTTTCAATGAATAACGACAAACAATCTGACTTTCTTAGTTTTAGCCGCCACACCAGAGATCATATCAGCTTATAAACCTAAGCTCTTGGATTCTGCCTTATGAGGATTGCTTGCTTCAGGTCAGGGCACGTTTCCCCGTGTACCTTTCTTACCTAATAATCCTACTTAGAATCCCTGGATCTACCTTGGAGCCTATCCCAGCTGCAGGACAGGTTATCCACCTAACCTCCCTCCCTGGGTCCCCAAGCATAGAACAACCAACGGTTTTTCTGTTCTTGTTTATATAAGCTCTGGCTCTGCTAGCCTTTACCTCATTGGTTGGCTCCTCCTGAGAGTTCCATCCCCCCTGTTGCTGGGAAGAAATCTCTCTCTACTTACCTCTCTAGCTCTCAGTTTAAAACACTTTGACCCCACATTGACTGGTGTAGGTGGTTTTGTGCTCACTACACTTTCATCAGTTCTAAATATTCCACTTCCTCTTAGTTACACCAAGTCCGTGACCATCACAGACACAAACTTCTCTTTAAACCAGAAACTAAAGACAAAAACTTTGTTCAACACAGTGCTATTTTTATAGCCCACAAACTGCAAGGCATCATGAGGTTTCAGAATGATGTCATCTAATCACTGCAACAGCATGAGACTGAATCGCAAGACTCTGAGTCATCTGAATCAGAAGACTCTGAGCCATGAGTTGCTGACTCATTGTGACTCTTCAGTTCCTGTCTTACAATTCAAACTGTTTGACGGAACATGCAACCAACGTAATTGTAATTTTTTTCATAGGGATTCTTTTTGTCCTCTTCCATTTTTGCATCTGTTGGTCATTGTTTCCGTTGGCCTTGTTTTCTCTTCCCTAGTTCCACGGTGATCCTCTGTCTGCTGTGAATGCTTGCTTTGAAGGGGACCGAATCATAGTTTGCCCTGGACTCTATGTTGTGGAGGGCATGATGCATATTGTAGACTCCATTGAGCTAGAAGGTAAAAATGCTTTATTTGACAAAGGCTTGTACTATATTTTGGTGAGCACCTAAAATTCGGGTGGTATTGAGGATTGCAATGAACAAAGGCCAGTTACCTCTGGAGTGGTAATAGCAGAATGTTCCTGGACTTTCATTCTTGTGTGCTGTTGATGGTTTTCCCACACCCTGGAATACGAACCATTTGCAGTAGTTTCTTGATTTGCCATGCAAGGATAATATATGAACCAGTGTGTTAAAAACATTATAAAGGAGCTGTAGAAAGTGCCTGCAGCCCAACCTCTCTTTCAACACAGTCTCTAACTGGTACCATCTCTTTAAGGTGTACCTTCCCATAATGTGCTAGACTTGTCACATGTTCTCTCAGAAACTGCAGGCATCAGAATTTCCTAAGAGCCGGCCAGTTTCTTCCACAGCCAAAAAGGATTCCCACATCTGTGTCTCAGCTTCTTCTTTAACTGCTGGTCTGGACATGTCCTTGTCCATGGCTGGCAACATGTTCTTCAGAGTGCTGTATGGGGGACTCCTTACAAGTCCTACAGTTAAGCAAAACAGCTTTTCCCAAGACCAGACCCCAGCAGCTGGGCCAATGGGCAGGAAAGATAGGAGTCAAGGACCAACCTCATTGGGTGACTTTATTTATTATTATTAAATTTAATTGCATTGCATTGCCAGTAAAGTGATAGAAATATAATTAAAATGTACATCTTTATACAGTATAAAAACAACACTTCTAAACATATCTGAAATCATTAGCACCTAGCTTTTAAAACATCTTTTTATTAATTTTTTAACAATTGCTTTAAATCCCCCTCCCCCCCTCCCCAAGGGTAATATATAATTCCAAGTTTTTATACCATTCATTGAAAAGGCTACACAATTCATAATACTACATTGAGAAAATTAAATGTAACTTCAGTTTCTCACTTTCGCTCCTAAGCTTGTTATCTAAATATATTTTAACTATCATCCATTTTTGTTTACATATTCTAACCCTATCCAAATTACTTATATAATTCATACGATTATTTGATATTTCTACTGCTATCACGTTAATTATATAATTGTACCATTTACTAATAGACGATTTTGTTCTGTCCTTCCATCCACTCACTAGGACTATTTGAGCACATGTTAACAATTCTACTCTTTCCTTCAATTGGATAGTCGGAAGATTGTTTAATTCCATATGTAATACTCCCATTCTCCCTGTTATTAAACATTGTATGTTCAGCATATCACTGATTTCTTTATCATCTTCCAAAATTCAGATACTATAGGATATTCCCAGATCACATGAAAAAAAAAACCTCTTTGGTTACATCCATGCCAGCAATTACTACCCATGTTTGTAAAGAAGTGTGATAATTGTGCTGGGGTTCCATACCATTTATGTAATATTTTCCTTCTTACTTTAAGGTTATTATACTTCACCATTTTTATATGTTTTATTTCATTCTTACTTTCCTCTCTTTCAATCCTTATATCTGTACTCCATATATTATATAACTCCTCCACCACTTCATCTTCTACCGAACTTAATTGACTATATAATCCTCCTGCTATTTTACTTTCTCCTTTAATACATTTTCTTATCATTTTTTCAAATACTGTATCTTCCTCTTTAATTTTTTCTCTTATCTCGTCTATTTATATATGTTCCAATTGCTATCGCTTCTAACCAATATCTCTGTCCTATTATCCCTCAAATAGCATCCCCTTCCATTGGGTTCTCTTGATTAACATAAATCTTCTATTGTCTTGAACCCTCTTTCTCTCATTATACCCAATATTATCCTCAAATTTCCATCCCCATTTTTATTTATTTTCCATATAGTTGCCAGTTTATATTATTTATTATTAATTGTTTTTTCCATTTTTCCACACCATCATTGTGCCCTTTAATGGTTCTTTCCCAGCTCGTTCCTCCCTCCTATTCCAATCCTTAAAGATAATTTCTTCTTCCCTCTTTCTATTAATCTCTTTTTCTATTTCCCCCCCATTTCTTTTTTGTATATTGCAACTCTAGTAATCTCTGTAGTTGAAATGCATCATGATAGTTCTGTAGACTGGGCATTCCCCATCCTCCTTCATCCTCTCTTGCTATTAAGCATATATTTCTTAGTCTGGGTTTCTTTTCCCCTGCTATCCATTTATTTATTCTTCTGTCCCAACTCTTTAAAGACCTTCTATCTACTACTGGTGACAATGTTTGAAGCAAAAACATTATTTTTGGTATTATTAACATCTTTAATACTCTGTTCTTGTCTACTTTATTTAAATACTTCCCTTCCCATTTTTAAAATTGCTTCTCTATTGATTTTCAGACAATTTTATAATTACCATTTATTATCTTATTGGGGTTTTTATAAATCCATACTCCTAGATAATTCATCTTCTTTATTCCCAATTTCAGCCCTGCTATCCTCTTCAATTCCAGTTGCTCCCCTGGTGGTGTATTTAAAAATATTATTTCTGATTTCTTAATATTCACAGATAACCCAGGTTGTAATTTAAATTTCTGTAATATTGAGGTAACTTCTCTAACCATCTCTAGTGGATGGCTTGAAATTAATAATGCATCAGCAGCAAATAGATTTAATTTGATTTGCTCATTACCTACCTGGTAACCCACCCACCTTTGGTTATCCCTTATGTCATTTGCTAGGACCTCTATTGCTAATATAAATAGCATTGGGGAGAGTGGGCAACCTTGTTTAGTACCATTTGCAATATTTATATAATCTGATTTTCCAACATTTACTCTAACTCCTGCTTTACATCTAGTATACAATTCCTTCGAAGTTTTACAAAAATTTTGCCCCATGTTTAACTCTCTACATTGCCAGTAAAGTGATAGAAATATAATTAAAATGTACAACTTTAGAAGTGTTGTTTTATACTGTATAAACACAGCTGACATCATTAGCACCTAGCTAATCCTATATTCAGCCTTGTGGAAAAGATGTGTCAAGGTCTGTGATTTGAATTAGTTTGGACCTTATCTCAATGGCATTAGCACAAAATGTAGCACTCTCCCTCGTTATATTTGGAGCAGCCTTTGCTAACAAGCAGGGATAAATAAAAGTAATCCAATCAGCCTAATTTTCGGGTACAATCAGTTGCACCTAAAGAGGTGCCCCTCCTCCTCCTCATTTGGGGTTTAAAAATACCAAGGTTTTCTTTTAGTTGGATTGGATACGAAGCTACATGAGCATAGAGGATGAAGATGTAGCCAATCATAGTATGGGAAAAAGTGCTCTTGCCAAGTGAAAAGTGAGGGCCATGGGAAGCTGGACACGTGAGTGGTCAACCAAAGGCAAGTGCTCATTGTCAGGGAAGGTGTTGCCAGACCTGGAGATGAAGAACCTGACATGAGAAAAAATGAGGTAGGATCCCTTGAACTGTCTATTAGACTTCCTTTTTTTTTTGTATATGTGACTATAGCTGTACCCAGACGTCGGATACGTATTCCACTACATTTGGACATTCCAGAATAAAGCATAGATATTTGAGAATATCGATGCTTTTTTCTGGAATATCCAAATATAGCAGAATAAATAACTGATGTTTGAATGCAGCCTATGTAAGGGACACTTTTTCTTGAAGGGGTGACTGAAAAAGCCCTGTCTGATCACACCCTTTATCACTGGTAGTACTGGATGACTAAGCAGGGCAGGAGGTTAGGCCATAATACTGTTACTGAATGAGAAACCATTTTTTAAAAAAATGCCATTTTTTGTTTTTTGGTTGGATGGACATAGTTTCAATCCCAGCTTCAGTCATTCCACCCATCATACTGCGGTATCTTTCTGATGAGGTTCATTTTCCTTTTCCACTGTTTAATTCTTTAAACAAAAACTACACTGGCACGCAACAATACCCATTGAGCATGTTTGGACAAATGAGTTTGTTATACAAGCTGATTTTTTTTTTTCTTCCATCACTACAGCAGTGCTTTTGGTTTGTTTGTCCCTGGGCAAAATCTATGAACGTCCACTGTATATCTTCTGGGAGGTTCTTTAGTTACATAGGCACGCTTTTGCGGTTCATAAAAGCCATTTTAATAGATGGATGGTCATTTTATCCACTGGATGTTATTTCTTCTACTGATAAGAAAGCACAGCTTCCCCTAGAATCCAGAGTTCCGTTGCATTTCCACGGTCTTCCATCATAACAAAAGAAAAACTTGGATTTATTCACTTCTTGCTCCTGGTTTATTTGGGAGGAGGAATGCGTGAGGGTTGGGTTTGTTTTTTTTGCAGAATGCAATGCCAGCTCCTTTACACTGGTTCCCAAGCTCTAATGAAGGATGAATGAAGCAGGGGTGCATGAGCGAAGGGCACTGGCACCATAGTTCATGTGACAGGCTGATTTGCTGAGCCGTGATTTGCAACTGATTTCCATGCCAAGGCGGCTAATAAGTCATTTGTAATAACGGAAGTGGAATACTTCATCTTGTGAGCTGCTCTGGCAACTTTGGGCTGCAAATATTTGGAGCTCAATTTCAGCAGACTGACGCCTGCACCAGATTCTTGCAGTGGAATAAATACTCCATACTTTCTTGTTCCCTTCAATGCTGCTTTTCTTCAGTCGTACTCTGGGCAAATTTCTCTGATTATTCATTATTTATGTTTCTGTCCCACCCTATTCCCAAAGGTCTTGGGGTGCGCAACAACCTTTAAAACTAGAGATGTGCATGGATTTTTTTTAACATTCTATTTGAATCGAATCAAATACCTGAAAATCCTATTCAATTCTAATCTTCTAAATTCGAATTTAACAAGATTTGATTCAAATTTACCAAATTCGAATGTATTAGTATGAAGTTTTGATTGGAATCTGCACATACGAATGTCGGCAACATTTGTATGTGCCCGTACGCATCTTCCCCAGATCTGTACACGTCTGTATGCATCCCGTATGCAACCCGTTTTCGTCCTGTATGGATGCAGGAAAGATGCGGATCTTCAAGTAAGCATTGTGTATGAACCCGTAGACATACAAATGTCTGGATAATTTGAACGAATAGATTTGAAACTCGATTTGAATGTTTACATTTGAATTTTGGGACATCTGATTTGAGTTTGAATGTTGAAATTTGGCACATTCGATCGGATTTCGAATATCTACGAATATTCATGCACATCCCTATTTAAAACAGCAAACTTCAAATCAATACATATTAAAAACAATAAAATACATTGAAACACTTAGAAAAAAATTCAACATATTTAAAAGAATATCCTAATTGTTGAAATAATATTGTTGATAGAGCAATTCGTAGTTTAAGATAAGGAACTCAAGGATAAGATAAGATAAGGAACGCTTTCAGGGGACTCAAAGCGGCTAATAAACCTTCTGTAGGTGGGCTGTGAGAGCTCAGAAAAAGAGCTGTGAGTAGCCCAAGAGCATCCAGCTGGCTTCAGGGAGGAGTGCGGAAGTGAACCGGGGTACTATCAGTTAAGAATCTGACACTCTAGCCGCAGGAACCACTGCTTTGTGCTAAAACCAATTGGGAACTTTTAACTTTTCATGAAACTCCTTTGCCCCCATCCACAAGTGGTTCCATTCCTTGTGCAATTGGATATCTCACATGATCTAACTGGACCCTCCACAGCTTTTGTGTCTATTCAACAGTTTGTACCCAGGGAATGGCTCTAAAAATGACACATTTTGGCCTCATCTTGGGAAGCTGCTACAAGATATGCCCCTGCTGTCATGTCCATCTCCCAATAATGTCCTCTGCAGGCAAAACTACATCCGTTCAGATGGCCAGAAGAATGTCACGTTTGCTGTGCTGCTAACCAAACAAGTTACCTCTTGCTGCAGGGAAGGCGCTGTGTTTTGTAGACATTTTCTACTGCAGTCTACATCCATGTCTTGTCAAAACTTCTTAATGGAAAGAGAGCTCGGGGTTTAATTTCCTGCTGTTTTGACTTGGTTTCCCTCCTCTTCTTCTGCCTCCCGCCTGCTTGCCTTTCTTTTCCATTTTCTTTTTATTTTATGATTCTTTTCTTTTCCTTCCTGTCTCTCTAGTGTTTGATTTATATAGATATCCATGGCACTGTGCAGCACCGCTGCAGGATATAGAGTTTCAATAAATTTCTTTATCAGTTGGAGTGCAAATAAGAAGGCTTGGGGTCTTGGGGTGGTATTTATGACAAATCGCATCCCATCAGAGGGGCCAGGCGAATGTTAGCAAGCAAATTAAAACATACTAGACCAGGCATAGCCATTGGGCTTTTAAGGAACAAAAGTCTACATCTAGTTTATTCATGCAGTCATTGCTGTGTCTGAACAAGTGCCAGGAAATCTTATTGCTGGCCGCTTGAAAGATTTTCTCCCTTCCTTCCTTCCTTTTTTTTTTCTTGACACAGCCCCACCCCCCTGCTTTTGAAAGCTATGCAGGCTAAACAAAATAAAAAGGACTCGGTGACATTTTAACGGCGTTAGCTACAGATGATGCTGGGGGAGTGTTAATGATGGAGGAGGTCCAGATGTGGGAGCAGACCAAGCACAGCAAATTCTGGGGCAGACTGGGATGTCTGATGGAGAGATTCCTTTGTTAAAGGGAAAGGATTCATTGCAGCTGGATTGACCATCAGGAGTTTAGCTGGCTTCTGCGGTACAAAAGACATGTTCAGCATTCATCCGGTAGCTTATGTTTTGGAGCAGGTGGAACAAAAGGATGGGAGAGTTGGACGTTTTTTGCATTTATGCTTAGAAAAAGAAGAGTTGGCTTCATGCCTCGCTTTGTCACACTTAAGGTGACTTGAAGCTAGCTGCTGATGAACCTTCTGTTCTTCTCCCCCCAACAGACACCCTATGAAATAGGTGGGATTGAGGGACTGTGAAGGTCATCCAACTGGCTTCGTGCAGGAATGTGGAATTGAACTGGGAGACGAGCAGATAGAGTCTGACACACTAACTACATGACTAAATTGGCTCACAGGGATTAGGACCCTTGTCATCTTCTGGGCTTCATAGAGTTGCACATTAATGCGGGTCTGTGAGGCCACATTCCCCACTGGAATGCTCTGTCTGTTTTAGATGCAGTGTAGTCCCAATCATGAATGCTGGTAGTTGCCATTAAACATCTCTGCTGGTGGACCAGAGGACCTTAGTTCCAAACAAGGAGGCATGCCATGCAGACATTTGGGACTAGTGGTGTGGGACATGAGATGTGCTATGAGGATGCTCCAAAGTGCACTAAACAAAATGCATCCACTGATGCCTCTGACCCTAGGAATGTTTGTCTGTATCCCTTGGAGGCTTTGTGGCTGCTCTGGGTCCACTGATTCTGACTACAAGCTTTTCAGTGTAGAAAGGCTCTTGGTCTCTTGGTCTGGCGTGATCCATGACTTTGGAATTTTTAGATGATGGGATGGGTCTATATGACATTTTTAGTACAGTTGGGCCCCCTTATCCATTGATTTGGTACATGATGCCACCCAAGCCCATCCCAAAATGTAAGGGGATGTGTGGGAGGAGAGCAGGAGGCATGTGGTGCCATTGCATGTATTGTTAGCCGTCCTGACCCCTTTGGGTATAGGGTGGGATAGAAATGCAAATAATAAATAAAATAAAAAATATTCCAATGCTTTCTAGAGGCCGAAATAGGCCTTCCAAAGGCCAGAAAAGCAGTTCTGGTTCTGGGGTTGCATGACCCCAGAACCGGAAGGCCTGTTTGGGATTATCCCTGGTTTCAGGTAACCAGGTATTTTGGGGGACAAGGGGCGCAATCTCCGTAGACACTACAGAGGATCTTAGAAGATCCTCTGGAGCATTTGGCAGCGGCATTGCTCTTGCATGGGGTTCTCTTTGGAGCCTTTGCTAATCTCCGAAGGCAACTTCGGAGGGACTTTGAAGTTTTGAGTTTGGGGCATCCCCCATGGGTGCCCCCCCGAGCCTCCTCTAGATCCCATTGCCCAATTGCAGTGGAAACAGGGTCCCTATAATCCGGATTTGATGCCTGAAAACCCCATTGTAGACCACTTTAATGGGGTTTATAGGAAATCCGGATTATAGGTCCTTTTTTTTTTTTAACATTTTTATTTAGTGCTTTTATAAAGAAAAGAAAGAATACAAACAGAAAAGAAAAAACCCACCCCACATTTCTCACATCACAGTTACACATTAAGTCCACATAGTCAACCCCATCCTCCCTCCTTTATGCCTCAGAGGTCACGGGTAAATATGTCCACAATTTCAGCAGTCCTTCTTTCATTTCCGGAGGTAGGATGTCATTAATAAAAGCTGTATATAATTTGCTCCAAGCCTTTTGTAAATCCAGGCGATGACTTTCTCCAGAGTACAAGAGCCGCTGGTGTCTAAGGGCATCAAATTTATATATATCAAGAATGTTGCTATACCATCTCTCGCGAGACCATTTTGTTTTGTCTTTCCACCCCGCAGCTATAACTAATAAGGCTGCCCATAACATTCTGTCTACTATGTATTTATCTGGGACTAAAGTTGAGTGATCTTTATAAACTTGCAAGAGACACAGTCCCGGATGGGGTCTTATATTAATTCCAAAAACATTTTGCATTTCCAGCATTACTACATCCCAAAATTTTTTTACTTCATTACATGTCCACCACATGTGGAAGTATGTTCCCCTGTTGTCACACGAGTGCCAACAGGAGGATGAAAAGGATGAAATCATATGAGACAGCTGGGTCGGGGTCCTGTACCATCTATATAAAATCTTCATATTCAATTCTTTAATCTTAATATATTGTAATTTGTTAATTTCCTTAACTTTCAACTTCATAACCTCCTGATCTATTTGAAAGTCCATCTTCCATATATCTGTCAGATACAAACTATGATCTGTATCATTCACTAATAGCTTGTATATTCTGGCACAGATACCTCTTCTATCTATTAATCTGTGCTCTATTACTACTTCCAACCCCTTCAGTGGGTGTGTCATCACTTGCTGTATATTGTGTCTTCTCATGAAATTTTTTAAAGCTATTATTTGTAACCAATGATCCCTTCCTAGGGTATCCTGGAAGCGTTCATCTGATATCATTTCATTTCTCTCATTGAAAAAATCCTTGAAATGGCCCATTTGATTGTCCTGCAATTTACTTAAAACTCGACTATTTAATACTTCAACCTTGTCATTAATATGACTTATTGGGGTAAATCTAGACCATCTGTCTACCAATTTCCCTTGCCACTTTTTCCATACCTTCAGAGTTACCTGTATGGGGCCAAATACCTTGTTTAATAATTTAGTCTCCATTTTCGCAAAAACTACTGATCTGACTCCTAATTTAGCCATTTCTCTTTCCAATCTAACCCATTTAGCCGGTCTATTATAGTCTAGTTCCAACAATTTTGTTATCTGATATGCCTCATAATAGTTCTCCAAGGATGGCATACCCCAGCCTGAATTGTCTTTTGTCGCGTGCAGCACCTTCCTTCTAATTCGTGTCCCTTTTTTAAAAACCCATTCCAGGATTTTCCTATCCCAAGCCTTCAATGTTTTAGCTAAAATAAGTTCAGGAACAGTTTGAAATAAGTATAGTATTTTAGGAATTATGAACATCTTCAATGCTTTTATTCTAGTTAAGATGCCCAAATTTTTTTGCTTCCATCCTTTCAATTGTTTGTTTATTCGTTTCCATACTATTTTAAAATTGAAGTCACCCATTTTTTGTACGTTTTTCATTAGGAAAACTCCCAAATATTTCATCTTTTTACATCCTCTATTTAAGCCAGTCAACCTTCTAACCTCCCTACGTTCCTCGAGGGGTGTATTAAGGAACATAATTTCAGACTTGTCTATGTTGATATGTAGACCAGATATCTTTTCAAATTGCTTGACCTTTTCCGCCACTCCTTTAACCATTTCAATTGGCTTAGATGATACTACAATTGCATCATCGGCAAAGAGGTTAACTCTCAATTCCTCTTGGCCTATCTGGTAACCCCGCCAATTTGGTTCTTCTCTCAACATATTGGCTAGTGGCTCAATCGCCATTGCAAACAATAATGGTGATAGCGGGCACCCCTGTTTTACACCTTGCCCCAAAATTATACTCCTAGATTGTACACCATTCACCTGTATTCTTGCAGTGTTTCCCTGATACATTGCATTCAGCATTCTACCCAGGTTATTACCAATATTGAACCCTTCCAATACCTTGTATAAATAACTATGACTAATACTGTCAAATGCTTTATAAACATCAAGCTTCAGAAGAGCTAATTTAGAGGAGTGACTCTTGGCATGATGAATTACATTCATAACATTCCTAATTGGGTCTGCAATGGTACGTCCCTGAATAAAACCATATTGATCTTCATTTATCACATGGGTCATAATTCCCCTCATACGCATCATAATGATCTTCATAAATAACTTATAATCATAGTTAGCCAATGTGATTGGACGGTAAGAGCCTGGTAACTGTGGGTCTTTCTGGGCCTTAGGGATTGTAATTATTGTTGAGGATTTCCAAGTCTCTGGTATCACCTGGTGTTGTAATACAGCGTTAAACACCTTCTTCAAGTAAGGCAGTAGATCTGCCTTAAATAGTTTATAAAAAGATGGTGTATATCCATCTGGGCCTGGTGATTTTCCTGGTTTCATTTCAGCAATAGCTTGTATTAACTCTTCCTCTCTTATTTCTTCATTTAACATTTCCTGCTGTTCCTGAGTAAATTTGTCATTTATTATTACATCTCCCTCTTCAACCTGTTTCCTCATGTAAAGCTGTTCATAAAATTCTGCCATAGCTTCAGCTATTTGATTATTACTTATGACTTCTTGTCCTGCCAGATTTCTTAACCGAGTTATATACCTTTTACCTTCTCTCTTTTTCAAATATCTCGCCAGTCTCTTTGTTCCTACTAAATCACGTGTTTGAAACTGATTCTTAACATTTAGAATCAGTTTTTGAATCCTATATTCCTCTATAGCCTCCAACTCTTTCTTCTTCTTTCTCCATTCTCTCCTTATTCTATTTGAGTTGGTACGCATATACTCTCTTTGCAGATCATCCACCACTCCACATAACTGTTTATATTCTTCCCTTCTCTTCTTCTTAATATTTATTTCAGCTGTTATACAGTGTCCCCTTATTGTTGCCTTGAAACCATCCCATAGTATATTCAATGGTACCTCTCCTGTGTCATTAAGTAAAAAGTATTCCCTTATCGACCTTGCCATTCTTTCTCTCTCTCTTTCCGTTTTTATTATCTCTGAATCGAATCTCCATATCTGCCTACCTCTTGTCCTATCTACTTCTAACCGGACTACTAATGGTGCATGGTCTGAAATCCATACTGACTTAGTTCCAGCATCCCTTATTCTAAAAGGAAATATCTTGCTCGATAAGACGTGGTCTATTCTAGAGAAGGTTTTATGCCTTGCTGAATAAAAGGTAAATGGTTTTAACGTTAGGCCAGCTTTATTATAACAGTCAACCAAATTCCATTTGTGTATTTCCAACTTGTTATCCCTTCTTCTTCTATTCCTTTGTAGTTGTTGTTCTGTTTCTATTTCTATATTCAGGTCTCCCCCTATAAACACAGGGCCCTCCGCAAATCTTTGCAGCAAATCTAATACGTTTGTTAAATACTGTTTCTGTGCATTGTTTGGTGCGTAAATGCTTGCCAAAGAAATTTTCTGTCCCATTAACATCACTTTAACAAAAACATATCGACCCTCAGTATCTTTCTTACAATCCAATAATTGGATCTTTACATCATTCCTTATCAATATTGCTACCCCCCTAGATTTGCTATTACCCCTAGACTCCAATTGAATTGACCATTGGTCTTCATTAAGTAGTTTCATCTTATTCCGTTTTAAATGTGTCTCTTGAAGAAAAGCAATTTGAATCCGTTCTGACTTCAATAGCCTGGAAAGTTTGTATCTCTTTACCACGGTTCCCAACCCATTTACATTAAGAGACATTATCTTAAGTTCCTCCATTCTCCCTGTGGCCTTTGCTTATTGCCAAAAAGTTTGTTAATCTTACCCTTAACCCCCCCCCCTCCAAGCACGTGAGCAAGACTGACCTATTCAGTCAAAATCACAGCCCAGCTGCAGCTCCACGTTGCTTGGTTAGTTCTTACCCAGGGAGCGCGTTGTCCCCCCCTCCTCCTTTACCTAAAACACCTTCAGTATCAAATTACATTCCCATGCTTCCCCCTCCTCCCTTTCCTCCTACATAAATAATACCTTCAATCAAACCCTTTCTCTATCCCCTCTGCGTAGTGCCTTCTTAATGTCCCTTTCTGGCACTTTTTTATCATCTCTTTTTCTCTGTTCTTTCTTTTTGTGGTTATCTTTAATTTCTGACAGGCCCTCTCCGTTTGAATCATGTTCCTGGTCTCCATGGTCCGGGCTGTCGGCAGTCTCCTGCTGCAGCTGCTGCAGTTGCTGAATCAGTAGCTCCGCCTCTTGTTCTGTTGTAGCTTTGAAAAGCTTCCCATTCAAAAACACCAGGATGGCCACCGGGCCGAACCCCCAGGAGAATCGGAACCCTAAATCCATAATTCTTGTAGCAAATGGGCGTAGCTTTGCCCTGCTTCTTAATGTCTCAGATGAGAGGTCCAGAAAGACTCTAACTGTATTATTTTCACATCTCAGCTCCGGTTTAGCTCTGAGGGTTTTAAAGATATTATCCCGCATTGACTCACGCACGAAAGCCACCACCACATCTCTCTCTAGGTGTGACCTGGAAACTCTAGCCGATATACTTCTGTGCGCTCTTTCCACATCTGATGTTACAATTTGTATTCCCTGTGAAGCTAACCAGCCAGTTAAGCGTTCAGTCAGTTCATGGGGGGGCCAATTAGGTGGCAAATTAGCAAATCTTAAATTCTTTCTTTTTAAACGATCCGAGACTTCACCAAGTCTCTCCGATAAAGTCTTGGTAAGCTTATTTAAATTTCTAAGCTCAGTTTCATTCTGCTTAACTTTATCCTTTGTTTGTTCGGATGATGCTTTCATCTCTTTTATTTCGTTATTCAAGTCTTTCATTCCGCTGCACAGCTCTGCCACCGTCTCTCCTATTTTCTCGAAAGCTGTAATACGGTCGTCAAGTTTCTTAATAGAAGAGGACAAGCCCTGAAAAGCCTCTAGAATTTTGTCCATTTTCTGGTTAAGAGCTTCCATATCTTTCTTCACTAACGCCGCGCCTCCGTTACTTGCAGCCATCTCCTCCTCCCCCTCCACCGTGTTTGCCTACGTCCAGCTTCTTAACCACCAAACACTCAAAAATATTTGTTCCCGAGACTTACTTAAGGCACGTTTTGCTCACTGCTTTCCTCCTCCACTCTCTTGGAAGGTTTATGGGGGTCCCCTTCTCCTTTTTCTTACTATATTAACTACTTTCTCAGGAGGGGTAACCAGACACGTCTTCACTCCTCGCGCATAAGCGCTCCCTCCCGGATTATAGGTCCTGAAGGGACTGTAATTGCAATTGTGGGTTACCATATGCACTGCCAGCCAAAGGTCTTTGCCGTAACAGGGAATCATGACCAAACTTGTCTTGACCCCCCACTGGAAATAGGCACAGGTACCTCTTTATTAAAGGAACTGGAGACTTTCTAAGGCAGAGGTTGAATCTGCCAGGTTAGCTGCAAATAGAGTGGGGACCCGTTTCACAGCATCTTCCAGCAGGGAGCTGGCAGTCTTGCGTGAGGTTCCCAGAGAACTATGGGAATTTAACTTACCTTTGCACTTAGGATGGATGCTTAGAGGCTGGCTGGTCAATATAACAAAAGGGGAGTTTAAAAAAAGGTCTACCTGTCCTGTGACATTTTACTGAAGCAAGTGCTGAAGCATTACAGTTTTAGTGGAAAATGCTGCTTACCAAAGCTCCATAGAAGCTCACAGCTAGAAACATAGCAAGATGAAAGATATAGCTAGGTCTTGATCTGTAAAACAAAGAACATTCGCCCACCTTTCTTGTTCTGGGGATGGTGAGAACAGGAAATGAGTAGAACTTAAAAGTCGCAACCTGTAAATTACCAGCTCATCAGAAGGGGAGACATGATCTGGCCTGGCTTTATTACTATTCTTCGGTGTGTCACAAGATCTTCCATACCCTGCATTTTAGAAGTATACTGTGATTTACAGAACTGTGCCAAAGCTTTGAAAATGTAAAATAATGGTTGCTTTTGTGAACTGGATGTTGTAGAAAAGGAGAACGGCAAACAGGGATGAAATAACTTTTTAAAAAATCTCCAAAGAACATGGGTTTTGTTCCAGGCAGGATTCAGTAATAAAACAATAAATGGCTCATAAAAATCACAGTTCCATGTATAATAATAGATAGTCCTGTTTATAAAAAGTCAATGTTGTACATGCAAAAACTTAAGTATTTGGGGTAGGAATAAGGGGTGTTTTTCCACTGAGCTCCTTTAATTCGGATCTAAGAAGATCCAGATCTAAGGAACAGGTACTCTAGTAGATCTGGATTAAGGGAAGTACCCAATGTGTTTCCTTGGGTGGTCTAGCACCCAATAGCAAAGGGGGCTAGCCTGCCTGCCTGCTGTGGAAATGCTGGAGCACCCATGTGCAATTCCAGATATGCCTATCACCCCAGGTATTTTGGGGGACAAGGGGCGCAATCTCTGTAGACACTACGGAGGATCTTAGAAGATCCTCTGGAGCATTTGGCAGCGGCATTGCTCTTGCATGGGGTTCTCTTTGGAGCCTTTGCTAATCTCCGAAGGCAACTTCGGAGGGACTTTGAAGTTTTGAGTTTGGGGCACCCCCCATGGGTGCCCCCCCCCGAGCCTCCTCTAGATCCCATTGCCCAATTGCAGTGGAAACAGGGTCCCTATAATCCGGATTTGATGCCTGAAAACCCCATTGTAGACCACTTTAATGGGGTTTACAGGAAATCCGGATTATAGGTCCTGAAGGACCCATATGATCTGGATTTCCCTAGCTCTGGTGGAAACAAATGTGTCTCTAATGGGGTCTTTAGTAGAAATGGAGTCTTCCTGCTCTGAGCCTAATGGGTCCTTAATGGGTCCTTCAATGGGTACTTAGTGCTAGTGGAAAAACACCCAAGAGTAATGTGAGATAATAATGGTACCAAAAGCCTAACAAACCACTAAGATGGGCTAATGGGAATTTGTCCCTTTCTGCACTTAGGTAACATAGATCCAGATATGGGGGGCTGGTATAACCATCCCCATTGATCAGGATCACGTGGAGGTGTGGGCCAGATCGCCACCATCTCCACTGGTGCTGCTGATCTGCCCCATATCTCCTTGCACTGTAAACCTCCTGCAAGCTCCCAGGCATCCCTCATGCCTCCAAAGACATGGACGTGGTGGGGGTTGTTTTGGTGACACTGATGAAAAACAACCTCCTAGTAGTTTCAGAACATGGAATATGCTCTGCATCAAGGCCCTCCCATGTTCTGGATCAAGGTCTTTGGTCCAGTTGTGGACCCAATTAAACTGGTCCACCAGAGATCTGGATTAAGCCAGTTTAGTCTTGTGGTTAGAGCAGCGGTTCTCAACCTGTGGATCAAGAGCCCTTTTGGGATCGAACTACCTTTTTGGAGAGGTCACAACAAGTCTCCCACCTTCCCACCCCATCCTCACCTGAGCTGCCCCGCCCCCTCTACAACATGAGGAACTGCATCAAGGGGTTGCGGCATTAGGAAGGTTGAGAACCGCTGGGTTAGAGTATCTGAGTCTTATCTGATAGTCTTCCAGTTTGATTCCACCTTCCTACATTTGATTCCACCTTCCTTTGCCTGAGAGGAGTGGAGAAGAGGCAGCAGGCTGGGCTCTGCCATCTTGCCCCCACCAGTGCCCCTCCCTCCTCCAGCTGCCATCACCACAAGGCTGAGAACCATCTTGCCTGAGAGGAGTGGAGAAGAGGCAGCAGGCTGGGCTCTGCCATCTTGCCCCCACCAGTGCCCCTCCCTCCTCCAGCTGCCATCACCACAAGGCTGAGAACCATCTTGCCTGAGAGGAGTGGAGAAGCAGCAGCAGGCTGGGCTCTGCCATCTTGCCCGCAGCAGTGCCCCTCCCTCCTCCAACTGCTATCACCACAAGGCTGAGAATCATCTTGCCCGAGAGGAGTGGAGAAGAGGCAGCAGGCTGGGCTCTGCCATCTTGCTTCCAGCAGTACCCCTCCCTCTTCCAACTGCTCCCATCACAAGATGGCAAAGAGACTATGGCAGCAGATCCACCAGTTGAGGAAATGTCTGGTCGTGAGGCTGAGCAAGGTGGGGTTGAATAGATGCTGGCTGACCATCTCTACCATCTTCCGGTTTCTCATCAATGAAGAGAAAAATCAAAGTAAAGAGAATAAGAAAATTCCAGCTATAAGAAATGAACTGAAGAATTGGATCTGAAGACCTCAAATGCTTGCTTGTTGCTCTTCCCTGTTCCCTCCCACACCCTTTTCCTTTTGTTTCTTGTCTCTTTAGATTGTAAGCCCGAGGGCAGGGACCTGTCTAAGATTAATATAATATTGTAACCCGCCCTGAGACTTTCGGGTATAGGGCGGGATAGAAATACAAATAAATAAATAAATAAATAAATACATGAAGCCAGCTGGGTGACCTTGGGCTAGTCACAGCTCTCTTTCTGAGCTCTTTCAGCCCTGTGTATCTCAGACAGTGTCTTTTGTGGGAAGAACAAGAGGTTTGTCAGTCCCTTTGAGTATGAATGCCAACACTACTACCTCTTCCTTCATCCGGATCAACAGTATGTACAGAAATGGCTTTGAAGTCCATGTGGAGGTGGAATTGAAGGCCGAATTAATTCCAAGCCAGGTGTGTTTCAACAGCTTCTGCTTTTGTCAGCGGCTTTTCAGTAGGGATTAAAATTAGCCCATTGGATGAACTCATCTGTTTTTCCATGGGCTCCGGGTTTGGTCCCCTCAAAAGGGAATCCCAAATTTCAAAAATCTTTTTGGCTTTTCTTTTACAAGATTACGGAATTGGTTTGTAATGGTATCTGCATTACTGCCTGCCTTATTGTCATCCTTGCAAGTGACAAAACATAAAAGCTTTATGTACTTGTAAATTTATCTAAGTGGTTCAGAGTAAATAATGGTGGATAGCTTAGTTAACTCCGTTTTGTGGCTTTAAAAGGACAAAAAGTGCTAGAGTAGACATTGCTTTAAAAAACAGTTTTGCCTCAGACAGTGGATTGTCTTTTTTAATAGAACAAATAAAAGACTGTTTCTGGATCAATCCAGACAGACGCAGGAATTCACTTCCACAAGGCGTGGTGTTGTCTACCAAGTTTCAATGGTTTCTGCAAAGATTTGGGTCAATTCATGGAAGTTCAGGTGGTCCACCTCTGAAGGCCAGCTGCTGGCAGGCGGCGAGCAGAACAAACTGTGTGTTCAAGTCCTCCTGTGCAGCTAGTTGGCTTCTGTCAGGTTGGACTATATGGATCATGGGTTCAATCCAGTGGGGTGTTTCTTATGTTCTGAAGGGGAAGAGGAATAGAAGAAGTATGGCTGTAGGAGATAGGTTGTCTCCAAAGTAGGGATGTGCACAAATGTGTTTTTTGACATCTGATCCGTAATGAGTCAAATGTTAGAAAATTAGTATTTGTTTGAATAGATCCCCTTTGAATGTGTTAGGATCCCATTCAATACGAATGTGTCTATACAAATTTGTATGAATATCCAATACGAACGGATATGCATCTTATACATATCTGATACATATCCCCAGTTTAACGAATGTCCAAACTATTTCTTCAAATGTTTTGAAACATTTGTATTCATATGAATGTTAATGTACGAATGCCATAGCATTCGATTTGGGTATGAATGTCCAAATTCGTATGAATAACAAATGTTACAAATCTTTGTGCGTATCCCTACTCCAAAGGCCAGCTGATGGAGGATGGGAGCAGAGCAGGCTGTGTGCTCAGGTCCTGCTCGTGGTCTTCCCTGTTCAACTGATTGGCCACTGTTAAAGCAGGGTGCTTGACTGGATGGGCCATGGCTTTTTTTTTTTTTGGTACTGGTAGTTAGCAAAGGCTCTTGGTTTCCACCTGCCTTGCTATTCAGAGGTTTCTGTATTTGCATAATTTTCCTGAAAGGGACTGCTGTGATTCTTTCTGAGTAAGACACACTGCAAAACTTGCAAGCTAATTTCAGGCTCCACATGCACAAAGATTTATGATGCGTGCCGCATTAGAAGAGGACCTCTTTTCACCCTGAGTTGATATTTTCTCTAGCATAGCTCTGAGACCAATGGCTCTAGGCAAATATGAATAATTTTGGAAACTCGCTGCATGATTGACTAAATGAGCAGCCAGAGCTAGGCTAAAGGATCCATTCCTATGGGAGAAAATAGGGAGGAAAAAAACCCCAAACTTCTTAAGGCTGTGTTGGGATTGCGACGCTGCCCTCCAACCAAATTTTTGGGCCATCAAGATGGCATAGAAGTTTAAGCAGAGCAGGAGAAATAAATAAAATTACAGAATAATAATAATCTAGAACTAGGGCTGCCTAATGATGCTGAATCCAGGCAGAACGAGGGGAGATAAAGGAAATATTTTTCACACAATGCAGAGTTAAATTATGGAATTCACTACTACAGCATTTGAAGCTGGCCAACCAGCTTGGGTGATGTCAAAAAGTGCTTGGATTAGGGATGTGCATGAATATGAGATATTCGTTACTTGATTGAATTTGAATTCTTTTTCTTTTCTTTTTTTTAGTATTCAAACAAATATCAATATTTTGAATTATTTGTATGAATAATTTGGACATCCATATATCTATGGATATGTACGCATCACGTACGTATCCATACACAACTTATTCATATCCATACACATCCGGATGAAAACAGGATGCATGTGGGATAAAAATGAGATGCGTACGGATGCGTATGAGATTTGTGTCATCGAATACGTATAAAATATTTGTTCGAATAGATACAAATGTATTTGTATTGGTTCGAATGTTCAGACATTCAATTTTTCTTTATTCGTGCAAATTCGGATATTTGAATATTCATGTTGAATCAAGTTCGAAAATTGCATTTGTGCACATCCCTAACTTGGGTACATTTGTAGGGAACAGGGCAATCAATCGCTACAAGCCTGATGGTTGTATTATTTCCTCCGATATAGGAGTGGCTTCATATCTAAAGTCCAGCAGTTGCTCCCTATGCAGCTGGTTGGGCATTGTGAGAACTGGCTACTGGACTCAATAGACCACTTGACTGATCCAGTGAGACATTTCTTATATTCTAAATAGGAAGGAGAAAAAAGAACAATGGTGGGATTGGTAAGAAAAGTTGGATTCATCTGCCTGATCTCTCTTTCTTTAGCTCTTATGGAGTTGCAAAGACTCATAATATAAATCCCTTACATGGGTGGAATTCTCTCTGGCATTGTGTCTGATGACCACTTACAGGCATCCTCTGAAAGTAGAATATAGGCTTTCATGGCTGGGTATAATCTCACTTGTTGTGGTTGTTAGGTTCTTATACTGTGCTCCATAGTTCTGTGTACCTGAGCTTTTGGATATAGCTGTGATATCTAGAGTAACAAGATCTAGGAGATAATCAGTTTCATTCCAGAAGCTAGATGGATATTATAGCTATATTGAAAAGCTCAGGTTCACAGAAAAACTGTGGAACATGGCATAGCAACCCCAAAACTGCAATAAGTGAGCCTCTGAAGGGTTGGTGAAGGGTGTATGGGCTAGTAAAGGCAAGACATGAACTTTCCAATGTGCTTGAATTAAGCCCAGGCTGAACTTCCTCTAGTTCATCTCAAGATCAAACTGGATCTGAATGGTTTGGCTATAGGGAGTCATTGGGCCTGAATGTGGTCACCATTAAGTGGCCTGGCACTGACTGGGGGCGGAGGGAGCCAAAGGAAGCGCCTAGAATGGCTGTATGTGGTTCCAACACATTCCTTTGACATTCACCATGCACAGCAAGTCTGACCCTGAATTGGTTCAGAGAATGATTTGCCACACATGGAAGGTTTAAAGGATAATAAAGATGGCAGTTCTACCCTCCCCTGCTGATCTGCTCTTGAGGCTTGGGTGACAGGGTTTCGCCTCTTCATCTGGTTTCTTCATCTGGTAACCCAGTTTGGTCAGTGCTTAAGGAGCCGGACTCATCTGGGAATACCAGGTTTGATTCTGCCATCCTCCATGAAGCCAACTGGGTGACCCTGGGCTAGTCACAGCTCGCTTCAGAGCTCTCACAGCCCCACCTACCTCACAAGGTGTTCTGTTGTGGGGAGAAGAATAGAAAGCTTTGTCAGCTGCTTTGAGTCCCCTTAAATGGATGAGAAAAATGGGGTAGAAAAGCCAACTCCTCTTGTTCTTGTTCTGAACTATCAGACTGATTTATCTTTCCTGGAAGCAGTTGAGTTCAGAGCAACTCAGCTCAACCTAGGCTCAGTTCACCTCAAACATGAATCTGCTGTTGCTTTAGTGAATTCATTTTTAACTGTTTTTTATGTTGCTTTCATTGGAACTCGCCCTGAGGCCATTGAGTATAGGGTAGAATACAAATACCAATAAACAAACTGGTCTATTTGGCACTAGGCTGAACTACGTTGTGCCATTTGTGTGTGCTCCTAAACCTGTGTTGTACTGTCTTTTTTCTTTCTCCTAAATTATTATTGAAAGGCTATGGGCTCCCAGATGACATTGTGATAGAGAAGCGAGGGAAGGGGGATGCTTTTGTGGAGTGCACAGCAGCAAATGTGAAGATCTCCATGTTGAAGTTTGTCCAGCACGACGCAGTGGAGGGCATCCTAAGTAAGCTATGTAACATCTGGTTCTGAGTTTTGAAACTGAATGATGTCCATACAAGGGATGTGCGCAAATGTTTTTTTGGCATTCAATTCAAAATGAATCGAATGTTCGGAAATCTGTATTTGTACAACTAGATCTCATTTGAATGTGGTAAAAGTCTCTTCAATATAAATCTACTTGTACATATTTGTACAAACGTTCGATACATATCGGATACGAATAAATACGTATCTGATATGAATAGATACATATCTGATATGAATGGATACATATCTGATACAAATAAATACATATCTGATACGTTCCCCCAGTTTAACGAAAATCCAAAGTATTCATACGAATGTCTGGGAACATTTGTATTTGTTTGAATGTTAGCATATGAATATTGTAACATTCGATTAGAGTTTGAATTTTTGAATTAGGCCGAATTTTGAATGTTATGAATATTTGTGCACATTCCTAGTCCATACCAATCACCTGTGCCCTCAGATCTTAGTTAACACACCAAGGCTGTATTCAGACATAGCAAAAGTAGCACCTCAGAGAAAGAGTGTGTGTGTGGCTCTCATGTTCCCAAGCCGCCTCTAATCCTCCTTTTCTAGCCTTGGTTTTGTTCAGATTTAAGACAAGGGGCTCCTCAGGGGGTGGTTTGTGGCCCTCTGATTCTCAAGCCTTCTCTAATTCACCTTTTTTAGCAGAATATTCAGGAGGCAGAATATCCACCTCAGAATCTTCTCTAGGCTGCCTCAGAAGTGCCTCAGAGGTGCTTCTTTTTGCTGTGTTTGATCACAGCCTTAAAGACACAGGGCATGTGATGCCTTCACTTGTCAAGCAGGAAACTGGTTTCCCATTCTGACAGATGCTCCAAAATGCAACAACATTGCTTGACTGAATTAAAGTCCTTTTTCTTTTCTTTTTCTTTCTGCCATGATTTTTGCCCTTATTTGTTTGATCACAAGTGCTTTGGGGTAATTTTACTTTTTCATTCCTTTTTTTCTCACTCTCTTTTTGTAAGACAGCCACCTCCTGCCTAACAGGATGTTTCCATTCCCATGAAGCACTGTGGCCAAAGAAAACTGGTTTGGGGGAGCAACTGCTGTCAGTTACTCTGATAACAGGAGGGCTGGCTGGAGCTCAGTGGTAATGCAAGCAGTCTGAAAAACGGGGTTGGTGGTTCGATCCCCCGCCTCTCTGCAATGGCAAACCCAGTTCCATATCTCAGCCAAGAAAACTCCAAAGAGGTGCTCATGGAGATGCCCCTTCAGTCAACCAGGAGCCACTCATGATTTGATGGTACCCCACAAGATCTAGTGGTGATGCCCTCCTGGTCATCCCACCACCTTCAGTAGTGATGCTGGTGGGTACCCGCAAGAGAGCCTTTTCGGTGATGGCCCCCAGACTATGGAATAGTCTCCCCCTCGAGGTGCATCATACCCCTTCCTTACATATATTTAGGAAACTGGGGAAAGCACACCTCGTTACCCTGGCCTTTGGCTGAGATGATTATCTTTCCCCTCCCAGTACAGATACCATCATTTTTAACATGTTGTGTATTGTTTTATTTTTGTTGAATTTTTAAAGTGCTTTTAATATAAATTCTGTTTTTAATCTGTTGTTTTAATGGTTGTTACCCGCCCAGAGACCTTTGGGTATGGGGTGGGATAGAAATATAAATAATAAAATAAATAAATAAATCACTACTATGATAACACTATCAGAGATTAGCATGGCTTCCCATCATCCATCTATCCATCTATCTATCCATCTATCTATCCATCTATCCGTCTGTCTGTCTGTCTGTCTGTCTGTCTGTCTGTCTATTTGTATTTCTATCCCGCCCTATACCCGCAGGTCTCAGAATGGGTTACAATATTATAAAAATCTTAGACAGGTCCCTGCCCTCGGGCTTACAATCTAAAGAGACAAGATACAGAAGGAAAATGGTGTAGCAGGGAACAGGGACACTATTTATTTATTTATTTATTTATTTATATTTATATCCCACCCTATACCTGAAGGTCTCAGGGCGGGTAACAACTTTTAAAACCAGCATACCGAAAGAAACAATATTAAAATTTAAAACCAACACCTTAAAAAAACAACCCAGCACAATATCAGTTAAAATAGTGGTGTTTGCAGTTGGGGGGGGGGGGCAAACATAACCAACATTTAGCCAGAGGCCCCAGTGAAGAGGTGTGTCTTCACTGCCTTCCTGGACCTAATCAGAGAAGGAGCCTGACGCACCTCCGTGGTGGAGACAGTACTTTTTCCATGCCCTGTTGGAGCAGGCTAGCATCGCTAGTTTTCTGAACATTTTGGTACCAAAAGTTTACCTTTCAATTCTTTTTCCCTAATGGGAATCTGCCACCTACCTCTTCCTCCTTCCCCCCTGTTTGAAGTTGACAATAATCTCGTTGGCTGTGCCCTTCTGTCTTTTGGAGAAGGTGATAATTAACACTTCATCACTGAGAGGAAGATTTGAATAACAAATGATACATGGGCTAGCAAGACAATTTCAGCACCTTTATATGTGAAAATATATTCACACACCCAAAAACAGGGGTCTTGGGCCACCAGAGGAGATAATTTTCTAATTGCATGTCCCCAAAATGTTCTCTGGAAGAGTAACTTTCTTTATGAATGTCATCCTTTTGAAATGTGTAGCACAAGGCAAGGGTAGCTGGTGAAAGTAGAGTGGGACAATGAAATTCTTTCAGGGTGACAAAATAGACTATGATGATGGTGATGGTAATAATAATAATAATAATAATAATAATAATAATAATAATAATAATAATAATAATAATAATAATAATAATAATAATAATAATAATAATAATAATAATAATAATAATAATAATAATAATAATAATTTAAAAAGTCTACCTCAAAGACAACATCATCATGCCAGTAGAGCAAAAAGAAAACAAATGGAGAAGCAGGGGCACAAAAGACCAGCTACTGACTGACAAAATGATTCTGGAGAACTGCAAAAGCCAAAAAACAAATCTGCATTTGACTTGGATCGACTATAAAAAAGCTTTTGATTCACTGCCACATGGTTGGATCCCAAAGTGCCTGGAAACCATTGGGATCAGTCAGAAGATCTTCGATTGATACTACCTGAACAAGTTACAAGGGCAGAGTTGATGTCATTCATCAGTGGGACGAGTCGTTTTCTGCCTATAGTTTTTAGGGTTAGCAGTTGCTTTCGCTCTGTACTTGATGCTGTATGAGCCATTATTCTGTCCTTCAGTTCTTGCTGTCTTTGAGGCAATGTGCCAGGTGTTTCATCCATGACTTCATGCTGCTGTTTTCCCACTCCTTGCAGAATTTCCAGATTATTAGTATTAGTAGAGGTAGTAGTAGTAGTAGTAGTAGTATACTGCTTCCTATTAAAATATAATCTTGAAGTGGTGTACCAAAAATAAAAACAGCTAAAATCATAATAGTTATATAAAATAGGATTAAAATCAAGGATGGGGGAAACAAACTTTCACTCCAGAAAGGTCTGTGTAAAAAGACAGGCCTAAATCCCAGGAGTATAGGAGCACTAGGAACATTAGAGGGGAGACTATTCCAGAGGGTGGGTGCCACTACAGAGAAGGCCCGGCACATCACATCACACTATTTGGACTACCCTTACACTGTACTCTGTATCATCATGAGGGGCATATGCTTGTTGTAATTAGCTATGAGTAACTCCAGCTCCTCAGCCAACATGGATGGCTCTGTCTTCCTAGAAGCTCCTCTGTTTGCTGAATCTGTCTGCCTGGTGCTTGGCACTTCTGACTAATCTCTGTTTTTAAAGGTGTTCACCAAGGAAGGACGACACTAGAGAACTGTGTGTTGCAGTGTGAGACAACAGGCGTTGCTGTCCGAACATCAGCTGAGTTTTTAATGAAGAACTCTGACTTGTATGGTGCCAAGGTGAAACCCCGAACTGCCCTTGAAACTGGTGCACTGGAAGAGGCTGAGCAACTTCCATAGAAATGTGTTGTACTGTGTATAGTGCTACTCCCTCAAAAGGACTTTTGTTCCCTCTTTGATTTCTTCCTTCTTCTTCCAGCTCTACTTTCTTCCATCTCACAAAACGCCATATTTGTGATCTGCTTTTGACACTTATGACCCTTCCGACTGTTCTTTCCTGTAACATTGGGAAGAAGAATATCCAAATTGTTACACTTAGATCTTGCCTTTATTTCATTATTAAACACAAGAAGGATACATTGGCCGTTTCTTCCACTCATTGATAGAATCCAGATCTCTTTAATTTAACTTATGTGTTTCCAGAAGTATATTACGAGACTTTTAGGGAGTCTTTAGAATTCCTTATTCGTATTTCTCCTTATTTCAGGGTGCTGGTCTAGAAATCTATCCAGGAAGCACATGTATTTTGACTGGAAATGGTATACATCACTGCAAAGAGGGAATCCTCATAAAAGTGAGTTTAGCTTCAAAGCTGAGAAACCTCAACTGAAGCTTTGCTTTTTGGATTTCAGATTCTTGATATTCACTTACCTAAGAGAGTGGAGTTGAAAGTGATTAACAACTGGTTGTTGTGTTCGCAGGAAGGCTGTGAAAAATTCTGCCTTTTGTTCACCTTTTTACTCTTTTGTTCATCCTTTCTTTTGTTCATCCTTTCTCAATCTGAGTGCTGTGTAGATCAGAAGGACGCAGGGAGATAGAACTCAGTTTCGTAATCTTACGTATTATGTTATGTGCTTCAGAAACATTAACAAAATTGTAAAGCAACATTACAGATATATATATATAAATAACAAACTATATAAAATACACAGTGGGTGTGTCCCCATGGGCATTTTAATTTGAATTGAGTCTGAATTCAGGATGGACGGTCCTCATGACTTCTGTTATTAATCCGAATCCGGCACCCATGCGTCCCCATGCAATTTCTTATTCCTGCATTTTATGAGGACTATCCTGCCTAAATCTGGAGGAAAAAAAATCCTGATGAAAACAGGATCCAGTCCCCTTTTTGGAGGTGAGTCCGTTTATTTTCCCCCACATGTGGATGGTATTGGGCTCTTTGGGCTGGAGGTTTAGCCTTCTGGCCAATGGCAGCCAGCTGAGGGTCAGATTCAAGCTCCCTCCCTCCCTTGCTAGGCTCGCAATGCTACAGTCCTGTTCAAAAAAAGCCAAAAAGGATGAGAACTGCTTAATGCAGGTTTGCCTTTTATAACATTTAAAATATTTTTGCTGGAAACATTTGTATCTTTTTGTATTGTTATCAGAAAAGATACATTTGAGAAGCTTTGCAATGCTTTTAAATACTTTCAAGTGCTTTGGAAAAAGACATAATTTCGTGCTGTGCTTGGTCCTTCACTGATCTTTTTGAGTGCACATTTGCTGGTAATGTCAAAAGAGAGAGGTGTGGAATAGAAAGTAATTTTGTAGAAAATGTTTTTAAAACTGCCTTCAGCGTAAGTTTTGCTGCCTTTATTGCAGGCAGGGTTTGCATGGGGGGGGATTTAAAAGTCCTGTTTTTTATGTTTAAAAATAGTCCCATAAATAGTCTAAGCAGGACTAAACCAAGACTAAAAAAGCTGCATGGGGATGGCTTTATTTGGATTGACAGGTACTCTATTTGGATTAAAAATATTCCCCAAAAATAGTCCAAGCAAGACTATACTAGGGCTAAAAAAGCTGCATGAGAAGAAGATTGTCCAAAGATAAGTCATCTGTGCTCTTCTTCTACCTCCCAGTCAAGAGTAACCACATTCTTATATCCTGGGGAAGGGCAGAGCAGAGGCAGCAATCACACCGGTGCAGCAAACAGCCCAGGTCTTCCTCCTCCTGCCAGCTAAGAGCAGCCATAGTCCTTTGATCCTTGGGAAAGGGCGGACACAGACGGCAAACGCACAGGAGCAGCAGCCAGTCCATAGACAATGCAACAATCACATGGGGTCCCACCCACAGTATTACCAATTAGAAAGCAGAAACATAAAATTGGCAGCCTCAAACACTTCATAACACTCCCACAAAAGCTACTGTGCACAAGAGATTCTGGACAGTGACCTCTGGAAATCTTTAGCCACTGAAGAAGACCGTCTGAGGTCCAGAATTTTGTTAGGCAAAATGTGAAAACTTTGTGAATCGTGTCTTTTAGGACTTTTTAGATGAACGTTATTCTCCTCCCAAAATAACCATGATGAACAATGTAATTCACAATAATGAAGGCTATGGAGTGGTCTTAGTGAAACCTATGGATTCTTCAAGTGCAAAAGCGGGCATGCTGGAAAGGCCAGAAGGTAGGACTGCAAATGATCTTTTAGCCTGATCCAACAGAAGCCCCATTAACTATGCAGTTGGTTCTAAAGTATTCAGTTTGAAATGTTTGTAGACAATGAGGAATGTTCCGGTCTACGTTCGAATGTTGACTGCTCTAAGAAGATGGCGAGAGTACATGTCTATTGTCTTACCTGAGCAAAGGAAAGCCCAAGTTACAATACATCTTGTTAAAAAATCCAGTTGCACTGTGCGTAGACATGCAAGATGAATGCTGGTAATAGAGAATCATATTGTACTTCACTTTCATGCCTTGATGATAGGTTGTCATCGGTGAGAAAGAAGACTTACCTGCCTTTAATAAATAAACAAAAGGAGTTCTTTAAAGTTCTCTATAATCACTGTTGAGTCATATTCATTTATCTCTTCCTGCTTTCATTACCATCAGAACTGCATTTCCAGAACTTATCCATAGGGATTTACCATTTCAATATAAAATGAGAAAAATCAACGTTTCCCCCCATGCTTCCTGTACTTTCCCTGTTCAGAAAAAGTAAGATATTTTTATGTTGACATTGTATGCTAGGTTGCTTTTCTCTTGTTTGTTTATACATGGTTCCTACACATTTTTATACAAGTCTCCCCCCTGCCCCCCCAGTACATTACGTTGCTGATTTACAACCATGTCCACTGATCCAAATGTCTGGGAGATGTGGACAGGATCATAGAATCATAGAATGGTAGAGTTGGAGGGGACCTCCTGGGTCATCGAGTCCAACCCCCTGCTCAAGGCAGGATCTCCTAAACCATCTCAGACAGATGGCTGTCCAGTCTCTGCTTGAAGACCTCCATCGAAGGGGAACCAACCACCTCCCGTGGCAGCCTGTTCCACTGGTTGATCACTCTTACTGTTAGAAATTTTTTCCTAACATTTAAACTAAATCTTTTCCCCTGCAGTTTCACCCCATTGTTTCTAGTCCTTCCTTGAGAGAGTGAGAACAGGGCTGATCCCTCTGCCCTGTGACAACCCTTGAGGTATTTGTAGACAGCTATCATGTCTCCTCTCAGTCTTCTTTTTGTTAGACTAAACATTCCTAGTTCCTTAAGCCGTTCCTCATAGGACATGGTTTGCAGACCGTTCACCATCTTGGTAGCTCTCCTTTGAACCTGCTCCAGCTTGTCAGTGTCTTTTTTAAACTGGGGTGACCAGAACTGGACACAGTACTCCAGATGAGGTCTGACCAAGGTAGAGTAGAGGGGGATAATAACTTCACGTGATCTGGACTCTATGCTTCTCCTAATACACCCCAGGATTGCGTTTGCCTTTTTTGCAGCTGCCTCGCACTGTTGACTCATGTTCAGTTGATGATCTACCAGGACACCCAAGTCTTTTTCACATGTGCTGCTGCTCAGCCGAATTCCTCCCATTGTATATGTGCTTTTTTCATTTTTCTTGCCCAGGTGCAGAACCTTGCATTTTTCTTTGTTAAATACCATTTTATTAGTTGCAGCCCATTGTTCGAGTTTCTCTAAATCTTTTTGAATCCTCTCTCTCTCTTCTCTGGTGTTTGCAATCCCCCCTAGCTTTGTGTCATCAGCAAATTTGATCAGTTTCCCTTCAACTCCCTCGTCCAGATCGTTTATAAAAACATTAAACATAACTGGGCCCAGGACAGAACCTTGTGGTACTCCACTTGACACTTCCCTCCATTTGGATGTGCAGCCATTTAAAGCTACTCTTTGAGTACGATTACTAAGCCAGTTTTGAACCCACCTTATAGTTGCCTTGTCAAACCCATATTTGATCAATTTTTCAATGAGGATCGCATGAGATACTTTGTCAAATGCTTTGCTGAAATCAAGAAATACTATGTCTACTGCATTTCCTTGATCAACCCATTCAGTGATTTTGTCATAAAATGAAATCAAGTTAGTCTGACACGACTTGTTTGATACAAACCCATGTCGACTACTGTTAATTATTGAATTCCTATCCAAATGCTGACATATGTGTTGTTTAATTGTTCGAGAATCTTTCCTGGTATTGAAGTCAGGCTAACAGGCCTGTAGTTCCCTGGGTCTACCTTCTTCCCTTTTTTGAAGATAGGAACAACGTTTGCCCTTCTCCACTCGTCTGGGACTTCTCCTGTTCTCCATGACTTCTCAAAGATTACAGCAAGTGGTTCAGCAATTACCTCTGCTAATTCCTTCAGTACCCTAGGATGTAATCCATCTGGACCTGGGGACTTAAATTCGTTTAAGTTAGCTAAGCGTTCCCTTACTCTCTCAGTGTTGATTTTGTGTCTTGATTCTCCTAGTCCTTCATCAGTACAGGATAAGCACTGTCTACACTTGTGGTCATGTGGAAGTCTCCTGATTTAATTCCACACTCCTGCAGGAAGCCAGTTGGGTGACCTTGGGCTAGTCACAGCTCTCTTTCTGAGCTATCACAGCCCCACCTTCCTCATAAGGTGTCTGTTGTGGGGAGAAGACCAGAAGGCTTGTCAGCCACCTGTTTATGAAAACCTCCTCCTCCTCCTCTTCTTCACTGATGGCACTTATCTGGCACAAGCTTTACAGCCACAGCACCAAACCTCCAAAGTTCCTAGTCTCAGGGCCTGGAGCAGTGGTCTTTGGTGGCACATTATGGTACACTGCTGGAAAGCACCCTCGTGATAGCCCTGACACATGGAGGCCTCTTCATCTGAACCCAGTGCTGTCTAGTGCAGACAGCACTGGACCAGTGGGGGTTGGGCCCTCCTTGATCTACATTAACGTGTGGATGGGAAGTCCAGAATGTGGACTACTGAGTTCCTTATTCCAGATGCAGAAAGGGTCTTGGTGACATGTGGTTTCTTGTATTTTTGTGGTAAGCTTTGTAAGCTCTTCCCAAACCTACCAGGAACATGTGGTTGGCTGGATCTCAGCACTCAGCATCACTAGGGCATTCTTATGCTGGTTTATTTTCCTAATTAGATTGCTGTTGCATCACTGTTTTACAGAAGAAGAAAATGCTTCTTCTGAGACATGGACTGAAACCTACTTGTGGTGCCATAGAAAAGTTTAGGTGGACCACGGCGAGGATGCCAGCACCATCCCAGTTGTTGTGTAAACCCGCCCAGCTCACAGTTTGGGAAGCCTGGTGGAGTCTGAATCTCCTCCTCTGCTTCTTCCCTTTCTCCCTTCCTTGCTGATAAGTGGCCTCCTTTAATCCCAGAGCAGTCCGGTGTTCTCCATTCCGTATTTGTCAAAGCCACCCAGGTGTAGAGAAGAGAAAGCTGTCTGGATTGCCAATCCAAGAGCATTCAGGCACCTCCAAGATTTTCCCTTTGTCTGGTGCAATGATTCTGGTAGCCAATGGCTAATTGACTGGCGGGTCCCAAATCCCAAAGTTTGAGAATGTTGAATGTGAGCCAGTTTGGTCTAGTGGTTAGGGAGCCGGACTCTTATCTGGGAATACCAGGTTCGATTCTGCCCTCCACCCATTGAGTCCCCTTAAATGGGTGAGAAAAGCCAACTCATTGTTGTCGTCGTCTTCAGATATAATTTTGGAATGTTGTCACATTTACCACCAAGCACCATACCTTTAAGTGCTTTGGGATTTACATTTGAAAGAGAACAAAGAGTCTAAACTCCTTTTATGGGGGGTGGGAGGGAATAGACGTTTTTATAGAATTTGCTGGGGCTTAAAGAAATCATGCTAAGCTGGAGAGTTCCAATTTATCCCTTGCTTCTTAGCCACATTTGGTTCCCAGAGCACCTTATATCAATTAAAAACTTCAATGGGATCCAAGAAAGGATATCTAACAGCAGCAACAACTGAACAAAATTAAGCACAGGCATCCAATTTGTGATAAATAGCAAAGATTTTTTGTTTTAGAAGAAAGTTATCTTTTACTGCCAAGTTTGAAGACTTTCCTTATCTGGAGAGAGGTTTGCTTCTGGACTGACACCCATGATGAAACAGAGAAAACAAAAGAGTGCTGCAGAGTGCAGTGGGTAGAGTGTCAGTCAGGAACAGTGGGCTCAAACTAGGGTTCCCAGATAGACTCCCTAGGGGAGTGTGGCACAGAATACCAGCAGTGGAATGCTGGGAACCTCTTGAGATCTGAAGTTGGAGACCCCTGGGCTAGATTCTAGGAGTCTGAGTCTCTACTCTGTTTGGTCTAGTAGTTCAGGAGTCAGGCTCTTATCTGGGAATACCGGGTTTGATTCCGCACTCCTCCACAAAGCCAGCTGGGTGACCTTGGCCGAGTCACAGCTCTCTTCTGAGCTCTCACAGCCCCACCTACCTCGCAGGGTGTTCTGTTGTGGGGAAAAGAATAGAAAGCTTTGCCAGCCACTTTGAGTCCCCTTAAATGGGTGAGAAAAGCCGGGTGGAAAAGCCAACTCTCCTTCTTATGCAGGCTCAGTGGGGGAAATGGAACTGGTTGTCATCTGTCAGCCTAAACAGACCTTCTGATTTTGATTTTAATTGCATCAAAAAAGAAAAAGCTTGGAACATGGTAAAAATCTGGCCTCATTCACCACTATCATCCAGCTCCTGGTGGACTGATGAAAGGTCAATGTGGCCATTTAATGTAGTTGACAAAATGGAAAGGATCTCCAAGGACCTCTAAAGTTTACATGGAGGGTCCTGCTATGTAGGATTCCAGTTACAGCATGCTGTTTCTTCAACTCCATTTGTCTGAGACTCTCTCCCCACATTTGTTAAGTACCCCATGCCTGCTGAGTATGTTCACCAGGATGTTCTGTTGGGAAGATTCTCCTCATTAATGGTCTTCTTAAAGCAACTGAAAATCTTTGCATCTAGTTGTTGTGACTTGCTGGAAAGCTAGTACATCAACCGTCTACATGGAAATTTGATATAAAGTTTTATTTATTGTCCTGGTTTCTTAGGCCAAAAGAAGGACGTTGCTCTCAATGGTGATGCTGCCAACCTAGGGTGCGGAGACCTACCTCAGCTGGACAGCGGTGAACTAAAGCCCTGTGGAAGGGAAGATGCATCCGGGAATGCGGAAAGCAATTCCAAAATCATCGATGAACTGTCTGCTGTGTCGCTGAAAAAGAGCCAGCTGCATAAGAAAAGGCTAAGTAATTTGGGTATCACAGAAGCCGATGACAACCTAATGTCCCAGGAGATGTTTGTGTCCATTGTGGGAAACCAATTCAAGCGAAATGGGAAAGGAAGCTTTGGAACATTTCTTTACTGATTTGTTTGGAAGGAATATGGCGGTTGCACAGAGCTTGGCTTTTGGGCTGGCAGGTTGCCCAATTTCTAACATGTTCTTCCACCCCACCTCCTGTTTCCCTCATGATATAGCTTGCTTTCGTTTGTGTTCTTAGATTATTTATTCTTTTTTAGAAGCAAGTGTGTATTGTGTAATGGAAAAAAAACCCAACTATTCCTCGGAGTGAATTTGAAATCCAGAATTTGAGAGCAAAACCCTTTCTAGTGCGTTGCTTTGAACGGATAAGTTTTTTGTCCCTCACTCACCTTGTATATCATTTCCTTATTCTAGTATTTATCTATAAAAATACAAGAACTCCCTGGGCAATGAAAGAAAGAAGCAGTTGGCATTTCCGTTGGGTTCTATTTCCTCTGAAAGCAACGAAAAGGGATGGTTTTGGGGGGGTTGCTTTTGGGAGCATATCTCTTTCAGCTGCTTTTAGAAAATAAAAAAAACTAAATAAAAACCTTTAGGTTTTGGGCTTCAGAAGTCTGTTCCATTTTGCTGGTTTTTTGTACAGAAATCTGATGGTTCCTTTAAATAAACTTTTCTGCATTGTCACTAAGCATATTGCTTATATCCAAGAGACATGTCTACTGTGGTTAGATTGTGAGGTGTGTTAGAAGATCACACTGCCTCTCCTTTTCTTTCTTTCTTTCTTTTTTTTTTTTTTTGGTGTCGTGCAGAAATATGCTTTCTTGCCTGTAGTTGTTCTTACGCTTTTTGCACTTACCTGATGGCCATCTTCAGGAATTTGAGAGCCAGGGAAGGTTTTGACTTTGTATTCTGCTTGAGATGCCCAGGAGCAGTTCATGAGACACTGTGTGAGACAGGTTGCTGGACTAGATAGGCTGTGTTCTTATGTTCTTGTGGTGTCATGTGGAAATATGCTTTATTTTCTGTAGTTGACATGAGTAAGAACATAAGATCATAAGAAATGCCTCATGAGTTGGACCGGTGACCCATGTAGTCCAGCAACCTCTTCTCACAATGGCAACCAGTTCTACACGGAAGTTCACAAGCAGGGGGTATGGTCAATCCTTACTGTGCTTACAAGTCTTCCAGCAAGTGACCTACAGAGTCTATCCTATCTATGGCTATTTCTGCACTGGGACTTATTCTGGATTATATCCTGGAATGGGGATCTGCCATCTACATGCTAGTGCAGACTATGGCAGATTCCATAGTCTACACCAACATGCAGATGGCAGCTTCCTATTCTGAAATATAATCTGGTAATAAGGGCCAGTGCAGAAAGGTCCTATGCCTCCCTGAAGTCACACAACCATCTGTAATGTCTCTGAATTCCATGAATTTCTCCAAAGCTTCTTGGAAGCCATCCAAGATGGTGGTGAACACTAGTTGCTGTGGGCATATAGTTTATGTCCCTTTCTAAAGAAGATAATCAAGGCACTTGAGAGAAGTCTCTTTGGTCACTTGACAAGGAGCCATTCTAACGGTCCATTATTGTGAGGATGATGGGTGGGAAAGGTACATTGCTGAGGGTACATTGCTTCTGGCTTTCTAGCTGAAGGAAGAGTGTAGGCAGCCATATTTGTCAGCCCTCAAGTAAGGCTGTATTCAGACATAAAAGGGGCACCTCAGAGAGACAGTGTGTGGCCCTCATGTTCTCAAGCCTCATATTCAGGAGAGGAGGAGGGGTAGACCGGTGTGAGAACTATCCCATCTCAAAGCCTTCTTTGAGATGCTTCCTCTGCTGCATCTGATCACAGTTTAACATTCGTCACAAGGAAAGGATAATTAAATTGATGGAAATGGCAGAAATGGACAAACTAACGAACTTATTAAAAGATAAAACAGTGAACAAGTTTATAGAGGATTGGGGACTTTTTATACAATTTCTTCGGGGGTTGGGTATTCCGATGGAAGTCATTGGCCTCTAGGAGAAAAAGCAACAAGTAGATGTAGGGAGCACAATATAATGGACTAGAAGAAGAAGAATCCGGAGAACGGAGGAGGTCACATGGAAATTTATCAAAATTATTGTAATGGTATACAATTATGTATGGAAATGTATTAATGAAAATAAAAATGGATTAAAAAAAAACATTCGTCACAAGTAGGGATTTGTACGAATTTGTACATTTGTATATGAATAGAATGTCCAGACATTCATACTTTAGTATTCATACAAATATGAATATTTTGAGTTATTTGTACGAATAATCCGGATATGTATATGTGTACGTGTCCGTACGCATCGCCTACGTATCTATATACATCTTGTGCGTATCCATATGCATCAGTACGGATATGTACGGGATGAAAATGGGATGTGTACAGGTTGCGTACAGATGCATACGAGATTCGTATCATTGGATATGTATAGAATATTCAAATGAATAAATTAGAATGTATTCCTGTCGGTTCAAATGTCCAGATATTTGTTTTTCTTTATTGTACAAATTTGGGTTTTTGAATATTTGATTTGTTGCAAGTAGAGATTGGTTCACTGGGAGAAATTGCTAACCAGCGTTCGAGTGGTGGCTGAGTTATAACTCTTTAGAAGCTGAAGTCCAGGTCTATCAATATTTAAACACCTTTCTTAGTTTCTAAGTCTTGTGGCTTTTGAAGTGTCCCTAGTCTTTTTCTTAATTGCTGTTTTTAAACAAAACCTTCTGCCAAGGTTCTTTCAAATCAACACGCTGTAAGGTTTGTAGCAGAATGACATATCAGAGGAAACCAGATGTATACCAAATACGGATGTCTTCAGGCCTTCTCAGCAAAGAAGAAAAAGAATGGGCTTTTCTACCCCTGCTTTTCTCACCCTTTAAGGGGACTCCAAGCGGCTGACAAAGCTTTCTGTTTTTCACCTCACAACAGACACCCTGTGAGGTAGGTGGGGCTCTGAGAGCCCAGAAAGAGAGCTGTGACTAGCCCAAGGTCATCCAGCTGGCTTCATGAAGAATGAAGAAGAGTTGGTTTTTCTGCCCCTGCTTTTCTCACCCTTTAAGAGGACTTGTCGAGAAGTGTGGAATCAAACCCGGTATTGTCAGACAAGAGCCCGACACCCTAACTACAAGACAAAACTGGCTTGACCAACATGGCTGCCATCTTTGCTGTGCATCCCATGTTGCCAGCCCAAGAGGTGATGGGAAATTGCAGCTATATGGTGCAGACCTGTGCAAAGACGCATGAAAATTGACCACCTGTAGATAATGGGTTATACACCTACAGGGCATCCCTGCACATGTGTTGAGGGGAATAGGAAACTGGACCAAAACTTTGGGATGCTGAATGTGGTATGAAACTCCCCATTTTGAGGGAGCCCTTTGTGCTTCCTGGACTGATCCCAGATGGAAAAGGTCATAGGGATTAAAAACGACTGCTGTCTCTGCTCTTTCCATATATATGTATTTATTCTTTGAGGAGCTGGAAAGCTAGCTATTTTGAGTAAGAAACAAGGTTTGCTCTTAAGGAAGTGTACATAAGAAACATCCACTTTTTCTTTTTTTATTAACTCATTTACCATTGCCATAGGCCAAACTATAATTCATCTTCTTTGTCAGCAGAAAGGGTCATGGCTTTGCCTCCTTCTTCTGATTTTACTCTTCCCCAAAGACTTCTTGCTAATACAGACACTCATATAACTAAGCGCTGATATTTAGATGTCTCCAGCTCAGTCAATAAAGCAGGATGTAAAAATACTTTCTTCTTGCAAGTAGCGCTGTGCCTTGGGGCCTTATGCATGGTCCTTTTGCCAAATCAATATTTCCAGAGCTGCTGCTTAAAAAAAAAAACAGGAAAAGAAGGAAAAGAAAAGAAAAATCCCTTCAATAAATGATTAATAAGGCAAGTTAAGAGCGATCGATGCTGAGATATATCGTCACCTTGCCATTTACTCTTGTGTATTCAGGAGAGGGAACCGGTGAGATAAATGAATACGCTCCCCACCCCTCTTCTTTAAAGAAAAGGTATTTTAAGATGAAAAGATTCAAAGCTGCTCCTTTTGAAATGTCTGCTGCTTGGTAAAAGTGGCACTGCTATTCTTCAGACTTGTTCCAGTCAAAGTTCATATGGACTGGTTTTTGGGATGTTGCCAGGTTAAAAGCAGCCCAAGAGCTGCGCTAGATGGATTGGGTTCCTTTTCTGTAACACTCCCCCCCAAGAGCTTGATCTGGCTGAAGGTATGTTAACAGACACACGTCTTACTTCTTCGCTTCAGGTTGGATGGGCTTCCCTCAGAATGCTGGATCAGGCTACCACAACCCATCTAGTCCAGCATCCTGTCTCACACAGTGGCCCACCAATTGCTTCTGGGCATCTAAGGCAAAACCTTTTTTAAAAAAAATTGTTAATATAAACACAGTGTTAATTTCACATTAACAGCTCACGCAATTCAAACAAAAGTATAGGAACAATGAGCAATGAATTGCAAAAGGTAAGGAGTACAATAAGACAATTTCAACAATATTGACAACTAGATAAATACCAAGTGGGGAAGTGACATTTTCAAACAGGAATTCAAGAAAATAGGGGGAAAGATTTCAGCTATCCGGAGATTTGTGAGACATTTTGCCTGCTTTTAAGAATGGGGAAACAGCATTTAGCGAACCGGTCTTTAGAGTTTGCATGAGACATCTAGGGCAACACCTTCACCTGTTCTCAGATCCCTGCAAATGGCCTTCAGAGGCACCCTGTCAGCTTCTCCAACCTGGAAATGGTACCTAAGCATCTATTATAGTTGTCATTGATATACCTGTCGTCTATGAGTTCGCCCAAGGTCTTCATAAAGTTATCTAGACTGGTTGCTGTCACTACCTCTTCCGGTAGTAAATTCCATAGGTTGACAACCCTCTGGGTGAAAAATAATGGCCCTAACTCTCCATTGGGTGGGTGCCCCAAAACCCGAAGCCTGTGCATAATCTCTGAAGACGGCTCCGAAGGAAACTCCAGAGAATGCCACAGGCATTGAAGATGACCCTTCAGAGCAATGCCGTTTCTATGGAGCTTTGTTCAAAACTCCGGAGAATCTCTGGAGTGATTTGCCGCAATCTTCGAAGATTCTCCAGAGCTGGTCCAGAGGATCTCTGAAGAATCTCCGGAGCGTCTACGAAGTTTGAACTCCCCCGTGGCACCCCCACCCTCCAAAACATGGGGTGATGGGCAGGCCCATGGGGGTAGATTTGGATTTGCTCTGGTGTTTCCACTGTGAGCATGCCTAGCACCCATTGCTGTTGGGTGCTACACCGCCTGTGGAGATGCATTGGGTACCTCCTTAGAACTGGATCTACTAAATCCAGATTAGTTGAAGGACCCACTCCTTAGATCTGCATCATCTTAGATCCAGATTAAGGGAAGTAAGTGGAACCCCCCCAAAAAATTATCTATCCACCTTTTCTACACTCTGCATGATTTTATATATTTCAAAATGCTACCGTGCCTAAGTATGGAGGGAACTATTGAAAGCTGCTGCTAAAGGGGGACCCAAAGGCACTTGAGTTGAAGTTGACTGCTGTTGATGACTTTATGGATACATCCAAGAGAGGTTTTTTGGCAACAATATCAAAGGTCTTTCTTGTTGCCACCTTTCAGAACTAGAGATGCACACAAATGGGGTTTTTTTTTGCATTCGATTTATATCGAATCAAACATAAGAAAATCCATATTCGTTCAAATAGATCCCCTTCAGTCTAGTAGTTTCCCAGTTCAAGTTTGCTCTCCTATGCAAACCCATCTTGGTGACCTCGGGCTAGTCACAACTCCCTTCTGAGCTCTCCCAGCCTCACCTACCTCACAGGGAATGGGGAGAACAGAAGGGTTGTCAGCTGCTTCGAGTCCCCTTAAATGGGTGAGAAAAGCGGGGTATAAAAGCCAACTCTCCTCCTCCATTCCAGATGTGTTTTTTACCAGTAAATTGATAAATTGCAGAATACATAAGTGATAGCTGGAGTCAGGCAGTATCTTAGTATTAGTCCTATAAATTCTGACCCCAAAGCGATGCCTCCTTCAAGCTGTCCCACCAGCCACTACCGCTCATTCACCCTAGAATTTCCGATTGGTCTTTCATCCAAATTCCAGCAAGCTCCAATTGTGCTTAGCATTCAAATTCAGCTAAAGCCAACTGGGACTATCACTAGTTAAGTGCTCAAAAACACAGATCTCTATTCCTTCTGCCTTTTTAAAAAGCTTGCCTTTACCATTGTTTAAATAATTTGATGTTTGAATTACCACAGTGTAATTTTCATAGTATAATCTGGAATTATATAGACGTAAAAGAGGTGCTTGTCAAGCTACATTTAAGGCAGAAAAGGGATCAATGTTTACAAGCTGAATAAATCTTCTATTAGCATATTTATAGCTTTAGGGGGTGGAAGCAGGCAACCTACCTTTACTTTATTACACCATGCTTTGCCCTTAGCAATGAACCTCAAGAAATACTGAAAACATTTCAAGTGTTCATAGTGATTTTTGTGTGCTTTGGAAATTTGTGAACCCATTTTTGAAGGCAATCCAACAGCAAGATGCTAAAATTCTAGACTAGATGAAAAAGGAGGCAAAAGTCCAATTCATTTTTTTAACAGCTTCCTTTCTCTCTCTATAGATTTCTGTACCTACAGATGTTCATTTTCAGGATCCACGTAAGGCCAGCAAATTTGAACGAAATTTCTTTTGCATTAGCATCCTGAACCCCTTCAAAAATAGCACCAAAAATTCATGGAAGATGGGGCTAACAATAGCTCCTAGGGATTTGCAAAGTAAGATTCATATTTGCAAATTCGATCAAATATTTTAAATTTGTAGTCATCTGCATTGAACTGAAAATCTGGTTTTATGAATATCCAAATATTTGATCGAAGTGAATTAGTCTCTTGTGAGCCAGTTTGTCTAGTGGTTAGGGAGCCAGACTCTTCATCTGCGAATACTGGGTTTGATTCCGCTCTCCTCCATGAAGCCAGCTGGGTGACCTTGGCCTAATCACAGCTCTCTTCTGAGCAATCACAGCCCCACCTACCTCACAGGGTGTTCTGTTGTGGGGAGAAGAACAGAAGGTTTGTCAGCTGCTTTGCGCCCCCTTAAATGGGTGAGAAAAGCAGGGGTAGAAAAGTCAGCTCTTCAAAATAAACAATTTGATCAAATATTCAGTTCAAGAAGTTGCTAAAATTTCATGAAAAGATTCAAAAACGTCTGAAGAATCTGTTTTTTGGTTTAACGATTTGACAGCAAATCTTCAGATTTTCAATGCATTAGCTAAGCAAATGTTATTTTTTTTCCAGGCCCTTCCCTAAGAGCTACCAGCCCTGATGTCCTGCACTCTCTTTTTCATTTCATTGCTTAAACACATGGACTAGAACAAAGGACCCTGGAGCCGGGTCTGGATCAGAATGATGCCAGTCCCATGCAGAAGAAGTGTACTAGGGAGCAGTTGTTCAGACAGACCAGACGAACGTGGAAGGGCCCTACGAAGAAGAACAGGAAGAATCCAAATGGCAAAGGCCTGGAAATGGCCTCAGATCTACCAGTGTCACTGTGTCCCCTTCAGTTTACAGTTCTTTAAAGACAAACGGGGCAGCAGATGATCCTATGCAATTTTTTTCCTTTCAGATAAATGCTTGATGTCTCTTGTCAGAAGTGATAATTAAGTATTATAATACTGGCCAGCTTGCCAATAGCAGTACATTAACATGTGTTGGGGTGTATCCTCTCCCCACCCCAACCCCCATTCTTTCTAAGGCAAAGGAGGTGCTGGTGGGGGCTTGTTAAAACTGAAAATTTCCACTCACCTTCTAATTAGTGGCAGGCATTTCTTAAATTACGCGGCAAACACAGATCTTGTGCTGTGAAAGATCCTTGTCGGTGTATCGGGATGTCATTGCTCTGCTCATCCCACATAACATAGGTGATGAGTGCGCAGAACATAAGACTGTCTCGAGGCAAGGTTATTTATGGATTATAATTGGCACCTGTGAGGAAATGTTACACGATGTTCCCATCCTGCATCGAGATTCTAAAATCCTCCATCCATCTCACGTGGGTGTTCTACCAGAGGCAGCTGGCCCATAAAGGCAAAGTGGACGGTGCCCTGGGACGCCCAGGAATTTCAGGAAGGGCAGAAAAGGGCAACCAGAATGATTAAGGGGCTGGAACACCTTCCTTACGAAATCAGGCTGCAATGTTTAGGCCTCTGCAGTCTGGAAAGATGGCGTTTAAGAGGGGACCTGATTGAAGTATATAAAATCATTCATGGTATTGAAAAGGTGGATAGAGAACATTTCATTTCTCTATCACACAACACTAGAACCAGGGGGCATCTATGAAGCTGATGGTTAGGAGAGTTGGATGGGACAAGGGGAAGTATTTCTTCACCCAGAGGGTCATTGGTATATGAAATTTGCTGCTGGAAGAGGTGGTATCAGCTACCAGCCTAGATGTATCAATGGCTACTAGAATGGATGCCTTAAGTACATCTTTGAGGTTGTGGGGACAAGCAGAATGCTTCTAAGGCCATTTGCTGGGATTCAAGAGCAGGAGATGGTTTGCCCTTGTCTCTGCTTGAATCATAGAATCATAGAATGGTAGAGTTGGAGGGGACCTCCTGGGTCATCGAGTCCAACCCCCTGCTCAAGGCAGGATCTCCTAAACCATCTCAGACAGATGGCCGTCCAGTCTCTGCTTGAAGACCTCCATCGAAGGGGAACCAACCACCTCCCGTGGCAGCCTGTTCCACTGGTTGATCACTCTTACTGTTAGAATTTTTTTCCTAACATCTAAACTAAATCTTTTCCCCTGCAGTTTCACCCCATTGTTTCTAGTTCTTCCTTGAGAGAGTGAGAACAGGGCTGATCCCTCTGCCTTGTGACAACCCTTGAGGTATTTGTAGACAGCTATCATGTCTCCTCTCAGTCTTCTTTTTGATAGACTAAACATTCCTAGTTCCTTAAGCCGTTCCTCATAGGACATGGTTTGCAGACCGTTCACCATCTTGGTAGCTCTCCTTTGAACCTGCTCCAGCTTGTCAGCGTCTCTTTTAAACTGGGGTGACCAGAACTGGACACAGTACTCCAGATGAGGTCTGACCAAGGTAGAGTAGAGGGGGATAATAACTTCACGTGATCTGGACTCTATGCTTCTCCTAATACACCCCAGGATTGCGTTTGCCTTTTTTGCAGCTGCCTCGCACTGTTGACTCATGTTCAGTTGATGATCTACCAGGACACCCAAGTCTTTTTCACATGTGCTGCTGCTTAGCCGAATTCCTCCCATTGTATATGTGCTTTTTTTCATTTTTCTTGCCCAGGTGCAGAACCTTGCATTTTTCTTTGTTAAATACCATTTTATTAGTTGCAGCCCATTGTTCGAGTTTCTCTAAATCTTTTTGAATCCTCTCTCTCTCTTCTCTGGTGTTTGCAATCCCCCCTAGCTTTGTGTCATCAGCAAATTTGATCAGTTTCCCTTCAACTCCCTCGTCCAGATCATTTATAAAAACATTAAACATAACTGGGCCCAGGACAGAACCTTGTGGTACTCCACTTGACACTTCCCTCCATTTGGATGTGCAGCCATTTAAAGCCACTCTTTGAGTACGATTACTAAGCCAGTTTTGAATCCACCTTATAGTTGCCTTGTCAAACCCATATTTGATCAATTTTTCAATGAGGATCGCATGAGACACTTTGTCAAATGCTTTGCTGAAATCAAGAAATACTATGTGTACTGCATTTCCTTGATCAACCCATTCAGTGATTTTGTCATAAAATGAAATCAAGTTAGTCTGACACGACTTGTTTGATACAAACCCATGTTGACTACTGTTAATTATTGAATTCCTATCCAAATGCTGACATATGTGTTGTTTAATAATTTGTTCGAGAATCTTTCCTGGTATTGAAGTCAGGCTAACAAGCCTGTAGTTCCCTGGGTCTACCTTCTTCCCTTTTTGAAGATAGGAACAACGTTTGCCCTTCTCCAATCATCTGGGACTTCTCCTGTTCTCCATGACTTCTCAAAGACTACAGCAAGTGGTTCAGCAATTACCTCTGCTAATTCCTTCAGTACCCTAGGATGTAATCCATCTGGACCTGGGGACTTAAATTCGTTTAAGTTAGCTAAGCCTTCCATTACTCTCTCAGTGTTGATTTTGTGTCTTGATTCTCCTAGTCCTTCATCAGTACAGTGAAGGACTGTTGCATGCACATTATCCCTCTTGGAAAAAAAGATGAAAAATAGGAGTTCAGAATCTCTGCCTTCTCAAGATCACTTTCGATCACTTCTCCATTCTCTCCCTGCAGACTTCCCAAAACCTCTTTGACTTTTCTTTTGCTGTTGACATATCCCCAAAACCCTTTTTTATTGTTTTTAGTCTCTCTTGCAAGCCTCAATTCATTTTTAGCTTTAGCTTTTCTGATACTTGCCCTGCAGATTGTACTGATTTCATTATATTCCTCCTTAGATATGTATCCCTCCTTCCATTTCTTAAACATTTCTTTTTTCTTTTTTATCAAGTTTTTAAGTTCTAGGTTTATCCACCCTGGTCTCTTTAGATGTTTTCCATTCTTCCTTCTTTGAGAAATTGTTAATGATTGCGCTTCTAATATTGCATTTCTTAAAATATCCCATCCTTCTTGGACATTTCTATCCTTTAGTACATTTAACCATTTGATCCCTCCTAACCTCCTCCAGAGTCCATCAAAATCTGCCCGTCTGAAGTCCAACTTTGAAGTCTGAGTCCTCTCATGCTTTCCTTCCCTTATTATCCAGAATTCAAGGATAACATGATGGCTGCCTCCCAATGCCCCAGAAACTCTGATATCCTCAACCATTTCCTCTCTGTTGGTAAGAATTAGATCAAGGATAGCCAATCCTCTTGTTTCCTCCACCACCTTTTGGTACATGAAATTGTCAGCGAGAGAGGATAAGAACTTATTAGACTTGTGACATTTTCCTGAGCGAGATTCCCAACAAATGTCTGGGTAGTTAAAGTCTCCCATAATCACTATGTCATGCTTTCGTGAAAGTTTAGCCATCTGGTCTAGGAAGAGGTCATCCATATCTTCTGTTTGTCCAGGGGGCCTGTAATAGACTCCTACAATGGTATCCTTTCTGTTGCTCTCTCCTTGAATTCTTACCCATACCGATTCTACTGAGCTTCCACTCTCTGAAACTTGAAACTCTGAGGAGACAATTTCTTTTTTAACATACAGCGCAACACCCCCTCCTCTTTTGTTAAGTCTGTTTCGCAGAAACAAGTTGTAGCCTTCAATGTTTGTGTTCCATTCATGTGTGTTATCCCACCAGGTTTCCGTAATACCTATGACATCATATTTATCTACCTGGGTCAGGATCTCCAGCTCCCCTTTTTTATTTCTCAAGCTTTGGGCATTGGTGTAGAGGCATTTTAGTTTGTAATTGATATCTATTGCGAGCTTGCCTCCTCTGTTTTCCTTACAAAATGTATGCGTTTGTTCATTGGTACTATTTCTGGGAGTAAGAATATCGCCTGGTTTGATTGACTGAGTATTTTTGCTTGACTTTTTGTTACCCTTCCCCTTTTGTTTTAGTTTAAAGCTCTCCTAATAACCGAAGCAAGGAGCTTCCCGAATACATTCTTTCCTGTCCCTGTAAGGTGCAACCCATCTCTTGCAAGGAGTCCGTCATATAGGTAGTTTTCTCCATGGTTCAGAAATCCAAATCCTTGCTGCCGGCACCACCGACGTAGCCACTTGTTCACCTCAAGAATCCTATCCCTTCTACTTTTATCGTGACCACCCACCGGAAGGATAGATGAAAAGACTACTTGTGCTCCCAGTTCCTTTACTTTTCTGTCAAGGTCTTCAAGTCTCTGTAGTTGTTTTCAAAGTGCTTTTTTGCCGTATCATTTGTGCCTACATGTATGAGTAATAATGGGTAGTAGTCTGTAGGACTGAATAGCCTCGATATGCTATCAGTTACATCTTTGATTCGGGCCCCTGGGAGACAGCACACCTCTCATGAGTTTCTGTCAGGTCTGTAGATAGTTGCCTCTGTTCCTCTTAAAAGTGAATCTCCCATGACCACTACTCTCCTCTTTTTCTTTGCAGTACCATTTCTTCCTCTCCATTCCAGAGGTTTCTCAGTGCCTATTGGAGTAATATTTGTGGACCTTGTCGTCGACTCTTCAGATGTGTTGTTCTCCTGACTGAGTATCTGGAACTGGTTGTTTAATTGCAAGGGTGCTGAATGTCTCCTGTTCTTCCTGCTCCTTTGGGTCACATGCTTCCATAACTCAGTTTCTGCAACTACAGAAGGATGTTCTTCTATCCCTTCATTTTGAAGTGTTTCCTCCATGCTGTCGAGGAAGTTCTCTTCTTCTCTAATCTGCTTCAGTGTCTTGACTCTCTCTTCTAAACTTTTAACCCTTTCCTCCAGGAGAGCCACAAGCTTGCATTTGTGGCAGGTAAAATGTGGCATCTGTTGTGGTAGGGTCATAAACATGCCACATACATTGCATGTGACAATACAGGTGTTCTCGCTTTCCATATTGCTTTTAGGGTAAGGATTTTAAAGATGTGATGCTAAGGTATGAATGAATTTTTTTTTTATCCCACTGGACCTCTTTCTTTTTTTAATTTCTATTTAAGGGCCATTTCTATTTAAGGCCTGCTGAGTAGAGTAACTCCTCCTCCCTGAGGGTGTGGCTAATTCCTATTGGTCCGCTGCTCTGATTGGTCTGAGAAAGCTTCTACCTCACGCCGTGTGCTCTAAGAAAAGGTTCCTGCTTCTATCTCTCGCCGTGTGCTCTAGAAAAGGTTCCTGCTTCTATCTCTCGCCGTGTGCTCTAGAAAAGGTTCCTGCTTCTATCTCTCGCCGTGTGCTCTAGAAAAGGTTCCTGCTTCTCTCTCTCGCCGTGTGCTCTAAGAAAAGGTTCCTGCTTCTATCTCTCGCCGTGTGCTCTAAGAAAAGTTCCTGCTCCTATCTCACGCCGTGTGCTCTAGAAAAGGTTCCTGCTTCTATCTCTCGCCGTGTGCTCTAAGAAAAGGTTCCTGCTTCTATCTCTCGCTGTGTGCTCTAAGAAAAGTTCCTGCTCCTATCTCACTCCGTGTGCTCTAGAAAAGGTTCCTGCTTCTATCTCCCGCCGTGTGCTCCGAGAAAAGCTCCTGCTTTCACTTCACCCAAGCTGGAACTGACTTGAGATGCCCATGGGCAATTGGTGGGCCACTGTGTGCAACAGAATGCTGGGCTGTGGCCTGATCCAGCAGGGCTTCTCTTATCTTCTTGTCCACCTTCCCTTTCTCCTCCTTGGTTGCTTCTGTCCAAGAAGGCTTCATTCCATTCTTCATTCACTATGCTCAATGGAGTCGGTTTTCATATTGGTTTCCTTATACTATCCCTACCTTAATGGTGCCTTTCTTGTGATTAACTTTACCTAGTCTGACCTGGGCTGTCTCTTGCCTTCTGTCCCAGTACCCACCATGGGAGAGGAAGCTGTTGGCTTCCCAATGTTTGATTCCACCACCCAGGAGTTCTTGGCAAGGGCCAGGTGGATGGGAAGTTTTAAAGTTTTAAGTCGCAAGGATCTCAGGTTCCTCTTGCAAGATTTAGGTTATCAACACAATGATGCTTCTTCTCAGAGCTTCCTTTAGTGCAGTGATGTGGAGAAAATCAATGCAAGAGAACAGAAGGAGCAGAAACTTGCAGTGGCATTCTAGATGTTGGTGAACTACCATCATCTCTTTCCTGGCAATAATACTCAAGTGCTTCCAGTTTTTTAAAAACTTCCAGGTCCCATCATACCGCTGTTTAAAAAGGGCTGACATCCACTGCTTCTGTTCTGTTCATGAACCAGTTTGGAATTTGAAAACAAATTATCCGTCAGCTATCTGGCATGTAGTGCTGGGTACTCCAACCTGCTCCCAGCATGATCTCTGTGTTAATGGGGTGATTTACTAGTATGCCTTAAGAACATAAGAACATAAGAGAAGCCCTGCTGGATCAGGCCACAGCCCATCTAGTCCAGCATCCTGTCGCACACAGTGGCCCACCAAATGCTCATGGGCATCTCAAGCAGAGACAAGGACAAACCTTCTTCTCTCTCTCCTATTCCCTCTTTCATTTCCCCCCTTCCATTCTCAGATTATCTGCTCATCTACAAGTGTCTACACTTGACATACTCTCTAGACAGTTTTCAGGAAGTAAAACAAATAATGTCCATGGTAGCTAGTTAGAACTTGGTGGTGCCATTGCATAGAGTCCTAAGTATGAGACTGCAAAACCGTGGTCTTCCAGAGGTTGCTAAATGTCAGCTCTCATATTCATCTGCCAGTCTGGCCAGTGGAGGAAAATGTTCAGCAACATCTGAGGCCTATTTGCACTTGGCTTTATTCTTGAATAGGGGCCTGCTGTCCACATCTAAGTTCAGGCTACAGCAGGCCCCAAGTGAGGCCTGCCAGAGTCTGCATTAGCGTGCAGACCACAGACCCCTATTGTGAGATATACTCCAGAAAAGAGCCAAGTGCAAACAGGCCCCTGGAAAGCTCCAGTTTCTGCAGGCTGAAGGGCGATGTGGCCTAGCGATCTTGGGTAGTATCCGGATTAGTGGATTAAATCTGCAGTTACAACAAAATATGCTGCTTGCCTGCTCTGAAGCCATGATGCGCCATCCGGATTCAACCAGCCACCCTGCAGCTTTCTCAGAGAAAGCTGTGATACTTCTGTGGCGTGTGTGGCAAGGGGCGCGTCACGTGGGATGGGGCACCCAATGGGAGCTGAGCTGTAGGCTCAGCTCTCGTTCACTGTTCTTGTCCTCCTGTCCAGACTGGCAGGAAACATTCGAATTTACCTAAAACTGGAGCAAGGGTTCATTGTCCCACAGTAGGTAAATTTGAAGTAGTGGCGGCATAATGCATTGCCACTATGAAAGTATTGAGCGTCAGGTGTGATGTCCATGACCCAACAGCATGTCAGAATGTGCAGTGTCTTTAAGTCTGGACAGACCCTTGGGGACCTCCCTCCCTCCTAATTGTAGTGGAAGCTATGCTACTGAGCCAAGTTCAAGGTATTAACTTTAACTTATACAGTCTTAAACAACGTGGCCCCCAAATATCTAAAGGGACAACTCCTGCTATATAGACCTGCCTGTACCCTAAGATCTGCCCAAGAGGCCCTCTTGGTGGCCCCATCCCCTTCAGGAGTTCAGGAAACTGGAATGCATGGGAGGCCATTCTTTCTCCCTGGCTATGGAATGGTCTCCCTCCAAGGGGGGTCAGGCTCCCTCATTGTACATATTCAGATGTTTGGTAAAGACTCACGTCTTTCCCCTGGCCTTTGCCTGAGAGAACAGCATGTTCCCCCACCCCAGTGCAGGCACTGTCATTATTTTAGTCATTTTTATCTGTTTTTATACTGATTTTATGGCGATCTGCTTTGAGACCTTTGGGTATAGCGCAGGACTGAAAATCATGCTCTTTTGTCAGGATGAAGTTGGAGGTTACGCCAGAGGTCTCAGAAAACAATATAAATGGAAAGACAGCGCTGAGTCACTAATCTGAGGAGCACAAGAACAACCGCTGGGTACAAGATCAGTAGAAGCAAGGGCTCTGGCGTGCTGGGCAGGACCCCAGGCGAAGAATGTGCGAAGAGGCCCCATAGCAGCTGAGTGCAAGATGCTGGCAGGAAAAACGTACACAGAGCTGTGTCCAGGAAATAACTGCAGTGAGTATGGGCTGGAGACCCCTAAATTTAAATGGGAAACTCCAGAAGAAAAAAGTGACTGAGAACAGCAGCACGAAGATCCTGTGGGACTTCCATATCCACACTGACAAATGAATACCGGTCAGTCAGCCAGACATCATGGTAGTAGGCAAAGGTTGTGTTCAGTCATAACAAAAGGGATGCCTCAGAGGTGCCTCAGAGAGGCAGTGTGTGGCCCTCGTGTTCTCAACTGTTCTCTTTTTTCAGCACAGAATTTTATGAAAGGGGAGAGAGTCAGGCTGGTGGGTGAACAATCCTGCCTCAAAGCCTTCCTTAAGCTGCCTCAGGCACCTCAGGGAGGCCTCTTTTTTTTTCTGTTTGATCCAGCCAGAAACAAGAAAAAAGCACCGGTAATAGATGTGGCAGTCCCAAGCGATGGTAACATCAGGAAGAAAGAGTTTCATAAACTGGAGAAGATATGGAAGTGATCATAGGCACCACAGATATCCAGTTATTTATTATTTATATTTTTATCCCACCCTATACCTGAAGGTCTCAGGGCGGGTATCAAACTTTAAAATCCACCATATCGAACAAACCATATATACTAAGACAATAAAAGCCACAACAACACTTTAAAACCAGCATATTAAAAACAAAACAATATCAATCAAACAGTAGTATTTGTAGTAGGGGAAACATAAGCAACATTTAGCCAAAGGCCTGAGCAAAGAGGTGCATCTTCACAGCCTTCCTGAACATAAACAGAGAAGGAACCTGATGTACCTCAAGGGGGAGACTATTCCATGGCCATTACTGAGAAGGCCCTCTCCCGGGTGCCCACCCACATCACTGCTGAATGTTTGAATGTTTTGAATATTCATGCACATCCATAGTTCAGAAATAACAAAAGGGGCACCTCAGAGGTGCCTCAAGGGAGACAGTGTCTAGCCCTCACATTGCACCTCAGAGAGACAGTTTGTGGCCCTGTGTTCCAAGTCTTCTCTAATCCACCTTTTCTAGCTTAGTGTTCATGAGGCTTAGTGTTCCAGCTTGGGTGAAGTGAAAGCAGGAGTTTTTCTCGGAGCACACGGTGTGAGATAGGAGCAGGAACCTTTTCTTAGAGCACACGGCGAGAGATAGAAGCAGGAACCTTTTCTTAGAGCACACGGCGAGAGATAGAAGCAGGAACCTTTTCTAGAGCACACGGCGAGAGATAGAAGCAGGAACCTTTTCTAGAGCACACGGCGAGAGATAGAAGCAGGAACCTTTTCTAGAGCACACGGTGAGAGATAGAAGCAGGAATCTTTTCTTAGAGCGCACGGCGTGAGGTAGAAGCTTTCTCAGACCAATCAGAGCAGCGGACCAATAGGAATTAGCCACACCCTCAGGGAGGAGGAGTTACTCTGCTCAGCAGGCCTTAAATAGAAGCTCAAGTGGGAGGAGTTAGTTCCAGCTTGGGTGAAGTGAAAGCAGGAGCTTTTCTCGGAGCACACGGTGTGAGATAGGAGCAGGAACTTTTCTTAGAGCACACGGTGAGAGATAGAAGCAGGAACCTTTTCTTAGAGCACACGGCGAGAGAGAGAAGCAGGAACCTTTTCTAGAGCACACGGTGAGAGATAGAAGCAGGAACCTTTTCTAGAACACACGGCGAGAGATAGAAGCAGGAACCTTTTCTTAGAGCACACGGCGTGAGGTAGAAGCTTTCTCAGACCAATCAGAGCAGCGGACCAATAGGAATTAGCCACACCCTCAGGGAGGAGGAGTTACTCTGCTCAGCAGGCCTTAAATAGAAGCTCAAGTGGGAGGAGTTAGTCAGTTCCAGCTTGGGTGAAGTGAAAGCAGGAGTTTTTCTCGGAGCACACGGTGTGAGATAGGAGCAGGAACCTTTTCTTAGAGCACACGGCGAGAGATAGAAGCAGGAACCTTTTCTTAGAGCACACGGCGAGAGATAGAAGCAGGAACCTTTTCTAGAGCACACGGCGAGAGATAGAAGCAGGAACCTTTTCTAGAGCACACGGCGAGAGATAGAAGCAGGAACCTTTTCTAGAGCACACGGCGAGAGATAGAAGCAGGAACCTTTTCTTAGAGCACACGGCGTGAGGTAGAAGCTTTCTCAGACCAATCAGAGCAGTGGACCAATAGGAATTAGCCACACCCTCAGGGAGGAGGAGTTACTCTGCTCAGCAGGCCTTAAATAGAAACGGCCCTTAAATAGAAATTAAAAAAAGAAAGAGGTCCAGTGGGATAAAAAAAAAATCATTCATACCTTAGCATCACATCTTTAAAATCCTTACCCTAAAAGCAATATGGAAGGCGAGAACACCTGTATTGTCACATGCAATGTATGCGGCATGTTTATGACCCTACCACAACAGATGCCACATTTTACCTGCCACAAATGCAAGCTTGTGGCTCTCCTGGAGGAAAGGGTTAAAAGTCTAGAAGAGACGGTCAAGACACTGAAGCAGATTAGAGAAGAAGAGAACTTCCTCGACAGCATGGAGGAAACACTTCAAAATGAAGGGATAGAAGAACATCCTTCTGTAGTTGCAGAAACTGAGTTATGGAAGCATGTGACCCAAAGGAGCAGGAAGAACAGGAGACATTCGGCACCCTTGCAATTAAACAACCAGTTCCAGATACTCAGTCAGGAGAACAACACATCTGAAGAGTCGACAACAAGGTCCACAAATATTACTCCAATAGGCACTGAGAAACCTCTGGAATGGAGAGGAAGAATGGTACTGCAAAGAAAAAGAGGAGAGTAGTGGTCATGGGAGATTCACTTTTAAGAGGAACAGAGGCAACTATCTGCAGACCTGACAGAAACTCACGAGAGGTGTGCTGTCTCCCAGGGGCCCGAATCAAAGATGTAACTGATAGCATATCGAGGCTATTCAGTCCTACAGACTACTACCCATTATTACTCATACATGTAGGCACAAATGATACGGCAAAAAAGCACTTTGAAAACATCTACAGAGACTTTGAAGACCTTGGCAGAAAAGTAAAGGAACTGGGAGCACAAGTAGTCTTTTCATCTATCCTTCCGGTGGATGGTCACGATAAAAGTAGAAGGGATAGGATTCTTGAGGTGAACCATGGAGAAAACTACCTATATGACGGACTCCTTGCAAGAGATGGGTTGCACCTTACAGGGACAGGAAAGAATGTATTCGGGAAGCTCCTTGCTTCGGTTATTAGGAGAGCTTTAAACTAAAACAAAAGGGGAAGGGTAACAAAAAGTCAAGCAAAAATACTCAGTCAATCAAACCAGGCGATATTCTTACTCCCAGAAATAGTACCAATGAACAAACGCATACATTTTGTAAGGAAAACAGAGGAGGCAAGCTCGCAATAGATATCAATTACAAACTAAAATGCCTCTACACCAATGCCCAAAGCTTGAGAAATAAAAAAGGGGAGCTGGAGATCCTGACCCAGGTAGATAAATATGATGTCATAGGTATTACGGAAACCTGGTGGGATAACACACATGAATGGAACACAAACATTGAAGGCTACAACTTGTTTCTGCGAAACAGACTTAACAAAAGAGGAGGGGGTGTTGCGCTGTATGTTAAAAAAGAAATTGTCTCCTCAGAGTTTCAAGTTTCAGAGGGTGGAAGCTCAGTAGAATCGGTATGGGTAAGAATTCAAGGAGAGAGCAACAGAAAGGATACCATTGTAGGAGTCTATTACAGGCCCCCTGGACAAACAGAAGATATGGATGACCTCTTCCTAGACCAGATGGCTAAACTTTCACGAAAGCATGACATAGTGATTATGGGAGACTATCTCACTCAGGAAAAAGTCACAAGTCTAATAAGTTCTTATCCTCTCTCGCTGACAATTTCATGTACCAAAAGGTGGTGGAGGAAACAAGAGGATTGGCTATCCTTGATCTAATTCTTACCAACAGAGAGGAAATGGTTGAGGATATCAGAGTTTCTGGGGCATTGGGAGGCAGCGATCATGTTATCCTTGAATTCTGGATAATAAGGGAAGGAAAGCATGAGAGGACTCAGACTTCAAAGTTGGACTTCAGACGGGCAGATTTTTATGGACTCCGGAGGAGGTTAGGAGGGATCAAATGGTTAAATGTACTAAAGGATAGAAATGTCCAAGAAGGATGGGATATTTTGAGAAATGCAATATTAGAAGCGCAACCATTAACAATTCCTCAAAGAAGGAAGAATGGAAAACATCTAAAGAGACCAGGGTGGATAAACCTAGAACTTAAAAACTTGATAAAAAAGAAAAAAAGAAATGTTTAAGAAATGGAAGGAGGGATACATATCTAAGGAGAAATATAATGAAATCAGTACAATCTGCAGGGCAAGTATCAGAAAAGCTAAAGCTAAAAATGAACTGAGGCTTGCAAGAGAGACTAAAAACAATAAAAAAGGGTTTTGGGGATATGTCAACAGCAAAAGAAAAGTCAAAGAGGTTTTGGGAAGTCTGCAGGGAGAGAATGGAGAAGTGATCGAAAGTGATCTTGAGAAGGCAGAGATTCTGAACTCCTATTTTTCATCTTTTTTTCCAAGAGGGATAATGTGCATGCAACTGTCCTTCACTGTACTGATGAAGGACTAGGAGAATCAAGACACAAAATCAACACTGAGAGAGTAAGGGAACGCTTAGCTAACTTAAACGAATTTAAGTCCCCAGGTCCAGATGGATTACATCCTAGGGTACTGAAGGAATTAGCAGAGGTAATTGCTGAACCACTTGCTGTAGTCTTTGAGAAGTCATGGAGAACAGGAGAAGTCCCAGACGATTGGAGAAGGGCAAACGTTGTTCCTATCTTCAAAAAAGGGAAGAAGGTAGACCCAGGGAACTACAGGCCTTTTAGCCTGATTTCAATACCAGGAAAGATTCTCGAACAAATTATTAAACAACACATATGTCAGCATTTGGATAGGAATTCAATAATTAACAGTAGTCAACATGGGTTTGTATCAAACAAGTCGTGTCAGACCAACTTTTTTTTTTTTAACTTTTACAATAAAAATTTTACATAGTTATGCACTTATACATTCTTCCCTTTCCCCCCCCCTCCCCACCCCCTCCCACCCCTAAATAATGAATATTCAATAACATTTATGAGCTAAGGGTTACATTTGGAATACAATTCTTAACTGTAATTTAACTAATTCACTTCTGACACTCGCTTCCAGGTAATTCTTAACCTCCCTCCATTTGTTTTTACACCTTCTTATTTTTACTAAATCATTTTCAAAATTTTCCCGACATTCTCGAACCTCTACTGCAATCGAGGCTATTATATATTCATACAGTTTCTGTATTTCCCATTTAGTTGCATCCTTCCATCCATTTACTACTACCAATTGAGCCGACCTAAGTATGGAACAAACTACTTCCCTAGTCTCTTTTGGTCTTATATTCTCCAGATCCAATTGAAATATTACTATCCTTTCATTTAAATTAATATTAAGTGCATATATATTATTGATCATGTTTTCTACTTCCTTCCAAAACACCTGAACTCTCTGACAATGCCAAATCATATGTAAAAATATTCCTCTTTCTTGACATCCATGCCAGCATTCTTCGGTTACATTTGGAAAGAAGTGCGACAATTGTATTGGTGTTCTGTACCATTTATGTATTATTTTCATTCTTGTTTCCCATATTCGTCCATATTTTACTTTTTCCATTCTCTGTATTTCCTTTTTGACTTCTTCTCTGTTTATTCTTATATCATCGCTCCATATTCCTCTTATTTCTTCATATATTTCCTCTCCCACTGTCATTAACCCCTTATATATAATTCCTGCAATACCTTTTTCACTCTTCCTCACTTTTCTTATTATTTTATCAAATACTTCATCTTCCTTATTAACTATCTCTCTAATTCTTACTTGATCTATATAAGTCTTTATTCCCCTCGCTTGCAGCCAGCTTCCTCCCAATAATTGTTCTAATTCCCTTAAATTTTTGGGATTACGTCCCGCATCATATAAATCTTCAATTACTTTTATTCCTCTCCTATATAATCTATTTAATGCCCATTGTAAACCATCCTCAGCTCCCACATTTATTTTCCAGATTGTAGCTAATTTCCCTTCCTCCTGTGCAATTTTTCTTTTCCTTTTACTCCATATTTTCATTGTGCCCAAAAGAATTTTACTCCAATTCCTTTGTTCTCTTGGTAACCAATTTCTATATATTAATTCCTTTCCTTCTATATTGTTTATTTTTTTTTCTAATTTGGCCCATTTAGACTCTCCATATTGTAATTCTAATAATCTTTGTATCTGAAAAGCATCATGGTAGCCCTCTATACTAGGTATTCCCCATCCACCTTCCTGCTTTATTGCCGTCAACCACTTATATCTCAATCTCGGTCTTTTCTCATCTGCTACCCATACTTTAATTCTTCTATCCCAATTTTTTAACATCTTCTCTGATACTGCTATAGGGAGTGTCTGAAACAAATAAAATAACTTGGGCATTATAAATATCTTTAACACTCTTATTTTATCTAACCTGCTCAAAAATTTTACCTTCCATTTTTTCAATAATTTTTCAATCTGTTTCCAAATTCTTTTATAATTTCCTTCCATTATTTTACAGGGGTCCCTATATATCCATACCCCTAAATACTTTATTTTTTTAACTCCTAGCTTCAATCCGGTCCTTTTCCTTATTTCCAATTGCTCTCTCGGTGGTGTATTCCAAAATAATATTTCTGATTTCTGTATATTCACAAACAGCCCCGACTGCCTCCTGAAGTTCTCCAATGTCGGTATTATCACTTCTATCATTCTCTGAGGTTCTTCAGTTATAATCATTGCATCATCTGCAAACAAATTCAACTTTACTTCTTCCCTTCCTATCCTAAATCCTTTCCATTGCGCATTATCTCTAATATTGTTTGCCAATACTTCTATTGCCAAACCAAATAACCCAGGAGAGAGTGGACATCCCTGCTTAGTTCCATTTTTTATACTTAATCTTTCTGTTTTTTCTCCATTCACCCTTACATATGCTATACATTCCTTATATACTTCCTGCAACATATCACAAAATCTTGGACCCATATTTAATTCTCTACATAACCTAAATAAATATTTATGAGAAACTTTGTCAAAGGCTTTATATACATCGAGTTTCAAAATACAAGCCTTCCTCCTCTCCCTTCTAGCAGTCTCAACCACATTTATCACCGTTTTTATTGGATCTCCAATTTTCCTCCCCTTCACAAATCCGTATTGATCCTCTCCAATGATTTTAGGTAAGATTTCCCTTAACCTATTTGCTAATATTTTAGCAAATATTTTATAATCTTGGTTACACAAACTTATAGGACGATATGATCCTGGTAGTTCCAAATCTCTCTGTGGTTTTGGAATTACAACGATCTCCGCTTCTTTCCATGTTTTAGGTATATCTTTTTCTATATATAACCTATTAAATAATTTTTCCAAATGTGGCAATAAAATTGCCTTATATATCTTATAATATTCCCCTGTGAAGCCATCTGGCCCCGGGGACCTCGCGTTTTTAAGATCATTAATAACCCCTTCAATTTCCTCCCTAGTAATTCTTGCATTTAATAAATTTTTATCCTCCTCACTCAATTTATTTTTTATATTCAAAGCTAACTCCTCTACTCCACTATCACTATATAATTCTTCATAAAATTCTTTCATTATTTTCTTTTTCTTTTCCTTTTCTTTACATAAAAGATTATTTTTATCTCTCAATGCTTCTATCCATCTTTTTTCCTTCTTCCTTTTCAAATATCTTGTTAGCCTTTTCATTGAATTTATATTCCAACCTTGTCTCTCACTTTTAATATATATATATTTATTCCACATTCTCTGTTCTTCCCACGCTTCTAATTCTTTTTTCTTTTGGTTATATTCTCTTAATTGTCTTACCCCTTTTGTTCTATTATATTCTCCTTGTTTCCTTTGCAAATCTTGCAACAATATTTCTCTCTGTCTATTCCATTCCCTTTTTTGGGAAATTTCTAAACTAATAAGTTTCCCTCTGATATATGCTTTTTTTGCCTCCCACACATATGAATTATAATTTTGCCCATTATCATTAAATCTAAAATATTCCTGTATTTCTCTTCCAAGTTGTATTCTTTCTTGTTCTCCCTTACATACCATTGGATTGAACCTCCATTGTTTTTGCTTAGTTCCATTACTAAGTCTTATCTTTACCTTCAAGGGAGCATGGTCAGAGATCCATATAGGCAGTGTTTGTGCTTCTATCACTTTTAATGTATTTGTAACCTTTTCCAATATATAATCAATTCTACTAAAAGACCTATAACGGGGGCTAAAGCAAGTAATTCTTTTACTTGGATCTTCTTCTCCATGTAAATCCCTGTACCCCGTTTTTCCCAAATTGTATTTTCTCCTATCATTCTGTCCTCTATGCACCAACTCAATATTAAAATCTCCTGCTACAATAATTTGTCCCTGTGCAAATCCCTCCAATTGTCTTAAAAAGCCTTTTAGAAAGTTTCTTTGATTTGTATTTGGTCCATAATAACTAGCTAGAGTAACTCTTTCATCGTTTAATATTCCTTTGATCATAATCCATCTACCTTGCCTATCCCTCCTTTGTTCACAACATTTAAATTGTATAGAATCTCTAAGCATTATTGCGACTCCTCTGGAGTTATTTGCACCCTTCGATTCGTATATCTTATTCCAACAACCAGGAATGGAGGTTTTCCCCTCTTTCTTTGTATGTGTCTCCTGTAAAAACAATATTCCCACCTTATGTTGTCTAGTCAATTGCCCCACCCGGTACCTTTTCCCTGGATTTGAGAGTCCATTAACATTTAAAGACAAAAGATTAATATCAGTCATTATCAGTATTTCCCAACCATCCCTTTCCCCATGTCCTCCTTAGCCATATTCTCTTATTATTTTTCCCCATCCCCCCTTCCCCCCCCCTCTTCCCCTCCCTCAGCCCTGGCCCTTCCCAAATCTTCCAAGGAGGCTGGACTCCGAAGATGGTCTCAACAAGTCCTAGCCAGGGCATAATTGTGGAATGTGCGCTGCCCTCCTCCCTTCCATGAAAGCGAAAGTTAATTCTCTTTTGTTCAACTCCATTTTGACTTCTTGTGAAAAATCACCCGATCTCAATTCTTCTCTTTTTTCAGTTTTTGTTTTTTTTGTTTTTGAACTCTAACACGTTTTGCCAAGTCAGTTAATTGATCCACACTGAGGTCTTCCAAACTGTCTCTGCCAGACGAAACGGAGCTAAGTTGACTTGCTTGGCTGTCTGGGCGGGGGGGATCTCCCCCTCCTTCCGCTCCCTCCACTTCTTCTGCTCCATCGCCACTTTGTTGCGTGGCATTTTTAACTTCTTGTTCCGAATATCCCAAATCCAATAACATCTTCTGTCCTTCAAATTTATTTCTAGCCGTATAACATTTCCCATCCTTAAATATCACCAATTTTACTGGAAAAGACCACGTATATCTCTGTCCCTTTGCTTGGAGAAACTTCACAATCTCCTTCATCTCTCCTCTTTCTCTTAAGGTAGCCGGAGAAAGATCATACAGAGGCCAAACAGGTACCCCTTCAAATTTCAAATCTTTCACTTTCCTGAGTGCACGATAAACTTCCTCCCTTCGTGATTCTCGTGCAAAACATAATAATATGTCCCGTTTTTCATTTTTACCTCTTGTAACCCAATGAGCTCTTTCCATTTCCCCTTGGTCTATCTGAATTCCAAGCGCTGTCAGCCAATTTGCCAATTTGGCTCTCATATCCTCCTTAAGAGTAGAGGGGAAATTTCTCAAACGTAAATTCCTTCTTCTTTGTCTGTCCTCCAAGTTATTCAAACGGGCCGCACAGTCTTTAATCACTTTCTTAACACTTTTAAGCTCGTCTTTTGTTCTCTGCAATTCCTCTGCCTGGTGAGTAATAGCCTTCGCATTTTTTTTCCCCTCTTTAACGGTAGTTGATAGCTCCTGTTTAATCTCTTGTAAATCTTTTTGTACTTCTATCATATTTTTTTGAACATCCTGCTTAATCTCTTGTAATTCTTTTTGCACATCTTTCATATTTTGAGACATTGGTTCAAGAATCGTTAAGATTCTCTGCATTTTAGCCTCAACACTCTGTTCAGACGCCATATTTCCGTCTATCTTATTGCTTTCGGCTTTAGCCACCAGCCTAACTTTTTCCTGTGGAGCTTTAGCAAGAAATAAAAGTTGTGTTACCGTTTTTTTGGGTGGATTCATCCGTAACGATCAATTGTCCTTCTATTCCACTGTCCAATAGTCCACTTTCAAACTTTTTAGAAGTCCATTAAACACTTTTTAATGCTTTCTTTTCAGGGAGCAATCCCAGGGCACGTTAGCTAATCATCCCGCATGCGCACATCCCCATGTCAGACCAACTTGATTTCATTTTATGACAAAATCACTGAATGGGTTGATCAAGGAAATGCAGTAGACATAGTATTTCTTGATTTCAGCAAAGCATTTGACAAAGTATCTCATGCGATCCTCATTGAAAAATTGATCAAATATGGGTTTGACAAGGCAACTATAAGGTGGATTCAAAACTGGCTTAGTAATCGTACTCAAAGAGTGGCTTTAAATGGCTGCACATCCAAATGGAGGGAAGTGTCAAGTGGAGTACCACAAGGTTCTGTCCTGGGCCCAGTTATGTTTAATGTTTTTATAAACGATCTGGACGAGGGAGTTGAAGGGAAACTGATCAAATTTGCTGATGACACAAAGCTAGGGGGGATTGCAAACACCAGAGAAGAGAGAGAGAGGATTCAAAAAGATTTAGAGAAACTCGAACAATGGGCTGCAACTAATAAAATGGTATTTAACAAAGAAAAATGCAAGGTTCTGCACCTGGGCAAGAAAAATGAAAAAAGCACATATACAATGGGAGGAATTCGGCTGAGCAGCAGCACATGTGAAAAAGACTTGGGTGTCCTGGTAGATCATCAACTGAACATGAGTCAACAGCGCGAGGCAGCTGCAAAAAAGGCAAACGCAATCCTGGGGTGTATTAGGAGAAGCATAGAGTCCAGATCACGTGAAGTTATTATCCCCCTCTACTCTACCTTGGTCAGACCTCATCTGGAGTACTGTGTCCAGTTCTGGTCACCCCAGTTTAAAAAAGACGCTGACAAGCTGGAGCAGGTTCAAAGGAGAGCTACCAAGATGGTGAACGGTCTGCAAACCATGTCCTATGAGGAACGGCTTAAGGAACTAGGAATGTTTAGTCTACCAAAAAGAAGACTGAGAGGAGACATGATAGCTGTCTACAAATACCTCAAGGGTTGTCACAGGGCAGAGGGATCAGCCCTGTTCTCACTCTCTCAAGGAAGGACTAGAAACAATGGGGTGAAACTGCAGGGGAAAAGATTTAGTTTAGATGTTAGGAAAAAATTTCTAACAGTAAGAGTGATCAACCAGTGGAACAGGCTGCCACGGGAGGTGGTTGGTTCCCCTTCGATGGAGGTCTTCAAGCAGAGACTGGACGGCCATCTGTCTGAGATGGTTTAGGAGATCCTGCCTTGAGCAGGGGGTTGGACTCGATGACCCAGGAGGTCCCCTCCAACTCTACCATTCTATGATTCTATGATTCTAGGGTGGGGGAGTGACAGACACGGGCGTGTGAATAGTCCACCTCAAAGCTGTCCCTAAGCTGTCATAGAGGTTCCTCAAAGATGCCTTTTTTTTTCAGTGTCTGACCACAGCCTTAGAAAAATGTTGCCAGAGAAACTGACATTCCGTGATTCTCCCCTTGACTCTTCACAACAGCTCCCTGAATGATGGGCCCAGCTCTGTCGAGCAGTAGTCATGTGGGGCTTTCATGCAGTTGTTGGAAGCCACCTGGAAGGCAGGATATTTTTGCTGTCAAGCGCTCAGATTTGTCTTAATTGACTCCATCAACTGCATGTTTTAAGCAATGCTACGATTCTGCTACAGCTTCATTTTGGAAGACAAATGAGGTGGTCCATGGTAGGGAAGCAGGCCTTTTGCACATGGCATATTAAACCGAGGAAACATTATGGTGCAAATTTTTCACATGGCTCTAGTAAATAAACTGTTGGAACCCAATGCAAAGAGAATCTGTTGCCCAACATCTGCTTCTTCTCTCTCTCTCTCTTTAAAAAAAAGCACATGGCATGTGGACACTAGTTTATTTCAGTCCAAGGCGGCATGCTGTTTTAAATGGACAAATGCTCTCGTTTTCTTTCTCTTTTTTCCCCAAAGTGTTAAAAACACTCATTATTGCTTAGGTACATCTTTTAAAATTGAAAACTAAAAAATAGATAAAACCTGTGCAGTAGGGATGTGCACAAATGGTGGGGTTTTTTTTGTTTTTGCATTTGAGTTGAATTGAATCTCAAAACATTCAATTCAGTTTGAATTTTTAGAATCCAAATGCAATAAAATCTAATTCGAATTGAATACATTCAAAACTATTCGTCTGAACGTTAGATTTGAATATGAAGATATGAATGTCGACAACATTTGTATGTGTTATACGTATCTGTACGCATTTCATGCGCATCCTGTTTTATCCTGTATGCATCCCCTTTTCATCCCGCATTATAAGCGGAAATGCACACAGATATATATGAGATTTACGTATCTGTATTTTTGAATGTTTTGAATCATTCAAACGAATGTTTTGGAACATTCAAAATTTGTTTGAATGTTTAAATTCGAATATGAGGACATTCTATTTGAATTCCAATGTCCACATTCAATCAGCTTAGATCAAATTTTAAATGGTTAGAACATTTGTGCACACCCCTACCCCAGAGTGGCTTTGGCTCAATGGTAGAGCAAACCACCTGGAAAGCAGAGAGTCACCAGTTTGATTCCCAGCCTGTCCCTGGAAGTAGGCAATGGCAAACCACTTCTGTATCTCATGGACTTTGGGGTGTCTGTAGCTCAGAGGCAGAGCAAACTGCCTGGGAAGCAGAGGGTTGCAGATTTCATCCCCAGCCTCTCCCCAGAAGAAGGCAACGGCAAACCACTTCTGCATTTCTGTCAAGAAAGCTGTATAGGGCAACAACAACAAACCTGTATGCCCCCTCCCATCCATACCATACCTACCAGCTATTGCAAGGACTGGTTTTTGAAAAGCCTTGGTCTATCACAGGGGTGCATCTAGTGTCTTGTCTTTGCTTTACCACTTGTGGAGATCATTCTTTGTGGCCTTTCCACCCTTCAGACGTTGAAGACAACTCTAGAAGTCCCACCATTGCCTTCTTATATCCCAATTCACTTTGCAAGGCCCATATGGTGGTGGTGGTGGAGAGATGTATGTATGTATGTATGTATGTATGTATGTATGTATGTATGTATGTATGGATGGATGGATGGATGGATGGATGGATGGATGGATGGATGGATGGATGGATGGATGGATGGATGGATGGATGGATGGATGGATGGATGGATGGATGGATGGATGGATGTACTGTATTTTCTGGCGTATAAAACTACTTTTTAACCCAGGGGTCGTCTTATACACCAGGTGTTGTCTTCTTATACGGTGAGTATATCCCAAACTCTAAATTTTAACTGGAAAGTTGGGGGTCGTCTTATATGCCTAGTCGTCTTATACGCCGGAAAATATGGTATGTATGTATGTATGTATGTATGGATGGATGGATGGATGGATGGATGGATGGATGGATGGATGGATGGATGGGTATGTACTGGTATATATGTGTGTATGTGGGTGGGTGGGTTGATATGTACTGGTATGTACCAGTATGTACGTATGTAAACATGGAAGTCAAGGTTTTGAAGTATTTGGAAGACGAGGAGGGGAAGTGAGAATAATTCAACATACAGAACTAATTATAGAAGAACTGATCATTTCATTATAGAAGCAAACATAGATGTTGGAAACAGACTGGCAAACAGCTGGGAAATGTAATCAGCCGAATGCAGCTTTCTTGATTTCTTTTAAGGAAAGAGATTTAATCAATGTGTGTTGCATTTGTTTATCAGTGGAGGGGGGGAAGGATTGAGCTAATGAAGTCGAATATCTTAGAATAGACAAGTGAACAGTAAAGCTTCAGGTGACTAAAAACCAAACTGGAATGTATCACAGAGTGTGCCTACCGTATATCGCTGATTTCTTTAAAAAGTGGACTTTGTGCGGAAGGAGAGAATGCTGTATTTTATGTGCATGTACGGTCCTCCTTCGTTCTAACATGATAATGTGATATGATAAGATGGTGAAGTTTGCTGGGGTTAATTAGAAGCATTGGGAAAGGGAAGCTGGGTGGACTGCCCCCCAAGACCCTTGGGTGGGAAGCAGTATAAAGATATAGGAAATAGACAGGGATATAAACAAACAAACAAATAAAACAAGCCAAGCAAGCAGTGACAGGGAGTGCCCACATATTAAATGCATGATTTATGGAACACCTCGATACAACTGGTGAGATCTTTAGTGAAGATTATTGCTTGCTAACAGCATTTAACTATGATAGAGCTAATTATAGTGTTTTGCACCTGGGAATGTATGAAAAATTGTACCATTGTTGCAATTAGAATGTTTTTTTTTATAAAGGGAAGTGGAATGGTGTTGTGGCTTGGCTTAAAGATACATAAATGCTGAGCGATTAGAAATGATAGAAGCTAAGACCCCAACTCTCTTTGTCTGTCTGTCTGTCTGTCACCTCAAGGGGGACTATTCCATAGCCTGCGTTTCATCATTGAAAAGGGCCTCTCCCAGATGCTCATCCCTTTTCCTACTGAGGGTGATGGGGCAACCATCACAACAAATGCATACATATTGGATACATATCCTTTACGAATGCATACGTATCGACATGCATCCGATATGTATCCCCAGTTTAACAAATGTGCAAACTATTTGTACCAATGTTCCAAAACATTCATATTTGTACAAATGTTAATGTACGAATGTTGTAACATTCAATTCATGTTCAATGTTGAAATTTGTATGAATTCGTACGAATAACAAATGTTACAAATATTCATGCACTTCCCAAGCCCAGACTGAACTAGGCTAGCTGAGAATCAGATTTAAACTGTTGGCTTTTCAACCTTTTCTCCTCCTCCTCCTCCTGTTGAACAACATTTCTTACACCTGGGATTTCTCTCACACATGTATAAACAGCATAGGAACTATATTACCTATATTGCTGAAACTTGTTAACTATCATGATGAATGGTTTGCAAATACTTTGCATCCATAATGGTCCTCTAAGACTTTCGATATAATTTAGAGCCAATAGGTCTCTCTCCCCCGCCCCCCCCCAAACACCTTCTCATTCCATTCAGCATGGATATCTAAACATTCATGCAAAACTGAGTGGGAATTGAATTTTCTGACCATCAGTAGCTACGCTTATTTCTGGATGCTCTCCAGGGTCATTAGTTCCTTGATGGGGCCTGAAACTATTCAGGTTACTTTCCACCCAAACGATCCTGTTTTCATCAGCCATGAAATCTAAAAATGATCTCAAAGGTATTTTTGGCTTTCATTGTGTGCAGTATGATTTAAGCTTATTGGTTCAGTGTACCCCTTTCATTTTTGCAGGAAAATAATCCCAGCCTTTCGAATGCTTATGCTATACATGTTTATAATCCTGCAATATGTTCTGAAGTTGTCTTACCTTATAGCCAGGTTTGGGTTCTGATAAAATTAGTTTCAACTTCATATTTTTCTGGTGTATATGCATGGAGGTGCACAGTTTTTTCTCTCTTTTTAAAAAGGTTACTTTTCTGTTTTGCATGGGCACCTTATACAGTTACTGAGGCATACATGAAAATAACGTCAATATCAGAGAAACAACCGCGTTAGTCTAATTTGAAAAGTCCAGCAAGGTAGTTAGTAGCACTTGGAGACAAACAGGAGAAGGGTTGGTGGCATGAGCTTTCGTAGACACGTCTACTTCTTCAGATTTTTGGGTATTTAATTTAAATTGAATCAAATCCCAAAAATAGCATTTGTGAACACCCATATTACATATTAGGCACTTTTGTAGACATGTAGAATAATGAAATACTACTGTACCTTGCTGGACTTATAGCAGACCAGCAAGTATACTAGGAACCCCTCTTCTACATGAGTCTCTGCCCCTAAGACTCCACCCTCTATGACTGTCCCCTCCTTTGCTAAACTGGTTATCAAGAGTGCCTAATGTGTAATAGGGGTGTTCACGAATGCAATTTTTGAGATTTGATTCAATTTAAGTCAAGTACCCGAAAATTCAATTCGATTTGAATCTTTAAAATTCAAATGTAATCAAATTCAATTCAAATTAAGCAGATTTGAATCTATTTGTTTGAATTTTCTATTTGAATTTGCACCTACGATTGTTGACAATATTGGTATGTACCCATACGCATTGTTATGCATTCCGTATGCATTTGTACACATCCGTACATGTCCGTATGCATCCTGTAGTTATCCCATATGCAACCCGTTTTTGTCCCGTATGGATCTGTACAAATGGATGAGAGAAAGATGTGTATGTGCAAGTATGTATCATGTATGAACTGGTATGCATGCAAATGTCTGGATAATGCAGATGAATAGATCCGAAATTCATAATTCATTCAAATCTTTAAATTTGAGTTTATGGACATTTGATTCAAATTCAAATGTCAAAATTTAGGCAGATTTGATCGAATTTTGAATGTCTTTGAATATTTGTGCACACCCCTAATGTGTAATATTGCCCAAATGTCACACACTATAGGGAAGAGGTTCCTACATTTAAGTTGCCTCAGAAGACAGCTTTCTGGGGCAAGTGTTGTATTTTGAGGATTTCCACTTAAAAATATGAAACAACTTCACAAAAACCGAAACCTGTCCTATACAAAAACATTTAAGAAGCCCTGGTGGGATCACTTTGTGGGTGAGGGAAAGATGGAAGGCAAAAGGAGAAGGGGGTAGAATCAAGGTGATTCAAGGAACCAGCAAAGATGAGCTTGGGTGAACTCTGGGAGACAGTGGAGGACAGAAGGACCTGGCTTGCTCTGGTCCATGGGGTCTGAACAACATGCAAAGAGGAAACTCAAACCTAGGGAGAATTGGATGATGCAAAAAAGCCATCAAAGAACCGCCAAGCATAAATAGGAAGCTGGAGCTCATGACAGGCCTCAGCCATTGGAAGTTCCAATTTGGGGCCACATGAATGCTCCTTTTGGGAGTTTGGGGGGCCGGGCCACAACAGCAGTTTGTGGTTGCTTTGCAGCCATTTGCAACTATAGTCTGCACCAGATTTTCAAGCCTAGGGCTACAGAACCTTCTGAATTCTGGCCCAAGCTCCTAATGGAGGGCACCCAGTGCTGGGCCAGACTGCTAGTGCAGAGCCCCTGGGACTGTGGGACATCCATGGGTCCAGTTGATGCAATTGACCTAAGACGTTTTCGCACACGGGGGTTTGGAACGCGCGGGAAACAGCTTCGGGCGCAGCATTTGCTTTGCTGCGGCCGAGTTTGTGTTCCGGCATGTCCGGAGCTGTCTTCCGCGCGTTCCAAATGTAGAGCACTTTAAACTGCTCTACATGCGTTCGGGCGTGCACGAACTGCCCGCAGGCGTTTGGGAGGAGAAGCGTTCGCGCATGCTTCTCTCTCCCTAACAGCCGCGGGCTTGCCTCCCCCGCCGGCGCAGCTTTGACAATCAGCTGTTTTCAGCCAGCGCCGGCTGCGGGAGCCTCCTCAGCTGTCTCCCCGCCCCTTGCCGTCGTTTGCCGGCTAAGACAGCTCACGACGCTTTGAGCATTCGCACACGGGCGCTCCGGAATGCGTTTACACGCATCCCTGTGCCCCTCTGTGTGAATGCTCAAAGCGTCGTGAGCTGTCTTAGGCTTCCCGTCCTCTAAAGTCAGCCCAGGTGACAGGGACTTTGGCAATGTTCTTATAGCCTGACTGGTCACACTTTGGGAAAGGTGATTCATTCAACAGTGAAGGCTTTTAGAAGCCAATGTGTCAATGTGGATAGTTTCAGTTGTGGTTCATTTTGAGTCTGAAGCAGTTCAGTTTGTCAGGTATTAAGGAATGAGGAACTGAGGTAGAATTCACCATGTGCCCTAGAGTCAAACCCTAAGACAGCAAAGAAAAATCAGAGTAACAAAGGCAGGAGGGTGCATTTCTAAATAAGTGCTACCTACAGGTGCCCTGGATCTGTTTATAGAAAATCACATTGTTGTTGTAAAAAGCTCTAGCCTTGGAGTTTTCCTTTGTATATCAGGTATAGCCACACTGGTTGTTGTGGTCAGCTGAGGTAGTTAAATTGTCCTCATTTTCTGGTCCGTTTGCTGCTGAATGGGAAGCATTTGGTGATTTTACACTCTGTGTGTCTACATTTAAGTCTGTTCTGCTTGAATTTTAGTGGTGTACAGGGCCAGAACTGTCCATTCCTACCCTAAAATGAATCCTCCCCAAATCCTGCATATAATGCTGTGGTGTGGTTTGTTTTCGCATATGGCTGTGTGGCACAAAACTATCCTTTGGTGCACAAAGTGGCTCAGAAGTTCTTTAAAGATAGTATCATGTGTCACTGTATTTTCATCCCACCTGTAACCCAACCTTTCTAGCTTGGAACTTTCATTCATTTATTTATATTTATTTATTACTTATTTCAGTCAGTGGCCTCATCTTGGAATGTATCTCGGGAGAGCGCTCTGCTGGCCACAAGCTAATGCAGACAATGCCCGGGCTCACTTGGGGCCTTCCATAGTCTGCACTAGCATGCAGATAGCAGGTCACTATTCTGGGATGTATTCCAGAATAAGGCCAACTGCAGAAAGGCCCCTGGACTACACTTGGAAGTGGCTGTAGCTCACTGGTAGAGCAAACTGCCTATAAAACAGAGAGATGCTGGTTCAGCCACCAGCCTCTCCCTGGAAGTAGGCAATGGCAAACCACTTCTCCATCTCTGCCAAGAAAACTGCCTAGAAGTGCCCAAGTCCATCCATAGCTCAGTGGTGGAATAAAATGCCTGGAAAACAGAGGGGGTGTTGGGTTGTTCCCCAACACCTCCTCCCTGGAAGTAGGCAATGGCAAACCACTTCTGTATCCCTGCCAAGAAAACTGCATTAGATATGCCATGGAGGTACACATGAGCTCGACCAAGTGTCAGCCATGGCTCTGTGGTATTCAACAGCAGCAACAGCTAAAGGCTACGGCCGCATCACCATTATAAGCTTAATTCGGTTTCCCTAAACCAAAATAATAGAACCAGATGCAAACGCAAATTTGCCTGTTCCCATTACTTTAAAGTTAATTGCGTTCGATCCGGATTCTGAGGATTGTACGTGGCGTACGTGACTCAAGTGGCTACTTTTTAAAAGCTGCTTTGCAGGGCTGCCCTGCCCTCTTCCTCCTGGCATGAATGCGCCACCCATAACGGACCCCTTCAGGGAGCCTGGCTGGGTGGCTGCTGCTTGCCTGGATGAAGGAAAAATAGCAGCGGGCAGCCAGCGATTCTCCCCATTGCCCAGGGCACACAGCAGCGACGGCAACTCAAGCCCCCTTGCTTTAAACATTCACACATCTCCCAGAATCTGCCCCTGCTTTCCTTTCCCCTTTAAAGGTCAGAACTCCAAAGAACTAGAATTGCACAAAATTGCAACATTGTTATCAGGTGCAAAGTGGCTAGATTGCTACAGTGTAGCAGCTGCTGTGAAGGTTGGATTTTTACACTGAAGACACTGTCTTTGGAAGCAAGCTATTGGGGGAGGGAAACCCTAAACATGGATTCTCATCCCTTAAAATGGTAGGGTCCCCATAGTAAAAAATGTAACACATATCAAGCGCACAAACCGGAGTGAGACCTGTTGAAATGAGGGTTAACATTTACAATGCTTTGGGGTGATTTAACACGCGGAAAGTGTGTTAAGCCAAACTGACGTGCGGTCTGCGAGGATTGAAAACGGTTTGAAACCGATATAAGGTTGTAATGGGGATGCGGCAAGATTTACCTGTAGGGAAAAGGGAGCACTAGAAGGATCAGAATGCACAGAGTGAAGAGCCCCGAGGGTGCATTTATGGCATGGCATGCAATTATACAGTGGTTGAATAAAAAGTTGTACACAACGTGAGTAAGCAACTTGAGTATTTGAAAATGTTACTATGCCTGAACAGGACTTCTCTCCTACACCCTCCTTTTTGTAGTGTCTCTCTAGATCCCCATGCGGGTGAAGGGCAGGTTATCCTATGCATCTTCAATTATAAGTCAAAATACCTGCTGAACAGGTACGGCACAGGGATTTGCTGGGAGGTGAGACATCTAAACAGCACCTCCTTTGCATTTTCAAGTATGGGAGTCCCAAAAGTTCACTTACAATTTTTCTAAAAAAGGAACCTGAGTCTTTATGGTTCATCTTTATGCTACACTGTTCTGCTTTTCCCTTTTCCCTTTAGCAGAAGATTCTTCTCTTTTGAGTTCGCATCTTTGCATGTTAACTATTTAAGATTTAAATCCAGCTCTGCAACTTTATAGCTATAGATGACTCCTGCTGTGGGAAAGGAACGGGACAGATGGCATGAGATATTACTGTAATTTTACTGACAGAGCACTATGCAACCCACAGAAGTGGTTCAAAATGCATCCATCTCTTCCCCAGTAGACAGAGTTTTAACAGCCACCGAGATGCTGTCTTCATAAGATGTTGTTTTGCTGAGCAGGAAAAATCAGCCATGTGAATGAGAAGGGGGCATTATACACTCTTTCTGGGTGGCTGTTTCCATCACCCTCATTTTTTAAAATCTGCACAATTCTACCTAAAATAATGGTGTCCTCATCATAAATGGTGTGCTCATTTTATCAGCTACATTATTATAATCGATAGTAGAGCCCAAGACTCGCTTGTGGAGTCTGGCCTCCATCTGGTTTTCTGTTTGGCTATTACTCACTGAAACCAGGTCTACTTTATAGTTCAGCCCAGAGTCAGATATCGTGAAGTTGGAATTTGTGGCTCTATCCATATCTGGGAGGATTTAGGGTACCACAGGGAGCGAAAAAAGCAGCAAGCATATGCCACATGCTTCTTTTGCACAAGCAAAGACCCTGCTGGGACATGCAGTGATGGATTGGAAATGGTCATGGAAGCCGGACATTTTCAGTCTGGAACAAAGAGTCCTGATGAACTCTTGGGTCCTTGAGTCCTTCCTTCTCTCCATGCCAAAGCATCTGGATTGGTTATTTCAGTGGTGGGTTGGGTTGACTCATTGGCTAGATACTCCGGCCCATAGGTACCAAATGTTTGGACACCTGGACTTCTGGAAAGATGGTAATAGATGGTGACAGCAACCAGCCTGAATAGCTTTAAGAAAGGTATAGACAAATTCATGGGTGAGAGGTATATCAATGGCTACTAGAATGGATGCCTAGGTACCATCTCCAGGTTGAGGAGGCAGGCAAGATGCCTCCAAAGGACATTTGCAGGGAGTTGAGTGCAGATGAAGGTTTTGCCTCTGTCTTATGCTTGAGATGTCGAGAAGCAATTGGTGGGCCACTGTGACCCAATCCGGTATGGCTCCTCTTATGTGGTCCCACAAAACTCCCCAAGAGTGGGGACAGCTATGGAGACTCCCCCTGAAGATGTTAGATGCCAGGCAGGCCTGTAAGGGAGGAGGAGATCCTTCAGATATTTGGGGCCCAATTTAAAAAGCATTATTCTGTCACCTACTGAGTTGTTCTTATTACTTATAATACTTCCTTGTGCAACCCTATTTCCATCTTCTCCCTTTTATTGCATTTGGTAGGATTTTTGTTCCACTTCATCTATACTTTCAAAAAGATTACACAGAGCTGGACAGTATCAAATCCTGAATTGCTTGTGATGGGTTCTAGCAGAGATGGCAAACTCATGGGCTGGTAGACATTGGACTCTTAATTTCCTCCAGTAGTGGTCAACATGGTTAAGAATTAGGATTGATGGGAGGTGAATGGAAGGACAACCACTATTTAATCTAATACCCCATGTCCATCAGAATGCCCGAGAAGTTTCAGGTGAGACATAAAACTATTTCCTTATTTCTTTCCAGCTGCTTTTGCCCCAAAATATCCTCCCTCTGTCTATACAGGTTTAATTTAGCTATCAGGCCTCATAGTTGTCCTTTCGTTCCTAAAAATAATTTCATCCTCTTTTAAAAAAAAAGGTGCAGAATGTTCTAAATATTTTTCAGATACAACATTTGCAAGGCATTTCGGCAAGTGGCAGTTTGATGTTATCCAATGCTGTCTTCTGCCACATCAGCTGTCAAAGAGTGACAGTTGCATGTCAGATATTTTGAGGGTTTAGCATCTCCTGAGAGTACCTACCTTTGGTTTTTCAGAGAATAATTGCAATCTAAATGCACAGAGGATAATTTCTTTTTCTTTCTGGAGGTGGCTTGGTTTTATTGCAGTTGGTAGTTCCTTCTGATCTGGTTAGGCAGAGCATAACACTTGACTTTTTAAATTTTTATTTTTTATGACAACAGCCACCATTCATTATCACTGATCACGTTGGCTATAGAAGGTGGGAACTATAAATAAGCAACATCTTCAGGACTACAGTACAACCACTCTAGAATAAAGTGATGGTGTCCTGCCACAGCAAAGTTGGATTTTTTGAGACCACAAGGTTGTGGGATCATGCAGATACCTGTACATAAGAGAACGAGGACAAGCTGAAATGGCAGCGCCTTTGTAACAGTTGCCACGCTGATGGCAATGGTATATTTGCAGTGCCTGCAAAGAGACCTTGCATCTGCAGCAAATATGTCTTTGCATTGCTTTTGAAGGTACCAAATGCAGAATTAGATCAGTGGGGACATGGGATGTCATGCTCGGTTCCTTCTCTGACTCCTCAGATGGAGAAGTCCCCAGCCATGCCAGCCAAGACAGGAGACCCACGCCTCAGGGGCCAAACTTGGAAACTGATTATCTCCCCCCAGAGGTGGACAGTTCAGATTCAGACGCCGAGCAATGCCCAGAGCCAAGTCCAGACTCAGACGCTGAGCAACGCCCAGAGCCAAGTAATCTCCGGAGAGAATGGGAACACCTGAGATGCTCAGCACGCCAACATGCCAAATAGCTGCATCTGTGGGGGCAGGACAGTCCAATCCCAACATAAGGAAGGCCCACCCAGCCACCTTGATTGCTAACAAAGGATCTTCTTGGCAACTCCCGGCTCCTGCAACCTCTGGACTCCTGACTCTGACCGACTACTGACTGACAACGAATCTCTGGTAACCTGACCTGTTTGACTCCGTGTAATTCTATATCCTGACTGGATCTGCTAGCCAAATGCCAAAAAAACCATTCATGCACACCCCTACTAGTAACATAATGAAAGCAAGCAGTATTAGCTGCAGGTCACTCTGAATTCAGTCCATAATGGCTGGCATGGAACCTGATGAACTAAAGTTCAATTGCTTCATAATCCTCCCTCTCTTTGAGTGTTTCCTTTTTCTTCTTTTTGCTGTTCCAAAGTGTCCAGAATGAAAAGTTATTTCACATCAGAAGGCCACACACCTGAGTTACTTGTCACCTCCAGTTGAAGCCAATCCTATGGCTTCCTTCCCAATCTACATTTTATTTATTTATTTATTTATTTATATTTTATTTATATTTTTATCCCGCCCCATACCCAAGGGTCTCTGGGTGGCTTACAACATTTAAAAACAAACATATTAAAACTGTATCAACCAATACTAAAAGTAGTACAAGGTTTAAAAAATCCAGCATGATAATAAGAATAAGAACGATAGAAAAACAGTTTAAAAAACAGTGATGTTTGCAAGGGGGAAGAGTAGAGAGTGTTTAGCCAAAGGCCTCAGTGAAGAGGTGCGTCTTCACCGCCTTCCTGAATGTAAACAGAGAAGGGGCCTGACGCACCTCCAAGGGGAGACCATTCCACAGCCTGGGGGCCACTACTGAGAAGGCCCTCTCCTGGGTGCCCACCCGCCTAACCGCTGAAGGCGGTGGGATAACCAGGAGGGCCTCTCCTGCAGACCTTAAGACATGGGCAGGTTGATATGGGAGTTGTGAGTTGTGAGTTGCATGTTCCATAAGAAGTAGGGGAGGCATGAGAAGGCCATCTGAGCTTTTGGTTTATGACAACAGAGCAGATGACTTCCTAAAAATGCCCAGAGGAAGTAACAGGCTATGAGGAAAAGCTTATTCCTTATGTTCATAGTGACTGATCCACCATGATGGCTCTTCAGGTGATCCTGAAGAACAGATTCCAGGGTTAGATACATTCATGAAAAACAGTATCTATGGCTATTAGAATAGATGCTGAGGTACTACCTCCAGGTTGGAGACAGACAGAATGCCTCTCAAGGTGAAGTTTTTGCCTTTTCTCCTGCTTGAGCTGCCCAGAAGCAAATGTCTGAGATAGGATGCTGGACTAGATGTGCTGTGACCTGATTCATTAGGGCTTCTCTTAATTCGTGGAGGACAGAGGCCTTTTCGCACTACAGCCAAATGGCTGTAGTGAACTAAGGCTAGGCCATGGGGATGTGTTCCACATTCACACCTAGACAGGTAAGGAATGCGATCCAGGCTGCCCCAGCTGCCAGGGCCTCCCTAGGTGCCCACTGGCACCCAGGGGGCTGGCACCCTTACCCCAGCCGCTTGACCACTTACCTTGTCATGGTGGTTGCACGACCAGCTGGGGTGGTGTGCTGCTTCTTGCGGTACACCGGGGTCACATGCTGTCAGCGCCTTTGTTCCGAAGTGCTGACAGCCTGGGCCTGGTCTACTAATCATGGCAGCTGGAGGTGGGGCCTGCAGCTGTTCCGGAGGGAAAGAGCGAATGTTCTCCCTCTGGAACAGCCGTGGGATGGCCCGGGACACCCGGGAACTCCCTGGGCCGGGTGTAGAGCACAATTTTGTGCTCTACACCCGGAACATGAGTGGGTGCCCTGGGACAGGCTGGGGCAGTTCCGAGTGGAACTGCTTGCCCAGCTGTGCGTATGCTCCGTTCCAGGGCATCCTACATCCATTCCTCAGGCCCTCATGCAAATAGGCCTCAGGTGTATCAGTGGCTGCTAGAATGGATGCCTTAGGTACTGTCTCCACGTTGGAGTGATCGGCAGGATGTTTTGAAAGGCCACTTGCAGGGAATTGAGAGCAGGTGAAGGTTTTGCTTTCATCCTCTGCTTCAGATGCCCAGAAGCAATTGGTGGGCCATGGTGTGAGATGGGATTCTGGACTAGGAGTGCTGTGGCCTGATCCATCAGGGCTCCTCTCATGTTGTTATCTCACTCCTTCAAGGCGAATGAAGATCAACAGAATGAAGAGTGATGATCAACAACCATGCTGTTCTAGAAATTGGGCTCTTACATTTAATCATTTTATTTTTATTCTCCAGCTGATGAGAAACCAAGTGAGCTGCATATACATAGGAGCCAACCTGGTGTGTTCAAAATTTACCACTGCTCTTATTAAAATATACAAATAACAGTGCTGGTCCATGCTGACTTCGAGCTTTAATTTCAGAACCAAATAGAAACAGATTTGAATAATGGGCTGAAACTGAGCATCACAAATTCTAAATCATGTACATATTTTTTTTCTTGGGGAAATGTAAGCGACCCAGTAGGTTTTCTGCACAAGGTGTCTCATTACTATTGACAAAGCACAAATTTATGTATTTGGAACGGCATGTGGCAAAATGTGTGCATGGGTTTCACGAAAATCTTCCATTAGCTTTTTCATATTTTCCAGAGCTATTAAAATGTCACTTGGGGTAAATAATACATGATAATGTACTGGATAAATCTCACCTGTTTTTGTTTGCTGTCATGATCTTGTTTGGCAATAATTCAGGTGCTGGATGGCTTCATTGCCTGTTTTGCTCCATAGCCATAAAGAAATCCAAGCTTTTCTGCTTGCAATTCCAATTTCATCAAAGCCAATTCAGTTATTCAAGATGCCATGCAATGAGAATTTAAACAGCATCCTTTTTTGCACTGCTGCAATGTATCAAACCCCCTGATTTAACCAGCTTTTAATTTACCGCTGCCATGGATGTGTTTTTGCATCCTGCTGATCATCTAGAATCTAAAGCTTTGTAATCTCAGTTTGTAAACTCACTGGTAGGGATAGGCACAAAAGAATTTGCATTAAAAAATTCAATCAAATATTTGAATTTGCAAATTTTCACATCAAAACAAACATACAGACATTTGAATGTCCAGACATTTGAATGAAACGAACATTACTCCCAGCTCCCAAGTATGAACATTTGATTGAATTTTTGCACTTTTGCAGTGTTTTAATGATGAAAATAGGCTTTTTCAATAGAACAAAAAACTGAAAAATGTTTGGCTACGAGTGCAAGAGTTTGAAATTAAGATTATTTTTTTGATGGTGCACATCCCTACTCACTGGTAGACCTGTGACTCTCCAGAGCAGCCAGCTCTCTAGTAGGAATGTGCACAAATACTTGTAGGAATTCAAAATCCGATCGATTGTGCCGAATTTCAACATTTGAACTTGAACAGAGGGTCCCAAAACATTCAAATTGAATTTTGACCTTCAGATCTATTCGTTTGAATTACCCAGACATTTGTATGTATATGGGGTCGTACATGATGCATCTTTCCCACATCTGTACACATCCATAAGGACGAAAACGAGTTGCATGCAGGATAACTACGGGATACATACGGACGCGTACAGATGTGTATGCATGTGTAAGGATGTGGGGAAGATGCATATGTGCACATGCAAATGTTGTCGACATTTGTATGTGCAGATTTGAATAAAAAAAAATTTGAACGGATACATTCGAATTTGGTAAATACGAATCAAGTCTTGTTAAATTTGAATTTGAAAGATTTGAATTGAATCAGATTTTTGGGTATTCAATTTGAATAGAATGTCAAAAGGACATTCGTGCACATCTCTGCTCCCTAGTCTTTCTGCACTCTTACTGTCACAGCAACACAGAGTTAAAACAAGAAGGTAGAAACAGTGAAATCCTAAATGGAATGGATAGTTACACATAAGTGGTTCATTGGTCCATGGAATTTACTACCAGAGAGGGTGGTGGCAACCACCAGCCAGGGTAGCTTTGAGAAGGAGCCGGACAAATCCATAAAGGGCAGGTGTATCTAGAATGGCTATACTAGAAGGGCTGTCTTGAATATTGCCTCCATGTTGGAGAGGCAGACAGGTTGCCTCTAATTTCTGGGAAGCCAAGAGCGGGTGAGGGTTTTGCCCCCATCTTCTGCTTGAGAATGCCCAGAAACAGTTAGTCACTGTTTGAGACAGGATGCTGGACTATATAGGCTGTGGCACAATCTTACGTTACTGGACCAAAGAGACTCGTTCACTCACGTTTTTTAACCAGCTGGATAACTTGGAATAGCTAGAATATTTCCCCAGTCCTTTATATTTTGATATTTCTTTTATTCCATTTTGGTTTAATATACTGCCCAATGTGTATTTGCTTCCACCCCTCATTTTCACAGTTTCAGCATTTCTGTCCAGTTGGGAATCCTATAGTCCATCTATGGCTAAGAGAGTTGGACCATAAAGAAAGCTGCGTGCTGAAGGATGAGCTCTTTTGAACTGTGGTGTCAGAGGAGACCTTTAAGAGCCCCTCACAATGGAAGGGGATCAATCAGTCAATGCTAAAGTGAATCAGCCCTAACTGTTTTTTAAGTTTAGCAGATGATATAAGCATTTAATTATAAAGTAAGCATCTATTTAGCTTTCACAGTAGGGATGTGCATGAATGAGGTTTTTTGACATTCAGTTCGTAATGAATTGAATGTTAGAAAATCCATATTCATTCATATAGATCCCCTTTGGATGTCCCAGGATTCTATCTGATACGAATGTATTCGTACGAATTCATACGAATATCTGATACATATGCAATACAAACGCATACATATCCGATAACAAATGCATACAGATACAGTATGTATCTGTAACATATACGTCCTCTAAAAGCATCAAATCTGACCTGAATCCACTTTTAATCCACTCTTTATCCATGTCGAATGCAATCTGGATCTGTTGCAAATGTGCCTGGCACCCTTCCCAGTTTAACAAATGTCCAAACTATTTGTACGAATGTCCAGAAACATCCACATTCGTATGCATGTTAATGTAGGAATGCCTGAACGTTAATGTACGAATGTTTGTGTACGAATGTCTGAGTTTTGACAAATCCATATAAAGAACAAATGTTACAAATATTCATGCAGATTCCTATTTCACAGGAATTGTGTTACTAATTGGTGATGTGATCATGTCATGCCACATGATGAGGCCTGCCCCCACCCCTGCAGGAGCTGAGACACCTGGGTAGGGGCAAAGAACAAGCAGGTATGGTGAGGTCAGACCCTGACCTAGCTCCTAGATCAGGGTTTGCAAGATGTTCCACTTTGCAGTCTTTTGACCACTTACAGGGAATGTTGCTGTTTTGAAACATTTAAAACTGTTTTGCCCATCCCTGATGAGGGATGGGCACAAATGTTTTTTTGACATTCTATCTGAATCAAATTCCCAAAAATCTGATTCGATTGGGATCTTTTAAATTTGGATTTAACAAGATTTGATTCCTATTTACCAAATTTGAATCCATTTGTTTGAATTTTTGATTCAAATCTGCACATACGAATGTCAACAACATTGGTATGTGCATGTAAGCATCTTCCCCACATCCATACACATCCATACACATCCATACACATCTGTATGCATCCCGTAGTTATCCTGTATGCAACCTGTTTTCGGCCCATACGGATCCATACAAATGCGTACAGATGCAGGAAAGATCAAGTACGCATCGTGTATGAACCTGTACACATACGAATGTCCAGATAATCTGAACAAATAGATCCAAAGTTTGAAATTCAATTCGAATGTTTACAATGTTTACAATTTTAAAAGTCGAAATTTGGCACATTTGATTGGATTTCGAATGCCTATGAATATTCATGCACACCGCTATCCCTGATTAAAACAGAGGCTTCAATTTTAAATTCAGAACCTTTCTACACGTATGGCGAGATGAACCTTGTTCTTTTTTTTTTTTTAAATAGCAGGTTTCTAGGATTTGCAACTTCCTGTTCTATAAATTGCCCAGGGTTGTGGCACAATGGGCTTTTTAATTATGCATAGGTCCCAAGTGAGCTGGCGGGTAGCACGGGCTATACATCCTATGCAGAAGTCAGATTTGCAGGTTAGCACTGATCATGACACCAACTTCAGGGTAAGCAATTAGGTGACATTTTTTTCTTTATGAACAATCCTCACATGTTGGCTCAGATCTTTCTTCGTTTCTGTAAATGGTTGTCTTGTCTTGTCTTGTCTTTGGGAATAGACGAGTCTCACCTCACAGGCTTGCTAAGCAGCTGTATGATCAGTTAGAGAAATATTGCTGGAGACATTGCTTAAAAATGCAAATGCGCCAAGTGTTTACAATTGCATTTATGCTCTGTTACCATGTTTTGCTGTGATTCTGTTTAAGCACATTAACATCCACATAATGAAAGTACAGTAGTGTAGTCCCCAAGGCAAACTGATTTATCTTTCTGAAATTTTAAGTGCATTTTAACTGCGTTGAGAGAGGCTCTTTCTTCCTCTCAGCTGGTTGGTCTGTCGGTTTGTATGGGGTGCCTTTTGCTTTCATCATAGGACATGGTTTCCAGACCATTAACCATATTGGTAGCCCTCCTTTGGACTTGCTCAGATCCTCTTGAGCCACATAATCAACATGCCTGTTGGGTAGGGATGTGCACAAATATTCGTAACATTTGAAATTTGTTTGAATTTGGCAGAATTCAGTCATTCGAATTCTAATCAAACTTTGGCACATTCAAAGACTGACATTCGAATTTGAATCGAGTGTTTTGATACGTTCGTATGAAGCTTCGTATGGGATTCATATGCATTCGTGTGGAATTTATATGAGACTTAACATTTGTATCGAATACGACTCCTGCCACATTCAAAGGGGAACGAATTCCAATTTTCTTGCGTTTGATTTGATATGAATCGAATACAGAAAAAACATTCATGCACATCCCGCTGGATGCTATCAAGTATAAGTGAACAAGTTCAGCACTGGCGCCACTGACTGGCACCTGGTTATTTTGAGCTGTCCTCACAGCCTGTGGGTGTCTGCACACTTTCTTTTTGCACTCCCTGTGTTTCCCTTACAGTGTCTGGAGCTGACAATTTGATCGCATGACTTTAAGTCCTGCCTGGTGACAGCTAGGAATCTACATTAACCTGGGTTTGCTATGATGGGAGCTGAGCAGCGTTTTCAGTGATGCTGGCTGCATCATTTGGGTATCCCCGTCTTCTTCACTCCAAAGTCTTGAAGTCACTTGCCTAGCGATAACATTTTCAGGCATTTCACTCAGGCTGTGGTATTTAGAGACCTAAAAACAGGGAAGGCAATAGCACACAAAACATAGTTCAGTGCCACGTTTTGATTCTCCCAACATTCCTCCGCACTGAGTTGGGTCTAGCTATCTCAAGCCCTCCCCGTGCCCTGAGGATACCAGCAGCTTCACTTCACACTCTGTTTTCTTGCTATGCAGAAACCAAGGCAGGGTGTGTTTTGTGTGTGTGTGTGTTATAAAAAAGTAGTAATTAAAAAAGGAAAAAGAAAACTCGCACTCAGCCAAATGTTCGACAGAGTTCTGCATGCCTCCGCCTCCCAACGTCTCCAGAGAACACAGTAATAACCGGAGTAATTATGGCACTGGAAGTGTCAGCCAAATTTATCAATATTCTGTGCATTACCTGACTTTCTCCACCTGAGTCACAGTGCAGAGTAATTCATCTGATCTAGCAGATCTTTTTTTTTTTTGCATGATTTATCATCTCATGCCTTTTTCTTTTTTCTTTTTTTCCCCTCCCCTCAGAATTGTAAATAGTTGCAGATCTTGTGGGTATTTTTATGCAACATTTTTCTTTCTGTTGCAACAACTACCAGGCTGATTCTGTGTTAGGGACAATTATTTACTCTAGGCTAGAAGTACTTGCTTAAGTACTTTTTAAAAAAGACAATAGATTACTTGACTTCATCAGTAATTTAGAGACCATGAGCTTCAGTGTTTATTGTGGCTGGTGGGGTGGAGGACGTGTCAGTTGAAAGGAAGTGACTGCACAAAACAGAACCAGGGGGCACTTTATGAAGCTGATGGGCAGGTGTCTGAGAACTATTTTTTTCACCCAGAGAGGGTCATTGATCAATGGAATTTGCTGCCAGAAGAGCTGGTGTCAGCATCCAGCCTGGAAAGTTTTAAGTAAGGGTTGGGCAAACTCATAGAGGGCAGTTGTATCAATGACTACTAGCAAGGATGCCTAGATACTAGGGGCGTGCATGAATGCAATTTTCAGGATTCGATTCAATTCAAATCAAATATCCAAACATTCAACTCAATTTGAATCTTTAAAATTTGAATTTAACCAAATTCAATTTGAATTAAGCAAGTTCAAATCTATTTGTTTGAATTTTTGATTTGAATTTGCACTTACGAATGTCGACAACCCTTGTATGTGCCTGTACACATCATTACACATCCCGTATGCGCCCGTACGCATCTGTACATGTCCGCATGCATGCTGTAGTTACCCTGTATGCAACCCGTTTTTGTCCCATATGGATCCATACAAATGTGTACAGATGTGGGAAAGTGTTTATGTGCAAGTGCGCATCATGTACAAACCCATACACATGTGAATGTCCAGATAATTCAAATGAATAGATCCAAAATTTGAAATTCATTTGAATTTTTAAATTTGAATTTATGGACATTTGATTCAAATTCAAATGCCGAAATTCAGACAAATTCAATCGAATTTTGAATACCTTCAAATATTCATGCACACCCCTACTAGGTACTGCCCCCAGATTGAAGAGGCAGGAGGCCATTGCAAGGATTTGAGAGGAATTGAAGGTTTTGCCTTTGTCCTCTGCTTGAGATGCCCCAAAGCAATTGGCAGGCTACTGGGTAAGACAGGATGCTGGACTAGATGGGCTGTGGCCTGATCCAGCAGAAAGGGTCCTCTTATGTTCTTATGTAAGCCTAGATTGTCACCCCTGCTTTAACAGCTCTTTGCTCCAACTACCGTTCCCCCCTTCTGTTTTTCTAAGGAGTTTAGTGGAGCAGCATTCATGTGGGTGTTGACATCTTTATTGCAAAAAGAGTGAAAAAATGAAACAGGAGGTCAGCATGAGAGAGGAGTTTGTAAGATCAAAGCAAGGGGTTAGCTTGCCGCATCCAAGAACGCGAACACTGATAATCAGCTTACGCTTTCTGCATGGTAATTCTGTGTTTTACAGATTTGCTTGTCCTTGCAAATGAATTTATTAGATTTTTATAAGTGTAGCAAAGCAGAGGATGCAGTCACTAATTCATATCAACCTGCTGCATTTGTGCCATTGGTACATCTAGAGCAGTGGTTCTCAACCTTCCCAAGGCCGTGACCCCACAATGCAGCTCCCCATGCTTCAGGGACCCCAGGGGTGGGGCCAGGGCCGGGGCCGGGGCGGGGCCGGGGCGGGGCTGGGGCCAGGGCCAGGGCCACTGGCATCGCATTCAGTCTTCCGCAACCTGCAACTCCTTTGGGGGGGGCAACGCCGGATTCCAGCGGACGAAGGGGGTGGGCGGCGAGGCGCCAGGCAGTGAGGATCCAGTGCCCTTCACCACCATCGCTGCCCGGCAGGCAGGCGGGCAGGCAGGCATAGCACTGGGTGGGCGCCCGCCCTCAGCGGGGAGCCGGAGGAGTCTGCCGGGGTCCCGACGCCTCTTACCTCAATTTACCTGGCCAGGGTGGCTGCCGGGGTGGTGAGTCCCAGGAGCAGCAGCAGCAGGAGCGGGAGGAGTGGCCAGCTGAGCCGCCCAGGGCTGCCCACGTTCGCCATCACCACTGCCATCCTCCTTGCCTCGCTCGCCTCGCCTCAAGCACCGCCGGGGATGCTCCCGCTGCCGCCTGGACGCCAACTGCCACCCGACGATGCCGACGCTGATCTCTCCTCACAGCAGTGGCGTGGGGGCGTGGCGTGGGGGGGGCTGCGGGAGATTCCACGACCCCGCCCAAATGGCTAATCAACCGCACATGGGGTCAGGACCCACAGGTTGAGAACCCCTGATCTAGAAGAAGGTTGAAGGCTGGATTCCCAACATCTTCAGCAAAAGAAAGACGTGGATCCACAATTCCCTTCTTCCCGCAGTCTGTGGAGGCAATAGGAGCTGATCCTGACTTGAAAGCATCTAACAACAGCAAGGGAATACATGGAAATGGTGATTTAATCCGGCCAGATCAATTCTTGCAAACCCACGGCTTTCCCCACCACAGTTCTAATAAGAATGAAATCAACCCAGCCAGAACTATATCAAACTGGGTAGAGAAACTGTTTCTCCTCCTACTCAGACCAGGAACCTCAGCAAGTCTGAACTTTGGCTGCTGGACTGATTTGCTTTTTTCATGGGACTCCGAGCTGCCTCCTTCCTACTTGAAATGTTTTATCTGGAGTAAACATCTGTAATCTGCCGATTGTAAATCCGACGGCTCGACAAGAACCCCTGCCGTGCTGCTTTGTAATGTTTGTTGGGTCCTTTATTATGAAACCAGAATTGAAGGAACATGAAGGAAGGGGAGCCGAGGAGCCCGTAGGGAAAGACCATTCCCTCTTACTAGAGTGACGCTAATTACCAATGACACATCTAAATACCTTGTATGTGCAAGAGGCCATGAAGACATGAATAAAACATGTCCCAAGTGATGAGCTGTCAAAATGGGAAAGAGGTTGGTGCTTGCTAGAAAGTGACAAATCTTCCCCTGCTAGCTGTGATTGGGCTTGCAGATATATATTAGGTTGTAGGGTGCCCATCCTGACCTGATGTTGTCCTGTCTCCTTGGACTACACACACACATATATATATGATCAACCCCCTTCCAGCAAGTCACACTTTACTCCATCCTTACAGATGTTTGCTATTTATCTAGTGACCTTGATTTCTTTCACTAATGGGGAAAACATATAAATGTCAGGGAAATCGCTCATGTGCTGATTAGGGATGTACACAAATATTCAAAACATTAAAAATTTAATCAAATTCATTTGAGTTTGGACATTTGAATTTAAACATTCAGATTGTACGAATTATTCGGACATTTGTATGTGTACAGATACGTATGGATTGCATACATATCTGCACACATCTTATTCATATCCGTAATTGAATCAAATGTGAATACATTCGAATTTTAAACATTTGAATCAATTTGAATCTTTGGATATTCGGTTTGAATCAAATTGAATGCTGAAAATTGCCCTAGTGCTGATTTGAATGAGCAGTTGAGTTATATGTGCTGTCAGTCCACAATGAAACAGCATATTTATTTTATTTATTATGTACATTTCCATCCCACTATATACCTGAAGGTGGGTCCCAATAAAATGGGCATAAAAATAGATAAAATCAGTGTCTCACTAGACTTAAGTTAAAAATGTGAAGCTTACTTACTGTGAAGAAAAAGAGCTTCTCAGGGAGAACAGAATGTCCATATGTTCTCTCAATAGTTTGAAGCAACAGCAAGGGGCTCTTCTGGCTACATGGTCAGCCCCTCCTCTCTGAGAGTCCTGCTGCTTCCTGGCTGAGTGCAAATTCTCATGAGACCTCAGGTGATCTCGCCCAAACACCCAGCACAATGTAGAGGGAAGGGAAACTGCAGCCAATGCTATGGGAAGTGAGATTTTTTTCGCTTTGCAGCACAGGCCCTGTGAAGCATTGCAAAACCTGTCTGGGACTTCTTAGTTAAAACAGTATCAGGGATCCCCTAATGTAAGTTAGTTTCAAAGTGAGCCAGTTTGGTCTAGTGGTTAGGGAGCAGACTCTTATCTGGGAATACCGGGTTTGATTCCGCCCTCCCCCACGAAGCCAGCTGGGTGACCTTGGGCTAGTCTTAGCTCTCTTCTGAGCTCTCACAGCCCCAGCCACCTCACAGGGTGTCTGTTGTGGGGAGAAGAACAGAAGCTTTGTCAGCCACTTTGAGTCCTCTTAAATGGGTGAGAAAAGTGGGGTAGAAAAGCCAACTCTTCTTCTTCTTGTGTTGTTAGTGCCTCTTCCTCTGAGGATGAAGAGGCAGTTGCCCTCCCTAGCCAAGTTGAGGCAGTCTTCCCAGCCAGCCAAAGTGAGGAAGGCACGCCTCATGGGTTAAACAGGAATAATGGAGACAGCTCAGATTCAGATGCTGGCCAACGCCCAGTTCAGAGTGTTCTCAGGTAAGAACGAGAGGACCTGAGATGCTCAGCACGATAACAGACTAAGCACCTGTGACAAAGAGGCTGTGCCTCTCCCAGCCCTATTTAAGAAACACCCAGTTCCTGCAACTGCTGTTTCAGACAACAGCTCTTTATCCTTGCAAGCTCTCTGACCATTTGATGACTATGAAGACCCCCTGGCAAACTGAACTCGGCATTCCTGACTACACTTTGACTCTTGAACTCTTCAACTTGACTTGGCTGCTGCTACCACTGCCCTGGTGAGCATCCACAGGTGTGTGCTTGCAGAACACAGCCCGCTTGGGACATGACACTAGGAAATTCTGGTGGCAAATTGTTTTTTTTGAAGGTTCAGATGAATTCCATAAGGGGCCTTTCTGTGACCCTTCAGTGTTGGCAAACTGCTTCAACTGGCTTGCGATTCACAGTGAACCATCTAATTTTGAATGTCTGCATTGAACTGAACATTTGGTTACTCAAATATCCAAAAATTTGATTGAACCGAACCAGCTCCCCACTTGGGAACATGAGCTGTGCAGTTGAATAGTTGGTTTTTGCTTTGTTTTGCTATGCCCTTTAAAACTCCCCCCGCCCAGAAAAAAAACTTACGGTATTTCTTGTTTTCAGAACAGTTCAAAATCAAAGACAAACAACCATTGGTTCGGTGAACCAGTTTAGCACTGCACTGAATAAATGGGTGTTTGGTTCGGTGCTGAACCAAATACATAGGTTTAGTTTGTGCACATCTCTGAAATTCCTGGTTGAGAAAGGCTGGAGTAAGTACTTACGTGGTCTTCCTCTGTATCCATACTGGCCTGTTTCACACTAGAGATGATTCAGTTTGTTTGCAGTTCACAGCAAACTGGGTAGATTGCATAGTTTGCATGCAAACTGAGCCACCCTGTAATTAAAAAAGAAGGCTTGAAGTGAACCCAAAGCAAGGGATGTTGGTTCGGTTTGAACCAAATCACTAAATTTCAGTTCTTGTGCATCTCTCCTTCACACAATTACTGTTAGACTGTGCTATGACATTTTACTGCTGGACCAAATGTCCACATTCTCCCCTGCTTGGGAAGCAAATGATGGAACAATCAGAGTCGTCTCCAAATCTTTTTCTAAATGACTTGATTTATAGTAGAGAAGTCTAATCCAGGCTCTGTTCTGTTTGGCAGCGTATCTGACTGGAACACTACTGAACCGGTTCCCTGGGGCATATCCTTTTCAAAGAGACTGAAGCCAGTGCAGCAATTGAGAACAGGCAGCTGAAATGCAACAAGATCAATTGCAACTCAGTGGAAGAGTTTTGCAGTTTCAGTACGCAAATCTGGGTAACTGCTGACCAGCACAAGGGTGGTGTGTTGGCTCATCTATGCCTCTCTACTTCCCTAAAGCATATGAAAAAATCTTATGAAAGGTGCTAAGTAAATAGTGTTTGAGCGTATGTGTGTCTGAGAGAGAGAGAGAAAGGTTCATTGATTTCTGGCTTATTCATCTGCAGAGCATCCAGCTGAGTCTGTGTCTCCTAGAAAGGCTTGCGTTAAGAGACCACAGAGCATCAAAAGCACAATTGAACCCAAATCCATTTGCAACAATAGATTAATCAATCACCACTGGGTTGTCATACTCCATCAACTGCCCAGAAAAGCTGCTATGACAACTTGCCCTGATTGTTTCCTGCAGACTTTACTGCGATGGTAGTGACTCTAGTAGGGATTGTTGCTGGAAGCGGGGAGAGGGGCAAAGAGTGTGTGTGTGTGTGACAGGAGGGGCAAGTAGGCTCACGAAAGGTGAGAGTGAGGCAAAGGGTGAGTGTGTAAGGCCGCATCCCCATTACAACCTTATATCGGTTTCAAAATGTTTTTGATCCTCACAGACCCCACGTCAGTTTGGCTTCACACGCTTTCCGCGTGTTAAATCGCCCCAAAGCATTGTAAATGTTAATCCTCATTTCAACAGGTCTCACTCTGGTTCGTGCGCTTGAAACGTTTTACATTTTTTACTGTGGGAACCCTTCCGTGTTAAGGGATGAGAGTTTCCCTCCCCCAATAGCTTGCTTCCAAATCTTGCCATTGAAAGTTCTGACCTTTAAAAAAAGGGAAAAGAAAGAAAAGCAGCTGCTGGTTTGGGGAAATGTGTGAATGTTATAGCGAAGGGGGCTTGAGTTGCTGCTGCTGCTGCGTGCCCTGAGAAATGAGGAGAGGAGGGGAAAGAATTGCTGGCTGCCCGCTGCCATTTTTCTTCCATCCAGGCAAGCAGCAGACACCCAGACACCCAACTAGGCTCCGTGAAGGGGTCCCTTATGGGTGGCGTGTTCACGCCAGAAGGAAGAGGACAGGGCAGCCCCGAAAAGCGGTTTTTAAAAAGCCACTGGAGTCCCCCCTTGAGTCACGTATGTCCTCAGAATCCAGACTGAATGCAATTCTGACTGAAAGTAATGGGATCAGGCAAATTCGAGTTTGCAACCGGTTCTGTTATTTCGGTTTAGGGCAACTGGATTAAGCTTCTAATGGGGGTGCGGCCTAAGACAGGATGAAGAAAAAGAGAGGCAAAGGATGTGTGTAAAACAGGATGGGGGAGCAGAGAGGGAGGCAAAGGGTGTGTGTGTAAGACAGGAGGGGGATCTGTATCCGTTATGTATGCATTTGTATAGGATCCGTATCCAGGATACATATCCAGGATACGCATCTGATATGCAAGCATTTGTATCAGATATTCGCATGAATTCATACAAATACGTTCATATCAAATAGAATCCTACCACATTTGAACAGGATGTATTCGAATGAATATGAATTTTCTAGCATTCGATTCCTTACAAATCGAATGCCAAACCCGCCATGTGTGCACATCCCTAACCCCCATATCTGTGTGTAGGAGACCTTCCTCTGCTTCTTGAGCAGTGGGTTTAAATGCCCTTCTGTGTCAATGCAACTGGAAGCCCTGGTAGAGGCACAAGACAGGGCACATGGACACCAGGAAGGGGATCTCTCACTGATTTGGCTCACAGCAGCCGTTTAACTGCTGCAAGCCAATTGGAAGGCTTTGTTGTCATCTGTAGAGCACAACCAGCTGTCATGGAGGCCAAAACATTACTTTCAGCACTTGGGTACCATAACCTCTCAGGTTGACGGGGCCAGTGGCTATGGACACAGCCGTCTAGGATGGCTGATTTGCTCCCAAGCCTGCCCTTTCACTTGCTCCCATAAGAACATAAGGGGAGAACTGCTGGATCAGGCCACAGCCCATCTAGTCCAGCATCCTGTCACACACAGTGGCCCACTAATTGCCCATGGGCATCTCAAGCAGAGACAAGGGCAAACCTTCTCCTGCTCTCGAATCCCAGCAAATGGCCTTAGAAGCATCCTGCTTGTCCCCCCAGCCTGAAAGATGTACTTAGGCATCCATTCTAATAGCCATTGATACATCTCATGGAGACGTGGCCTGATGATTCTGTCTGGTTCTAGACACCTCACTTTAGGGGGACTAGGATGAACTGGAGCAAGCTTAGGTCACGTCAGGACATTAAGAACAGCCTGGCCGAGTGACAAATGTCAACAACTGCAGCCATTTGAGCCTGAGGAGCTGTTGGAGGTGTTAGCTTTTAAGCCTGATTTCCCAGGGCTACAAGGCGCCTCCAATTATTTTGCCGGCCCAACTGTTCTGAGATCAGTGCTGATGATGGCAAAGAGTTTTCCTAGCCTCATCTGGCACTCTTACATCTTGACAACCAGCTGTCAGGGAGCATGTAATGCGAAGAGAGATTTTCTAGAACTGGGGAAGAAAATCCAGGTTTCCCACTCCAGCAGCAACTGTCCTGGACCTGAGTTCACAAAAGATGCAAAATAATGCCCGTGGTTAATGGAATCAAGGCCCTGTGAGGAGAGACTGAGCATGTTGGAGGCTTGTTTTTGTGTGATAGAGTGTTAGATGCAGCAGGCTACTTAATATTGAGGAGAGTGTGCACAGCAGGAAACCTTATCTTGCATTGGAGGAATGCAGAATTAGTTGCAGTAATAAGACACATGGAGATGGGGCTCTTAAGGTTAACTAGCTATTTATTGAGAAATAGATTAGATAGAAAAGGCCCAGGCTTGACTACAAACTACATAAAGTGGAGATAAGAGAGGGAGGGCATTGTCTGTGGCCAGCCAAGGAGGAAGATGCAAGCATGTTAGTCCTCTGCAGGGCGTTATTTGGGAGCTGCAAAAGTGGCGATTTAATGCCCAGATGCACTCAAATTTAAATCCACATTCATTCCGCCTTCAGACAGAAAGAACACGCGAACAAAGCAATGTGCCATTTTCTTTCCAAATTGTCTAAGATAAAAGTGGGTTTCCTGGGTTAGATAATGTGGAAGAAAAATGGTTGGCCTCCTTGCTGGTCTCCTTTCTCTCACTCTGAAGTGGATTGAATGTGCATTAGAACTTAAGTGTAATTGGGTCCTTAGGCTGCATTCACATACTTTAAATAAAGTGGCGCAAAGCGGTTTTTAAGTGGCGGCATGTGGCAGCTAATCCACCACTAATTGAAACCATCTAGATTTTAATGAGGATTGGAGATGGGATAGGAACACTTCACTAGCGTGTGATAGCTGCTACTTTCATGCAGCTTTGGAGATACTTAATTTTTTTCCTGATACACAGCCCTAAGGGTGAAAAAAGCAGTAGTAAAGCAGGAAGAATGGGTGATCCTAGTTAACTGCTTTAAATCCTACTGCCCCTAATAGTCTTTTGGAATTTTGTTGGTTCAGAAGATAAGGCATTGGAACTGCATCTCCAAGGGTGCATGCCCATACAAGATTAAATGTGAATCCAGTCCATTTTGGGGATCATCCAAACCCATTAAATTTTTTATTCCTGGTTTTTAAAAGGACTAAATTGCTAAAAATCGCAGAAAAAAAGTCCTGTTCTTGGTTCCATTTTGGAGGCTAGCCTGCTTTTTTTCCCCCCCAGTGGGAATGCTACAGAACTAATCGGGGAGGAGATTTGTCCCCCCATATCCTTCTGGCCAAGCCTACCATTGATGGATGGGATTTCAGTCTGAGAAGGTCTGCCTCTTCCCCTTTCCATCCCTGCAATGCTAGAGCCCCCCCAAAAAGTGTTGGATCTTTGAACAGATTTCCCCTTTATGTGAATGCCACTGTAATTATGAGAGATACATTTGTAGCAGCTAACAATCTCTAAGGGAAACTTTCTTTGGCCTGGTCCATCCTGAGAAGCTAATTCAAAGCTCTTCCCTCTCTCCTCGAGCTGCTTGCTTGCTGCAAGAGAGTGGAAGAGCGCGAGGAAAAAAGCAACAGCCACGATCCTTGCTGTCCCCGACAGGGAGTGGGAGGATCAAAGGACAAGGGGCAGAGATGAAAAGATCCCGTTTCTTTGTGTTGGGGATTTGGGCAGTTTGAATGGGAATGGCAGTATTCGAATTCAGCCCGTGTTATCATCGAGCAAATGGGAACACCCAGAATGTGCACTCTGTCCTGAATCTAGATTAAAATATTCAAGTGGGAACACAGCCCACTGGAGATCACTTGGCATGATTAGGCTTGGGTAATGACAACTGGGAAGCGACAGGACAGTACTCTCCAAGGTCTTGAAAGTAAGTCATTGAGAAGATAGTGGGCTTAAGCGACTGGACTGGGAGGTTCAATTTGAATACCAGCCACGCCTTCCCTCAAATAAGGGCAGTTGAGCAGTGGAAGAGTCACCAAGGGCCAGGGTGGCCTTTCTTTTTGATGGATTTGTTCAAGAAAAGGTGGGAGTACTTTGGGTGTACTCAGGAAAGGCAGACAAGAGGGCATCTGCAAATTGAATTATACAGTGCTTCGCTTTCCTCCAGACCTGGTACCAATCCTGCTGGAGATGATGATGAGGGAGGTATTGAATGAATCAGCCTGGTGGTGCCCACTGTCTGGATTTTATTGGCTGGCTTTGGTTGGAAACAGTGACTTGGATCCCTATAGGGAGCAAGAGGTGGAGTTGATGTCTTTGGTAATGCTGGGTTTTTATCCTGCTGATGGAATCCGCTTCAAGCAGAGCTTTAGTGGACTCATTTTATGCTCTGATTGTGAAGATTTCTATCTCTTCAGGTCAGGTGCAGATGGGAGTTGTCTATCAACTCATTGTATATTTGAAGGCAGCATTGTCCAACCTCATATGAGCTATCTCATGTTATCTGTCTGCTTCCATGAATCTATAGAATTCTTCTAGTGTTTCCACCAAGGGTCCTTTCTGTACTTATCTCTAATCCTGATGGTATTTCTCTTCTGGGCCTCTTTCATCTTCTTACTGCTGTAAACTAGACAGGTCTTACACCTGCTAACTGCCACTGGTGCACTCCATCTGCACCAGATGAAATGTATTCTGGATCAAGAGGGTCCAGATGGCTTCCTGGTCCACTTCTGGTATGGAAAAACCAATAGACCTAAACAGGGAGGTCTACCAGCATCCTAGGGCCTTTTTGATGCTGTACTTTGTTGCATCACTCAGATGGGGCTCCAAAGTCAGGTCATTGAGGCTGACACTTCAGTGTGCTTCAGGGCTGGTGTGGGGCCCTGATCAGGATTAGCCCCTGCTTAGTCTGGTCCGAAGTTTGATAAAGCGAACTATCAGAGTTCAAAAACTAGGTGGGCTGAACTGGAAGAGCCACTTTAGTCTTGTGGTTAGAGGGTCAGACTTTTATCTGGAGGTCACCTGGTCTGATTCTGCAAACCTCCACAAAGCCAGCTGGGTGACCTTGGGATAGTCACAGTTTTACTTCTGTGCTCTCGCAGCCCCATCTGCCTCACAGGGTAGAGATGTGCACAGATATTTGAAAATTCAAAAATCTGATTCAAATTTGGCGAATACCGTTATTCAAATTTGAATAGGATTAAAAAATCCAAATTTTTGAATTCGAACAGCTTTCAGATTTTCAGAAATCCAATATGGATTTTTAAATACTTTGGCTGAGTAGAATGTCGTATATCGCATCCAAATATCGTGTTTATTTGCGCTTATAACACGGGATGCAAACACGATAAAAACGGGATGCGCGCAAATTCAAAAATTGGAGTCGAATGTTCCCGACATTTGTATTTTTGAGTTCAAATTGAATTTCCCAAAATAATCCGTGTTCTAATTGGATTTTTGAAAATCCGGATTTTTGAATTTTGAATTGAATTTGAATGCAAAAAATGCATTTGTGCACACCCATATCACAGGGTATCTGTTGTGGGGAGAAGAACAGAAGGTTTGTCAGCTGCTTTGAGTCCTCTTAAGGGTGAGAAAAGCAGGGTAGAAAAGCCAACTCTTCTTAATAAAGAAGACAATCACTTCTGAACTCTAGAACCAGAGGGAGCAAAACATTATGATGGGGAAAACAGAACCAAGCAGCAGGATTGGCTGCCGTTGACATCCAATTAGTTCTGAGTGTTCCTTAAGAGGTTAAATATCACTTCATACATTATCTGATGTTCATGGCTGTTCTTTAAAAGTCCTTTCATTCCTCAGCACCCCCCCCCCACCGTATTTCATTTTACGGTTGGTTGCCTTGTAGCAGAGCAGTGCCATTTTCCGCCACAACCAGTGGAGAGTCCTTTTCTGCTTCATTAAAAATGAATTGATCACCAAATGTTTATTTCATTGTATTCCTTCCTTGGTATTCAAGCAATGCCATTTACTCCCACAAGAAAATATGTGGGTGGGAAGAGTCACATCTGTGTTCCTAATGTTTGCACACTGATATCAGGCTAGGTCTTGGTGTTTGTTATTTGACAGTAACATGTCTCTTGCAAGAGAAGGTGTGCGAGGGCCGGAGAGTATGGAAGTGGGCAAAATTAACAAAAGAAACAGAAGGAAAAAACAGGAAGAGAAAGAAAGAAAAAACAAAGGATCTTGGAGGTTTGTTTCCCCTCCCACCCACCCCTCCCAAAACCTTGCTTCTCTTCTTGGTCTGTCTGGCATTGGGCGGTATTTGCTTTTCATCCACAGGGTGTGCTAGAATACTGCTTTATTGCAGGGCTACCTGGCCTATAGCATCTTGATATATATATATAGCAGGTTGAATGTAGCAGGTACTGATATTGCCAAAGAGCGTGTGGACAGCCAGAGAACCTATAAAAATTGCCTGCTAAAGATGGAGAGGAAGAGGTCTGGAGAGATGGAGAGGAAGAGGTGACTAGTCTGTCTGGTACAATTTGGCACTGGACAGAAATCGGCTGACCTCTGGGACCATTTCCTGTCCAGTGCTAAAGGGTGAGAGGCAGAAACATCAAAGCCCCAAAGCCTGTAAATACAATACGAGAAGGGGGGTGTGTGTGTGTTGGGGGAGAGATAGGAAGAGAAGATTTTAAATATGCTGGCTTGCAGATTGGAGGTTTAGCCTATCCATCTCTCTTCTCATAATGATAGTTCATTTTTTGTTTGTTCACTTAATTTTAACATCACATTTTACCATATGGCCACTAAGATGTTTACAAAACATTAAGCTCTACAAAATTATGCAGTAATAAACAGTTAAAACAATATGATAATAAACTGTATTCAACAATAAACAGCCAACTAAACACAATATGAGATCAATATAATCCTTTCTCTCCAAAATATGTAAATTTACAAATTGATACTACCTGGTATCTGGTGAGGAACTGGAGTGTTTTTAATTTTTTGCACGCACGCATGCATGCACGCATTTTTTGTGTCCATTGATTGTATATCTTCATCTCCCTATCATCTCCCTCTCTATCTCCCCTTCTATCAACTCTATTTCTACCTCTTTATAAAATGCTATGAGCAACAAACAAATAATTTGGGGACCAACAACCCTTGTCCCTTGTAGAACCAACTGCTGCAGAAATGATTTTCTAAGGAGTTGCACTCTTGAATAAAAAATTAAAAATAAAGCAGCCCTAGTGGTTATCTGAGAGTTTCTTTCCTGGAAAAGAAAAAACAGACTTCCTGAGAGATCAAATATTTTAGGCAAAGCTTTAGAAAAGGTGGATAGGGAAAATTTCCTTTCACTATCACACAACACTAGAACCAGAGGGCACTCTATGAAGCTGAAGGGTGGGAGAGTCAGATCTGACAAGGGAAAGTATTTCTTCATCCAGAAGGTCACTGGTCTATGGAATTTGCTGCTGGAAGAGGTGGTAACAGCTACCAGTCTAGATGGCTTTAAGGTAGTGTTAGACAAATTTATGGACGACAGATGTATCAATGGCTACTAGAATGAATGCCTATGTGCATCTTTCAGGCTGGGGGGGGGGAGAGAGCAGGATGCTTCTATGGCCATTTACTGGGATTCAAGAGCAGGCAAAGGTTTGTCCTTGTCTCTGCTTGAGATGCCCATGGGCAATTGGTGGGTCACTGTGTGCGACGGGATGCTGAACTAGATGGGCCGTGGCCTGATCCAGCAGGGCTTCACTTATATTCTTATGTTCTTATGTAATGATGAGATTTCCCATTTCTGGGGACTTAATGTCCAAAAATCTGGGGAATCACTATTCAGATTTTAACAGGACTCACAGCAGAATCCTATTAAAATCTGAATATTTTAGGTAATGGGAGCACCACCCCTCACCCTGTTCTGTTCTTGTCCCCCACCCTCAGTCTCCTTCCCCTTCCGCACCATGCCCTGTTTGTTCATCTCCCGCCCCTTCCCCTTCCCCTCTTTTCTTCTTCTTCCACCATCCCCCCTGCCTCATTTCTCTGTCTTTCTTTGTCTCCAATGTGCCCCGCCCCTTCCCTCCATCTGAGAATGGTGGGGAAGACAAGCAACAGGATGATAATGAAAAACGGAGGAACGCCAAGTGGGGTGGTTCTTCAATGCAGTCGTGACAGCTGCAAGAGTCCTCAGCGCGGGTTAAAAATAAATAAATCTGGGTTAAAATCCAGAGTTTTGACAAGTGGAAACATAGCCCGAGTTATAGCATTCCATATAGTCACATGCCCTGGCCTTGGGCCATTTCTGCTGAAAATAATCCCAGTCTCCATTTTTATTTTTATTTTATTTTTCACTTTATTTTTACCTTGTCCTTGATGTCTTTAAACAAGCTCAGCCTTTCCTGTCTTTGCTGACACTGGTGACTTTATCTGGTTCCACCTTGCCCATAGTCTGTTGTAACTTCCATGTCTCTACCCCCAGGACAGCCAACTAGTCATGGGTCAGACTTTACTGCAGTCTTGGGCTTCTCACCACTATGACGATTTGCCCACCATGGGTCTCTTACTCTATGGCTGTGCCTTCATATTCCAACACTACATAGATTTTGAGCTGGCTTGAATATCTGTTGGAGCTTCCCATGGTAGGACAGATGGCTCATGTCACAAAGGGTCACAATGTCCAATGTTTGATTAATTAACAAAATGAAACCGATTGTAGTTCTGTAGGAGAGGTAAGGGGAAACCTTGGCGTGAGACCAGCTTCCTTGATGTACTGCTAGAACTAACCTGAATGGTGTCTTGGCATTGCTGTGAGCCAGAGATAATATCTTAGTAATGGGCTATTAATACTGCACTCCTGGCATAAGACATTTTGCCTTCCAGCAAGCCTGTGTGGTTTCTATCAGATCCTGAGAGCTGCGGCCAGGGTAAAGTCATCACCTGAAAGCTTCATTGCTAAGGACCCCAAAATGGATTCATGCAAGGGCTGCATTTCTCTCACACTAGCAGGTTTTTTTTTAAAACTGCTCTTGATATGACGATCAGGCTTGCAAAGTATATTGTATGGTCAGAGAAACAGTACTCCTGAAGGTTTAAGGTATTTGTGACCTCTTAAATTGCTAGGGTTCTTGAGGCCCAACAGTTCAAAACGGGATGTGTTTTGGGAAGGATTGGCTGAAGAGTTCATGCTTATATCATTTTTTAAATAAAAGTTTACATAAGAACATAAGATGAGCCTTGCTGGATCAAACCACAGCCCATCTATTCCAGCATCTGCCTCACACAGTGGCCCACCAGTTGCTTCTGGGCCTCCTGAAGATAAAGATTAAGGCAAAACCTTAACCAGAGGCCTTTTTGCACTTCAGATGTTCAGGTCAGCGTGGGTGGGGTCTGCTGCTGTGTACACCTGTGCAGAGAGTGGCAGATCAATCCCGGCAAGCCCTGGGACCTATCCAGACCGAGCCAGGGGTCTGGAAACGTAAGTTGGGCTTGGGGGAGTGGGGGGTGGCATGCACCCCTGGATGGGAGTGGGCACCCAGGAGATCCCCACTGGCTGCTGCCAGCTTGATCAGGGTGGCGGCAGCAGCCCTCGGAATCCCAGGACAGCCCCGGACAGTCTTGCCCCACCCTCAAAAGCGGCTGACAACTTGCAGGCTGTATCAGCCCAATGGCGGCAGCCCAGAGCTGTCTGACAGGGAGAGTATGAATGCCCTCCCTGCTGGACAGCTCGGGGATGGCTGGGGATGGCTTGGGCCAGGTGTGGAACACGGCTTTGTGCTCCACACCCTGGGTAGAAGTAGGTCAGCCCTGGGACAGGCTGGGCTGGTTCTGGACAGAACAGCCTTTCACAAGATTGAATGGCCTGTCCCAGAGCTGGCCCACTTCCATCCCAGGGCCTAAGTGTGAATACGCCTCAGGTCTTGTCTCTCTGCAAATGACTGCTAGAGGCGTCCTGCTTGTTTCTCCAACCTGGAGGTGATACTTGGGAATACATTCCAGATAGCAACATAAGAAAAGCCTTGCAGGGTGAGGTCACAGCCATTCTGGTCCAGCATTGTGTCTCACACAGTGGCCCAATTGCTTCTGGGAATCTCAAGTATAAGATAAAAGCAAAGCCTTCAGAGGTATGCCTTTAGAGGTATTCTGCCTTTCTCCAATCTGGAGATAGTACGTGGGCATCTATTCTAGTAGCCATGGATACACCTCTTCTCCATGAATTTATCTAATTATTTCTAATCCTGGCTGGTTGCTGTCACACCTCTTCTGGTAGTAAACTCCTTAGACCAGGGTTTCCCAAACTATGGGTTGGGACCCACTGGTGGGTCGCGAGCGAATATTGAGTGGGCCCTGCCTGTAGAATTAAGTAATAAAAAAATTGTATTAAAACTTTGTTATTTGAAAAGTCCTTTATTCATATTGGTAACGGTTAAATTTCCTAGAGGTGGGTCCCGAGTTGGTAAACTTATATTAGATGGGTCGTAGCCCAGACAGCTTTGGGAACCACTGCCTTAGACCAATGACCCTCTGGATCAAAAATACTTCCTCTTATCAGTCCTAACTTTTCATCCCATCAGTTCTGTTGAGCTGGATTTGATCTCTGGTAATTATATGGACAGAATGTTCACTGTCCTGACCCATCTTTAGTAAGGTCTCACAGGTCTTTTAAACATATCTTAGCAGTCTCATTGATATTTGTCTTCACTTCCTTAGCTAGCTTCTCCTTCTTTTACTTTCTTAACATAGCTAACAAGGGTGTTTTTTTCCTCCTAATACCTTGTGAGACTCTGCTGAGTTTTGCTTTAAGGAAGTACTCAGGGTTTATCCGTACCACTGGTTCAGGCAACTGGATCTTCTTACAGTCCAGGGTATCCTTCATATTAATCTCTATGAACGTGATCAGACAGGGCTTTTTTCCAGTTGTCCCTTGACCAACAATTTGCCCCAAGTGTGTCAAACAATTAACCAATTGAGTTAACCTATTTTCCCCACACTTTTCTCTTTACTTTCAAATTGGCAATGCCTTACCTGATGGCAAGTGTTACTCACTAACTGACCACTCATCTGCCTGGCTTTCCTGTACCCTGAATGATTGCTTGCACATAGCAGCCATTTCCAGATTGCAACTGACTACATTTTCCTCCTCTGTACCTCCATAGCCTCCTGTCCAATCCAACAACAAAAAAGAGTAACTCTCAGTATTATGATTTCCCAACTGAGGAAGGGGTGCTCATTCCCAAGCTTCGGGATGGGGTGCACACAGGGGTTAAAACTCTGTCATTCCAGACTCCAACTCACCAGGGAGACCCCTTTTAACTGTCTCTGACTGCACCTCCTATCCATAAGTTAAGGCATCCTTTTTCTTCCTTTCACCTTTCTCTGTATTTATCTTTCACTGCCATATATTGCCACAGGTATGGTCATTGACTTAATGATCCTGCTTTCTCTCTCTCTCTTCTTTTGCCAGTGAGATCTCCTTATCCTTCATGATCTTCTCTAAGCTTGTCATTCCCTGCTGCGTTAGGATTAATGTCCTCCTTAATTTTCCTGCACATTGGCCATCTTTGTCGATAAATCTTTAGTGATAAATCAGGAGACTCCACCAGCACAACGTTATTAAAATCACTGGGTTCTATACCAAAGTCTTATTAGCAGGTTCAGTAAATCCAGCCTCAGTTGAAAAGGCCTTGCTCTCCATTGCTAGAAAAATAAAATAAACCAAATCAAGCAGAGTGAAGAGTACAGCAAAGATAAGGAGTAAATTGGCAAAGCAGCTGCCAAGGGCACTGCGTGCATAGAAGTGCAATGAATGATTTTTAACTTCATAAAGTATACTTTTTGTGCATTCCATACTTCCACAAGGCAACATGATTTTTAAACTTTACCTAGAGTCCATAGCTGAATTGCCCACTTTTGCAACGTTTCTGGGTAGTTTTTGGATGAGCTTTTGTACTATATCCCCATTTAGTCCACACGATTCTTGGAGCCTTTTCCCACTTCACCTCCTGTCACTGGGAGAGAATTTCTGGAATAGGAATGTGCACGAATATTCATGAAGTTTGTTATTCATACGAATTCAGACATTCATATACGAATCATATACGAATATATATTCGTATTGAATAGAATCCTACCACATTTGAAGAGGATCTATTTGAACTAACATGAATTTTCTTACATTCGATTTGATACGAACTGAATGCAAAAATACCCTGCACATTCCTATTCTGGAATGCTTTGGGGGTCCACACTTAGCATTTGAAACTTAGCTGACTCTTTACTAGGTATTCACTCACTGCGAATCACCATCGTTATGTCAACAATCACTTTTTTCATGGTAACAGTGCAAGCACACATGCCAGGGCGATTTGGTGACTTGGCGACACAGTGCACAATTGTTCTGGTGGGTCACCTGCTTGCTCTGCACATCTCCCACTTGGAAGAGGTGTGGATGCAGTATGCAAGATTATACTAGCTCTGCCTCCAGTATAGGGGTGGATCAGTTTTAATTGCTCCAAACATCTACCCCTGGGGGGAACTCTGGCATGCACAGAGCTCTTTCTAGTAAAGAAGTGGTTTGGCGTGGGACGGATGCCCCATGTGGGAGTTCCCCCTGTCTACCAGTAAGGAAAAATGCCTCAATTAAAGCAAATTTGGCTAAGGATCCTGGGGTAGGGATGTGCACCAGATATTAATAACATTCGATATTGGTACAAATTTGGACATTCATCTATAAATTGAATGTTACCACATTTGTAAACTGACATTTGTATTTGTATGGATGTTTTAGAACATTTGTGAACTGGGAAGGTAGGAAAGCAGCTGCACCAGTCACATCTGCAATGGATCCAGAGTGCATTGGAAGTGGATTGAGAGCAGATTCAGGGCAGATTTGATGCTTTCAGAGTGGATATATTATGGAATACGTATCATATACGTATTGGATATGTATGCATTCATATGGGATATTTGTACGAATTCATACAAATACATTTGTATTGAATAGAATCCTATCACATTCGAAGGGGATCTATTTTCTTACATTCAGTTTGATAAGAATTGAATGCAAAAAAAAAACAAAAAACCCACGATTCATGCACACCCATATCCTGGGGGGCTGTAATTTTTGTTTAAAGGAAAAACATTCCCCCTGTTCCCAAGATTCTGAACCTTATGAACTATCTGTGATTTGTGGATCTCCTGAACGAAGCGTCTTATGCATCTGGTGTGTGAAAGAAATTGGCTTTGCCAAATATAATGTGAACATGAATAGGTTTTACCTGGTGCTGGGAGAAAAGAGTAACACTGTTGTGAAGCTTGCTGGAGAGCTGTTGATGGCTGGTAGGTGGTAGAGCTCAGGGACTATTTGCCCTTACCTGAAGATTATGGACACTGCAGGGGAAGTCTGTCCACACTTTATGCCACTGCTGATACCCTGGAGAGTTTCAGAAATCCCTCCAGCTGCTGTGGACAAGCTACAATAGCAGCTGGGGAGCTCCTGGGTGCAGTGTCTGTCTGCACTCTTTTCCATGTGCAAATGATGCAAGTGTGTGGTGCAGTGTACCTGCAAGCAGTGCCGGAACAATCATGCACTGTGGACTTGATCGCATTGGTAACGTTCCAGCATGTGCTGGATGCTGCCATGGTGATCTGACCAGGCCAGGCCATCTGCACTTTGAGTGCTGATGGTCTGGTTAAGGACTGCAGCAGCATTTGAAGTGTGGATAACACCCTCTGAGCCTGATCTTAACCTCAGGGGGACGGTATTGTTAACCCACTGAGTTAAGTGCAAACAGGCCCTCTGTCTCAGGAAGATGGTGGTGAAATTGCTGCAAAATACAAGGGGTTGTTACTGCAACCACTGAATCCAGTTGAGTGTTCCAGGTGATAGTAGAAACATGTGACGAGGCTTAAGCACAGAAACTCTTTATGATGCTGTGAGTCTGTTTTGAAACATTTGCAATAGTGAAAACACACCTGTTGCCTGAAATGCTCTGGAATTCTGCTGAGACATGCTGTATGGAAGGGAAATAGTTTACTCAAAGTGTCTGCAGTGGTAAGCATAATGTGAGTGGAGCGATTCTGAAGAAAAAAAGCTGAGGAGCTCGGAGGTAAAATCCGTATAACAATCAATAAGAAGCCGCAAACTCACTAAACACTGTTAGTCCAGATCCAATGAAATGGACATCTGGTTTCACACATAAACACGGGGCTCAGGCTAGAGTAAGTAGGTGGCTCTTGGGTTCCATGGAAACCAAGGTGAAAAGCTGCACCATCTCCTGTTCACCATTTCTTTGGGAAACCTATATACCGATTATCCAGCCGGTGGGAAAATAGCCCTGCCAGGCATAAAAGTTGCATTCTTTCCACAAAATATTGTCGTTCCATTTCAATTGATGATGCCAGCATTTCTACCTGGTTGTATACCTTGGGTGCAAATGTTGAGCAAATATGCATTCTCTAATTTGGTCTAGTGGTTAGGGATCTGGGGATACCGGGTTTGTTTCCACCCTCCCCAATGAAGCCAGCTGGGTGACCTTGGGCTAGTCACAGCTCTCTTCTGAGCTCTCACAGCCCCACCTACCTCACAGGGTGTTCTGTTGTGGAGAGAAGAACAGAAAGCTTTGTCAGCCACTTTGAGTCTCCTCGAATGGGTGGGAAAAGAGGGGTAGAAAAGCCAACTCTCCTCTTCCTCCTCCTCTTCCTCCTCTCTTTTGTTGTTGTTTTGAGATTTTAGTTCCAAGAGGCAAAGAAACATTTACATATAGGACTCTGGGCATGATTTGAGGTAGATGTGAAAGAGGGTTGTCTCCACACACAGTTCCTTGGGGATGACCCAAAACTGTTCCTTTGGAAGCAAAGATTGCCCAGAAGGAGGAGTGGACTAAAGGGCTCTGAATTATCCCCTTGCACACAAACACATTCAGAATTCCATGACCTGAGCATGAGCTTTGATCAGGGCAAGGCAGTATGAGCTGCACTGCATTCATGTCTCCTGGAAAGCTTTCCTCTTCTGCTTACTTAGGACCTTTCTGTACTTGGCCCGGTAGTTAATCTGAGGAATGCTCCCAGATGGAGCATCTGCACTGGAAAGTGCTGTTTCTGCACCAGAAAGGGTTCCTTCTGTGCACGGATTAAGTATTTACCTTCCCCAGTTCCAGAGCCAATAAGGCTCTGGACACAGCACGCACATAACTTCTGGGTGCTGGACAGTCACCTGATGCATGCTGATGCATCATGGTTGCCCCGCTGACACCAAGGCAGGAAGAGGCCAATATCTGGACACTGTCTGAACTTCAGGTAAGTGCCTGGATGCATGGGGGGAGGGATCACAAGTTCAAATGCTTAGTACATGGATAGGCAAGTTCATGCTTTGCCTCCCACAGAAGGGAAGCAAAGTGCAAACTTCCCCCTTGTCAGTGCAAAGTCTGGGCTGCCTCTTCCTAATATCCCCTTTCAGTCTTTTTTTAAGTGGCCAAAAAAAAAAAAAGTAGCAAAGTGATTGAAGGAGGGAGTGGAACATCATTTCTCCCCTCCTCTTTCTCTCCCTCTCGTCTTCCTGCACTGAGTCTCAAGAGAGAGCTGTCTGAATGTGGCAACTTTCAGGGAATTTTCACTGAGGATGGCTGGATGCTGTCCCCGCCTTTCTGGGATTTTCATATGCAATTTCCAAATGTCACGATCCCTTGTACCCACTTTCTGGGGTCTCTCTTCCAATAGTGGGCATGGCCAGAAGCAAAATGAGGAAGAGAGAAGTTGGTAATGTTTGCCTTGGTGGGGCCAACGGGGAGATCATAGGATGCTTCTGGGCCATGTGCTGAAGACATGCTCCAGTGATTACTGTGTCCCGTTGCACAAAGTCAGTGTGGAGAAGGAGAAGGAGAAGAAGAAGAGTTGGCTTTTCTACCCCACTTTGCTCACCCATTTAAGGGGACTCAAAGTGGCTGACAAAGCTTTTCTATTCTCTTCTCCTCCCCCTGTGAGGTAGGTGGGGCTGTGAGAGCTCAGAAGAGAGCTGTGACTAGCCCAAGGTCACCCAGTTGGCTTTATGGGGGAGGGTGGAATCAAACCTGGAATTCCCAGATAAGAGTCCGGCTCCCTAACCACTAGAACCAACTGACCAAAAGCCCTTAGTAGGGATGTGCATGAATATTTGAAACACTTGAAATTCGATCAGTTTGTTCAAATTTAGACATTCAAATTTGAATAGAATGTCCATAAATTTCAATGTAAATATTTGAAGAAATTTTGAATTTTCAAAACATTAGTATGAATTATTCAGATATTTGTATGTGTATGGATGAGTACAAGATGCGTATTTGCACGTGCGCATCTTTCTTGCATTCGTATGCCTTTGTACAAATCCTTATGGGACAAAAACGTGATCCATACAGGATGTGTGCGGATGCATACGGACACATACAAATATTGTCGACACTCCTATTTGCACGTATGGATCAAAGATTTGCATGAATAGATTCAAATGTATTCGAATTGAATCCAAGGTGAATGCATTCAAATTTTAAACGTTTGAGTCGATTCAAATTTTCAGATATTGGATCCGATTTGAATCGAATCCTGACAATTGCATGTGTGCACACCCCTAGCCCTGATTAAGCTTGCCCCCGTTGCATGCCTACAATTTGGACCTGTGGTATTTCCTTTTCTGCAATTCTGGTCAGATCTGGAGGTATGAAAAACCTTTCATCATTCCCTGGGACACATTTTCTTCTCCAACGACACCATCGTTACTAAATTATTTGCCACTGTAGCTCTCTTCATCTAGTTCTGAATCTTTTGACGTTGTGCTATCACACCCTGTTTCACAGGACTGCTGTGAATTGTTAGCTGGTTCTTTCCCTCCCTTGAAAGGACATGAAAGATGAGCTGTAAGTGTAAAATGCTATTATGAATACATTCCCTGCTTTTTCTTCCCTTTATTGGTCACTAGAGTTTTAAAGGGACTTACTGGAAAAGCTCTCTGTAGGTGCCTCCTGACATGGGCTAAAGCCCAAGATTCTCCTGAGACTATACTGGGAAAGGCAAATGCAGTCACAGGATTCCCAATATAGTTCCAGGTTAGTACACAGATAACCTGATTTAGCTGTATTATGGAAGTCTGGCAGCATTGCCATGTTTTCTGTAATTATTCCTGTTACCTGAATGTCTGTCAGGAGCTTCCAAAATCATATAACTGAGAGCTAGCTATATGTGCAAAAAATAAGGTGGCTAGAGAGCTATAATGGTAAAGCCTGAGGCTAGCAAACTATGAGTGTGTTCCCATGCAAGTTTAAATCCAAAGCAATCCCATTTTTGGGATCTGGAGATCCCATTAATTTTTTTATTCCAAAAATCGGCAGGAAAAAAAGTCCTCACAAAAACTGTTCTCAGTATTTTTCTGGAGTCCGGCCCACATTATTTTTTTGCCTTTGGGAATGCTACGGGACTATTTGGAGTGGCATTCTATCCTTCTGGCCAATGCCTGCCAGATGTGGGTGGGATTTCACAGCTGTGAAGGTCCCCTGCTCCCCTCGCCATGCCTGTTCTGAACACACTGCGATTACGAGAGATACCACTGCAGGAAAAGTCTTTAAAAACAGAAGCTTCAAGAGATAGATACATTGTAACAAGGCTGCCACAGCAGGGGAAAGCTAAGCAGTGAACCTGCGTTTTACCGAGGGAAACAGAGGGAAACTGAAAGGGAGAGTAATAGCCTCTCTCCCTCCCCTCCGTGTGAGCTGTCAGCCTCTATTTTGAAAGGGAATTTGTGCTGTCGATTCTCCTGTTTAAGTGCAAAACCGAGAACCAGCAGGGATGGAGCTTCCAATTTGAAAAGGAGAGTGTGAATGGGATGATTGCTTTGTTTTTTTTGCTCAGCTGATTCTGTGGGGCAGGCTTAACGGGTTGGACAGGGGTGGAGATTAAAAGGTCCTGTTTCTCTGTGCTGGAGTTTGAAGTTGGAGTGGGAGTGCCAGTATTCGGATTCAGCCCATGTTATCCTCAAGGAAATGGGAACACCCAGCATGCATACTTTGTCCTGAATCTGGATTTTAAAAGTCCAACTTGGATTAAAAATGTAAAGTGGGAACACAGCCTATATCTGTCTAACCTCACCTAACACGGAGAAGAACCATAGCTCAGGAGTAAAGCTCATAAGTTTCATGCAAAAGGTCTTAAATTTGGAGCCTTTTTGCACTTGGGTCTCCAGGATGGCCACATATGCTCTGATGTATGTGTGTTCACACAACACAGAGGCGCTTCTGTTCCAGAGTGGCTCCATGAATGCACATCAGTAGTTACAGAGTGGTAAAAACTGCACCACAGCTACAGCCTATGTCACTCTATGTCTTTGCAACCCTAACCCTAACCATAGCACTGCCTTGACATGTATGGTGGACAGGACCATTTGTGCTTCGACAGCTACAAGGCAAGTGCCAGCTAGGTTTGGGATGGGGCCAGCATTTGGGCCACTGTCCATGATCTTAACTTTCATAGGACACTGTCTCATGGATGTGAAGTATGAAAAGCCCTTTGGTATCTTCTGGTAGAATTCTGAAAGATGGGTGGGTGTCTGAAATGCTGAAGACTAGTTTTCAGTAGGTATCCTCCAGAGGTTGTTGGACTATAGCATCCCTTGCCCCCCTGCACCTTGACCATTCTGACTCAAGCTGACAGAAGATATGCTCCAAAACATCTGGAGAACATAAAGGCAGTGGTGGTGGTGGGTAGGCTGGTTTAGTAAGGGTTACCCAAGGTTTTGAATCCGTTAGCAAATCAGAGAATTTATCAACATGCAAGAATACACCGCCATCTCTAGTTATGTATTTCCCCCAAGCTCTGAATTTTGGAGAGAATCCCAGAGGAACAACTCTGCGTCCTTGGGTATCAAGCTGGCAACCTCTAGTATAACACAATCAGGAGGCAGCTAAGTCAAGCGATCTGACTTTCCCAGCTCCATATGTTCTGATGAATTATAGTCCATTGATTGAGGAGGGATTCACTGCCTTCCACAGTCCTTTCATTGCCTTTGCTGTTATGTACAGATGAGGACCTTTCCATAATTTATACTATGTGCTGAGCAACTGGAGAGACTTTTTCTTTTACGAGTTCCATTTATTTCATTTTGGGGAAATTTCATGTGACTAAAGAGGCGTCAAATTATTTTGATTTACAGGCAAGCTGGCAATGCATCCTTGGGTTTTACTTGATCTGACACCTTGGGACTCGAGATTTTCATACTTAAAAATGAACATTGATGGAGGAGAGCAAAGTCAAGGAGAACAAGTTGCTGCAGACAGAGATGGAATGGAGACTAGATGTACCTTGCTTGCACACTTGCCACTTCTAGCCAGGAGTAACTCGGATGTAAGGTTTGGGGCATGTTGGTCTTAGGACACTGTCAGACATTCAGATGGGCTATGGAGTCCTCCAAAAACTGGAGCTGGGACTGCCTGTAGCTCAGGATTGTCGGTTCAATCCCCAGTCTCCCCCTAGAAATAGTAAAAGGCAAACCACTTCTCTTCTCTGTCAAGAAAACTGCAAAAAGGTGCTAGGAGTTTTTTTCCACTAGCACTAATTACACATTAGGGACCCATTAAGGACCCATTAGGCTCAGAGCAGGAAGACCCCGTTTCCACTGCAGACTCCATTAGAGACACAATTGTTTTCACCTGTACTAGGGAAATCCAGATTAAATGGGTCCTTCGGGACCTATAATCCGGATTTCCTGTAGACCCCATTAAGGAGGTTTACAATCTGGTCTTCGGCTGTGAAATTCAGATTATACGGTGCGCATTCGCACTGCAATTGGGCAATGGAGTCTGGGGGTTGGTTCGGGAGGCAATCATGGGGTACTCCGAAACCCAAAGCTTTGAAGCCGGTGCCTAATCTCTGAAGAAATCTCCGGAGAATGGCATAGACTTCAGAGCTTAGGCCATTTCTACGGGGACCTTCTATGGAGCTTTGGCTAAACTCCGGAGAATCTCCAGAGCGATTTGCTGCAATCTTCCAAGATTCTCTGGAGCGACTCTGGAGTGTGCCCCCCCCAAGTGTCACCCCCCAAAATACATGGAGTGATGCACAGGCTCAAGGTGGGTAGAGTTGGAATCGCCACGTGGGTGCTCTGACATTTCCACTGTGAGCACACCTAGCATCCATTGCTAGTGGGTGCTACACTGCCCATGGAGACGCATTGGGTACCTTCTTAGATCGGGATCTACTAAATCTGAATGAGGTGAAGGACCTATTTCTTAGATCCAGATCATCTTAGATCCGGATTAAGGGAGGTAAGTGAACATAAGAACATAAGAACATAAGAGAAGCCTTGCTGGATCAGGCCACAGCCCATCTAGTCCAGCATCCTGTCGCACACAGTGGCCCACCAAATGCTCATGGGCATCTCAAGCAGAGACAAGGACAAACCTTTTCCTGCTCTCGAGTCCCAGCAGATGGCCCTAGAAGCGCCCCATTTCCTCCCCCCCCCCAGCCTGAAAGATGCACCTAGGCATTCGTTCTAGTAGCCATTGATACATCTGTCATCCATAAATTTGTCTAACCCTTCCTTAAAGCCATCCAGACTGGTAGCTGTCACCACCTCTTCTGGCAGCACATTCCATAGGCCGATGACCCTCTGTGTGAAGAAATACTTCCCCCTGTCAGACCTTACGCTCCTACCCATCAGCTTCATAGAGTGCCCCCTGGTTCTAGTGTTGTGCGATAGAGAAAAGAAATTTTCTCTATCCACCTTTTCTATGCCGTGCATAATTTTATATACTTCAATCAGGTCCCCTCTCAAACGCTGTCTCTCCAGACTGAAGAGGCCTAGCCGTTGCAGCCTGGTTTCGTAAGGGAGGTGTTCCAGACCCTTAATCATTCTGGTTGCCCTTCTCTGCACCTTCTCTAGTTCCACAATATCCTTTTTGAGGTGTGGTGACCAGAATTGTACACAGTATTCCAAATGTGACCTCACTATAGATTTATAAAGGGGCAAAATGACACTTGCTGACTTATTTTCTATTCCCTTCCTAATTATTCCCAGCATTGAATTTGCTTTTTTTGCTGCTGCCGCACACTGGGTTGACACCTTCATTGAACTGTCCACCAAAACCCCGAGATCCCTTTCCTGGCATGTTGCAGAAAGCTCAGACCCCATCAGTTTATAGACGTAATTTGGATTCTTGGCCCCAATGTGCATTACTTTACACTTGTTAAGATTAAAGCACATTTGCCACTTGGTTGCCCACTCACCCAATGCTAAGAGATCCCTCTGGAGCTCTTGGCAATCTCTTTCAGATTTTACTACCCTAAATAATTTAGTATCATCAGCAAACTTTGCTATTTTACTATGTACCCCTTTTTCTAGATCATTGATGAATAAATTAAAAAGCATTGGTCCCAGTACTGAGCCTTGAGGGACCCCACTTTTTACTTCTTTCCACCCTGAGAAATTGCCGTTTACTACTACTCTCTGCTTTCTGCCCTTAAGCCAGTCACAAATCCAGGACAGAACCTGTCCTTTTATTCCATGGCTGGTGAGTTTACTTAGTAGCCTTTGATGTGGGACTTTGTCAAAAGCCTTCTGAAAGTCCAGATAGACAATGTCCACTGGTTCACCTTTATCCACGTGTTTATTGACACTCTCAAAGAATTCCAACAAATTTGTGAGGCATGATTTACCTTTGCAGAAGCCATGCTGGCTTTTGTTCAGCAATGCCTGCTGCTCCATATGCACACTAATTTTGTCTTTAATAATGGTTTCCATCACCTTACACGGAACTGACGTTAAGCTAACTGGTCTGTAGTTGCCTGGATCACCCCTGGATCCTTTTTTGAATATTGGTGTTACATTTGCTACCCTCCAGTCCTCAGGTACGGAGCCTGATGTTAGGGAAAGATTATATATTTTTGCTAGAAGGTCGGCAATTTCGCATTTGAGTTCCTTAAGGACTCTTGGATGAATACCATCTGGTCCCGGTGACTTGTTAAGTGGAAAAGCCCCCTAGGAGTCACGACTACCACTCGGGGTGTGCAAGAATATAATTTTGGGGATTTGATTTGAATCGAATATCCAAAAATTAAATTCAATTCTAATCTTTAAAATCCAAATTGTCCCAAATTTGATTTGAATTAAGCAAATTTGAATCTATTTGTTTGAATTTTCAATTCAAATTTACACTTACGAATGTCAGCAACATTCGTATTTGTCCATATGCGTCGTTAAAAATCCCGCACGCATCCACCCAAGTCCATATGCATCCTGTATTTATCCCGTATGCAAAATGTTTTCATCCCGTACAGATCCGTACAAATGCGTACGGATGCAGGAAGGATGCATATGTGCAAGTACACATCACGTATGTACCTGCACACATACAAATGTCCGAATAATTTGAATGAATAGATCTGAAAATACAAAATTTGTTTGAATGTTTAAATTCAAACTTGTAGACATTCAGTTTGAATTCGAATGTCCAAATTCAAATGGATTCAGTTGAATTTTGAATGTTTGAATATGCGTGCATATCCCCAACTACCACAGCTTTGTGGTGGCCATTAACAGCAACAAAGTGGAGCTAATTTAAAAGAATTTGCAGAGTGGATTTCTGTCTGGACATAGATTTCCAGCTGAAATAGATTCTGGGTGAACAGAACTTCATCTGATGGTTCTGTCTGAATACACTTGTTTATTATCAGTGCCGATGGATGTGTTGTGGATGAAATTCCTGCAATGTCGTCTTTTGCACCAAGAGAAGAAGAGTTGGCTTTTGTGTTTCTTCTCACTTTTAAGGGGACTCAAAGTGGCTGATAAACCTTCTGTTCTTCTCCGCCCCCCTCCCCCGAACAGACACCTTGTGAAGTAGGTGGGGCTGTGAGAGATTGGAAAGAGAGCTGTGTCTAGCCCAAGGTAACCCAGCTGGCTTTGTGGAGGAGTGTGGAATCAAATTGGGAGACTATCAGATAAGACAAATCCTTGTGAACTTTGTAGGCGAGGGTATGGCAAACCACTTCCACATCTTCACTACAAAAACTGCTAGGATCCATTCATGAACCTGGTCAACATCTGGTAATAAGTTTGATTACTTCTTCCTCCTATTTTTGCCTTGCATCTCTTTCCTATGTATGGTTTAAGAGTGGGTTTAGGAACAAGAAAGCCAGATCTATCTAGCTATTTATTTATTGAACTTACATACAATAGATTTCATAACCACTATGCAGTTTACAAGTGAAACATAAGCTCTGAAAAAATATGAAAACCCTCATCCAATTACAATGAATCGTGGTCACCCATCAGTCATTACCATGGGAATCTGTGAGAAGGCATTCCCCAAAAGATTTTAAAAATGTTAACAGAGTAGAAACACCCCAGGTCTGGTTTGGAAGTGAATTCCAGACAGAGGGGGCCACAACTGAAAAAGCCCTTCTCTTTTCTTTGGCTTCTGTTACTTAATATAGGTCAGGAAGTTGATCATCTCATAGACATCCCAAGCACACAGAACAGTTACTTACTGGGAGAGAGAGAGAAACAGGCTTTTTTGCATTGGCCTTGGTTAATCCGTATTAGCTAGATCTGTATTAGTTAGATCAAGGTCAACCACAGGCAGGAGCACCTGCATTGAATGGGTTTTGGAACAGTAAGTGTATGATAAAGAGTGCTAGCATGAGTGTAGACCACATTTATCTTGTCTACTGCTAATCCAGATTCTCATCCAGATCTACCCCCTTTTTCTACACAGGCTGTGTCCCCAAGCAATTTAAAGTGTGCTAAAACTCTTCTTTTCCCTCTGAGCACCCCCATGCCAGGTTTTTTTAACGAGCTTCCAGCGCTACAAAAGCAGGAAAACCCATGACAAAATACCTGCCCTTTAAAGAAGACTTTCATTGCTCTTTTGGGAAGTCATGGGTTTTCCTCGCAGCATTTACCTTGGGGATGCTCCGTGGCAAAAGGGGCAGGGATTGCTGCCTACATAAAGCATTCACACATCTGCTGCAGTTTCCCTCCTTCCCTCTCTAAAGCACAGAACTTTCAAAGAGCCAGAATTGCAGAGAATTGCAACATTGTTATCAGGTGTGAAGTGTTATCAGGTGTGAAGTGGATGGATTGCAACATTGTTATCAGGCATGAAGTGGGTGTATTGCTAGTCACCGCTGCTCTACCGGGTGGATTTAGACAGTGATATGTGAAAGTGCTAAGAGTGAATGAGCAAACGATTGCCCGGCCGATGGCTGCAGCCTGCACGGGAAGCCATTTCGGGGGACAGAGATCTGGGAGACGAACAGAGAACCGATGGCTATTTTTCCTTTGAACAAGAGAGGGGGTGGGGAGAAAAAAATGCAGGCAAAGAAAACACGCTTCCGTGGGGATGGAAGGTGCGTTTTAAACACACGTTTTTCTGAGCCTCATGTGGACGCTTATTCTGGAAGTGCACGGCACTTTTAAAGTCCGCTTGAATAGAGTGACAGTACAGGGAGACTAGAGAGGCAAATAAGTCTTTTTGGGATGCAGCCACAACAGTCAAAGATCTGGATCTTCAAGATCCGGATCTTTGAGATGGGGTTCTCCTGGAGATCTGGATCTTGAAGGTGCCTGAAGACCCCATTGTTGACACCTTTAATCAGGTCCACACAAAATCCACATTTAAGGGCCTCAAGGATCCATTAAATCTGGATTTCCCCTGCCCTTGTGGGGACAGGGCCTTGCAGATGGAGCCTTCAGTGGGGTCCAGGTGGGGACAGGGCCTTCTCGCGGGTTCCTAATGGGGTCTAAGGATTCTGAGCCCTAGTGGAGAAAGGCCCCTACACTACTCCTGGGCAGATGTTGTGTTCTTAGCAGCTCCTTGATCTAAGGAAAAGGCCATGGGCTCTGATATATCCAGCTGCTGAATGCTGTTGGGTCCCAAGAACTATTTGGGGGCCCTTTCTGCACTGAGCCTTATTCTAGATTATATCCTGCATAGGAGTCTGCCATCCTCATGCTGGTGCAGACTGCAAAAGGTCCCAGGCAGCCCCTATTCCAGGATATCACCCAGAACAAGGCATTGTGGAGAAAGGGCCTGGGATGTCGTGCTTGGGATACATCAGGTCTCTGAGGGCGATCTATGGTGCGATCTGCTCAGCCCCTTCAGTTGCTGACCTCTGTGCGTGACACTTTCTTTCACTTGGTAACCATAGGAACAGTTACAGAGTTGATGCCCTTTTCCAAAGAAGAGAAGGTGTGAAAGAAAGACTATTTGAGAAGATGCATTAGCTTCTATGCCAAGACTCCAATGTGAAAACAGATCGCGCATTGAAGCTGAGAAAACTTTCCTTGCATACTCAGCCTACAGAAGGTGGCCGGATATCCCCATAATGCAGGAAATCCTCCCTCTGCAGTTACTGCCTCTTAACCAGGCAGTGCTGAGGCAGGCAGGCTGGCTCTGTCTTTGGGTGTTTTTCAACTGTCACTAGAAGTACCCATTAAGTACCCATTAATGGGTACTTAATGGGTACCCATTAATGGGTACTTAATGGCATTTTTGTACCCATTAATGGGTAGTTAATGGGTACTTCTAGTGACAGTGGAAAAACACCCTTTGCCTGTTTTACTGGTGGGTGCATTTGGGCATTCTGCCTTCCCAAATGCCCAGATGTGCAGGCTGACACCTCCACACATGCTGGATGCCTGTGATGATCCAGTTTGGTCTTGTGGTTCAAGTATCCGATTCTTATCTGATAATTTCCTGATTTGATTCTACTGTAGCCTGTGTGTCCACCCAAAACTGTCTTCTCTCCCTGAGCCATGACAAAACTAGGCATAGGACATTGCAGAGCAATGCTGACTTATAAGTTTTATGGCAAATATGAATTGGCATTTTGGCATGAGGCTGGATGTGCAGATTTGATAATTTATGGATGTATCAAAACTCTGTGCCAGGCCCAATATGCGAAATGATGCCTCTTTAAGGAACGCTTCCAGGACAGAGCTTCCTGGAAATTCTAAACAAACAAAAAGACCACTTCTTTGTTTGCTTATGCAGACCTGAGCTATCTGAAATGATTAGCACTGATGCAGCCTTTTGTTCAAGATGCACTACTGCTTATCTCAAAGTGGCTGCTACTGTAAAGACAAACTCTGACCCATTAAGCATGTAGGCAGTTCAGGAGTTCAGCCTCTGGGACCCCTTGGAAATCTGCCCCTGCCCCTCCACAGATTCAAACTTCCCCCTCTGAATCTGATTGGGGATGTGTTTCCACTGAGCACTAGAATACCCATTAAGGACCCATGAAGGGTACTTAATGGGTACTATAGGGCTAGTGGAAAAACACCCTGGGTTGCCCAGAGGATAAAAGCAGGCCCATAGATTTTACAGTCATCCCTCCCCCCCCCCATCACTTCCACATTGCCTCCTTGTTGCTGAAAATCACTACACTAGCTGGAATCACTCTCCCACAGCACCTGAAACCACTAGACAGTCCTGCCTGCCATTTCTCCAGCAAGCCAACACCAACTTCTTGCTCCTGCCAAAAGTCTCTTCTGCCTGAGGGAGAGAGACACACACACCTGGTCAAGCTCCTGTTGCCACATGTCCTCTGATCCTGCTCTGAAGAGGAATCTTTGGGCGCATCCGCACGGCATTGTTATCTCGAATTCAAAATGTTTTGACTCCGCCCAGTTCAGACGGCCGTTCGGCTTAACACGCTCCTTGCATGTTAAACCACCTTAAACCGTTATAAAGTAAATCCTGATTTCAAGAGGTCTCACTCCGGATCCTGCGCTTGATACGTGTTTCATTTTTTACTTTGTGGACAGTATCGTTTTCCGGGATGAGATTCCGTGTTGTGGCTGTCCCACCCCCAATTACACTGTATCCAATGTATTCTGGGGACGTCATTGGGGGGGGGTGTTTTCCTGCCTGATCGCCTCCCTGCCCCCTCCCTCAGGGATCCAGGCAGGGAGGCGAGGCAAGAGAAGAGAGGCGAGGTGAGCGCGAAGGGCGCCTTCGCCTTGTCGTGGGCGAGGGGGACTTGTTGGAGTGGCAGGTCACATGGGCTGCGTTCTGGCTCTCCCCCCCCCCTCTCACCAAGCGTTAGAGAAGGGCAGCCAGCACCGCCCTAAGGAAACCAGACAGGCTTCTCTGGTACCAAAGAGGGATTCCAGCAGCCTTCACACAGCAGCAAGTAAAACTCCGTGCCTTTAAAAATAGCTGCTTCCCTGCCTTTCACTTTAAAGGTCTGAAGTTTGAAATTGCGCAAATTTGCAACATTGTTAATCAGGAGTGAAGGGGTTCCCTGATACACTGTAGCTGCTGTGTGAAGGCTGTAGCAAAAGTGTCTGATTTTCTAGCTGTCATGAAAGCCTGCCTGTGTGTGTTTGTACGGGCTCGCTCCCTCGCCAGGAGGGGAAGGCTAGCTAGGCTTTCTCCGGCTGGGCTCCCTTTAGCCGAAGTGGATCGAGACTTCTCCTTCTCCTCTTTTCTTTTTTGCCCCATCCAGCAGCAGTGGAGTGGGGCAAGCTGCCCACGCCGCAGCGCCAGGATGGGTGGGTGGGTGGGTGGGTGGGTGGATGCAGCCTGGCTTCTCACTTTCTTCTTCCCTCTCTCCTTCCTTTTTGAAGGCAGCAGTAAAGAAATCTTTCAAAATGAGGCACTGAGAGATGACTTAGACCCCTCCGCGAGATCCGCTTACAATTCCATGCTAAGGGCTTGTTTACTCTGGAGTAAGAAGCCCCACAGAATGTATGACATTCCCTTCTGAGTAAAGGGGCTTGGTATAGCGTTCTTCAGCACAGACAAATAAAAATAAAAACTCTTTTAAAGGTGACGGTTTTAAAGTCCTTATGCATTTCTCCTGCCCCACAAACTAAAGGTCCAGAGCCCGTTCAGACGTGCGGGACGGGAACTTGGGAACGTAGCAGAGGTTCTGGGGCTGGCACCTGCGAGAGTACCTCTGTGTGTGTGTGTGCGCGCACATGTGCTTATTTTTGTAGGAATGCTTGGTTATGATTGCTTCTTTTGGCAGTAAGGCACTCTGCGTATGCTCAGTGCAGCTTTCCTTTTTTGATGTACCATATACACCGGCTTCGGGAGGGCGGGAGACATGAGATGCTCATGCAATGTCTCACCCCCCCAGGTACCCCTCCTTCCTCTCTCTCTTTGGGAAAGGGGGGGCTTCTTAGGAACCCCTCCCTCTCTCCTCTCTCTTTTTGGGAAAGGGGGGCTTCTCAGATACCCCTCCTTCCTTCCTTCCTCCCTCCCTCTCTCTTTTTGGGAAAGGGGGGCTTCTCTCACTTTAAAATCCCATCTGTGCGAGGACGACACCACCCCCTTTGCTAGTCCCCCCCAAGACTCTTTTCCTTGGTGCCTTAGCAATGCCTCCCTTCCCCTCCCCACCCCCACCCAGCTGCTGCTGCCCCCTCTCCCCCCATCCTCATCTTCCTCATGCCCCCCCCCGATTTGGCTTCCTCCGTTCCTCCCCGTTCCTGATCGGCGGCGGCTCCGTTCTTCCCCCCTTCTCTTTTTCCTTCCAGCTCCCCCCCAAGCAGCCAGTCAGTCAGTCCCCCACCCCATCCCCAGCTGCCCTCTCCCCCTCCCCTCTCTCTCTTTAGGGACTAATTTTCCCCTCTGCCGTGTGGGGACCGCCTAACACACCCACTGCCGCCCGTCTCTCTCGGCTCTCCTCCTCTTCTAGCCTCGCACCGAGGGAAGAGCAGCCAGCAGCGGAGCAGGGCAAAGCGGGCAGGGGATCCCCGGCGGAGCATGGATGACGCAAAGGGAAGGGAGGGTGGGATCCTGGGACTGAGGACCAATCAGAGAGAGGGGATGGGCAATGGGCAGGAGGACAGGGCTGCTGTCTGGACTCCCAGGATTGATTACGATTTAAGGCTGCCCTCGGCATGCCACTGAACTGGGTTAACTTGGAATTCGTGTAAACAGGATTAACCCGGTTCACTTATTTCAGTTTCCTTACACCGAATTATGGCATGCCATGGGGATGCACCCTTTGTGGGTGAGAACCAGCTGAACTATAGCATAGGGTATTTTTAGAATAGGGTTTTTTTCTTCCTTTTTCTCCTCTGTGTTTCTAGATTGCCCAAAGGTGTGCTTCCTGAATTGATACTTTTCCCCACGACAAGCTACTGCCCCGTGCCTGGTTGAAGCCTTGTGCTACTCCTCTGGGAATCTATTTTGCTTATATTTTGGCACTCTGAGTAGTGCCCCTTCATTTTTTTATTCTTTTAATACTGATTATTAATAAAAATTTTCCTATTGAGGAAAAACAGACTCTGGGGTCTCTTTCCTTGCTGTTAAGCACCAAAACTGCTCTGGTGTTATTCAAACCTCTCTGTCAGAAGATCTCAACATGAGAAGATGTCCTGACAAACTATTTCCCCAAAGACACGTGTCAGGATGTCTCTTAACACTGCCTACATAAAGCCAGCTGGGCTAGTCACAGCTCTTTTCTGTGCTCTCACAGCCCCACTGACCTCACGGGGTGTCTGTGGTGGGGAGAAGAACAGAACCTTTGTCAGCTACTTTGAGTCCCCTTATAAGAGTGATAGAAGTGAGGTATAACACCTGGCTCTCCTCCTCCTCCTCCTCCTCCTCCTACCTCCATCCAGAAAGTAGGTAAAAAGTGCTACTGCAGGGAAACCTGTGACCATGCCTGGTTTTCTAGCAATAGTTTCTAGTGCTTTATAGAGGAGGAAAACCCACCACAGTGCACCATAATGGAGTTATATTCTCTCTGTCTGACAGGGCTTCAGTTTCCTCTGGAATTTGCAATTATCTCTTTGGTTAAAAAAAAACATGCACTCAAAAAATGTATGAAGTCTGTACTGAAAGTAAAGATCTCAAGTGAAGCTCAGCTTCTCGGGGTTGCAGGATTCCCTTTAGTCTGCTACACCAGCATGCACAAGTGAAGCTCCTAGTACATTTGCTGTTTCAGTATATTGGCTAGTATGGACATGCTAACGAAATGTTCTGGGCAACAATACGAAAGGGGGGTCGCCAACGCTTTCTCTTGGAGACATGTTGGGGGCAGAACCATGGAGTTCTGCATATCGTACAGAAAGGCACACCAAACAGCTTTGAAAAACATGCGCAGCTTTTACATAAAACGAGGGCAAACTGGCACAAACACTCAGGGTACATTTGCATCTGCATGAAAAATAAATGCAACTTTCTTTTATCCGCAGAAAACCGGGTGGAATGGAGCTAGGACAGAGTGCTCACAAAACTGAACAAAGGCAGAACTAGGTTGCTCAATTCATCCTCAAGGAGAGCAAATGTACCCTGATTGAGAATCTTGCTTTATCTTTTTGCTGAATTGCAGTTCTCCATTTGTAGACCTAAAGAGGCAATTCAGATCAACAACCGCAAATGCCAATGGATAAAGAGCAGGTAATCCCGAGAAACATCTGCTCAATATTTTGTTTGGATTGGATTGTCTCTTTATAGATATTGCCTTAGCTTTGCCTATTTCCTTAACCACTAGAAGGCACTCTGGTATAATTTTCTCTCTCTCCCTGATGTCTTTCTTAGTTTCCAGTCGTCCAAGCCAAAGAGAAAAGGGGTGGTGATGGTGGGAGGAACTCTCAAAGAAACGAAACATGCCTGTTTTTAAAATATCTAATTGCATAGATAATCATGTTTTCCTTTCCTACGAAAATATGTCTCAGATTTAGCTTAACTTCTCCTTGCCAGTGATATGAAAGCAAATGCATTTCTTGATTGCAAGAAAAGTGCATGGATTGGAAAGGGCTATGATACCCCGAGGTGTGCGCATTTGCTTTCGTTGAGCAGAGGTTACGGCAAAAGGTGCCTTTCGGTTGAGCTCTACTCTGTTACAGCACTCAACACCGGCGGATCTGGCATTGATTGAAATTTTGCAACCCGTATTCTGGACATACGATAAGGATGCTGCTGCCCGCTGCACAGAAAAAAAAGTGTATTGTCTGTCGCACAGAATAAAAAAGACAGTGATGACAAAAGAAGCTGACCCAAGTGGATGAAAACAAATTTGCAAAGAGATGCTCTCAGGCGAGATATGGCCTGCACCTCTGTTGGTACTGGATTTACAGAGAGCTATCTTTCCATATAGACATCCATTAATTAAACATAATATTAGTTTACATAATCTCTTTCCAAACATACCGTCTTCAGACTAGCCTGATGCTGTCACTTCTTTTTAACTCTGAGGAAACACTTAGCAAAGATAGTTAGGGAGAAGCTGGTTGGGGGAGTTAGCTTTTGTGAATAAAAGATGCTGACATTTAAAAGTGGAACAAAGGCTGCATCTATACTTGCCATAAAACGAGTGCTCAAAAAAAAAAAAGAACAGGATATTGCAGATTTATTCGTTTCCCCCTCTTCCCCATTTCAGACTCAAGAGCAAAAAGTCTGCTCAGATCTTCCTTGGCTATTCAAATTTGGCCAAAGGCGATCTGAGTGATTTGCAAGAAGTAAAAAAGCAGAGAGAGAAGGGGAGGTGAAGATGGCGGTGTCTCCCCCAACTTACTAAAAACAGAGCTGCTTCTCTAAGAAATGAAGGCATGTCTAGAGATATCATCCATACCTCCTTAGGGGTGATGAGGGCTAAAGTTCAGCAGCAGCAGCAGCTGGGAAGGCCTCAGGTAGCACTCCATTGCTGAACTATTTTGAATACTTTGGGATGTTTAATAGTATTTCCTGTAGGAGACAGAAATATTTGGCAATGACAAATCTGCAGAAAACCTAGCCTTAGGGCTCTCACAATGGCCACATCCCCATTATAAGCTTAATCCAGTTTCCCTAAACTGAAATAACAGAACCGGATGCAAACGCGAATTTGCCTGATCCCATTATTTTCAGCCAGAATCGTGTTCAATCCGGATTCTGAGGACGTATGTGACTCAAGGGGGGACTCAAGTGGCTACTTTTTAAAAGCCGCTTTTCAGGGCTGCCCTGCCCTCTTCCTCCTGGCGTGAATGTGCCTCCCATAAGGGACCCCTTCACGGAGCTTAGCTGGGTGGCTCAGTGGTTGCCGCTTGTGTGGATGGAGGAAAAACAGTGGGCAGCCAGCGATTCTTTCCCCTCCTCTCCTCATTGCTCAGGGCACACAGCAGCAGTGGCAACTCAAGCTCCCTTCGCCTGTCACCGTCACAGCCTTTAAAACATTCACACATCTCACCCAAACTTCGGCTGCTTTCCTCCCTTTTCCCTTTTTTAAAGGTCAGAACTTTCAAAATTGCAAGATCATTATCAGGTGTAAAGTGGTTGGATTGCTACAGTGTAGTGGCTGCTGCTTTAAGGGGTGGATTTTACAGCTTGCTTTGGAAGCAAGCTATTGGGGGAGGGAACTCTCATCCCTTAACACGGAATGGTTCCCACAGTAAAAAATGTAAAATGTTTCAAGCACATGAACTGGAGTGAGACCTGTTGAAATGAGGATTAACATTTACAACGCTTTGGGGCGATTAAACATGCGTAAAGTATGTTAAGCTAAACTGACGTGGGGTCTGCGAGGATTGAAAACTGTTTGAAACTGAAATAAGCTTGTAATGGGGATGTGGCCAATAAGAAGGTTTTTCCAGCACTGTCCTCGGTCCCCTTCTTATTTGCATTTTGGAGCAAGGAGATGCCATTTCCTATGGTGCTTCCATGTAGGGCAGGAAGGAACTGCCCTACTTCTGAGGTGCCTCTGTGGATGACTGCACCACAAAATGGCGCACCCGATCATTCTGGAGGTACCTGCTGCTGCCATAAATGGAGACAGGGTAGCAGCAGGTGCCCTTTTAGGATGGTGGGGGCACCCTATTCTGGTAAATGGAGACATGGGCTCTGAAAAATCACAATTAGCCCACCAGTGAGAGAGTTCAGGCCAATGCAGATATCATCCTTGCTATTCCTGGAGAAAACAGTCACTTCAGGAGAAGGCTGAGCCAAGTCTCTCTCCCCAGTTGACTCGTTATCTATTGAAGGTTTTCTCATATGGAAGAATAGGGATGTGCCAAATGGATATGTCCTCAGCTAATTTTAACTACAGTTTAGTTAATTTTTTTCTGATTTTTAATATCAATATTACGGTTGCAACATAATGCAGTTCCCCCCCCCCAGCTCCTCACAAAATACAACTGTGCAATTGGAATGCTTCCAATATATGTTCCCCTAATGAATCCAACCCGGAACCAGTTCATGTGGCAGAATGCAGCGGCAGACCAGTGCCTGCAAGTGCACCTGGAGTAGCCACACATGGATTCATTGGACTTGTGCTTGAAGTGCACCAGTGTGTGGAAAATCTCTCTTTGGATCAGCCAGGAGCAGGCTGGATCAAAGAGAGATTTGCTGCATGCCAGTGGACTACAAACAAGTAAAATGAATTGGTGTGCAGTGTTTCCAAGTGTGCCCAGGCATTATGATGTGCTGTGCGCTGTTGGCCACTTCTAGTCGAGTGAATAAATTAGGGACAATATTTAATATCATTTCCTTTCCTTTCTGATCTTCTGAACAGAGACTTTTTAAAAAAATTTCCTTGGAAATATGGTGAGCATAAGTGTAGCTAAACCTGATGGTGAAAAGACCATGATGTAGTTGATCCAGAAGTTCTTTGCTAATGCAAAAACGTGGCCAAGGTTGCAAACTGTGGGTGCTGCCACATGTCAGTCCTCTAGAGCAGTGGTTCCCAAAGTTGTCTGGGCTACGACCCATCTAATATAAGTTTACCAACTCGGGACCCACCTCTAGGAAATTAAACCGTTAGCAATATGAATAAAGGACTTTTCAAATAACAAACAAAGTTTTAATACAATTTTTTTATTACTTAATTAAATAATTACATCAAAAAAGTTATTTCAAATACGGTTAAATTTCCTAGAGGTGGGTCCCGACCCACAGTTTGGGAAACGCTGCTCTAGAGTGATCAAAAATAATAATGGTACTGGTCACACCTTTAGTTTAGGATGGCTTCAGGTCATCCTCAGGTCCTGTAACATTATTTTTATTCAGTTCATTTTCCAAGTTGGCCTACCCCTGGCCTGCCTCTTTTCCAGAGGACTCAGCCTGTCCTGGCATTCCAGGCCATTTTTGCTTCCTCAGTGTGAGCGGGTGGTGGTGGGGCTAAAGGAGGCTGGACTGTGCTGTGGTGGGTGAGGTCCAGTGTTTCCTTTCAGATTGCTAGTAACGAGGGGGCTTTTCTTTCTTTCTTGGTATGTTCTGTCAACATAAGAACATAAGAGGAGCTCTGCTAGATCAGGCCACAGTCCATCAGCATTCTGTCTCATGCAGTTGCCCATCAATTTATTTTGGGCATCTGAAACAGAAGCGAAACCTTCTCCTCCCCTCCACTCCCTGCAGATGGCCTTTAGAGGCATCCAGTGCCTCTCCTACCTGGAGGTGGTAGCTAGGCATCCATTCAAGTAGCCATTGATACACCTGTCCTCACAGGATGGAGCATAATTCAGATCAGAAGGCCTCACAGTCTACCATCTCAGCTAGTCCAGATCACGGTGGCACAGAGAGGACATCCCTCCATTTTCCAGACTACCGGAGGACCTATTTTGGTGGCACACCAAAGCTCAGAGACTTAGGAGTTTTGTGCAAACTTTGGGGCTGGTATGGGGACTGGTCTGAACTAGTGTCAGCTTGGCGTGGTCCACACCTACTGGTTTGGATCAGCCAAGGTAAGTACAAAATGGCCCTAGGTTCCTAAATCATTGGTGAGGGTTTAAATTAATGGTAGAGTCTTGTGGTTAGTCTGTCAGATTCTTATCTTGTAGTTTCCTGTTTGATTCTTCATCCCTCCATGAAGCCAGCTGGGTGGCCTTGGGCTAGTCACAGCTCTCTTTCTGAGCTCTCACCCCACACACACACCTCACAGGGTGTCTGTTGTGGGGAGAACAGAAGGTTTGCCCAACCACTATGAGTCCCCTTGTATGGGTGAGAAAAGTGGGGTAGAAAAGCCAACTCTTCTTGTCCTCCTCCTTTTTCTAGGCCAGAACTGCAAACAACCATTTCTGCACTCTCCATCACAATGGATTGATATTCTGAGCACGTTCAGACCTCACGGAGTTTTCTGCTGCAAACTTTTTCTTCCAAGCCCTGTGTCCACACCTCCCTCTTGTAAGCAGGCAGATTCATTTCATCTGCATATCATTGGCACAAGTGGTCTGATCAACTAGAAAAAGGAGGGATGGTTTTTAAAATCTTCTTCAAAACTGGAACTTAAATGAAGTGAACTTCAGAGCAGAACAGAACAGAGGAAGAACAAAGTGATGCACCTACAGAATTCATCTCATCCCTAATATTAGCATCTTCCTTCTAAATATGCACTAAAAGAGACATTGGATCGACCAGTGAATTTCATTAACAAGTCTAGACTCGTCCTCCAAAGCTGTGGCTCCCCTTTCGGCATCTCAACTGTATCATGCACAGTAGGCGCGGGGGGGGGGAGGGGGGGACCTCCTTTTGATCATTCATTACATTCGTCTCCAGGAGTGACTCTGTGCTAGTGTGCTGAAGCCCCCTTAATAGCCACAGCCTTTAAAACAGAACCTCCAGCCTCTACTTGAAGACCTCCAGTGAAGGAGAACCCACTACCTCCTGTGGCAACCAATTCCACTGACTGATTGCCCTCACTGTCCAGAAGGTTTTTCTAATATCTAATCTGTATTGATTCCCTTGAAGTTTCATTCCATGGTTTCTAGTTCTCCCATCTTGTGCAAATGAGAAGAGGAACGATCCTTCAGCAGATACTTGAAGCCCACTATCATGTCTCCTCTCAGTCTTCTCTTCTGCAGGCTAAACATTCCTAGATCCTTCAATCTTTCCTCGTAGGATATGTTTCCAGACCACTAACCATTTAGTTAGCCCTCCTTTGGAATTGCTCTAGTTTGTCAATGTCTTTTTTGAACTGGGGTGCCCAGAAATGGACACAGTACTCTAGATGAGGTCTGATCAAAGTAGAGTAAAAAGGAATAATTACTTCTCGTGATCTAGACTCAATAACCACTTGGGCTGAATCCCCATTCAAGGCTTATAACACTTTGAAAATAGTTTGGATGTCGTTTGGCCCCATTCAAGTATAGATTCCTGGATTTTCTGAGGAGTAAATAGCCAAAATTCACTTTTAAAAACTCCTTGGAGGGACAGCTCTCACTCCTGGTTTTTCCACTAGCCTGCTTTATTTTTCCCCAGTGGAAATGCTACTGAATTGTTTGGGGCAGGGATATGTCCTTTTGGCCAATGCCTGACAGATGTGGGTGGGATTTCACAGCTGCGAAGGTCTCCCCCTCTCCCCTCGCCATGCCTGCTCTGAACACAATTGCAAGAGGGAAAAGCATCAAAATTCTTGCTCTTACTCAAGCCTCAAGCCATTACATTGTTGCTAACCTCACAGAAGCAGAAAGAGAAAGATCTGTGAGCTCTCCATTAGAATTTGTGATGTCAGTTCTCCTGTTTAAGCGCAAACAGGAAGAACCAGCAGGGAAAGAGATTCCACCTAAAAAGGAAAGTGTGAAATTACTTTATTGTTTTGCTTAGCTGTTTCTACCAGGCAAAATGTTAGAATCTCCATTCTAAAGTTAATCAGGGGCAGGATTACAGCGTTTGGATCCCCACCCCATAAAGTCAGGGTATGACACAAAAGAGATAGGGGAGGGGTCCCCTCCTGTAAATCTGCATAAAAAGCCATAAATGGGGACATGAAAAATGGATTGAAAGCTGATTAAATTAATACAGATTTAAAACAGCAGTAAAATATTCCAATGGGAACTCAACCTTGATGCATCCTACAATGATGTTTGCCTTTTTTTGCCACTACATCACACTGCTGACTCATGTTCGTCCTGTGATCAACCAGTACACCCAGATCCTTTTCACTTGTACTACTACTCAGACTCTGATTCCAAGGAAGATTCTGAGCCTTTACCCAGTTTTCAGACAGCCAGGCTCTGGAACTTTCCAGCCTTTCTCCAGAAACTTCCAGTCAGGAACAGCCTGAGGCTGACCAGGATCAGGTGGAACAGTCAGTTGATGAGGTAAGGGCCCCAAGTCCAAAGACCAGGCATGTGCTCAAGAGAGAAGACCAAGGCTGCTCTATGAGGCTGCTCTCCAGGTAGGAGGAGGAATCTGCCTGATTAGAAGCAGGTGCCCACAATAAAGGAAATCCCAGAAGCCCTATTGTGTTAACTATCTACATTTCTGTTTGTGTGCCTGGTGCTGGTATTATTCTGCTACTGGACTCTTGACCTTGGATTGGCAGACTAACTTACTTTGGTTGACTCCAGAGGATTCAGCGATAAGGCAAGCTATTTCATTTCCTGTTTGAGCCTTGGTGTTGATTCGCAATCTCATGCTGTAATACTGCCAGCATCAATCACACCAAATGGGCTCTAAAAAACTACGGCATCTGCAGGTATATTGGAAGCAGGTAGAAGCAGGAGGCTGGCTGATGGCATGGGCACCTCTCTGTAGTTTTCTTGGCAGAGATACCAAAGTGTTTTGCCCTTCCCTTTTTCTGAGAAGAGGCTGGGTAGTGAACCAGCAGCCTTTTCTCTTGGGACAGTTTGCTCTGCCACTGAGTTACAGGCACTCCCATGACTGCACCAGAGTGGGAAAAGTTATCAAACTTCCCTCTTCTGTGAGTGTGTCCAGACTTAGGAAAACTGTGCATCGGAATACGCAGCCGAGGTGGGCGTCACACAGGTGTGCCAGATCCTGTGTAGTGTCAGTGCATGATGCTGCTGCTACTTCAAATTTACCTACTGCAGAACGATCAACACTCACTCCGCTGTTTTGGGTAAATTCAAATGTTCCCACCAGTCCAGACGGGACAGCAAGAACGGCAAACAAGAGCTGAGCCTGCATCTCTGATCCCTCCCACGTGACACATGCCATGGAAGTATCGCAGCTGCTGAGGAGGAAGCTGCGGAGAGGCTGCTTGAATGCGGATGGCACATCGTGGCTTCTCAGCAGGTAAGATGTGTATTTTCTTATAACAGTGGATTTTATTCCCCTAATCTGGATACAACCTGTGTGTCTATTAGAGACTTTGGGATCCCGAACTGGATTCTATGTGCCAACTCTAGATGAGCCATGCCTTCGAACCAGGCCATCTAAACCTTGTCTGCTTTCCCCTGCAGCCCCTCTTACTCCAAAAGAAACACAAAATGGATGCTTGCCTTTTCAGCAGCAAGGCTGACTTTGGGCAGAAGCCGTGGACCGACTTCCATCCTACGAAATGCCCCTTTATCTGACTGTGCGCGCACCATTGCTTTCCATCTTGCGTTCCATTCCAATAGGGATGTAGCAAAATCAAGACGCAAGCGAAGCTTTGTCCAGACAATGCTTTCTTAATCTGCATTATTTACATAATCTGGAATAAAGCATGGATAATCCAGTATCAGATGTGTCTGGATTACTTTCTTTACTCTGGATTATGCAAGCGTTCTCAAGGGAATGCTTGAGAGAGTAAGGGAACGCTTAGCTAACTTAAACGAATTTAAGTCCCCGGGTCCAGATGGATTACATCCTAGGGTACTGAAGGAATTAGCAGAGGTAATTGCTGAACCACTTGCTGTAATCTTTGAGAAGTCATGGAGAACAGGAGAAGTCCCAGACGATTGGAGAAGGGCAAATGTTGTTCCTATCTTCAAAAAAGGGAAGAAGGTAGACCCAGGGAACTACAGGCCTGTTAGCCTGACTTCAATACCAGGAAAGATTCTCGAACAAATTATTAAACAACACATATGTCAGCATTTGGATAGGAATTCAATAATTAACAGTAGTCAACATGGGTTTGTATCAAACAAGTCGTGTCAGACTAACTTGATTTCATTTTATGACAAAATCACTGAATGGGTTGATCAAGGAAATGCAGTAGACATAGTATTTCTTGATTTCAGCAAAGCATTTGACAAAGTATCTCATGCGATCCTCATTGAAAAATTGATCAAATATGGGTTTGACAAGGCAACTATAAGGTGGGTTCAAGACTGGCTTAGTAATCGTACTCAAAGAGTGGCTTTAAATGGCTGCACATCCAAATGGAAGGAAGTGTCAAGTGGAGTACCACAAGGTTCTGTCCTGGGCCCAGTTATGTTTAATGTTTTTATAAACGATCTGGACGAGGGAGTTGAAGGGAAACTGATCAAATTTGCTGATGACACAAAGCTAGGGGGGATTGCAAACACCAGAGAAGAGAGAGAGAGGATTCAAAAAGATTTAGAGAAACTCGAACAATGGGCTGCAACTAATAAAATGGTATTTAACAAAGAAAAATGCAAGGTTCTGCACCTGGGCAAGAAAAATGAAAAAAGCACATATACAATGGGAGGAATTCGGCTGAGCAGCAGCACATGTGAAAAAGACTTGGGTGTCCTGGTAGATCATCAACTGAACATGAGTCAACAGTGTGAGGCAGCTGCAAAAAAGGCAAACGCAATCCTGGGGTGTATTAGGAGAAGCATAGAGTCCAGATCACGTGAAGTTATTATCCCCCTCTACTCTACCTTGGTCAGACCTCATCTGGAGTACTGTGTCATGTTCTGGTCACCCCAGTTTAAAAAAGACGCTGACAAGCTGGAGCAGGTTCAAAGGAGAGCTACCAAGATGGTGAACGGTCTGCAAACCATGTCCTATGAGGAACGGCTTAAGGAACTTGGAATGTTTAGTCTACCAAAAAGAAGACTGGGAGGAGACATGATAGCTGTCTACAAATACCTCAAGGCAGAGGGATCAGCCCTGTTCTCACTCTCTCAAGGAAGGACTAGAAACAATGGGGTGAAACTGCAGGGGAAAAGATTTAGTTTAGATGTTAGGAAAAAATTTCTAACAGTAAGAGTGATCAACCAGTGGAACAGGCTGCCACGGGAGGTGGTTGGTTCCCCTTCGATGGAGGTCTTCAAGCAGAGACTGGACAGCCATCTGTCTGAGATGGTTTAGGAGATCCTGCCTTGAGCAGGGGGTTGGACTCGATGACCCAGGAGGTCCCCTCCAACTCTACCATTCTATGATTCTATGATTCTAAATGTGGATTAAGTAAGTGCTATCCATTCTCTTCTCTTCCCCCTTTCATCTTGCATCTTCATTTTCTCCTGTGCTGCCATTTTAAACCAAATGCAGGAGGGGTGTCAGCAATGCATTACCTCATTACCAACGATATGCTAATGATCAGCAAGGGATGCAAATTACATTCAGAGGAGCCTCTCTGTTTTTGCAGCAGATGTCTCAGGCACCAAAGCTCCCCCCCCTCTCTCTTTGCAGATGTGTCATTGCCCTGCACATGGCCTGATAAGATGAAGATGGCGTGATGGTTATTACTGTAATAATAACATACTATATATAAAATAAAAGGCCCATCACACTCCAGTCTTCTCCATTAAGGACAACAAAAAGGGAGGGAGCCGTTACAATAGATTTATCAGCATTCAGATTTATTCTTCAAAGGCAGAGCAAGCAAAAGCTGTGTGACACTTTAAAGGCTGGGAAATTTATTGGTGAACAGGCTTTTCGGTAGGCTAGAGTCCACTTCGAGGCAGGTGAAAGGGATGCTTTCCCTGGCATAGCAATGAGGAGATGTAGAATGTGGGAGCTAAGACAGAATAGCAGCTGAAAGGAAGCTGAGACTGTCCAACTGCAATGCAGGCTACACCCAGATATTTATTTATTCTGCTATATTTGGGTATTCAAGAATAGAAGAATTGGTTTCTATACCCTGCTTTCCTCAGCCTTAAGGGAACGCAAAACAGCTGACAAATATTTTATTATTATTATTATTATTATTATTATTATTATTATTATTATTATTATTATTAAAGTTTATTTCTTTTTTTAATTTTTTAATTTTAAAAGCAGTATGACATAAAAAACAGTTAAACAATATCTATTATACAATGTCTTGTATCTTCTCATAATATATTGCCTTATTCTGTATGACTTCCCCCATTTCTCCGACTTCCCTTCTTGATATCACTTGTTCCTTTGCTTATTTTGTCGTTCTTGTCATTTTCCGACTGCCTTCTTCGTTTTTAGTTCAAAACCTTCTGTTGGCACTTGTAGTTCGCGTAGATAGTTAATAAAAGGGTGCCAACCTTCTAAGAATTTATCAATTGTTCTGTCATTTAACAAGTTTGTCAATTTGTCCATTTCTGCAAGGTCAACCAATTTAATTAACCATTCATATTCCAATGGGATCTCCTTCGCTTTCCATTTTTGTGCGTATAGTAATCTTGCTGCCGTCACCATATATGATACCAATACATTAATGTTATCCAAAGTGTTATCTATTATACCCAACAAAAACAATTCTGGTTTAAATAAAAAATGCTTCTTTAATATTAATTTCTTACTATTATAAATTTGTACCCATTATTTCTTTGCTTTTTTTGCATGTCCACCACATATGGTAAAACGTTCCTCCTTCTTTCTTGCATTTCCAACATTTAGTTGATATATTTTGGTAAATTTTTCCTAATTTGTGTTGTGTTAAATACTACCTATACATCATTTTATAAATGTTTTCTTTTAACAATGTACAATTTGTAAATTTCATATTTCATAAAAATTTCATATTTATTTTTTCCCATTGCTCCATCTGTATATTATACCCAAAATTTCTAGCCCATATAATCATACATTCTTTGACCTGTTTGTGTTCCATATCAATCTGCAAAAGTACTTTATAAACAAACCCAATAGTGCCCCTTTCCGCCTTGTTCAATTTTGTCTCCCAATCTTCAATTTCTTCCTGACAATTAAAATTTTGCTTATATATCAACTAGTTGTGCATATGTAAACCATTGTATGTTTTTTCTCCTCTTGGGTCAGTTGTTCATTTGATTTAATATCAAATTCATTATTGTCTTTTTTATATAGTATATCCTCATATTTATACCAATGTCTACCATCCCCAAACTCCTTTAACAGACCTTCATGCGGTGATACCCAGAGTGGAATCTTTCTATAGAGCCTGTTTTTATACATCGACCAAGTTTTAAACACGGCATTTCTTACAAAATGATTCTTAAAATCTGCATTAACCTTTGCTTTGTCATACCATAAGTACCCATGCCAGCCAAACCTAAGCCCTTCTCCTTCCAGCTGGAGTAGTCTTTAGTCTTTTAGCCAGAACCATTTGGCTACCCAGCTCAAGCAGGCTGCCACATGATATAATCTAAAGTTCGGTAGTCCCAGACCTCCTCTTTCTTTTGCATCTTGTAGGAGTTTAAATCTTATCCTAGGCTTCTTTCCTTGCCATAGGAACTTTGAAATGTCTTTTTGCCATTTCGTAAAGTCCTTTGTATTGTTTACAATTGGTAAGACCTGAAATAAAAACATCAACCTTAGGAGTATATTCATTTTTATCACTGATATCCTTCCCATCAATGACAGCTGCAAATTAGACCACCTCAAAAGGTCTTGTTTAACCTCTGCCCATATTTTCAAATAGTTCTTCTTATACAAGGCAATATTTTGCTCAGTTAAAAATATTCCTAGGTACTTGATCTTCTTTTCCATTGCATATCCGGATTTCTGTCAAAATAATTCTTGATGTTTTGATATATTTTTTACTAGCACTTTAGTTTTTGTTTCATTTACCTTCAGGCCTGCATATTTTCCATAGTCAGCTATAACTTTTTTAAGTTCTTCGATTGAGTTGTTCGGATCTGTTAAGATGATTGCCATGTCATCTGCAAATGCCTTTACTTTGTATTCTTCTTTTTTAATTTTCACACCTTTAATTTCTGTTTTTTCTAATTGCTCTATTCAGAACCTCTAATGTCAATATAAATAACAACGGTGACAAGGGGCACCCTTGTCTTGTTCCCATTTGAATATCAAAGTTTTCTGAGAGTTCCCCATTAATCAGTATCTGTACTTGTTGTCTTGTATATATTGCCTTGATACCTCCTTGCAATTTATCTCCAAAATTCATCTTCTCCAACACTTTAAATATAAAGGACCAATTTACTTTGTCAAAGGCTTTCTCTGCATCTAAATAATTAAGGTTGCTTGTTGTTCATTATGTTTTTCCAGGTACTCAATGATGTCCAATATTGTTCTTATATTATCTTCCATTTGTCTTTTTGGTAAAAAAAAAAAAAACCCTGCTTGATCTTCATGTATATGTGTTGTTAAAACTTGTTTAAGCCTATTTGCCATTATGCCTGTAAAAAGTTTGTAGTCGTTATTTAGTAACGATATGGGTCTATAGTTTTTTGGTTCTGTTCTTCTTTCAGAATCAGGGTAATGGTTGCTTTTTCCCATGTTTCCGGAATCCTTCCTCTTATCAATATATTATTCATTATATCTGTCAGAACCGGCATTAACTCCTCTTTCAAAGTTTTGTAGTACACTGTTGATAGGCCATCTGGTCCAGGTGCTTTTCCTATCTTTGACTTTTTAATCATTTCCTCTAATTCTCTTGGCATTATCTGTGCATTCAGCAGATCCTTTTGTTGTTGTGTCAGCTGTGGCAGATTTTGTTCATTTAGGTAGTTATCAATATCATTTTTATTTACCTCTGACTTTTTATAAAGTTCTTGGTAAAATGAATGCATAATTCACTTTATTTTAATATTGTCCGTTGTTTCTTGTCTCCTGATTTCAATTTTAAAATCCAGCTCTTAGTTCTCTCTTTTCTTATCTTGTAAGCCAGCCATTTCCCTGATTTATTTGCGTATTGAAAGTTTCTTTGTTTTAAATATCTTAAATTCTTTTACATCTCTTGTATTTCTATCATTGATAGTTTCCTTTGTAAGATTTTTAAGTTTCTTACACAATCTCTTGAATCTGGTTTTCGTTTCAGTTCGTTTTCTAGTCTCTTAATGTCCGATACAAGTTTTTGTGTCTTTTCTTGCCTTTTCTTTCTGTTTTCAGAATTAACTTTAATAAAATATCCTCTCATAAAGGCTTTACTGGTGTCCCATATTACATTCATATCTGTGTCTCCGTTCAAGTTGTTTTAAAAAAAATTCCCTTAATTTCCTTTTGGCTTTTATTATTTCTTCTTCTTTTTTCAGAATATTTTCATTCAGTCTCCATCTCTTTGTTATCAGTCTCCATCCTAATATCATTCTCACGGGATTGTGGTCTGTGAAAGTTTTTGGGAGTATATCTGTTGAAGAAATTTTATTAACTAATGTTTTTGATATCAGAATCATATCTATCCTTGATAAAGATGCATGTCTATGTGAAAAAACTATTTTCTCTTGCATTACCATTTTGAAATCTCCATATGCCCACTAGCTGCAGATATTCCATCAAATCAAAAAATGTTTGAGAGTTTCCCTTGTGATGCCGTAATATTTCTAATTGAATTTTTATCTATTTCTGGATTAATTACTCCCTTCCAATCTCCCATCAGACACCAATATTGATAGTCAAGTTCTTTTAATTTATCCATCAATTTCTGGTAGAATATTTGTTTTTTTGTATGTGGAGCATATATTCCTAATATTAAGGTTTTGTTGCCGTGTAAATCAATTTCAACCCCAATATATCTCCCTTCCAAATCTTTAAGAATCATTTGGGGTTTTAAATGTTGTTTTATATATAATACAATCCCATTTTTCTTTTTTAGACTGGCTAATATAAATTCCATCCCTATTTTTTTCTGGATCAAGAGCTTTTGGTCCTTTTGGGCAATGTGCATTTCTTCTATGCAGATTAAGTCTAGGTTATCTTTCCTTAGTTTCTGAAAAATTATTTTCCTTTTTTTTTTTTTTGTTCATTCAGTCCATTTACATTCACTGATAATAACTTAAGCTCCATTTTCTTCTTACTGATTACTAGGTATATTTTCACTAGAAGCTCCAGCTGCTCCTTCATCGTGGGGGTCTTCTAGCTGTGCTTCGTCGTCCGTCCCTTCTAGATCTCTTCCTTTTTGTTTCATGAAGTCTTGTGCCTTTTCAACTGAGTTTAGATGGTATCTGTGTTGTTTGTTAACCAATGGGGCTGGAAGAAGGGCTGAAGAAGGATTGAAAGTGTAACTGCTGCCTAAATCTTCTGGATTTCTTTATGCCTGCGCCGAGGGCTCCCTGCAGCCGTCCTGACTGCATTGGGGCACCATTCAACCCCCTGCCCCATTCCACTATCTTTTGGTGTCATCCCACTGCTTGCCTTCTCCACCATTCTCCAACAGACAAAGGTAAGGGTGAGGGGAAAGGCAAACACTGGGGGAGATGAGGAAAGGCATGGGGAGGAAAGGCAAGCATCAGGGGAGATGAGGTGCGTACAACTGCTCAAGCGCCTACTGCCGGTATACCTTGTAGTGGTTTTCAATGTTTTAATTTTTAAAAAATTATTTTTATGAATGAAGATTTATTTTAACTTGTTTCTGTGCCTCCCACTCCAGTCCTGGCTGTCCATGCTGCTAAGGGAGGGAGGATGGGGCACAGGGGTGGGCTGACGACAATCTGGCTGCTGATGAGGAGAGAGAGGGCGGAGAGAAGGTGCTGCTGCTTCACCATACCAGAGTTTGGCACAGTTCTCATGGGGCTGCCTCCATCCGTGCCCAACCCATACATGTCCTGCGTTGTTGGGAATCTCATGGGGACACCCAAAATGCATTCCTGGTTCTGTGCCCATCCCATGCGTGCCCAAACAGTGCCCAAAGTGTGCCAGATGGCCAGCATGGGGACGTAGCCACAGTCCACAGAAACAGTGAATCCCATCAAAGTATCGGGACATTGGATCCTTGAGCCAGATTCAGGCCAGACCAAAGGGTCAGTGGAAATGCACCTGCACTCAGAAAAAACACCTTTGGCTTAAGTAATGTGGAAAGAAAACAACTCTTCCCTTTGCTGATGTCTTTTTCTGCTCTGAAGCTGGACGGAAGCTGGACTAAAATTTAGATGTGAATGCAGCCTTATATGTTTTTCCCCTTCTGCGTATCTTGACTTTGCTGAGTGTAACGGGGATTTCTTTCTCAGCCTTTCATATGCTGGCATCACTTCCCGCTTAGCTTCAAGGTGGCACAAATATGACTGGCTAACTTGGTATCCCTCGTTTTCGCCTACTCAATACTGATGATAATGATGCACAACCCGAAGGCTTGCCATATGCTCCCAGTGCCTGCTGCTGCTGTTTTAATGGGCCCAGATGCTTTTGCAGAGCATTTTGCAAACATGAAAATGAATATGTGTGCACCCATCTGTGTTTTCTGTGGTTTCCATATTTTATTTACCCAGAATATTAAATAGAGGGGGGGGGAATCAGTTTTATCTGATACACTTTAAAGTGTGCCACATTAGTCCGACACCTGGTTTATTTCCATGGCTGGGATTACCATAGCCTCAGGATTCTTTCATGTGTTTGTTCAACGGATGAATATGGCTGTCTTTTTGGAAAGTGTTCAGCAGACAGTGTTCCAAGTTGCCATAATTTGACCATAAAATATTTTCAAAATATCAAATAGTGGGTGCAAGCACACTCATCTGGGAGCTGAAATGAACCCCCTCCCTCAAAGTGCCCTTGATGGAGATGAATTTTGCATGGATTGCTCAAGCAATCTTCAGATTTCAGCTTGGATCCATGGTGTGAAATTAGCAAAGGGCATGCTTGCATTTTTTACTTGAGTCCTTGGTTTCAGCTGAAATAGACAGTTTTTCACCTTTTATTCTCTTCTTACCCAAGAAAAAGAAATAATTATCTATGGCTGTGGTCACACTTAAGGTTTAATCCAGCCTCAGTCCACCTTCTAAGTGAGCAAATACATCAGCAAAGCAACAGTGTTAGATAACTCAGAAAATCCACCTTTGGGATAGATAATATGGAAAGAAAATTATTGGTCACTTTGCTGATGCATTCTCTCGCTCTGGATTAAACCTTAGGTGTGACCACAGAATGAACGAACGAATGAACCAACCAACCAACAAACGAACCAACCAACCAACCAACCAACCAACCAAATTACTTACCTGCCTACCTACCTACGAGAAGTGCTTAGGGTAAAAAAAGGTAAAAGTATGGAATGCATAATTGCCAGTCTTTTTATTTTTATTTTACTGATTTTACTTGTTTCTTCTGAAGAGCCCAAAGTGGTGAATATTAGTTGCCTTCTTTTCCCATTTTGGACAGTTTACCTAGTGAGATTGTAAGAGTGTGCAAAATGTTGTTTCAAATGTTTCATGAACCATTTAAATCAGCCACACTTCTCTTACACAAGGGCTGAGTGGGTGAGGTGGAATAGAAGAGAAGAAACTGAGAGGAGATCGTGAGGATGTCTCCATTTTAAAATGGAGAACGGCGTTTCCCAGACATGTGGGTGAGGCACCTTGATCGTTGCTCAAAATGATGCTTCCTCATCTCTCTTTCTCTCTTTTTGTGATTTTTATTGAGCATAAGATAATAAGCTAAAAACATGTTGGTACACTTTATACTTTAACTGCTGGTTATTGGTGACTTCTGATCTTCTTCTGAAGGATTGCTGTCTTCAGTCTCCTGCTCCTCTTATTTATTCTTTGACCATGTTGAAAATTCCATGATTGGAAGACTGGATTATAAAATGGATGGATTTTGCGGACATGGACAAATTGGCAAATTTATTAAGAGATAAAAACCACATCAGTTTTTGTCAGGAACTGGAAACCCTTTATTGCTTGTCTACAGACATCATAGGAAGAATTGCCATGGCAGGTTTCTAAGAATAAGGAGAGACAAAAACATTGGGATGATCATCTCTCCTTTTCAGCATGGTGGCATCATTCAAAGTGGAACTCTAAAGTAAAATAAACACGCCCAGAAAATGCTGCATTGGATAATAATGATGATGATGATGGAAGACAGAATTGTTTGTTGGAAATGGAAGCTATGGGTCAACTAATATCGGGAGGAATCTTCCAGGGTGACTCATTGTCACTACTGTTCTTCATCATTGCGATGATCCCGCTGTCAAATTTTGCAGAAAACAAACCTTGGGTACCAAATATCCAGACACACAGAAAATCTCCCACCTGCTATATATGGATGATTTGAAGCTCTACGGAAAAACTCAAAAGGAGATCCAGTTTTTGATGAACAGAGTTCACATCTTCAATACAGATATCAGCATGGGATTTGTCCTGGATAAATGTGCCATAGTGGCACTGATGAAAGGAAGAATCACAGACAGCAAAGGCATCAAAATGCCCATTGGGCAAACCATAAAGTGCCACCAGCCTGAAGCCTATAAATATCTGGGAATACTGCGACTGGATAACATAAAGCATGAACAAGTGAAAATTGCGGTCAGCAACGAATATGTGCGATGGGTCAGGAAAATATTGAACAGCAAGCTGAACAGTGGAAACGCCATCAAGGCAATTAGTACCTGGGCCATACATGCCAGAATAGTCAACTGGATGCCGGCTGAGTTGGATAGCCTGGACAGAAAAATGAGGAAGCTGATGATCGTCCGCTATGCGTTATGCAGGACTATGCATTTGGATATTTATCCTTTGGATATGGCTATGATATCCATCTTCAGAGGATATGAAGGGTTGTATCTGTTGTATTTGATTCTTCTAGCACGCCTGTCCTATGAAGATGGATATCATAGCTACATTCAAAAGTTTAGGTTCATACCCCAAAACTGCAACACATTAAGCACTCAGGGTGCATTCCCAAAGACGTTTAAATCCGAATCAAATCTGAATTTGGTATCCAACAGGGGTGTGCCCAGAGCCAATTTCCACATTCTATTAGAGGTGAATAAAATGTGGAAATATTGGGCTCTGGCTGAATACACCCCTCCCCCCATGGATGTGGAGATATTTGTATCCATGGGACTGGAATATTGGGGACCAGAAGGTTCTGTTTCCAGCTTCCAGAAAGAGGCTCGGAGCGCTGCCAGAGCAGGTAAGTGGGCCCCGGGGGCGATGTTTGGGGTAGGCTGGTTCAAGGGAGGAGACCCCAGGGTAATATACTACAAGACCACCACTGGCTCAGGCAGGATACAACCGGTTTCGCAGTAGTTGCTGCTCGTCAGGTGCCCACAGCCTGTAATTGGGGTTCTACTTTTTCCCTTACGGGGATTCGAACTCATGGGCTGGTGCACACACATTAGACATTATTATATAGTGCACCAGCCTGTTGAGCCACTTCTAAGGATACTGGATTATCCAATTTGTCCATGAATCTCAGAATCTGGACATATTTGTCCAGATTCTGAATGAATGAATAATCTGTGCACATCCCTAGTATCCAGAGTTCCCATTTATTTTTCTATGAATCTGATTAGAATCCAAACTTGGTATCCAGCATTCCCATTCAATTATTCTATTCCTGGATTTTATGAGGACTATCTTGTGAAAATCCGGGGGGGGAAAAAAACCATCCTGAGGAAAACTGGACTCCCCCCCCCTTTTGGAACTGAGTCCCCCCCCCCAAATGAGAAAGCTCCTGGACTATTTGGGGTGGAGATCTCCTTCTGGACAATGTCTGCCCTAGATGTGGGTGGCATTTCACAGCTAGAAAGTTCTCCCCCCTTGCTTTGCCATGCCCGCAATGCTAGAGCCCCAGTCAAGAAGGCAAAGGCTTGATTTCCACTACAAGAGATACATTTAAGTGACTTCTAACAAGGGATGCATTTGTATCAAGTTGGAGAGCAGTGAAAAAGCCAAGCCTCTAGCCTAGTCTCTCTCTCCTGCCCCTGCATACGAGCTCTCAAAGGGAGAGCTTACTGGGAGCCTCTGATCTGAAAGGGAGGGAGCGAAAGGGAAAGTGTGATCACCTTCTTCCACTCAGCTGCTTGACCAGGGCAGGCAGGGTTTGCACTAGGGGGTGGGGAGATTAAAAGGTCCTGTTTCTCTGTGCTGGGGATTTGGGAGGTGCGTGGGAACGGCAATATCTGGGTTCAGCCCAGTTAATCATCAGTCAAATGGGAACAGCCAAAATATGCACTCGGCCCTGTATTCAGATTAAAATAGTCCAATCAGGACTAAAAAAGTCAAGTGGGAACACACCCACACACAAGAGTTCTAAGTGGTTGAATTCCTCCCTTCCCCATACGTTCTTGTGAATTTCCCCCATTAAATAAAATAAAAATGCCACTGCAGGGATGGCTGGGAAAGGACTGTAAGATTTGCCCTCGGCTCCCACAGAAAGATAAGAATGCATTCAGGGCAGTTATTCTGTATTTTTGCTTGCTTTTGCCTGCTCTCTTGTAAACTGCTTTAAGATTTGTACGTAAGAAGTGGTTGGTGAGGGTTTTAAACAAGCAAGCGGAACGGCACGGGAGAGTTAAGGTGGGTCAATTTCAGTCCACAGGACCCCTTGAGAACTACATTTTAAGCTTCTGTCAGTTCTGTGAAGAAAGGAAGGAAGGAAAGTGGGTGAATTTAAAAAGCAAAGAATAATCTTTCTGCACCGGTTGAGAATTCTGAGCTCTGTGGCTGTGTGGGCTCCATTAACTGTTGGTGCAGTTCCTCCACATCAGCCCCTGAGGTTGCAAAACCAAAGCCCTTGAGTCCTTGCCCTTTGCCACGGTAAGTGATGGAGCCTGGGAACCAGAGGCACTACATATTTTGAACAGGCCAGTAAAGCTGTTTCTCCTGCTCGCTAGGCTGATCTATCATAGGTACAGAAATAACATTCTTTACGATGCTTATAAATGCAGACGGCATGCCCATTCACCAAGGATCCATTACATTTATTGAGGTGGCCGTGAGGCATCATTTCTTCCTGATTCATGCATCGGCTTGAGTAATAAGAACGCAAGGGCTGATGAGCCAATAATAGGCTATTTCCTAACTGGAAAGCCCCAATTTTCCAGCCTTCACCCCTCCTCCTCTTTTCCAGCCTACTATGTTCAGCAGCAAACGGGGCCCATTGGCAGGACATCCAAGGTGTTTTTTTCTGGAGTTACAGCATGCCCAGCCTCCCACTTGCAGTCTTTCTCAATTACCTGTTTATTAGGTTAAAAAAAAGGGTGATGGAGTTACACACAAAAGTGGCCAATGCTGGAAGGATTGGATAGACTTTCAGGGATCACAGATGACCAGATCAGCTAATTTCTACATTGCTTACTCCAGGGTTGGGAAATATTTGGTGCCTCAGGATGTTGCTGGGTTGTGATTTATCTCCTCCCCAGCCGTTGGTCTTGGTGGCTGTGCTTTATAGGAGTGAGAGCCCTGGTAAACTTACTTGTTGCAGTTTGGGAGTTGTCATGCCACAGATATCATAGCTCTACTTGAACTTGAGCTTTCGAATATAGTTACAATATCCATCTTCACAGGACCTGACTTCTGGAAGAGTCAAATGCATTGGATGGTCTTCTTGATCTTGTTACCCTTCTTACAGGTGTCTGCTTCTTGAGTCTATGCTTATGCTGTTTAATTCCTGACAGTTGATCTGTGTGGTTTCAGGTAGGATTTTACTTTTGTGGTGTAAGTGTTAATGGTGGGCTACTGAGCTGATCCTGAGTACATAATCCCTGCAAATGGAAAGTACTCAGGTGGCGGTGGTGGTGTTTTTGCACTTGACTTTCCATCCCATGGACTGGAAAGGAGTGCAACCAACTAACGTTGACTAGAGCTCACACTTGTGATCACCAAATGTTAGCCTATGCACTGTGAAATCGAACGCGTCATACCCTGACTTTATGGGGCGAGGATCCAAACCCTGTAAGCCTGCCCCTGATTAATAGTCATAGCTATGAGAAAGGGAGCAAATGGAAACAGCCATTTATGGATTCTTCCAGCAAGGCAGCTCCTCCAAGGAGACAATGTCACTGGGAAGGCAGCAGCTTTGCGCAGAATCAGCTGAGTGAAAGAACAGACAGCCAAGGCAATCCTCTCTCTCTTCCTTTCAAATCTCCATTTCAGCTTTGAAAGAGCCGCTCAGGACCGAGCAGGGCTAAAAAAAGATTCCCTCTGCCAATTGTCAGATTCTGCCTGCTGTTACAATGTAATGTATCTCTCATAATTACAGTGGCATTCACAAAAGGGGAAATCTGTGTTAAAAGATCCAACACTTTTTTTGATCTCCATACAAAAAAGATGAGGGGAACTCTAGCATGGCAGGGATGGCAAGGACAGGGAGCAGACCTTCTGGAGTATGAAACCCCACCCATTTAATGGTGCCCTTAGAATGACGGCAGGCATTGGGCAAAGGATATGGGGGAGATGACAGCCCCAAAGGCAGAACTCCTCCCCAAATAGTCCTGTACTGTTCCCAAAGAAAAAAAAAAACCACAAAAATTGGGCTAGCCTGGAAAAGGAGACCGAGACCTGTTTTTCCAAGGCTTTTTTTCCCTATACATTTTAGTGATTTAATCCACATAAAGTCCAGGAATAAAAATTTAAATGGGAATGGATGATACCAAAAATGGACTGGATGTGGCTTTTTTTCCTTGTATGGGAATGCTGAGTTAGTGTCATAAGATGAGGCAGGTGACCTTCCAGCTGTATGAAGCCTTTTACCTGAAGGATCCGGGCAGAATTGGAATAGGTGTCCTCACCCACATACTCTGTCTGATTTGAAGAATTCTCCTGTGCCCTGCTTCTATCTTCTTAGCTGGCTTTGATGTTTCGTGGAATAGATCATTAGTCACTTGGGGTGTCTGGTTAGGACATAAATGTAAGAAATATATTATTTCATTTTCAGAATAATTAAGTGCCCACCTTCATACATTTCCTGGCTTGAATTTTTTTACATCAAATGGTGGGGTGCTGTTACCCATTCCATCTGTAAACTAAACCATTGAAAGAATACAGCCTAACAATCTCAAAGTAATTAATTTTCATTGGAGCAAAATCTCTTAAGCGGTTTTATCGCATTAAAATGATGGTATTAGATTCCCACCCCCACCCTCTCTGTTCAAATGGGCCATTGACAACCTATTGCTAAAGTGCTTTTACCAGCTTAGATTTTCTTGTGCATTTCAATAAAGTGACTTTATTATTATTAGTGGATTTTACACCCTCCATTATAGACTCCTCTGGAAATTTTCTTAAGTGTGTGATCCTGTCCTCTCTCTCTCTCTTCCCCCTTTCTCTTTTAGCATTAGAATATTAAAACATCTTGACAATAAGCATGGTATAAGGTCCTTAGAAGATTTTATGTTCCTCTGGCATGCCAATAAACCTCTGAGTCAGATTCTTGTTTAAATTGCAGCAATCATAAAAGACATTTTAAAAAGTAATAATGCTTACTAAAGAAAAGGCATAGGCTAGGAAAACCGTTTGATGGCCTGAATACTGGAATGGGCTATTGCAGACCAGACACCACCAATGCATTTACCTTGCATATATTATCCTCGGTACAAATGCTTGTCAGGGAAGCGAAGTCAATTCAATTCATGTTGCCCCGTTTCTACAGCAAATTAGTCACCATGGCTGCTCCTTTGAGGCTGATGAAGTGATGCTCATCTGATTAGCAACCCCAGTGGCCCGTCTTGTTTCTCCACTGAAAAGTGTCAGATGATCTCTATGTAGGAATGATGGAGATGAAGATGAAGAGAATAAGATTCAAGTACCATCTTATTCTCCGTACCATCTGAATCAGGAGAGGCGGTTGAAGTCATAGAATCATAGAATCATAGAATGGTAGAGTTGGAGGGGACCTCCTGGGTCATCGAGTCCAACCCCCTGCTCAAGGCAGGATCTCCTAAACCATCTCAGACAGATGGCTGTCCAGTCTCTGCTTGAAGACCTTGACAGGTGTCTGGAGGCAGTAATGGGCTGGATGAGGGTGAATAAATTGAAGCTGAATCCAGACAAGACAGAGCTGCTTTGTGTCACAGGATCTCAGGTCTGTGTAGTTGGGAGATACCCTGTCCTTGATGGGGTTGCAATGCCCTGGAAGGGACAGGTGTGTAACTTAGGGGTTCTCCACTTAAAGTTCAGGTGGAGGCTGTGGCCAGGAGTGCCTATTCCCAACTACAGCTAGTATGTCAACTGAAGCCTCTTCTGGACAGAGATGACTTGGCCACAATTATCCATGCTCTGGTATCCTCTAGATTGGACTACTGTAATGCACTCTACATGGGGCTGCCCTTAAAGACGGTTCAGAAGTTGCAGCTAGTGCAAAATGCAGCTGCTAGAATGCTGAATGGAACATCTAGCCGGATGCACATCATGCCGGTCTTAAAAGAATTGCACTGGCTGCCAGTTCGCTACCGAGCCCAATTCAAGGTTTTGACTCTGACTTATAAGGCCCTAAATGACTTGGGCCCCAAATATCTAAAGGAACACCTTCTCCCATATTGACCTGCCCGTGGTTTAAGATCAAGTGGTGAGGCCCTCCTGGTTGTCCCACCACCTTCAACAGTGAGGTTAGTGGGCACCCAGGAGAGAGCCTTTTCTGTGATGGCCCCAGACTATGGAATAGCCTCCCCCTCGAGGTGCGTCAGGCCCCTTCCTTATATATATTTAGGAGGGCAGTGAAGACGCACCTCTTTGCCCTGGCCTTTGGCTGAGCTGTTAATGTTCCCTTGCCCAATACAGACACTATCATTTTAAACATATTGTATATTGTTTTATATGTGCTGAATTTTTAATGTCTTTCAATGTATGTTCTATTTTAATCTGCTGTTACTCGCCCAGAGACCTTCGGGTATGGGGCGGGATAGAAATGTAAATAATAAATAAATAAATAAATAAATAAATAAATAAGTATTGTTGTTAGGGGTGTGCACTAATGCAATTTTCGGATTCGACTTAATTTGAATCAAATATTCAAATGTTTGAACTGGAACGAACAGAGAAAAAAACCAAATGTATTCAAATTTGAATTGTTTTGAATACATTTGTATCTATTCAATTTGTATTTGAAGATATGAATGTTGACAACATTCGTATGTGTCTGTACGCATCCATCCGCACCTGTACACATTTGTACACATTCCATTTTTGTCCCATACGTATCCGTACAAATGCATACGGATACAAATAAGATGCGTACGGATACATATGTAATGCATACGTATCCGTACACAAGCGAATGTCTGAATAATTCATACAAATGATTCAAAACATTCACATTCGTTCAAATGTTAAAAAAACGAATGTATAGACATTTGATCCAAATTTGAATATCCGAATTGAAACAAATTTTGAATGTTTCAAATATTTTTGCACAACCCTCATCGTTGTTGTCCTAAGCTTAGAGATGAGAGCAATTCTTAGCAAGACAGAAGAATGCTGAATTAAATGGACCCAATGCCAACTAGTGTTGGTATGCCATTCTTAATGTCTGCCAGATAGTTATTGATAGCAGATGGTGTGTCCCACCAAAGAGGGGGTCAAAGGCTGCTATGGGGGGGGGAGTAAATTCTGCACGCACCAGCATTTCATTGGTCTCCCCACCCAGATGCATTCCCGCATCCAGTTAATCTGTTACGTTGATGGATGGCTGAAGGTTCAAGCGAGCTTGTTTCAAGAGTCTCCGTCATCTCTTGTGTTTTCCTGTCACTGTGAATGAATCATATTACTTGGATAACGAACCATTTAATGACTCATGTGTTGATTTATCAGATGGCCGTGTGGAAGGAGTGGGGGTGTGGAGAAGGAAGACAGACCTAAGCCAGATAGTCTCAGCATGAGGTGGACAAAGGCCTTTGCTTATTGGTCTCTCCTTATCAACATCCACAGCTCAGATCGAAATGGTCGCAGGGATAGCAGGGGCGGAACGGTTTTTCTCTGCAATGTTTTGGTGGGGAAATAGCCTCCTGGCTTTGAAGTGTTGAGAGACCAGCATGAGGACATGCTTTCCTCGCTGAACTCCAGTTTGTTTACTTCAAATCATGGTCCAAACAACTGCCTCTCACATCATTGTAGACAGATATTCTGATGCTCCCTCCACTTCCCCTAAGGGGAAAAGCTCTATTAGGCATAGGACTTGCTTAGGATTGGCTGAAAAGGGGACTGCTGGAGGATTTTCACACTGAATAACACTTGAGCCAAATTGTAGAGTTGCCATATGGAGTCACCGGAGGGGTCTTGCATCTTTGATGGTTGTAGAAAAGAGGTGACTTCATCTGCTGAAACGGTGTCTTCTATTTTTATACCCAAAGGTCTCAGGGCAGGTTACAGCAATAAAAACAAAGTATAAAATGATCGCACTAAAAACAATAACAGTGCCTGAATGTGAGTGCATGGGAGCTGGTAAACAGGTACAGTCATTATAAGTGGACCACTAAATCGTGCTCCATACCTATACCAACATTAACCAGAAGCTTACCTGAAGCATCTGGCGGCATGACCATTCACACTTCTTTCTGTTGTCTGCATGTGGTGGGCAGTAGAAGATGGTGTCCATGCAGGTGCGATGGTGGTTGTGGTCCATCCCGTGACCCATCCTTTGATCTATCATAGGGTCACAAGAAGGATGTTTCATTGGTGACAGAGCAGTGGGTGCTGCATGTTTGATCATGGGTGCTGGCATGATTGGCTGCCCATGTCCCTGTGCTCAAACACTCAGTTGATGGCAGCCAATTGCAGCAGCGAGAAGGCGGGACTTCTGTTTTAGGACGTGGCAGAGTAGGCTGGTCAACAGAGGACCATTCACATTTCTGGCTCATAAGGAATGCTTTGGGTAAGCTTCCCTTCCAGCAAATGCAAATGGTCTACCTGTACCTGGAGTGTACTGGCCTTAGTTCACGGCAGCCTAATAAGGAAAGTGCAGAAAGGCCTCTGTTCTCCTACCCCCATATGGTAATCCTAATTGATGGAAATACATGGGATGAACCTAGATGCAATCTCAATGTAAACTTGCTAAGTCAGTGGTTTTCAACCTTGTTGAAGTGTGCGGACATTTGGATTCCACCAGCATACTCTGTGGAGAGGCAGGCAGGATGTCTCTAAAGGCCACTTGCAAAGATTCAAGAGCAGGTGAGGGTTGAGATGCCCAGAAGCAGTTGGTGAGCCATTGTGTGATACAGGCTGCTGGACTGGATGGGCTGTGACCTGATTCAACAGGGCTCCTCTTATGGCCTTATGATTCTGTCCACCATACAGGGAATGAGTGGCTTAGGTTCTGTTCAGTCTTTTGGGAAAGTGCTCAGGACCATCTGGGCTCCTATCCTTTTGTCTTTCACATAACCCTAGAACCAGGGATCACTTTATGAAGCTGTTGGGCAAGACAGCTAGGACTAGGAGGGCAGGATTTTTTTACCCAACATGTGTTTGGTCTGTGGATTTTACTACTAGAGGAGATGGTGATGGAGAGCTTAAGAATGGTTAGACCAATGTGTGGTGGGCAGGTGCTTCATTGGCCTAGGTACTGCCTCTGGGAGGACAGGCAGGATGCCTCTAAAGGCCATTTATAAGGAATTAAGGACAGGGAGGAGTTTTGACTTCATCTTCTGCTTGAAAATGACTAGAAGCAGTTGGCGGGTTATTGTGTGGGATAGAATACTAGACTAGAAGGACTGTGACCTGAGCAAGGCGAAGGAAGGAAGGAAGGGAGGAGATGGGATGGATATTTGCTGCTTTAACTTCCTTGGATGAAAGGTAGAAGGCTGCTTTTGTACAGGGCCAGTAGACTGGCCCAAGGTACCTCCAGTGCCTTGCCTGCACTGTGCCCATGCATGGTGAAGCACTGGACCAGGCTATGGGCACAAAATGGCACCATAGCCTGTTCCAACTGTTTGAACGTCAGCATTCAAGGCTGGTATAGCAGACCAGCCAACCAAACCTCCCTTTCCTCAACCAACCCAAGCAGCATAGGAAATGTCATGGCAGCCACATTTGATTTGCTACATGGTACCACTTCTCAGTCATTTCCTTAATGCATGTGGATATAGCCATTGATGTGGTAGGAACGCTAATAAGTTTTTTTCAGGGTTTCCTAGCCTGCAGGTCAATGACAATGAAAGATTTTGTCTCCCTCTGTTATCTGGAGGTGACGTCTTAGGCTACTGCAAAACGTGCCAACGTATCACCCAGGGTGTTTTTCCACTATCACTAGAAGTACCCATTAAGTACCCATCAATGGGTACAAAAATGCCATTACGTACCCATTAATGGGTACTTAATGGGTACTTTTAGTGACAGTGGAAAAACACCCCCAGATCTGAATGCGAGGTTTCTGAACATGGGCCCAAAGTGGCCCAGAATAAATAGCCTGACTGGAAGGGGTGAATGCACTATCCAGAAGGTGATATGCTTGCCTCTCTGTCATCCACCAATAGCTGCAATGGTAAATGAATTTTTAAAACCTGCTTTTTCTTTTTTGCTCTACATATTAAGCATCAGCCTCCTCAATTAGCATTCCTAGGGAAGGAAAGTGATATCTCTTTTTGGCTTTTCATGTGCATGTGCATGTGAAAGCCTAATTTGAATATCAAAGATTTTTTTTAGCATAAATGAGATAAATTACAGGTCTGTTGTTTGCAAACCCCTTTGTGAGGACTCTTCAGGTTCTTGCTCTGTGACAGGTGAAGTGAGACCCCCCCAGATGGCAAAAATGTAGCAGCATTTCCTTTGTTTTGATGCTTTCCTTCTCAGAGACAGGGCTCTGAAAATGAGGATCAATATTTAGGCTGCTTCAGGCTTCAAAGACTTTGTTTCACGCCAATGTACTTTAACCCTATCCTGATTTACCGGCAAAGAAAATGATCGCTAAGACTGGCATAATTTCTGTGCAGTGATATCAAAGCAACCACATTAATGGTCATTGAAACTGCATTAGCTTTCATTTGAGAGTCTTCTGGAGGTGATCTATGTACTATGAAAAGGCACATGGAAAGGTTGTCTCAGTGTATAGAGAGAACAGTGCCGGGTGTACAGATGCTTCACTGTTTTATAAATACAGAAATCTTCCTTGCGGAAAGATGGTAAATATACCTATGCAAGTGCCATGCCCATTTGTAAAGTACTATAGGCAACTGTGAAAGTAGTCTTTTTCTTTCTTTCTTTCTTTCTTTCTTTCTTTCTTTCTTTCTTTCTTTCTTTCTTTCTTTCTTTCTTTCTTTCTTTCTTTCTTTCTTTCTTTCTTTCTTTCTTTCTTTCTTTCTTTCTCTCTCTCTCTCTCTCTCTCGATCTCCCTCCCTCCCTCCCTCTCTAAAGATGGAATAGCCGTCTTTATTTTCCTTGTCCAGCAATAATTCTTTCTTCATTTAATGGGGAAAAATTACACCAGCGCCACCAATAAATAGCAGAAAACGTGTTCCACAAAGTAAACATGAGCATTTAAAGGCAAGTCTGTGTAAAACATTGTGCTATTTTATTTAGGTGAGCCTCCACATTAGTAAGGCTCTCATTTAATGGGATTATCAATAACTACGGCTGTCTTTCTCTTCCTCATTTGCTTGAAAGGTCTTTTTATGGTGGCCGTCAGCAGAAGCCAAGTGTGCTTTCCTGGTGTCAGGACGACTGTGCTCAAGGTGCCGAGATGGTTCTTGTAGGGGCTGTTAGCACTTATTTTTCTTTGGTCCTGCCTGATTGTGCAACCACCTTCATGTACAATCTTAGCTTTGCAATGGGATGTCAAATATATAACTCGGTTACTCCAAGTTTTCCACCCCAGGTGTTTTTTTACTCTTGAATTCTGTTTGTTCTGACACCTGATTACGATGTATATTCATCCTGGTGTTGACAGCAGGTGCTACTGTGTCATTTTCAAGAGCAGAGACTCTGGAGTGATCCTCGTAATTGGGAGTGTGGGTTAGCAAAAGAGAAGAAGGAAGCTGTTTCTGTAAAAAAAATAAAACCCCAAAACTCATGCCTATCATGAAAGCTCACTTTTGGGTTGACAGACACCTCCAGGCCACCCTTGTTAGCACTCATTTGCTGTAATGAAGTGTCCTGAATCTTTCTGTGGTATGTTATATTGGCTTGTAGATCACATCACAAAAAAGCCTTGTTAGGAGCAGAATGTGCAAGCAGAAGGCAGACCATCTGTGAATCCATCGCCTGGAAGCCTTTCTTGATTGGGTTTCTCAGAAAGTGGATTAAGGAGGCATTAAGAGCAGGTATGGGTAATCTATAGCAGCTTCCACTCCTAGAGCCTTGGCATGTGGAGAGGAGAATATTCTCCAACCCAAATCAAGGGATTTGGGACAGGAATGAGAGAAGCTGAAGAGCCCACCAGGAGCCATCTTCAAGACAGATCTTTTTCCTGGCCTACATTTGGAAGACGGGGAACAAAAGTTCTTGGATTTCAAAATTGCAGCCTAAGAGAGAATTTGGCAATGTGCCCAGAAATGGCCCTCAAAGTTGTGCAGCCAGTGTATTCCCTCAGAGGCTATGTCTCCAAGAAACCCTACTGCTCTTCAGATCTTACTGGAGCTCTTTCTGCTGAAATCATGCCTTCTACACAATTATTAAAAACTATCTGTGGCAAGGTAGTAATTGTGTTAAACTGCCCTTTGGATCAAAGCACAGTTGAGGCTCATAGGCAAGGTCATTAACCATTTTACCACTTCACCCATCCCCTAGTCTTATGCAAGAGGTGTTTCTGGATAGAGGAATCCTAATCTGGATCCCATATGTCAGCTATAAGCTCCATGCAGATACAATGTAAGAGAAGCTGAACAAAATAACTTTGAGAAGCTTAGTTATGGAGAGTGCTTTCCCAGTGTTGATTGCTTCATGAATTTTATATTAAATGTTGCCCCCTGACCTAGTAGATGTTTCCTAGCTTAGACAGTCATGATAGGATGGATAATTAATTTGAAAATGTATCACCTGCTTTCACTTAATCAGGTATTTACTTTGGATAATTGCTCTTGAAATAGTTTGTTATGGGAAGGGTGAGAGCAGCTTGAAAGGAGCTAGGGAAATCTAGCTCACAATTAAAACATCAATACCTAAGTTGTAACACAGCTTCAGTCCACTTTCAAACTGAGAAAAATATTAGCAAAGAGACAATATGTTTTCTTTTGATGTTATCTAACTCAGAAAATTCACTTTTGGGCTACATTGCATGGAAAGAAAATGACTAGTCACCTTGCTGATCTGTTCTCTCACTATGAAATTGGACTGAAGATGGATTACGATTTAGGTGTGGATAATCCCTTGCTATATCATTGGATTACAGTTGCTCAGCAGTATCCCAAGAGCTTCTATTGCTGATATGAACAACTCTTATTCTGTACCAAAGAGAGCTAAGTGTAATAATCTCATTGGGAGTCATAAACCAGGGACTGAAATATTCCATCTTATTAAGAAACAGGACTCAAAACGCATTAACTCTGACCACACTCAATACCTCAGTTCGTCATCAGTTGGGTTGCTCTACTCACACCTTTTTGTTCCTGTCCTGAGACTCCTTTACGAGACATTTTTAGATCTCCGCCCCTCTCCACAATCACAACACACCTGCGTTCTGATTGGATAAACGTCCTGTGACTCAACAGCGTGTCTTCGCACATTGGCCGAAACAGGAAGTTTTTCTTAGAGCACACGGCGAGAGATAGAAACAGGAAGTTTTTCTTAGAGCACACGGCGTGAGGTAGAAGCTTTCTCAGACCAATCAGAGCAGTGGACCAATAGGAATTAGCCACACCCTCAGGGAGGAGGAGTTACTCTGCTCAGCAGGGCTTAAATAGAAGCTCAAGTGGGAGGAGTTCGTCAGTTCCAGCTTGGGTGAAGTGAAAGCAGGAGCTTTTCTCACACGGCGTGAGATAGAAACAGGAAGTTTTTCTTAGAGCACACGGCGTGAGATAGAAACAGGAAGTTTTTCTCAGAGCACACTGCGTGAGATAGAAACAGGAAGTTTTTCTTAGAGCACACTGCGTGAGATAGAAACAGGAAGTTTTTCTTAGAGCACACGGCGTGAGATAGAAACAGGAAGTTTTTCTTAGAGCACACTGCGTGAGATAGAAACAGGAAGTTTTTCTTAGAGCACACGGCGTGAGATAGAAACAGGAAGTTTTTCTTAGAGCACACTGCGTGAGATAGAAACAGGAAGTTTTTCTTAGAGCACACGGCGAGAGATAGAAACAGGAAGTTTTTCTTAGAGCACACGGCGTGAGATAGAAACAGGAAGTTTTTCTTAGAGCACACGGCGAGAGATAGAAACAGGAAGTTTTTCTTAGAGCACACGGCGTGAGGTAGAAGCTTTCTCAGACCAATCAGAGCAGTGGACCAATAGGAATTAGCCACACCCTCAGGGAGGAGGAGTTACTCTGCTCAGCAGGGCTTAAATAGAAACGGCCCGCACGCCTGACGGCGCGCAAAATTAAAAAAAACAAAAAAAAAAACAAAAAAAAGGTACAGTGGGATAAAAAAAAAATCATTCATACCTTAGCATCACATCTTTAAGATCCTTACCCTAAAAGCAATATGGAAGGCGAGAACACCTGTATTGTCACATGCAATGTATGCGGCATGTTTATGAACCTACCACAACAGATGCCACATTTTACCTGCCACAAATGCAAGCTTGTGGCTCTCCTGGAGCAAAGAGTTAAAAGTCTAGAAGAGAGAGTCAAAACACTGAAGCAGATTAGAGAAGAAGAGAACTTCCTCGACAGCATGGAGGAAACACTTCAAAATGAAGGGATAGAAGAACATCCTTCTGTAGTTGCAGAAACTGAGTTATGGAAGCATGTGACCCAAAGGAGCAGGAAGAACAGGAGACATTCAGCACCCTTGCAATTAAACAACCAGTTCCAGATACTCAGTCAGGAGAACAACACATCTGAAGAGTCGACGACAAGGTCCACAAATATTACTCCAATAGGCACTGAGAAACCTCTGGAATGGAGAGGAAGAAATGGTAATGCAAAGAAAAAGAGGAGAGTAGTGGTCCTGGGAGATTCACTTTTAAGAGGAACAGAGGCAACTATCTGCAGACCTGACAGTAACTCACGAGAGGTGTGCTGTCTCCCAGGGGCCCGAATCAAAGATGTAACTGATAGCATATCGAGGCTATTCAGACCTACAGACTACTACCCATTATTACTCATACATGTAGGCACAAATGATACGGCAAAAAAGCACTTTGAAAACATCTACAGAGACTTTGAAGATCTTGGCAGAAAAGTAAAGGAACTGGGAGCACAAGTAGTCTTTTCATCTATCCTTCCGGTGGATGGTCACGATAAAAGTAGAAGGGATAGGATTCTTGAGGTGAACAAGTGGCTACGTCGGTGGTGCCGGCAGCAAGGATTTGGATTTCTGAAACATGGAGAAAACTACCTATATGACGGACTCCTTGCAAGAGATGGGTTGCACCTTACAGGGACAGGAAAGAATGTATTTGGGAAGCGCCTTGCTTCGGTTATTAGGAGAGCTTTAAACTAAAACAAAAGGGGAAGGGTAACAAAAAGTCAAGCAAAAATACTCAGTCAATCAAACCAGGCGATATTCTTACTCCCAGAAATAGTACCAATGAACAAACGCATACATTTTGTAAGGAAAACAGAGGAGGCAAGCTCGCAATAGATATCAATTACAAACTAAAATGCCTCTACACCAATGCCCAAAGCATGAGAAATAAAAAAGGGGAGCTGGAGATCCTGACCCAGGTAGATAAATATGATGTCATAGGTATTACGGAAACCTGGTGGGATAACACACATGAATGGAACACAAACATCGAAGGCTACAACTTGTTTCTGCGAAACAGACTTAACAAAAGGGTGTTGCGCTGTATGTTAAAAAAGAAATTGTCTCCTCAGAGGTTCAAGTTTCAGAGAGTGGAAGCTCAGTAGAATCGGTATGGGTAAGAATTCAAGGAGAGAGCAACAGAAAGGATACCATTGTAGGAGTCTATTACAGGCCCCCTGGACAAACAGAAGATATGGATGACCTCTTCCTAGACCAGATGGCTAAACTTTCACGAAAGCATGACATAGTGATTATGGGAGACTATCTCACTCAGGAAAAAGTCACAAGTCTAATAAGTTCTTATCCTCTCTCGCTGACAATTTCATGTACCAAAAGGTGGTGGAGGAAACAAGAGGATTGGCTATCCTTGATCTAATTCTTACCAACAGAGAGGAAATGGTTGAGGATATCAGAGTTTCTGGGGCATTAGGAGGCAGCGATCATGTTATCCTTGAATTCTGGATAATAAGGGAAGGAAAGCATGAGAGGACTCAGACTTCAAAGTTGGACTTCAGAAGGGCGGATTTTGATGGACTCCGGAGGAGGTTAGGAGGGATCAAATGGTTAAATGTACTAAAGGATAGAAATGTCCAAGAAGGATGGGATATTTTGAGAAATGCAATATTAGAAGCGCAATCATTAACAATTCCTCAAAGAAGGAAGAATGGAAAACATCTAAAGAGACCAGGGTGGATAAACCTAGAACTTAAAAACTTGATAAAAAAGAAAAAAGAAATGTTTAAGAAATGGAAGGATACATAACTAAGGAGGAATATAATGAAATCAGTACAATCTGCAGGGCAAGTATCAGAAAAGCTAAAGCTAAAAATGAACTGAGGCTTGCAAGAGAGACTAAAAACAATAAAAAAGGGTTTTGGGGATATGTCAACAGCAAAAGAAAAGTCAAAGAGGTTTTGGGAAGTCTGCAGGGAGAGAATGGAGAAGTGATCGAAAGTGATCTTGAGAAGGCAGAGATTCTGAACTCCTATTTTGCATCTGTTTTTTCCAAGAGGGATAATGTACATGCAACAGTCCTTCAGCAAAGCATTTGACAAAGTATCTCATGCGATCCTCATTGAAAAATTGATCAAATATGGGTTTGACAAGGCAACTATAAGGTGGATTCAAAACTGGCTTAGTAATCGTACTCAAAGAGTGGCTTTAAATGGCTGCACATCCAAATGGAGGGAAGTGTCAAGTGGAGTACCACAAGGTTCTGTCCTGGGCCCAGTTATGTTTAATGTTTTTATAAACGATCTGGACGAGGGAGTTGAAGGGAAACTGATCAAATTTGCTGATGACACAAAGCTAGGGGGGATTGCAAACACCAGAGAAGAGAGAGAGAGGATCCAAAAAGATTTAGAGAAACTCGAACAATGGGCTGCAACTAATAAAATGGTATTTAACAAAGAAAAATGCAAGGTTCTGCACCTGGGCAAGAAAAATGAAAAAAGCACATATACAATGGGAGGAATTCGGCTGAGCAACAGCACATGTGAAAAAGACTTGGGTGTCCTGGTAGATCATCAACTGAACATGAGTCAACAGTGTGAGGCAGCTGCAAAAAAGGCAAACGCAATCCTGGGGTGTATTAGGAGAAGCATAGAGTCCAGATCACGTGAAGTTATTATCCCCCTCTAGTCTACCTTGGTCAGACCTCATCTGGAGTACTGTGTCCAGTTTTGGTCACCCCAGTTTAAAAAAGACACTGACAAGCTGGAGCAGGTTCAAAGGAGAGCTACCAAGATGGTGAACTGTCTGCAAACCATGTCCTATGAGGAATGGCTTAAGGAACTAGGAATGTTTAATCTACCAAAAAGAAGACTGAGAGGAGACATGATAGCTGTCTACAAATACCTCAAGGGTTGTCACAAGGCAGAGGGATCAGCCCTGTTCTCACTCTCTCAAGGAAGGACCAGAAACAATGGGGTGAGACTGCAGGGGAAAAGATTTAGTTTAGATGTTAGGAAAAAATTTCTAACAGTAAGAGTGATCAACCAGCGGAACAGGCTGCCACGGGAGGTGGTTGGTTCCCCTTCGATGGAGGTCTTCAAGCAGAGACTGGACAGCCATCTGTCTGAGATGGTTTAGGAGATCCTGCCTTGAGCAGGGGGTTGGACTCGATGACCCAGGATGTCCCCTCCAACTCTACCATTCTATGATTCTATGATTCTATGATTCTATTCATGCAGTATCTATCCACTATAGTATGGCTCAATCCTAGTCCTCTTCTCAGATCTCACACAAAAAATGGATTAACACTCTATAACAGTTTGAAACCTGTGAAAATCACGGCCCGGGTTGGGAAAGTACAAGAAGTCCACCAATAAAATGGATAGGGTTAAAAAGGTGTGAGCAGTGGGATCTGAAGATGGACAGAAGAAGGATTAAAGTGAAGGTGTGACAACAGCCTTTGTCAGAGTCCTGTCCCTTCCCATGCATGTCAATACATTCTAGATCTGATAACCCTCCAAGGCCGCATTCCCACTGGGTTTTTATTGTATGTTGAAAACATTTTGAAAATTCTTTGTCCTCATTAAAAATTGGCTTCCCACACATTCAGGGGAGTAAATCAGAAAAAAAAATTGCATTAAAAAAACACTTGTTTAAAAAACTCTTGCTCCCGCTTTTGTTGTTAACGTGCTTTATTTTTCCCTTGGGAACGGGTATACTCGCAGTATCCTGCCCGCTAGCCCACTTGGCTGCCCTTTGGGGCTTGCCTGCCCAGCTGCTCACCTGCCCACCCGGTAGCACACCCTTTCGGCTGCCACCAGGCTCAACTATTAAAAAGTGGAATTAACAACAACAAAAACAGAATGGGCAGAATGTGTGTTCGCATCCATTTCCCATTAATTCCGCTTTTAAAAAATTAAGTGGGGTCACGGCACAACTGATCTGAGCACAGAACTTGTACTCTCATGACCTATGCAAAGCCCCCATGGCTGTGACATGGCTTTGGGTTGTTGGTCACACCTGTTGGGTTGGGTTGAGGTGAGGGTTATAAATATGATTGTAATAGTGGGGTTTGCTGCAGTGAAATCTGTGCTGGAAGGGCATGGAAAACTAAGCTGAAGGGATGCGATTATGAAGGAAGCTCTACACAAACCTTTATCTGCTCGAAACACCTAAGGCATTCTTAGCCTGGAATTAAATATTCATAAGGAAAAAAATTAATAAGCAGCAATGCATGAAATGTTTATTTACCTACACATGATATGCAAATCATAACATACTAATTTTTTGTTCAGCGGGTTTTGGATGGGGGAGGGGAGATTATTGTGAGCATTTATCCACATTTCAGAAGAAGAAACATCTCTCTCCTTTCTCTCCCCTCCCTTTCTCTCCCACTCCTCTCAGATGGCCAATCTCCCAGTCATTCTTAATCCAGGGATGCCAGCGTGTCGAAGTAGGAATTAATAGAATGTCTTAGCCACACTGGTGATCTCTGGAATTATTTGTCAAGACTCTCTAGGGAGGGAATGAATCACTCCTCTCCTCACTCCCCCCCAGGACAAAATATAACATTCCTGGAGCAGGAAGTGATATTTTTGGAACTAATGAGAAAACTTGGGGGGAAGATTGGCTGCAATGTGTGAATTAAAGATGTTAAATGTGCTTTCTTTATTATTATTATTATTATTATTATTATTATTATTATTATTATTATTATTATTATTATTATTATTATTATTATTATTATTATTATTATTATCTGGATATACCGGGTTTAATTCTGCCCTCCTCCATGAAGCCAGCTAGGTGACCTTGGGCTAGTCACAGCTCTCTTTCTGAGCTCTCACAGCCCCACCTACCTCACAGGGTGTTCTGTTGTGGGGAGAAGAATAGAAAGCTTTGTCAGCCACTTTGAGTCCCCTTAAATGTGTGAGAAAAGCTGGGTAGGAAAGTCAACTCTTCTTCTTCTTCTGTTTTTATTCCATGGAAACCATGCTGTGACAGTCAAGCAGGTGAATTTGTTGCACCATGAAAAATGTGTTCGGAATGCATGCGCACCTAAGTTTTAATCCAGTTTCAGTCCACTTCCAGAGTGAGATGACACATCAGCCATGTGACTAGTGATTTTCTTTCCGCTATTTGTAACCCAGAGGTGGATTTTCTCAGTTAGACAATGCTGAAAGAAAGCGCTTTGCTGGTGTCTTCTCTTGCCCTGAAAGCGGACTGAAGCATAGGGGTATCATATCATTTACCAGAGTTTGGGAAGAATCCAGGAGCCAGTAGAGGACAGAGTGGTGAGGTGTACTATGGTGCATGGGGTCACAGAGAGTTGGATACAACTGAATGACTGAATAACCACAAGTAATTTAGTCTGTAGGGGCCCATCTACACCTAAGTTTTAATCTGGCTGCAGTCCACCTTCAGAGTGAAAAAGCCCACCAGAAAAATGACCTGATGTTTTCTCTTTGCATTATCTAATCCAATGGGGGATTTTCTGAATCAGATAATACTAAACGAAAACAGCTTGTCATTTTCCTGATGCGTTCTCTCACGCTGAAAGGTTTCATTCACACCTAAACGTTAAACCAACTTCAGTCCGCTTTAAATTGTTTGCTTTTGGGCTTATCTAGCTCAGAAAATCCACCTTTGGGTTAAAATAACATGAAAAGAAAACACCTTGTCCCTTTGCTGACTTGTTCTTTCATTCTGAAGGTGGGCTGAACATAGATTAGAATTTAAGTGTGAATGCAGCCAAATCAGACTGACGCTGGATTAAAACTTTGTATTGAAATGTGTATATTTTTTTCCAATTGACAACTCCCCCCCCCCCGAGTTTTGCAACAGGGCTACAAAAGGGATAAAGTGCTGACATTAGGGATTTCAATGAAAATCACAGGAAAATTGAACCTGCCTAACATATCAAATCACGCCTGCATTGGAAAATACTGAATTAAAACATGAATAAAGTGAGGAGGGAAGTGAAATGCTGCCCACTTGACTCCTTTGGCCTAGCACCGGTAAAACCCAACTTCATCTTCAACCTTGACATTGGAATGAGATCCTGCCATATGTTATGTGTTCAGTAAGCTCTGTCCCCTCAAATGGCCCAGGAAGGATTTGAAAGACCCCGCTAGATGCTTCACACAGCTCTGTTTGCTTTCTCCACCAATCTGTGCACCATCCATTACCTCCTCCTTTTCCCATGCGCTTTCCTTTAGCCCAGGTGTCCATTCTTCTCAGTTGCAGGCAGAAAAGAATAGCAGAAGGGGATTGTGGAGAGCAGCCACATCTGATAATATCTGCTGGAATGATATAGTGCTAGATTTCATTCGTGGGGTCAGATTAAAGGTATTAATAACAACCATGTCCTGATTGCAAAGGATTTGTAGCAAGCAGCTTTGAAATCAAATGGTATTGAGAAAGCGGCTGGAGATGTGCTATGAATTCTAACGTGTTGCTCAAATGGGTGAAGGGAGGGGGAGAAAAGTAAAGACCAAATTCTTTTTAGTTCCTCTCTCTCACACACACACACACGCAGACAAACACAGAGACTTATGGGGGGCCAATCAACGTTGAGGAGCAACATATAAATCTATCCTACTTTTATTTGAAATGTCAACCACATTGCAAACAGGAGAGGTTGTCAAATTCAGTAAGTTATGAGGGTTTAGCACCCAAATAGTTTATTTAATCGTAATCGCAGGACTGTCAGGTTTTATAATAGCGCAGCAGTAAAATCTTCTTTCAGATGCACTTGCTAATCTTTCTCGCAAAGCTCCTGTTTTAGGCAGCCTGACAGAAACATTTTAAAATTCTACAGAATGCCCTGTCATTCTCTTTCCCTCTTAATTTTTTGAACCGCCAGATCCATAGTAAATAGATCTCCAGTAAAACTCTGTTGCAAAAAGTATTTATTCATCTTGAATAATGACAACAACATGCGTCCAGGCCTTCTGGATTCCGAATGCACAAATAATTTGTGCACATCCTTATTGTAGACATTATTGTTTTATATATATGGTTCTATTTTAATATGCTCAGTTTTAAATGCTGTTACCCACCCTTAGACCTTTGGGTATAGGTCAGGATAGAAATGTAAATGTAAATATGAATGAATGAATGAATATCTCATTGTATAAATCTGTCCTCCCTTTCATTAAATATTTCCCTCCTCCCTCACCTGTGCTGATCAGTTATTTTAACTCTTGACATATAAACTACTTTAGGAAATCTACTTGACAAAGAGAAATTTTCTAGGGAATTCTGTGTTCATCAGGCCCAGTATTGCTTCACTCTACTATTGCCAAAATCAAATGTCCAATCCATTTTGGAGGCAAAGTAGATGTGACAATAGTGGAGTCGGAGAAATGGTTTGTGTGCCATCTTTGGACCTGAACATTCATATATCTTAGGCAACCCTCTTGTCATTGGAAGCTTTTAAAGATACATATTATTCCAGATCCTATCAATGGAATGAATGTAACTGTATCTGTTGCATGCATTGGATTTATTTTTTAAATAAGACTCTCAATTGAAGCTGATTTGTTCAAATAACTTGTGGTATCTACAGATAGCACTTAATCTGCATTATTTTCATATTCTGGACTAAAGCACATCAAGACACATTTTATTCCAGATTATTCCTGCTTTATTCCAGAATATCCAAATAATGTGGATTAAGTAAGAGCTGTCTGGATGGTTCTTATATCTTATCTTTCTTCCAGAGAACTCAGGGCAGCAACACTAGCTGCTAAGTTCTCATATTGGATCAGAAATCACAGCAGGGGCTCTTGTTTGTTACAGCTTTATTTCCAGAATGTACTTACTTAGCCAGTTTGGTCTAGTGGTTAGGGAGCTGGACTCATATCTGGGAATACTGGGTTTGATTCCACTCTCCCCCATGAAGCCAGCTGGGTGACCTTGGGCTAGTCACAGCTCTCTTATAAGCTCTCACAGCCCCACCTACCTCACAGGGTGCTCTGTTGGGGGGGGAATAGAAAAGCTTTGTCAGCTGTTTTGAGTTTCCTTAAATGGGTGAGAAAAGCAGGGTAGAAAAGTCAACTCTTCTTCTTCTTAACTGAAACTTTGATTTCATTGACATGAGCTGCTGATGAGCTGCCTTTGGTCTGGCCTTTGAGTAACATTGGCTCGTGCACCATTCTAAGTTACCGCCTACAGTTGGCTTCTAAATAAAGGACATCCTGAGTGTTGCATGTTCTTTGTCCTGGTCAACGTGTCCCTTCTAGGCATGTGCACAAATGATTTTTTGGCATTCGATTCAAAATGAATCAAGTGTTTGAAATTCATACGAATAGATCACGGTTCGGAAGTTGCAACTAGTGCAAAATGCAGCTGCTAGAATGCTGACCGGAACATCTAGCCGGACGCACATCACGCCGGTTTTAAAAGGGTTGCATTGGCTGCCAATTTACTACCGAGCCCAATTCAAGGTATTGACTCTGACTTATAAGGCCCTAAATGACTTGGGCCCCAAATATCTAAAGGAGTGCCTTCTCCCATATCAACCTGCCCGTGCCTTAAGATCAAGCGGTGAGGCCCTCCTGGTTGTCCCACCACCTTCAACAGTGAAGCTGGTGGGCACCCGGGAGAGAGCCTTTTCTGTGATGGCCCCCAGACTATGGAATAGCCTCCCCCTCGAGGTGCGTCATGCCCCCTCCTTATATACATTTAGGAGGGCGGTGAAGACGCACCTCTTTACCCTGGTCTTTGGCTAAGCTTTTTATGTTCCCTCTCAGTACAGACACTATTATTTTAAACATATTGTATATTGTTTTATATTTGCTGAACTTTTAATGTCTTTTAATATATATTCTATTTCAATTTGTTGTAACCCGCCCAGAGACCTTCGGGTATGGGGCAGGATATAAATGTAAATAATAGATAAATAAATAAATTCGAATGTGCTAAAATTCTATTTGATACAAATCTATTTGTACATATTCGTATGAACATTCAATACATATCAGATATGAATGAATACAATTCCGATACAAACGAATATGTATCTGATACAAATAAATACTTATCTGATACATATCCATAACATATCCTCGCTCTGAAAACATCAAATCCGACCTGAATCCACTTTTAATACGCTGTCGATTCATGTCGAATGCAACCTGGATCCCTTGTGGATGTGACTGGCGCTCAGTTTTTCCACACCCTGAATGTAACAAATGTCCAAACTATTTGTACGAATGCCTGGAGACATTCATATCAGTTCGATTTGAGTTCAGATGTCCGAATTCGGCTGAATTTTGAATTGTCATGAATATTCGTGCACATCCCTAGTCCCTTCTAAGGCTTGGGGCAGGAAACGGTCAAGGCTGGCTGCTCTCATTATCTCATCTGGTGGTAAACTTCACAGGGTCATGGGGAGGGGGCTTCCTTTTGTTGGTCCTTTCTCTTCTGCCCATCAGCTTTGTAGAGCACTGTCTCTGAACATCCCAAGTAGGACAAAACTTAATTCATATATAAGGCAATGAAAGTGCAAGGGGGTGAAGTAATCCTGTAAGGCCATAAAAAGAACAGAAAATTAGAAGGTTTGGCAAAAGTCAGGAGGAGTGTTCTAAACAGATGCCTTTGCCTCCCTTCTCCCCCCCCCCCTCACCAGAAACCACATAATTCTGGATATTAATTTATTTCAACAAAAGGCAATTGCCACCATCTTCTTTCAAACAATCCTGTTTGGTTTAAACGTTAGACTGATTTGGATATATGGAGACACTTACAGCAGATTCCAAAGGGATGTCCCATTAACAGGAGCCAAACTTAGAAGAAATAGGCTTTGAATGTTAACTATGACAGTTATTAAAATGACCGTAAAATGTGGCAATTAGCCCAGCACTTTCTGTCCATACATTTTCCAAGCGCTTTATGAAAGCCATTCTGCCAAATTCTCTATTTACTGTTTAATGCACCAATCATTGCTAGACTGAATGGAATGAAAGCCCGATGGCAAAGAAATGACTTTCTGCGCAGAGGACACTGGGCAGCCATGTAAGGTTCTATAAAGGAATGCATAGTTAAGCAATCGAGGAAGAAGCTGAAGACATGAGACAGAACCAGCTTAACCATAATCATATGCTGTTCCTAAGGCACCAATATAAAAGATGGATTTCTGCCAGGAAGGCCATTTACAATGCAAAAGAGTGGGTGGAACTGGAATTGGAAGGGCCATTTACAAGTTAATGGGTATAAAAGTGGGCAGGTAATGCAGGATCTAAACAAGATCCCATGGCTATCCCCTGTTGCCTTCTGCTGTGCACGGGAGGTAATTGTGGGCTTATCTTTGTGTCTGTCAGGCCCTTTGGGACTGGTTTCACTAGAAGCAACCAGGAGCCAACCAAGTGTCCACTGACTTCCTTTGGTCATTTTTTGCACGTTATTAAATTAGCTTTCCAGGAATGCATTTCAGTTTGTGGCCGTGGCATAGCAGCTGGACTTATGTTTGTTCTGTGGACAAGAACCAGCATGAACCCCAGTCCTAACTTTCCTGCCCATCAGCATCATAGTTTAACTATTGCAGAATTATTTAGGGCTAGCAATTTAGCATTCATCACCCCATTTGCACCTATTGGGCCCTGGTCACACCTTTAGTTTAGGATAGGGATGTGCATGAATATTCAAAAATCCAAAAATCCAATTCAAATCCAATGAATGTTGGCATTCAAATTTGAATGAGATTTAATAATATTTGAATTTAGACATTCAAATGGATTTCAGATGTTCCAAAACATTCATTTGAATTATTTGAATGATTCGAATGTACAGATACGTACATATTACTTACGTATCTGTACAAATATTATAATATTTGGACTTGGTGAAAACGGGATGTATATGGGATAAAACAGGATGCATACGAAATGTGCACAGATATGTATAACAGATACGAATGTTGTTGACGTTCGTATCTTTAAATACGAATCTAATATTCAAATGAATAGATTCAAATGTTACGGATTGAAATCAGATTTTTTTACATTCGGATTGTAAACCTTTGAATGCAACCCCCCTCCCCCAAATCATGCATACCCCTAGTTTAGGATGACTTCAGGTCATCTTCAAACCACTTTACTCACATTGTTTTTTATTCAATTCATTTTCCAAGCCAGCCTACCACCATTAAGCACCTCCCCTTCTCTTCTCAGTTTATGTGTATAAATCCTCTATACAGCGTTTTCCCACAAATTTATTATTATTATTTTTAAAATTAATTGCATGGAGAAGAAAAGCTTATAAAAAAGGAAGGGGGAGAATCGAGATAGTGGAGCAGGCTTTAAAAAGAAATGCAAACACACACCCTCATGCCCCTTGAGCAACGCAATGGCGTTCAATCAGAAAGGAGATAGATTTCATGCAGCAAAAGGGGTGGAGAGCCAAGAGTTCCATAGAGGAGGCTCAGGTTGATTGAGGAGAAAGGTGTGAGCAATGCAGCCCTGAGCGAGGATGGCCTGAGGATGCCCTATAAAGGATCTAGGTGTGAACAGACCTGGTATGGCCTTAGTTCAAATTATTAATGGGACGTCCTGTCTTATATAGGTGTGACCAGGGCCTTTGTGATCACCATAGATGAAAGATGTGACAATAAAACAAATCACAGCATTTTTGTTTTTGTTTTAAAGAGTATAAATCTAGGAGCGAACACTTGCACATCAATAATGCGGTGTAGAACATAGGGAATGAAACTACAACAAGCTTTCATTTTGGAATTCATTTGAGAGCTTTTACGAGTCAAAATGGAATTGAGAAGGAGTGACCTGTAGGGCAGAGTCAAACCATAAAGAATTAGGCTTGGGGCAGTTGAAGTATAAAGTTTGGCCAAGAACAGCCATTGAGTGTGGCCAGATGGGACATGCTGAGTATCACTTGGCTTTGGTTTCCCACAAGGCTCTGGGCTTTCCCACAAGGCTCTGGGCTTTCCAGCTGAGGTTGGTCCTCAAGCAGCTGGTTACCATCAGGCCAGCAGCAGTCGAGCAGCATTAGTTGATATTTGTGGCTTTGAACCATTTGCAGAAGAACATTTCCCATTAACACAGGGCTGAGGTCTTGTGTTGAGAAAACGACAATGAAACACTGAGCAGGTCTTTCATTTAAGTAATAAACCTTTAAAGGAATCGGTTGCATCTCAGGTCTGAAAGCTCAGAGATGGGCATGTTTACCTTTTGCTTTGGGATTTGCTAAAGGAAGCAACAGTTTTAAAAAAAAAGTTCATGGCTCTTTATCAGCTTTTTACTTGGGATGAAATGTAGCCAGAATGTTTTACAAGCAATTCTCTCTCCCTTCGGCATTTCAGACCAGGATGCAACCTCTCCCTATTGAGAATTCCAAAATCCAGCGTAGAGTTTTATTTATTTATTTATTTATTTGAGTGTTTATATCACTCCCTTCACCTGAAGGTCCCAGGGTGGGTCAGAACAATAAAAAGAAAAGTATCATAAAACAGTGCAGAACATACATCAAAATATAACCCCCCTTTCTTCACTCCCTGGCATGACGACACTTAGAGGAAGCTAAGGTATGATTTAACCAGGCACTGAAAGACATACAGAGTTTGGTTCCTGGTAGATGCTGTTCCAAAATGTGGGAGCCAATGTTGTAACCACAAAAGCTGCTCAAGTTTCCCTAAGTTTCCCTTCCAGCCTTCCAGCCCCTTGCTGACCAAGAAGACAAACCTCAGCATAAAGAGCTCCAGGAAATTTCCTCCTGCCCCTGCTTGACCTCTGGCCATCTGTGGATCTGTGCTGAATGGGCTGCCAAAGAGTGCGAGTGGAGGTGATCTCAAAAGACATTTCCCGGAGCCCTCACATTTCATGGCATAAGCTGGATACACCATAAGCCAACATAGACAAGGCCCTGTTACATGTTATTGCTCCTCACACATCTGAGGAAGGTGGGATTATAGGAGGCGACAATCTGATTTTAATACTCTGGCAGGTCTATAGAGAAAGTGCTTCTTCAGATAGCTAGGACCTAAGTCATTTACGGGTTTATATGTTAACATTAGGGATGTACACAAATATTCATAGGCATTCAAAATTTGATTGAATGTGCCAAATTTTGACATTTGAACTCAAATAGGATGTCCTGAAATTCGAATGTAAACATTTGAATTGAATTTTGGATCTATTTGTTTGAATTATCCAGACATTGATATGTGTATGGGTTTGCACACATGCATACTTGAAGATCCTCATCTTTCCCGCATCCGTATAGGTATGAATGGGATAACTATGGGATGCATATGGACATGTACGAATGCATGTGGATGTGTATGGATATTGCATGCATACAAGTGTTGTTGAATGTCAAATCAAAGATTTGAACGAATAGATTTGAATTTGGCAAAAATGAATCGAATGTTAAATTCAAATTTAACGGATTTGAATCAAAACAAATTTTGGGTATTCGATTCATTTCTAATAGAATGTCAAAAAAACATTTGTGCACATCCCTAGTTAACATCAACACTTTGAATCAGATCCAGTAGCGAATAAGTAGCCAGTGCATGATGTACATCTGATCAGAAAGTTGCACCAGGAGGGTAATTGCTGCATTCTGCACTAGCTCCAAATTTTGTGTCATCTTCATGGGTAGCCCCCCCCCTCCCCGGAGTGATTCTGCATTGACCTGTATCCCAGATCAGCAAGCATCCTAGAAGCCTCCCTTCTTTCTTCTGGACCAATGCTGGCGACCTTTTGTTTTCCAAGCGGATGCTCCACCAGCTATAGCTATTGCCCTTTACAAATTACATTTGATTTTCAAAAGACATATAGTATTAGTATGCTGATAGCTATGTTTTGTCCTGACAGATTAATGGACTGAGTCCAATTACTAATTCCCAAAGGGAATATTTTGATACAGTCTCACTTCTCCAAATATTATTCTGATTAGAAGTCGTTTTTGCACTTGTGATAAATTCATACATTGGCTTAACATTTGAATGGACGCAACCTTTGTGTCACTAAAGCAATTATGCAAAATGTTAATTTTTTTCACATTGCAATATTATAAAACACCTAGGATGAGTGGTAAAAGTGCAGGTTGTCCCAGCATGCTTTGTACATTCTCTTGGTAGCAAAGAATAAGATGAAACAAATGGACTCTGTGCACATGGTTTACCCCAAGAGTGGGATAAATTGCTCTTGGAAAGCTCTTCTGTAGTGAAATTGGCACTGGGGTGATGTGTGCTGAATGTGATCAGGTACAGGAGAAGAAATCACTGTGGCACCTCTGGGGTTGCTTTGAGAAGGCTTCAAGGTGGGATTATTCACGCACCAGTCTGCCTGTCCCCCTCTCCTGATCATTCTGTGTTAGACAAGGTGGACTGGAGAAGAGTTGGAAATAGAGATGTGCACGAATGTGGGGTTTTGTTTTGTTTTTTTGCATTTGATTTGTATCAAATTGAATGTAAGAAAATATGAATGTGGTAGGATTCTATTTGATACAAATTGTATGTATTTGTACAAATATCTGATATGAACACATATGTATCCAGTGGGAGTGTGTATGAATGTAATTTTCAGGATTCAATTTGATTCATATTGAATACCCAAAAATTCAATTTGATTCGAATCTTTAAAATCTGAATGAAACCAAATTTGGCTTGGATTAAGCAAATTGGAATCCGTTTGAATTTTCAATTTGAATTTGCGCTGAAAAATGTTGACAACATTCGTAGATGCCTGTACGCATCTTTCCCACATCTGTACATGTCCGTGTGCATCCCGTAGTTATCTCGTATGCAACCTGTTTTTGTCTCATATGGATCCATACATATGTGTACAGATGTGGGAAAGATACGAATTTGCAAGTATGCATTGTGTAGAAAGCTGTACACATGCAAATGTCTGGATAATTTGAACAAATAGATCCAAAATGCAAAATTCGTTCAAATCTTTAAATTTGCATTCATGAAAATTTAATTTGAATTTGAATGTCAAAATTTTGCCAGATTCGATCGAATTTTGAACGCCTTCACATATCCATGCACACTCCTAGTATCTGATACATATCTGATACCAGTGGCGGCTGGTGGACTTCAGGGCTGGGTGTTCACAGCCAGTGGAGAGTTCAGGGGGGCGGAGCCATGAAGATAGTGGGGTGTGTGGCCACAGAGGTCATGGGGGTGTAGCCACAGAATGAAGCTGGATTAAAACTTAAGTGTGAACGCAGCCTGTTCATATAAGCAACAAGTAATAAAAATAACTTCTAGAAAGAGCTTCTTAAATATAAAGAAACCACCCACAAGCAGTAACCACATACGTGGCCTATTGAATTCCTGTTCACATACTACCTCATTCCAGCTCTGGCTGATACTGAAAAAGCTTTGTACACCTGCAAACTTCACAGCACAGCAAACTTCTAAACTTTAACAATGCAAAATATATTGCTCTTCAGCACAAACAGCTCACACACAGAATGGCACATAAATTCTGCACTCACACCCCAGCAAGCTTCAAAACCAAGAGGAAAGTAATTGCAATACAGCTGACTTCACAGTACTCCATGTTTATTTAGTCAAGTGTTCTTGCTCATAATGCTGAATGGTTGATAATTTATTACATTTAAACCATATAAATACTGTTTCTTATAAAAAAAGACCTCAAAACAGTTTGCAGGAAAGATGAAGAACAACACTAACTCCCCCAACAACTAGAGCCGAACCCTAGCCTTTGGCTTTGCCAAAGTCCACTCCATAATTACTTCAAAAGGTGAACTGTGGGTATTTGGTTCTCGCTTTGGTTCAACACAAGCTGAACTTCATGTGCAACCTTTTAAGAAGCAACAAGAACCAACCTCTGCGGCTGCGTTCACACCTGAATTTTAATCCAGCTTCAGTCCACTTTCAGAGTGATGGAACACCTTGGAAAAGTGACAAACTGTTTGATTTTGGTTTTATCTAACTCAGAAAAATTAATGAAAAAGAAATAAGTTACTTTGCTAATGTGTCCTTTCACTCTGATGGCGATCTAAAGCTGGATTAAAAGTTAAAGTGTGAACACAGTTGTATGCTCTTGGGACAGATTTGGGCTGACTCTTCCCCTTTCACCCCCAGAGACCACTGTTGCTGCAGTGCATATTGGTTCAAAGAGAGGTGCATACATTTCCCACTTACAAGCTGAAACACTCAGGTGGAAGAGACCCATGGCATCTCCTTTATTTTTAAAGGAGCAGTTTTTAGTTTTTGAAGAGTGCAGCAGCACAGGGGTCTCTGAAAATTATCAGTATGCAGTTCAATTTACTGATAAACATTATCAGCTGAAAAACAGTACCCAAATCAAAACCCTGTAATTGAATGTACAGCTTATTATCAGTACTAGAAAAAGGATACCCAGTGATTTCTATAAAATGATTAGAATAGGTTCTTGACTTTCCAAGTAAGGGGGAAATACCTAACATTTTAAGAAAAATGTTCTCCAAAGACAATAAAAAATCCTGTTTTTGAAATCAGTTAAGGGTACATATAATACAATATTAATTCTTTATGGCATTATTCCTCACTCTTGTATTGTCTTTATGCTATCAACTTTTTTTTACACACAAGTACTCAAAGTAGGTCAGCTGGCACTTTGTAATTAAAAAAATAAAATATACTAGCCTTAAGACACAATTAAGATTTATGGCTAATTTAAATATTTGCACAGCAAACTTCTTTTTAAAGAAAGCCAAGATACTTCATCTTCTTCCCTTCCTCATGAACAAGCTTGAGAACTACCACTGAGAAGGACCTGTATCTATCTAATCCTCAACTTCTTGATGTCAGGTTGTATTTGGGGGTGGAGGAGACACAGAAAGAGGTCCCATAAACTGAGCATAAGAGTTCCAAGCCAGAAATTTTTTTGAAGCCCACACTGTTTAAAAACTGTCAAATTCTCCATAAGATGTTATTGCTTCATTTCATCTATATGACTTACAGCCTCACAAACTCTTTATTGGCAACTCTTCAGAAATTAAACTGGAAATGAATTTGGAACAGCCCAATGTAACAAAGAAAAAGAGAAAAAGAAATCATGACTACCCAAAAAGAAAAGGCAAAGAAATCTAAGCTACTTGCATGTGTTTGGGGTTTTCTTTCTTTCCTTTCCTTTCCTTCCTTCCTCTCTCTCTATCCTTCCTGCCTTCTTTCTCTCTCCTTCCCCTCTCTATCATTCCTTCCTTCATCTCCTTCCTTCCTCTTTCTTTCTCTCTATCCTTCCTTCATCTGACTCCTTCCTTCCTCCTTTGCTCTTTCTTTCTCTCTCCTTCTAGCCTTCCTTCCTGGATCAGCTTTCTCCAAAAGACTGAGATCCATATTTTTGCCCCTTGAAATATATCAACATCAGTGTTTACACTGTTGTCTATTTACCCTTCCATTTTCTTTGTGATGGAATGCTTTCCCATCATTTTTCTCTTTTGAACCAGGAACACTGAGTGCTTTATAATTTTTTCACCATCCTTCCCTTCTTTTTCTTCTTTTTTTCTCCCTTCTTCTTCCTCTCTCTGGGTGCATCGCCACGGAGCTGCCGAGCTTAATGCGAATTAAGGGAGGCTGACTCACTGAAGTGGAAGCAGGTGCATATTAATGAGCTCCTTGCTGGCGTCTGGTCTGTGCTCCTAATATTCTTCTTTCCTTCTCCCTCTCTCTCTCCCTATCCTTCCTTCTTTCTTCTTCTCTCTTCCTCCCTCCCCCCTCTTTCTTTCTTTTTTGCTTCTCTTCCTAAGAAACATCCAGATTTTATTTTCCTGCTTCAGCCCATTGCGAGGGGGGGGAGCGAAGAGACTTCCAAACCAGGCACTGCCTGGTTCTTAAGAAAGAAAGAGGGAGCAGGGAGGCAGGACAGAAGGAAGAGAGAAAAAGAAAGAAGGATAGGGAGAGAGAGCTGGAGCTCACCCACCCACCCGCGGCCCACTTACCTGGGGGCGAGCTCCCGTGGCTATGGGTTGTGATGAGGAGGCTGAATGCAGCCCTTCCAAACTGGAACCCTTTGATTCCAGCTCGCGATAGAGGACCACGTGGAAGGGGGAGACAGGGAGAGGAGCACTTTCCGCTTTAAAGGCGCCTGGCGCCTGGCTGGCCTTTATGCTATTGTGATGCTGGCCGGAAAGGCTCCGTAGGGGCAGTTGGGGATGGGAGGAGCAATATCTTTTATCTTTTTTTAATCTTGCTTGCGATTGGGCCTAAAGTTTCGCCACGCGCGCCTGCAGGGAAGAGCCATAATCATGGGCTCAAAGAGCCACATGCGCTTTGCCAACCCTTGTTCTAGAGGGAGTTCTGTTCTAGAACGCCGAACAGAAGGCGTTCTGAAGATTCACGCCTCCTCCAATCAAGGTACAGGAAAATTCCAAGCAATTTTTCCATTGGTTGGAGCTCTCTTGTATCTTTTTCTCTGTTCTTTCTCTCTCTCTTTCTTTCCCCCCCAGCCACTGGATGATCGGCGATCACTGCGGGCTCAGTGAGGCCCCGCCCCTGTCTGATACATATCCCCTAACATATCTGCTCTGAAAGCATCAAATCTGCCCTGAATCCACTTTGAATCCACTCTCAATCCATGTCAAATGCACTCAAGATCAGTTGCAGATGTGACTGGTGCAGCCACTTTCCCACCTCTCCAGTTCACGAATGTTTCAAAAAATTTGTACAAATGTTCAAAAACATTTGTACGAATATGAATGTCAGTGTATGAATGCTGTAACATTAGATTCGTATACGAATGTCTGAATTCGTATGAATACTGAACGTTATGAATATTTGTGCACATACCTAGTTAGGAACATGAGGGGCACACATCATTTTTCTGAGCTACCTCTGAGGCACCCCTTTTGTTCTGCCCCAGCGCCTTGAATTCTTGGTCAGAAATTTAGCTAAGGATTTCAGCCGCTGTGGGTGTCACAGCACTGACAGATCAACTCCAGCAGCTGAACTGAGCAGAATTAGATGTGATACTGCACTCAGGAGTGGGTTACCTGCCAGTAATGTGCTGTGATGGCCCTGTTTTGGTATCTGGTGACATGCTGATCTTGGCTGAGTTATACTGCCTATTGGCTTTTAATGACTCTGTAAGAGAGTTTCACCCTGAATGACAACCTACATTTTTCTTGTCTTTACTTGCACTCCATTATTGTATGATATTTGATCCTCAAGAAGACTCAGTGAATTTTGTGCTGGCTCACTCATTTCTATATCTCTCTCTCTGCTTGTACACCTGTTGGATTATCTTGCATGGAATGCAGAAGCATTTAATCTTTTCAGTCTCCTAAAATGCCACAAAATTTGGGAGAGTTTGGGAGAAACATCAAGCTCTGTTATTAGTTAATAGTGCCTTGGAAGAAATGTACCAAATCTTCCAAAGGACCTACTGTCAACCATGACATTTCGTGCTCCACACCTAATCAATGATTAGTGCACTTCTGGGGAGGGTGGGCATGCTTGTAGGCTGTAACAGCCTACTTGAGGTGTGTATGCTCTTCCCCAGAGGTGCACTAATTATGCACTAGAGGCTGTAGTGCAAAAAGGCCTCCAGAGTCCTCTCCCCTTTTCTCCTCCCCCCCCCACACATGTAAGTCTCTTCCCCAGTAGTTGCTACTGGGAACTTTCTCTCCTTTTTGCAAAACCTCTGGCAAGGAATGAGTGTTCTTTGCAAGTGATTTTTCCATTGCATTACTCAGCAAACACAAACATGACCTTTATGTATAAAAACTGGCCTTTGCTAGATTCATTTTTATTGATGCTAGTGGAAGAGTCTTTGGGGCATATGGGGGTGGCGTGGGTTAATTTCTCTACACAGAGAAGAGGACCAGTCTATCCACCTCCTTGGTGAGGTGCCCTCTCACCCTGTAGTATTTTTAGTAGGTTCATAAGCCAATAGGTAGGAACTCTCCTAGCTACCTCATATTTCTTGATCCACCTACTTTTGACTTGAAAAGACTGTGGGCCTTGAGGAAATGAAAGTGTTTGGAAGGTCCACAAGATTTATAGTTGAGATTGCCATTGTTGTCATACCAATAAGTGTGTTCAACAGAAAACTGAAGCACAGCAGATTATTATTGCAGGCATGGCAATTAAATGTTCTGCGATAAATTCACCGCTTCAGGCTTTTTCGAAGATCCTGTAGTGCAGCCTTCAGAGCAGGTCTTAAGAATGGGTGATGCAGAGGGGCTGCCATGAGACCCTGTTGACTAGTGATGGCTAGTGTCCCCTGGCTGGTGGGGCAGGAGACAAGACAGCTAAATGACGTGGTACCAAGGGAAGAAGAAGTAAAAATAAATGGTCAAAAAGGCACTCTGAGGGCCCAGCTACACCTAAAGCTCTGTCTCCACTTACCACCCAAGGCATCATGTCTGTTGGAGAAGACACTTGCTCCTGCAGCATCTCCATTCATGGTGCTGGCAGTAGGGACGTGCACAAATGGTGTGTTTTTTTTTGTGTGTGTGTGTTTGATTCTTATCAAATTGAATGTAAGAAAATTTGAATTCATTTGAATAGATCCCCTTCGAATGTGTAGGATTTGTGTTCAATACAAATGTTCAATCCCATATGAATCCTATACGAAGCTTCTTACAAATGCATACGAATAGCATATGAATCCCATATGAATGCATACAAATAGCACATGAATCCCACATGAATCCCATCAGAATCCCATCAGAAAGCATATGAACGCATAAAAATAGCATACAAATCCCATATGAATGCATATGAATAGCACATGAATCCCATAGAAATCCCATCGGAATCCCACACGAATGCATACGAATAGCATACAAGTCCCATATGAATGCATACGAATAGCACACAAATCCCATAGGAATCCCATACAAATGCGTACAAATAGCTTATGAATTCCATATGAAGCTTCCTACGAATGTTTCAAAACACTTGATCCGAATTTGAATGTCAGTCTTTGAATGTGCCAACATTTAATTCAAATTTGAATGACCAAATTTGGATGAATTTCAAATGTTATGAATCTTGGTGCACATCCCTAGGCGCCTGGTGTCTTCGCTGTTTCATGCCTGTGTGCAGGTGGGAATGGTGCCTCCAAACTCTAAAATGGAGACACAAGAGTCCCCCTATTCTGTAATTGGACTGAGTTTTAATCCACCTTCAATCCACTTTCTGAGCAACACGAAGTGTCAGTAAAATCACTAGTAGTTTCCCTTCCGTATAATCTATACAAAATTCACCTTTGGGTTAAATAATGGAGCAAGAAAATGGCTTGTTACTTTGCAGTGGGTTCTCTCACTCTGAAAGTGGATTGAATGTAGGTTAAAACTTAGATGTCATTGGGGCCTCAAGACTGAGAGCCTTTTCATACTCACCTGACTGGAACTCACCTGGCTGCAGATGCTCTCAGGCTGGTCAAGATGAAGGGCAGTGTTGAGAGCTGGAACATTTACATTTATTTCCGGCTGCTCTAGTGATAAGAATGGCATGCCTTCTGATTTATTCATGGCCTCGTGCCCACCTGTCAGACATCCCACGGGCACCTTGCTGTGATCGAGTGGTGGGATGTCACATAAGGAGAGCGAGGGAGGGGCACATAGCACCAGGTCTGAACCCTATTGGTGGACCGAGAAGTGATGTGGAATCACCACTCCCAAACTCTTCCTGCCATTGTGGGAATGCTTGGGCAGCGTTAACCCTATCCACAGCAGAATCGGGAATGGATTCAGACTAGAGATGTGCCTGAATATTTGTAACGTTTGTTATTTATACGAATTTGTATGAATTTGGACATTTGTATACGAACAGAACGTTATGACATTTGTACATTGACATCCATATGAATACAAATGTTTGGAACATTCATATGAAGCTTCAGAACATTTGTGAAATGGGAAGGTGGGAAAGCGGCCGCTCTAGTCACATCTACAATGGATCCAGAGTGAATATGGCATGGTTTGAGAGCGGATTCAGAGTGGATTCAGAACTGATATGTTACAGGATATGTATTGGATACGTATGCATTCGTATCAGATATTCATACAAATTTGTACAAATGCACTCGTATCGAACAGCATCCTACCACATTTGGAAGGGATCTGTTTGAATGAATACAAATTTTCTTACACTAGATTTGTTATGAATTGAATGCAAAAAAAAAAAAAAAAAACCCAAAAAAAACCACACCCCAAAACCCATCCGTACCCATCCCTAATTGGAACGCTTCCGGGTCAGCTTCAGAAGACTGAGGTGCAGTTGATGCAAAACTTCAATCCACTTGGGATGGTCCGCAAGGTACGTGCGAAAAGGCCGTGAAGCCCTCTGTGCAAGATATCATGAAAAGTAACCACACTGAACATGCTGGATTACATACACACCTGCTTACCCTGAACTGAAAGATGAATGCAGGCGAAATTGGGGGGCAGAATCCAGCCCTTGGAACAATGCTGCTCACTTTGCTCTTACGGATCAGTCTCCACTGAACTGTATCCCCCCAACCAACTGAAGCAATGGAGATGAACTTACCAATTCAATCATTTTACATGGCCATAGGTATTATATCCCTACTACAGTTGTTATTATGGTTCTTTTCCTTCCCACATGCTGTGTGTGTTGCATGATTGATGTATTATCCCTATGGAATTGGCTCTTGAGTTCCTCCTAAGGCTTCACTTTGTGAGCTGTTAACTGTTTTACCTGATCTGAGTGAAAGACTGCATAGAAGAGTGGCAGGTGACTGAAACCTGCTGGGCAGGTAAAGAGAGATAGATTTTCTCATGAGAACTGTGCAGGAGGGAAGGGATGTCTCAGCCAGTTTCAGAACAGAAAAGATGAGGAAAGAAAGAGGGAGGGTCCTGAGTGTTATGGGTTCTTTTAGGATGCAATCAGACAGGGCTTTTTCAATCACCCCATGTAGAAAAGATGCCCCTTCTGTAGCCGTTCCCCCCAAACAGGCATTCAGATATTTAAAAGAATAATCCTACCTAGGGTTGTGCATGAATGGGGTTTTCTTGCATATGATTCGTATCGAATTGGCAGCCCCGGGCAATCAGGAGGCGCGCAGGACGCAGGCACACTGCATCCTGGGTCCCTGCGGCAAGAATTGGGGTGACCACGAGCAGGTAAGGAGGGGATTTCATGCACTCCCCCCTGGGTGGGCTAGGGAGGGGTTTGTGGAAGCTACCCCTGGCTCCAGAAGCGCCGATCCACCGCTTCTGGGGAGAGGGTGAGCTGCGGCAGCGGGGTACCCCGGCTTGCCATGCTTGGCTCCAAGGAGCCAATCATGGTGGGCTGGGAGAGGGTCCCCGGAGCATGGATGTGAGGCGGGTGCTGTGCAGACACACAGCACCCACCTCAAATCCGGATTAAATCTGTCCTTCCGTTGCGTGTGTGGAAGGACAGGGGTGGGTAGATCCGCATCTATTAGATCTACCCCCGTAAATCCGGATTAACCGTGCATCCGGATTTACTAAAACCGGGTCTACTGGAACCCGGTTTTACTAAATCCGGATGAGGTAGATCTGGATTTATTAAGGCATGTGCGGAAGCACCCCAAGGATCATCCGCTTTAAGAATAATGCAGCAATGGGGCAAATACAAATATTCTTGATTTTTTCCAGCCTTTGTGAAAGGAAACCATGGGTCACTAGTAATCCAGAAAAGCTAGTTTGAGACCTGTGAGCTAGTGCTGGTGATATATTTATATCATAGACAAACTGTGGTCTCTTGGGAGAATATAAGGTGTGGTATACATCTCAGCAAAGTCACAGGACAGGACCTGAATAATGGAGGAAAAGTTACGCTGCAGACCCAGTATCCCATTCTTGAACTTCCACATCTTTGGGTGCTTCCGCACAGGGACAAATTAAACCTGATCTCCGTCACCCGGATTTATTAAAACCGGCTCCCAGGGGAACCGGTTTTAATAACTCCGGGTGCCCGGTAGATCTGGTTTAAGGGGGTAGATCCGCATCTAAGAGATGCGGAGATACCCCGCGCCCGTGCCTCTGCACATGCGGCGCTGATCCGGATTGGAGGCGGGTGCTGTGCGGACACCCCTCACCGGAAATGTCCTAATTAGCGACCCATGTGCGGAGGCGCACATTGGAATGTGTGCTTAATGGGTGTTAAAGGGCCTGTGCGGAAGCACCCTTTCACTTCTTTTTGATCCACCTCTTTCTCATGGGAGTGAAATAATGTCTTGGAAAAGTGAGCAAGCAAGCAAGCAAACAAACAAAAAACTCCAGCAACATCAGAAATGTACTTGGCAATTCTGTGGAAAAGCATATTCAGTGTAATTAGTTGATAATAAATGATTGACACGGAATATAAATTCCCATTATAGATCAAGGTTGCTTTGTCATTGTCAAACCAATTGCAATATCAGATCTTATGTGAATGCAAAGTGCTGTTGCCAAGACTTGCAGCTGGACTCGGAATAATAAAATATTTGAACATTTTTGCGTGTGCTTTAAAAGTTTTTTGTGTGTGTGATTGATGACTACCAGAATATGTTCTCACTCCCTTTTATAGCATGCCTATGTATAATTTATTTTCTTTCTTTCTTTCTCTCTTTCTCTCTCTCTCTCTCCCCTCCCTCCTTTCCAGATTATATCTCAGAATAGGGACCTGCTATCAGCATCATGACAAGTAAGGTGATTTTTTTTTCTAGTTTGGAGGTGCCACGTCCATTTGAAAATGGACTTCCTTGCGTTACTGGCCAGCCATTGGAAGAACTGGCCACTGGATCAGATGGGCCACAAGACCTTCTCAGCCAATGGAGCATTTCTTACATTTTAAAGTAAAACTGATCCTGGTGGATTCGGAACAAGGTTGCCCCTTCTCTGCCTCAGTCTTCCCTTGTTTGTAGCAGATGTTTCAGTCGGCACACGCAGCACGTACCGGTCTAAATTGGGGATTCTGCTAGAAGGAAGGCAGAGCTGCCAATAAGAAATGTGTTTTGTAATCATCTCCATAGCATATCGGAAACTTGATTCCAGCCCAGAGGGGACGTGGAATGGATTTGCAAGCAGGCTTCCATATCTGATGCCAAAGGGTCAAATCCTGCCATTATCGAATGAAAGCAACAACAGCAAAAGCTACCCCCTGGTAGTATAAGGCAGGTCAGTCACTGGCTGGAGCTCAATTGGAAGGCAGTCGATTGACAATGATTGAAGAAAGTACCCCGGTTATGGGTCGCTGAGCTGACTGTAATTAATTTATGAGACTGACATGTTCAGGCTCCAGCAGCTGCTTCTTTCTTTCTGCTAAGTGGCATGAAGGGTAAAATCCAATCTATTGCTGCTGATTCAGGATTTAAGAAAGTGAGGCAAGATTGCTCCACACGTTCCCAAATGGCAGCCCACCGGTGCTTTGCTTCCATCCCAAGTTCCTGTCCAGGCATTTTTTCCCCCAAACACTTGCTCAATTGATGGGGGACATCATTGCTCTTTGCAGAATCCAGCAAGGGGCGATGGCCACAGGGCTCGCATAGAGAGCAGAAGGTCAAGGAGGAGGAGGAGAGTATAGTGCAGTGGACAGCATCTCTTTGCGGAAAGGGTATGTTGACCGTTAACTATTTGGGGGGTTAGTGGTAGGGGTTTGGACACCATTCACAAAGCATGACTTTCACTGTACCCAAAAGGAAATTTGGGCCGGAAGAACTTAGGCTATGTCATGTCATACACTGCACTGTCAGAACTTCCTAGATCCCCCTGCCCCACACTTTGCAGATATTTCTTTGACCAGGTACCATCTTTGGTGAAAAGGCTCGTTGTACTTGCTGCTAGAGATGTGCATGAATATTCAAGATATTCATTATTTGTACAAATTCATATGAATTCGGACATTCATATACAAATTGAATGTCCAGACATTTGAATTTCTGAATTCAAACAAATATGAATATTTCAAGTTACTCATAAGAGTAATCTGGACCTTTGCATCTGTACTGGTATGTACACATCCTGCATGTACCCATACGCATTTGTACAGATACGTACGAGATGCATATGAATGCATAAGGGAAGTGTATCATTGGATATGTGTCAAATATTCGAACCAATACATATAAATGTATTCATATCGAATCGAATGTTTTTCAAATATTCGATTCATTATGAACCAAATTTGTGCACACCCCTAGTTGCTGGTATTCAGGGTATATAGTGTTTTGTCTATGTTTCTTGCATGTGATTGGCCAGCATTTGTTCTTTGCACTTGCTTTCCTTGTTTATTCTTTGCTGAGTAGCTGCACTAATCCCTCTTCTTGAGCATCTTTGCATTATATTGTTGATTAAAGGTTGTCAGATTATTTTGCAAACATTGCAAGAGAGTCTACAGAATTCATTGTCTTGCTTGATTCCAACTACTCTCCTTTTTAGTTTTAACCTATTTTCTATGTTGAGTTTTAAGTGTTTTCTTTTAAGTTGTCCATAGATAGGGTCTATGTCTATCTGCCCACTAATTCCTAGTACGACTAATGACAAGGCTTCTAGAAATTCCCTTACCTTTTTTGATGTTGCTTGTTCTAGTACCTTTATAGTTCCCAAGCTGAAGATACAGTTTTATTCTCCTGTGTGCCGCGCAATTAAAGATATTTGATAATGTCTTTTGGCATCTTGTTTGTGTTCATGCATGTGTTCTGGTGGTTTTCTGCTAGTTTTTCCTAAATAACCGGTTCACAGTCATGGCATTTTATTTTTTCTGCTTTGAGTAGCAGGCTTTTGGGTTTTCTTAAAATGATGGGTTGTATGACATGGATATATTCAGTGGTTGCAGCAGTTTGTTGGTGGCTTCTGAGACGTGTTTGATGTAGGTCATGATGCCACCTGTAGAGCTACCAGGAAGAAGAAGAAGAAGAAGAGTTGGTTTTTATATCCCATTTTTCTCACTCCTAAGGGGATTCAAAGTTCTTTTCACCAAAATAGATGCTGTGTGAGTTAGATGGGGCTGTGAGAGCTCAGAAGAGAGCTATGACTAGCCCAAGATGACCCAGCTGTCTCTGTGCAGGGGTGGAGAATCAAACCAGGAGACCAACACTGTAACCACAAGAGAGTAAACCACAAAAAACCCTGCAGATTCATCAAGGTGAGCCTAACTGTCATCACTTTGCCCATCCCTACACATTTCCCAGCCCTGAGATATCCCACGTACCCATCCTAATGACATGGAGCAGGCTGTAGGTGGGACAGCAGAGCTCTGAAGACTTTGGATTGGTATGAATGAATCCTGAAGTATGAAGAACCACCGTTTTGCAACCTGAGAGTTGGTTTGGAAGCTGCTGCCTTTGCATGCAAAGAAGAGTGGATGGATCATCTGCGTGTCAAAGATGGCAGCAATCATAAAGAGTGGGAGAAAGAGATGCAGGAACCTAACTGTAGTCTTAAAACCTTTTAAATGACAAACCTATAATTTGTGGGAGGAAAGAAAAAAAAAACAACCCACAACCCATGACGATTCCCTGAATGCATGTTATATCGCCGAGCTCCAAATTGCTGAGTTCTTGTCGAAATTGGTTTCTGCCCAGAAGGAGATAATGTCAGTCAAGTCGCTTGCTTTCTGCTGAGCCTCTGGGGAGTGGGGGTGGAAGAGAGCGTAAGTGAGTGGGCGAGAGAATTTCCATTCATAGAACAGCACTTGTTGGGCAGCTAAACATCCAGTTCAATTCCAGCTCCTTAGCTGGAGCTCTCACTTGCACTTCAGGATGGGAGCTGCGGTTGTACAGCGAGGGTCGGGTGGAAGGAGACAGCAGCACTATTGGAAAGGCCAGATATAGTGTTTGCCTTAGCCTGGTGGTTTGATCTGCACTGAAACACACCTGGATTTTGATTAAGCATAAGGGAAAAGAGGAGGAGAAAAAAACCACACTGTCTCTGGCTTCATCCACTGGCTTCAAGTACCTGAAGGGCCATTTTAGTAACCTCCTGGCTGCAGTTTCCCCCTAGCTTCCCTTCCAGCTCATTCCTTAATTCTCTAGCCTCGAGAGTAAAAGGAAGATTTTTTTTCCTGTTTCCATAGACTTGTAGTACAAACTCAGCAACACCCGGATGCTGAATTCTTTCTACTCCATGCGGCAGCCTTTGGGCATTATGGAGCCCAAGCACATGTTTCTAAAGCACAACTTCCCTTCTCTTCCTGTTTGACATTGCCAAGGACCTCTGACCTGCCTGCCCGACCCAGCTCCACCAATCACCACCCTGGATTGTGCCTTTACATCATTTCCTCCATGCCCCTATCAACTGCTCTATTTAAGCCCGGGAAAATTAAACTCTTTGGGTGTTTCTGCACAGGCCCTTTAACACCCATTAAGCATGGGTTCCAATGTGCGCCTCCGCACACGGGTCGCTGTGTAGGACACTTCCGGTGAGGGGTGTCTGCACAGTGAGCCTGTTTCTAATCCGGATTTCGGCAGCAAAACCGCTTTGGTGCTGCCGCGTCCGCATTAGCAGGGGCAATTAAGAACACTTCCGGTAGGTGCGTCTGTGTTGGGGGGTGACAGCCCTCGTTGGTATTAAATCAGCAGAATACGCGGCCATGTTGGAAAGCAAGCTCTGCTGTCCCGGAAAACTTTCTGCTGGCATCTCCAGAGCTGTCCAGCCTTTCAAGAACTCCCTCCTTCTTCTGCCCGCAGTTTAAGAAACAGACTGAAACAGGAGTTTTCTCTCTTCTCAGAGGTTTATTCTTAAAGGTTGCTGTATACAAGTATACATCTCTCCATCCAAGCTCTCATCCAGCAATCAACAACAATAACACTTGACCAGCAGTGTACAGGCACTTTTATACCTTTTCCTTATCATAGATGGTGACTCACTTCCTGAGTGTTGCACAAGCCTGTGTTGCAAGTGTTGCACAGACTTACACAATTCTTGCTCAATCCAACCTTGCTCAATCCAACCTTGAGTCACTTTGTTGATAGTCACGCCTGTGACTCTTAGTTACCTTTGCCAGCACATCCGTGCATTTTCCTTATACGGGCTTCCCTGCCTAACAATCCCCTCCAAAATGTATGGATGTGTGTAGATTCTGCCACACGCGTGTTTGCTATACTTGTACCTTGTGTACTTGTTGAATTATGCCATGCCTATCAAGCATGACAATTGTTCGTGTCTCTCACTTGGCAAAGCTTTCGTGAGAACATCTGCAATGTTATCTCTGGTGTCAATATACTGCAGATTTATGATTTTGTTCTGAACCATTTCTCTTACGTTCTGATACCTCACACCAATATACTTGGTTCTGCACTTTAGGTTTTCTGCCTCTGACATCGCAATGCATGATTGTGAGTCTTCATGCACAATAGTGGGTTCTTCACACTTTCCCCCTAAATCTACAAGCAATTGCCTAATCCACTGGATCTCTCCTGTAATTTCAGACAAGACTGCAAACTCAGCTTCTGTTGTGCTTAAAGCTACGCAGCTTTGCTTTCTACTGCGCCACACTATAGGGCTTTCAGCAAATCTTATCAGCAAACCTGACACTGACTTCCTGTCATGTAACTCTGAAGCAAACGAACTGTCTACATAGCAATCCAGCCCTTGCTCACTGCCCTGTATTACTAGCTTTCTTTCTTCGGTCCCTTTCAAGTACCTTAGCACGTGTTTCACTTTGGTCCAATCTTGCACCTTCGGATCACTTACCCTTCTGCTAAGTACCCCAGTCGCAAAAGAAATGTCTGGTCTAGTGTTATTAGAAATAAACATTAAACTACCTACAATACTCCTGAACAATTTTGGATTCTCAAACTCCTTTGATGATTCCTCATTTGCTGTTCCAGAAGGCACTGGGCTTTTTACAGCTTTTGCACTCTGCAAGCCACATTTTTCAATCAATCTTTCAATCTTTTTCTGTTGGCTCAGTAAACATCTACCATCCTCAGTCCATTGGACCTCAATTCCTAAATAGGTTCTGAGATTCCCTAGATCCTTGAGCTTGAACCTCTTGGACAACTCTTTCTGAACTGATATGATCTCTTTCTCTGACTTCGCTGTGACGCACAGATCATCCACATAGATGACTGCCATGACATCACCTTTGGTATACACGCATGCATCTGCAATGCTGCATTTGTATCCCAGTTTAACCAACTCTTCATGAATGCATAGATTCCAGCAACAAGCACTTTGCTTTAAACCATATAAAGCCTTCTTCAACTTGTATACTTTTCTATCTCTATCTTCATCAAAACCTTGAGGCTGTTCCATAAAAATCTCATTCAGATGAGCATTTAAATAAGCAGTCTCAAAATCAAAGTGTCTCACTATTTGATTCTTTCTAGCTGCTAAAGCTAACACCAGCCTTAAACTTTCTGGTTTTGCAGTGGGTGAGAAAGTTTTATCAAAGTTCTCAAACCTCTGCTGTGCAAAGCCTTTTGCAACTAATCTAGCTTTGTATTTCTGGGTTCCATCTGGCATTTCCTTCCTTTTGAACACCCATTAGCACCCTACAACCTTGCGGTCTCTAGGTCTCTGAACTACTTCAAACACTTCTTTCTCTAGCAAAGACAAGTATTCCTGATTCATTGCAGAGAACCACTTCTCCTGCTCCTCTTTAGGATATGTCTGCAAATCCTCAAAACACTCAGGCTCTTCTCCTATCACTGTGCAAGCTGTTGCACTTTTTACCACAAACCTGTCTGGAGGCTTCCTCACTCTTTGAGTTCTCCTTGGCACAATTACCTTTGTCCTGCCTCTTTCATCTTCACTGTCAGAACTAGTCTGTGTCCGTGTGCTTTCCATGGACACCTTTTCAAACTTTCGTGTAGTGACAGGTGAGTGTGAAGTTGGATGTGTTTGTGTTTGTTCATCTGCAGAAGTGTTAGTTTCACTATCTGTAGATTCTTCTTGCTTTAGTGCCCCTCCATTTCCAGTATCTATGGCACTCTGCCCTAGCTTGAGAAAAACCTCCTTGTTAGCATGGAGCCTTTCCCAGCCGGAATGGTTTTCAAAGTTGGCACTCCTGGACAGTAAGATTTCTCCATGACCTGAATAAAATCTATAGCTGTTACCAGAATACCCCACAAACATCAACCTTTTCCATTTAGGGTCTCCCTTTTTCCTGAAATTTGCAGGTACATACACATTTGCATACTGCCCGAACACTCTCAGGTATTTGAGGTTTGGTGGCCTCCCATACAACATGTGATAAGGAGTTTTCTTTACAAAAGAATTCCAAGTACGGTTAGCAACATGATTTGCAGTCAGAATTGCTTCCCCCCACAACTGCTCTGGTGCTCCTGCATCCAGCATCATACAGTCTTTTATCTGCTTTAAGAACCCTACGTGTCTCTCGGCCAAGCCATTTTCCCGGGGAACTCCTGGGTTGGTTGTCTCATGACGAATCCCTTTCTTCCTTAACCAATTCTTCAGGTTGTTGGACAAGAATTCTCCACCCCTATCTGTAACCAAAGACCCTACTTTGTAATCAAACTCCCTCTCAATCATATTGACCCAATTTTTGATGTGTTCAGCAGCTTCACTTTTCTCCTTCATAAGCATCACATATGAATACCGTGTGTGACGGTCCACAATGACCATGAAGTACTGATTCTTGCCCATAGTCTTTGCTAAAGGGCCAGCCAAGTCAGCATGCACAATCTGAAAAGGTCTTTCTGTAGTGCGTTTGCTAAATTTGGCCACAGGAAAAGCCTTAAGCTTTACCTTGCTGCAAACTGAACAATCCAAGTGGTTTGAATAATTAGACATTTTACATTCTGGACACACTTCCTCCAGTTTCCCCAAACTTGTGAAGTTTGAGTGTCCCATGACTCTGTGGTAGTAATGAGCACAGTTCAAGTGCAAAGGCACATTGTTAGCTAGTGCACATTCTGCCTTGTCAATCATAAAATACACTTTGTTTCACTTGACTGCCTTAGCACAAACCTGGTCATTCATGCTAATAGTACAGTCATTCCCTTTGAAACATAAAGCATACCCACTGTTCGTTAATTCAGACACACTAATCAAACAGTTTTGCAATTTAGGAACACATAATACATTTGAAAAATCCTTTCCAAAACTTGGAATGTCCACAGTTCCCATTACTTTTACCTCTCTTGATGCACCATCAGCCAAAACAATGGAATGTACATTAGAAGGCATCTTATCTTTCAGGAGCTTTTCACAATTAACCATATGAGATGATGCTTCCGAGTCTAACACCCAAATAGGATTTGCAGCCTTATGGGCTTCATAGTCATTGTTCTTTACAACAGCTACAACGCCCTTGTTGCTGCTCCCAGCTCCTTTGGGCTCCTTCCTGGCTCCTGCCAGCTTCCTTTCTGCAGCCAGCTTTGGACAGTCCTTGATGAGATGGTTTTTCCCGCAGTGGAAACACTTTCTCTCTCTGGACACAGCTGCTTTCTCAGGTTGCAATTCTTTGAAAGTCTCGATTGTGTGAGTTTGCCTCGGTCCTGCACCTTGTCTTCGGAGCTTTGCCTCGTACTGTCTACGTTGACTTTCCTCCAAGACCCGTGCAGCCACCATCTCTGCTGTCAGTTGTGTTTCGTCAACACACTGTAGACTCCACAGAATATTCTCAAACTCATCAGCCAAACTTCCTAACAAAATATATGCTCTTTGTGCCGGGGTTAAATTCACCCCCCTTGTTTGTACCTGGGTGAATAATTCAGCCATGATTTCCAGATGCTTCTCGGGCGATTGTCCTTTCTGCATCTTGCAGGTGTACAGCCTCCTACAACAAATCGTCTTTGACAGAGCCTTTGAAGACGTTTTCCCCCGGACATGGTTAATTTGCGGCGGCGTGATTGTAAGCAAAATTGTGGCTTTAGCCTTTTTGTCTTCATCAACTGTGCCCGCTGTCAAACCTCTGTCAACAACGTCCCAAATTTCTTCTCTAGTAAGCAACGCTTCAGTGTAAGCACACCAAGCAGAATAGTTCGTCTCATCTAGTTTGGGAAATCTCACTGCCTCCATTCTCAAGCAGTGCAGCTCTCCCACCTTCTTTTGTCAAACGTGACAAGAAACAGACACACGAAACAGACAGACAGCCGTCTGATTCTCTTACCATTCAGCCTTCCGGCACTCACAGTCAGTTGATCTTTCCAGCACGCACGGAGTTAACGCTCTGGGCCCATAACCCTTGTTGGGGGGTGACAGCCCTCGTTGGTATTAAATCAGCAGAATACGCGGCCGTGTTGGAAAACAAGCTCTGCTGTCCCAGAAAACTTTCTGCTGGCATCTCCGGAGCTGTCCAGCCTTTCAAGAACTCCCTCCTTCTTCTGCCTGCAGTTTAAGAAACAGACTGAAACAGGAGTTTTCTCTCTTCTCAGAGGTTTATTCTTAAAGGTTGCTGTATACAAGTATACATCTCTCCATCCAAGCTCTTGTCCAGCAATCAACAACAATAACACTTAACCAGCAGTGTACAGGCACTTTTATACCTTTTCCTTATCATAGATGGTGACTCACTTCCTGAGTGTTGCACAAGCCTGTGTTGCAAGTGTTGCACAGACTTACGCAATTCTTGCTCAATCCAACCTTGCTCAATCCAACCTTGAGTCACTTTGTTGATAGTCATGCCTGTGACTCTTAATTACCTTTGCCAGCACATCCGTGCATTTTCCTTATACGGGCTTCCCTGCCTAACACTCTGCACCTATCTGTGCTTAATCCATGCTTAATGGGTGTTTTTAGCACACCACATATTAAGTGGTCTTGCGCTGCGAATCCGCATCTGTTTCGGAAGTGGCCGCACAGCACAAATGTGCTAAAGAACAACCCACCCCCGGCTCGCCATGATTTGCTCCCTGGAGCCAAGCATGGCGAGCCGGGGGGCTCCTAACTTTAGGCTTGCCCTCGCCCTAGATGCAGTGGATCGCCACTTCTGGAGCCAGGGCAAGCTTCCCTAAAGACCGCCCTAGCCCACCCTTGGGGAAGCGCGGCAGATCCCCTCCTTACCTGGTCGCCCTAGCCCCAAACTGAAAGCAAGTGCCAGGATGCAGTGCGCCTGCGTCCTGCACGCTGCCTGATTGGCCGGCATGCAAGTCCTGGCAGCTTGCCTGCACAGAGTGGCTCCTGAGGGCAGGGGCTGCCAGGCGCAGCCCCAGCCACTCAGGCGGCACGCAGGGTGCAGGCGCGCTGCGTCCTGCGCACCTGCTTTCAGTTTCGGGGCTACGGCAACCAGGTAAGGAGGGGAACTGCCGCGCTCCCCCAAGGGTGGGCTAGGGCGGGCTTTTGGGAGGCTCTCCCTGGCTCCAGAAGCGGCGATCCGCTGCTTCTGGGGCAAGGGCGAGCCACGGCAGCGAGGTCCCCCGGCTCGGCTGGCTTGGCTCCGGCGAGCCAATCGTGGCGGGCTGGGGGAGGGCCCCCACCCATCCTGATCGGAAATGGGTGCCGTGTGTCTGCACAGCACCCGCCTCCAATCCGGATCAGTGCCACATGTGCAGAGGCACAGACATGGGGTAGATCCGGATCTCTTAGATCTGGATCTACCCTGCAAAACTGGATCTACCGTGCACATGGAGCTATTAAAACCGGTTCCTCAGGGAGCCGGTTTTAATAAATCCGTGTGCCGGAGATCCAGGTTTTTTTGCCCCTGTGCGGAATCACCCGTTGTCTTTCTGCCTGCACCCTGCCTCCTGATCATTTACCATCTCCAGCTGATCGAGTCCGCCATTAAATACGTGGTTGACTTCAGAGAGCAGGGATTACAGATTGACCATCGTAGCAGCCCTCAAGCTGCTAACCTCTGCTTCCCAAGGCCCCTGGATTTCGGCTGCAGAGCTAGACTGTGGCTTCTACAGGCCATTACCTTGCAGAGGGATCAACCCTATTCTCATTTGCACAAGGAAGACGGGAAACAATAGAAACAGCAGTGTGATACTGCAAGAAGGTAGATACAGATTAGAAAACGGGGGGGGGGGAGCTGCAACAGTCATCAGTCAATAGAATAGATCTACCCTCACTGAAGCAGACATTCTTTTTTAAGTATTTGAACAAATACAAATATTTTGAAATATCCGTACAAATAATTCAGACATTTGTATGTGTTCGGATATGTGCGCATCACATATGTATCCATCCGCATCTTATTCATATCTGTACGTATCCATACGAGATGAAAATGGGATGCGTACAAGATAAAAATGGGATGTGTACAGTTGGATATGAGATTTATATAATCGGATATGTACTGAATATTTATATGAATAGATACAAATTGGTTCAAATGTCCAGATGTTCATTTTTCTTTATTTGTACAAAATTTGGATATTTGCAAATTTGTTTCGAATGAAATCAAATTTAAAAACTGCATTCGTGGACACCTCTAATGACAATATAAAACTCTGTTCCTTTTCTGCATGTCTGAGGTGAAAAACAACAATGGGAATGTTTACTCTACTCTGGTCCACAATTGTACCATATGTTTTCCCTGTCTCAAACTCCTCTCCTCTGAAATCCCAGCTGGACAAAAATTTCTACAGTTAAATTCAAAATTAAAGCATGCTTCTCTGGCTTAGGTTTACCTCTGTACTGCCCCTCACACATCAGAGATGCCTATGTGCATGTTGATAATAAAACACTTCATAAAAGCACTCTTTGTGTGAGCATATGTACATGAACGCCCCAAGGCCCATTTAGTTTGACATTACTCTGCAAACAAATGAAAATTGTACCTCATTTATGACATGAATGGCAAACATGGGTTTGAGCGGCCTGTATGAGTCTCTTAACGTAATTCCATACCAGGCACAGAAAACCCGGAGGAGAGGAGAGTTGAAACAGATTAAATGGTGAGAGGAGAAGTGGAAAATTCCCCATTCAAAGGAAGAAGAAAAATCTGCCTGACAGAAACAATTCTTCCATCCTTCAGTACCTGAAAGGGCAGGTAATATAAAAGAGAGAGAGAGTGAAATCGTGAGGGCTATCTTTGAAAAAGTGAGGGGAAGTTGTGACCCTGCCCTCAGAAATGTGTTCTCTTTGAAAGATTACCTCAGAAAATGCAGCCTTCAACAGAAAAAAAAAGTTTGCTAGCTCTGCTAATATTGTAACTTCATCTGTGGATTCTAAGGACCAAACATATGATCATGCCTTGCTCAAATGTCAGCACTCCCTTTTATTCTTTACTGGAAAACACAAGAAGCAAGAATTTGTGGACCTACAGTTAATAGATTATGAAGAAAAAACAAGTCAGAGATACACTCAGGGAGGTGGAACAGTTGAAGTGTGAGTTGTGAGGTGAGCTATTTTGGTCTAGTGGTTAGGGAGCTGGACCTGGGAATACCGGGTTCAATTCCGCCCTCCCTCATGAAGCCAGCTGGGTGACCTTGGGCTAGTCACAGCTCTCTTCTGAGCTCTCACAACCTCACCCACCTCACAGGGTGTTCTGTTGTGGGGAGAAGAATAAAAAAGCTTTGTCAGCTGCTTTGAGTCACCTTAAATGGGTGAGAAAAGCGGGGTAGCAAAGCCAAATCTTCTTCTTCTTCTTCTTCTTCTTCTTCTTCTTCTTCTTCTTCTTCTTCTTCTTCTTCTTCTTCTTCTTCTTCTTCTTCTTCTTCTCATTCTCGTCAGCCTGGTATCTATCGGGATATATAATCCTTACCTCTCATGTTTTGGTGGCTACACAAATCCATACCAGGGAAGGACAAAGATGGTGGCAGAACCTGAACCAAATCATTACCACGCCTACAAAAGGGACCATTAACACAAGTAGTTTAGAAATTCTAGATTTCTTCTTAAGGTCTATGTGCTTTAACAACAAATGAAGGAGAGGAATCCTCAGATGTCCCCAAAAGTCAGAGAAGAAAATATTTTTGAGGCAAAGTAGCTTGAAAATAGCTCTAGAACAAGAAAGGATTAGATAAATTCATGGAGCAACGGAGTATCAATGGCTACTAGAATAGATGCTTAGGTGCTGTCTCCTGGCTGGAGAGACAGGCAGGATGCCTTTAAAGGCCTTTTGCAGGGATCCGAGAGCCAGAAGGGAAAGGTGGTTGAGACCAGAATGTATTTTTAAATATGTTTTAATATTTTGTATATTTTAGTCTTTCTTATTGTGACCCACCCTGAGATCTTTTGGTGGAGGGCAAAGAAATCTCTTAAATAAATTAAATACATTTGCTGACTTTGACCTGGAGGTGGTGATGGTGGACTCCTTCAGAAACCGACTGGATTTAGTGCTCTACACCCAGAACACAATTAGGACAGATCTGGGATAGGCTGGGATGGTTCCGGGTGGAACCGGCCTCCAGCCAATCGTGCTACAGAGTCTGTAGTGTGAATAGGTAAGTGCAGAAAGGGTCTGAGATAGGTGTAATGATTGTAAGAGGGCAGAACTCAGTATCTTTACAGCATATACTGGTCCATATGGGCCTATGCAGAAGACTCGGGCTGACGTGCTGCTAGTCCAAACTATCTATGCAGCAGAGTTGCACGCAACACTTCTTCCTAACTCCCTTAGCCCCCCCCCCAGTCACAATATGTGCTAAGAAGAAAATGGAGCATAGAAACAAGCGAAACACCTACTCCAACGTCTGATTTTGTTTAGAGGAACATTTCAAGAGAAGGAAATTTGGAGCTGAGATTTGCTAAGGAGAAGGGCTTTCCATTTTCTCCTTCCCCTTTCTCCCAACTGAAATACTTCCTTTAGATCCAGATGTGGGATGGGGGTTGGTAAATAGCTCCACATCTGGAATTCATCTGGGAGTCTAGGATAAAGTATTCATCACTGCATGTTTCCCATTAGTTTCTTAAGCATCTTCTCCCACCATTACTTTTCTCTTACAAAGAAAAAATGGCAAGTTGGGTTTTGTTAAACAAAGTGTTTTGGTTCGACCTCTTGAAACTAATGAGGCAGATTAATCACCTCCAGCCGAAGTCACTTGTCAGTTGTCCTGAAAGTTACGACACCACACCATGAGCATTTAGTCTGGAATAGACTTCACAACATCCAATAGATCTTATTCTCAGGAAGCTATATATAGGATAGCTTCCTCCAACACCACCGATATGATCCAGGCTAGAGATTTGTAGTGCCAGAAATATTGTAGCCAGTCAGATCTTGATGTAAAAAACAACAACATTAGGAAACAACCCCTGGGTTTTGAATCTTAATTGCACTTAATTTGATAGCAATCTTGTGATGCTTCATCTGCAATTTATGTCTTTCCTTCTCAAACCAAAGAAAGGGACATGATAAAATCTTGGATTTCATTAGTCTTATAATAGAATTATAAGAAATCCCATTAGTTCCAATTTGTGTGTGCGTGTGCAAGTATGCATGTGTGTGTATAAGAGAGAGAGATAAAATAACTCAATTGCTTTTGGATACAACAGACAGCTTTCTGGTTTCTACGAAGGGAAAACAGGAGCAGTAGCCAAGCAAGGTTTGGAAAACAACCTTAATTCCCATTTCAATAGCTTTAATTGTCACTATTGGCTCAGTTCAAACATGGAAATGAATTAAATGCACTCTGGAATGCTGCAGCATTCAGCCGAGTTGCTTGACGGGGTAATGGGGCTATATTTTTGGGGAAATGTGAATTAGTGATGGCTGTATGCTTCATTTTAGACTAATAAGCAAACAACTTTTTAAGATATATAATTGGTGTGTCGGCTGCCCTTGAAAATCTTTGGGCTTTGGGGACTTTGTGCTCCAGGCAGCAAGAGGGATGAGCATCTAGAGGCTTAAGGGTAACACAACAATCAGATATAAAAATTTTAATGAGCTCTTTTTTGACACCACAATTTGTCTTAGCGAGTTACTTTAGTGTGCAAGGCCAGAAGCCATATGTAGATGAGTTTTCCTTGTGACTGGTGCTTACTACTTTGCGGCAGCTGCGAGGGAATTTTTTGGGTGATGAAATGATATTGCACATAATGGGGTTGAAGAAGGCCACAAGTCATTTCCTTCAGGGAAACACACTGGCTTCATTTTTTATTATTATTTTTTTTAAAAAGAGATGGCTTGTACTGTGAATAGGAAGCTCAGATTTTCTTGCCTTTTAATGCTGCAATTGAATTTTAGAAAACAAAATTCGGTTATGGTTCTTTTTCTTTCTTTCTTTTTCTTCTTCCCTATTATTCTCTCTCAAACAAAACAAGCCCAAACAACAACAATAATTATGATGACCTGGAACTGTTCTCCAGAACTACAGATTGTAGAACCAGGACTTATGGATATGACTGAAGCATCCTACAGACAGCACTTACTTATTCTGCATTATTTGATAATACAGAATAAAATGTGGAATATTTAAGTGTTGCTTAGAAAAAGCTTCTTTTTACAATCAGTTTACAGGGCCAGTCCAGTAGGTCTGGTCCTGCCTGGAGATGTTCCAGCTAGGGGTGTGTATGAATGCAATTTTCGGGATTCGATTGAATTTGAATTGAATTGAATATCCAAAGATTCAAGTTGATTTGAATGTTTAAAATTCAATTCAAATGTATTCCATTCAAATACATTTGAATCTATTCGTATGAATTTTTTTATTCATATTTGAAGATACTAATGTCAACAACACACGTATGTGTCTCTATGCATCTGTATGCATCCCATTTTTATCCCCTATGCATCCCATTTTAGTCCCATATGTACCCATACAAATGGGTGTTTTTCCACCGCGCTCCTTTAATCCGGATCTAAGAAGATCCGGATCTAGGGAATGGGTACTTCTCTTAATCCGGATTTGTAGATCCGGATTAAGGGAAGTACCCAGTGTGTTTCCATGGGTGGTCTAGCACCCAATAGCAATGGGTGTTAGCCTCCTTGGTGTGGAAACACTGGAGCACCCATTTGGAAATCCGGATCTACCCACGAGGGGTCTGCCCATCACCCCAGGTGTTTGGGGGGACAGGGGGTGCAATCTCCGAAGCAGCTCCAAAGGCACTTCAAAGTCACTTTGAAGTCTGTGCAAAATAGCTCTGAAGATCAGCAAAGACTTCAAAGACGCTCTGGAGCTATTTTGTACAAACTTTGAAGTGACTTCGAAATGACTTCGAAACTTAGGTTTTGGGGCTCCTCCCCAAGGGTGCCCCTCCCCCTAGCCTCCTCTAGACCCCATTGCCAAACTAACATGGAAACAGGCTCCCTTTAATCTGGATTTTCTGGCTGAAGACCCCATTGTAGACCCCATTAATGGGGCCTACAGAAAATCCGGATTAAAGCCCAAAAAGTACCCATATGATCCAGATTTCCCAAGGCGCGGTGGAAACATATGTGACCCTAATGGGTGCCGTGGTGGAAATGGGGTCATCCGGCTCTCACCTAAATGGGTCATTAATGGGTGCTAAAATGGGTACTAAGTGACCGTGAAAAAACACTCAATGTGTATGGATACATATGTAATGTGTACGTATCTGTACACATACAAATGTCTGAATAATTTGTACAAATGATTTGAAAGATTCAAAAATTCATACAAATGTTAAATTTGAATTTAGAGGCATTCAGTTTGAATTTGAATGTCTGAATTCGATCAAATTTGATTGAATTTCAAATATTCTTGCACATCCCTAGTTCCGGTAGCAAGGATGGCTCCAGAGTCCTGGGAAGGCTTCTTTGCAACAGCACCCTCTGCTTACTCCAGACACTGTGTAATCTCGAGAGCTACTTCCAGGTTCATGGAGCGCTAGGAACTGACATTCCTAGTCTTGGTGGAATGATTTTGTGTGCCACATCACTGTTTAGTGAGTGATTAATGGGATGTTTGCACCATCAGGATGAGAGAGTTTCAGAAACTGAAATTTTGTGATTGGTTCAGATTGAATCAGGACCTCTTGGTTCATGGTTTGCTTCAGTTTTCTTTGAACCACAGAGTGTTTTAGTTTGCATGTGAACCAAGGGTGTTTTTCCACTGTCAAAAGTACCCATTTTTGCACCCATTTAGGACCCATTTGGGTGTGAGCTGGATGACCCCATTTCCACTATGGCACCCATTTGGGACCTGATTGTTTCCACTGCCATTGGGGAAATCCAGATCTAATGGGTACATTTTGGCCTTTGATCTGGACTTTCTGTAGACCCCATTAAAGGGGTCTACAATGGGGTCTTCTCCCGGAAAGTCTGGATTAAAGGGAGCCTGTTTCCACTGGAAACAGGCAATGGGATCCAAAGGAGGCTAGGGGGAGGGGATGCACCTTTGGGACCCCCCCAACATTGGCTTCAAAGTCACTTCGAAGTCACTTCGAAGTTTACTTCATATTCACTTCGAAGTGACTTTGAAGTCAGCTTCAAAGTCACTTCAAAATCACTTCAAAGTTGCTTTGAAGACTGCCCCCCCCCGCCCCCCAAAACACCTGGGGTAATGGACTGACCCCTTGTGGGTTGATACGGATTCCCCAGATGGGTGCAAAGCTGTTTCCATTCCTTAGATCCGGATCTTTTTAGATCCAGATCTAAGGGCTGCAGTGGAAAAATACCCCAAGTGAACCATCCTTGGTTCGGGTTTGATTTGAACCATTTTGTTGAACAGCAGGGTGGTTCAGTTTGTATACAGACCTTGCAAACATCCCAGTTCTCTGTGGACTGACTGAACCAGTTTGACATAATGCCTGTGGAATGCATTCAATCCAATATGTGAGGTCCATGGAAGCATATTTGAATGGATTGATAATTATGCTGTTCGGAGGCACAGGCAAAACACATATATGTTTTTCCTTATCTTTAATATAGCACTGTTCCCCAATATTTCTCACTCATTTTAGTCTGATTCACTCGATCAATTATGCATGTTATAAACACCATTCTTATTTTCCCCTTCTGTTCTGACAGTTTCTGAGTGAGGTGTCAATTTGAGCATTTCATTGTTTTCTTATTTATGATTGGTCCTTGTGATGTAATTTCAGAATTGTGTTTTATAGATTCCTTTTCTACTTTCCTGATTACCACTTCCCTGATGCCACCCCCCTCCATTTCCCCTTTTGCTTAGCACATTTGAGTTATATTGTATGAATAAATCTCATTTGATAGGCTTCCTGTAAGCTGTGCAGATGGTTATGGATAGGACGTTGTTTGCATATGAGCTTTTTGATTCAGAAAATAAAACTGAAGATATTTGTCAGTGTGTACCATCCATCTTTTGGGATGCTGTTTCTTTGGAAGAACGGTGAAAGACAAACTCCGCATGAAGTCATGAAGGTCAAAGTATTGAGTAAGAGCTACAGTGTCATGGTTCAAAGCCTGGTTCAGATATGCTGTGAATCAAAATTCACACACACGCACACACAAAGAAACACACATCTCATTAAAATGATGGATTTAAAAAAGAAGTGAGGGATAAAATAAACTTAAAAATTTTCAATGATTTTAATTGGAATAAACTCCTGTAATTTTTCTTTTAAAAAACCAATCTATAGCCATCTCACCCTGCAGTGTTTGATATGGCTTCCAGAGCCTCCCCAGTTGGCTAACCTCCACTAATACCCCTCAGTTTGGTCTAGTAGTTAGGGAGCTGGACTCTTACCTGGGAATACCGGGTTTGATTCTGCACTCCTCCATGAAGCCAGCTGGGTGACCTTGGGCTAGTCACAGTTCTTTTCTGAGCTCTCATTGCCCCACCTACCTCACAGGGTGTTCTGTTGTGGGGAGAAGAACAGAAGGTTTGTCAGCGACTTTGAGTTCCCTTGAATGGTGAGAAAAGTAGGGTAGAAATGCCAACTCTTCTTCTTCTTCTTCTTCTTCTTCTTCTTCTTCTTCTGGGCAGGAGGTTACATGAAGGAACACGACTGCTCCTTAAAGGCCTGAAACCACCAATGTGTTAGAAGTGACTTTGGAGTGGCTCAACCCACACTACAATGGGGCTTTGCTGCACTAAAACAGACTATATCCATTTGAGTCTCCTGCACCACTGAGCACATGATTCTCCTCATGTGTAGGTGCATAGACTTGACGACATAGCCTTTGCAACAGCAGTGGACCATCAGACTAGGTGTGTGCATGAATGCAATTTTTGGGATTCAATTCAATTTGAATTGAATATCCAAAAATTCAATTCTATTTGAATCTTTAAAACTCAAATCTAACCAAACCAAATTTGATTTGAATTGAGCAAATTCAAATCTATTCGTTCAAATTTTCAATTCAAATTTGCACTTATGAACGTCAACAACATCCATATGCCCATATGCATCATTACACATCCTGTATGCTTCTTTATGTGTCTGAACACTTCCATATGCATCCTGCAGTTATCCCATATGCAACCTGTTTTCGTCCCATATGGATCCGTACAATACAGATATGGGAAAGATGCATATCTGCAAGTACACATCATGTACAACCCTGAATGCACATGAATGTCTGGATAATTCTAACAAATAGATCTGAAATTTAAAATTTGTTTGAATTTTTAAATTTGAATTTATGGACATTCAATTTGAATTTGAATGTCGAAATCTGGATGAATTCGATCGAATTTCAAATAATTTATAATATTCATGCACGCCCCTACATCAGACTGTTTGCTGAGGCTGTGGAGATGCCTGCCCCAGTTTCTTTCCACCATCACAATGGAGACATGCCCTATATCTCTCCTTACTTCTGCCATGAACTCAAGGCAGGATACATACAATTCTGTCCTGGCATGGAGTGGCCCTATTCATTGAGCCACTTTGGTCTGATGGTTAGAGTGCCAGATTTTATCTGATAGTCTTCCAGTTTGATTCTACACTCCTCCACAAAGCCAGCTGAGTGACCTTTGGCTAGTCACAGCTGTCTTTCTGAGCTCTCACAGCCCCACCTGCCTCACAGGGTATCTGTTGTGGGGAGAAGAACAGAAGGTTTGTCAGCTGCTTTGAGTCCTCTCAAAAAGGGTAAGAAAAGCAGAGTATAAGAACTAACTCCTCCTCTTCCTCTCAGTGTCACATCTTGTGAGATTTTATCAGTTCCTTTAATACATTGGCTGATCAAAACCATTCCATCCCATGCAGCAGCAGAGATGCTTTGCTTTGAAACAGGGGCATGGGGGGGAGAGTTCCAAAGCAAAGAGAACTTTAACCCAATTTTTAACAACTTGCCTCCAGTAGAATCAACAATGACAATAATGAAACTTAATGTGAGTATTATCTGTTTGTATGTTTCCATAAAGACGATCCATTTTGTATTAAAGACTCTGGGGTTTAGTTCTATAAAATCTCCATGCTGTATCGAATTGAAAGCTATCAGTGTTCCCCAGCTTGAGAGGAGATGCTAATCCTGTCATCACTAAATGTACCTGTAATATTTTCTGTTTGAACAGATCTTTATTCCAAAAGTGATGGATTTTCCCCATTATTTCCCCCTCCCCCGCAAAAAAGAATCTATATATACTTCAAACCATCAAGAAGCTAGTCATTATTTCAATGCGGCTGTTGTTAATTATTTAGGATGGGTGATTTTAGATTAAGAGGCCAGACGATTTATATTTTTGTCTGGGCTTTGAGTGAATTGAAAGCATTTATGATCTGATAGGATGAAAGCTTAACCAGAAATCTAAATAATCATTTCACTACAGCCTTTGTATTATGCTTCAAATCAGTTTAAAAAATTCATCCTACTTGCATAATCTCCTATGGTGTAGAATTTCGGAGCTTTTGTGCACAGTTCAATCTGAAATGCACATTATCTCTGAGATTTCAGCAGCGCCTCTGTGGACAGCAACCTCCATTTCTGGTTCTGTTTTGCTCCTCATTGCGTTTCAAATGTTTTGTAGATTAAGCCAAAAGCATGGTAATCCCCTAAAAGTAAAGATGAACATCTGACCGCAGAATCTGTCTGAACCTATATAAGTGCATATTTTTCATGCTAAACCTTTTCATTGGGTTTGATATAGTTTTGATCAGGCCTCAAATATAGAGATTTTAGCTCGTGTTTCTCTACTTACTTCCCTGGGAGTAAGTCCTACTGAACCTAGAAAGGCTTATGTCTGAGTAGACATGTAAGAGATTACACTGCCAAATTCCTGTCTGAGGATTTTTTTGGGGGGGAAGGAAATCTTATTCAAATACAGATGAATTAAATTACCCAGAAATGAATAGTTGTAGCTTTGTTCCAGTAAAGGGGGAGGGGAAATGGATAGGGTATTTTTTGGGGGGGAATCAGATTCCCCCCCCCATTGTTGCACACACAAAAAGAATATTTTGTGAGTTACAGAGGGACTGAGATGAAATGCAAAGGCTCATGTTGTAAACTCTTTTTAAGTTTCTAAAGGCTTGCATACATGCTGTTTTTTGTTAGTATCGTTCCTGCTGTGGCTGTAAAATAATAATAATGGAATAAAGGAGGGGGAGAAATTCCTTGAAATCAAGGGATGCCCAGTTGCAAATGCATTATTTCCCCATTACCCACACCTAATTAGTTTCTGAAAATGGACCTTATAACAAAAATCTGGAAAATGGTTATCCTATTAATTAATTCCAAGTCCATCAAAATTCACCCCCAAATCACCCTAAATGCATAATATCATAAGGGGGGGGGGGTAAATCATGTAATACTATAAATTAGAATGAATAACATTATACTAATGTTAATAATATTATATCTAAAATAAAATTAACGTTTTAAGCTTAAATTACAGATTTCAGTCATATGGGCAGCATGGGATGTCTTTTCACATTTTGCAATTGAACTAAAATGTGCAGTTACAATATTGTGTTGTGCCTGTGATCTAGGAAAAGGGGGAAGGGAAGGCAATGCCTTTCCTTGGGCCAATTACCATATTGGAGCTGTGTACGAATATGCTAAACATTCAAAATCCAATTGAATTTGTTTGAATGTGGACAAACTCAAATCAAATATCATCACATTCGAATTTAGACATTTGAATGGATTATCCTGAAACATTTGTTTGAATGATTCTAATGATTCGAGTGTACAGATACACATGTATTACATACGTATCTGTACAAACATTATACATATCTGTACGCATTCACGCTTATAATACAGGATGAAAATGGGATGCATATTGGATAAAATGGGATGCATACGAAATGCATACAGATACGTATAACACATATGAATGTTGTCAACATTTGTATCTTTAAATACGAATCTAACATTTGAACGAATAGATTCGAACGTAATGGATTCAAATAGGTTTTTAAAAAAAATTCAGATTTTAAGCATTCAAATCGAATGTTTTGACATTCGATTTAACTGGAATTCGAATGAAAAAAACAATATTCGTGCACACCGCTTGACCGTATGACTGAAAATATGTATAACAAAATGAGGTAAAAATAGGTACAGGCTTTTTAAAGGGGGATTAACATACGTGAAACTTGCAAGCAATAAACTGTTATTTATTCATTTACTTATCTGAGAATTTATCTTCTGCCTTTCACCAAAAGGCCCTTGGGTGGGTCACAGTAATAAAGTCTGTAAAGTATACAAAATGGGATTATTCCTAACATAAGTGGCACCTTCTGCATTTTATTGTAATGAACACTTACAGTATATTCTGGCGTATAAGACTACTTTTTAACCCAGGAAAATCTTCTCAAGAGACAGGGGTCGTCTTATACACTGGGTGTCGTCTTATACGGTGAGCATATCCCAAACTCTATATTTTAACTGGAAAAGTTGGGGGTCATCTTATATGCCAGAATATACGTATTTGCTTTAGGTATCAAGATATCACTGAATTAAGAAGCACAGTTAACACCTCTGCATTTAGAGTATTTTTTTCCTCCAGATTTTTTTTCATTGATGTTGTCGGGGAAAACCCAAGAAATATTGGGTGTTTTTCCACCGCACTCCTTTAATCCGGATCTAAGAAGATCTGGATCTAAGGAATGGGTACTTCCCTTAATCTGGAATTAACTTCAAAATGGCTTTGAAATGACTTTGAAGCCTAGGTTTTGGGGCTCCCCCCCCATGGGTGCCCCCTCCCCTTAGCCTCCTCTAGACCCCATTGGCTGTTTCTAGTGGAAACAGGCTCCCTTTAATCCGGATTTTCTGGCTGAAGACCCCATTGTAGACCCCATTAATGGGGTCTACAGAAAATCTGGATAAAAGGCCAGAAAGTACCCATTTGATCCGGATTTCCCCAGCGGCAGTGGAAACAATCGAGTCCCAAATGGGTGCTGTGGTAGAAATGGGGTCATCCGGCTCACACCCAAATGGGTCCTTAAGGGGTCCAAAAATGGGTACTTTCTGCCAGTGGGTGTGACGCCCACGGCTGGCAGCCACCAGTTGCAAGACCCCAGCTGGGTGTCCAACTCTCTCCACTATAGTCACGGACTTCAAGTTCTTTTTTAAAGTAGGCCTCTGAGTCTTTTTTACAACTTCAGCACCCAGCTTCCAACTCTTATTACACTATTGCCATTAGGGCAACACTTCCCCCTTCCTTTGAGTGTCTGAGCCAGTATCAGGCCTCAAGCAGAGTGTCTTTTGAAACAAATGTAACTTTATTTGTTTACAACTCTTATGTTAGTTCAACTTCAACACAAGCAGTTCACATTAACTTATTTTCTTAACTCAGGACGCTGACTAATCCCTATCTAGATTCTCCTCAGGACCCGGATCTGTACTGTCTAACTTCTTCCTAAGTCTAGCCCCAGTTACAGAAAAATGGCTCTGACAGGAAGGTCCTATTTATAGTCACTGCCAGGGTTCCATCCCTTCTGATTGGCTAATTCTTTCTGGGCTGCCCCACCCTTCTTCATTATGCTAATAAGACTGGGCTTAGCCCCTCCTTCTCTGTTTACTAACCTTCCTGGTCAGGGCCTTTTACCTTCAACACGTTATATAATATTTACACATATGCAATTAAAGCTACAACAGGTATATTATGCTTGTGCTCCATAGTGGAAAAACACCCGTTATTACCCACAGTTTTGGATTAAAATGGCATGATTGCCACATTAAACATCTTGCATTTCATTTCAAATTTATGCTCTCCTTCATTCCATTTGGATGAAAAAGCTCACTTTTCATTAATATTGTCAGGTCTTAAAATTATGGTATTTTGATGAGCACATCTAAGAAATGACCTTTCTTCATTGTAAATACCATAAAAATTACATTTTCTCTTTTCGTAGAATGTAGGAAGGGCTCCAGGGATTGACCTGCCTTCATACACAGAATATTGCTTTCAAAGTACACTAATTGACTAAATTAATAACGGCTTTTCTTTCCTTTTAGTTCACATGTCTGTAAGGGGCATGTGAATTTGAATTGGTCTCGGAGGGATTGAATCACTGGCTATCACATTTTGATTACTTTCTGGATTCATTATGAAATTAAAATTGAAAGCCAAGGTCACCTTTTGGCGTGGGCATTCTGTGGGCAACAGTTGTGGCACCAAGTTTGAATAAGTTACAGTGAAGAGTCTGAATGACCACTCTCATCATTTTAATATTTGCATACTACGTGCTTTTTAAAAAAAGATAAAAATCCAGGCAAAGTTTGCAACAGATGTTAAGCAAGTATGAACCAATATTTTAAACAGGTTCAAGACTTGCTGACTATTGTGGTCAGGAATGAAACAGGAGGAAAAATTCAGTGGAGAAATGATCCAGTTTAATATTTTCTTATCAAGCAGGTTTCACTTTTGAGTTTCAGTTTTGGTGATTTATTTCCTTAGTATTCTAGCTGTTCCTTACGCTTCCTAAACAAGGGATTCTGGGATAAAGCATGAACTGAACTGACTCAGCTGTTTAAGAGGTCATTCCCAGTCATATAATTCTATAATTCTTTCTCCCATTATGCCATTTCCTTGATTCTAAACAGGTTCAGATGAATGGATAAACTTAGCAGAAAGAAGCATATAGACTAACCTTACCTCTACCCTGAACCCTAGCCCTAGCCCTAGCCCTAACCCTAACCCTTAAACCCTGACCCAAACCCTAAAACCTTAACCCTAACCGTTCAGTTAGGGAATCCTTCAGTTGTTCAGTTGATGGAAAGAACAGCCTTTGATCATTCTCATGTAGCTAGGGACCTGCATAGTTCAGATTTAGACCTCTGTATCCACATGTTACACAGGCTCAGGCCCCTGCTGGTCCAGCTCCATCTGCATTAGATAGAGCTTGATCCAGATTAAGAAAGCTCTTAATCTGGATCTCTGGTAGTACCTGGTGCCTTCCAGGTATGGGATCATCAGAGGTGCATTTTGGCAGTGCACCATAGCATGATGGTCCTGAGGCTAGGAAGATTCATTCCTGGCTATCAGAGGCATAGGGGTGTAGCTCTTTGCAGACATGGCTTGGGCTAATCCAGATGAGCACTGTTAGCTGGACAAAGACTCTCTAAGACTTCTTCCAGCTCAATTGTATGATTTTTTTAATTGCCCCATTGGGAATATGAGACCTGAGATCTTATCAACATGTCCAGAGAACAAGCAATCTTAAAGGGTCAAGCAGAAGATGGGTCAATAGAAGATTGCTTGGTATTCACCTAGAATTTCTGTTATTAATGTTAAAAAGCTGCATTATGAGATGCAGATGAATTTGTTGCACTCCATCTGGCAGCTGAGGAGAGTGAACAAATTAGTCAGGAACTTTATTAATCACTTGGGGATCAGCCGAGTGCTGCAATTAGCCTGGAATGGCATTTTTAAAATGTTGCAGATAGTGTACTGTAAATCAGTGCTGGCTTAGTAAATCAAAGCTCTTTGGGAAAGTGAACTTCTCAGAGTGGGTGTGATCACAATGGGCTTGCTCAAATCTCTCTTGGGATACAACTCGGTGGATTCAGAAGATTTTCAGAGAATTATGGGATGAAGAACTTGGGTCCATTGCAACGGGCTCCTGTGGTTGAATCTGTGAGCCCCAAACTGGAAGAAAATACCAGAGGAGGAATGATACAGCTTTTGTGTGAGCTTCAGGAAATTCTGAAGACTCATAAGCTGTATCCAGACATCTGTTGTTTATATCAATGCTTTATTCCAGAATATCAAAATGTAGTGGATTAAATAATGGATATCTGGATGCAGCCATAGAAGAGTTATTGAGCAGCTGCATCCAGCATTTGTGTACACAAAGGAAGAGCTAACTGGTAATTTGTCAACAGATTATGATGTTGGGGAAAACATGGAAAACCCAACTTTCTGCCAGGATACATTAAAGCCCAATTTGCTGTACTTTCCCTAACATCAAAGGCTATCAGTAAATTGCTGGCTAACACATCTCTTCTGCACTCTTTTACTTATTGCTGATGTCATAGAGTTCTTTTGCTTTCTCCTTGCAAAAATGATAAATTATGTCCCTCTGAGGAATATCAGGCACCTTCATTGTATGCTAGGAATGTGCATGAATATTCATAACATTCAATATTCATAAGAATTTGTACAAATTTGGACATTCAAATGTTAGCACATTTGAAGATTGACATTTGAATTCAAATAAAATGTTTTGATACATTCATATGAAGCGTCATATGAAACTTTGTATGGGATTCATTTGCATTCATATGGGATTCGTATGGGATTTTTATTGGATTGAACATTCATATTGAATATGAATCCTACTACACTCGAAGGGGATCTATTCAAATGAATACACATTGCATTGAGATGTCTGGTGAAGACATACCTCTTTACCCAACTATTTAGTTTTAATTGAGTAGTCTATCCTTTTCTGCTAGGTGTTGTCATTTTAATTTAATTTTATTCCTATTTTATTCCTGATTTAAATTTGTTCTATTTGTATTTTTTAAACTTTTTTTGCATTTGTTTTAGATTAGTTGTAGCTTTCCTGAGACCATGCAGTATAAGATGGGGTATAAACATAAATAGCAAACAACAAACAAAGTTTTCTGAGCTATTTCAGTTTGTTTCAAGCTGGCATTGTCAGCAGTTCATGGGAGTTGCTGCAGCATATATGTCACTAAAATAATTTCAGAAATGCCGAATCACTTTGGAAACATTTACTATATCATGATTATGACCAATTTCACTAATAAAATGAATGTATTGCTTTTTGGAAAAGGCTTAAAGCAACATACACATTGGCAAGACATTTTGTCCTGCTGGAGCACAGACATCCTTGGGAGCATTTGGCTGCTGAGATGATGCTTATTTAATATTGCAAGCTGTGCACGTTTGTTAATTTCTGCATAGTATGGGGAGTAGGGAGGTGCATGAATGTTTTTTGGCATTTGAGTCAAAATGAATCATATGAATAGAACACATTTGAATGTGTAAAAATTCTGTTTGATACAGGTCTATTCATATGTATTCATACGAACATTCAATATGTATCTGCTACGAACAGATACGTATCTGATACAAATAGATACATGTCCTGCATATGAACAGATATGTATCTGATAAGTTTCTCCAGCTTAACAAATGTCCGAACTATTTGTATGAATGTCCGGAAACATTTGTATTTGTTTGAATGTTTGCATACGAATATTTTAACATTTGATTCAAGTTCGAATGTCCAAATTCGGCCAAATTTTTAATGTTATGCATATTCATGCACATCCCTAATGGGGGGCTCTTGGGAGGCGGGGAACTGTTGCCCACTCCAATTCAATACAGTATGGTTTTCCATCTTTCTTTTCTATGCCTGTATCATTTTTCTTTTGTGACCTAGGAAGGAGACTTTGTGCCAGATCTTCTACCAGGAGTGGATCTTAAACATAGTAGGCCAAAAAATCTATGACCAAACCAGTTTAGGATATATATGAACCCAAATGAGTAGGAGGACTTCCCATCTGAGTTTACTGCCAACCACACAGAATTCTGGCTAATTAGATGTTGGCCATATTATTGCTAAATGTTCCTTGTTGTTTCCATAGCAGGCTAAATTTTTACAGGGGCAGGTTGCTAACTTGATGCCCAACCCTCCTCCTTTTTAATCCGGGCAGCCTCATCTGCAATACTGGATGTGTAGATGCGGATATTAACATCAGAATTGGGAAGCCTCTACAGTACACTACAGTCTTCCAAAAATTGTGTCGCATATGGCTATTAACATCTATCTCCACATCCATTATGGTTCTATGCATCGATCATTTTACCAACGCATGCGAAACCTGGAAAATGTCAACAAAATCAGCACATAAGCTTAACATTTTTCATCAACGGTGCCTGGGGCAGATCTTTAAAATAAACTATCACAACCACATCACAAACCAATAAGTCTTACAAAGAAGTGACCTGCATAGGCTGCATAAAATTGTTGCTGAAAAAGGACTATGATCCACAGGCCATGTTCTATGGATGGAAGATGAGAAAATCTCCAAAAAAGCAATGACGTGAGTACCACCAGCTGGTTGCAGGAAAAGAGGAAGGCCATGAAACACCTGGTGTTGAACATTTCCAAAAGATCACGAATAGATGAATGTAAAATGGGACGAAGTTGTAAATCTGGCTGCTGACCAGGGTCGCTGGAATAATCTCATTGCCGGATATACTACTTAACATGAGAGGAGCTAAGTAATATCATTGCTCTAGGGAATATGTGAACTTTTGACCAATAGAGTGGGTGTATGTGCACTTAAGTCTTCAAAGTGAGAGCATCTTACCTGCGGAGCATTTGAGTTTCATGATATATAGTAGATGACATTGAACTTTAAATTTTGTGTCTTGGTATCTTGATAACCACCTTTATAAAACTCTTTTTATCCTTGTTTTATGTATACAGTACTTTTAATATGGCCACTCATCAATAAATTTAAATTAATCAATCTCTAATTTATATTTGCTAGGTATTTTCTATGATGCTTTCATCCTTATGTAGTTGTGCCACTTCATCTGAATTTGGCACTTATGAGTGAAAATTAGAAAAAGAAAGACAAGACAGTGGGATTGTATGTAGTTTGGAGAACTCTTAAGAAATCTGCTATAATAAAATAAAACTGTTTGGTTTGGGGGGAGGAGGGACTGCCCCATTCCTACCCAGTGATAGGGTGCAATCAATCATACTTGTTGTATCTTCTAGGTAATGACTCCCAAATCTAAGATCTTTGGGGTCCCCAGCATGCATAGCAGGTATCTCACAGAATTCTGTGAATTTTAAGAGAGGGCAGAAGACAAGCCTAGATGGATATGAGAATGCTACAATGAGTTTAAGGTTGCAATCAGACACACTTAAAGAGGCACCCTCTGGGCAAATTTGAGTGGCTATTTAGTGGCAAGCCCCACAGTTACAGTAGGTGTTGCCTGACTTGTATGTGGTGCAATATAGGCCGCGGTATGATGAAGTAAAAATAGGTTCTCAGCTGGCTGTGTAGAAGAAGAAGAAGAAGAAGAAGAAGAAGAGTTAGCTTTTCTAGCCCGCTTTTCTCACCCATTTAAGGGACTCAAAGGAGCTGACAAAGCTTCTATTCTTCTCCCCACAACAGAACACCCTGTGAGGTAGGTAGGGCTGTGAGAGCTCAGAAGAGAGCTGTGACTAGCCCAAGGTCACCCAGTTGGCTTCATGGGGGAGTGCGGAACCGAACCCGGTATTCCTAGATAAGAGTCTGGCTCCCTCACCACTAGACCAAACTGGATAACTGTTTAGAAGACTTTTTAGTGCATCTGGAGATGGGATGCTTTTTCTCAAATGGATAACTTGAAAAAGCAAGGTGTGATTGCACCCTAATAAAGCCTGAAGCCAACCCCATAAAACCAGATAAAAGATTTGCACTGTGCACATAGCCCACTGAGACAGGAAGTCTTTCTGCTTTCCATTTGTTCCTTTGGGGAGGAAGCAACTTTATGCAGAGAACAATGTGTGTGAGTGATAAAGATGTGCAAGAATATTTGAAACATTCAAAATTCAATTGAATTCATTTGAGTTCAGACATTCAGATTTGCATTGAATGTCTTACATTTGTTTTTTAAACATTTGAACGAATTTGAATGTTTTGAATCATTCATATGAATTATTTGGAAACTCATTTGTGTATCTTATGCATACGGATCCATACGCATTTGTATGGATACATATGGGATGAAAACGGGATGAGTACAAATGTGTACAGATGCGTATGGATGCGTATGAATACATACGAATGTTGTCGACATTCATATCATCAAATATGAATAGAATATTCATAAGAATAGATATGAATCTATTCAAATCGGTTCAAATTTTAATACATTTGTTTTTCTCTATTTGTACAAATTTGGACATTCGAATATTTGATTCAAATCAAATGTCAAAAATTGCATTTGTGCACATCCCTAGTGAGAGGGAGACTTCAAAGGATTCTGGTACTGCTGAGGTCATCCTATCAGGTGGGGATAGTGGGTACAAATTCCTTTTGCTTTGCGACTGTAGCTCCACTTTGAAAGCAGCCGACATAATGTCTGCAAGCTACCACAATCAAGTTTCGGTTTGGAGTTAACACCTACCAAGTGCAATTGAAGACTGCTATTAAATCAAACTGTTTTAAAAGCTGCTGTGCTCTTTGGAGAAAAGAGGCAAGCCTCCACCTCCACGCACACATTGCTGGGAGCCTTTTCACCAAAGCCTACACTACCAGCAATTCAAAGGATGGGTTTTTTAAATTTCTTTGGGAAGTGGTGGTGACTTGGCATACATGAATGGAAGGGAGGGAATTAGTGGGATGGCTAGCTGATGTGGAAGCAACAGCAATCCTTGGATGATCAGACTTGCTCTCACCCTTCCCCTGTCCAGGAGAATAGACAGTATGTGAGCACATGTAGATGTATTTATGCTGCTGAGTCAATTCCGAAAGCGACATCTGAAGGGTTCCAAACTGACAATCTCTAGCCTACACCAGCCTTTCTCAGCTTGGTGATACCTAAATGTTTTACATTGCTATTCCCAGCATTCATATGCATCCGTACACTTCCATATTTATCCTGTATGCATCCCATTTTCATCCTGTTGGATCTGCATACGGATGCAGGAAAGATGTGTACGGGCAAGCACACATCATGTACGTATCCATACACATATGAATGTCTGAATTTCAAATGAATAGATCCAAAAATTCAAAATTCATTTGAATGTTTAAATTCAAATTTATAGATATTCAATTCGAGTTCAAATGCCCAAGTTTGAATGAATTCACTTGAATTTTGAATGTTTTGAATATTCGTGTACATCCTCTGGCTCCTCTTACATCTTACATCTGGACAAGATGAGATTGGAGATGCTTTGTGACCTTGGTTCATCAAACTATGACTTCTTAGACATTGGCTACTTAGAGTGTCCATTTTTTATTGTTGTTGGCTCAAACTGAATGTTAGAAAATTCGTATTTGTTTGAATAGATCCCCTTTGAATGTGGTAGGATTCCATTTGATACAAATGTATTCGTACAAATTTGTATGAATATCTGATACGAACAAATACGTATCTGATACCGGTACGTATTTAACATGAACGCATAAGTTTCCAATAAGTATCCTATACGTATTCCATAACATATCCCCTCTGAAAGCATCAAATCTGACCTGAATCTACTTTTAATCCACTCTTGATCCATGTTGAATGCATTCTTGATCTTTTGGAGATGTGACTGGTACAGCCGCTTTCCCACCTCCCAAGTTTCCTGAATTTCCAAACTATTCATAGGAATGTCCGGAAACATTTGCATTCTTATGAGTGTTAGTATACAAATGCTGTAACATTCGATTCATGTACAAATGTCCCAATTCGGCCAAATTCATATGAGTGACGAATGTTATGAATATTCATGCACATCCCTAGGTTAGACCTCAGTGTAACATAGTTTCACAACTGTGTGTCTGGACTGGTTGGAAGGTGGAGTTGACAGGGACTGAATTTAAGACCTTCCGTGTGTGCCAAACCTCCGCTTCACCCTACTTCCTGTAGACCAGGTGGTATTGCTGAATGAAAGGAAACAGATTATCTCAGAGCCACAGTTCAGGCATGCTTTATGGAGATTAATTTCATTTACAGGGGGAGAGATATCTATTATCTCAGAGTGAAGGTACACAAGAAAACATACGGCTGCCATGGGGAATCGTCATAATGCTACAGTGTTTGTAATTGCTTTACTGCTGCTTGTATAATTAGGACCCATTAATTTGTCACCTACCGATAACAGGATTGACCCTGAAACAAGCAGGGAAATAGAAGTACGCTTTGCTTTTAACCAGCAGAGCTCATTTTTTTCCATTATGGTGCATGTTGTCAAGAATTCTATGTGTGAAATAAATATGAGTAAGTATTTTGATGCTTTCATACATACATACATACATACATACATACATACATACATACATACATACATACATACATACATACATACATACATACATACATACATACATACATACATATTGATTAGTCCATTTGACCATATCAAAGTACAGAGACTTCGTAACACACAGCATCGTGCATGTCACATAAATTTAAAAACCAGTAAAATCAGCTCGGGTCTTCATTGCCTTCAGAATAAAAAGTGCAACCACTTCTCATATAGTCTACAGTTTAGAAGTAAATGTGCTAGATCTTTGACAGTGTTTTTTCCTGTCATAGGGTATCCCCCGGTAACGACCCAGTTTGATCATTATATCCAGTTGTTCAAATCTTGTTCTGGTGAAAAGCCTACGCAGATGAAATCGCATTGGGAAGTTGTGATAAGCCTCCATGTTAACCTGGCTTTTGTGCCTGGCCAAGTACGGCGTGGCTGTGGCCTGAGCGATGGGAGCAAGGTCCGTCTGTGCTGCAATGTCCAGGGCCCATTGATGAATAACACATTTTCCAGACGTGTAAGCCAGGAGGACTTCTCCCTTAATTGATTTTGCTCTAGCAAACAAAGGTGAGGTAATCTGTCTGGGCTCGCTTGGGTTGTCTTCACCCAGTAGTTAACTTGTCTTTTTAGAATTTGACAATTTAAGGGTGGCATGCCAAGTTCTGCATGAACGGCTGCAGATAAAGTTGACTTACTGACACCCAGACAGGCTCTAAGCTGATGGGATTGAAACCTCTCTAGGGTGAGCAGATTTTGCTTACTCCATATCTCAACGTCATAGAGCAGCATTGGGAGCACCTTGGCCTTATAGACTTTAAGTAGAGGTCTTATTGTCCCTGGATACCTATGATGATATAGTATGTACAGAGCACACACAATCTGTTCCACTTTTGTTATTGTTTCAGATGTTGTGCCCATGTTCCAGTGGAGGTCACTATGAGACCTAGGTACTGACAGTTATAGACTTGCTGTAACTTTAGGCCATTGATATACAAGCTATGAAGCTTTTTTGGTCTTCCAAATACCATGACCTTAGATTTATCTTTGTTTATGTCTAGAGCGTTTTTTCCACAGTATTCACCAAATTTGTTTAGGGACCTTCTAAGACCAATTTACGTCGTTGGCATCAACACCATGTCATCAGCGTACAGCATGACATATAGATGTCTGTTCATGACTCTGGACGCATGCAGGTCCTTTTGATTTAGAACCTCCACCACATCGTTAATGTAGAAGCAGAATAGGAAGGGGCCCAGGATGCAACCCTGACGCACTCCAGCTGTGGTGGGAATGACCTGTGTAAGAGCACCACTGGTCCCCAGTCGCACCCTTAATGAGGTGTCAGAATAGAGGGTGATAATAAGAGCCATCAGTCTGGGATCAATATTGGTGGTTGCTAATTTGTCCCATAGAGTTTCTCTGTTGATAGAGTCAAAGGCAGCAGCAAAGTCGATAAATGCAGCATACAGTTTCCTGCCCTTAGAAGTATACTTATGTATCAAGTGTTGCAGTATAAAGCAGTTATCGGTTGATGAGGCAAGGGCGTCTAGCTGCAATACGGGTCCTTCCCATCTGTCACGATGCCCAGCAATCCGGTTAGTGCCTGCCCTCTCTAGGAGAAGCTTGGCCCCGTTAGGATGCTGAGTTCGTGCAATGGCCAAGTGAATACTACAGTGTGGGCACAAAACACAGGTAGCAAGCATTTCAACAGTAAACAAAAACAAGTTTATTATACACAAGCAATACTATAAATGAAAAATAAGGTTCAGGTATTTGTTGGATTAACTCAGGTTTAACTCAGTAAGTCTCTTAAGGCTAGGAGCTACCCCTTTCTCTAAAGGAAAATAGTTCCCCTTTTAAAAGACAAACCTCTCCACGTTCCTCTCCCTCTGGCTTGCTTCTGCCACAGCTCAAGCCAAGCCAGTGTACCCAAACGTGGCCCTAGATGATCACAAGGCACGGCCTGTCCTTGCTTGACCGATCATCCAGTCTGGTCAGTTGCTATCGAAGTCTTCCTTCAAGATCTTCCAGCCAAAAGACCACTGGTCAGCTTCTGGTCCAGCTCCTTCAGGATTTCAGCTCTTCTTCTGATTTCAGCTCTAGTCCCAGCATGAAGACCCAGTCTGCTGTGTTCTCAGTTCCTTTATACACACATCCCTGACCCTGATTGGCTGTAACCGCAAAAAAATGCTGCTGGAGATTCCTAACAAAGGTTGCTGTCTCTCCAGCCTGATTGGTGGGAACTCCTTCTCTAGCCCCTCCAGCACTCAGATCCCCGGACAGCTTTTCCCTCCAAAACCTTACTCCAGCCAATCACTGCAACAGGGCCCGCACAGGATTTCCCGCTCTTTTTGCAGCCCAATTCCCAGGGTTTGCAACAAGCTGTTTGCACCAAGACTGGCTATTGCAGCTTGCAAGAAGCCTGCAAAGCCAGGAAGCAAAACAGTTTGCAGCCTGTACCCAGAAACCGTGACACCATCCTAGTTCTCCTTTGATTAAAATTGCCAGGCCTCCGCTGGATCTGCCTTCCTTGGGTACCTTCTTGGCTGGTTTGGTCCAAGTTAGGAAGCCTGGAAGATGAATTTCCTGATCTTCTGCTACCAGCCAGGTTTCTTGGAAGGCAATTATAGCATGTCTGGATAGGAACTCTAAAAAGTTTTGGTTGTGCCCTTTGCACTTCCATCCAGCTATGTTCCAGGTAAGAAAACAAACCTGTTTTTTTGGGCCCTACTAGTCATTCATGGGGACCTGGTACACCTTTTGAAGGAAAGAGTTCCTCCAAGGGCCTGCTCACACTTACCGATTTGGATCATTTGCAGATACTCCAGGGGAGGCCCATCCTCAAGCCGAGCCACCACCACCACCATCCTGCTACCTTGATCTTCCACAGCTTGTCCACAGTTTGACCGGAAGCAGCTGGTGAGCTCCCAGTTGCAGTGTTCACACCCTCTTCCAGGCAAGTGGGCAGCGTAGCATGACTGAAGCTGCAGGCTAATTGCTATGACAACATCCCAGTGCAAGCTGGGTGTTGCTGCAGCATTAGACATGATGAAACAACCAGGCTGGGCTGAACCATCTGCATTTCAAGTTGGGGTGTACACCAATACTTGAAGTTTGGATGCCCTCCTCTGTGCCAGATCTTAACCCTGGTGGAATGGTATTCTTATACTGTTCCACTGAGGTAAGTGTGAATGGGTCCTTAGTTACTCTCATACCTGTGAAAGTGTTTGCTTTAGCCACTGATGGTTGGGGTACCCTTTACTTTGACACCGTGTGTTAATCATTGACCTGACATCCTGTTCAGACTTGGCTAGTGTGTGCATATAGACCTGCCCATGCACTGAGATCTCATGGAGAGGGCCTTCTTGTAGTTCCTTCTCTTGCAGAGGTATGAGGCATAGGGATATGCAAGGGGGCCTTTTCTATGGTGGCCCCTGGACTCTGTAATAGCCTCCCTCTTGAGGTTTGCCAGGTGTCTACGCTGCATAGTTTCTGTTCCTGGTGAAAATGTGTCTTTTCATGAGGGCTTTTGCCTTTTAAAAAACTTCCTCAGGGTGCTGTCCTGTAAGGGAGGAAGGGTGGAGGTGAGACAGTGGGAGGGGGTTATATTTTTAATTATGTTTTAATATTTGATACATTTTATTCTTATTGTAACCCACCCTGAGACCATTTGGTGGAGGGTGGGATCTAAATTAAATAAAGAATCAATCAATAATCAATCACTCGGTGGAGCTGATTTTCACACATGTATGCCCAATGTTGTAGCCTTAAAAGTTTTTGCTTTTCATTGATTCTACCAATTTTGACCCTTGAGGCTATTTCTTTATACTTTTCCATTTCCATTTCCTTGTCCTCTGCCAGTTGCTACATGATGCAAAGCTTGGAAATCTTTCCCCATACCAGCTGGGAAACTTTTGGGATGAGGCCAAATGTTATGACTTTTGTGGTTTGGTGGGGTAAATGCAGAGCGTGACCTTAGGCAATGTCTTCTTGATATTCATATATGTGAAAGGGAATTTAAATAAGTAGGAAGAAATCCTTTTTCCCAATATATAATTACAAAGTGATTGCAGGCCCAATGCACTGATTATAGTTGTTTAGCTAGTTGAGGAGAGAATTTAAATTTGAATTTTAAAACACATTACAGTCAAGGATGCTTGCTGCTAAAGCTGTAGAAAGTGTGCACACAGAGAGGACAACTTTTTCTCAGTCATGAGGATAAGCCAGAAATGTTGCTTTGGGGTGGCAGCAGCGACCGGGGGTGGGGGGAGAAATCCTGGGGAAATCTATTAGGGTTCAATACTGTACTGTACTTAGCACATAATGGCACTGCAAAGCACCAACTACAGACTTCATTAAGGTTCAGAAGCTTCTAAGTATCTACTAGAAGGAAGAGAAAGGTTCAAGGGCTATGCTAAATTGAAGTCTGAACTGCTCGATGGTTCATCCTCAGCCATTTGAATGGAACTGCACTTCTGGCAGGCATTAAAGGCACATTATATTATATAAAGGGATGGTACCAGAGTTAAATGTCTTGTACAAAATTGCTCTCGAGACACGACAAATCACCCAGGGCAACAGCCTATTTCTATTGTCAAAAGTAGTGCATCATGCCTGTTTTCTATTTACATTTTCCCAGAGGTGACCCAGAAGTAGCTGCCTTTTCCTTAATAGAAAAAGAGTTATTTGAGATGTGGATGTCCCCCATAGGAAAGACAACTTGGTGTCTATTGGTCTAGCAGTTAGGGAGCCAGACCCGTACCTGTGAATATCAGGTTTGATTCTGCACTCCTCCATGAAGCCAGCTGGATGACCTTGGGATAGTCGCAGCTCTCTTCTGAGCTCTCACAGCCCCACCTACCTCACAGGGTGTCTGATGTGGGGAGAAGAACAGAAAAGCTTTGTCAGCTGTTTGGAGTCCCTTTAAATGGGTGAGAAAAGTGGAGTAGAAAAGCCAGCTCTTCTTCTTCTTCTTCTTCTTCTTCTTCTTCTTCTTCTTCTTCTTCTTCGCATGGACTACTTTAATCTGCACTTGTGTGTGTGTTTCAGGCTGGAGTGGTTCTCTTGCCCCAGAAGAAATCCATCTGCACTTGGATGGCCTGTTCTAGGATAGGTTCTTCACTCTGTGCAAGTTTTGGAGCCTGATGTGAGTTCCTGGAACTGGAGCCTTATGGAAACCCATTTTTAGACCAGCCCACAGAAATATGCACCTTTCCACATGTGTCCCTGGGCTGTCAGTAGACCTGTTAAATAAAGTCTTCCAGTATCCCTATGGAGGTTGCTATTTTTGTTGCCTAGAATGGGTTACAGTGCATCCAGTGTTGACACAGTGGCCAACCGGTGTGTGTGGCTTCTCTAGCCTGCATCAGAATGTGGAAGGGAAAAGCATAGAAGAGGGCTAGTTGATGTGCTAGCACATTCTAAGAGTTTCTGGAGGTGAAGTCCCTAAGTCTTTCCGAGCCACACAGATCTGTGTAGAGCATAGGCCAAGTATGGCCATAAGCAAAATATTACAGCTTCCTTAAGGAGCTGGGGGTAACACATAGCAACTATGACCTGTAAGCAGCTGTGTCTTTGTGCTTCACAATTTTGTTGAACCCCCATTTTCAAAAGTTCTAGATTGGAGAGCGTAGATGGATTTCTTGCCTCCTGCTCAGCTCACGGGCTCATGTACTTTTATCTAGGATTTCTGTGCATCTAGTCTAGGCTCATCTGAGACTGGGCCCAGGCCAGGATTTCAAAATTGTTTGGTTTTTAAACTAAGCCAGAAGAATGCTTGGTGGCTTTTAAACTATATCAACTAGCATGTGATCCTCCAGATGCTGTTGAGCTATAGCTCCCATCAGGAGGTTTAGAGCATCACTGTTCACAGGACCAGATGTCGACGACCCATGCTTTAAAGTAGGGCTGAGACAATGCAAGGGGCAGAGTACAAGGGACAGGAAATTGTAGTCCAGGAACATCTGGAGGGCTGTAAGTTAAGCAGCCTGGCTTGAAAAAAGACTTCCATCCCTGCCACTGGAGAACTTTGTCAATATTCCATTCTAGAAGGAATGCTAGATTACAAGTGACGGACAGATCGTTGAGGAGCAGGGTGTGTGGGGTGGGGAACACAACAGCAGTGGGAAGCATCCTTTTACTGGCTCTTATGAAATACTATTTCTTTTCACTAAAAGAAAAAAAAAGGGAAAAGCACATTATGGCACTTCTGCTAATTAAATATGAGTGCAAGGCACGCAGTTTGATGATAACAGATGTGTTTTCATACAGCAGCAGTTTGGCTGACTTACGGTTTGACACTTGGTTCAGCCATGGTTCCTATCTGCAGGCATTTGGAATTCATGCTGTTCCAGGGACCAATTAATTTGACTTAGCCACCTTCCTTCCCACCCACATGAGCGTTTAGAGTGCACAGACAGGTCACATTTACATCAGCCCTACCGCAACGCGCTCCAGTAAGTCAGAGAGGATCGGACCCCTGGTTCCTATCTCTTTTGTGTCATACTGGGTCCATTAGCATTGCATTGCCTGGTTTTGAGACTCATGCCGATGCTGTGGGGATTTTAGAGCAAAACAGACTGCGAGAAACCAATAAAGCTGTCCGCTTTGCTCCTCATAGTTTTCACTTTAATTCCATTTCCTCATTAATAGATCCTCCCCACCCGCATTTCTTTAAAGCAAAACTCCTCTCAAAATAAGTGCATTTTCTCTCGAGGTGTGCATTTAAATGTACATTTTCTCTCAAATTATGAATCTTTGGTCGGCTCTGAGTGGCTTCACTTCTGTCCTTTCCCTTATAGGATCTGTCTGACCCTTTCCCCCTCCCCGATTTGGGCAAGATGAAAAATTCAAGAGTTGCACAATTTTGAATGCATTTTAAACCTCCCAGACAGAATGTTCATTCAATACTTAGCTAAATGCAAACTCTGTTTTACAAGTATTGATTTTGCTCAGATTCTCATTTGAATAGAATTCCCCCTTGTTTTCTCGATTGTAGGTGAATGGGTGCATATGAGTGTGTGGTGTGCATGCCCATTTATAGCTTTTGAAGGTGCAATGCTGGGTGGAAATTAGGCAGGAAACTAAGACATTTGCACATGTATAATCATTACATGTAGGTGGGTTTTTTTTTTTTTTTTTTTTTTTTGCTGAGCTTGAAACCAGGGCACTTTCTGCTCTTGGCCTTATTTTGGAATGTATCTTGGGATAGTGATCTTCTAGCCACAAGCTAATTAAGACTATGGCAGACCACACTTGGGGCTTTCCATAGTCTGCACTAGCATGCAGATAGCAGGTCCCTATCCTGGGATATATTCCAGAATAAAACCAAATGCAAAAAGGCCCTTGGGAAGTGGAGAAAGGCCCCTGGCATCTCGTTTTAGCTTGTGCATCTTTCTGGAGTCAAAATGAAGGGAATTGTATTAATGGAAACCCATAGAAATGGAGCTGAAACTATTGAAAAATTCATGTCATAAGACCTAAATTCAAACATTTAATTGCATGCGTACACGAGAATGTACTTAACTGGCTCTGTCTATTAGCATTAAGTGTGAAAGAGCAAAAACACATTTGTTCACAATTCAGGCATGTACACGGGAAAGTTTAAGTTGTCATGGAGAGAATTTGGCAAGAACTCCAAAACTAGGTGGAGCAAAAACAGGAGAAACTAAGTGGAGCAAAGGAAAAAGGAGATGGAATAGTTAACGTAACTTACTTCTGTGTAGACCAGGGCTGAATTCGCACTTAGGCCTCTGGTGTGCAATTAGGACAGCTCTGGTACAGCTCTGGTACAGAATATCTGTGGGATCACTGAAATCAAGAACTGATATTGGTACCAACCCTTTTCAGTTGTTTTTCAGTAAAGATTTGAGATCAGTTTCCATTGCAGTTTCAGAATTCATACATTCCATGGAAATTCACCGAGATAAAAGACTGACGTGGCAGATTGTCAATCCTCCTGTGCCCATTGTTGAATACTTTGGCCTCTAAAGATCATTTGCAGGAGTCAAGAAAAGGTGAAGGTTCTACCTTTGTCTTCCATTTAAAGATGCCCAGAAGTAGCTGATGGGCCACTGTGTGAAATAGGATGCTGGACTAGATGGGCTGTGGTTTGATCCAGCAGGGCTCCACTTATGTTCTAACCTTTTGTCTAGGTGCAGGCTTCTTCTCCATCATGTATGCCAGTTGCTGCTGTCCCCCACAAAAAGCCCCCTTTCAATAATCAATATATACACCTCCAGAGCAATAAACACATAATGCTGAAGTTAAGAACAGAACATTAATCATTCTTTCAGCATAGCAACAGCAGGAAGAACATAGCCCAATTTAAGATTCTTCAGTCCAATAAATAGCTAGCAGGTACAATCATTTTAGAAACCCAACAACCACTTACAACCCTGTTTCGGGAGGAGGCAGTAAAATCAAGGAAGTCTTTAGGGATTTTATTTTTTAAAGAAAGCTTTGTCATGGATGGAACCTAATGCAACGTCACTAGAGAAGCTCTTCACAGATGGAAAGGAGAGGTTATTGCTGAGATCCATTCATGCTTTCCCCAGGCAGATACATGAACAGCAGGGGTGTGAACGAATGCAATTATTGACATTCGATTCAATTCGAATCGAATATTCAAATGTCCAAATTTGTACGAATAGAAAAAAATGGATGTATTCAAATTTGAACTGATTTGAATACATTTGTTTCTATTCATACCGATATTTGACAAATGTCGACAATGTTCATACATGTCTGTACGCATCCATAAGCATCTCATTTTTATCCCATACGCATCCCGTTTTTATCCCTTACGGATGTCTGAATAATTAGTACAAATGATTCAAAACATTCAAATTCACTTGAATGTTAAAAAAAGAGAGAATGTATAGACATTTGATTCGAATTTGAATATCTGAATTCGAATGAATTCGATCAAATTTTGAATGCATTTGATCCTCAGTGAACAGAGTTTAAGACTATGATCTCTAATTATTGGCAGTATTTTATAACATAAATGTGGCCCTTCATATCATGGTAGAAAAAGCCAGAACTAGGCTGAATAGCCTCTTGAGGATCCTCTTCTTTTTAAAAAATATTTTAATTAATTTTCAAAAGGGTTCAAAACATACTTCTATGCAAAGCATTAAAATCACAAAATGGTTACTCTTTTCATTTTAATCAGGACTCCAGGTCTCCTCCTCGTTGTTTCATTGTTACTCTAGTAATTTGCTTCTTACAACTTTTTCCCTTTGTCTTGTTTCCACTTGAGAATCTTCTCAGCTCCTTTGTTCTTGTTAAAAAATTCATTATTATTATTTTTTATATTTCTATCCTGCTCTATACCCGAAGGTCTCTGGGCGGGTAACAACCTTAAAATCCACCATATCAAATAGCAGTATATAATAGAACAGTAAAAACCATCACAATGTCTAAATATATATATTAAATGGATGTATATCTATCTCATTTAAAACAATGGTGTTTACAGTGGGGGAAACATGGCTGACATTTATCCAAAGGCCTGAGTAAAGAGGTGCGTCTTCATCTTCCTCCTGAACATGAACAGAGAAGGAGCCTGACTCTCCTCAAGGGGGAGACTGTTCCACAGCCTGGGGGCCATTACCGAGAAGGCCCTCTCATGAGTGCCCACCAGCCTCATTACTGAAGGTGGTGGAACAACCAGGAGGGCCTCTCCTGCAGATCTTAAGGCATGGGCAGGTCGGTATGGGGAAAGGTGTTCTTTTAGATATTTGGGGCCCAAGTCATTTAGGGCCTTATAAGTCAGAGTTAACACCTTGAATTGGGCCTGGTAGTGAATTGGCAGCCAATGCAATTCTTTTAGAACCGGCGTAATATGTGTCCAGTCAGCTGTTCCAGTCAGCACTCTGGCAGCTACATTTTATACTAGCTGCAACTTCCGGACCGTCTTCAAGGGCAGCCCCATGTAGAGTGCATTACAATAATCCAATGTAGAGGTTACCAGAGCATGGATAGGTGTAGCCAAATAATCTCTGTCCAAAAAAGGCTTCAGTTGCCTCACCAGCCATAGTTGGGCGTAGGTACTCCTGACCATGGCATCCACCTGAGCTTCAAGCATCAGCGTGGAATCCAGGAATGAGTTTTCCTTCACTGGATGCTACCCAAGGCAGATTACCTTTGGGGACCTCTGGATGCATTTATAACGTTGAGGGCATGCCAAAGGTTGCTTCTTCTCTCCATATAGCGAAATGGAGAAGAGCCTCAAAAGACTTTTGGGCTGTCAAAAGTCCATGTCCATTGAGAGCCATGTTGGTGGATCTTGGCCAATGATTTATCTGCCTGGAACCTTTGAATCTGTGAGGAAACTGAGAAATTTGGATGCTTGACTGGTGTGGAGGAGAAGGAGATAGAGATAGGGATGGAGAATATCTTTGATGGCTACTGCATCTGTGCCATATGTATGATTTCAATGCTGCTCTTAATCATGCCCTTAGGAAACATAACCATTAAAACTAACAGGCAACATAAAAACAATATATATAAAGAAGAAGGTATAGACTAAGAAAATCAACTGAGCCCAAAACCACAACCACTGCTTGGGAGGGCAGATGTAATTTCACCAGGCATCTGATAGAAGGAACAAAGAAGAAGAAGAAGAAGAAGAAGACCTGGCATTTCTACCCCATTTTTCTCATCCATTTCAAGGGACTCGAAGCGGCTGACAAACCTTCTGTTCCTCTCCCCACCACAGAACACCCTGTGAGGTAGATGGGGCTGTGAGAGCTCAGAAGAGAGCTGTGACGCACCCAAGGCCACCCAGCTGGCTTCATGGAGGAGAGCGGAATCAAACCTGGCATTCCCAGATGAGAGTCTGGCTCCCTACGCGCTAGACTATTTGCCTGGCAAATGACGTAAGGACACAAGAAATGCCCCATTGGATCACACTTCTGGCCTATCTCATAGTGGCCAACCAGCCTTACAGAGAAGCTTGCTACTTTTGCATTCCAGCAGTTCCAGGTTATTCCTGCAAAGGGGGCAATTGTCCCAGCAAGAGCAGTTTTCCTTGCGGTTCTTAAGTGATGAGCAGGTTTACATGAGAGGAGCCTCTGAGTTTTAATTCACCCTTCCCCATAGAAGCTTGTCGAAGGTCCTACCACAGTCTGAATCTTGATTTCCTTTTTATTCATCTGTGTTGAATATAATGACTGAACTAATAACACAATAGTATAAGAAATGCCTCTCTGATTTCAACAGCAGCCCTGTTCTTAGCAACTGAATGCATATGGAAGCCCACAAGTGTGGTATGCTTACTAGGGACATGCAAGAATATTCAAAACATTTGAAATTCGATTGATTTTGTTCAAATTCGGACACCCAAAATTGAATGGAATGTCTATGCATTCATTTTTTAACATTCAAATGAATTTGAATGTTTCGAATCATTCATATGAATGATTCGGACATTCGTATGTGTGTGGATATGTACACATTACATATGTATCCGTATGCATCTTATTCGTATTCGTGCACATTTGTATGGATACATACCGGATGAAAACAGGATGCATATGTGTTAAAAATGGGATGCGTACAGATGCGTACAGACACATATGAATGTTGTCGATGTTCGTATCATCAAATACAAATAGAATATTCATACAAGTAGATACAAATGTATCTGAATCAGTTCAAATTTGAATACATCCATTTTTCCTCTATTCGTACAAATTCGAACTTTCAAATATTTGATCTGAATTGAATTGAATGTCAAAATTTGCATTCGTCCACACCTCTAATACTTATGTCTTGCCCTGCTGAAGAATCTGCCAGGAGCTTCCCCCAGAGCCATTTCTGCCCAGCCACTGACCCCAGGACTATGTTCAGGATACATAAACCCTGGAGTCTAAACGCTTTTTAATTAAGGTGTGGCTAAGTCAGCGGCCGAGGAATGACTGATAGAAGGGCATTATGGTACTGGTATTTATAGATTTGGTCTAGCGCCCTCTATCGGTCGTTGGTGGCTATGCAGCCAGGAGGTTAATCCACTGTATTCTGCTGGAGCCATCCGGGAACCCTGGAATCTAAACGCTTCTTCAGAATGACTTACGCCAAGCTAGAAAGGAAAGAACCCTGGCTAAGAATTCAGATCCTTCCAGCACTCTGAGGGTTAAGCTAGACTTCATGCTTGTTTCCATTTTCCACTTCTTTTTTTTTTTTTTTTTTTGAGTGAAATTACTTGAGGCTTTGTTCATTTCAGACCCAATTGAAGAAGAAGATAACCAGCAAATACTAGAGAATCCTTCTGGCATTGCATCTGTGCCGCTGCTGTACTCGCTTCAACGTGCAAGGCTGAAAACTCAGCAAGCGGCTGACATGCCTTGGGGGTTAGTGTGTGCGCACGGATGCTCATAGGCACACGTGTGTGTGTGTGTGTGAGAGAGAGAGAGAGAGAGAGTGATTGAGGTATGCATCTTATTCAAGACAGAAGTCTGGCTAGGGGACGAGAAAGCAGTGGGAATGAACTGAACATGGAAATAATTGATTTCCGTATCAGACATACTCTACAATGTTTGATGGATTCCTGCATATTTTTCATAGGAAATGATCTGGATCACAGGCTGCATCCAGATGTTGGTTAGTTATTCCCCTATATTTGGATATTTCAGCAAGGTACATTACAATCTGGCATAGGGCTTTGTATAATTCCATCTAATAGTCAATCCACGTTGGTTCTTAGTGCAGGTACAGATGCAGCCTTGGGCCCTTTCTGGACATGCTATTAGGAAAGGGTCAATGGGCATTTTGACAGCAGTCAGTGAGTAAACAGGACAGTGGAGGCGGTAAAGAAATGACAGGACTGTTTTCTACAGGATGGAACCTAGATGCATGGACTTTGCATACATGTGTGGCATGCCACTCTAGACCCTTTTTCCATGCACAGTCAAAGATCGGGATCTCCACACAAAGGCATAGTGTGAACTATGCTCCTACCACAGTGGGCTATCCGAAACCTATCTTAATGGGTAGAATAAGCATCAGGGCTCTAGCTGGCTGTCCGTGGCAGATGCAGGAGGGTGGGAAGGGATATCCATAGGATACATCCCAGGGTAATGGATTGGAGACAGAAGCCTGAAATCATCACGTGCAGAAATGTCACTAAGGGCCAGCGTAGTACAAGTACCGAAAGAGGCCCTGACAATTGACAAGGTGCTAGCTCACCTCTGCCAGGCCAGAAGAACTCAATCCGCCGCCATCCTTTCCAGGCCATTGCGGAAAGACATTGCCCCAGGTTGGCTACACTAAGGCATAGTGTGAACTATGCTCCTACCACAGTGGGCTATCCGAAACCTATCTTAATGGGTAGAATAAGCATCAGGGCTCTAGCTGGCTGTCCGTGGCAGATGCAGGAGGGCGGGAAGGCAGCCAACTCTCCATAGGATACATCCCATTGTAATGGATTGGAGACAGAAGCCTGAAATCATCACGTGCAGAAATGTCACTAATGGCCAGCCTACTACAAGTTCCGAAAAAGTCCCTGACATTTGATTGGTGCTAGCTCACCGCTGCCAGGCCAGAAGAACTCAATCCGCCGCCATCCGTTCCAGGCCATTGCGGAAATACATTGCCCCAGGTTGGCTACACTAAGGCATAGTGTGAACTATCCTCCTACCACAGTGGGCTATCCGAAACCTATCTTAATGGGTAGAATAAGCATCAGGGCTCTAGCTGGCTGTCCGTGGCAGATGCAGGAGGGCGGGAAGGCAGCCAACTCTCCATAGGATATATCCCAGGCTAATGGATTGGAGACAGAAGCCTGAAATCATCACGTGCAGAAATGTCACTACAGGCCAGCCTAGTACAAGTTCCGAAAGAGGCCCTGACAATTTACTAGGTGCTAGCTCACAGCTGCCAGGCCAGAACAACTCAATACGCCGCCATCCTTTCGAGGCCATTGCGGAAAGACATTGCCCCAGGTTGCCTACACTAAGGCATAGTGTGAACTATGCTCCTACCACAGTGGGCTATCCGAAACCTATCTTAATGGGTAGAATACTCATCAGGGCTCTAGCTGGCTGTCCGTGGCAGATGCAGGAGGGCGGGAAGGCAGCCAACTCTCCATAGGATACATCCCAGGGTAATGGATTGGAGACAGAAGCCTGAAATCATCACGTGCAGAAATGTCACTAATGGCCAGCCTAGTACAAGTTCCGAAAAAGGCCCTGATATTTGATTGGTGCTAGCTCACCACTGCCAGGCCAGAAGAACTCAATCCGCCGCCATCCTTTCCAGGCCATTGCGGAAATACATTGCCCCAGGTTGGCTACACTGAGGCATAGTGTGAACTATGCTCCTACCACAGTGGGCTGTCCGAAACCTATCTTAATGAGTAGAATAAGCATCAGGGCTCTAGCTGGCTGTCCGTGGCAGATGCAGGAGGGCGGGAAGGCAGCCAACTCTCCATAGGATCCATCCCAGGGTAATGGATTGGAGACAGAAGCCTGAAATCATCACGTGCAGAAATGTCACTAAGGGCCAGCGTAGTACAAGTTCCGAAAGAGGCCCTGACAATTTACTAGGTGCTAGCTCACCGCTGCCAGGCCAGAAGAACTCAATCCGCCGCCATCCTTTCCAGGCCATTGCGGAAATACATTGCCCCAGGTTGGCTACACTAAGGCATAGTGTGAACTATGCTCCTACCACAGTGGGCTATCCGAAACCTATCTTAATGGGTAGAATAAGCATCAGGGCTCTAGCTGGCTGTCCGTGGCAGATGCAGGAGGGCGGGAAGGCAGCCGAGTCTCCATAGGATACATCCCAGGGTAATGGATTGGAGACAGAAGCCTGAAATCATCACGTGCAGAAATGTCACTACATGCCAGCCTAGTACAAGTTCCGAAAGAGGCCCTGACAATTTACTAGGTGCTAGCTCACAGCTGCCAGGCCAGAAGAACTCAATTCGCCGCCAACCTTTCCAGGCCATTGCGGAAAGACATTGCCCCAGGTTGCCTGCACTAAGGCATAGTGTGAACTATGCTCCTACCACAGTGGGCTATCCGAAACCTATCTTAATGGGTAGAATAAGCATCAGGGCTCTAGCTGGCTGTCCGTGGCAGATGCAGGAGGGCGGGAGGCTACCAACTCTCCATAGGATACATCCCATTGTAATGGATTGGAGACAGACGCCTGAAATCATCACGTGCAGAAATGTCACTAATGGCCAGCCTAGTACAAGTTCCGAAAATGTCCCTGACATTTTATTGGTGCTACCTCACCGCTGCCAGGCCAGAAGAATTCAATCCGCCGCCATCCGTTCCAGGCCATTGCGGAAATACATTGCCCCAGGTTGGCTAAACTAAGGCATAGTGTGAACTATGCTCCTACCACAGTGGGCTATCCGAAACCTATCTTAATGGGTAGAATAAGCATCAGGGCTCTAGCTGGCTGTCCGTGGCAGATGCAGGAGGGCGGGAAGGCAGCCAACTCTCCATAGGATACATATGAGTGTAATGGATTGGAGACAGAAGCCTGAAATCATCACGTGCAGAAATGTCACTACAGGCCAGCCTAGTACAAGTTCCGAAAGAGGCCCTGACAATTTACTAGGTGCTAGCTCACAGCTGCCAGGCCAGAAGAACTCAATCTGCTGCCATCCTTTCCAGGCCATTGCAGAAAGACATTGCCCCAGGTTGGCTACATTAAGGCATAGTGTGAACTATGCTCCTACCACAGTGGGCTATCCGAAACCTATCTTAATGGGTAGAATACTCATCAGGGCTCTAGCTGGCTGTCCGTGGCAGATGCAGGAGGGCGGGAAGGCAGCCAACTCTCCATAGGATACATCCCAGGGTAATGGATTGGAGACAGAAGCCTGAAATCATCACGTGCAGAAATGTCACTAAGGGCCAGCGTAGTACAAGTTCCGAAAGAGGCCCTGACAATTTACTAGGTGCTAGCTCACCGCTGCCAGGCCAGAAGAACTCAATCCGCCGCCATCCTTTCCAGGCCATTGCGGAAATACATTGCCCCAGGTTGGCTACACTAAGGCATAGTGTGAACTATCCTCCTACCACAGTGGGCTATCCGAAACCTATCTTAATGGGTAGAATAAGCATCAGGGCTCTAGCTGGCTGTCCGTGGCAGATGCAGGAGGGCGGGAAGGCAGCCAACTCTCCATAGGATATATCCCAGGCTAATGGATTGGAGACAGAAGCCTGAAATCATCACGTGCAGAAATGTCACTACAGGCCAGCCTAGTACAAGTTCCGAAAGAGGCCCTGACAATTTACTAGGTGCTAGCTCACAGCTGCCAGGCCAGAACAACTCAATACGCCGCCATCCTTTCGAGGCCATTGCGGAAAGACATTGCCCCAGGTTGCCTACACTAAGGCATAGTGTGAACTATGCTCCTACCACAGTGGGCTATCCGAAACCTATCTTAATGGGTAGAATACTCATCAGGGCTCTAGCTGGCTGTCCGTGGCAGATGCAGGAGGGCGGGAAGGCAGCCAACTCTCCATAGGATACATCCCAGGGTAATGGATTGGAGACAGAAGCCTGAAATCATCACGTGCAGAAATGTCACTAATGGCCAGCCTAGTACAAGTTCCGAAAAAGGCCCTGATATTTGATTGGTGCTAGCTCACCACTGCCAGGCCAGAAGAACTCAATCCGCCGCCATCCTTTCCAGGCCATTGCGGAAATACATTGCCCCAGGTTGGCTACACTGAGGCATAGTGTGAACTATGCTCCTACCACAGTGGGCTGTCCGAAACCTATCTTAATGAGTAGAATAAGCATCAGGGCTCTAGCTGGCTGTCCGTGGCAGATGCAGGAGGGCGGGAAGGCAGCCAACTCTCCATAGGATCCATCCCAGGGTAATGGATTGGAGACAGAAGCCTGAAATCATCACGTGCAGAAATGTCACTAAGGGCCAGCGTAGTACAAGTTCCGAAAGAGGCCCTGACAATTTACTAGGTGCTAGCTCACCGCTGCCAGGCCAGAAGAACTCAATCCGCCGCCATCCTTTCCAGGCCATTGCGGAAATACATTGCCCCAGGTTGGCTACACTAAGGCATAGTGTGAACTATGCTCCTACCACAGTGGGCTATCCGAAACCTATCTTAATGGGTAGAATAAGCATCAGGGCTCTAGCTGGCTGTCCGTGGCAGATGCAGGAGGGCGGGAAGGCAGCCGAGTCTCCATAGGATACATCCCAGGGTAATGGATTGGAGACAGAAGCCTGAAATCATCACGTGCAGAAATGTCACTACATGCCAGCCTAGTACAAGTTCCGAAAGAGGCCCTGACAATTTACTAGGTGCTAGCTCACAGCTGCCAGGCCAGAAGAACTCAATTCGCCGCCAACCTTTCCAGGCCATTGCGGAAAGACATTGCCCCAGGTTGCCTGCACTAAGGCATAGTGTGAACTATGCTCCTACCACAGTGGGCTATCCGAAACCTATCTTAATGGGTAGAATAAGCATCAGGGCTCTAGCTGGCTGTCCGTGGCAGATGCAGGAGGGCGGGAGGCTACCAACTCTCCATAGGATACATCCCATTGTAATGGATTGGAGACAGACGCCTGAAATCATCACGTGCAGAAATGTCACTAATGGCCAGCCTAGTACAAGTTCCGAAAATGTCCCTGACATTTTATTGGTGCTACCTCACCGCTGCCAGGCCAGAAGAATTCAATCCGCCGCCATCCGTTCCAGGCCATTGCGGAAATACATTGCCCCAGGTTGGCTAAACTAAGGCATAGTGTGAACTATGCTCCTACCACAGTGGGCTATCCGAAACCTATCTTAATGGGTAGAATAAGCATCAGGGCTCTAGCTGGCTGTCCGTGGCAGATGCAGGAGGGCGGGAAGGCAGCCAACTCTCCATAGGATACATATGAGTGTAATGGATTGGAGACAGAAGCCTGAAATCATCACGTGCAGAAATGTCACTACAGGCCAGCCTAGTACAAGTTCCGAAAGAGGCCCTGACAATTTACTAGGTGCTAGCTCACAGCTGCCAGGCCAGAAGAACTCAATCTGCTGCCATCCTTTCCAGGCCATTGCAGAAAGACATTGCCCCAGGTTGGCTACATTAAGGCATAGTGTGAACTATGCTCCTACCACAGTGGGCTATCCGAAACCTATCTTAATGGGTAGAATAAGCATCAGGGCTCTAGCTGGCTGTCCGTGGCAGATGCAGGAGGGCGGGAAGGAAGCCAAGTCTCCGTAGGATACATCCCAGGGTAATGGATTGGAGACAGAAGCCTGAAATCATCAGGTGCAGAAATGTCACTACATGCCACCCTAGTACAAGTTTCGAAAGAGGCCCTGAAAATTTACTAGGTGCTAGCTCACAGCTGCCAGGCCAGAAGAACTCAATCCGCCGCCAACCTTTCCAGGCCCTTGCGGAAAGACATTGCCCCAGGTTGCCTGCACTAAGGCATAGTGTGAACTATGCTCCTACCACAGTGGGCTATCCGAAACCTATCTTAATGGGTAGAATAAGCAACAGGGCTCTAGCTGGCTGTCCGTGGCAGATGCAGGAGGGCGGGAGGCTGCCAACTCTCCATAGGATACATCCCATTGTAATGGATTGGAGACAGACGCCTGAAATCATCACGTGCAGAAATGTCACTAATGGCCAGCCTAGTACAAGTTCCGAAAAAGTCCCTGACATTTGATTGGTGCTAGCTCACGGCTGCCAGGCCAGAAGAGCTCAATCCGCCGCCATCCGTTCCAGGCCATTGCGGAAATACATTGCCCCAGGTTGGCTACACTAAGGCATAGTGTGAACTATCCTCCTACCACAGTGGGCTATCCAAAACCTATCTTAATGGGTAGAATAAGCATCAGGGCTCTAGCTGGCTGTCCGTGGCAGATGCAGGAGGGCGGGAAGGCAGCCAACTCTCCATAGGATACATCCCAGGGTAATGGATTGGAGACAGAAGCCTGAAATCATCACGTGCAGAAATGTCACTAAAGGCCAGCGTAGTACAAGTTCCGAAAAAGGCCCTGACAATTGACTAGCTTCTAGCTCACAGCTGCCAGGCCAGAAGAACTCAATCCGTCGCCATCCTTTCCAGGCCATTGCGGAAAGACATTGCCCCAGGTTGGCTACATTAAGGCATAGTGTGAACTATGCTCCTACCACAGTGGGCTATCCGAAACCTATCTTAATGGGTAGAATAAGCATCAGGGCTCTAGCTGGCTGTCCGTGGCAGATGCAGGAGGGCAGGAAGGCAGCCAACTCTCCATAGGATACATCCCAGTATAATTGATTGGAGACAGAAGCCTGAAATCATCACGTGCAGAAATGTCACTACAGGCCAGCCTAGTACAAGTTCCGAAAGAGGCCCTGACAATTTACTAGGTGCTAGCTCACAGCTGCCAGGCCAGAAGAACTCAATCTGCTGCCATCCTTTCCAGGCCATTGCAGAAAGACATTGCCCCAGGTTGGCTACATTAAGGCATAGTGTGAACTATGCTCCTACCACAGTGGGCTATCCGAAACCTATCTTAATGGGTAGAATAAGCATCAGGGCTCTAGCTGGCTGTCCGTGGCAGATGCAGGAGGGCGGGAAGGAAGCCAAGTCTCCGTAGGATACATCCCAGGGTAATGGATTGGAGACAGAAGCCTGAAATCATCAGTTGCAGAAATGTCACTACATGCCACCCTAGTACAAGTTTCGAAAGAGGCCCTGAAAATTTACTAGGTGCTAGCTCACAGCTGCCAGGCCAGAAGAACTCAATCCGCCGCCAACCTTTCCAGGCCCTTGCGGAAAGACATTGCCCCAGGTTGCCTGCACTAAGGCATAGTGTGAACTATGCTCCTACCACAGTGGGCTATCCGAAACCTATCTTAATGGGTAGAATAAGCAACAGGGCTCTAGCTGGCTGTCCGTGGCAGATGCAGGAGGGCGGGAGGCTGCCAACTCTCCATAGGATACATCCCATTGTAATGGATTGGAGACAGACGCCTGAAATCATCACGTGCAGAAATGTCACTAATGGCCAGCCTAGTACAAGTTCCGAAAAAGTCCCTGACATTTGATTGCTGCTAGCTCACGGCTGCCAGGCCAGAAGAGCTCAATCCGCCGCCATCCGTTCCAGGCCATTGCGGAAATACATTGCCCCAGGTTGGCTACACTAAGGCATAGTGTGAACTATCCTCCTACCACAGTGGGCTATCCAAAACCTATCTTAATGGGTAGAATAAGCATCAGGGCTCTAGCTGGCTGTCCGTGGCAGATGCAGGAGGGCGGGAAGGCAGCCAACTCTCCATAGGATACATCCCAGGGTAATGGATTGGAGACAGAAGCCTGAAATCATCACGTGCAGAAATGTCACTACATGTCAGCCTAGTACAAGTTCCGAAAGAGGCCCTGACAATTTACTAGGTGCTAGCTCACAGCTGCCAGGCCAGAAGAACTCAATCCGCCGCCATCCTTTCAAGGCCATTGCTGAAAGACATTGCCCCGGTTGGCTACACTAAGGCATAGTGTGAACTATCCTCCTACCACAGTGGGCTGTCCGAAACCTATCTTAATGGGTAGAATAAGCATCAGGGCTCTAGCTGGCTGTCCGTGGCAGATGCAGGAGGGCGGGAAGGCAGCCAACTCTCCTTAGGATACATCCCAGGGTAACGGATTGGCGACAGAAGCCTGAAATCATCACGTCCAGAAATGTCACTAAGGGCCAGCGTAGTAAAAGTTCCGAAAGAGGCCCTGACAATTGACTAGGTGCTAGCTCACCGTTGCCAGGCCAGAACAACTAGATCCGCCGCCATCCTTTCCAGGCCATTGCGGAAATACATTGCCCCATGTTTGCTACAGTAAGGCATAGTGTGAACTATCCTCCTACCACAGTGGGCTGTCCGAAACCTATCTTAATGGGTAGAATAAGCATCAGGGCTCTAGCTGCCTGTCCGTGGCAGATGCAGGAGGGCGGGAAGGCAGCCAAGTCTCCATAGGATACATCCCAGGGTAATGGATTGGAGACAGAAGCCTGAAATCATCACGTGCAGAAATGTCACTAAGGCCCAGCCTAGTACAAGTTCCGAAAGAGGCCCTGACATTTGATTGGTGCTAGCTCACCTCTGCCAGGCCAGAAGAACTCAATCCGCCGCCATCCTTTCCAGGCCATTGCGGAAATTCATTGCCCCAGGTTGGCTACGTTAAGGCATAGTGTGAACTATGCTCCGACCACAATGGTCTATACGAAACCTATCTTAATGGGTAGAATAAGCATCAGGGCTCTAGCTGGCTGTCCGTGGCAGATGCAGGACGGCGGGAAGGCAGCCAACTCTCCATAGGATACATCCCAGGGTAATGGATTGGAGACAGAAGCCTGAAATCATCATGTGCAGAAATGTCACTAAGGCCCAGCCTAGTACAAGTTCCGAAAGAGGCCCTGACATTTGATTGGTGCTAGCTCACCTCTGCCAGGCCAGAAGAACTCAATCCGCCGCCATCCTTTCCAGGCCATTGCGGAAAGACATTGCCCCAGGTTGGCTACACTAAGGCATAGTGTGAACTATCCTCCTACCACAGTGGGCTGTCCGAAACCTATCTTAATGGGTAGAATAAGCATCAGGGCTCTAGCTGGCTATCCGTGGCAGATGCAGGAGGGCGAGAAGACAGCCAACTCACCATAGGATACATCCCAGGGTAATGGATTGGATACAGAAGCCTGAAATCATCACGTGCAGAAATGTCACTATAGGCCAGCCTAGTACAAGTTCCGAATGAGGCCCTGACAATTGACTAGGTGCTAGCTCACCGCTGCCAGGCCAGAAGAACTCAATCCGCCGCCATCCTTTCCAGGCCATGCTGTAAAGACATTGCCCAAGGTTGGCTACAGTAAGGCATAGTGTGAACTATGATCCTACCACAGTGGTCTAAACGAAACCTATCTTAATGGGTAGAATAAGCATCAGGGCTCTAGCTGGCTGTCCGGGCAGATGCAGGAGGGCGGGAAGGCATCCAACTCACCATAGGATACATCCCAGGGTAATGGATTGGAGACAGAAGCCTGAAATCATCACGTGCAGAAATGTCACTAAAGGCCAGCCTAGTACAAGTTCCGAAAGAGGCCCTGACAATTTACTAGGTGCTAGCTCACCGCTGCCAGGCCAGAAGAACTCAATCCGCCGCCATCCTTTCCAGGCCATTGTGGAAAGACATTGCCCCAGGTTGCCTACACTAAGGCATAGTGTGAACTATGCTCCTACCACAGTGGTCTATCCGAAACCTATCTTAAAGGGTAGAATAAGCATCAGGGCTCTAGCTGGCTGTCCGTGGCAGATGCAGGAGGGCGGGAAGGCATCCAATTCAGCATAGGATACATCCCAGGGTAATGGATTGGAGACAGAAGCCTGAAATCATCACGTGCAGAAATGTCACTAAAGGCCAGCCTAGTACAAGTTCCGAAAGAGGCCCTGACAATTGACTAGGTGCTAGCTCACCGCTGCCAGGCCAGAAGAAAATCCGCCGCCATCCTTTCCAGGCCATTGCGGAAATACATTGCCCCCGGTTGGCTACACTAAGGCATAGTGTGAACTATGCTCCTACCACAGTGGGCTATCCGAAACCTATCTTAATGGGTAGAATAAGCATCAGGGCTCTAGCTGGCTGTCCGTGGCAGATGCAGGAGGGCGGGAAGGCTGCCAACTCTCCATAGGATACATCCCAGGGTCATGGATTGGAGACAGAAGACTGAAATCATCACGTGCAGAAATGTCACCAAAGGCCAGCCTAGTACAAGTTCCGAAAGAGGCCCTGACAATTGACTAGGTGTTTGCTCACCGCTGCCAGGCCAGAACAACTCAATCCGCCGCCATCCTTTCCAGGCCATTGCGGAAATACATTGCCCAAGGTTGGCTACACTAAGGCATAGTGTGAACTATGCGCCTACTACAGTGGGCTATCCGAAACCTATCTTAATGGGTAGAATAAGCATCAGGGCCCTAGCTGGCTCTCCGTTGCACATGCAGGTGGGCAGGAAGGCAGCCAACTCTCCATAGGATACATCCCAGGGTAATGGATTGGAGACAGAAGCCTGAAATCATCACGTGCAGAAATGTCACTAAGTCCCAGCCTAGTACAAGTTCCGAAAGAGGCCCTGACATTTGATTGGTGCTAGCTCACCTCTGCCAGGCCAGAAGAACTCAATCCGCCGCCATCCTTTCCAGGCCATTGCGGAAATGCATTACCCCAGGTTGGCTACACTAAGGCATAGTGTGAACTATGCTCCGACCACAGTGGGCTATCCGAAACCTATCTTAATGGGTAGAATAAGCATGAGGGCTCTAGCTGGCTATCCGTGGCAGATGCAGGAGGGCGAGAAGGCAGCCAACTCTCCATAGGATACATCCCAGGGTAATGGATTGGAGACAGAAGCCTGAAATCATCACGTGCAGAAATGTCACTAAGGCCCAGCCTAGTACAAGTTCCGAAAGAGGCCCTGACATTTGATTGGTGCTAGCTCACCGCTGCCAGGCCAGAAGAACTCAATCCGCCGCCATCCTTTCCAGGCCATTGCGGAAATACATTGCCCAAGGTTGGCTACACTAAGGCATAGTGTGAACTATGCTCCTACTACAGTGGGCAATCCGAAACCTATCTTAATGGGTAGAATAAGCATCAGGGCCCTAGCTGGCTCTCCGTTGCAGATGCAGGAGGGCAGGAAGGCAGCCAACTCTCCATAGGATACATCCCAGGGTAATGGATTGGAGACAGAAGCCTGAAATCATCACGTGCAGAAATGTCACTAAGGCCCAGCCTAGTACAAGTTCCAAAAGAGGCCCTGACATTTGATTGGTGCTAGCTCACAGCTGCCAGGCCAGAAGAACTCAATCCGCCGCCATCCTTTCCAGGCCATTGCGGAAATACATTGCCCAAGGTTGGCTACACTAAGGCATAGTGTGAACTATGCTCCTACTACAGTGGGCAATCCGAAACCTATCTTAATGGGTAGAATAAGCATCAGGGCTCTAGCTGGCTATCTGTGGCAGATGCAGGAGGGCGAGAAGGCAGCCAACTCACCATAGGATACATCTCAGGGTAATGGATTGGATAGAGAAGCCTGAAATCATCACGTGCAGAAATGTCACTAAAGGCCAGCCTAGTACAAGTTCCGAAAGAGGCCCTGACAATTGACTAGGTGCTAGCTCACCTCTGCCAGGCCAGAAGAACTCAATCCGCCGCCATCCTTTCCAGGCCATTGCGGAAATGCATTGCCCCAGGTTGGCTACACTAAGGCATAGTGTGAACTATCCTCCTACCACAGTGGGCTATCCGAAACCTATCTTAATGGGTAGAATAAGCATCAGGACTCTAGCTGGCTGTCCGTGGCAGATGCAGGAGGGCGGGAAGGCAGCCAACTCTCCATAGGATACATCCCAGGGTAATGGATTGGAGACAGAAGAATGAAATCATCACGTGCAGAAATGTCACTAAGGGCCAGCGTAGTACACGTTCCTAAAGAGGCCCTGACAAGTGACTCGGTGCTATCTCACCCCTGCTAGGCCAGAAGAACGCAATCCGCCGGCATCCTTTCCAGGCCATTGCGGAAAGACATTGCCCCAGGTTGGCTGCACTAAAGCATAGTGTGAACTATGCTCCTACCACAGTGGGCTATCCGAAACCTAAATGGGTAGATTAAGCATCAGGGCTCTAGCTGGCTGTCCGTGGCAGATTCAGCAGGGCAGGAAGGCAGCCAACTCTCGATAGTATGTATCCCAAGTAATGGGGTGGAGACAGCACCTTGAAAACATCACGTGCAGAAATGTCACTAAGGGCCAGCGTACTACAAGTTCCGAAAGAGGCCCTGACAATTGACTAGGTGCTAGCTCACCGTTGCCAGGCCAGAAGAAATCAATCCGCCGCCATCCTTTCCAGGCCATTGCGGAAATGCATTGCCCCCGGTTGGCTACATTAAGGCATAGTGTGAACTATGCTCCGACCACAGTGGTCTATCCGAAAACTATCTTAATGGGTAGAATAAGCATCAGAGCTCTAGCTGGGTGTCCGTGGCAGATGCAGGAGGTCGGGAAAGCAGCCAACTCTCCATAGGATACATCCCAGGGTAATGGATTGGAGAGAGAAGCCTGAAATCATCACGTGCAGAAATGTCACTAAGGGCCAGCCTAGTACAAGTTCCGAAAGAGGCCCTGACATTTGATTGGTGCTAGCTCACCGCTGCCAGGCCAGAAAAACTCAATCCGCCGCCATCCTTTCCAGGCCATTGCGGAAATACATTGCCCATGGTTGGCTACACTAAGGCATAGTGTGAACTATTCTCCTACCACAGTGGGCTATCCGAAACCTATCTTAATGGTTAGAATAAGCATCAGGGCTCTAGCTGTCTGTCCGTGGCAGATGCAGTCGGGCGGGAAGGCAACCAACTCTCCATAGGTTACATCCCAGGGTAATGGATTGGAGACAGAAGCCTGAAATCATCACGTGCAGAAATATTACTAAAGGCCATTCTACTACAAGTTCCGAAAGAGGCCCTGACAATTGACTAGGTGCTAGCTCACCCCTACCAGGCCAGAAGAACCCAATCCGCCGCCATCCTTTCCAGGCCATTGCGGAAAGACATTGCCCCAGGTTGGTTGCACTAAGGCCCTCCTGCATCTGCCACGGACAGCCAGCTAGAGCTCTGATGCTTATTCTAACCATTAAGTTAGGTTTCGGATAGCCCACTGTGGTAGGAGCATACTTCACACTATGCCTTAGTGTAGCCAACCTTGGGCAATGTATTTCCGCAATGGCCTGGAAAGGATGGCGGCAGATTGAGTTCTTCTGGCCTGGCAGCAGTGAGCTAGCACCTAGTCAATTGTCAGGGCCTCTTTCGGAACTTGTACTAGGCTGGCCTTTAGTGACATTTCTGCACGTGATGATTTCAGGCTTCTGGCTCCAATCCATTACCCTGGGATGTATCCTATGGAGAGTTGGCTGCCTTCCTGCCCTCCTGCATCTGCCACGGACAGCCAGCTAGAGCTCTGATGCTTATTCTAACCATTAAGATAGGTTTCGGATAGCCCACTGTGGTAGGAGCATAGTTCACACCATGCCTTAGTGTAGCCAACCTGGGGCAATGTATTTCCGCAATGACCTGGAAAGGATGGCGGCGGATTGAGTTCTTCTGGCCTGGCTGCGGTGAGCTAGCACCAATCAAATGTCAGGGCCTTTTTCGGAACTTGTACTAGGCTGGCCTTTAGGGACATTTCTGCATGTGATGATTTCAGGCTTCTGTCTCCAATCCATTACCCTGGGATGTATCCTATGGAGAGTTGCCTGCTTCCTGTCCTCCTGCATCTGCCACGGACAGCCAGCTAGAGCCCTGATGCTTATTCTACCCATTAATATAGGTTTCGGATAGCCCACTGTGGTAGGAGGATAGTTCACACAATGCCTTAGTGCAACCAACCTGGGGCAATGTCTTTCCGCAATGGCCTGGAAAGGATGGCGGCGGATTGAGTTCTTCTGACCTGGCAGCGGTGAGCTAGCACCTAGTCTATTGTCAGGGCCTCTTTCGGAACTTGTACTAGGTTGGCCCTTAGTGACATTTCTGCACGTGATGATTTCAAGGTGCTGTCTCCACCCCATTACCTTGGGATACATAATATCGAGAGTTGGCTGCCTTCCTGCCTTGCTGCATCAGCCACGGACAGCCAGCTAGAGCCATGATGCTTATTCTACCCATTAAGATAGGTTTCGGATAACCCACTGTGGTAGGAGCATAGTTAACACTATGCCTTAGTGTAGGCTACCTGGGGCAATGTCTTTCTGCAATGGCCTGGAAAGGATGGCAGCGGATTGAGTTCTTCTGGCCTGGCAGAGCTGAGCTAGCACCTAGTAAATTGTCAGGGCCTCTTTCGGAACTTTTACTAGGCTGGCGTTTAGTGACATTTCTGCACGTGATGATTTCAGGCTTCTGTCTCCAATCCATTACCCTGGAATGTATCCTATGGAGAGTTGCCTGCCTTCCTGCCCTCCTGCATCTGCCACGGACAGCCAGCTAGAGCCCTGATGCTTATTCTAACCATTAAGATAGGTTTCGGATAGCCCACTGTGGTCGGAGCATAGTTAACACTATGCGTTAGTGTAGCCAACCTGGGGAAATGTATTTCCGCAATGGACTGGAAAGGATGGCGGCGGATTGGGTTCTTCTGGCCTGGCAGTGGTGAGCTAGCACCAATCAAATGTCAGGGCCTCTTTCGGAACTTGTACTAGGCTGAGCCTTAGTGACATTTCTGCACGTGATGATTTAAGGCTTCTATCTCCAATCCATTACCCTAGGATGGATCCTATGGAGAGTTGGCTGCCTTCCTGCCCTCCTGCATCTGCCACGGACAGCCAGCTAGAGCCCTGATGCTTATTCTAACCATTAAGATAGGTTTCGGATAGCCCACTGTGGTAGGAGCATAGTTCACACTATGCCTTACTGTAGCCAACCTTGGGCAATGTATTTCCGCAATGGCCTGGAAAGGATGGCGGCGGATTGAGTTCTTCTGGCCTGGCAGCTGTGAGCTAGCACCAATCAAATGTCAGGGCCTCTTTCGGAACTTGTACTAGGCTGGGCCTTAGTGACATTTCTGCACATGATGATTTCAGGCTTCTGTCTCCAATCCATTACCCTGGGATGTATCCTATTTAGAGTTGGCTGCCTTCCCGCCCTCCTGCATCTGCCACGGGCAGCCAGCTAGAGCCGAGATGCTTATTCTACCCATTAAGATAGGTTTCGGATAGCCCACTGTGGTAGGAGCATAGTTCACACCATGCCTTAGTGTAGCCAACCTGGGGCAATGTATTTCCGCAATGGCCTGGAAAGGATGGCGGCGGATTGAGTTCTTCTGGCCTGGCAGCGGTGAGCTAGCACCAATCAAATGTCCGGGCCTCTTTCGGAACTTGCACTACGCTGGCCCTTAGTGACATTTCTGCACATGATGATTTCAGGCTTCTGTCTCCAATCCATTACACTGGGATGTATCCTATGGAGAGTTGGCTGCCTTCCTGCCCTCCTGCATCTGCCACGGAAAGCCAGCTAGATCCCTGACGCTTATTCTAACCATTAAGATAGGTTTCGGATAGCCCACTTTGGTAGGAGCATAATTCACACTATGCCTTAGAGTAGCCAACCTTGGGCAATGTATTTCCGCAATGGCCAGGAAAGGATGGCGGCGGATTGAGTTATTCTGGCCTGGCAGCTGTGAGCTAGCACCAATCAAATGTCAGGGCCTCTTTCGGAACTTTTACTAGGCTGGGCCTTAGTGACATTTCTGCACGTGATGATTTCAGGCTTCTGTCTCCAAGCCATTACCCTGGGATGTATCCTATGGAGAGTTGGCTGCCTTCCTGCCCTCCTGCATCTGCCACGGACAGCCAGCTAGAGCCCGGATGCTTATTCTAACCAATAAGATAGGTTTCGGATAGCCCACTGTGGTAGGAGCATAATTCACACTATGCCTTAGTGTAGCCAACCTTGGGCAATGTCTTTCCGGCATTGCCTGGAAAGGATGACGTCGGATTGAGTTCTTCTGGCCTGGCAGCGGTGAGCTAGCACCTAGTCAATTGTCAGGGCCTCTTTCGGAACTTGTACTAGGCTGGCCTTTAGTGACATTTCTGCACGTGATGATTTCAGGCTTCTGGCTCCAATCCATTACCCTGGGATGTATCCTATGGAGAGTTGGCTGCCTTCCTGCCCTCCTGCATCTGCCACGGACAGCCAGCTAGAGCCCTGATGCTTATTCTAACCATTAAGATAGGTTTCGGATATCCCACTGTGGTAGGAGCATAGTTCACACTATGCCTTAGTGTAGCCAACCTTGGGCAATGTATTTCCGCAATGGCCTGGAAAGGATGGCGGCGGATTGAGTTTTTCTGGCCTGGCAGCTGTGAGCTAGCACCAATCAAATGTCAGGGCCTCTTTCGGAACTTTTACTAGGCTGGGCCTTAGTGACATTTCTGCACGTGATGATTTCAGGTTTCTGTCTCCAATCCATTACCCTGGGATGTATCCTATGGAGAGTTGGCTGCCTTCCTGCCCTCCTGCATCTGCCACGGACAGCCAGCTAGAGCCCTGATGCTTATTCTAACCATTAAGATAGTTTTCGGATAGCCCACTGTGGTAGGAGCATAGTTCACACTATGCCTTAGTGTAGCCAACCTTGGGCAATGTCTTTCCGGCATGGCCTGGAAAGGATGGCGGCGGATTGAGTTCTTCTGGCCTGGCAGCGGTGAGCTAGCACCTAGTCAATTGTCAGGGCCTCTTTCGGAACTTGTACTAGGCTGGCCTTTAGTGACATTTCTGCACGTGATGATTTCAGGCTTCTGTCTCCAATCCATTACCCTGGGATGTATCCTATGGAGAGTTGGCTGCCTTCCTGCCCTCCTTTATCTGCCACGGACAGCCAGCTAGAGCCCTGATGCTTATTCTAACCATTAAGATAGGTTTCGGATAGCCCACTGTGGTAGGAGCATAGTTAACACTATGCCTAAGTGTAGGCAACCTGGGGCAATGTCTTTCCTTAATGGCCTGGAAAGGATGGCGGCGGATTGAGTTCTTCTGGCCTGGCAGCTGTTAGCTAGCACCAATCAAATGTCAGGGCCTCTTTCGGAACTTTTACTAGGCTGGGCCATAGTGACATTTCTGCACGTGATGATTTCAGGCTTCTGTCTCCAATCCATTACACTCATATGTATCCTATGGAGAATTGGCTGCCTTCCTGCCCTCCTGCATCTGCCACGGACAGCCAGCTAGAGCCCTGATGCTTATTCTAACCATTAAGATAGGTTTCGGATAGCCCACTGTGGTAGGAGCATAGTTCACACTATGCCATAGTATAGGCAACCTGGGGCAATGTCTTTCCTTAATGCCCTGGAAAGGATGGCGGCGGATTGAGTTCTTCTGGCCTGGCAGCGGTGAGCTAGCACCTAGTCAATTGTCAGGGTAGCCAACTCTCCATAGGATACATCCCAGGGTAATGGATTGGAGACAGAAGCCTGAAATCATCACGTGCAGAAATGTCACTAAGGCCCAGCCTAGTAAAAGTTCCGAAAGAGGCCCGGACAATTGACTAGGTGCTAGCTCACCGCTGCCAGGCCAGAAGAACTCAATCCGCCGCAATCCTTTCCAGGCCATGCCGGAAAGACATTGCCCAAGGTTGACTACACTAAAGCATAGTGTGAACTATGCTCCTACCACAGTGGGCTATCCGAAACCTATGTTAATGGTTAGAATAAGCATCAGAGCTCTAGCTGGCTGTCCGTGGCAGATGCAGGAGGGCATGAAGGCAGCCAACTCTCCATAGGATACATCCCAGGGTAATGGATTGGAGCCAGAAGCCTGAAACCATCACGTGCAGAAATGTCACTAAAGGCCAGCCTAGTACAAGTTCCGAAAGAGGCCCTGACAATTGACTAGGTGCTAGCTCACTGCTGCCAGGCCAGAAGAACTCAATCCGCCGCAATCCTTTCCAGGCCATGCCGGAAAGACATTGCCCAAGGTTGGCTACACTAAAGCATAGTGTGAACTATGCTCCTACCACAGTGGGCTATCCGAAACCTATGTTAATGGTTAGAATAAGCATCAGGGCTCTAGCTGGCTGTCCGTGGCAGATGCAGGAGGGCAGGAAGGCAGCCAACTCTCCATAGGATACATCCCAGGGTAATGGATTGGAGCCAGAAGCCTGAAATCATCACGTGCAGAAATGTCACTAAAGGCCAGCCTAGTACAAGTGCCGAAAGAGGCCCTGACAATTGACTAGGTGCTAGTTCACCGCTGCCAGGCCAGAAGAACTCAATCCGCCGCCATCCTTTCCAGGCCATTGCGGAAATACATTGCCCCAGGTTGGCTACACTAAGGCATAGTGTGAAGTATGCTCCTACCACAGTGGGCTATCCGAAACCTATCTTAATGGTTAGAATAAGCATCAGGGCTCTAGCTGGCTGTCCGTGGCAGATGCAGGAGGGCAGGAAGGCAGCCAACTCTCCATAGGATACATCCCAGTATAATGGCTTGGAGACAGAAGCCTGAAATCATCAGGTGCAGAAATGTCACTAAGGCCCAGCCTAGTAAAAGTTCCGAAAGAGGCCCTGACATTTGATTGGTGCTAGCTCACAGCTGCCAGGCCAGAAGAACTCAATCCGCCGCCATCCTTTCCAGGCCATTGCCGAAATACATTGCCCAAGGTTGGCTACACAAAGGCATAGTGTGAACTATGCTCCTACCACAGTGGGCTATCGGAAACCTATCTTAATGGTTAGAATAAGCATCAGAGCTCTAGCTGGCTGTCCGTGGCAGATGCAGGAGGGCAGGAAGGCAGCCAACTCTCCATAGGATACATCCCTGGGTAATGGATTGGAGCGAGAAGCCTGAAATCATCACGTGCAGAAATGTCACTAAAGGCCAGCCTAGTAGAAGTTCCGAAAGAGTCCCTGACAATTGACTAGGTGCTAGCTCACCGCTGCCAGGCCAGAGAACTCAATCCGCCGCCATCCTTTCCAGGCCATGCCGGAAAGACATTGCCCAAGGTTGGCTACACTAAGGCATAGTGTGAACAAGGCTCCTAACACAGTGGGCTATCCGAAACCTATGTTAATGGTTAGAATAAGCATCAGGGCTCTAGCTGGCTGTCCGTGGCAGATGCAGGAGGGCAGGAAGGCAGCCAAGTCTCCATAGGATACATCCCAGTATAATGGATTGGAGACAGAAGCCTGAAATCATCACGTGCAGAAATGTCACTAAGGCCCAGCCTAGTAAAAGTTCCGAAAGCGGCCCTGACATTTGATTGGTGCTAGCTCACAGCTGCCAGGCCAGAAGAACTCAATCCGCCGCAATCCTTTCCAGGCCATTGCGGAAATACATTGCCCAAGGTTGGCTACACTAAGGCATAGTGTGAACTATGCTCCTACCACAGTGGGCTATCCGAAACTTATCTTAATGGTTAGAATAAGCATCAGAGCTCTAGCTGGCTGTCCGTGGCAGATGCAGGAGGGCAGGAAGGCAGCCAACTCTCCATAGGATACATCCCAGGGTAATGGATTGGAGCCAGAAGCCTGAAATCATCACGTGCAGAAATGTCACTAAAGGCCAGCCGAGTACAAGTTCCGAAAGAGGCCCTGACAATTGACTAGGTGCTAGCTCACCGCTGCCAGGCCAGAAGAACTCAATCCGCCGCCATCCTTTCCAGGCCATGCCGGAAAGACATAGCCCAAGGTTGGCTACACTAAGGCATAGTGTGAACTATGCTCCTACCACAGTGGGCTATCCGAAACCTATCTTAATGTTTAGAATAAGCATCAGGGCTCTAGCTGGCTGTCCGTGGCAGATGCAGGAGGGCAGGAAGGCAGCCAAATCTCCCTAGGATACATCCCAGGGTAATGGATTGGAGACAGAAGACTGAAATCATCACGTGCAGAAATGTCACTAAAGGCAAGCCTAGTACAAGTGCCGAAAGAGGCCCTGACAATTGACTAAGTGCTAGCTCACCGCTGCCAGGCCAGAAGAACTCAATCCGCCGCCATCCTTTCCAGGCCATGCCGGAAAGACATTGCCCAAGGTTGGCTACACTAAGGCATAGTGTGAACTATGCTCCTACCACAGTGGGCTATCCGAAACCTATCTTAATGGTTAGAATAAGCATCAGGGCTCTAGCTGGCTGTCCGTGGCAGATGCAGGAGGGCAGGAAGGCAGCCAACTCTCCATAGGATACATCCCAGTATAATGGATTGGAGACAGAAGCCTGAAATCATCGCGTGCAGAAATGTCACTAAGGCCCAGCCTAGTAAAAGTTCCGAAAGAGGCCCTGACATTTGATTGGTGCTAGCTCACCGCTGCCAGGCCAGAAGAACTCAATCCGCCGCCATCCTTTCCAGGCCATTGCCGAAATACATTGCCCAAGGTTGGCTACACTAAGGCATAGTGTGAACTATGCTCCTACCACAGTGGGCTATCCGAAACCTATCTTAATGGTTAGAATAAGCATCAGGGCTCTAGCTGGCTGTCCGTGGCAGATGCAGGAGGGCAGGAAGGCAGCCAACTCTCCATAGGATACATCCCAGTATAATTGATTGGAGACAGAAGCCTGAAATCATCACGTGCAGAAATGTCACTAAGGCCCAGCCTAGTAAAAGTTCCGAAAGAGGCCCTGACATTTGATTGGTGCTAGCTCACAGCTGCCAGGCCAGAAGAACTCAATCCGCCGCCATCCTTTCCAGGCCATTGCGGAAATACATTGCCCAAGGTTGGCTACACTTAGGCATAGTGTGAAGTATGCTCCCACCACAGTGGGCTATCCGAAACTTATCTTAATGGTTAGAATAAGCATCAGAGCTCTAGCTGGCTGTCCGTGGCAGATGCAGGAGGGCAGGAAGGCAGCCAACTCTCCATAGGATACATCCCAGGGTAATGGATTGGAGCCAGAAGCCTGAAATCATCACGTGCAGAAATGTCACTAAAGGCCTGCCTAGTACAAGTTCCGAAAAAGGCCCTGACATTTGATTGGTGCTAGCTCACCGCTGCCAGGCCAGAAGAACTCAATCCGCCGCCGTCCTTTCCAGGCCATTGCGGAAATACATTGCCCCAGGTTGGCTACACTAAGGCATAGTGTGAACTATGCTCCTACCACAGTGGGCTATCCGAAACCTATCTTAATGGTTAGAATAAGCATCAGGGCTCTAGCTGGCTGTCCGTGGCAGATGCAGGAGGGCAGGAAGGCAGCCAACTCTCCCTAGGATACATCCCAGGGTAATGGATTGGAGACAGAAGACTGAAATCATCACGTGCAGAAATGTCACTAAAGGCCAGCCTAGTACAAGTGCCGAAAGAGGCCCTGACAATTGACTAAGTGCTAGCTCACCGCTGCCAGGCCAGAAGAACTCAATCCGCCGCCATCCTTTCCAGGCCATGCCGGAAAGACATTGCCCAAGGTTGGCTACACTAAGGCATAGTGTGAACTATGCTCCTACCACAGTGGGCTATCGGAAACCTATCTTAATGGATAGAATAAGCATCAGGGCTCTAGCTGGCTGTCCGTGGCAGATGCAGGAGGGCAGGAAGGCAGCCAACTCTCCATAGGATACATCCCTGGGTAATGGATTGGAGCCAGAAGCCTGAAATCATCACGTGCAGAAATGTCACTAAAGGCCAGCCTAGTACAAGTTCCAAAAGAGGCCCTGACAATTGACTAGGTGCTAGCTCACCGCTGCCAGGCCAGAGAACTCAATCCGCCGCCATCCTTTCCAGGCCATGCCGGAAAGACATTGCCCAAGGTTGGCTACACTAAGGCATAGTGTGAACAATGCTCCTACCACAGTGGGCTATCCGAAACCTATGTTAATGGTTAGAATAACCATCTGTCCGTGGCAGATGCAGGAGGGCAGGAAGGCAGCCAAGTCTCCATAGGATACATCCCAGTATAATGGATTGGAGACAGAAGCCTGAAATCATCACGTGCAGAAATGTCACTAAAGGCCAGCCTAGTACAAGTTCCGAAAGAGGCCCTGACCATTGACTAGGTGCTAGCTCACCGCTGCCAGGCCAGAAGAACTCAATCCGCCGCCATCCTTTCCAGGCCATGCCGGAAAGACATTGCCCAAGGTTGGCTACACTAAAGCATATTGTGAACTATGCTCCTACCACAGTGGGCTATCCGAAACCTATCTTAATGGTTAGAATAAGCATCAGGGCTCTAGCTGGCTGTCCGTGGCAGATGCAGGAGGGCAGGAAGGCAGCCAACTCTCCATAGGATACATCCCAGGGTAATGGATTGGAGACAGAAGACTGAAATCATCACGTGCAGAAATGTCACTAAAGGCCAGCCTACTACAAGTGCCGAAAGAGGCCCTGACAATTGACTAGGTGCTAGCTGACCGCTGCCAGGCCAGAAGAACTCAATCCGCCGCCATCCTTTCCAGGCCATGCCGGAAAGACATAGCCCAAGGTTGGCTACACTAAGGCATAGTGTGAACTATGCTCCGAATACAGTGGGCTATCCGAAACCTATCTTAATGGTTAGAATAAGCATCAGGGCTCTAGCTGGCTGTCCGTGGCAGATGCAGGAGGGCAGGAAGGCAGCCAACTCTCCCTAGGATACATCCCAGGGTAATGGATTGGAGACAGAAGACTGAAATCATCACGTGCAGAAATGTCACTAAAGGCCAGCCTAGTACAAGTGCCGAAAGAGGCCCTGACAATTGACTAAGTGCTAGCTCACCGCTGCCAGGCCAGAAGAACTCAATCCGCCGCCATCCTTTCCAGGCCATTGCCGAAATACATTGCCCAAGGTTGGCTACACTAAGGCATAGTGTGAACTATGCTCCTACCACAGTGGGCTATCCGAAACCTATCTTAATGGTTAGAATAAGCATCAGGGCTCTAGCTGGCTGTCCGTGGCAGATGCAGGAGGGCAGGAAGGCAGCCAACTCTCCATAGGATACATCCCAGTATAATGGATTGGAGACAGAAGCCTGAAATCACCACGTGCAGAAATGTCACTAAGGCCCAGCCTAGTAAAAGTTCCGAAAGAGGCCCTGACATTTGATTGGTGCTAGCTCACCGCTGCCAGGCCAGAAGAACTCAATCCGCCGCCATCCTTTCCAGGCCATTGCCGAAATACATTGCCCAAGGTTGGCTACACTAAGGCATAGTGTGAACAATGCTCCTACCACAGTGGGCTATCCGAAACCTATGTTAATGGTTAGAATAAGCATCAGGGCTCTAGCTGGCTGTCCGTGGCAGATGCAGGAGGGCAGGAAGGCAGCCAAGTCTCCATAGGATACATCCCAGTATAATGGATTGGAGACAGAAGCCTGAAATCATCACGTGCAGAAATGTCACTAAGGCCCAGCCTAGTAAAAGTTCCGAAAGAGGCCCTGACATTTGATTGGTGCTAGCTCACAGCTGCCAGGCCAGAAGAACTCAATCCGCCGCAATCCTTTCCAGGCCATTGCGGAAATACATTGCCCAAGGTTGGCTACACTAAGGCATAGTGTGAAGTATGCTCCTACCACAGTGGGCTATCCAAAACTTATCTTAATGGTTAGAATAAGCATCAGACCTCTAGCTGGCTGTCCGTGGCAGATGCAGGAGGGCAGGAAGGCAGCCAACTCTCCATAGGATACATCCCTGGGTAATGGATTGGAGCCAGAAGCCTGAAATCATCACGTGCAGAAATGTCACTAAAGGCCAGCCTAGTACAAGTTCCAAAAGAGGCCCTGACAATTGACTAGGTGCTAGCTCACCGCTGCCAGGCCAGAGAACTCAATCCGCCGCCATCCTTTCCAGGCCATGCCGGAAAGACATTGCCCAAGGTTGGCTACACTAAGGCATAGTGTGAACAATGCTCCTACCACAGTGGGCTATCCGAAACCTATGTTAATGGTTAGAATAACCATCTGTCCGTGGCAGATGCAGGAGGGCAGGAAGGCAGCCAAGTCTCCATAGGATACATCCCAGTATAATGGATTGGAGACAGAAGCCTGAAATCATCACGTGCAGAAATGTCACTAAAGGCCAGCCTAGTACAAGTTCCGAAAGAGGCCCTGACCATTGACTAGGTGCTAGCTCACCGCTGCCAGGCCAGAAGAACTCAATCCGCCGCCATCCTTTCCAGGCCATGCCGGAAAGACATTGCCCAAGGTTGGCTACACTAAAGCATATTGTGAACTATGCTCCTACCACAGTGGGCTATCCGAAACCTATCTTAATGGTTAGAATAAGATTCAGGGCTCTAGCTGGCTGTCCGTGGCAGATGCAGGAGGGCAGGAAGGCAGCCAACTCTCCATAGGATACATCCCAGGGTAATGGATTGGAGACAGAAGACTGAAATCATCACGTGCAGAAATGTCACTAAAGGCCAGCCTACTACAAGTGCCGAAAGAGGCCCTGACAATTGACTAGGTGCTAGCTGACCGCTGCCAGGCCAGAAGAACTCAATCCGCCGCCATCCTTTCCAGGCCATGCCGGAAAGACATAGCCCAAGGTTGGCTACACTAAGGCATAGTGTGAACTATGCTCCGAATACAGTGGGCTATCCGAAACCTATCTTAATGGTTAGAATAAGCATCAGGGCTCTAGCTGGCTGTCCGTGGCAGATGCAGGAGGGCAGGAAGGCAGCCAACTCTCCCTAGGATACATCCCAGGGTAATGGATTGGAGACAGAAGACTGAAATCATCACGTGCAGAAATGTCACTAAAGGCCAGCCTAGTACAAGTGCCGAAAGAGGCCCTGACAATTGACTAAGTGCTAGCTCACCGCTGCCAGGCCAGAAGAACTCAATCCGCCGCCATCCTTTCCAGGCCATTGCCGAAATACATTGCCCAAGGTTGGCTACACTAAGGCATAGTGTGAAGTATGCTCCTACCACAGTGGGCTATCCGAAACCTATCTTAATGGTTAGAATAAGCATCAGGGCTCTAGCTGGCTGTCCGTGGCAGATGCAGGAGGGCAGGAAGGCAGCCAACTCTCCATAGGATACAGCCCAGTATAATGGATTGGAGACAGAAGCCTGAATTCATCACGTGCAGAAATGTCACTAAGGCCCAGCCTAGTAAAAGTTCCGAAAGAGGCCCTGACATTTTATTGGTGCTAGCTCACAGCTGCCAGGCCAGAAGAACTCAATCCGCCGCCATCCTTTCCAGGCCATTGCGGAAATACATTGCCCAAGGTTGGCTACACTTAGGCATAGTGTGAAGTATGCTCCCACCACAGTGGGCTATCCGAAACTTATCTTAATGCTTAGAATAAGCATCAGAGCTCTAGCTGGCTGTCCGTGGCAGATGCAGGAGGGCAGGAAGGCAGCCAAGTCTCCATAGGATACATCCCAGTATAATGGATTGGAGACAGAAGCCTGAAATCATCACGTGCAGAAATGTCACTAAGGCCCAGCCTAGTAAAAGTTCCGAAAGAGGCCCTGACATTTGATTGGTGCTAGCTCACAGCTGCCAGGCCAGAAGAACTCAATCCGCCGCAATCCTTTCCAGGCCATTGCGGAAATACATTGCCCAAGGTTGGCTACACTAAGGCATAGTGTGAAGTATGCTCCTACCACAGTGGGCTATCCAAAACTTATCTTAATGGTTAGAATAAGCATCAGACCTCTAGCTGGCTGTCCGTGGCAGATGCAGGAGGGCAGGAAGGCAGCCAACTCTCCATAGGATACATCCCTGGGTAATGGATTGGAGCCAGAAGCCTGAAATCATCACGTGCAGAAATGTCACTAAAGGCCAGCCTAGTACAAGTTCCAAAAGAGGCCCTGACAATTGACTAGGTGCTAGCTCACCGCTGCCAGGCCAGAGAACTCAATCCGCCGCCATCCTTTCCAGGCCATGCCGGAAAGACATTGCCCAAGGTTGGCTACACTAAGGCATAGTGTGAACAATGCTCCTACCACAGTGGGCTATCCGAAACCTCTGTTAATGGTTAGAATAACCATCTGTCCGTGGCAGATGCAGGAGGGCAGGAAGGCAGCCAAGTCTCCATAGGATACATCCCAGTATAATGGATTGGAGACAGAAGCCTGAAATCATCACGTGCAGAAATGTCACTAAAGGCCAGCCTAGTAGAAGTTCCGAAAGAGGCCCTGACCATTGACTAGGTGCTAGCTCACCGCTGCCAGGCCAGAAGAACTCAATCCGCCGCCATCCTTTCCAGGCCATGCCGGAAAGACATTGCCCAAGGTTGGCTACACTAAAGCATATTGTGAACTATGCTCCTACCACAGTGGGCTATCCGAAACCTATCTTAATGGTTAGAATAAGATTCAGGGCTCTAGCTGGCTGTCCGTGGCAGATGCAGGAGGGCAGGAAGGCAGCCAACTCTCCATAGGATACATCCCAGGGTAATGGATTGGAGACAGAAGACTGAAATCATCACGTGCAGAAATGTCACTAAAGGCCAGCCTACTACAAGTGCCGAAAGAGGCCCTGACAATTGACTAGGTGCTAGCTGACCGCTGCCAGGCCAGAAGAACTCAATCCGCCGCCATCCTTTCCAGGCCATGCCGGAAAGACATAGCCCAAGGTTGGCTACACTAAGGCATAGTGTGAACTATGCTCCGAATACAGTGGGCTATCCGAAACCTATCTTAATGGTTAGAATAAGCATCAGGGCTCTAGCTGGCTGTCCGTGGCAGATGCAGGAGGGCAGGAAGGCAGCCAACTCTCCCTAGGATACATCCCAGGGTAATGGATTGGAGACAGAAGACTGAAATCATCACGTGCAGAAATGTCACTAAAGGCCAGCCTAGTACAAGTGCCGAAAGAGGCCCTGACAATTGACTAAGTGCTAGCTCACCGCTGCCAGGCCAGAAGAACTCAATCCGCCGCCATCCTTTCCAGGCCATTGCCGAAATACATTGCCCAAGGTTGGCTACACTAAGGCATAGTGTGAAGTATGCTCCTACCACAGTGGGCTATCCGAAACCTATCTTAATGGTTAGAATAAGCATCAGGGCTCTAGCTGGCTGTCCGTGGCAGATGCAGGAGGGCAGGAAGGCAGCCAACTCTCCATAGGATACAGCCCAGTATAATGGATTGGAGACAGAAGCCTGAATTCATCACGTGCAGAAATGTCACTAAGGCCCAGCCTAGTAAAAGTTCCGAAAGAGGCCCTGACATTTTATTGGTGCTAGCTCACAGCTGCCAGGCCAGAAGAACTCAATCCGCCGCCATCCTTTCCAGGCCATTGCGGAAATACATTGCCCAAGGTTGGCTACACTTAGGCATAGTGTGAAGTATGCTCCCACCACAGTGGGCTATCCGAAACTTATCTTAATGCTTAGAATAAGCATCAGAGCTCTAGCTGGCTGTCCGTGGCAGATGCAGGAGGGCAGGAAGGCAGCCAACTCTCCATAGGATACTCCCAGGGTAATGGATTGGAGCCAGAAGCCTGAAATCATCACGTGCAGAAATGTCACTAAAGGCCTGCCTAGTACAAGTTCCGAAAAAGGCCCTGACATTTGATTGGTGCTAGCTCACCGCTGCCAGGCCAGAAGAAAATCCGCCGCCATCCTTTCCAGGCCATTGCGGAAATACATTGCCCCAGGTTGGCTACACTAAGGCATAGTGTGAACTATGCTCCTACCACAGTGGGCCATCCGAAACCTATCTTAATGGTTAGAATAAGCATCAGACCTCTAGCTGGCTGTCCGTGGCAGATGCAGGAGGGCAGGAAGGCAGCCAACTCTCCATAGGATACATCCCAGGGTAATGGATTGGAGCCAGAAGCCTGAAATCATCACGTGCAGAAATGTCACTAAAGGCCAGCCTAGTAGAAGTTCCGAAAGAGGCCCTGACAATTGACTAGGTGCTAGCTCACCGCTGCCAGGCCAGAGAACTCAATCCGCCGCCATCCTTTCCAGGCCATGCCGGAAAGACATTGCCCAAGGTTGGCTACACTAAGGCATAGTGTGAACAATGCTCCTACCACAGTGGGCTATCCGAAACCTATGTTAATGGTTAGAATAAGCATCAGGGCTCTAGCTGGCTGTCCGTGGCAGATGCAGGAGGGCAGGAAGGCAGCCGAGTCTCCATAGGATACATCCCAGTATAATGGATTGGAGACAGAAGCCTGAAATCATCACGTGCAGAAATGTCACTAAGGCCCAGCCTAGTAAAAGTTCCGAAAGAGGCCCTGACATTTGATTGGTCCTAGCTCACAACTGCCAGGCCAGAAGAACTCAATCCGCCGCAATCCTTTCCAGGCCATTGCGGAAATACATTGCCCAAGGTTGGCTACACTAAGGCATAGTGTGAAGTATGCTCCTACCACAGTGGGCTATCCGAAACTTATCTTAATGGTTAGAATAAGCATCAGAGCTCTAGCTGGCTGTCCGTGGCAGATGCAGGAGGGCAGGAAGGCAGCCAACTCTCCATAGGATACATCCCAGGGTAATGGATTGGAGCCAGAAGCCTGAAATCATCACGTGCAGAAATGTCACTAAAGGCCAGCCGAGTACAAGTTCCGAAAGAGGCCCTGACAATTGACTAGGTGCTAGCTCACCGCTGCCAGGCCAGAAGAACTCAATCCGCCGCCATCCTTTCCAGGCCATGCCGGAAAGACATAGCCCAAGGTTGGCTACACTAAGGCATAGTGTGAACTATGCTCGGAACACAGTGGGCTATCCGAAACCTATCTTAATGGTTACAATAAGCATCAGGGCTCTAGCTGGCTGTCCGTGGCAGATGCAGGAGGGCAGGAAGGCAGCCAACTCTCCCTAGGATACATCCCAGGGTAATGGATTGGAGACAGAAGACTGAAATCATCACGTGCAGAAATGTCACTAAAGGCCAGCCTAGTACAAGTTCCGAAAGAGGCCCTGACAATTGACTAGGTGCTAGCTCACCGCTGCCAGGCCAAAAGAACTCAATCCGCCGCCATCCTTTCCAGGCCATGCCGGAAAGACATTGCCCAAGGTTGGCTACACTAAAGCATAGTGTGAACTATGCTCCTGCCACAGTGGGCTATCCGAAACCTATCTTAATGGTTAGAATAAGCATCAGGGCTCTAGGTGGCTGTCCGTGGCAGATGCAGGAGGGCAGGAAGGCAGCCAACTCTCCATAGGATACATCCCAGGGTAATGGATTGGAGCCAGAAGCCTGAAATCATCACGTGCAGAAATGTCACTAAAGGCCAGCCTAGTACAAGTTCCGAAAGAGGCCCTGACAATTGACTAGGTGCTAGCTCACCGCTGCCAGGCCAGAAGAACTCAATCCACCGCCATCCTTTCCAGGCCATGCCGGAAAGACATTGCCCAAGGTTGGCTACACTAAGGCATAGTGTGAAGTATGCTCCTACCACAGTGGGCTATCCGAAACCTATCTTAATGGTTAGAATAAGCATCAGGGCTCTAGCTGGCTGTCCGTGGCAGATGCAGGAGGGCAGGAAGGCAGCCAACTCCCCATAGGATACATCCCAGTATAATGGATTGGAGACAGAAGCCTGAAATCATCACGTGCAGAAATGTCACTAAGGCCCAGCCTAGTAAAAGTTCCGAAAGAGGCCCTGACATTTGATTGGTGCTAGCTCACAGCTGCCAGGCCAGAAGAACTCAATCCGCCGCCATCCTTTCCAGGCCATTGCGGAAATACATTGCCCACGGTTGGCTACACTAAGGCATAGTGTGAACTATGCTCCTACCACAGTGGGCTATCCGAAACCTATCTTAATGGTTAGAATAAGCATCAGACCTCTAGCTGGCTGTCCGTGGCAGATGCAGGAGGGCAGGAAGGCAGCCAAGTCTCCATAGGATACATCCCAGTATAATGGATTGGAGACAGAAGCCTGAAATCATCACGTGCACAATTGTCACTAAGGCCCAGCCTAGTAAAAGTTCCGAAAGAGGCCCTGACTTTTGATTGGTGCTAGCTCACAGCTGCCAGGCCAGAAGAACTCAATCCGCCGCAATCCTTTCCAGGCCATTGCGGAAATACATTGCCCAAGGTTGGCTACACTAAGGCATAGTGTGAAGTAAGCTTCTACCACAGTGGGCTATCCGAAACTTATCTTAATGGTTAGAATAAGCATCAGAGCTCTAGCTGGCTGTCCGTGGCAGATGCAGGAGGGCAGGAAGGCAGCCAACTCTCCATAGGATACATCCCAGGGTAATGGATTGGAGCCAGAAGCCTGAAATCATCACGTGCAGAAATGTCACTAAAGGCAAGCCTAGTACAAGTTCCGAAAGAGGCCCTGACAATTGACTAGGTGCTAGCTCACCGCTGCCAGGCCAGAAGAACTTAATCCTCCGCCATCCTTTCCAGGCCATGCCGGAAAGACATTACCCAAGGTTGGCTACACTAAGGCATAGTGTGAACTATGCTCCTACCACAGTGGGCTATCCGAAACCTATCTTAATGGTTAGAATAAGCATCAGGGCTCTAGCTGGCTGTCCGTGGCAGATGCAGGAGGGCAGGAAGGCAGCCAACTCCCCATAGGATACATCCCAGTATAATGGATTGGAGACAGAAGCCTGAAATCATCACGTGCAGAAATGTCACTAAGGCCCAGCCTAGTAAAAGTTCCGAAAGAGGCCCTGACATTTGATTGGTGCTAGCTCACAGCTGCCAGGCCAGAAGAACTCAATCCGCCGCCATCCTTTCCAGGCCATTGCGGAAATACATTGCCCAAGGTTGGCTACACTAAGGCATAGTGTGAACTATGCTCCGACCACAGTGGGCTATCCGAAACCTATCTTAATGGTTAGAATAAGCATCAGACCTCTAGCTGGCTGTCCGTGGCAGATGCAGGAGGGCAGGAAGGCAGCCAAGTCTCCATAGGATACATCCCAGTATAATGGATTGGAGACAGAAGCCTGAAATCATCACGTGCAGAAATGTCACTAAGGCCCAGCCTAGTAAAAGTTCCGAAAGAGGCCCTGACTTTTGATTGGTGCTAGCTCACAGCTGCCAGGCCAGAAGAACTCAATCCGCCGCAATCCTTTCCAGGCCATTGCGGAAATACATTGCCCAAAGTTGGCTACACTAAGGCATAGTGTGAAGTAAGCTCCTACCACAGTGGGCTATCCGAAACTTATCTAAATGGTTAGAATAAGCATCAGAGCTCTAGCTGGCTGTCCGTGGCAGATGCAGGAGGGCAGGAAGGCAGCCAACTCTCCATAGGATACATCCCAGGGTAATGGATTGGAGACAGAAGACTGAAATCATCACGTGCAGAAATGTCACTAAAGGCCAGCCTAGTACAAGTGCCGAAAGAGGCCCTGACAATTGACTAGGTGCTAGCTCACCGCTGCCAGGCCAGAAGAACTCAATCCGCCGCCATCCTTTCCAGGCCATACCGGAAAGACATTGCCCAAGGTTGGCTACACTAAGGCATAGTGTGAACTATGCTCCTACCACAGTGGGCTATCCGAAACCTATCTTAATGGTTAGAATAAGCATCAGGGCTCTAGCTGGCTGTCCGTGGCAGATGCAGGAGGGCAGGAAGGCAGCCAACTCTCCATAGGATACATCCCAGTATAATGGATTGGAGACAGAAGCCTGAAATCATCACGTGCAGAAATGTCACTAAGGCCCAGCCTAGTAAAAGTTCCGAAAGAGGCCCTGACATTTGATTGGTGCTAGCTCACAGCTGCCAGGCCAGAAGAACTCAATCCGCCGCCATCCTTTCCAGGCCATTGCGGAAATACATTGCCCAAGGTTGGCTACACTAAGGCATAGTGGGAACTATGCTCCTACCACAGTGGGCTATCCGAAACCTATCTAATGGTTAGAATAAGCATCAGACCTCTAGCTGGCTGTCCGTGGCAGATGCAGGAGGGCAGGAAGGCAGCCAACTCTCCATAGGATACATCCAAGGGTAATGGATTGGAGCCAGAAGCCTGAAATCATCACGTGCAGAAATGTCACTAAAGGCCAGCCTAGTACAAGTTCCGAAAGAGGCCCTGACAATTGACTAGGTGCTAGCTCACCGCTGCCAGGCCAGAGAACTCAATCCGCAGTCATCCTTTCCAGGCCATGCCGGAAAGACATTGCCCAAGGTTGGCTACACTAAGGCATAGTGTGAACTATGCTCCGAACACAGTGGGCTATCCGAAACCTATGTTAATGGTTAGAATAAGCATCAGGGCTCTAGCTGGCTGTCCGTGGCAGATGCAGGAGGGCAGGAAGGCAGCCAAGTCTCCATAGGATACATCCCAGTATAATGGATTGGAGACAGAAGCCTGAATTCATCACGTGCAGAAATGTCACTAAGGCCCAGCCTACTAAAAGTTCCGAAAGAGGCCCTGACATTTGATTGGTGATAGCTCACAGCTGCCAGGCCAGAAGAACTCAATCCGCTGCCATCCTTTCCAGGCCATGCCGGAAAGACATATCCCAAGGTTGGCTACACTAAGGAATAGTGTGAACTATGCTCCGAACACAGTGGGCTATCCGAAACCTATCTTAATGGTTAGAATAAGCATCAGGGCTCTAGCTGGCTGTCCGTGGCAGATGCAGGAGGGCAGGAAGTCAGCCAACTCTCCATAGGATACATCCCTGGGTAATGGATTGGAGCCAGAAGCCTGAAATCATCACGTGCAGAAATGTCACTAAAGGCCAGCCTAGTACAAGTTCCGAAAGAGGCCCTGACAATTGACTAGGTGCTAGCTCACCGCTGCCAGGCCAGAGAACTCAATCCGCAGTCATCCTTTCCAGGCCATGCCGGAAAGACATTGCCCAAGGTTGGCTACACTAAGGCATAGTGTGAACTATGCTCCGAACACAGTGGGCTATCCGAAACCTATGTTAATGGTTAGAATAAGCATCAGAGCTCTAGCTGGCTGTCCGTGGCAGATGCAGGAGGGCAGGAAGGCAGCCAAGTCTCCATAGGATACATCCCAGTATAATGGATTGGAGACAGAAGCCTGAATTCATCACGTGCAGAAATGTCACTAAGGCCCAGCCTAGTAAAAGTTCCGAAAGAGGCCCTGACATTTGATTGGTGATAGCTCACAGCTGCCAGGCCAGAGGAACTCAATCCGCTGCCATCCTTTCCAGGCCATGCCGGAAAGACATAGCCCAAGGTTGGCTACACTAAGGAATAGTGTGAACTATGCTCCGAACACAGTGGGCTATCCGAAACCTATCTTAATGGTTAGAATAAGCATCAGGGCTCTAGCTGGCTGTCCGTGGCAGATGCAGGAGGGCAGGAAGTCAGCCAACTCTCCATAGGATACATCCCTGGGTAATGGATTGGAGCCAGAAGCCTGAAATCATCACGTGCAGAAATGTCACTAAAGGCCAGCCTAGTACAAGTTCCGAAAGAGGCCCTGACAATTGACTAGGTGCTAGCTCACCGCTGCCAGGCCAGAAGAACTCAATCCGCCACCATCCTTTCCAGGCCATGCCGGAAAGACATTGCCCAAGGTTGGCTACACTAAAGCATAGTGTGAACTATGCTCCTACCACAGTGGGCTATCCGAAACCTATCTTAATGGTTAGAATAAGCATCAGGGCTCTAGCTGGCTGTCCGTGGCAGATGCAGGAGGGCAGGAAGGCAGCCAACTCTCCATAGGATACATCCCAGAGTAATGGATTGGAGACAGAAGACTGAAATCATCACGTGCAGAAATGTCACTAAAGGCCAGCCTAGTACAAGTTCCGAAAGAGGCCCTGACAATTGACTAGGTGCTAGCTCACCGCTGCCAGGCCAGAGAACTCAATCCGCAGTCATCCTTTCCAGGCCATGCCGGAAAGACATTGCCCAAGGTTGGCTACACTAAGGCATAGTGTGAACTATGCTCCGAACACAGTGGGCTATCCGAAACCTATGTTAATGGTTAGAATAAGCATCAGAGCTCTAGCTGGCTGTCCGTGGCAGATGCAGGAGGGCAGGAAGGCAGCCAAGTCTCCATAGGATACATCCCAGTATAATGGATTGGAGACAGAAGCCTGAATTCATCACGTGCAGAAATGTCACTAAGGCCCAGCCTAGTAAAAGTTCCGAAAGAGGCCCTGACATTTGATTGGTGATAGCTCACAGCTGCCAGGCCAGAAGAACTCAATCCGCTGCCATCCTTTCCAGGCCATGCCGGAAAGACATAGCCCAAGGTTGGCTACACTAAGGAATAGTGTGAACTATGCTCCGAACACAGTGGGCTATCCGAAACCTATCTTAATGGTTAGAATAAGCATCAGGGCTCTAGCTGGCTGTCCGTGGCAGATGCAGGAGGGCAGGAAGTCAGCCAACTCTCCATAGGATACATCCCTGGGTAATGGATTGGAGCCAGAAGCCTGAAATCATCACGTGCAGAAATGTCACTAAAGGCCAGCCTAGTACAAGTTCCGAAAGAGGCCCTGACATTTGATTGGTGCTAGCTCACCGCTGCCAGGCCAGAAGAACTCAATCCGCCGCCATCCTTTCCAGGCCATTGCGGAAATACATTGCCCAAGGTTGGCTACACTAAGGCATAGTGTGAACTATGCTCCTACCACAGTGGGCTATCCGAAACCTATCTTAATGGTTAGAATAAGCATCAGACCTCTAGCTGGCTGTCCGTGGCAGATGCAGGAGGGCAGGAAGGCAGCCAAGTCTCCATAGGATACATCCTAGTATAATGGATTGGAGACAGAAGCCTGAAATCATCACGTGCAGAAATGTCACTAAGGCCCAGCCTAGTAAAAGTTCCGAAAGAGGCCCTGACTTTTGATTGGTGCTAGCTCACAGCTGCCAGGCCAGAAGAACTCAATCCGCCGCCATCCTTTCCAGGCCATTGCGGAAATACATTGCCCAAGGTTGGCTACACTAAGGCATAGTGTGAAGTAAGCTCCTACCACAGTGGGCTATCCGAAACTTATCTTAATGGTTAGAATAAGCATCAGAGCTCTAGCTGGCTGTCCGTGGCAGATGCAGGAGGGCAGGAAGGCAGCCAACTCTCCATAGGATACATCCCAGGGTAATGGATTGGAGCCAGAAGCCTGAAATCATCACGTGCAGAAATGCCACTAAAGAAAGCCTAGTACAAGTTCCGAAAGAGGCCCTGACAATTGACTAGGTGCTAGCTCACCGCTGCCAGGCCAGAAGACATCAATCCGCCGCCATCCTTTCCAGGCCATGCCGGAAAGACATTACCCAAGGTTGGCTACACTAAGGCATAGTGTGAACTATGCTCCTACCACAGTGGGCTATCCGAAACCTATCTTAATGGTTAGAATAAGCATCAGGGCTCTAGCTGGCTGTCCGTGGCAGATGCAGGAGGGCAGGAAGGCAGCCAACTCCCCATAGGATACATCCCAGTATAATGGATTGGAGACAGAAGCCTGAAATCATCACGTGCAGAAATGTCACTAAGGCCCAGCCTAGTAAAAGTTCCGAAAGAGGCCCTGACATTTGATTGGTGCTAGCTCACAGCTGCCAGGCCAGAAGAACTCAATCCGCTGCCATCCTTTCCAGGCCATGCCGGAAAGACATAGCCCAAGGTTGGCTACACTAAGGAATAGTGTGAACTATGCTCCGAACACAGTGGGCTATCCGAAACCTATCTTAATGGTTAGAATAAGCATCAGGGCTCTAGCTGGCTGTCCGTGGCAGATGCAGGAGGGCAGGAAGTCAGCCAACTCTCCATAGGATACATCCCTGGGTAATGGATTGGAGCCAGAAGCCTGAAATCATCACGTGCAGAAATGTCACTAAAGGCCAGCCTAGTACAAGTTCCGAAAGAGGCCCTGACAATTGACTAGGTGCTAGCTCACCGCTGCCAGGCCAGAAGAACTCAATCCGCCACCATCCTTTCCAGGCCATGCCGGAAAGACATTGCCCAAGGTTGGCTACACTAAAGCATAGTGTGAACTATGCTCCTACCACAGTGGGCTATCCGAAACCTATCTTAATGGTTAGAATAAGCATCAGGGCTCTAGCTGGCTGTCCGTGGCAGATGCAGGAGGGCAGGAAGGCAGCCAACTCTCCATAGGATACATCCCAGGGTAATGGATTGGAGACAGAAGACTGAAATCATCACGTGCAGAAATGTCACTAAAGGCCAACCTAGTAAAAGTTCCGAAAGAGGCCCTGACATTTGATTGGTGCTAGCTCACAGCTGCCAGGCCAGAAGAACTCAATCCCCCGCCATCCTTTCCAGGCCATTGCGGAAATACATTGCCCAAGGTTGGCTACACTAAGGCATACTGTGAAGTAAGCTCCTACCACAGTGGGCTATCCGAAACTTATGTTAATGGTTAGAATAAGCATCAGAGCTCTAGCTGGCTGTCCGTGGCAGATGCAGGAGGGCAGGAAGGCAGCCAACTCTCCATAGGATACATCCCAGGGTAATGGATTGGAGCCAGAAGCCTGAAATCATCACGTGCAGAAATGTCACTAAAGGCAAGCCTAGTACAAGTTCCGAAAGAGGCCCTGACAATTGACTAGGTGCTAGCTCACCGCTGCCAGACCAGAAGAACTCAATCCGCCGCCATCCTTTCCAGGCCATGCCGGAAAGACATTGCCCAAGGTTGGCTACACTAAGGTATAGTGTGAACTATGCTCCTACCACAGTGGGCTATCCGAAACCTATCTTAATGGTTAGAATAAGCATCAGGGCTCTAGCTGGCTGTCCGTGGCAGATGCAGGAGGGCAGGAAGGCAGCCAACTCCCCATAGGATACATCCCAGTATAATGGATTGGAGACAGAAGCCTGAAATCATCACGTGCAGAAATGTCACTAAGGCCCAGCCTAGTAAAAGTTCCGAAAGAGGCCCTGACATTTGATTGGTGCTAGCTCACCGCTGCCAGGCCAGAAGAACTCAATCCGCCGCCATCCTTTCCAGGCCATTGCGGAAATACATTGCCCAAGGTTGGCTACACTAAGGCATAGTGTGAACTATGCTCCTACCACAGTGGGCTATCCGAAACCTATCTTAATGGTTAGAATAAGCATCAGACCTCTAGCTGGCTGTCCGTGGCAGATGCAGGAGGGCAGGAAGGCAGCCAAGTCTCCATAGGATACATCCCAGTATAATGGATTGGAGACAGAAGCCTGAAATCATCACGTGCAGAAATGTCACTAAGGCCCAGCCTAGTAAAAGTTCCGAAAGAGGCCCTGACTTTTGATTGGTGCTAGCTCACAGCTGCCAGGCCAGAAGAACTCAATCCGCCGCCATCCTTTCCAGGCCATTGCGGAAATACATTGCCCAAGGTTGGCTACACTAAGGCATAGTGTGAAGTAAGCTCCTACCACAGTGGGCTATCCGAAACTTATCTTAATGGTTAGAATAAGCATCAGGGCTCTAGCTGGCTGTCCGTGGCAGATGCAGGAGGGCAGGAAGGCAGCCAACTCTCCATAGGATACATCCCAGGGTAATGGATTGGAGCCAGAAGCCTGAAATCATCACGTGCAGAAATGTCACTAAAGAAAGCCTAGTACAAGTTCCGAAAGAGGCCCTGACAATTGACTAGGTGCTAGCTCACCGCTGCCAGGCCAGAAGAACTCAATCCGCCGCCATCCTTTCCAGGCCATGCCGGAAAGACATTACCCAAGGTTGGCTACACTAAGGCATAGTGTGAACTATGCTCCTACCACAGTGGGCTATCCGAAACCTATCTTAATGGTTAGAATAAGCATCAGGGCTCTAGCTGGCTGTCCGTGGCAGATGCAGGAGGGCAGGAAGGCAGCCAACTCCCCATAGGATACATCCCAGTATAATGGATTGGAGACAGAAGCCTGAAATCATCACGTGCAGAAATGTCACTAAGGCCCAGCCTAGTAAAAGTTCCGAAAGAGGCCCTGACATTTGATTGGTGCTAGCTCACAGCTGCCAGGCCAGAAGAACTCAATCCGCCGCCATCCTTTCCAGGCCATTGCGGAAATACATTGCCCAAGGTTGGCTACACTAAGGCATAGTGTGAACTATGCTCCGACCACAGTGGGCTAACCGAAACCTATCTTAATGGTTAGAATAAGCATCAGACCTCTAGCTGGCTGTCCGTGCCAGATGCAGGAGGGCAGGAAGGCAGCCAAGTCTCCATAGGATACATCCCAGTATAATGGATTGGAGACAGAAGCCTGAAATCATCACGTGCAGAAATGTCACTAAGGCCCAGCCTAGTAAAAGTTCCGAAAGAAGCCCTGACTTTTGATTGGTGCTAGCTCACAGCTGCCAGGCCAGAAGAACTCAATCCGCCGCCATCCTTTCCAGGCCATTGCGGAAATACATTGCCCAAGGTTGGCTACACTAAGGCATAGTGTGAAGTAAGCTCCTACCACAGTGGGCTATCCGAAACTTATCTTAATGGTTAGAATAAGCATCAGAGCTCTAGCTGGCTGTCCGTGGCAGATGCAGGAGGGCAGGAAGGCAGCCAACTCTCCATAGGATACATCCCAGGGTAATGGATTGGAGCCAGAAGCCTGAAATCATCACGTGCAGAAATGTCACTAAAGAAAGCCTAGTAAAAGTTCCGAAAGAGGCCCTGACATTTGATTGGTGCTAGCTCACAGCTGCCAGGCCAGAAGAACTCAATCCGCCGCCATCCTTTCCAGGCCATTGCGGAAATACATTGCCCAAGGTTGGCTACACTAAGGCATAGTGTGAACTATGCTCCGACCACAGTGGGCTAACCGAAACCTATCTTAATGGTTAGAATAAGCATCAGACCTCTAGCTGGCTGTCCGTGCCAGATGCAGGAGGGCAGGAAGGCAGCCAAGTCTCCATAGGATACATCCCAGTATAATGGATTGGAGACAGAAGCCTGAAATCATCACGTGCAGAAATGTCACTAAGGCCCAGCCTAGTAAAAGTTCCGAAAGAGGCCCTGACTTTTGATTGGTGCTAGCTCACAGCTGCCAGGCCAGAAGAACTCAATCCGCCGCAATCCTTTCCAGGCCATTGCGGAAATACATTGCCCAAGGTTGGCTACACTAAGGCATAGTGTGAAGTAAGCTCCTACCACAGTGGGCTATCAGAAACTTATCTTAATGGTTAGAATAAGCATCAGAGCTCTAGCTGGCTGTCCATGGCAGATGCAGGAGGGCAGGAAGGCAGCCAACTCTCCATAGGATACATCCCTGGGTAATGGATTGGAGCCAGAAGCCTGAAATCATCACGTGCAGAAATGTCACTAAAGGCAAGCCTAGTACAAGTTCCGAAAGAGGCCCTGACAATTGACTAGGTGCTAGCTCACCGCTGCCAGGCCAGAAGAACTCAATCCGCCGCCATCCTTTCCAGGCCATGCCGGAAAGACATTGCCCAAGGTTGGCTACACTAAGGCATAGTGTGAACTATGCTCCTACCACAGTGGGCTATCCGAAACCTATCTTAATGGTTAGAATAAGCATCAGACCTCTAGCTGGCTGTCCGTGGCAGATGCAGGAGGGCAGGAAGGCAGCCAAGTCTCCATAGGATACATCCCAGTATAATGGATTGGAGACAGAAGCCTGAAATCATCACGTGCAGAAATGTCACTAAGGCCCAGCCTAGTAAAAGTTCCGAAAGAGGCCCTGACTTTTGATTGGTGCTAGCTCACAGCTGCCAGGCCAGAAGAACTCAATCCGCCGCCATCCTTTCCAGGCCATTGCGGAAATACATTGCCCAAGGTTGGCTACACTAAGGCATAGTGTGAAGTAAGCTCCTACCACAGTGGGCTATCCGAAACTTATCTTAATGGTTAGAATAAGCATCAGAGCTCTAGCTGGCTGTCCGTGGCAGATGCAGGAGGGCAGGAAGGCAGCCAACTCTCCATAGGATACATCCCAGGGTAATGGATTGGAGCCAGAAGCCTGAAATCATCACGTGCAGAAATGTCACTAAAGAAAGCCTAGTACAAGTTCCGAAAGAGGCCCTGACAATTGACTAGGTGCTAGCTCACCGCTGCCAGGCCAGAAGAACTCAATCCGCCGCCATCCTTTCCAGGCCATGCCGGAAAGACATTACCCAAGGTTGGCTACACTAAGGCATAGTGTGAACTATGCTCCTACCACAGTGGGCTATCCAAAACCTATCTTAATGGTTAGAATAAGCATCAGAGCTCTAGCTGGCTGTCCGTGGCAGATGCAGGAGGGCAGGAAGGCAGCCAACTCCCCATAGGATACATCCCAGTATAATGGATTGGAGACAGAAGCCTGAAATCATCACGTGCAGAAATGTCACTAAGGCCCAGCCTAGTAAAAGTTCCGAAAGAGGCCCTGACATTTGATTGGTGCTAGCTCACAGCTGCCAGGCCAGAAGAACTCAATCCGCCGCCATCCTTTCCAGGCCATTGCGGAAATACATTGCCCAAGGTTGGCTACACTAAGGCATAGTGTGAACTATGCTCCGACCACAGTGGGCTAACCGAAACCTATCTTAATGGTTAGAATAAGCATCAGACCTCTAGCTGGCTGTCCGTGCCAGATGCAGGAGGGCAGGAAGGCAGCCAAGTCTCCATAGGATACATCCCAGTATAATGGATTGGAGACAGAAGCCTGAAATCATCACGTGCAGAAATGTCACTAAGGCCCAGCCTAGTAAAAGTTCCGAAAGAGGCCCTGACTTTTGATTGGTGCTAGCTCACAGCTGCCAGGCCAGAAGAACTCAATCCGCCGCAATCCTTTCCAGGCCATTGCGGAAATACATTGCCCAAGGTTGGCTACACTAAGGCATAGTGTGAAGTAAGCTCCTACCACAGTGGGCTATCAGAAACTTATCTTAATGGTTAGAATAAGCATCAGAGCTCTAGCTGGCTGTCCATGGCAGATGCAGGAGGGCAGGAAGGCAGCCAACTCTCCATAGGATACATCCCTGGGTAATGGATTGGAGCCAGAAGCCTGAAATCATCACGTGCAGAAATGTCACTAAAGGCAAGCCTAGTACAAGTTCCGAAAGAGGCCCTGACAATTGACTAGGTGCTAGCTCACCGCTGCCAGGCCAGAAGAACTCAATCCGCCGCCATCCTTTCCAGGCCATGCCGGAAAGACATTGCCCAAGGTTGGCTACACTAAGGCATAGTGTGAACTATGCTCCTACCACAGTGGGCTATCCGAAACCTATCTTAATGGTTAGAATAAGCATCAGGGCTCTAGCTGGCTGTCCGTGGCAGATGCAGGAGGGCAGGAAGGCAGCCAACTCCCCATAGGATACATCCCAGTATAATGGATTGGAGACAGAAGCCTGAAATCATCACGTGCAGAAATGTCACTAAGGCCCAGCCTAGTAAAAGTTCCGAAAGAGGCCCTGACATTTGATTGGTGCTAGCTCACCGCTGCCAGGCCAGAAGAACTCAATCCGCCGCCATCCTTTCCAGGCCATTGCGGAAATACATTGCCCAAGGTTGGCTACACTAAGGCATAGTGTGAACTATGCTCCTACCACAGTGGGCTATCCGAAACCTATCTTAATGGTTAGAATAAGCATCAGACCTCTAGCTGGCTGTCCGTGGCAGATGCAGGAGGGCAGGAAGGCAGCCAAGTCTCCATAGGATACATCCCAGTATAATGGATTGGAGACAGAAGCCTGAAATCATCACGTGCAGAAATGTCACTAAGGCCCAGCCTAGTAAAAGTTCCGAAAGAGGCCCTGACTTTTGATTGGTGCTAGCTCACAGCTGCCAGGCCAGAAGAACTCAATCCGCCGCCATCCTTTCCAGGCCATTGCGGAAATACATTGCCCAAGGTTGGCTACACTAAGGCATAGTGTGAAGTAAGCTCCTACCACAGTGGGCTATCCGAAACTTATCTTAATGGTTAGAATAAGCATCAGAGCTCTAGCTGGCTGTCCGTGGCAGATGCAGGAGGGCAGGAAGGCAGCCAACTCTCCATAGGATACATCCCAGGGTAATGGATTGGAGCCAGAAGCCTGAAATCATCACGTGCAGAAATGTCACTAAAGAAAGCCTAGTAAAAGTTCCGAAAGAGGCCCTGACATTTGATTGGTGCTAGCTCACAGCTGCCAGGCCAGAAGAACTCAATCCGCCGCCATCCTTTCCAGGCCATTGCGGAAATACATTGCCCAAGGTTGGCTACACTAAGGCATAGTGTGAACTATGCTCCTACCACAGTGGGCTATCCGAAACTTATCTTAATGGTTAGAATAAGCATCAGAGCTCTAGCTGGCTGTCCGTGGCAGATGCAGGAGGGCAGGAAGGCAGCCAACTCTCCATAGGATACATCCCAGGGTAATGGATTGGAGCCAGAAGCCTGAAATCATCACGTGCAGAAATGTCACTAAAGGCCAGCCGAGTACAAGTTCCGAAAGAGGCCCTGACAATTGACTAGGTGCTAGCTCACCGCTGCCAGGCCAGAGAACTCAATCCGCAGTCATCCTTTCCAGGCCATGCCGGAAAGACATTGCCCAAGGTTGGCTACACTAAGGCATAGTGTGAACTATGCTCCGAACACAGTGGGCTATCCGAAACCTATGTTAATGGTTAGAATAAGCATCAGGGCTCTAGCTGGCTGTCCGTGGCAGATGCAGGAGGGCAGGAAGGCAGCCAAGTCTCCATAGGATACATCCCAGTATAATGGATTGGAGACAGAAGCCTGAATTCATCACGTGCAGAAATGTCACTAAGGCCCAGCCTACTAAAAGTTCCGAAAGAGGCCCTGACATTTGATTGGTGATAGCTCACAGCTGCCAGGCCAGAAGAACTCAATCCGCTGCCATCCTTTCCAGGCCATGCCGGAAAGACATATCCCAAGGTTGGCTACACTAAGGAATAGTGTGAACTATGCTCCGAACACAGTGGGCTATCCGAAACCTATCTTAATGGTTAGAATAAGCATCAGGGCTCTAGCTGGCTGTCCGTGGCAGATGCAGGAGGGCAGGAAGTCAGCCAACTCTCCATAGGATACATCCCTGGGTAATGGATTGGAGCCAGAAGCCTGAAATCATCACGTGCAGAAATGTCACTAAAGGCCAGCCTAGTACAAGTTCCGAAAGAGGCCCTGACAATTGACTAGGTGCTAGCTCACCGCTGCCAGGCCAGAGAACTCAATCCGCAGTCATCCTTTCCAGGCCATGCCGGAAAGACATTGCCCAAGGTTGGCTACACTAAGGCATAGTGTGAACTATGCTCCGAACACAGTGGGCTATCCGAAACCTATGTTGATGGTTAGAATAAGCATCAGAGCTCTAGCTGGCTGTCCGTGGCAGATGCAGGAGGGCAGGAAGGCAGCCAAGTCTCCATAGGATACATCCCAGTATAATGGATTGGAGACAGAAGCCTGAATTCATCACGTGCAGAAATGTCACTAAGGCCCAGCCTAGTAAAAGTTCCGAAAGAGGCCCTGACATTTGATTGGTGATAGCTCACAGCTGCCAGGCCAGAGGAACTCAATCCGCTGCCATCCTTTCCAGGCCATGCCGGAAAGACATAGCCCAAGGTTGGCTACACTAAGGAATAGTGTGAACTATGCTCCGAACACAGTGGGCTATCCGAAACCTATCTTAATGGTTAGAATAAGCATCAGGGCTCTAGCTGGCTGTCCGTGGCAGATGCAGGAGGGCAGGAAGTCAGCCAACTCTCCATAGGATACATCCCTGGGTAATGGATTGGAGCCAGAAGCCTGAAATCATCACGTGCAGAAATGTCACTAAAGGCCAGCCTAGTACAAGTTCCGAAAGAGGCCCTGACAATTGACTAGGTGCTAGCTCACCGCTGCCAGGCCAGAAGAACTCAATCCGCCACCATCCTTTCCAGGCCATGCCGGAAAGACATTGCCCAAGGTTGGCTACACTAAAGCATAGTGTGAACTATGCTCCTACCACAGTGGGCTATCCGAAACCTATCTTAATGGTTAGAATAAGCATCAGGGCTCTAGCTGGCTGTCCGTGGCAGATGCAGGAGGGCAGGAAGGCAGCCAACTCTCCATAGGATACATCCCAGAGTAATGGATTGGAGACAGAAGACTGAAATCATCACGTGCAGAAATGTCACTAAAGGCCAGCCTAGTACAAGTTCCGAAAGAGGCCCTGACAATTGACTAGGTGCTAGCTCACCGCTGCCAGGCCAGAGAACTCAATCCGCAGTCATCCTTTCCAGGCCATGCCGGAAAGACATTGCCCAAGGTTGGCTACACTAAGGCATAGTGTGAACTATGCTCCGAACACAGTGGGCTATCCGAAACCTATGTTAATGGTTAGAATAAGCATCAGAGCTCTAGCTGGCTGTCCGTGGCAGATGCAGGAGGGCAGGAAGGCAGCCAAGTCTCCATAGGATACATCCCAGTATAATGGATTGGAGACAGAAGCCTGAATTCATGACGTGCAGAAATGTCACTAAGGCCCAGCCTAGTAAAAGTTCCGAAAGAGGCCCTGACATTTGATTGGTGATAGCTCACAGCTGCCAGGCCAGAAGAACTCAATCCGCTGCCATCCTTTCCAGGCCATGCCGGAAAGACATAGCCCAAGGTTGGCTACACTAAGGAATAGTGTGAACTATGCTCCGAACACAGTGGGCTATCCGAAACCTATCTTAATGGTTAGAATAAGCATCAGGGCTCTAGCTGGCTGTCCGTGGCAGATGCAGGAGGGCAGGAAGGCAGCCAACTCTCCATAGGATACATCCCTGGGTAATGGATTGGAGCCAGAAGCCTGAAATCATCACGTGCAGAAATGTCACTAAAGGCCAGCCTAGTACAAGTTCCGAAAGAGGCCCTGACAATTGACTAGGTGCTAGCTCACCGCTGCCAGGCCAGAAGAACTCAATCCGCCACCATCCTTTCCAGGCCATGCCGGAAAGACATTGCCCAAGGTTGGCTACACTAAAGCATAGTGTGAACTATGCTCCTACCACAGTGGGCTATCCGAAACCTATCTTAATGGTTAGAATAAGCATCAGGGCTCTAGCTGGCTGTCCGTGGCAGATGCAGGAGGGCAGGAAGGCAGCCAACTCTCCATAGGATACATCCCAGGGTAATGGATTGGAGACAGAAGACTGAAATCATCACGTGCAGAAATGTCACTAAAGGCCAACCTAGTAAAAGTTCCGAAAGAGGCCCTGACATTTGATTGGTGCTAGCTCACAGCTGCCAGGCCAGAAGAACTCAATCCCCCGCCATCCTTTCCAGGCCATTGCGGAAATACATTGCCCAAGGTTGGCTACACTAAGGCATAGTGTGAAGTAAGCTCCTACCACAGTGGGCTATCCGAAACTTATCTTAATGGTTAGAATAAGCATCAGAGCTCTAGCTGGCTGTCCGTGGCAGATGCAGGAGGGCAGGAAGGCAGCCAAGGCTCCATAGGATACATCCCAGTATAATGGATTGGAGACAGAAGACTGAAATCATCACGTGCAGAAATGTCACTAAGGCCCAGCCTAGTAAAAGTTCCGAAAGAGGCCCTGACATTTGATTGGTGCTAGCTCACAGCTGCCAGGCCAGAAGAACTCAATCCGCCGCAATCCTTTCCAGGCCATTGCGGAAATACATTGCCCAAGGTTGGCTACACTAAGGCATAGTGTGAAGTATGCTCCTACCACAGTGGGCTATCCAAAACTTATCTTAATGGTTAGAATAAGCATCAGAGCTCTAGCTGGTTGTCCGTGGCAGATGCAGGAGGGCAGGAAGGCAGCCAACTCTCCATAGGATACATCCCAGGGTAATGGATTGGAGCCAGAAGCCTGAAATCATCACGTGCAGAAATGTCACTAAAGGCCAGCCTAGTACAAATTCCGAAAGGGGCCCTGACAATTGACTAGGTGCTAGCTCACCACTGCCAGGCCAGAAGAACTCAATCCGCCGCCATCCTTTCCAGGCCATGCCGGAAAGACATTGCCCAAGGTTGGTTACACAAAGGCATAGTGTGAACTATGCTCCTACCACAGTGGCCTATCCGAAACCTATCTTAATGGTTAGAATAAGCATCAGGGCTCTAGCTGGCTGTCCGTGGCAGATGCAGGAGGGCAGGAAGGCAGCCAACTCTCCCTAGGATACATCCCAGGGTAATGGATTGGAGACGGAAGACTGAAATCATCACGTGCAGAAATGTCACTAAAGGCCAGCCTAGTACAAGTGCCGTAAGAGGCCCTGACAATTGACTAAGTGCTAGCTCACCGCTGCCAGGCCAGAAGAACTCAATCCGCCGCCATCCTTTCCAGGCCATGCCGGAAAGACATTGCCCAAGGTTGGCTACACTAAGGCATAGTGTGAACAATGCTCCTACCACAGTGGGCTATCCGAAACCTATCTTAATGGTTAGAATAAGCATCAGGGCTCTAGCTGGCTGTCCGTGGCAGATGCAGGAGGGCAGGAAGGCAGCCAACTCTCCATAGGAAACATCCCAGTATAATTGATTGGAGACAGAAGACTGAAATCATCACGTGCAGAAATGTCACTAAGGCCCAGCCTAGTAAAAGTTCCGAAAGAGGCCCTGACATTTGATTGGTGCTAGCTCACAGCTGCCAGGCCAGAAGAACTCAATCCGCAGCCATCCTTTCCAGGCCATTGCGGAAATACATTGCCCAAGGTTGGCTACACTTAGGCATAGTGTGAAGTATGCTCCCACCACAGTGGGCTATCCGAAACCTATCTTAATGGTTAGAATAAGCATCAGGGCTCTAGTTGGCTGTCCGTGGCAGATGCAGGAGGGCAGGAAGGCAGCCAACTCTCCATAGGATACATCCCAGTATAATGGATTGGAGACAGAAGCCTGAAATCATCACGTGCAGAAATGTCACTAAGGCCCAGCCTAGTAAAAGTTCCGAAAGAGGCCCTGACATTTGATTGGTGCTAGCTCACAGCTGCCAGGCCAGAAGAACTCAATCCGCCGCCATCCTTTCCAGGCCATTGCGGAAATACATTGCCCAAGGTTGGTTACACTAAGGCATAGTGTGAACTATGCTCCTACCACAGTGGGCTATCCGAAACCTATCTAATGGTTAGAATAAGCATCAGACCTTTAGCTGGCTGTCCGTGGCAGATGCAGGAGGGCAGGAAGGCAGCTACCTCTCCATAGGATACATCCAAGGGTAATGGATTGGAGCCAGAAGCCTGAAATCATCACGTGCAGAAATGTCACTTTTGGCCAGCCTAGTACAAGTTCCGAAAGAGGCCCTGACAATTGACTAGGTGCTAGCTCACCGCTGCCAGGCCAGAGAACTCAATCTGCAGCCATCCTTTCCAGGCCATGCCGGAAAGACATTGCCCAAGGTTGGCTACACTAAGGCATAGTGTGAACTATGCTCCGAACACAGTGGGCTATCCGAAACCTATGTTAATGGTTAGAATAAGCATCAGGGCTCTAGCTGGCTGTCCGTGGCAGATGCAGGAGGGCAGGAAGGCAGCCAAGTCTCCATAGGATACATCCCAGTATAATGGATTGGAGACAGAAGCCTGAATTCATCACGTGCAGAAATGTCACTAAGGCCCAGCCTAGTAAAAGTTCCGAAAGAGGCCCTGACATTTGATTGGTGCTAGCTCACAGCTGCCAGGCCAGAAGAACTCAATCCGCCGCCATCCTTTCCAGGCCATTGCGGAAATACATTGCCCAAGGTTGGCTACACTAAGGCATAGTGTGAAGTATGCTCCTACCACAGTGGGCTATCCGAAACTTATCTTAATGGTTAGAATAAGCATCAGAGCTCTAGCTGGCTGTCCGTGGCAGATGCAGGAGGGCAGGAAGGCAGCCAACTCTCCATAGGATACATCCCAAGGTAATGGATTGGAGCCAGAAGCCTGAAATCATCACGTGCAGAAATGTCACTAAAGGCCAGCCTAGTACAAGTTCCGAAAGAGGCCCTGACAATTGACTAGGTGCTAGCTCACCGCTGCCAGGCCAGAAGAACTCAATCCGCCGCCATCCTTTCCAGGCCATGCCGGAAAGACATTGCCCAAGGTTGGCTACACTAAAGCATAGTGTGAACTATGCTCCTACCACAGTGGGCTATCCGAAACCTATCTTAATGGTTAGAATAAGCATCAGGGCTCTAGCTGGCTGTCCGTGGCAGATGCAGGAGGGCAGGAAGGCAGCCAACTCTCCATAGGATACATCCCAGGGTAATGGATTGGAGACAGAAGCCTGAAATCATCACGTGCAGAAATGTCACTAAGGCCCAGCCTAGTAAAAGTTCCGAAAGAGGCCCTGATATTTGATTGGTGCTAGCTCACCGCTGCCAGGCCAGAAGAACTCAATCCGCCGCCATCCTTTCCAGGCCATTGCGGAAATACATTGCCCAAGGTTGGCTACACTAACGCATAGTGTGAAGTATGCTCCCACCACAGTGGGCTATCCGAAACCTATCTTAATGGTTAGAATAAGCATCAGGGCTCTAGTTGGCCGTCCGTGGCAGATGCAGGAGGGCAGGAAGGCAGCCAACTCTCCATAGGATACATCCCAGTATAATGGATTGGAGACAGAAGCCTGAAATCATCACGTGCAGAAATGTCACTAAGGCCCAGCCTAGTAAAAGTTCCGAAAGAGGCCCTGACATTTGATTGGTGCTAGCTCACAGCTGCCAGGCCAGAAGAACTCAATCCGCCGCCATCCTTTCCAGGCCATTGCGGAAATACATTGCCCATGGTTGGCTACACTAAGGCATAGTGTGAACTATGCTCCTACCACAGTGGGCTATCCGAAACCTATCTTAATGGTTAGAATAAGCATCAGGGCTCTAGCTGGCTGTCCGTGGCAGATGCAGGAGGGCAGGAAGGCAGCCAACTCTCCATAGGATACATCCCAGGGTAATGGATTGGAGACAGAAGACTGAAATCATCACATGCAGAAATGTCACTAAAGGCCAGCCTAGTACAAGTGCCGAAAGAGGCCCTGAGAATTGACTAGGTGCTAGCTCACGGCTGCCAGGCCAGAAGAACTCAATCCGCCGCCATCCTTTCCAGGCCATGCCGGAAAGACATTGCCCAAGGTTGGCTACACTAAGGCATAGTGTGAACTATGCTCCTACCACAGTGGGCTATCCGAAACCTATGTTAATGGTTAGAATAAGCATCAGGGCTCTAGCTGGCTGTCCGTGGCAGATGCAGGAGGGCAGGAAGGCAGCCAAGTCTCCATAGGATACATCCCAGTATAATGGATTGGAGACAGAAGCCTGAAATCATCACGTGCAGATATGTCACTAAAGGCCTGCCTAGTACAAGTTCCGAAAAAGGCCCTGACATTTGATTGGTGCTAGCTCACCGCTGCCAGGCCAGAAGAAAATCCGCCGCCATCCTTTCCAGGCCATTGCGGAAATACATTGCCCCAGGTTGGCTACACTAAGGCATAGTGTGAACTATGCTCCTACCACAGTGGGCCATCCGAAACCTATCTTAGTGGTTAGAATAAGCATCAGACCTCTAGCTGGCTGTCCGTGGCAGATGCAGGAGGGCAGGAAGGCAGCCAACTCTCCATAGGATACATCCCTGGGTAATGGATTGGAGCCAGAAGCCTGAAATCATCACGTGCAGAAATGTCGCTAAAGGCCAGCCTAGTAGAAGTTCCGAAAGAGGCCCTGACAATTGACTAGGTGCTAGCTCACCGCTGCCAGGCCAGAGAACTCAATCCGCCGCCATCCTTTCCAGGCCATGCCGGAAAGACATTGCCCAAGGTTGGCTACACTAAGGCATAGTGTGAACAATGCTCCTACCAGAGTGGGCTATCCGAAACCTATGTTAATGGTTAGAAAAAGCATCAGGGCTCTAGCTGGCTGTCCGTGGCAGATGCAGGAGGGCAGGAAGGCAGCCAAGGCTCCATAGGATACATCCCAGTATAATGGATTGGAGACAGAAGACTGAAATCATCACGTGCAGAAATGTCACTAAGGCCCAGCCTAGTAAAAGTTCCGAAAGAGGCCCTGACATTTGATTGGTGCTAGCTCACAGCTGCCAGGCCAGAAGAATTCAATCCGCCGCAATCCTTTCCAGGCCATTGCGGAAATACATTGCCCAAGGTTGGCTACACTAAGGCATAGTGTGAAGTATGCTCCTACCACAGTGGGCTATCCGAAACTTATCTTAATGGTTAGAATAAGCATCAGAGCTCTAGCTGGTTGTCCGTGGCAGATGCAGGAGGGCAGGAAGGCAGCCAACTCTCCATAGGATACATCCCAGGGTAATGGATTGGAGCCAGAAGCCTGAAATCATCACGTGCAGAAATGTCACTAAAGGCCAGCCGAGTACAAGTTCCGAAAGAGGCCCTGACAATTGACTAGGTGCTAGCTCACCGCTGCCAGGCCAGAAGAACTCAATCCGCCGCCATCCTTTCCAGGCCATGCCGGAAAGACATAGCCCAAAGTTGGCTACACTAAGGCATAGTGTGAACTATGCTCCGAGCACAGTGGGCTATCCGAAACCTATCTTAATGGTTAGAATAAGCATCAGGGCTCTAGCTGGCTGTCCGTGGCAGATGCAGGAGGGCAGGAAGGCAGCCAACTCTCCCTAGGATACATCCCAGGGTAATGGATTGGAGACAGAAGACTGAAATCATCACGTGCAGAAATGTCACTAAAGGCCAGCCTAGTACAAGTGCCGAAAGAGGCCCTGACAATTGACTAAGTGCTAGCTCACCGCTGCCAGGGAGAAGAACTCAATCCGCCGCCATCCTTTCCAGGCCATGCCTGAAAGACATTGCCCAAGGTTGGCTACACTAAGGCATAGTGTGAACTATGCTCCTACTTCAGTGGGCTATCCGAAACCTATCTTAATGGTTAGAATAAGCATCAGGGCTCTAGCTGGCTGTCCGTGGCAGATGCAGGAGGGCAGGAAGGCAGCCAACTCTCCATAGGATACATCCCAGTATAATGGATTGGAGACAGAAACCTGAAATCATCACGTGCAGAAATGTCACTAAGGCCCAGCCTAGTAAAAGTTCCGAAAGAGGCCCTGACATTTGATTGGTGCTAGCTCACCGCTGCCAGGCCAGAAGAACTCAATCCGCCGCCATCCTTTCCAGGCCATTGCCGAAATACATTGCCCAAGGTTGGCTACACTAAGGCATAGTGTGAACTATGCTCCTACCACAGTGGGCTATCCGAAACCTATCTTAATGGTTAGAATAAGCATCAGGGCTCTAGCTGGCTGTCCGTGGCAGATGCAGGAGGGCAGGAAGGCAGCCAACTCTCCATAGGAAACATCCCAGTATAATTGATTGGAGACAGAAGCCTGAAATCATCACGTGCAGAAATGTCACTAAGGCCCAGCCTAGTGAAAGTTCCGAAAGAGGCCCTGACATTTGATTGGTGCTAGCTCACAGCTGCCAGGCCAGAAGAACTCAATCCGCCGCCATCCTTTCCAGACCATTGCGGAAATACATTGCCCAAGGTTGGCTACACTTAGGCATAGTGTGAAGTATGCTCCCACCACAGTGGGCTATCCGAAACTTATCTTAATGGTTAGAATAAGCATCAGACCTCTAGCTGGCTGTCCGTGGCAGATGCAGGAGGGCAGGAAGGCAGCCAACTCTCCATAGGATACATCCCTGGGTAATGGATTGGAGCCAGAAGCCTGAAATCATCACGTGCAGAAATGTCACTAAAGGCCAGCCTAGTAGAAGTTCCGAAAGAGGCCCTGACAATTGACTAGGTGCTAGCTCACCGCTGCCAGGCCAGAGAACTCAATCCGCCGTCATCCTTTCCAGGCCATGCCGGAAAGACATTGCCCAAGGTTGGCTACACTAAGGCATAGTGTGAACAATGCTCCTACCACAGTGGGCTATCCGAAACCTATGTTAATGTTTAGAATAAGCATCAGGGCTCTAGCTGGCTGTCCGTGGCAGATGCAGGAGGGCAGGAAGGCAGCCAAGTCTCCATAGGATACATCCCAGTATAATGGATTGGAGACAGAAGCCTGAAATCATCACGTGCAGAAATGTCACTAAGGCCCAGCCTAGTAAAAGTTCCGAAAGAGGCCCTGACATTTGATTGGTGCTAGCTCACAGCTGCCAGGCCAGAAGAACTCAATCCGCCGCAATCCTTTCCAGGCCATTGCGGAAATACATTGCCCAAGGTTGGCTACACTAAGGCATAGTGTGAAGTATGCTCCTACCACAGTGGGCTATCCGAAACTTATCTTAATGCTTAGAATAAGCATCAGAGCTCTAGCTGGCTGTCCGTGGCAGATGCAGGAGGGCAGGAAGGCAGCCAACTCTCCATAGGATACATCCCAGGGTAATGGATTGGAGCCAGAAGCCTGAAATCATCACGTGTAGAAATGTCACTAAAGGCCAGCCGAGTACAAGTTCCGAAAGAGGCCCTGACAATTGACTAGGTGCTAGCTCACCGCTGCCAGGCCAGAAGAACTCAATCCGCCGCAATCCTTTCCAGGCCATTGCGGAAATACATTGCCCAAGGTTGGCTACACTAAGGCATAGTGTGAAGTATGCTCCTACCACAGTGGGCTATCCGAAACTTATCTTAATGCTTAGAATAAGCATCAGAGCTCTAGCTGGCTGTCCGTGGCAGATGCAGGAGGGCAGGAAGGCAGCGAACTCTCCATAGGATACATCCCAGGGTAATGGATTGGAGCCAGAAGCCTGAAATCATCACGTGTAGAAATGTCACTAAAGGCCAGCCGAGTACAAGTTCCGAAAGAGGCCCTGACAATTGACTAGGTGCTAGCTCACCGCTGCCAGGCCAGAAGAACTCAATCCGCCGCCATCCTTTCCAGGCCATGCCGGAAAGACATAGCCCAAGGTTGGCTACACTAAGGCATAGTGTGAACTATGCTCCGAACACAGTGGGCTATCTGAAACCTATCTTAATGGTTAGAATAAGCATCACGGCTCTAGCTGGCTGTCCGTGGCAGATGCAGGAGGGCAGGAAGGCAGCCAACTCTCCATAGGATACATCCCAGGGTAATGGATTGGAGCCAGAAGCCTGAAATCATCACGTGCAGAAATGTCACTAAAGGCCAGCCTAGTACAAGTGCCGAAAGAGGCCCTGAGAATTGACTAGGTGCTAGCTCACGGCTGCCAGGCCAGAAGAACTCAATCCGCCGCCATCCTTTCCAGGCCATGCCGGAAAGACATTGCCCAAGGTTGGCTACACTAAGGCATAGTGTGAACTATGCTCCTACCACAGTGGGCTATCCGAAACCTATGTTAATGGTTAGAATAAGCATCAGGGCTCTAGCTGGCTGTCCGTGGCAGATGCAGGAGGGCAGGAAGGCAGCCAAGTCTCCATAGGATACATCCCTGTATAATGGATTGGAGACAGAAGCCTGAAATCATCACGTGCAGAAATGTCACTAAGGCACAGCCTAGTAAAAGTTCCGAAAGAGGCCCTGACATTTGATTGGTGCTAGCTCACAGCTGCCAGGCCAGAAGAACTCAATCCGCCGCCATCCTTTCCAGGCCATTGCGGAAATACATTGCCCAAGGTTGGCTACACTAAGGCATAGTGTGAAGTATGCTCCTACCACAGTGGGCTATCCGAAACTTATCTTAATGGTTAGAATAAGCATCAGAGCTCTAGCTGGCTGTCCGTGGCAGATGCAGGAGGGCAGGAAGGCAGCCAACTCTCCATAGGATACATCCCAGGGTAATGGATTGGAGCCAGAAGCCTGAAATCATCACGTGCAGAAATGTCACTAAAGGCCAGCCGAGTACAAGTTCCGAAAGAGGCCCTGACAATTGACTAGGTGCTAGCTCACCGCTGCCAGGCCAGAAGAACTCAATCCGCCGCCATCCTTTCCAGGCCATGCCGGAAAGATATAGCCCAAGGTTGGCTACACTAAGGCATAGTGTGAACTATGCTCCGAACACAGTGGGTTATCCGAAACCTATCTTAATGGTTAGAATAAGCATCAGGGCTCTAGCTGGCTGTCCGTGGCAGATGCAGTAGGGCAGGAAGGCAGCCAACTCTCCCTAGGATACATCCCAGGGTAATGGATTGGAGACAGAAGACTGAAATCATCACGTGCAGAAATGTCACTAAAGGCCAGCCTAGTACAAGTGCCGAAAGAGGCCCTGACAATTGACTAAGTGCTAGCTCACCGCTGCCAGGCCAGAAGAACTCAATCCGCCGCCATCCTTTCCAGGCCATTGCGGAAATACATTGCCCAAGGTTGGCTACACTAAGGCATAGTGTGAACTATGCTCCTACCACAGTGGGCTATCCGAAACCTATCTTAATGGTTAGAATAAGCATCAGGGCTCTAGCTGGCTGTCCGTGGCAGATGCAGGAGGGCAGGAAGGCAGCCAACTCTCCATAGGATACATCCCAGGGTAATGGATTGGAGACAGAAGACTGAAATCATCACATGCAGAAATGTCACTAAAGGCCAGCCTAGTACAAGTGCCGAAAGATGCCCTGAGAATTGACTAGGTGCTAGCTCACGGCTGCCAGGCCAGAAGAACTCAATCCGCCGCCATCCTTTCCAGGCCATGCCGGAAAGACATTGCCCAAGGTTGGCTACACTAAGGCATAGTGTGAACTATGCTCCTACCACAGTGGGCTATCCGAAACCTATGTTAATGGTTAGAATAAGCATCAGGGCTCTAGCTGGCTGTCCGTGGCAGATGCAGGAGGGCAGGAAGGCAGCCAAGTCTCCATAGGATACATCCCAGTATAATGGATTGGAGACAGAAGCCTGAAATCATCACGTGCAGAAATGTCACTAAGGCCCAGCCTAGTAAAAGTTCCGAAAGAGGCCCTGACATTTGATTGGTGCTAGCTCACAGCTTCCAGGCCAGAAGAACTCAATCCGCCGCCATCCTTTCCAGGCCATTGTTGAAATACATTGCCCAAGGTTGGCTACACTTAGGCATAGTGTGAAGTATGCTCCCACCACAGTGGGCTATCCGAAACTTATCTTAATGCTTAGAATAAGCATCAGAGCTCTAGCTGGCTGTCCGTGGCAGATGCAGGAGGGCAGGAAGGCAGCCAACTCTCCATAGGATACATCCCAGGGTAATGGATTGGAGCCAGAAGCCTGAAATCATCACGTGCAGAAATGTCACTAAAGGCCTGCCTAGTACAAGTTCCGAAAAAGGCCCTGACATTTGATTGGTGCTAGCTCACCGCTGCCAGGCCAGAAGAAAATCCGCCGCCATCCTTTCCAGGCCATTGCGGAAATACATTGCCCAAGGTTGGCTACACTAAGGCATAGTGTGAACAATGCTCCTACCACAGTGGGCTATCCGAAACCTATCTTAATGGTTAGAATAAGCATCAGGGCTCTAGCTGGCTGTCCGTGGCAGATGCAGGAGGGCAGGAAGGCAGCCAACTCTCCATAGGATACATCCCAGTATAATGGATTGGAGACAGAAACCTGAAATCATCACGTGCAGAAATGTCACTAAGGCCCAGCCTAGTAAAAGTTCCGAAAGAGGCCCTGACATTTGATTGGTGCTAGCTCACCGCTGCCAGGCCAGAAGAACTCAATCCGCCGCCATCCTTTCCAGGCCATTGCCGAAATACATTGCCCAAGGTTGGCTACACTAAGGCATAGTGTGAACTATGCTCCTACCACAGTGGGCTATCCGAAACCTATCTTAATGGTTAGAATAAGCATCAGGGCTCTAGCTGGCTGTCCGTGGCAGATGCAGGAGGGCAGGAAGGCAGCCAACTCTCCATAGGAAACATCCCAGTATAATTGATTGGAGACAGAAGCCTGAAATCATCACGTGCAGAAATGTCACTAAGGCCCAGCCTAGTGAAAGTTCCGAAAGAGGCCCTGACATTTGATTGGTGCTAGCTCACAGCTGCCAGGCCAGAAGAACTCAATCCGCCGCCATCCTTTCCAGACCATTGCGGAAATACATTGCCCAAGGTTGGCTACACTTAGGCATAGTGTGAAGTATGCTCCCACCACAGTGGGCTATCCGAAACTTATCTTAATGGTTAGAATAAGCATCAGAGCTCTAGCTGGCTGTCCGTGGCAGATGCAGGAGGGCAGGAAGGCAGCCAACTCTCCATAGGATACATCCCAGGGTAATGGATTGGAGCCAGAAGCCTGAAATCATCACGTGCAGAAATGTCACTAAAGGCCTGCCTAGTACAAGTTCCGAAAAAGGCCCTGACATTTGATTGGTGCTAGCTCACCGCTGCCAGGCCAGAAGAAAATCCGCCGCCATCCTTTCCAGGCCATTGCGGAATACATTGCCCCAGGTTGGCTACACTAAGGCATAGTGTGAACTATGCTCCTACCACAGTGGGCTATCTGAAACCTATCTTAATGGTTAGAATAAGCATCAGACCTCTAGCTGGCTGTCCGTGGCAAATGCAGGAGGGCAGGAAGGCAGCCAACTCTCCATAGGATACATCCCTGGGTAATGGATTGGAGCCAGAAGCCTGAAATCATCACGTGCAGAAATGTCACTAAAGGCCAGCCTAGTAGAAGTTCCGAAAGAGGCCCTGACAATTGACTAGGTGCTAGCTCACCGCTGCCAGGCCAGAGAACTCAATCCGCCGTCATCCTTTCCAGGCCATGCCGGAAAGACATTGCCCAAGGTTGGCTACACTAAGGCATAGTGTGAACAATGCTCCTACCACAGTGGGCTATCCGAAACCTATGTTAATGTTTAGAATAAGCATCAGGGCTCTAGCTGGCTGTCCGTGGCAGATGCAGGAGGGCAGGAAGGCAGCCAAGTCTCCATAGGATACATCCCAGTATAATGGATTGGAGACAGAAGCCTGAAATCATCACGTGCAGAAATGTCACTAAGGCCCAGCCTAGTAAAAGTTCCGAAAGAGGCCCTGACATTTGATTGGTGCTAGCTCACAGCTGCCAGGCCAGAAGAACTCAATCCGCCGCAATCCTTTCCAGGCCATTGCGGAAATACATTGCCCAAGGTTGGCTACACTAAGGCATAGTGTGAAGTATGCTCCTACCACAGTGGGCTATCCGAAACTTATCTTAATGCTTAGAATAAGCATCAGAGCTCTAGCTGGCTGTCCGTGGCAGATGCAGGAGGGCAGGAAGGCAGCCAACTCTCCATAGGATACATCCCAGGGTAATGGATTGGAGCCAGAAGCCTGAAATCATCACGTGTAGAAATGTCACTAAAGGCCAGCCGAGTACAAGTTCCGAAAGAGGCCCTGACAATTGACTAGGTGCTAGCTCACCGCTGCCAGGCCAGAAGAACTCAATCCGCCGCAATCCTTTCCAGGCCATTGCGGAAATACATTGCCCAAGGTTGGCTACACTAAGGCATAGTGTGAAGTATGCTCCTACCACAGTGGGCTATCCGAAACTTATCTTAATGGTTAGAATAAGCATCAGGGCTCTAGCTGGCTGTCCGTGGCAGATGCAGGAGGGCAGGAAGGCAGCCAAGTCTCCATAGGATACATCCCAGTATAATGGATTGGAGACAGAAGCCTGAAATCATCACGTGCAGAAATGTCACTAAGGCACAGCCTAGTAAAAGTTCCGAAAGAGGCCCTGACATTTGATTGGTGCTAGCTCACAGCTGCCAGGCCAGAAGAACTCAATCCGCCGCCATCCTTTCCAGGCCATTGCGGAAATACATTGCCCAAGGTTGGCTACACTAAGGCATAGTGTGAAGTATGCTCCTACCACAGTGGGCTATCCGAAACTTATCTTAATGGTTAGAATAAGCATCAGAGCTCTAGCTGGCTGTCCGTGGCAGATGCAGGAGGGCAGGAAGGCAGCCAACTCTCCATAGGATACATCCCAGGGTAATGGATTGGAGCCAGAAGCCTGAAATCATCACGTGCAGAAATGTCACTAAAGGCCAGCCGAGTACAAGTTCCGAAAGAGGCCCTGACAATTGACTAGGTGCTAGCTCACCGCTGCCAGGCCAGAAGAACTCAATCCGCCGCCATCCGTTCCAGGCCATGCCGGAAAGACATAGCCCAAGGTTGGCTACACTAAGGCATAGTGTGAACTATGCTCCGAACACAGTGGGTTATCCGAAACCTATCTTAATGGTTAGAATAAGCATCAGGGCTCTAGCTGGCTGTCCGTGGCAGATGCAGTAGGGCAGGAAGGCAGCCAACTCTCCCTAGGATACATCCCAGGGTAATGGATTGGAGACAGAAGACTGAAATCATCACGTGCAGAAATGTCACTAAAGGCCAGCCTAGTACAAGTGCCGAAAGAGGCCCTGACAATTGACTAAGTGCTAGCTCACCGCTGCCAGGCCAGAAGAACTCAATCCGCCGCCATCCTTTCCAGGCCATGCCGGAAAGACATTGCCCAAGGTTGGCTACACTAAGGCATAGTGTGAACAATGCTCCTACCACAGTGGGCTATCCGAAACCTATGTTAATGGTTAGAATAAGCATCAGGGCTCTAGCTGGCTATCCGTGGCAGATGCAGGAGGGCAGGAAGGCAGCCAAGGCTCCATAGGATACATCCCAGTATAATGGATTGGAGACAGAAGCCTGAAATCATCACGTGCAGAAATGTCACTAAGGCACAGCCTAGTAAAAGTTCCGAAAGAGGCCCTGACATTTGATTGGTGCTAGCTCACAGCTGCCAGGCCAGAAGAACTCAATCCGCCGCCATCCTTTCCAGGCCATTGCGGAAATACATTGCCCAAGGTTGGCTACACTAAGGCATAGTGTGAAGTATGCTCCTACCACAGTGGGCTATCCGAAACTTATCTTTATGGTTAGAATAAGCATCAGAGCTCTAGCTGGCTGTCCGTGGCAGATGCAGGAGGGCAGGAAGGCAGCCAACTCTCCATAGGATACATCCCAGGGTAATGGATTGGAGCCAGAAGCCTGAAATCATCACGTGCAGAAATGTCACTAAAGGCCAGCCGAGTACAAGTTCCGAAAGAGGCCCTGACAATTGACTAGGTGCTAGCTCACCGCTGCCAGGCCAGAAGAACTCAATCCGCCGCCATCCGTTCCAGGCCATGCCGGAAAGACATAGCCCAAGGTTGGCTACACTAAGGCATAGTGTGAACTATGCTCCGAACACAGTGGGTTATCCGAAACCTATCTTAATGGTTAGAATAAGCATCAGGGCTCTAGCTGGCTGTCCGTGGCAGATGCAGTAGGGCAGGAAGGCAGCCAACTCTCCCTAGGATACATCCCAGGGTAATGGATTGGAGACAGAAGACTGAAATCATCACGTGCAGAAATGTCACTAAAGGCCAGCCTAGTACAAGTGCCGAAAGAGGCCCTGACAATTGACTAAGTGCTAGCTCACCGCTGCCAGGCCAGAAGAACTCAATCTTCCGCCATCCTTTCCAGGCCATTGCGGAAATACATTGCCCAAGGTTGGCTACACTAAGGCATAGTGTGAACTATGCTCCTACCACAGTGGGCTATCCGAAACCTATCTTAATGGTTAGAATAAGCATCAGGGCTCTAGCTGGCTGTCCGTGGCAGATGCAGGAGGGCAGGAAGGCAGCCAACCCTCCATAGGATACATCCCAGGGTAATGGATTGGAGACAGAAGACTGAAATCATCACATGCAGAAATGTCACTAAAGGCCAGCCTAGTAAAAGTGCCGAAAGAGGCCCTGAGAATTGACTAGGTGCTAGCTCACGGCTGCCAGGCCAGAAGAACTCAATCCGCCGCCATCCTTTCCAGGCCATGCCGGAAAGACATTGCCCAAGGTTGGCTACACTAAGGCATAGTGTGAACTATGCTCCTACCACAGTGGGCTATCCGAAACCTATGTTAATGGTTAGAATAAGCATCAGGGCTCTAGCTGGCTGTCCGTGGCAGATGCAGGAGGGCAGGAAGGCAGCCAAGTCTCCATAGGATACATCCCAGTATAATGGATTGGAGACCGAAGCCTGAAATCATCACGTGCAGAAATGTCACTAAGGCCCAGCCTAGTAAAAGTTCCGAAAGAAGCCCTGACATTTGATTGGTGCTAGCTCACAGCTGCCAGGCCAGAAGAACTCAATCCGCCGCCATCCTTTCCAGGCCATTGCGGAAATACATTGCCCAAGGTTGGCTACACTTAGGCATAGTGTGAAGTATGCTCCCACCACAGTGGGCTATCCGAAACTTATCTTAATGCTTAGAATAAGCATCAGAGCTCTAGCTGGCTGTCCGTGGCAGATGCAGGAGGGCAGGAAGGCAGCCAACTCTCCATAGGATACATCCCAGGGTAATGGATTGGAGCCAGAAGCCTGAAATCATCACGTGCAGAAATGTCACTAAAGGCCTGCCTAGTACAAGTTCCGAAAAAGGCCCTGACATTTGATTGGTGCTAGCTCACCGCTGCCAGGCCAGAAGAAAATCCGCCGCCATCCTTTCCAGGCCATTGCGGAAATACATTGCCCCAGGTTGGCTACACTAAGGCATAGTGTGAACTATGCTCCTACCACAGTGGGCCATCCGAAACCTATCTTAGTGGTTAGAATAAGCATCAGACCTCTAGCTGGCTGTCCGTGGCAGATGCAGGAGGGCAGGAAGGCAGCCAACTCTCCATAGGATACATCCCTGGGTAATGGATTGGAGCCAGAAGCCTGAAATCATCACGTGCAGAAATGTCGCTAAAGGCCAGCCTAGTAGAAGTTCCGAAAGAGGCCCTGACAATTGACTAGGTGCTAGCTCACCGCTGCCAGGCCAGAGAACTCAATCCGCCGCCATCCTTTCCAGGCCATGCCGGAAAGACATTGCCCAAGGTTGGCTACACTAAGGCATAGTGTGAACAATGCTCCTACCACAGTGGGCTATCCGAAACCTATGTTAATGGTTAGAAAAAGCATCAGGGCTCTAGCTGGCTGTCCGTGGCAGATGCAGGAGGGCAGGAAGGCAGCCAAGGCTCCATAGGATACATCCCAGTATAATGGATTGGAGACAGAAGACTGAAATCATCACGTGCAGAAATGTCACTAAGGCCCAGCCTAGTAAAAGTTCCGAAAGAGGCCCTGACATTTGATTGGTGCTAGCTCACAGCTGCCAGGCCAGAAGAACTCAATCCGCCGCAATCCTTTCCAGGCCATTGCGGAAATACATTGCCCAAGGTTGGCTACACTAAGGCATAGTGTGAAGTATGCTCCTACCACAGTGGGCTATCCGAAACTTATCTTAATGGTTAGAATAAGCATCAGAGCTCTAGCTGGTTGTCCGTGGCAGATGCAGGAGGGCAGGAAGGCAGCCAACTCTCCATAGGATACATCCCAGGGTAATGGATTGGAGCCAGAAGCCTGAAATCATCACGTGCAGAAATGTCACTAAAGGCCAGCCGAGTACAAGTTCCGAAAGAGGCCCTGACAATTGACTAGGTGCTAGCTCACCGCTGCCAGGCCAGAAGAACTCAATCCGCCGCCATCCTTTCCAGGCCATGCCGGAAAGACATAGCCCAAGGTTGGCTACACTAAGGCATAGTGTGAACTATGCTCCGAGCACAGTGGGCTATCCGAAACCTATCTTAATGGTTAGAATAAGCATCAGGGCTCTAGCTGGCTGTCCGTGGCAGATGCAGGAGGGCAGGAAGGCAGCCAACTCTCCCTAGGATACATCCCAGGGTAATGGATTGGAGACAGAAGACTGAAATCATCACGTGCAGAAATGTCACTAAAGGCCAGCCTAGTACAAGTGCCGAAAGAGGCCCTGACAATTGACTAAGTGCTAGCTCACCGCTGCCAGGCCAGAAGAACTCAATCCGCCGCCATCCTTTCCAGGCCATGCCTGAAAGACATTGCCCAAGGTTGGCTACACTAAGGCATAGTGTGAACTATGCTCCTACTTCAGTGGGCTATCCGAAACCTATCTTAATGGTTAGAATAAGCATCAGGGCTCTAGCTGGCTGTCCGTGGCAGATGCAGGAGGGCAGGAAAGCAGCCAACTCTCCATAGGATACATCCCAGTATAATGGATTGGAGACAGAAACCTGAAATCATCACGTGCAGAAATGTCACTAAGGCCCAGCCTAGTAAAAGTTCCGAAAGAGGCCCTGACATTTGATTGGTGCTAGCTCACCGCTGCCAGGCCAGAAGAACTCAATCCGCCGCCATCCTTTCCAGGCCATTGCCGAAATACATTGCCCAAGGTTGGCTACACTAAGGCATAGTGTGAACTATGCTCCTACCACAGTGGGCTATCCGAAACCTATCTTAATGGTTAGAATAAGCATCAGGGCTCTAGCTGGCTGTCCGTGGCAGATGCAGGAGGGCAGGAAGGCAGCCAACTCTCCATAGGAAACATCCCAGTATAATTGATTGGAGACAGAAGCCTGAAATCATCACGTGCAGAAATGTCACTAAGGCCCAGCCTAGTGAAAGTTCCGAAAGAGGCCCTGACATTTGATTGGTGCTAGCTCACAGCTGCCAGGCCAGAAGAACTCAATCCGCCGCCATCCTTTCCAGACCATTGCGGAAATACATTGCCCAAGGTTGGCTACACTTAGGCATAGTGTGAAGTATGCTCCCACCACAGTGGGCTATCCGAAACTTATCTTAATGGTTAGAATAAGCATCAGAGCTCTAGCTGGCTGTCCGTGGCAGATGCAGGAGGGCAGGAAGGCAGCCAACTCTCCATAGGATACATCCCAGGGTAATGGATTGGAGCCAGAAGCCTGAAATCATCACGTGCAGAAATGTCACTAAAGGCCTGCCTAGTACAAGTTCCGAAAAAGGCCCTGACATTTGATTGGTGCTAGCTCACCGCTGCCAGGCCAGAAGAAAATCCGCCGCCATCCTTTCCAGGCCATTGCGGAATACATTGCCCCAGGTTGGCTACACTAAGGCATAGTGTGAACTATGCTCCTACCACAGTGGGCTATCTGAAACCTATCTTAATGGTTAGAATAAGCATCAGACCTCTAGCTGGCTGTCCGTGGCAGATGCAGGAGGGCAGGAAGGCAGCCAACTCTCCATAGGATACATCCCTGGGTAATGGATTGGAGCCAGAAGCCTGAAATCATCACGTGCAGAAATGTCACTAAAGGCCAGCCTAGTAGAAGTTCCGAAAGAGGCCCTGACAATTGACTAGGTGCTAGCTCACCGCTGCCAGGCCAGAGAACTCAATCCGCCGTCATCCTTTCCAGGCCATGCCGGAAAGACATTGCCCAAGGTTGGCTACACTAAGGCATAGTGTGAACAATGCTCCTACCACAGTGGGCTATCCGAAACCTATGTTAATGTTTAGAATAAGCATCAGGGCTCTAGCTGGCTGTCCGTGGCAGATGCAGGAGGGCAGGAAGGCAGCCAAGTCTCCATAGGATACATCCCAGTATAATGGATTGGAGACAGAAGCCTGAAATCATCACGTGCAGAAATGTCACTAAGGCCCAGCCTAGTAAAAGTTCCGAAAGAGGCCCTGACATTTGATTGGTGCTAGCTCACAGCTGCCAGGCCAGAAGAACTCAATCCGCCGCCATCCTTTCCAGGCCATTGCGGAAATACATTGCCCAAGGTTGGCTACACTAAGGCATAGTGTGAAGTATGCTCCTACCACAGTGGGCTATCCGAAACTTATCTTAATGGTTAGAATAAGCATCAGAGCTCTAGCTGGCTGTCCGTGGCAGATGCAGGAGGGCAGGAAGGCAGCCAACTCTCCATAGGATACATCCCAGGGTAATGGATTGGAGCCAGAAGCCTGAAATCATCACGTGCAGAAATGTCACTAAAGGCCAGCCGAGTACAAGTTCCGAAAGAGGCCCTGACAATTGACTAGGTGCTAGCTCACCGCTGCCAGGCCAGAAGAACTCAATCCGCCGCCATCCGTTCCAGGCCATGCCGGAAAGACATAGCCCAAGGTTGGCTACACTAAGGCATAGTGTGAACTATGCTCCGAACACAGTGGGTTATCCGAAACCTATCTTAATGGTTAGAATAAGCATCAGGGCTCTAGCTGGCTGTCCGTGGCAGATGCAGTAGGGCAGGAAGGCAGCCAACTCTCCCTAGGATACATCCCAGGGTAATGGATTGGAGACAGAAGACTGAAATCATCACGTGCAGAAATGTCACTAAAGGCCAGCCTAGTACAAGTGCCGAAAGAGGCCCTGACAATTGACTAAGTGCTAGCTCACCGCTGCCAGGCCAGAAGAACTCAATCCGCCGCCATCCTTTCCAGGCCATGCCGGAAAGACATTGCCCAAGGTTGGCTACACTAAGGCATAGTGTGAACAATGCTCCTACCACAGTGGGCTATCCGAAACCTATGTTAATGGTTAGAATAAGCATCAGGGCTCTAGCTGGCTATCCGTGGCAGATGCAGGAGGGCAGGAAGGCAGCCAAGGCTCCATAGGATACATCCCAGTATAATGGATTGGAGACAGAAGCCTGAAATCATCACGTGCAGAAATGTCACTAAGGCACAGCCTAGTAAAAGTTCCGAAAGAGGCCCTGACATTTGATTGGTGCTAGCTCACAACTGCCAGGCCAGAAGAACTCAATCCGCCGCCATCCTTTCCAGGCCATTGCGGAAATACATTGCCCAAGGTTGGCTACACTAAGGCATAGTGTGAAGTATGCTCCTACCACAGTGGGCTATCCGAAACTTATCTTAATGGTTAGAATAAGCATCAGAGCTCTAGCTGGCTGTCCGTGGCAGATGCAGGAGGGCAGGAAGGCAGCCAACTCTCCATAGGATACATCCCAGGGTAATGGATTGGAGCCAGAAGCCTGAAATCATCACGTGCAGAAATGTCACTAAAGGCCAGCCGAGTACAAGTTCCGAAAGAGGCCCTGACAATTGACTAGGTGCTAGCTCACCGCTGCCAGGCCAGAAGAACTCAATCCGCCGCCATCCGTTCCAGGCCATGCCGGAAAGACATAGCCCAAGGTTGGCTACACTAAGGCATAGTGTGAACTATGCTCCGAACACAGTGGGTTATCCGAAACCTATCTTAATGGTTAGAATAAGCATCAGGGCTCTAGCTGGCTGTCCGTGGCAGATGCAGTAGGGCAGGAAGGCAGCCAACTCTCCCTAGGATACATCCCAGGGTAATGGATTGGAGACAGAAGACTGAAATCATCACGTGTAGAAATGTCACTAAAGGCCAGCCTAGTACAAGTGCCGAAAGAGGCCCTGACAATTGACTAAGTGCTAGCTCACCGCTGCCAGGCCAGAAGAACTCAATCCGCCGCCATCCTTTCCAGGCCATGCCGGAAAGACATTGCCCAAGGTTGGCTACACTAAGGCATAGTGTGAACTATGCTCCTACCACAGTGGGCTATCCGAAACCTATGTTAATGGTTAGAATAAGCATCAGGGCTCTAGCTGGCTGTCCGTGGCAGATGCAGGAGGGCAGGAAGGCAGCCAAGTCTCCATAGGATACATCCCAGTATAATGGATTGGAGACCGAAGCCTGAAATCATCACGTGCAGAAATGTCACTAAGGCCCAGCCTAGTAAAAGTTCCGAAAGAGGCCCTGACATTTGATTGGTGCTAGCTCACAGCTGCCAGGCCAGAAGAACTCAATCCGCCGCCATCCTTTCCAGGCCATTGCGGAAATACATTGCCCAAGGTTGGCTACACTTAGGCATAGTGTGAAGTATGCTCCCACCACAGTGGGCTATCCGAAACTTATCTTAATGCTTAGAATAAGCATCAGAGCTCTAGCTGGCTGTCCGTGGCAGATGCAGGAGGGCAGGAAGGCAGCCAACTCTCCATAGGATACATCCCAGGGTAATGGATTGGAGCCAGAAGCCTGAAATCATCACGTGCAGAAATGTCACTAAAGGCCTGCCTAGTACAAGTTCCGAAAAAGGCCCTGACATTTGATTGGTGCTAGCTCACCGCTGCCAGGCCAGAAGAAAATCCGCCGCCATCCTTTCCAGGCCATTGCGGAAATACATTGCCCCAGGTTGGCTACACTAAGGCATAGTGTGAACTATGCTCCTACCACAGTGGGCCATCCGAAACCTATCTTAGTGGTTAGAATAAGCATCAGACCTCTAGCTGGCTGTCCGTGGCAGATGCAGGAGGGCAGGAAGGCAGCCAACTCTCCATAGGATACATCCCTGGGTAATGGATTGGAGCCAGAAGCCTGAAATCATCACGTGCAGAAATGTCGCTAAAGGCCAGCCTAGTAGAAGTTCCGAAAGAGGCCCTGACAATTGACTAGGTGCTAGCTCACCGCTGCCAGGCCAGAGAACTCAATCCGCCGCCATCCTTTCCAGGCCATGCCGGAAAGACATTGCCCAAGGTTGGCTACACTAAGGCATAGTGTGAACAATGCTCCTACCACAGTGGGCTATCCGAAACCTATGTTAATGGTTAGAAAAAGCATCAGGGCTCTAGCTGGCTGTCCGTGGCAGATGCAGGAGGGCAGGAAGGCAGCCAAGGCTCCATAGGATACATCCCAGTATAATGGATTGGAGACAGAAGACTGAAATCATCACGTGCAGAAATGTCACTAAGGCCCAGCCTAGTAAAAGTTCCGAAAGAGGCCCTGACATTTGATTGGTGCTAGCTCACAGCTGCCAGGCCAGAAGAACTCAATCCGCCGCAATCCTTTCCAGGCCATTGCGGAAATACATTGCCCAAGGTTGGCTACACTAAGGCATAGTGTGAAGTATGCTCCTACCACAGTGGGCTATCCGAAACTTATCTTAATGGTTAGAATAAGCATCAGAGCTCTAGCTGGTTGTCCGTGGCAGATGCAGGAGGGCAGGAAGGCAGCCAACTCTCCATAGGATACATCCCAGGGTAATGGATTGGAGCCAGAAGCCTGAAATCATCACGTGCAGAAATGTCACTAAAGGCCAGCCGAGTACAAGTTCCGAAAGAGGCCCTGACAATTGACTAGGTGCTAGCTCACCGCTGCCAGGCCAGAAGAACTCAATCCGCCGCCATCCTTTCCAGGCCATGCCAGAAAGACATAGCCCAAGGTTGGCTACACTAAGGCATAGTGTGAACTATGCTCCGAGCACAGTGGGCTATCCGAAACCTATCTTAATGGTTAGAATAAGCATCAGGGCTCTAGCTGGCTGTCCGTGGCAGATGCAGGAGGGCAGGAAGGCAGCCAACTCTCCCTAGGATACATCCCAGGGTAATGGATTGGAGACAGAAGACTGAAATCATCACGTGCAGAAATGTCACTAAAGGCCAGCCTAGTACAAGTGCCGAAAGAGGCCCTGACAATTGACTAAGTGCTAGCTCACCGCTGCCAGGCCAGAAGAACTCAATCCGCCGCCATCCTTTCCAGGCCATGCCTGAAAGACATTGCCCAAGGTTGGCTACACTAAGGCATAGTGTGAACTATGCTCCTACTTCAGTGGGCTATCCGAAACCTATCTTAATGGTTAGAATAAGCATCAGGGCTCTAGCTGGCTGTCCGTGGCAGATGCAGGAGGGCAGGAAAGCAGCCAACTCTCCATAGGATACATCCCAGTATAATGGATTGGAGACAGAAACCTGAAATCATCACGTGCAGAAATGTCACTAAGGCCCAGCCTAGTAAAAGTTCCGAAAGAGGCCCTGACATTTGATTGGTGCTAGCTCACCGCTGCCAGGCCAGAAGAACTCAATCCGCCGCCATCCTTTCCAGGCCATTGCCGAAATACATTGCCCAAGGTTGGCTACACTAAGGCATAGTGTGAACTATGCTCCTACCACAGTGGGCTATCCGAAACCTATCTTAATTGTTAGAATAAGCATCAGGGCTCTAGCTGGCTGTCCGTGTCAGATGCAGGAGGGCAGGAAGGCAGCCAACTCTCCATAGGAAACATCCCAGTATAATTGATTGGAGACAGAAGCCTGAAATCATCACGTGCAGAAATGTCACTAAGGCCCAGCCTAGTGAAAGTTCCGAAAGAGGCCCTGACATTTGATTGGTGCTAGCTCACAGCTGCCAGGCCAGAAGAACTCAATCCGCCGCCATCCTTTCCAGACCATTGCGGAAATACATTGCCCAAGGTTGGCTACACTTAGGCATAGTGTGAAGTATGCTCCCACCACAGTGGGCTATCCGAAACTTATCTTAATGGTTAGAATAAGCATCAGAGCTCTAGCTGGCTGTCCGTGGCAGATGCAGGAGGGCAGGAAGGCAGCCAACTCTCCATAGGATACATCCCAGGGTAATGGATTGGAGCCAGAAGCCTGAAATCATCACGTGCAGAAATGTCACTAAAGGCCTGCCTAGTACAAGTTCCGAAAAAGGCCCTGACATTTGATTGGTGCTAGCTCACCGCTGCCAGGCCAGAAGAAAATCCGCCGCCATCCTTTCCAGGCCATTGCGGAATACATTGCCCCAGGTTGGCTACACTAAGGCATAGTGTGAACTATGCTCCTACCACAGTGGGCTATCTGAAACCTATCTTAATGGTTAGAATAAGCATCAGACCTCTAGCTGGCTGTCCGTGGCAGATGCAGGAGGGCAGGAAGGCAGCCAACTCTCCATAGGATACATCCCTGGGTAATGGATTGGAGCCAGAAGCCTGAAATCATCACGTGCAGAAATGTCACTAAAGGCCAGCCTAGTAGAAGTTCCGAAAGAGGCCCTGACAATTGACTAGGTGCTAGCTCACCGCTGCCAGGCCAGAGAACTCAATCCGCCGTCATCCTTTCCAGGCCATGCCGGAAAGACATTGCCCAAGGTTGGCTACACTAAGGCATAGTGTGAACAATGCTCCTACCACAGTGGGCTATCCGAAACCTATGTTAATGTTTAGAATAAGCATCAGGGCTCTAGCTGGCTGTCCGTGGCAGATGCAGGAGGGCAGGAAGGCAGCCAAGTCTCCATAGGATACATCCCAGTATAATGGATTGGAGACAGAAGCCTGAAATCATCACGTGCAGAAATGTCACTAAGGCCCAGCCTAGTAAAAGTTCCGAAAGAGGCCCTGACATTTGATTGGTGCTAGCTCACAGCTGCCAGGCCAGAAGAACTCAATCCGCCGCAATCCTTTCCAGGCCATTGCGGAAATACATTGCCCAAGGTTGGCTACACTAAGGCATAGTGTGAAGTATGCTCCTACCACAGTGGGCTATCCGAAACTTATCTTAATGGTTAGAATAAGCATCAGAGCTCTAGCTGGCTGTCCGTGGCAGATGCAGGAGGGCAGGAAGGCAGCCAACTCTCCATAGGATACATCCCAGGGTAATGGATTGGAGCCAGAAGCCTGAAATCATCACGTGTAGAAATGTCACTAAAGGCCAGCCGAGTACAAGTTCCGAAAGAGGCCCTGACAATTGACTAGGTGCTAGCTCACCGCTGCCAGGCCAGAAGAACTCAATCCGCCGCAATCCTTTCCAGGCCATTGCGGAAATACATTGCCCAAGGTTGGCTACACTAAGGCATAGTGTGAAGTATGCTCCTACCACAGTGGGCTATCCGAAACTTATCTTAATGGTTAGAATAAGCATCAGGGCTCTAGCTGGCTGTCCGTGGCAGATGCAGGAGGGCAGGAAGGCAGCCAACTCTCCATAGGATACATCCCAGGGTAATGGATTGGAGCCAGAAGCCTGAAATCATCACGTGCAGAAATGTCACTAAAGGCCAGCCTAGTACAAGTGCCGAAAGAGGCCCTGAGAATTGATTAGGTGCTAGCTCACGGCTGCCAGGCCAGAAGAACTCAATCCGCCGCCATCCTTTCCAGGCCATGCCGGAAAGACATTGCCCAAGGTTGGCTACACTAAGGCATAGTGTGAACTATGCTCCTACCACAGTGGGCTATCCGAAACCTATGTTAATGGTTAGAATAAGCATCAGGGCTCTAGCTGGCTGTCCGTGGCAGATGCAGGAGGGCAGGAAGGCAGCCAAGTCTCCATAGGATACATCCCAGTATAATGGATTGGAGACAGAAGCCTGAAATCATCACGTGCAGAAATGTCACTAAGGCACAGCCTAGTAAAAGTTCCGAAAGAGGCCCTGACATTTGATTGGTGCTAGCTCACAGCTGCCAGGCCAGAAGAACTCAATCCGCCGCCATCCTTTCCAGGCCATTGCGGAAATACATTGCCCAAGGTTGGCTACACTAAGGCATAGTGTGAAGTATGCTCCTACCACAGTGGGCTATCCGAAACTTATCTTAATGGTTAGAATAAGCATCAGAGCTCTAGCTGGCTGTCCGTGGCAGATGCAGGAGGGCAGGAAGGCAGCCAACTCTCCCTAGGATACATCCCAGGGTAATGGATTGGAGCCAGAAGCCTGAAATCATCACGTGCAGAAATGTCACTAAAGGCCAGCCGAGTACAAGTTCCGAAAGAGGCCCTGACAATTGACTAGGTGCTAGCTCACCGCTGCCAGGGCAGAAGAACTCAATCCGCCGCCATCCGTTCCAGGCCATGCCGGAAAGACATAGCCCAAGGTTGGCTACACTAAGGCATAGTGTGAACTATGCTCCGAACACAGTGGGTTATCCGAAACCTATCTTAATGGTTAGAATAAGCATCAGGGCTCTAGCTGGCTGTCCGTGGCAGATGCAGTAGGGCAGGAAGGCAGCCAACTCTCCCTAGGATACATCCCAGGGTAATGGATTGGAGACAGAAGACTGAAATCATCACGTGCAGAAATGTCACTAAAGGCCAGCCTAGTACAAGTGCCGAAAGAGGCCCTGACAATTGACTAAGTGCTAGCTCACCGCTGCCAGGCCAGAAGAACTCAATCCGCCGCCATCCTTTCCAGGCCATGCCGGAAAGACATTGCCCAAGGTTGGCTACACTAAGGCATAGTGTGAACAATGCTCCTACCACAGTGGGCTATCCGAAACCTATGTTAATGGTTAGAATAAGCATCAGGGCTCTAGCTGGCTATCCGTGGCAGATGCAGGAGGGCAGGAAGGCAGCCAAGGCTCCATAGGATACATCCCAGTATAATGGATTGGAGACAGAAGCCGGAAATCATCACGTGCAGAAATGTCACTAAGGCCCAGCCTAGTAAAAGTTCCGAAAGAGGCCCTGACATTTGATTGGTGCTAGCTCACAGCAGCCAGGCCAGAAGAACTCAATCCGCCGCCATCCTTTCCAGGCCATTGCGGAAATACATTGCCCAAGGTTGGCTACACTTAGGCATAGTGTGAAGTATGCTCCCACCACAGTGGGCTATCCGAAACTTATCTTAATGGTTAGAATAAGCATCAGAGCTCTAGCTGGCTGTCCGTGGCATATGCAGGAGGGCAGGAAGGCAGCCAACTCTCCATAGGATACATCCCAGGGTAATGGATTGGAGCCAGAAGCCTGAAATCATCACGTGCAGAAATGTCACTAAAGGCCTGCCTAGTACAAGTTCCGAAAAAGGCCCTGACATTTGATTGGTGCTAGCTCACCGCTGCCAGGCCAGAAGAAAATCCGCCGCCATCCTTTCCAGGCCATTGCGGAAATACATTGCCCCAGGTTGGCTACAGTAAGGCATAGTGTGAACTATGCTCCTACCACAGTGGGCCATCCGAAACCTATCTTAGTGGTTAGAATAAGCATCAGACCTCTAGCTGGCTGTCCGTGGCAGATGCAGGAGGGCAGGAAGGCAGCCAACTCTCCATAGGATACATCCCTGGGTAATGGATTGGAGCCAGAAGCCTGAAATCATCACGTGCAGAAATGTCGCTAAAGGCCAGCCTAGTAGAAGTTCCGAAAGAGGCCCTGACAATTGACTAGGTGCTAGCTCACCGCTGCCAGGCCAGAGAACTCAATCCGCCGCCATCCTTTCCAGGCCATTGCGGAAATACATTGCCCAAGGTTGGCTACACTAAGGCATAGTGTGAAGTATGCTCCTACCACAGTGGGCTATCCGAAACCTATCTTAATGGTTAGAATAAGCATCAGAGCTCTAGCTGGCTGTCCGTGGCAGATGCAGGAGGGCAGGAAGGCAGCCAACTCTCCATAGGATACATCCCAGGGTAATGGATTGGAGCCAGAAGCCTGAAATCATCACGTGCAGAAATGTCACTAAAGGCCAGCCGAGTACAAGTTCCGAAAGAGGCCCTGACAATTGACTAGGTGCTAGCTCACCGCTGCCAGGCCAGAAGAACTCAATCCGCCGCCATCCTTTCCAGGCCATGCCAGAAAGACATTGCCCAAGGTTGGCTACACTAAGGCATAGTGTGAATAATGCTCCTACCACAGTGGGCTATCCGAAACCTATGTTAATGGTTAGAAAAAGCATCAGGGCTCTAGCTGGCTGTCCGTGGCAGATGCAGGAGGGCAGGAAGGCAGCCAAGGCTCCATAGGATACATCCCAGTATAATGGATTGGAGACAGAAGACTGAAATCATCACGTGCAGAAATGTCACTAAGGCCCAGCCTAGTAAAAGTTCCGAAAGAGGCCCTGACATTTGATTGGTGCTAGCTCACAGCTGCCAGGCCAGAAGAACTCAATCCGCCGCAATCCTTTCCAGGCCATTGCGGAAATACATTGCCCAAGGTTGGCTACACTAAGGCATAGTGTGAAGTATGCTCCTACCACAGTGGGCTATCCGAAACCTATCTTAATGGTTAGAATAAGCATCAGGGCTCTAGCTGGCTGTCCGTGGCAGATGCAGGAGGGCAGGAAGGCAGCCAACTCTCCCTAGGATACATCCCAGGGTAATGGATTGGAGACAGAAGACTGAAATCATCACGTGCAGAAATGTCACTAAAGGCCAGCCTAGTACAAGTGCCGAAAGAGGCCCTGACAATTGACTAAGTGCTAGCTCACCGCTGCCAGGCCAGAAGAACTCAATCCGCCGCCATCCTTTCCAGGCCATGCCTGAAAGACATTGCCCAAGGTTGGCTACACGAAGGCATAGTGTGAACTATGCTCCTACTTCAGTGGGCTATCCGAAACCTATCTTAATGGTTAGAATAAGCATCAGGGCTCTAGCTGGCTGTCCGTGGCAGATGCAGGAGGGCAGGAAGGCAGCCAACTCTCCATAGGATACATCCCAGTATAATGGATTGGAGACAGAAACCTGAAATCATCACGTGCAGAAATGTCACTAAGGCCCAGCCTAGTAAAAGTTCCGAAAGAGGCCCTGACATTTGATTGGTGCTAGCTCACCGCTGCCAGGCCAGAAGAACTCAATCCGCCGCCATCCTTTCCAGGCCATTGCCGAAATACATTGCCCAAGGTTGGCTACACTAAGGCATAGTGTGAACTATGCTCCTACCACAGTGGGGTATCCGAAACCTATCTTAATGGTTAGAATAAGCATCAGGGCTCTAGCTGGCTGTCCGTGGCAGATGCAGGAGGGCAGGAAGGCAGCCAACTCTCCATAGGAAACATCCCAGTCTAATTGATTGGAGACAGAAGCCTGAAATCATCACGTGCAGAAATGTCACTAAGGCCCAGCCTAGTAAAAGTTCCGAAAGAGGCCCTGACATTTGATTGGTGCTAGCTCACAGCTGCCAGGCCAGAAGAACTCAATCCGCCGCCATCCTTTCCAGGCCATTGCGGAAATACATTGCCCAAGGTTGGCTACACTTAGGCATAGTGTGAAGTATGCTCCCACCACAGTGGGCTATCCGAAACTTATCTTAATGGTTAGAATAAGCATCAGAGCTCTAGCTGGCTGTCCGTGGCAGATGCAGGAGGGCAGGAAGGCAGCCAACTCTCCATAGGATACATCCCAGGGTAATGGATTGGAGCCAGAAGCCTGAAATCATCACGTGCAGAAATGTCACTAAAGGCCTGCCTAGTACAAGTTCCGAAAAAGGCCCTGACATTTGATTGGGGCTAGCTCACCGCTGCCAGGCCAGAAGAAAATCCGCCGCCATCCTTTCCAGGCCATTGCGGAAATACATTGCCCAAGGTTGGCTACACTTAGGCATAGTGTGAAGTATGCTCCCACCACAGTGGGCTATCCGAAACTTATCTTAGTGGTTAGAATAAGCATCAGACCTCTAGCTGGCTGTCCGTGGCAGATGCAGGAGGGCAGGAAGGCAGCCAACTCTCCATAGGATACATCCCTGGGTAATGGATTGGAGCCAGAAGCCTGAAATCATCACGTGCAGAAATGTCACTAAAGGCCAGCCTAGTAGAAGTTCCGAAAGAGGCCCTGACAATTGACTAGGTGCTAGCTCACCGCTGCCAGGCCAGAGAACTCAATACACCGCCATCCTTTCCAGGCCATGCCGGAAAGACATTGCCCAAGGTTGGCTACACTAAGGCATAGTGTGAACAATGCTCCTACCACAGTGGGCTATCCGAAACCTATGTTAATGGTTAGAATAAGCATCAGGGCTCTAGCTGGCTGTCCGTGGCAGATGCAGGAGGGCAGGAAGGCAGCCAAGTCTCCATAGGATACATCCCAGTATAATGGATTGGAGACAGAAGCCTGAAATCATCACGTGCAGAAATGTCACTAAGGCCCAGCCTAGTAAAAGTTCCGAAAGAGGCCCTGACATTTGATTGGTGCTAGCTCACCGCTGCCAGGCCACAAGAACTCAATCCGCCGCCATCCTTTCCAGGCCATTGCGGAAATACATTGCCCAAGGTTGGCTACACTAAGGCATAGTGTGAAGTATGCTCCTACCACAGTGGGCTATCCGAAACTTCTCTTAATGGTTAGAATAAGCATCAGAGCTCTAGCTGGCTGTCCGTGGCAGATGCAGGAGGGCAGGAAGGCAGCCAACTCTCCATAGGATACATCCCAGGGTAATGGATTGGAGCCAGAAGCCTGAAATCATCACGTGCAGAAATGTCACTAAAGGCCAGCCGAGTACAAGTTCCGAAAGAGGCCCTGACAATTGACTAGGTGCTAGGTCACCGCTGCCAGGCCAGAAGAACTCAATCCGCCGCCATCCTTTCCAGGCCATGCCGGAAAGACATAGCCCAAGGTTGGCTACACTAAGGCATAGTGTGAACTATGCTCCGAACACAGTGGGCTATCCGAAACCTATCTTAATCGTTAGAATAAGCTTCAGGGCTCTAGCTGGCTGTCCGTGGCAGATGCAGGAGGGCAGGAAGGCAGCCAACTCTCCCTAGGATACATCCCAGGGTAATGGATTGGAGACAGAAGACTGAAATCATCACGTGCAGAAATGTCACTAAAGGCCAGCCTAGTACAAGTGCCGAAAGAGGCCCTGACAATTGACTAAGTGCTAGCTCACCGCTACTAGGCCAGAAGAACTCAATCCGCCGCCATCCTTTCCAGGCCATGCCGGAAAGACATTGCCCAAGGTTGGCTACACTAAGGCATAGTGTGAACTATGCTCCTACCACAGTGGGCTATCCGAAACCTATCTTAATGGTTAGAATAAGCATCAGGGCTCTAGCTGGCTGTCCGTGGCAGATGCAGGAGGGCAGGAAGGCAGCCAACTCTCCATAGGATACATCCCAGTATAATGGATTGGAGACAGAAGCCTGAAATCATCACGTGCAGAAATGTCACTAAGGCCCAGCCTAGTAAAAGTTCCGAAAGAGGCCCTGATATTTGATTGGTGCTAGCTCACAGCTGCCAGGCCAGAAGAACTCAATCCGCCGCCATCCTTTCCAGGCCATTGCGGAATACATTGCCCAAGGTTGGCTACACTAAGGCATAGTGTGAACTATGCTCCTACCACAGTGGGCTATCCGAAACCTATCTTAATGGTTAGAATAAGCATCAGACCTCTAGCTGGCTGTCCGTAGCAGATGCAGGAGGGCAGGAAGGCAGCCAACTCTCCATAGGATACATCCCTGGGTAATGGATTGGAGCCAGAAGCCTGAAATCATCACGTGCAGAAATGTCACTAAAGGCCTGCCTAGTACAAAGACGTTTTCGCACGGGCGAAAACGGAACGCGAAAAAGGCAGCTGCGGACACGTCATCCGCATTGGCCGCGCGCGGCTTGCGTCCCGACGTGTCCGCAGCTGCCTCTTTCGCGTTCGAAATGTAGAGCACTTCGAAGTGCTCTACACGCGTTCCAACGCGGACGAGCCGTCCGCAGGCGTTCGGGAGAAGAAGCGTTCGCGCCGCTTCTGTCTCCCGATCGCCTGCCGGCTCGCCTCCGACGCCGCGCGGCTTTGACAATCAGCTGTTTTTCAAACAGCTGATTGTCGATCTGCCTCCGCGGCCGCCGGCGCGCCCCTGGCCGGCGTTTGCCGGCTAAGCCAGCTTCGGGCGCTTTGACCATTCGCACCCAGACGCTCCGGAACGCGTTTACACGCGTTCCGGAGCGTCTGTGTGTGAACGGGGAAAGCGCCCGAAGCTGGCTTAAGCTTTCCGCCTGAACGCGTTCGGTTTCGAACGCGATTCAGTGCGGAAATGCCTCAAGTTCCGAAAAAGGCCCTGACATTTGATTGGGGCTAGCTCACCGCTGCCAGGCCAGAAGAAAATCCGCCGCCATCCTTTCCAGGCCATTGCGGAAATACATTGCCCAAGGTTGGCTACACTTAGGCATAGTGTGAAGTATGCTCCCACCACAGTGGGCTATCCGAAACTTATCTTAGTGGTTAGAATAAGCATCAGACCTCTAGCTGGCTGTCCGTGGCAGATGCAGGAGGGCAGGAAGGCAGCCAACTCTCCATAGGATACATCCCTGGGTAATGGATTGGAGCCAGAAGCCTGAAATCATCACGTGCAGAAATGTCACTAAAGGCCAGCCTAGTAGAAGTTCCGAAAGAGGCCCTGACAATTGACTAGGTGCTAGCTCACCGCTGCCAGGCCAGAGAACTCAATACGCCGCCATCCTTTCCAGGCCATGCCGGAAAGACATTGCCCAAGGTTGGCTACACTAAGGCATAGTGTGAACAATGCTCCTACCACAGTGGGCTATCCGAAACCTATGTTAATGGTTAGAATAAGCATCAGGGCTCTAGCTGGCTGTCCGTGGCAGATGCAGGAGGGCAGGAAGGCAGCCAAGTCTCCATAGGATACATCCCAGTATAATGGATTGGAGACAGAAGCCTGAAATCATCACGTGCAGAAATGTCACTAAGGCCCAGCCTAGTAAAAGTTCCGAAAGAGGCCCTGACATTTGATTGGTGCTAGCTCACCGCTGCCAGGCCACAAGAACTCAATCCGCCGCCATCCTTTCCAGGCCATTGCGGAAATACATTGCCCAAGGTTGGCTACACTAAGGCATAGTGTGAAGTATGCTCCTACCACAGTGGGCTATCCGAAACTTATCTTAATGGTTAGAATAAGCATCAGAGCTCTAGCTGGCTGTCCGTGGCAGATGCAGGAGGGCAGGAAGGCAGCCAACTCTCCATAGGATACATCCCAGGGTAATGGATTGGAGCCAGAAGCCTGAAATCATCACGTGCAGAAATGTCACTAAAGGCCAGCCGAGTACAAGTTCCGAAAGAGGCCCTGACAATTGACTAGGTGCTAGGTCACCGCTGCCAGGCCAGAAGAACTCAATCCGCCGCCATCCTTTCCAGGCCATGCCGGAAAGACATAGCCCAAGGTTGGCTACACTAAGGCATAGTGTGAACTATGCTCCGAACACAGTGGGCTATCCGAAACCTATCTTAATGGTTAGAATAAGCTTCAGGGCTCTAGCTGGCTGTCCGTGGCAGATGCAGGAGGGCAGGAAGGCAGCCAACTCTCCCTAGGATACATCCCAGGGTAATGGATTGGAGACAGAAGACTGAAATCATCACGTGCAGAAATGTCACTAAAGGCCAGCCTAGTACAAGTGCCGAAAGAGGCCCTGACAATTGACTAAGTGCTAGCTCACCGCTGCTAGGCCAGAAGAACTCAATCCGCCGCCATCCTTTCCAGGCCATGCCGGAAAGACATTGCCCAAGGTTGGCTACACTAAGGCATAGTGTGAACTATGCTCCTACCACAGTGGGCTATCCGAAACCTATCTTAATGGTTAGAATAAGCATCAGGGCTCTAGCTGGCTGTCCGTGGCAGATGCAGGAGGGCAGGAAGGCAGCCAACTCTCCATAGGATACATCCCAGTATAATGGATTGGAGACAGAAGCCTGAAATCATCACGTGCAGAAATGTCACTAAGGCCCAGCCTAGTAAAAGTTCCGAAAGAGGCCCTGATATTTGATTGGTGCTAGCTCACAGCTGCCAGGCCAGGAGAACTCAATCCGCCGCCATCCTTTCCAGGCCATTGCGGAATACATTGCCCAAGGTTGGCTACACTAAGGCATAGTGTGAACTATGCTCCTACCACAGTGGGCTATCCGAAACCTATCTTAATGGTTAGAATAAGCATCAGACCTCTAGCTGGCTGTCCGTGGCAGATGCAGGAGGGCAAGAAGGCAGCCAACTCTCCATAGGATACATCCCTGGGTAATGGATTGGAGCCAGAAGCCTGAAATCATCACGTGCAGAAATGTCACTAAAGGCCAACCTAGTAGAAGTTCCGAAAGAGGCCCTGACAATTGATTAGGTGCTAGCTCACCGCTGCCAGGCCAGAGAACTCAATCCGCCGCCATCCTTTCCAGGCCATGCCGGAAAGACATTGCCCAAGGTTGGCTACACTAAGGAATAGTGTGAACAATGCTCCTACCACAGTGGGCTATCCGAAACCTATGTTAATGGTTAGAATAAGCATCAGGGCTCTAGCTGGCTGTCCGTGGCAGATGCAGGAGGGCAGGAAGGCAGCCAAGTCTCCATAGGATACATCCCAGTATAATGGATAGGAGACAGAAGCCTGAAATCATCACGTGCAGAAATGTCACTAAGGCCCAGCCTAGTAAAAGTTCCGAAAGAGGCCCTGACATTTGATTGGTGCTAGCTCACCGCTGCCAGGCCACAAGAACTCAATCCGCCGCCATCCTTTCCAGGCCATTGCGGAAATACATTGCCCAAGGTTGGCTACACTAAGGCATAGTGTGAAGTATGCTCCTACCACAGTGGGCTATCCGAAACTTCTCTTAATGGTTAGAATAAGCATCAGAGCTCTAGCTGGCTGTCCGTGGCAGATGCAGGAGTGCAGGAAGGCAGCCAACTCTCCATAGGATACATCCCAGGGTAATGGATTGGAGCCAGAAGCCTGAAATCATCACGTGCAGAAATGTCACTAAAGGCCAGCCGAGTACAAGTTCCGAAAGAGGCCCTGACAATTGACTAGGTGCTAGCTCACCGCTGCCAGGCCAGAAGAACTCAATCCGCCGCCATCCTTTCCAGGCCATGCCGGAAAGACATAGCCCAAGGTTGGCTACACTAAGGCATAGTGTGAACTATGCTCCGAACACAGTGGGCTATCCGAAACTTCTCTTAATGGTTAGAATAAGCATCAGGGCTCTAGCTGGCTGTCCGTGGCAGATGCAGGAGGGCAGGAAGGCAGCCAACTCTCCATAGGATACATCCCAGGGTAATGGATTGGAGACAGAAGACTGAAATCATCACGTGCAGAAATGTCACTAAAGGCCAGCCTAGTACAAGTGCCGAAAGAGGCCCTGACAATTGACTAAGTGCTAGCTCACAGCTGCCAGGCCAGAAGAACTCAATCCGCCGCCATCCTTTCCAGGCCATGCCGGAAAGACATTGCCCAAGGTTGGCTACACTAAGGCATAGTGTGAACTATGCTCCTACCACAGTGGGCTATCCGAAACCTATCTTAATGGTTAGAATAAGCATCAGGGCTCTAGCTGGCTGTCCGTGGCAGATGCAGGAGGGCAGGAAGGCAGCCAACTCTCCATAGGATACATCCCAGTATAATGGATTGGAGACAGAAGCCTGAAATCATCACGTGCAGAAATGTCACTAAGGCCCAGCCTAGTAAAAGTTCCGAAAGAGGCCCTGACATTTGATTGGTGCTAGCTCACAGCTGCCAGGCCAGAAGAACTCAATCCGCCGCCATCCTTTCCAGGCCATTGCGGAAATACATTGCCCAAGGTTGGCTACACTTAGGCATAGTGTGAAGTATGCTCCCACCACAGTGGGCTATCCGAAACTTATCTTAATGGTTAGAATAAGCATCAGAGCTCTAGCTGGCTGTCCGTGGCAGATGCAGGAGGGCAGGAAGGCAGCCAACTCTCCATAGGATACATCCCAGGGTAATGGATTGGAGCCAGAAGCCTGAAATCATCACGTGCAGAAATGTCACTAAAGGCCTGCCTAGTACAAGTTCCGAAAAAGGCCCTGACATTTGATTGGTGCTAGCTCACCGCTGCCAGGCCAGAAGAAAATCCGCCGCCATCCTTTCCAGGCCATTGCGGAAATACATTGCCCCAGGTTGGCTACACTAAGGCATAGTGTGAACTATGCTCCTACCACAGTGGGCCATCCGAAACCTATCTTAATGGTTAGAATAAGCATCAGACCTCTAGCTGGCTGTCCGTGGCAGATGCAGGAGGGCAGGAAGGCAGCCAACTCTCCATAGGATACATCCCTGGGTAATGGATTGGAGCCAGAAGCCTGAAATCATCACGTGCAGAAATGTCACTAAAGGCCAGCCTAGTAGAAGTTCCGAAAGAGGCCCTGACAATTGACTAGGTGCTAGCTCACCGCTGCCAGGCCAGAGAACTCAATCCGCCGCCATCCTTTCCAGGCCATGCCGGAAATACATTGCCCAAGGTTGGCTACACTAAGGCATAGTGTGAACAATGCTCCTACCACAGTGGGCTATCCGAAACCTATGTTAATGGTTAGAATAAGCATCAGGGCTCTAGCTGGCTGTCCGTGGCAGATGCAGGAGGGCAGGAAGGCAGCCAAGTCTCCATAGGATACATCCCAGTATAATGGATTGGAGACAGAAGCCTGAAATCATCACGTGCAGAAATGTCACTAAGGCCCAGCCTAGTAAAAGTTCCGAAAGAGGCCCTGACATTTGATTGGTGCTAGCTCACCGCTGCCAGGCCAGAAGAACTCAATCCGCCGCCATCCTTTCCAGGCCATTGCGGAAATACATTGCCCAAGGTTGGCTACACTAAGGCATAGTGTGAACTATGCTCCTACCACAGTGGGCTATCCGAAACTTATCTTAATGGTTAGAATAAGCATCAGAGCTCTAGCTGGCTGTCCGTGGCAGATGCAGGAGGGCAGGAAGGCAGCCAACTCTCCATAGGATACATCCCAGGGTAATGGATTGGAGCCAGAAGCCTGAAATCATCACGTGCAGAAATGTCACTAAAGGCCAGCCTAGTACAAGTGCCGAAAGAGGCCCTGACAATTGACTAAGTGCTAGCTCACCGCTGCCAGGCCAGAAGAACTCAATCCGCCGCCATCCTTTCCAGGCCATGCCGGAAAGACATTGCCCAAGGTTGGCTACACTAAGGCATAGTGTGAACTATGCTCCTACCACAGTGGCCTATCCGAAAACTATCTTAATGGTTAGAATAAGCATCAGGGCTCTAGCTGGCTGTCCGTGGAAGATGCAGGAGGGCAGGAAGGCAGCCAACTCTCCATAGGATACATCCCAGTATAATGGATTGGAGACAGAAGCCTGAAATCATCACGTGCAGAAATGTCACTAAGGCCCAGCCTAGTAAAAGTTCCGAAAGAGGCCCTGATATTTGATTGGTGCTAGCTCACCGCTGCCAGGCCAGAAGAACTCAATCCGCCGCCATCCTTTCCAGGCCATTGCGGAAATACATTGCCCAAGGTTGGCTACACTAACGCATTGTGTGAACTATGCTCCTACCGCAGTGGGCTATCCGAAACCTATCTTAATGGTTAGAATAAGCATCAGGGCTCTAGCTGGCTGTCCGTGGCAGATGCAGGAGGGCAGGAAGGCAGCCAACTCTCCATAGGAAACATCCCAGTATAATTGATTGGAGACAGAAGCCTGAAATCATCACGTGCAGAAATGTCACTAAGGCCCAGCCTAGTAAAAGTTCCGAAAGAGGCCCTGACATTTTATTGGTGCTAGCTCACAGCTGCCAGGCCAGAAGAACTCAATCCGCAGCCATCCTTTCCAGGCCATTGCGGAAATACATTGCCCAAGGTTGGCTACACTTAGGCATAGTGTGAAGTATGTTCCCACCACAGTGGGCTATCCGAGACCTATCTTAATGGTTAGAATAAGCATCAGGGCTCTAGTTGGCTGTCCGTGGCAGATGCAGGAGGGCAGGAAGGCAGCCAACTCTCCATAGGATACATCCCAGTATAATGGATTGGAGACAGAAGCCTGAAATCATCACGTGCAGAAATGTCACTAAAGGCCAGCCGAGTACAAGTTCCGAAAGAGGCCCTGACAATTGACTAGGTGCTAGGTCACCGCTGCCAGGCCAGAAGAACTCAATCCGCCGCCATCCTTTCCAGGCCATGCCGGAAAGACATAGCCCAAGGTTGGCTACACTAAGGCATAGTGTGAACTATGCTCCGAACACAGTGGGCTATCCGAAACCTATCTTAATGGTTAGAATAAGCATCACGGCTCTAGCTGGCTGTCCGTGGCAGATGCAGGAGGGCAGGAAGGCAGCCAACTCTCCCTAGGATACATCCCAGGGTAATGGATTGGAGACAGAAGACTGAAATCATCACGTGCAGAAATGTTACAAAAGGCCAGCCTAGTACAAGTGCCGAAAGAGGCCCTGACAATTGACTAAGTGCTAGCTCACCGCTGCTAGGCCAGAAGAACTCAATCCGCCGCCATCCTTTCCAGGCCATGCCGGAAAGACATTGCCCAAGGTTGGCTACACTAAGGCATAGTGTGAACTATGCTCCTACCACAGTGGGCTATCCGAAACCTATCTTAATGGTTAGAATAAGCATCAGGGCTCTAGCTGGCTGTCCGTGGCAGATGCAGGAGGGCAGGAAGGCAGCCAACTCTCCATAAACTAATTCCCAGTATAATGGATTGGAGACAGAAGCCTGAAATCATCACGTGCAGAAATGTCACTAAGGCCCAGCCTAGTAAAAGTTCCGAAAGAGGCCCTGATATTTGATTGGTGCTAGCTCACAGCTGCCAGGCCAGAAGAACTCAATCCGCCGCCATCCTTTCCAGGCCATTGCGGAATACATTGCCCAAGGTTGGCTACACTAAGGCATAGTGTGAACTATGCTCCTACCACAGTGGGCTATCCGAAACCTATCTTAATGGTTAGAATAAGCATCAGACCTCTAGCTGGCTGTCCGTGGCAGATGCAGGAGGGCAGGAAGGCAGCCAACTCTCCATAGGATACATCCCTGGGTAATGGATTGGAGCCAGAAGCCTGAAATCATCACGTGCAGAAATGTCACTAAAGGCCAGCCTAGTAGAAGTTCCGAAAGAGGCCCTGACAATTGACTAGGTGCTAGCTCACCGCTGCCAGGCCAGAGAACTCAATCCGCCGCCATCCTTTCCAGGCCATGCCGGAAAGACATTGCCCAAGGTTGGCTACACTAAGGCATAGTGTGAACTATGCTCCGAACACAGTGGGCTATCCGAAACCTATCTTAATGGTTAGAATAAGCATCAGGGCTCTAGCTGGCTGTCCGTGACAGATGCAGGAGGGCAGGAAGGCAGCCAACTCTCCCTAGGATACATCCCAGGGTAATGGATTGGAGACAGAAGACTGAAATCATCACGTGCAGAAATGTCACTAAAGGCCAGCCTAGTACAAGTGCTGAAAGAGGCCCTGACAATTGACTAAGTGCTAGCTCACCGCTGCCAGGCCAGAAGAACTCAATCGGCCGCCATCCTTTCCAGGCCATGCCGGAAAGACATTGCCCAAGGTTGGCTACACTAAGGCATAGTGTGAACTATGTTCCTACCACAGTGGGCTATCCGAAACCTATCTTAATGGTTAGAATAAGCATCAGGGCTCTAGCTGGCTGTCCGTGGCAGATGCAGGAGGGCAGGAAGGCAGCCAACTCTCCATAGGATACATCCCTGGGTAATGGATTGGAGCCAGAAGCCTGAAATCATCACGTGCAGAAATGTCACTAAAGGCCAGCCTAGTAGAAGTTCCGAAAGAGGCACTGACAACTGACTAGGTGCTAGCTCACCGCTGCCAGGCCAGAGAACTCAATCCGCCGCCATCCTTTCCAGGCCATGCCGGAAAGACATTGCCCAAGGTTGGCTACACTAAGGCATAGTGTGAACAATGCTCCTACCACAGTGGGCTATCCGAAACCTATGTTAATGGTTAGAATAAGCATCAGGGCTCTAGCTGGCTGTCCGTGGCAGATGCAGGAGGGCAGGAAGGCAGCCAAGTCTCCATAGGATACATCCCAGTATAATGGATTGGAGACAGAAGCCTGAAATCATCACGTGCAGAAATGTCACTAAGGCCCAGCCTAGTAAAAGTTCCGAAAGAGGCCCTGACATTTGATTGGTGCTAGCTCACCGCTGCCAGGCCAGAAGAACTCAATCCGCCGCCATCCTTTCCAGGCCATTGCGGAAATACATTGCCCAAGGTTGGCTACACTAAGGCATAGTGTGAAGTATGCTCCTACCACAGTGGGCTATCCGAAACTTCTCTTAATGGTTAGAATAAGCATCAGAGCTCTAGCTGGCTGTCCGTGGCAGATGCAGGAGGGCAGGAAGGCAGCCAACTCTCCATAGGATACATCCCAGGGTAATGGATTGGAGGCAGAAGCCTGAAATCATCACGTGCAGAAATGTCACTAAAGGCCAGCCGAGTACAAGTTCCGAAAGAGGCCCTGACAATTGACTAGGTGCTAGCTCACCGCTGCCAGGCCAGAAGAACTCAATCCGCCGCCATCCTTTCCAGGCCATGCCGGAAAGACATAGCCCAAGGTTGGCTACACTAAGGCATAGTGTGAACTATGCTCCGAACACAGTGGGCTATCCGAAACCTATCTTAATGGTTAGAATAAGCATCAGGGCTCTAGCTGGCTGTCCGTGGCAGATGCAGGAGGGCAGGAAGGCAGCCAACTCTCCATAGGATACATCCCAGGGTAATGGATTGGAGACAGAAGACTGAAATCATCACGTGCAGAAATGTCACTAAAGGCCAGCCTAGTACAAGTGCCGAAAGAGGCCCTGACAATTGACTAAGTGCTAGCTCACAGCTGCCAGGCCAGAAGAACTCAATCCGCCGCCATCCTTTCCAGGCCATTGCGGAAATACATTGCCCAAGGTTGGCTACACTAAGGCATAGTGTGAACTATGCTCCTACCACAGTGGGCTATCCGAAACCTATCTTAATGGTTAGAATAAGCATCAGGGCTCTAGCTGGCTGTCCGTGGCAGATGCAGGAGGGCAGGAAGGCAGCCAACTCTCCATAGGATACATCCCAGTATAATGGATTGGAGACAGAAGCCTGAAATCATCACGTGCAGAAATGTCACTAAGGCCCAGCCTAGTAAAAGTTCCGAAAGAGGCCCTGACATTTGATTGGTGCTAGCTCACAGCTGCCAGGCCAGAAGAACTCAATCCGCCGCCATCCTTTCCAGGCCATTGCGGAAATACATTGCCCAAGGTTGGCTACACTAAGGCATAGTGTGAACTATGCTCCTACCACAGTGGGCTATCCGAAACCTATCTAATGGTTAGAATAAGCATCAGACCTCTAGCTGGCTGTCCGTGGCAGATGCAGGAGGGCAGGAAGGCAGCCAACTCTCCATAGGATACATCCCTGGGTAATGGATTGGAGCCAGAAGCCTGAAATCATCACGTGCAGAAATGTCACTAAAGGCCAGCCTAGTAGAAGTTCCGAAAGAGGCCCTGACAATTGACTAGGTGCTAGCTCACCGCTGCCAGGCCAGAGAACTCAATCCGCCGCCATCCTTTCCAGGCCATGCCGGAAATACATTGCCCAAGGTTGGCTACACTAAGGCATAGTGTGAACAATGCTCCTACCACAGTGGGCTATCCGAAACCTATGTTAATGGTTAGAATAAGCATCAGGGCTCTAGCTGGCTGTCCGTGGCAGATGCAGGAGGGCAGGAAGGCAGCCAAGTCTCCATAGGATACATCCCAGTATAATGGATTGGAGACAGAAGCCTGAAATCATCACGTGCAGAAATGTCAGTAAGGCCCAGCCTAGTAAAAGTTCCGAAAGAGGCCCTGACATTTGATTGGTGCTAGCTCACCGCTGCCAGGCCAGAAGAACTCAATCCGCCGCCATCCTTTCCAGGCCATTGCGGAAATACATTGCCCAAGGTTGGCTACACAAAGGCATAGTGTGAACTATGCTCCTACCAGAGTGGGCTATCCGAAACTTATCTTAATGGTTAGAATAAGCATCAGAGCTCTAGCTGGCTGTCCGTGGCAGATGCAGGAGGGCAGGAAGGCAGCCAACTCTCCATAGGATACATCCCAGGGTAATGGATTGGAGCCAGAAGCCTGAAATCATCACGTGCAGAAATGTCACTAAAGGCCAGCCTAGTACAAGTGCCGAAAGAGGCCCTGACAATTGACTAAGTGCTAGCTCACCGCTGCCAGGCCAGAAGAACTCAATCCGCCGCCATCCTTTCCAGGCCATGCCGGAAAGACATTGCCCAAGGTTGGCTACACTAAGGCATAGTGTGAACTATGCTCCTACCACAGTGGCCTATCCGAAAACTATCTTAATGGTTAGAATAAGCATCAGGGCTCTAGCTGGCTGTCCGTGGCAGATGCAGGAGGGCAGGAAGGCAGCCAAGTCTCCATAGGATACATCCCAGTATAATGGATTGGAGACAGAAGCCTGAAATCATCACGTGCAGAAATGTCACTAAGGCCCAGCCTAGTAAAAGTTCCGAAAGAGGCCCTGACATTTGATTGGTGCTAGCTCACCGCTGCCAGGCCAGAAGAACTCAATCCGCCGCCATCCTTTCAAGGCCATTGCGGAAATACATTGCCCAAGGTTGGCTACACTAAGGCATAGTGTGAAGTATGCTCCTACCACAGTGGGCTATCCGAAACTTATCTTAATGGTTAGAATAAGCATCAGAGCTCTAGCTGGCTGTCCGTGGCAGATGAAGGAGGGCAGGAAGGCAGCCAACTCTCCATAGGATACATCCCAAGGTAATGGATTGGAGCCAGAAGCCTGAAATCATCACGTGCAGAAATGTCACTAAAGGCCAGCCTAGTACAAGTTCCGAAAGAGGCCCTGACAATTGACTAGGTGCTAGCTCACCGCTGCCAGGCCAGAAGAACTCAATCCGCCGCCATCCTTTCCAGGCCATGCCGGAAAGACATTGCCCAAGGTTGGCTACACTAAAGCATAGTGTGAACTATGCTCCTACCACAGTGGGCTATCCGAAACCTATCTTAATGGTTAGAATAAGCATCAGGGCTCTAGCTGGCTGTCCGTGGCAGATGCAGGAGGGCAGGAAGGCAGCCAACTCTCCATAGGATACATCCCAGGGTAATGGATTGGAGACAGAAGACTGAAATCATCACGTGCAGAAATGTCACTAAAGGCCAGCCTAGTACAAGTGCCGAAAGAGGCCCTGAGAATTGACTAGGTGCTAGCTCACGGCTGCCAGGCCAGAAGAACTCAATCCGCCGCCATCCTTTCCAGGCCATGCCGGAAAGACATTGCCCAAGGTTGGCTACACTAAGGCATAGTGTGAACTATGCTCCTACCACAGTGGGCTATCCGAAACCTATGTTAATGGTTAGAATAAGCATCAGGGCTCTAGCTGGCTGTCCGTGGCAGATGCAGGAGGGCAGGAAGGCAGCCAAGTCTCCATAGGATACATCCCAGTATAATGGATTGGAGACAGAAGCCTGAAATCATCACGTGCAGAAATGTCACTAAGGCCCAGCCTAGTAAAAGTTCCGAAAGAGGCCCTGACATTTGATTGGTGCTAGCTCACAGCTGCCAGGCCAGAAGAACTCAATCCGCCGCCATCCTTTCCAGGCCATTGCGGAAATACATTGCCCAAGGTTGGCTACACTAAGGCATAGTGTGAACTATGCTCCTACCACAGTGGGCTATCCGAAACCTATCTAATGGTTAGAATAAGCATCAGACCTCTAGCTGGCTGTCCGTGGCAGATGCAGGAGGGCAGGAAGGCAGCCAACTCTCCATAGGATACATCCCTGGGTAATGGATTGGAGCCAGAAGCCTGAAATCATCACGTGCAGAAATGTCACTAAAGGCCAGCCTAGTAGAAGTTCCGAAAGAGGCCCTGACAATTGACTAGGTGCTAGCTCACCGCTGCCAGGTCAGAGAACTCAATCCGCCGCCATCCTTTCCAGGCCATGCCGGAAATACATTGCCCAAGGTTGGCTACACTAAGGCATAGTGTGAACAATGCTCCTACCACAGTGGGCTATCCGAAACCTATGTTAATGGTTAGAATAAGCATCAGGGCTCTAGCTGGCTGTCCGTGGCAGATGCAGGAGGGCAGGAAGGCAGCCAAGTCTCCATAGGATACATCCCAGTATAATGGATTGGAGACAGAAGCCTGAAATCATCACGTGCAGAAATGTCAGTAAGGCCCAGCCTAGTAAAAGTTCCGAAAGAGGCCCTGACATTTGATTGGTGCTAGCTCACCGCTGCCAGGCCAGAAGAACTCAATCCGCCGCCATCCTTTCCAGGCCATTGCGGAAATACATTGCCCAAGGTTGGCTACACTAAGGCATAGTGTGAACTATGCTCCTACCACAGTGGGCTATCCGAAACTTATCTTAATGGTTAGAATAAGCATCAGAGCTCTAGCTGGCTGTCCGTGGCAGATGCAGGAGGGCAGGAAGGCAGCCAACTCTCCATAGGATACATCCCAGGGTAATGGATTGGAGCCAGAAGCCTGAAATCATCACGTGCAGAAATGTCACTAAAGGCCAGCCTAGTACAAGGGCCGAAAGAGGACCTGACAATTGACTAAGTGCTAGCTCACCGCTGCCAGGCCAGAAGAACTCAATCCGCCGCCATCCTTTCCAGGCCATGCCGGAAAGACATTGCCCAAGGTTGGCTACACTAAGGCATAGTGTGAACTATGCTCCTACCACAGTGGCCTATCCGAAAACTATCTTAATGGTTAGAATAAGCATCAGGGCTCTAGCTGGCTGTCCGTGGCAGATGCAGGAGGGCAGGAAGGCAGCCAAGTCTCCATAGGATACATCCCAGTATAATGGATTGGAGACAGAAGCCTGAAATCATCACGTGCAGAAATGTCACTAAGGCCCAGCCTAGTAAAAGTTCCGAAAGAGGCCCTGACATTTGATTGGTGCTAGCTCACCGCTGCCAGGCCAGAAGAACTCAATCCGCCGCCATCCTTTCAAGGCCATTGCGGAAATACATTGCCCAAGGTTGGCTACACTAAGGCATAGTGTGAAGTATGCTCCTACCACAGTGGGCTATCCGAAACTTATCTTAATGGTTAGAATAAGCATCAGAGCTCTAGCTGGCTGTCCGTGGCAGATGAAGGAGGGCAGGAAGGCAGCCAACTCTCCATAGGATACATCCCAAGGTAATGGATTGGAGCCAGAAGCCTGAAATCATCACGTGCAGAAATGTCACTAAAGGCCAGCCTAGTACAAGTTCCGAAAGAGGCCCTGACAATTGACTAGGTGCTAGCTCACCGCTGCCAGGCCAGAAGAACTCAATCCGCCGCCATCCTTTCCAGGCCATGCCGGAAAGACATTGCCCAAGGTTGGCTACACTAAAGCATAGTGTGAACTATGCTCCTACCACAGTGGGCTATCCGAAACCTATCTTAATGGTTAGAATAAGCATCAGGGCTCTAGCTGGCTGTCCGTGGCAGATGCAGGAGGGCAGGAAGGCAGCCAACTCTCCATAGGATACATCCCAGGGTAATGGATTGGAGACAGAAGACTGAAATCATCACGTGCAGAAATGTCACTTAAGGGCAGCCTAGTACAAGTGCCGAAAGAGGCCCTGAGAATTGACTAGGTGCTAGCTCACGGCTGCCAGGCCAGAAGAACTCAATCCGCCGCCATCCTTTCCAGGCCATGCCGGAAAGACATTGCCCAAGGTTGGCTACACTAAGGCATAGTGTGAACTATGCTCCTACCACAGTGGGCTATCCGAAACCTATGTTAATGGTTAGAATAAGCATCAGGGCTCTAGCTGGCTGTCCGTGGCAGATGCAGGAGGGCAGGAAGGCAGCCAAGTCTCCATAGGATACATCCCAGTATAATGGATTGGAGACAGAAGCCTGAAATCATCACGTGCAGAAATGTCACTAAGGCCCAGCCTAGTAAAAGTTCCGAAAGAGGCCCTGACATTTGATTGGTGCTAGCTCACAGCTGCCAGTCCAGAAGAACTCAATCCGCCGCCATCCTTTCCAGGCCATGCCGGAAAGACATTGCCCGAGGTTGGCTACACTAAGGCATAGTGTGAAGTATGCTCCTACCACAGTGGGCTAACCGAAACTTATCTTAATGGTTAGAATAAGCATCAGAGCTCTAGCTGGCTGTCCGTGGCAGATGCAGGAGGGCAGGAAGGCAGCCAACTCTCCATAGGATACATCCCAGGGTAATGGATTGGAGCCAGAAGCCTGAAATCATCACGTGCAGAAATGTCACTAAAGGCCAGCCGAGTACAAGTTCCGAAAGAGGCCCTGACAATTGACTAGGTGCTAGCTCACCGCTGCCAGGCCAGAAGAACTCAATCCGCCGCCATCCTTTCCAGGCCATGCCGGAAAGACATAGCCCAAGGTTGGCTACACTAAGGCATAGTGTGAACTATGCTCCGAACACAGTGGGCTATCCGAAACCTATCTTAATGGTTAGAATAAGCATCAGGGCTCTAGCTGGCTGTCCGTGGCAGATGCAGGAGGGCAGGAAGGCAGCCAACTCTCCATAGGATACATCCCAGGGTAATGGATTGGAGACAGAAGACTGAAATCATCACGTGCAGAAATGTCACTAAAGGCCAGCCTAGTACAAGTGCCGAAAGAGGCCCTGACAATTGACTAAGTGCTAGCTCACCGCTGCCAGGCCAGAAGAACTCAATCCGCCGCCATCCTTTCCAGGCCATTGCGGAAATACATTGCCCAAGGTTGGCTACACTTAGGCATAGTGTGAAGTATGCTCCCACCACAGTGGGCTATCCGAAACTTATCTTAATGGTTAGAATAAGCATCAGAGCTCTAGCTGGCTGTCCGTGGCAGATGCAGGAGGGCAGGAAGGCAGCCAACTCTCAATAGGATACATCCCAAGGTAATGGATTGGAGCCAGAAGCCTGAAATCATCACGTGCAGAAATGTCACTAAAGGCCTGCCTAGTACAAGTTCCGAAAAAGGCCCTGACATTTGATTGGTGCTAGCTCACCGCTGCCAGGCCAGAAGAAAATCCGCCGCCATCCTTTCCAGGCCATTGCGGAAATACATTGCCCCAGGTTGGCTACACTAAGGCATAGTGTGAACTATGCTCCTACCACAGTGGGCTATCCGAAACCTATCTTAGTGGTTAGAATAAGCATCAGACCTCTAGCTGGCTGTCCGTGGCAGATGCAGGAGGGCAGGAAGGCAGCCAAGGCTCCCTAGGATACATCCCAGGGTAATGGATTGGAGCCAGAAGCCTGTAATCATCACGTGCAGAAATGTCACTAAAGGCCAGCCTAGTACAAGTTCCGAAAGAGGCCCTGACAATTGACTAGGTGCTAGCTCACCGCTGCCAGGCCAGAAGAACTCAATCCGCCGCCATCCTTTCCAGGCCATGCCGGAAAGACATAGCCCAAGGTTGGCTACACTAAGGCATAGTGTGAACTATGCTCCTACCACAGTGGGCTATCCGAAACTTATCTTAATGGTTAGAATAAGCATCAGAGCTCTAGCTGGCTGTCCGTGGCAGATGCAGGAGGGCAGGAAGGCAGCCAACTCTCCATAGGATACATCCCAGGGTAATGGATTGGAGCCAGAAGCCTGAAATCATCACGTGCAGAAATGTCACTAAAGGCCAGCCTAGTACAAGGGCCGAAAGAGGCCCTGACAATTGACTAAGTGCTAGCTCACCGCTGCCAGGCCAGAAGAACTCAATCCGCCGCCATCCTTTCCAGGCCATGCCGGAAAGACATTGCCCAAGGTTGGCTACACTAAGGCATAGTGTGAACTATGCTCCTACCACAGTGGCCTATCCGAAAACTATCTTAATGGTTAGAATAAGCATCAGGGCTCTAGCTGGCTGTCCGTGGCAGATGCAGGAGGGCAGGAAGGCAGCCAAGTCTCCATAGGATACATCCCAGTATAATGGATTGGAGACAGAAGCCTGAAATCATCACGTGCAGAAATGTCACTAAGGCCCAGCCTAGTAAAAGTTCCGAAAGAGGCCCTGACATTTGATTGGTGCTAGCTCACCGCTGCCAGGCCAGAAGAACTCAATCCGCCGCCATCCTTTCAAGGCCATTGCGGAAATACATTGCCCAAGGTTGGCTACACTAAGGCATAGTGTGAAGTATGCTCCTACCACAGTGGGCTATCCGAAACTTATCTTAATGGTTAGAATAAGCATCAGAGCTCTAGCTGGCTGTCCGTGGCAGATGAAGGAGGGCAGGAAGGCAGCCAACTCTCCATAGGATACATCCCAAGGTAATGGATTGGAGCCAGAAGCCTGAAATCATCACGTGCAGAAATGTCACTAAAGGCCAGCCTAGTACAAGTTCCGAAAGAGGCCCTGACAATTGACTAGGTGCTAGCTCACCGCTGCCAGGCCAGAAGAACTCAATCCGCCGCCATCCTTTCCAGGCCATGCCGGAAAGACATTGCCCAAGGTTGGCTACACTAAAGCATAGTGTGAACTATGCTCCTACCACAGTGGGCTATCCGAAACCTATCTTAATGGTTAGAATAAGCATCAGGGCTCTAGCTGGCTGTCCGTGGCAGATGCAGGAGGGCAGGAAGGCAGCCAACTCTCCATAGGATACATCCCAGGGTAATGGATTGGAGACAGAAGACTGAAATCATCACGTGCAGAAATGTCACTAAAGGCCAGCCTAGTACAAGTGCCGAAAGAGGCCCTGAGAATTGACTAGGTGCTAGCTCACGGCTGCCAGGCCAGAAGAACTCAATCCGCCGCCATCCTTTCCAGGCCATGCCGGAAAGACATTGCCCAAGGTTGGCTACACTAAGGCATAGTGTGAACTATGCTCCTACCACAGTGGGCTATCCGAAACCTATGTTAATGGTTAGAATAAGCATCAGGGCTCTAGCTGGCTGTCCGTGGCAGATGCAGGAGGGCAGGAAGGCAGCCAAGTCTCCATAGGATACATCCCAGTATAATGGATTGGAGACAGAAGCCTGAAATCATCACGTGCAGAAATGTCACTAAGGCCCAGCCTAGAAAAAGTTCCGAAAGAGGCCCTGACATTTGATTGGTGCTAGCTCACAGCTGCCAGTCCAGAAGAACTCAATCCGCCGCCATCCTTTCCAGGCCATGCCGGAAAGACATTGCCCGAGGTTGGCTACACTAAGGCATAGTGTGAAGTATGCTCCTACCACAGTGGGCTAACCGAAACTTATCTTAATGGTTAGAATAAGCATCAGAGCTCTAGCTGGCTGTCCGTGGCAGATGCAGGAGGGCAGGAAGGCAGCCAACTCTCCATAGGATACATCCCAGGGTAATGGATTGGAGCCAGAAGCCTGAAATCATCACGTGCAGAAATGTCACTAAAGGCCAGCCGAGTACAAGTTCCGAAAGAGGCCCTGACAATTGACTAGGTGCTAGCTCACCGCTGCCAGGCCAGAAGAACTCAATCCGCCGCCATCCTTTCCAGGCCATGCCGGAAAGACATAGCCCAAGGTTGGCTACACTAAGGCATAGTGTGAACTATGCTCCGAACACAGTGGGCTATCCGAAACCTATCTTAATGGTTAGAATAAGCATCAGGGCTCTAGCTGGCTGTCCGTGGCAGATGCAGGAGGGCAGGAAGGCAGCCAACTCTCCATAGGATACATCCCAGGGTAATGGATTGGAGACAGAAGACTGAAATCATCACGTGCAGAAATGTCACTAAAGGCCAGCCTAGTACAAGTGCCGAAAGAGGCCCTGACAATTGACTAAGTGCTAGCTCACCGCTGCCAGGCCAGAAGAACTCAATCCGCCGCCATCCTTTCCAGGCCATTGCGGAAATACATTGCCCAAGGTTGGCTACACTTAGGCATAGTGTGAAGTATGCTCCCACCACAGTGGGCTATCCGAAACTTATCTTAATGGTTAGAATAAGCATCAGAGCTCTAGCTGGCTGTCCGTGGCAGATGCAGGAGGGCAGGAAGGCAGCCAACTCTCAATAGGATACATCCCAAGGTAATGGATTGGAGCCAGAAGCCTGAAATCATCACGTGCAGAAATGTCACTAAAGGCCTGCCTAGTACAAGTTCCGAAAAAGGCCCTGACATTTGATTGGTGCTAGCTCACCGCTGCCAGGCCAGAAGAAAATCCGCCGCCATCCTTTCCAGGCCATTGCGGAAATACATTGCCCCAGGTTGGCTACACTAAGGCATAGTGTGAACTATGCTCCTACCACAGTGGGCTATCCGAAACCTATCTTAGTGGTTAGAATAAGCATCAGACCTCTAGCTGGCTGTCCGTGGCAGATGCAGGAGGGCAGGAAGGCAGCCAAGGCTCCCTAGGATACATCCCAGGGTAATGGATTGGAGCCAGAAGCCTGTAATCATCACGTGCAGAAATGTCACTAAAGGCCAGCCTAGTACAAGTTCCGAAAGAGGCCCTGACAATTGACTAGGTGCTAGCTCACCGCTGCCAGGCCAGAAGAACTCAATCCGCCGCCATCCTTTCCAGGCCATGCCGGAAAGACATAGCCCAAGGTTGGCTACACTAAGGCATAGTGTGAACTATGGTCCGAACACAGTGGGCTATCCGAAACCTATCTTGATGGTTAGAATAAGCATCAGGGCTCTAGCTGGCTGTCCGTGGCAGATGCAGGAGGGCAGGAAGGCAGCCAACTCTCCCTAGGATACATCCCAGGGTAATGGATTGGAGCCAGAAGCCTGAAATCATCACGTGCAGAAATGTCACTAAAGGCCAGCCTAGTACAAGTTCCGAAAAAGGCCCTGACATTTGATTGGTGCTAGCTCACCGCTGCCAGGCCAGAAGAAAATCCGCCGCCATCCTTTCCAGGCCATTGCGGAATACATTGCCCAAGGTTGGCTACACTAAGGCATAGTGTGAACTATGCTCCTACCACAGTGGGCTATCCGAAACCTATCTTAATGGTTAGAGTAAGCATCAGACCTCTAGCTGGCTGTCCGTGGCAGATGCAGGAGGGCAGGAAGGCAGCCAACTCTCCATAGGATACATCCCTGGGTAATGGATTGGAGCCAGAAGCCTGAAATCATCACGTGCAGAAATGTCACTAAAGGCCAGCCTAGTAGAAGTTCTGAAAGAGGCCCTGACAATTGACTAGGTGCTAGCTCACCGCTGCCAGGCCAGAGAACTCAATCCGCCGCCATCCTTTCCAGGCCATGCCGGAAAGACATTGCCCAAGGTTGGCTACACTAAGGCATAGTGTGAACAATGCTCCTACCACAGTGGGCTATCCGAAACCTATGTTAATGTTTAGAATAAGCATCAGGGCTCTAGCTGGCTGTCCGTGGCAGATGCAGGAGGGCAGGAAGGCAGCCAAGTCTCCATAGGATACATCCCAGTATAATGGATTGGAGACAGAAGCCTGAAATCATCACGTGCAGAAATGTCACTAAGGCACAGCCTAGTAAAAGTTCCGAAAGAGGCCCTGAAATTTGATTGGTGCTAGCTCACAGCTGCCAGGCCAGAAGAACTCAATCCGCCGCCATCCTTTCCAGGCCATTGCGGAAATACATTGCCCAAGGTTGGCTACACTAAAGCATAGTGTGAACTATGCTCCTACCACAGTGGGCTATCCGAAACCTATCTTAATGGTTAGAATAAGCATCAGGGCTCTAGGTGGCTGTCCGTGGCAGATGCAGGAGGGCAGGAAGGCAGCCAACTCTCCATAGGATACATCCCAGGGTAATGGATTGGAGACAGAAGACTGAAATCATCACGTGCAGAAATGTCACTAAAGGCCAGCCTAGTACAAGTGCCGAAAGAGGCCCTGACAATTGACTAGGTGCTAGCTCACCGCTGCCAGGCCAGAAGAACTCAATCCGCCGCCATCCTTTCCAGGCCATGCCGGAAAGACATTGCCCAAGGTTGGCTACACTAAGGCATAGTGTGAACTATGCTCCTACCACAGTGGGCTATCCGAAACCTATCTTAATGGTTAGAATAAGCATCAGGGCTCTAGCTGGCTGTCCGTGGCAGATGCAGGAGGGCAGGAAGGCAGCCAACTCTCCATAGGATACATCCCAGTATAATGGATTGGAGACAGAAGCCTGAAATCATCACGTGCAGAAATGTCACTAAGGCCCAGCCTAGTAAAAGTTCCGAAAGAGGCCCTGACATTTGATTGGTGCTAGCTCACCGCTGCCAGGCCAGAAGAACTCAATCCGCCGCCATCCTTTCCAGGCCATTGCCGAAATACATTGCCCAAGGTTGGCTACACTAAGGCATAGTGTGAACTATGCTCCTACCACAGTGGGCTATCCGAAACCTATCTAATGGTTAGAATAAGCATCAGGGCTCTAGCTGGCTGTCCGTGGCAGATGCAGGAGGGCAGGAAGGCAGCCAACTCTCCATAGGATACATCCAAGGGTAATGGATTGGAGCCAGAAGCCTGAAATCATCACGTGCAGAAATGTCACTAAAGGCCAGCCTAGTACAAGTTCCGAAAGAGGCCCTGACAATTGACTAGGTGCTAGCTCACCGCTGCCTGGCCAGAGAACTCAATCCACAGTCATCCTTTCCAGGCCATGCCGGAAAGACATTGCCCAAGGTTGGCTACACTAAGGCATAGTGTGAACTATGCTCCGAACACAGTGGGCTATCCGAAACCTATGTTAATGGTTAGTATAAGCATCAGGGCTCTAGCTGGCTGTCCGTGGCAGATGCAGGAGGGCAGGAAGGCAGCCAAGTCTCCATAGGATACATCCCAGTATAATGGATTGGAGACAGAAGCCTGAATTCATCACGTGCAGAAATGTCACTAAGGCCCAACCTAGTAAAAGTTCCGAAAGAGGCCCTGACATTTGATTGGTGATAGCTCACAGCTGCCAGGCCAGAAGAACTCAATCCGCTGCCATCCTTTCCAGGCCATGCCGGAAAGACATAGCCCAAGGTTGGCTACACTAAGGAATAGTGTGAACTATGCTCCGAACACAGTGGGCTATCCGAAACCTATCTTAATGGTTAGAATAAGCATCAGGGCTCTAGCTGGCTGTCCGTGGCAGATGCAGGAGGGCAGGAAGGCAGCCAACTCTCCATAGGATACATCCCTGGGTAATGGATTGGAGCCAGAAGCCTGAAATCATCACGTGCAGAAATGTCACTAAAGGCCAGCCTAGTACAAGTTCCGAAAGAGGCCCTGACAATTGACTAGGTGCTAGCTCACCGCTGCCAGGCCAGAAGAACTCAATCCGCCACCATCCTTTCCAGGCCATGCCGGAAAGACATTGCCCAAGGTTGGCTACACTAAAGCATAGTGTGAACTATGCTCCTACCACAGTGGGCTATCCGAAACCTATGTTAATGGTTAGTATAAGCATCAGGGCTCTAGCTGGCTTTCCGTGGCAGATGCAGGAGGGCAGGAAGGCAGCCAAGTCTCCATAGGATACATCCCAGTATAATGGATTGGAGACAGAAGCCTGAATTCATCACGTGCAGAAATGTCACTAAGGCCCAGCCTAGTAAAAGTTCCGAAAGAGGCCCTGACATTTGATTGGTGATAGCTCACAGCTGCCAGGCCAGAAGAACTCAATCCGCCGCCATCCTTTCCAGGCCATGCCGGAAAGACATTGCCCAAGGTTGGCTACACTAAGGCATAGTGTGAACTATGCTCCTACCACAGTGGGCTATCCGAAACCTATCTTAATGGTTAGAATAAGCATCAGGGCTCTAGCTGGCTGTCCGTGGCAGATGCAGGAGGGCAGGAAGGCAGCCAACTCTCCATAGGATACATCCCAGTATAAAGGATTGTAGACAGAAGCCTGAAATCATCACGTGCAGAAATGTCACTAAGGCCCAGCCTAGTAAAAGTTCCGAAAGAGGCCCTGACATTTGATTGGTGCTAGCTCACCGCTGCCAGGCCAGAAGAACTCAATCCGCCGCCATCCTTTCCAGGCCATTGCCGAAATACATTGCCCAAGGTTGGCTACACTAAGGCATAGTGTGAACTATGCTCCTACCACAGTGGGCTATCCGAAACCTATCTAATGGTTAGAATAAGCATCAGGGCTCTAGCTGGCTGTCCGTGGCAGATGCAGGAGGGCAGGAAGGCAGCCAACTCTCCATAGGATACATCCAAGGGTAATGGATTGGAGCCAGAAGCCTGAAATCATCACGTGCAGAAATGTCACTAAAGGCCAGCCTAGTACAAGTTCCGAAAGAGGCCCTGACAATTGACTAGGTGCTAGCTCACCGCTGCCAGGCCAGAGAACTCAATCCACAGTCATCCTTTCCAGGCCATGCCGGAAAGACATTGCCCAAGGTTGGCTACACTAAGGCATAGTGTGAACTATGCTCCGAACACAGTGGGCTATCCGAAACCTATGTTAATGGTTAGTATAAGCATCAGGGCTCTAGCTGGCTGTCCGTGGCAGATGCAGGAGGGCAGGAAGGCAGCCAAGTCTCCATAGGATACATCCCAGTATAATGGATTGGAGACAGAAGCCTGAATTCATCACGTGCAGAAATGTCACTAAGGCCCAGCCTAGTAAAAGTTCCGAAAGAGGCCCTGACATTTGATTGGTGATAGCTCACAGCTGCCAGGCCAGAAGAACTCAATCCGCCGCCATCCTTTCCAGGCCATGCCGGAAAGACATTGCCCAAGGTTGGCTACACTAAGGCATAGTGTGAACTATGCTCCTACCACAGTGGGCTATCCGAAACCTATCTTAATGGTTAGAATAAGCATCAGGGCTCTAGCTGGCTGTCCGTGGCAGATGCAGGAGGGCAGGAAGGCAGCCAACTCTCCATAGGATACATCCCAGTATAATGGATTGGAGACAGAAGCCTGAAATCATCACGTGCAGAAATGTCACTAAGGCCCAGCCTAGTAAAAGTTCCGAAAGAGGCCCTGACATTTGATTGGTGCTAGCTCACCGCTGCCAGGCCAGAAGAACTCAATCCGCCGCCATCCTTTCCAGGCCATTGCCGAAATACATTGCCCAAGGTTGGCTACACTAAGGCATAGTGTGAACTATGCTCCTACCACAGTGGGCTATCCGAAACCTATCTAATGGTTAGAATAAGCATCAGGGCTCTAGCTGGCTGTCCGTGGCAGATGCAGGAGGGCAGGAAGGCAGCCAACTCTCCATAGGATACATCCAAGGGTAATGGATTGGAGCCAGAAGCCTGAAATCATCACGTGCAGAAATGTCACTAAAGGCCAGCCTAGTACAAGTTCCGAAAGAGGCCCTGACAATTGACTAGGTGCTAGCTCACCGCTGCCAGGCCAGAGAACTCAATCCACAGTCATCCGTTCCAGGCCATGCCGGAAAGACATTGCCCAAGGTTGGCTACACTAAGGCATAGTGTGAACTATGCTCCGAACACAGTGGGCTATCCGAAACCTATGTTAATGGTTAGTATAAGCATCAGGGCTCTAGCTGGCTGTCCGTGGCAGATGCAGGAGGGCAGGAAGGCAGCCAAGTCTCCATAGGATACATCCCAGTATAATGGATTGGAGACAGAAGCCTGAATTCATCACGTGCAGAAATGTCACTAAGGCCCAGCCTAGTAAAAGTTCCGAAAGAGGCCCTGACATTTGATTGGTGATAGCTCACAGCTGCCAGGCCAGAAGAACTCAATCCGCTGCCATCCTTTCCAGGCCATGCCGGAAAGACATAGCCCAAGGTTGGCTACACTAAGGAATAGTGTGAACTATGCTCCGAACACAGTGGGCTATCCGAAACCTATCTTAATGGTTAGAATAAGCATCAGGGCTCTAGCTGGCTGTCCGTGGCAGATGCAGGAGGGCAGGAAGGCAGCCAACTCTCCATAGGATACATCCCTGGGTAATGGATTGGAGCCAGAAGCCTGAAATCATCACGTGCAGAAATGTCACTAAAGGCCAGCCTAGTACAAGTTCCGAAAGAGGCCCTGACAATTGACTAGGTGCTAGCTCACCGCTGCCAGGCCAGAAGAACTCAATCCGCTACCATCCTTTCCAGGCCATGCCGGAAAGACATTGCCCAAGGTTGGCTACACTAAAGCATAGTGTGAACTATGCTCCTACCACAGTGGGCTATCCGAAACCTATGTTAATGGTTAGTATAAGCATCAGGGCTCTAGCTGGCTGTCCGTGGCAGATGCAGGAGGGCAGGAAGGCAGCCAAGTCTCCATAGGATACATCCCAGTATAATGGATTGGAGACAGAAGCCTGAATTCATCACGTGCAGAAATGTCACTAAGGCCCAGCCTAGTAAAAGTTCCGAAAGAGGCCCTGACATTTGATTGGTGATAGCTCACAGCTGCCAGGCCAGAAGAACTCAATCCGCTGCCATCCTTTCCAGGCCATGCCGGAAAGACATAGCCCAAGGTTGGCTACACGAAGGAATAGTGTGAACTATGCTCCGAACACAGTGGGCTATCCGAAACCTATCTTAATGGTTAGAATAAGCATCAGGGCTCTAGCTGGCTGTCCGTGGCAGATGCAGGAGGGCAGGAAGTCAGCCAACTCTCCATAGGATACATCCCTGGGTAATGGATTGGAGCCAGAAGCCTGAAATCATCACGTGCAGAAATGTCACTAAAGGCCAGCCTAGTACAAGTTCCGAAAGAGGCCCTGACAATTGACTAGGTGCTAGCTCACCGCTGCCAGGCCAGAAGAACTCAATCCGCCACCATCCTTTCCAGGCCATGCCGGAAAGACATTGCCCAAGGTTGGCTACACTAAAGCATAGTGTGAACTATGCTCCTACCACAGTGGGCTATCCGAAACCTATCTTAATGGTTAGAATAAGCATCAGGGCTCTAGCTGGCTGTCCGTGGCAGATGCAGGAGGGCAGGAAGGCAGCCAACTCTCCATAGGATACATCCCAGGGTAATGGATTGGAGACAGAAGACTGAAATCATCACGTGCAGAAATGTCACTAAAGGCCAGCCTAGTACAAGTGCCGAAAGAGGCCCTGACAATTGACTAGGTGCTAGCTCAGCGCTGCCAGGCCAGAAGAACTCAATCCGCCGCCATCCTTTCCAGGCCATGCCGGAAAGACATTGCCCAAGGTTGGCTACACTAAGGCATAGTGTGAACTATGCTCCTACCACAGTGGGCTATCCGAAACCTATCTAATGGTTAGAATAAGCATCAGGGCTCTAGCTGGCTGTCCGTGGCAGATGCAGGAGGGCAGGAAGGCAGCCAACTCTCCATAGGATACATCCAAGGGTAATGGATTGGAGCCAGAAGCCTGAAATCATCACGTGCAGAATTGTCACTAAGGCCCAGCCTAGTAAAAGTTCCGAAAGAGGCCCTGACAATTGACTAGGTGCTAGCTCACCGCTGCCTGGCCAGAGAACTCAATCCACAGTCATCCTTTCCAGGCCATGCCGGAAAGACATTGCCCAAGGTTGGCTACACTAAGGCATAGTGTGAACTATGCTCCGAACACAGTGGGCTATCCGAAACCTATGTTAATGGTTAGTATAAGCATCAGGGCTCTAGCTGGCTGTCCGTGGCAGATGCAGGAGGGCAGGAAGGCAGCCAAGTCTCCATAGGATACATCCCAGTATAATGGATTGGAGACAGAAGCCTGAATTCATCACGTGCAGAAATGTCACTAAGGCCCAACCTAGTAAAAGTTCCGAAAGAGGCCCTGACATTTGATTGGTGATAGCTCACAGCTGCCAGGCCAGAAGAACTCAATCCGCTGCCATCCTTTCCAGGCCATGCCGGAAAGACATAGCCCAAGGTTGGCTACACTAAGGAATAGTGTGAACTATGCTCCGAACACAGTGGGCTATCCGAAACCTATCTTAATGGTTAGAATAAGCATCAGGGCTCTAGCTGGCTGTCCGTGGCAGATGCAGGAGGGCAGGAAGGCAGCCAACTCTCCATAGGATACATCCCTGGGTAATGGATTGGAGCCAGAAGCCTGAAATCATCACGTGCAGAAATGTCACTAAAGGCCAGCCTAGTACAAGTTCCGAAAGAGGCCCTGACAATTGACTAGGTGCTAGCTCACCGCTGCCAGGCCAGAAGAACTCAATCCGCCACCATCCTTTCCAGGCCATGCCGGAAAGACATTGCCCAAGGTTGGCTACACTAAAGCATAGTGTGAACTATGCTCCTACCACAGTGGGCTATCCGAAACCTATGTTAATGGTTAGTATAAGCATCAGGGCTCTAGCTGGCTGTCCGTGGCAGATGCAGGAGGGCAGGAAGGCAGCCAAGTCTCCATAGGATACATCCCAGTATAATGGATTGGAGACAGAAGCCTGAATTCATCACGTGCAGAAATGTCACTAAGGCCCAGCCTAGTAAAAGTTCCGAAAGAGGCCCTGACATTTGATTGGTGATAGCTCACAGCTGCCAGGCCAGAAGAACTCAATCCGCCGCCATCCTTTCCAGGCCATGCCGGAAAGACATTGCCCAAGGTTGGCTACACTAAGGCATAGTGTGAACTATGCTCCTACCACAGTGGGCTATCCGAAACCTATCTTAATGGTTAGAATAAGCATCAGGGCTCTAGCTGGCTGTCCGTGGCAGATGCAGGAGGGCAGGAAGGCAGCCAACTCTCCATAGGATACATCCCAGTATAAAGGATTGGAGACAGAAGCATGAAATCATCACGTGCAGAAATGTCACTAAGGCCCAGCCTAGTAAAAGTTCCGAAAGAGGCCCTGACATTTGATTGGTGCTAGCTCACCGCTGCCAGGCCAGAAGAACTCAATCCGCCGCCATCCTTTCCAGGCCATTGCCGAAATACATTGCCCAAGGTTGGCTACACTAAGGCATAGTGTGAACTATGCTCCTACCACAGTGGGCTATCCGAAACCTATCTAATGGTTAGAATAAGCATCAGGGCTCTAGCTGGCTGTCCGTGGCAGATGCAGGAGGGCAGGAAGGCAGCCAACTCTCCATAGGATACATCCAAGGGTAATGGATTGGAGCCAGAAGCCTGAAATCATCACGTGCAGAAATGTCACTAAAGGCCAGCCTAGTACAAGTTCCGAAAGAGGCCCTGACAATTGACTAGGTGCTAGCTCACCGCTGCCAGGCCAGAGAACTCAATCCACAGTCATCCTTTCCAGGCCATGCCGGAAAGACATTGCCCAAGGTTGGCTACACTAAGGCATAGTGTGAACTATGCTCCGAACACAGTGGGCTATCCGAAACCTATGTTAATGGTTAGTATAAGCATCAGGGCTCTAGCTGGCTGTCCGTGGCAGATGCAGGAGGGCAGGAAGGCAGCCAAGTCTCCATAGGATACATCCCAGTATAATGGATTGGAGACAGAAGCCTGAATTCATCACGTGCAGAAATGTCACTAAGGCCCAGCCTAGTAAAAGTTCCGAAAGAGGCCCTGACATTTGATTGGTGATAGCTCACAGCTGCCAGGCCAGAAGAACTCAATCCGCCGCCATCCTTTCCAGGCCATGCCGGAAAGACATTGCCCAAGGTTGGCTACACTAAGGCATAGTGTGAACTATGCTCCTACCACAGTGGGCTATCCGAAACCTATCTTAATGGTTAGAATAAGCATCAGGGCTCTAGCTGGCTGTCCGTGGCAGATGCAGGAGGGCAGGAAGGCAGCCAACTCTCCATAGGATACATCCCAGTATAATGGATTGGAGACAGAAGCCTGAAATCATCACGTGCAGAAATGTCACTAAGGCCCAGCCTAGTAAAAGTTCCGAAAGAGGCCCTGACATTTGATTGGTGCTAGCTCACCGCTGCCAGGCCAGAAGAACTCAATCCGCCGCCATCCTTTCCAGGCCATTGCCGAAATACATTGCCCAAGGTTGGCTACACTAAGGCATAGTGTGAACTATGCTCCTACCACAGTGGGCTATCCGAAACCTATCTAATGGTTAGAATAAGCATCAGGGCTCTAGCTGGCTGTCCGTGGCAGATGCAGGAGGGCAGGAAGGCAGCCAACTCTCCATAGGATACATCCAAGGGTAATGGATTGGAGCCAGAAGCCTGAAATCATCACGTGCAGAAATGTCACTAAAGGCCAGCCTAGTACAAGTTCCGAAAGAGGCCCTGACAATTGACTAGGTGCTAGCTCACCGCTGCCAGGCCAGAGAACTCAATCCACAGTCATCCTTTCCAGGCCATGCCGGAAAGACATTGCCCAAGGTTGGCTACACTAAGGCATAGTGTGAACTATACTCCGAACACAGTGGGCTATCCGAAACCTATGTTAATGGTTAGTATAAGCATCAGGGCTCTAGCTGGCTGTCCGTGGCAGATGCAGGAGGGCAGGAAGGCAGCCAAGTCTCCATAGGATACATCCCAGTATAATGGATTGGAGACAGAAGCCTGAATTCATCACGTGCAGAAATGTCACTAAGGCCCAGCCTAGTAAAAGTTCCGAAAGAGGCCCTGACATTTGATTGGTGATAGCTCACAGCTGCCATGCCAGAAGAACTCAATCCGCTGCCATCCTTTCCAGGCCATGCCGGAAAGACATAGCCCAAGGTTGGCTACACTAAGGAATAGTGTGAACTATGCTCCGAACACAGTGGGCTATCCGAAACCTATCTTAATGGTTAGAATAAGCATCAGGGCTCTAGCTGGCTGTCCGTGGCAGATGCAGGAGGGCAGGAAGGCAGCCAACTCTCCATAGGATACATCCCTGGGTAATGGATTGGAGCCAGAAGCCTGAAATCATCACGTGCAGAAATGTCACTAAAGGCCAGCCTAGTACAAGTTCCGAAAGAGGCCCTGACAATTGACTAGGTGCTAGCTCACCGCTGCCAGGCCAGAAGAACTCAATCCGCCACCATCCTTTCCAGGCCATGCCGGAAAGACATTGCCCAAGGTTGGCTACACTAAAGCATAGTGTGAACTATGCTCCTACCACAGTGGGCTATCCGAAACCTATCTTAATGGTTAGAATAAGCATCAGGGCTCTAGCTGGCTGTCCGTGGCAGATGCAGGAGGGCAGGAAGGCAGCCAACTCTCCATAGGATACATCCCAGGGTAATGGATTGGAGACAGAAGACTGAAATCATCACGTGCAGAAATGTCACTAAAGGCCAGCCTAGTACAAGTGCCGAAAGAGGCCCTGACAATTGACTAGGTGCTAGCTCACCGCTGCCAGGCCAGAAGAACTCAATCCGCCGCCATCCTTTCCAGGCCATGCCGGAAAGACATTGCCCAAGGTTGGCTACACTAAGGCATAGTGTGAACTATGCTCCTACCACAGTGGGCTATCCGAAACCTATCTTAATGGTTAGAATAAGCATCAGGGCTCTAGCTGGCTGTCCGTGGCAGATGCAGGAGGGCAGGAAGGCAGCCAACTCTCCATAGGATACATCCCAGTATAATGGATTGGAGACAGAAGCCTGAAATCATCACGTGCAGAAATGTCACTAAAGGCCAGCCTAGTACAAGTTCCGAAAGAGGCCCTGACAATTGACTAGGTGCTAGCTCACCGCTGCCAGGCCAGAGAACTCAATCCACAGTCATCCTTTCCAGGCCATGCCGGAAAGACATTGCCCAAGGTTGGCTACACTAAGGCATAGTGTGAACTATGCTCCGAACACAGTGGGCTATCCGAAACCTATGTTAATGGTTAGTATAAGCATCAGGGCTCTAGCTGGCTGTCCGTGGCAGATGCAGGAGGGCAGGAAGGCAGCCAAGTCTCCATAGGATACATCCCAGTATAATGGATTGGAGACAGAAGCCTGAATTCATCACGTGCAGAAATGTCACTAAGGCCCAGCCTAGTAAAAGTTCCGAAAGAGGCCCTGACATTTGATTGGTGATAGCTCACAGCTGCCAGGCCAGAAGAACTCAATCCGCTGCCATCCTTTCCAGGCCATGCCGGAAAGACATAGCCCAAGGTTGGCTACACTAACGAATAGTGTGAACTATGCTCCGAACACAGTGGGCTATCCGAAACCTATCTTAATGGTTAGAATAAGCATCAGGGCTCTAGCTGGCTGTCCGTGGCAGATGCAGGAGGGCAGGAAGGCAGCCAACTCTCCATAGGATACATCCCTGGGTAATGGATTGGAGCCAGAAGCCTGAAATCATCACGTGCAGAAATGTCACTAAAGGCCAGCCTAGTACAAGTTCCGAAAGAGGCCCTGACAATTGACTAGGTGCTAGCTCACCGCTGCCAGGCCAGAAGAACTCAATCCGCCACCATCCTTTCCAGGCCATGCCGGAAAGACATTGCCCAAGGTTGGCTACACTAAAGCATAGTGTGAACTATGCTCCTACCACAGTGGGCTATCCGAAACCTATGTTAATGGTTAGTATAAGCATCAGGGCTCTAGCTGGCTGTCCGTGGCAGATGCAGGAGGGCAGGAAGGCAGCCAAGTCTCCATAGGATACATCCCAGTATAATGGATTGGAGACAGAAGCCTGAATTCATCACGTGCAGAAATGTCACTAAGGCCCAGCCTAGTAAAAGTTCCGAAAGAGGCCCTGACATTTGATTGGTGATAGCTCACAGCTGCCAGGCCAGAAGAACTCAATCCGCTGCCATCCTTTCCAGGCCATGCCGGAAAGACATAGCCCAAGGTTGGCTACACGAAGGAATAGTGTGAACTATGCTCCGAACACAGTGGGCTATCCAAAACCTATCTTAATGGTTAGAATAAGCATCAGGGCTCTAGCTGGCTGTCCGTGGCAGATGCAGGAGGGCAGGAAGTCAGCCAACTCTCCATAGGATACATCCCTGGGTAATGGATTGGAGCCAGAAGCCTGAAATCATCACGTGCAGAAATGTCACTAAAGGCCAGCCTAGTACAAGTTCCGAAAGAGGCCCTGACAATTGACTAGGTGCTAGCTCACCGCTGCCAGGCCAGAAGAACTCAATCCGCCACCATCCTTTCCAGGCCATGCCGGAAAGACATTGCCCAAGGTTGGCTACACTAAAGCATAGTGTGAACTATGCTCCTACCACAGTGGGCTATCCGAAACCTATCTTAATGGTTAGAATAAGCATCAGGGCTCTAGCTGGCTGTCCGTGGCAGATGCAGGAGGGCAGGAAGGCAGCCAACTCTCCATAGGATACATCCCAGGGTAATGGATTGGAGACAGAAGACTGAAATCATCACGTGCAGAAATGTCACTAAAGGCCAGCCTAGTACAAGTGCCGAAAGAGGCCCTGACAATTGACTAGGTGCTAGCTCACCGCTGCCAGGCCAGAAGAACTCAATCCGCCGCCATCCTTTCCAGGCCATGCCGGAAAGACATTGCCCAAGGTTGGCTACACTAAGGCATAGTGTGAACTATGCTCCTACCACAGTGGGCTATCCGAAACCTATCTTAATGGTTAGAATAAGCATCAGGGCTCTAGCTGGCTGTCCGTGGCAGATGCAGGAGGGCAGGAAGGCAGCCAACTCTCCATAGGATACATCCCAGTTTAATGGATTGGAGACAGAAGCCTGAAATCATCACGTGCAGAAATGTCACTAAGGCCCAGCCTAGTAAAAGTTCCGAAAGAGGCCCTGACATTTGATTGGTGCTAGCTCACCGCTGCCAGGCCAGAAGAACTCAATCCGCCGCCATCCTTTCCAGGCCATTGCCGAAATACATTGCCCAAGGTTGGCTACACTAAGGCATAGTGTGAACTATGCTCCTACCACAGTGGGCTATCCGAAACCTATCTAATGGTTAGAATAAGCATCAGGGCTCTAGCTGGCTGTCCGTGGCAGATGCAGGAGGGCAGGAAGGCAGCCAACTCTCCATAGGATACATCCAAGGGTAATGGATTGGAGCCAGAAGCCTGAAATCATCACGTGCAGAAATGTCACTAAAGGCCAGCCTAGTAAAAGTTCCGAAAGAGGCCCTGACAATTGACTAGGTGCTAGCTCACCGCTGCCAGGCCAGAGAACTCAATCCACAGTCATCCTTTCCAGGCCATGCCGGAAAGACATTGCCCAAGGTTGGCTACACTAAGGCATAGTGTGAACTATGCTCCGAACACAGTGGGCTATCCGAAACCTATGTTAATGGTTAGTATAAGCATCAGGGCTCTAGCTGGCTGTCCGTGGCAGATGCAGGAGGGCAGGAAGGCAGCCAAGTCTCCATAGGATACATCCCAGTATAATGGATTGGAGACAGAAGCCTGAATTCATCACGTGCAGAAATGTCACTAAGGCCCAGCCTAGTAAAAGTTCCGAAAGAGGCCCTGACATTTGATTGGTGATAGCTCACAGCTGCCAGGCCAGAAGAACTCAATCCGCTGCCATCCTTTCCAGGCCATGCCGGAAAGACATAGCCCAAGGTTGGCTACACTAAGGAATAGTGTGAACTATGCTCCGAACACAGTGGGCTATCCGAAACCTATCTTAATGGTTAGAATAAGCATCAGGGCTCTAGCTGGCTGTCCGTGGCAGATGCAGGAGGGCAGGAAGTCAGCCAACTCTCCATAGGATACATCCCTGGGTAATGGATTGGAGCCAGAAGCCTGAAATCATCACGTGCAGAAATGTCACTAAAGGCCAGCCTAGTACAAGTTCCGAAAGAGGCCCTGACAATTGACTAGGTGCTAGCTCACCGCTGCCAGGCCAGAAGAACTCAATCCGCCACCATCCTTTCCAGGCCATGCCGGAAAGACATTGCCCAAGGTTGGCTACACTAAAGCATAGTGTGAACTATGCTCCTACCACAGTGGGCTATCCGAAACCTATGTTAATGGTTAGTATAAGCATCAGGGCTCTAGCTGGCTGTCCGTGGCAGATGCAGGAGGGCAGGAAGGCAGCCAAGTCTCCATAGGATACATCCCAGTATAATGGATTGGAGACAGAAGCCTGAATTCATCACGTGCAGAAATGTCACTAAGGCCCAGCCTAGTAAAAGTTCCGAAAGAGGCCCTGACATTTGATTGGTGATAGCTCACAGCTGCCAGGCCAGAAGAACTCAATCCGCTGCCATCCTTTCCAGGCCATGCCGGAAAGACATAGCCCAAGGTTGGCTACACGAAGGAATAGTGTGAACTATGCTCCGAACACAGTGGGCTATCCGAAACCTATCTTAATGGTTAGAATAAGCATCAGGGCTCTAGCTGGCTGTCCGTGGCAGATGCAGGAGGGCAGGAAGGCAGCCAACTCTCCATAGGATACATCCCTGGGTAATGGATTGGAGCCAGAAGCCTGAAATCATCACGTGCAGAAATGTCACTAAAGGCCAGCCTAGTACAAGTTCCGAAAGAGGCCCTGACAATTGACTAGGTGCTAGCTCACCGCTGCCAGGCCAGAAGAACTCAATCCGCCACCATCCTTTCCAGGCCATGCCGGAAAGACATTGCCCAAGGTTGGCTACACTAAAGCATAGTGTGAACTATGCTCCTACCACAGTGGGCTATCTGAAACCTATCTTAATGGTTAGAATAAGCATCAGGGCTCTAGCTGGCTGTCCGTGGCAGATGCAGGAGGGCAGGAAGGCAGCCAACTCTCCATAGGATACATCCCAGGGTAATGGATTGGAGACAGAAGACTGAAATCATCACGTGCAGAAATGTCACTAAAGGCCAGCCTAGTACAAGTGCCGAAAGAGGCCCTGACAATTGACTAGGTGCTAGCTCACCGCTGCCAGGCCAGAAGAACTCAATCCGCCGCCATCCTTTCCAGGCCATGCCGGAAAGACATTGCCCAAGGTTGTCTACACTAAGGCATAGTGTGAACTATGCTCCTACCACAGTGGGCTATCCGAAACCTATCTTAATGGTTAGAATAAGCATCAGGGCTCTAGCTGGCTGTCCGTGGCAGATGCAGGAGGGCAGGAAGGCAGCCAACTCCCCATAGGATACATCCCAGTATAATGGATTGGAGACAGAAGCCTGAAATCATCACGTGCAGAATTGTCACTAAGGCCCAGCCTAGTAAAAGTTACGAAAGAGGCCCTGACATTTGATTGGTGCTAGCTCACAGCTGCCAGGCCAGAAGAACTCAATCCGCCGCCATCCTTTCCAGGCCATTGCGGAAATACATTGCCCAAGGTTGGCTACACTAAGGCATAGTGTGAAGTAAGCTCCTACCACAGTGGGCTATCCGAAACTTATCTTAATGGTTAGAATAAGCATCAGAGCTCTAGCTGGCTGTCCGTGGCAGATGCAGGAGGGCAGGAAGGCAGCCAACTCTCCATAGGATACATCCCAGGGTAATGGATTGGAGCCAGAAGCCTGAAATCATCACGTGCAGAAATGTCATTAAAGGCAAGCCTAGTACAAGTGCCGAAAGAGGCCCTGACAATTGACTAGGTGCTAGCTCACCGCTGCTAGGCCAGAGACGTTTTCGCACGGGGGAAAACGGAACGCGAAAAAGCCAGCTGTGGACACGTCATCCGCATTGGCCGCACGCGCCTTGCGTCCCGACGTGTCCGCAGCTGGCTTTTCCGCGTTCGAAATGTAGAGCACTTCGAAGTGCTCTACACGCGTTCCAACGCGGACGAGCCGCCCGAAGGCGTTCGGGAGAAGAAGCGTTCGCGCCGCTTCTGTCTCCCGATCGCCTGCCGGCTCGCCTCCGACGCCGCGCGGCTTTGACAATCAGCTGTTTTTCAAACAGCTGATTGTCGATCTGCCTCCGCGGCTGCGGGCGCGCCCCTGGCCGGCGTTTGCCGGCTAAGCCAGCTTCGGGCGCTTTGACCATTCGCACCCAGACGCTCCGGAACGCGTTTACACGCGTTCCGGAGCGTCTGTGTGTGAACGGGGAAAGCGCCCGAAGCTGGCTTAAGCTTTCCGCCTGAACGCGTTCGGTTTCGAACGCGATCCAGTGCGGAAATGCCTCAGAAGAACTCAATCCGCCGCCATCCTTTCCAGGCCATGCCGGAAAGACATTGCCCGAGGTTGGCTACACTAAGGCATAGTGTGAACTATGCTCCTACTACAGTGGGCTATCCGAAACCTATCTTAATGGTTAGAATAAGCATCAGGGCTCTAGCTGGCTGTCCGTGGCAGATGCAGGAGGGCAGGAAGGCAGCCAACTCCCCATAGGATACATCCCAGTATAATGGATTGGAGACAGAAGCCTGAAATCATCACGTGCAGAAATGTCACTAACACCCAGCCTAGTAAAAGTTCCGAAAGAGGCCCTGACAATTGACTAGGTGCTAGCTCACCGCTGCCAGGCCAGAAGAACGCAATCCGCCGCCATCCTTTCCAGGCCATGCCGGAAAGACATAGCCCAAGGTTGGCTACACTAAGGCATAGTGTGAACTATGCTCGTACCACAGTGGGCTATCCGAAACCTATCTTAATGGTTAGAATAAGCATCAGGGCTCTAGCTGGCTGTCCGTGGCAGATGCAGGAGGGCAAGAAGGCAGCCAACTCTCCCTAGGATACATCCCAGGGTAAAGGATTGGAGACAGAAGACTGAAATCATCACGTGCAGAAATGTCACTAAAGGCCAGCCTAGTACAAGTGCCGAAAGAGGCCCTGACAATTGACTAAGTGCTAGCTCACGCTGCCAGGCCAGAAGAACTCAATCCGCCGCCATCCTTTCCAGGCCATGCCGGAAAGACATTGCCCAAGGTTGGCTACACTAAGGCATAGTGTGAACTATGCTCCTACCACAGTGGGCTATCCGAAACCTATCTAATGGTTAGAATAAGCATCAGGGCTCTAGCTGGCTGTCCGTGGCAGATGCAGGAGGGCAGGAAGGCAGCCAACTCTCCATAGGATACATCCAAGGGTAATGGATTGGAGCCAGAAGCCTGAAATCATCACGTGCAGAAATGTCACTAAAGGCCAGCCTAGTAAAAGTTCCGAAAGAGGCCCTGACAATTGACTAGGTGCTAGCTCACCGCTGCCAGGCCAGAGAACTCAATCCACAGTCATCCTTTCCAGGCCATGCCGGAAAGACATTGCCCAAGGTTGGCTACACTAAGGCATAGTGTGAACTATGCTCCGAACACAGTGGGCTATCCGAAACCTATGTTAATGGTTAGTATAAGCATCAGGGCTCTAGCTGGCTGTCCGTGGCAGATGCAGGAGGGCAGGAAGGCAGCCAAGTCTCCATAGGATACATCCCAGTATAATGGATTGGAGACAGAAGCCTGAATTCATCACGTGCAGAAATGTCACTAAGGCCCAGCCTAGTAAAAGTTCCGAAAGAGGCCCTGACATTTGATTGGTGATAGCTCACAGCTGCCAGGCCAGAAGAACTCAATCCGCTGCCATCCTTTCCAGGCCATGCCGGAAAGACATAGCCCAAGGTTGGCTACACTAAGGAATAGTGTGAACTATGCTCCGAACACAGTGGGCTATCCGAAACCTATCTTAATGGTTAGAATAAGCATCAGGGCTCTAGCTGGCTGTCCGTGGCAGATGCAGGAGGGCAGGAAGTCAGCCAACTCTCCATAGGATACATCCCTGGGTAATGGATTGGAGCCAGAAGCCTGAAATCATCACGTGCAGAAATGTCACTAAAGGCCAGCCTAGTACAAGTTCCGAAAGAGGCCCTGACAATTGACTAGGTGCTAGCTCACCGCTGCCAGGCCAGAAGAACTCAATCCGCCACCATCCTTTCCAGGCCATGCCGGAAAGACATTGCCCAAGGTTGGCTACACTAAAGCATAGTGTGAACTATGCTCCTACCACAGTGGGCTATCCGAAACCTATGTTAATGGTTAGTATAAGCATCAGGGCTCTAGCTGGCTGTCCGTGGCAGATGCAGGAGGGCAGGAAGGCAGCCAAGTCTCCATAGGATACATCCCAGTATAATGGATTGGAGACAGAAGCCTGAATTCATCACGTGCAGAAATGTCACTAAGGCCCAGCCTAGTAAAAGTTCCGAAAGAGGCCCTGACATTTGATTGGTGATAGCTCACAGCTGCCAGGCCAGAAGAACTCAATCCGCTGCCATCCTTTCCAGGCCATGCCGGAAAGACATAGCCCAAGGTTGGCTACACGAAGGAATAGTGTGAACTATGCTCCGAACACAGTGGGCTATCCGAAACCTATCTTAATGGTTAGAATAAGCATCAGGGCTCTAGCTGGCTGTCCGTGGCAGATGCAGGAGGGCAGGAAGGCAGCCAACTCTCCATAGGATACATCCCTGGGTAATGGATTGGAGCCAGAAGCCTGAAATCATCACGTGCAGAAATGTCACTAAAGGCCAGCCTAGTACAAGTTCCGAAAGAGGCCCTGACAATTGACTAGGTGCTAGCTCACCGCTGCCAGGCCAGAAGAACTCAATCCGCCACCATCCTTTCCAGGCCATGCCGGAAAGACATTGCCCAAGGTTGGCTACACTAAAGCATAGTGTGAACTATGCTCCTACCACAGTGGGCTATCTGAAACCTATCTTAATGGTTAGAATAAGCATCAGGGCTCTAGCTGGCTGTCCGTGGCAGATGCAGGAGGGCAGGAAGGCAGCCAACTCTCCATAGGATACATCCCAGGGTAATGGATTGGAGACAGAAGACTGAAATCATCACGTGCAGAAATGTCACTAAAGGCCAGCCTAGTACAAGTGCCGAAAGAGGCCCTGACAATTGACTAGGTGCTAGCTCACCGCTGCCAGGCCAGAAGAACTCAATCCGCCGCCATCCTTTCCAGGCCATGCCGGAAAGACATTGCCCAAGGTTGTCTACACTAAGGCATAGTGTGAACTATGCTCCTACCACAGTGGGCTATCCGAAACCTATCTTAATGGTTAGAATAAGCATCAGGGCTCTAGCTGGCTGTCCGTGGCAGATGCAGGAGGGCAGGAAGGCAGCCAACTCCCCATAGGATACATCCCAGTATAATGGATTGGAGACAGAAGCCTGAAATCATCACGTGCAGAATTGTCACTAAGGCCCAGCCTAGTAAAAGTTACGAAAGAGGCCCTGACATTTGATTGGTGCTAGCTCACAGCTGCCAGGCCAGAAGAACTCAATCCGCCGCCATCCTTTCCAGGCCATTGCGGAAATACATTGCCCAAGGTTGGCTACACTAAGGCATAGTGTGAAGTAAGCTCCTACCACAGTGGGCTATCCGAAACTTATCTTAATGGTTAGAATAAGCATCAGAGCTCTAGCTGGCTGTCCGTGGCAGATGCAGGAGGGCAGGAAGGCAGCCAACTCTCCATAGGATACATCCCAGGGTAATGGATTGGAGCCAGAAGCCTGAAATCATCACGTGCAGAAATGTCATTAAAGGCAAGCCTAGTACAAGTGCCGAAAGAGGCCCTGACAATTGACTAGGTGCTAGCTCACCGCTGCTAGGCCAGAGACGTTTTCGCACGGGGGAAAACGGAACGCGAAAAAGCCAGCTGTGGACACGTCATCCGCATTGGCCGCACGCGCCTTGCGTCCCGACGTGTCCGCAGCTGGCTTTTCCGCGTTCGAAATGTAGAGCACTTCGAAGTGCTCTACACGCGTTCCAACGCGGACGAGCCGCCCGAAGGCGTTCGGGAGAAGAAGCGTTCGCGCCGCTTCTGTCTCCCGATCGCCTGCCGGCTCGCCTCCGATGCCGCGCGGCTTTGACAATCAGCTGTTTTTCAAACAGCTGATTGTCGATCTGCCTCCGCGGCTGCGGGCGCGCCCCTGGCCGGCGTTTGCCGGCTAAGCCAGCTTCGGGCGCTTTGACCATTCGCACCCAGACGCTCCGGAACGCGTTTACACGCGTTCCGGAGCGTCTGTGTGTGAACGGGGAAAGCGCCCGAAGCTGGCTTAAGCTTTCCGCCTGAACGCGTTCGGTTTCGAACGCGATCCAGTGCGGAAATGCCTCAGAAGAACTCAATCCGCCGCCATCCTTTCCAGGCCATGCCGGAAAGACATTGCCCGAGGTTGGCTACACTAAGGCATAGTGTGAACTATGCTCCTACTACAGTGGGCTATCCGAAACCTATCTTAATGGTTAGAATAAGCATCAGGGCTCTAGCTGGCTGTCCGTGGCAGATGCAGGAGGGCAGGAAGGCAGCCAACTCCCCATAGGATACATCCCAGTATAATGGATTGGAGACAGAAGCCTGAAATCATCACGTGCAGAAATGTCACTAACACCCAGCCTAGTAAAAGTTCCGAAAGAGGCCCTGACAATTGACTAGGTGCTAGCTCACCGCTGCCAGGCCAGAAGAACGCAATCCGCCGCCATCCTTTCCAGGCCATGCCGGAAAGACATAGCCCAAGGTTGGCTACACTAAGGCATAGTGTGAACTATGCTCGTACCACAGTGGGCTATCCGAAACCTATCTTAATGGTTAGAATAAGCATCAGGGCTCTAGCTGGCTGTCCGTGGCAGATGCAGGAGGGCAAGAAGGCAGCCAACTCTCCCTAGGATACATCCCAGGGTAAAGGATTGGAGACAGAAGACTGAAATCATCACGTGCAGAAATGTCACTAAAGGCCAGCCTAGTACAAGTGCCGAAAGAGGCCCTGACAATTGACTAAGTGCTAGCTCACGCTGCCAGGCCAGAAGAACTCAATCCGCCGCCATCCTTTCCAGGCCATGCCGGAAAGACATTGCCCAAGGTTGGCTACACTAAGGCATAGTGTGAACTATGCTCCGAACACAGTGGGCTATCCGAAACCTATCTTAATGGTTAGAATAAGCATCAGGGCTCTAGCTGGCTGTCCGTGGCAGATGCAGGAGGGCAGGAAGGCAGCCAACTCTCCATAGGATACATCCCAGTATAATGGATTGGAGACAGAAGCCTGAAATCATCACGTGCAGAAATGTCACTAAGGCCCAGCCTAGTAAAAGTTCCGAAAGAGGCCCTGACATTTGATTGGTGCTAGCTCACAGCTGCCAGGCCAGAAGAACTCAATCCGCCGCCATCCTTTCCAGGCCATTGCCGAAATACATTGCCCAAGGTTGGCTACACTAAGGCATAGTGTGAACTATGCTCCTACCACAGTGGGCTATCCGAAACTTATCTTAATGGTTAGAATAAGCATCAGAGCTCTAGCTGGCTGTCCGTGGCAGATGCAGGAGGGCAGGAAGGCAGCCAACTCTCCATAGGATACATCCCAGGGTAATGGATTGGAGCCAGAAGCCTGAAATCATCACGTGCAGAAATGTCATTAAAGGCAAGCCTAGTACAAGTGCCGAAAGAGGCCCTGACAATTGACTAGGTGCTAGCTCACCGCTGCTAGGCCAGAGACGTTTTCGCACGGGGGAAAACGGAACGCGAAAAAGCCAGCTGTGGACACGTCATCCGCATTGGCCGCACGCGCCTTGCGTCCCGACGTGTCCGCAGCTGGCTTTTCCGCGTTCGAAATGTAGAGCACTTCGAAGTGCTCTACACGCGTTCCAACGCGGACGAGCCGCCCGAAGGCGTTCGGGAGAAGAAGCGTTCGCGCCGCTTCTGTCTCCCGATCGCCTGCCGGCTCGCCTCCGACGCCGCGCGGCTTTGACAATCAGCTGTTTTTCAAACAGCTGATTGTCGATCTGCCTCCGCGGCTGCCGGCGCGCCCCTGGCCGGCGTTTGCCGGCTAAGCCAGCTTCGGGCGCTTTGACCATTCGCACCCAGACGCTCCGGAACGCGTTTACACGCGTTCCGGAGCGTCTGTGTGTGAACGGGGAAAGCGCCCGAAGCTGGCTTAAGCTTTCCGCCTGAACGCGTTCGGTTTCGAACGCGATCCAGTGCGGAAATGCCTCAGAAGAACTCAATCCGCCGCCATCCTTTCCAGGCCATGCCGGAAAGACATTGCCCGAGGTTGGCTACACTAAGGCATAGTGTGAACTATGCTCCTACTACAGTGGGCTATCCGAAACCTATCTTAATGGTTAGAATAAGCATCAGGGCTCTAGCTGGCTGTCCGTGGCAGATGCAGGAGGGCAGGAAGGCAGCCAACTCCCCATAGGATACATCCCAGTATAATGGATTGGAGACAGAAGCCTGAAATCATCACGTGCAGAAATGTCACTAACACCCAGCCTAGTAAAAGTTCCGAAAGAGGCCCTGACAATTGACTAGGTGCTAGCTCACCGCTGCCAGGCCAGAAGAACGCAATCCGCCGCCATCCTTTCCAGGCCATGCCGGAAAGACATAGCCCAAGGTTGGCTACACTAAGGCATAGTGTGAACTATGCTCGTACCACAGTGGGCTATCCGAAACCTATCTTAATGGTTAGAATAAGCATCAGGGCTCTAGCTGGCTGTCCGTGGCAGATGCAGGAGGGCAAGAAGGCAGCCAACTCTCCCTAGGATAGATCCCAGGGTAAAGGATTGGAGACAGAAGACTGAAATCATCACGTGCAGAAATGTCACTAAAGGCCAGCCTAGTACAAGTGCCGAAAGAGGCCCTGACAATTGACTAAGTGCTAGCTCACGCTGCCAGGCCAGAAGAACTCAATCCGCCGCCATCCTTTCCAGGCCATGCCGGAAAGACATTGCCCAAGGTTGGCTACACTAAGGCATAGTGTGAACTATGCTCCGAACACAGTGGGCTATCCGAAACCTATCTTAATGGTTAGAATAAGCATCAGGGCTCTAGCTGGCTGTCCGTGGCAGATGCAGGAGGGCAGGAAGGCAGCCAACTCTCCATAGGATACATCCCAGTATAATGGATTGGAGACAGAAGCCTGAAATCATCACGTGCAGAAATGTCACTAAGGCCCAGCCTAGTAAAAGTTCCGAAAGAGGCCCTGACAATTGACTAGGTGCTAGCTCACCGCTGCCAGGCCAGAGAACTCAATCCACAGTCATCCTTTCCAGGCCATGCCGGAAAGACATTGCCCAAGGTTGGCTACACTAAGGCATAGTGTGAACTATGCTCCGAACACAGTGGGCTATCCGAAACCTATCTTAATGGTTAGAATAAGCATCAGGGCTCTAGCTGGCTGTCCGTGGCAGATGCAGGAGGGCAGGAAGGCAGCCAACTCTCCATAGGATACATCCCAGTATAATGGATTGGAGACAGAAGCCTGAAATCATCACGTGCAGAAATGTCACTAAGGCCCAGCCTAGTAAAAGTTCCGAAAGAGGCCCTGACATTTGATTGGTGCTAGCTCACAGCTGCCAGGCCAGAAGAACTCAATCCGCCGCCATCCTTTCCAGGCCATTGCCGAAATACATTGCCCAAGGTTGGCTACACTAAGGCATAGTGTGAACTATGCTCCTACCACAGTGGGCTATCCGAAACCTATCTTAATGGTTAGAATAAGCATCAGGGCTCTAGCTGGCTGTCCGTGGCAGATGCAGGAGGGCAAGAAGGCAGCCAACTCTCCCTAGGATACATCCCAGGGTAATGGATTGGAGACAGAAGACTGAAATCATCACGTGCAGAAATGTCACTAAAGGCCAGCCTAGTACAAGTGCCGAAAGAGGCCCTGACAATTGACTAAGTGCTAGCTCACGCTGCCAGGCCAGAAGAACTCAATCCGCCGCCATCCTTTCCAGGCCATGCCGGAAAGACATTGCCCAAGGTTGGCTACACTAAGGCATAGTGTGAACTATGCTCCGAACACAGTGGGCTATCCGAAACCTATCTTAATGGTTAGAATAAGCATCAGGGCTCTAGCTGGCTGTCCGTGGCAGATGCAGGAGGGCAGGAAGGCAGCCAACTCTCCATAGGATACATCCCAGTATAATGGATTGGAGACAGAAGCCTGAAATCATCACGTGCAGAAATGTCACTAAGGCCCAGCCTAGTAAAAGTTCCGAAAGAGGCCCTGACATTTGATTGGTGCTAGCTCACAGCTGCCAGGCCAGAAGAACTCAATCCGCCGCCATCCTTTCCAGGCCATTGCCGAAATACATTGCCCAAGGTTGGCTACACTAAGGCATAGTGTGAACTATGCTCCTACCACAGTGGGCTATCCGAAACCTATCTTAATGGTTAGAATAAGCATCAGGGCTCTAGCTGGCTGTCCGTGGCAGATGCAAGAGGGCAGGAAGGCAGCCAGCTCTCCATAGGATACATCCCGGTATAATTGATTGGAGACAGAAGCCTGAAATCATCACGTGCAGAAATGTCACTAAGGCCCAGCCTAGTAAAAGTTCCGAAAGAGGCCCTGACATTTGATTGGTGCTAGCTCACAGCTGCCAGGCCAGAAGAACTCAATCCGCCGCCATCCTTTCCAGGCCATTGCCGAAATACATTGCCGAAGGTTGGCTACACTTAGGCATAGTGTGAAGTATTCTCCCACCACAGTGGGCTATCCGAAACTTATCTTAATGGTTAGAATAAGCATCAGAGCTCTAGCTGGCTATCCGTGGCAGATGCAGGAGGGCAGGAAGGCATGCAACTCTCCATAGGATACATCCCTGGGTAATGGAGTGGAGCCAGAAGCCTGAAATCATCACGTGCAGAAATGTCACTAAAGGCCAGCCTAGTACAAGTTCCAAAAGAGGCCCTGACAATTGACTAGGTGCTAGCTCACCGCTGCCAGGCCAGAGATCTCAATCCGCCGCCATCCTTTCCAGGCCATGCCGGAAAGACATTGCCCAAGGTTGGCTACACTAAGGCATAGTGTGAACAATGCTCCTACCACAGTGGGCTATCCGAAACCTATGTTAATGGTTAGAATAACCATCTGTCCGTGGCAGATGCAGGAGGGCAGGAAGGCAGCCAAGTCTCCATAGGATACATCCCAGGGTAATGGATTGGAGACAGAAGACTGAAATCATCATGTGCAGAAATGTCACTAAAGGCCAGCCTAGTACAAGTTCCGAAAGAGGCCCTGACAATTGACTAGGTGCTAGCTCACCGCTGCCAGGCCAGAAGAACTCAATCCGCCGCCATCCTTTCCAGGCCATGCCGGAAAGACATTGCCCGAGGTTGGCTACACTAAGGCATAGTGTGAACTATGCTCCTACTACAGTGGGCTATCCGAAACCTATCTTAATGGTTAGAATAAGCATCAGGGCTCTAGCTGGCTGTCCGTGGCAGATGCAGGAGGGCAGGAAGGCAGCCAACTCCCCATAGGATACATCCCAGTATAATGGATTGGAGACAGAAGCCTGAAATCATCACGTGCAGAAATGTCACTAACGCCCAGCCTAGTAAAAGTTCCGAAAGAGGCCCTGACTTTTGATTCGTGCTAGCTCACAGCTGCCAGGCCAGAAGAACTCAATCCGCCGCCATCCTTTCCAGGCCATTGCGGAAATACATTGCCCAAGGTTGGCTACACTAAGGCATAGTGTGAAGTAAGCTCCTACCACAGTGGGCTATCCGAAACTTATCTTAATGGTTAGAATAAGCATCAGAGCTCTAGCTGGCTGTCCGTGGCAGATGCAGGAGGGCAGGAAGGCAGCCAACTCTCCATAGGATACATCCCAGGGTAATGGATTGGAGCCAGAAGCCTGAAATCATCACGTGCAGAAATGTCACTAAAGGCAAGCCTAGTACAATTTCCGAAAGAGGCCCTGACAATTGACTAGGTGCTAGCTCACCGCTGCCAGGCCAGAAGAACTCAATCCGCCGCCATCCTTTCCAGGCCATGCCGGAAAGACATAGCCCAAGGTTGGCTACACTAAGGCATAGTGTGAACTATGCTCGTACCACAGTGGGCTATCCGAAACCTATCTTAATGGTTAGAATATGCATCAGGGCTCTAGCTGGCTGTCCGTGGCAGATGCAGGAGGGCAAGAAGGCAGCCAACTCTCCCTAGGATACATCCCAGGGTAATGGATTGGAGACAGAAGACTGAAATCATCACGTGCAGAAATGTCACTAAAGGCCAGACTAGTACAAGTGCCGAAAGAGGCCCTGACAATTGACTAAGTGCTAGCTCACGCTGCCAGGCCAGAAGAACTCAATCCGCCGCCATCCTTTCCAGGCCATGCCGGAAAGACATTGCCCAAGGTTGGCTACTCTAAGGCATAGTGTGAACTATGCTCCGAACACAGTGGGCTATCCGAAACCTATCTTAATGGTTAGAATAAGCATCAGGGCTCTAGCTGGCTGTCCGTGGCAGATGCAGGAGGGCAGGAAGGCAGCCAACTCTCCATAGGATACATCCCAGTATAATGGATTGGAGACAGAAGCCTGAAATCATCACGTGCAGAAATGTCACTAAGGCCCAGCCTAGTAAAAGTTCCGAAAGAGGCCCTGACATTTGATTGGTGCTAGCTCACAGCTGCCAGGCCAGAAGAACGCAATCCGCCGCCATCCTTTCCAGGCCATTGCCGAAATACATTGCCGAAGGTTGGCTACACTTAGGCATAGTGTGAAGTATTCTCCCACCACAGTGGGCTATCCGAAACTTATGTTAATGGTTAGAATAAGCATCAGAGCTCTAGCTGGCTGTCCGTGGCAGATGCAGGAGGGCAGGAAGGCATGCAACTCTCCATAGGATACATCCCAGGGTAATGGATTGGAGCCAGAAGCCTGAAATCATCACGTGCAGAAATGTCACTAAAGGCCTGCCTAGTACAAGTTCCGAAAAAGGCCCTGACATTTGATTGGTGCTAGCTCACCGCTGCCAGGCCAGAAGAAAATCCGCCGCCATCCTTTCCAGGCCATTGCGGAATACATTGCCCCAGGTTGGCTACACTAAGGCAAAGTGTGAACTATGCTCCTACCACAGTGGGCTATCCGAAACCTATCTTAATGGTTAGAATAAGCATCAGACCTCTAGCAGCTGTCCGTGGCAGATGCAGGAGGGCAGGAAGGCAGCCAACTCTCCATAGGATACATCCCTGGGTAATGGATTGGAGCCAGAAGCCTGAAATCATCACGTGCAGAAATGTCACTAAAGGCCAGCCTAGTACAAGTTCCAAAAGAGGCCCTGACAATTGACTAGGTGCTAGCTCACCGCTGCCAGCCCAGAGAACTCAATCCGCCGCCATCCTTTCCAGGCCATGCCGGAAAGACATTGCCCAAGGTTGGCTACACTAAGGCATAGTGTGAACAATGCTCCTACCACAGTGGGCTATCCGAAACCTATGTTAATGGCTAGAATAACCATCTGTCCGTGGCAGATGCAGGAGGGCAGGAAGGCAGCCAAGTCTCCATAGGATACATCCCAGTATAATGGATTGGAGACAGAAGCCTGAAATCATCACGTGCAGAAATGTCACTAAAGGCCAGCCTAGTACAAGTTCCGAAAGAGGCCCTGACAATTGACTAGGTGCTAGCTCACCGCTGCCAGGCCAGAAGAACTCAATCCGCCGCCATCCTTTCCAGGCCATGCCGGAAAGACATTGCCCAAGGTTGGCTACACTAAAGCATAGTGTGTACTATGCTCCTACCACAGTGGGCTATCCGAAACCTATCTTAATGGTTAGAATAAGCATCAGGGCTCTAGCTGGCTGTCCGTGGCAGATGCAGGAGGGCAGGAAGGCAGCCAACTCTCCATAGGATACATCCCAGGGTAATGGATTGGAGACAGAAGACTGAAATCATCACGTGCAGAAATGTCACTAAAGGCCAGCCTAGTACAAGTGCCGAAAGAGGCCCTGACAATTGACTAGGTGCTAGCTCACCGCTGCCAGGCCAGAAGAACTCAATCCGCCGCCATCCTTTCCAGGCCATGCCGGAAAGACATTGCCCAAGGTTGGCTACACTAAGGCATAGTGTGAACTATGCTCCTACCACAGTGGGCTATCCGAAAACTATCTTAATGGTTAGAATAAGCATCAGGGCTCTAGCTGCCTGTCCGTGGCAGATGCAGGAGGGCAGGAAGACAGCCAACTCTCCATAGGATACATCCCAGTATAATGGATTGGAGACAGAAGCCTGAAACCATCACGTGCAGAAATGTCACTAAGGCCCAGCCTAGTAAAAGTTCCGAAAGAGGCCCTGACATTTGATTGGTGCTAGCTCACAGCTGCCAGGCCAGAAGAACTCAATCCGCCGCCATCCTTTCCAGGCCATTGCGGAAATACATTGCCCAAGGTTGGCTACACTAAGGCATAGTGTGAACTATGCTCCTACCACAGTGGGCTATCCGAAACCTATCTTAATGGTTAGAATAAGCATCAGACCTCTAGCTGGCTGTCCGTGGCAGATGCAGGAGGGCAGGAAGGCAGCCAACTCTCCATAGGATACATCCCTGGGTAATGGATTGGAGCCAGAAGCCTGAAATCATCACGTGCAGAAATGTCACTAAAGGCCAGCCTAGTACAAGTTCCGAAAGAGGCCCTGACAATTGACTAGGTGCTAGCTCACCGCTGCCAGGCCAGAGAACTCAATCCGCAGCCATCCTTTCCAGGCCATGCCGGAAAGACATTGCCCAAGGTTGGCTACACTAAGGCATAGTGTGAACTATGCTCCGAACACAGTGGGCTATCCGAAACCTATGTTAATGGTTAGAATAAGCATCAGGGCTCTAGCTGGCTGTCCGTGGCAGATGCAGGAGGGCAGGAAGGCAGCCAAGTCTCCATAGGATACATCCCAGTATAATGGATTGGAGACAGAAGCCTGAAATCATCACGTGCAGAAATGTCACTAAAGGCCAGCCTAGTACAAGTTCCAAAAGAGGCCCTGACAATTGACTAGGTGCTAGCTCACCGCTGCCAGGCCAGAGAACTCAATCCGCCGCCATCCTTTCCAGGCCATGCCGGAAAGACATTGCCCAAGGTTGGCTACACTAAGGCATAGTGTGAACAATGCTCCTACCACAGTGGGCTATCCGAAACCTATGTTAATGGTTAGAATAACCATCTGTCCGTGGCAGATGCAGGAGGGCAGGAAGGCAGCCAAGTCTCCATAGGATACATCCCAGTATAATGGATTGGAGACAGAAGCCTGAAATCATCACGTGCAGAAATGACACTAAAGGCCAGCCTAGTACAAGTTCCGAAAGAGGCCCTGACAATTGACTAGGTGCTAGCTCACCGCTGCCAGGCCAGAAGAACTCAATCCGCCGCCATCCTTTCCAGGCCATGCCGGAAAGACATTGCCCAAGGTTGGCTACACTAAAGCATAGTGTGAACTATGCTCCTACCACAGTGGGCTATCCGAAACCTATCTTAATGGTTAGAATAAGCATCAGGGCTCTAGCTGGCTGTCCGTGGCAGATGCAGGAGGGCAGGAAGGCAGCCAACTCTCCATAGGATACATCCCAGGGTAATGGATTGGAGACAGAAGACTGAAATCATCACGTGCAGAAATGTCACTAAAGACCAGCCTAGTACAAGTGCCGAAAGAGGCCCTGACAATTGACTAGGTGCTAGCTCACCGCTGCCAGGCCAGAAGAACTCAATCCGCCGCCATCCTTTCCAGGCCATGCCGGAAAGACATTGCCCGAGGTTGGCTACACTAAGGCATAGTGTGAACTATGCTCCTACTACAGTGGGCTATCCGAAACCTATCTTAATGGTTAGAATAAGCATCAGGGCTCTAGCTGGCTGTCCGTGGCAGATGCAGGAGGGCAGGAAGGCAGCCAACTCCCCATAGGATACATCCCAGTATAATGGATTGGAGACAGAAGCCTGAAATCATCACGTGCAGAAATGTCACTAACGCCCAGCCTAGTAAAAGTTCCGAAAGAGGCCCTGACTTTTGATTCGTGCTAGCTCACAGCTGCCAGGCCAGAAGAACTCAATCCGCCGCCATCCTTTCCAGGCCATTGCGGAAATACATTGCCCAAGGTTGGCTACACTAAGGCATAGTGTGAAGTAAGCTCCTACCACAGTGGGCTATCCGAAACTTATCTTAATGGTTAGAATAAGCATCAGAGCTCTAGCTGGCTGTCCGTGGCAGATGCAGGAGGGCAGGAAGGCAGCCAACTCTCCATAGGATACATCCCAGGGTAATGGATTGGAGCCAGAAGCCTGAAATCATCACGTGCAGAAATGTCACTAAAGGCCAGCCTAGTACAAGTTCCAAAAGAGGCCCTGACAATTGACTAGGTGCTAGCTCACCGCTGCCAGGCCAGAGAACTCAATCCGCCGCCATCCTTTCCAGGCCATGCCGGAAAGACATTGCCCAAGGTTGGCTACACTAAGGCATAGTGTGAACAATGCTCCTACCACAGTGGGCTATCCGAAACCTATGTTAATGGTTAGAATAACCATCTGTCCGTGGCAGATGCAGGAGGGCAGGAAGGCAGCCAAGTCACCATAGGATACATCCCAGTATAATGGATTGGAGACAGAAGCCTGAAATCATCACGTGCAGAAATGTCACTAAAGGCCAGCCTAGTACAAGTTCCGAAAGAGGCCCTGACAATTGACTAGGTGCTAGCTCACCGCTGCCAGGCCAGAAGAACTCAATCCGCCGCCATCCTTTCCAGGCCATGCCGGAAAGACATTGCCCAAGGTTGGCTACACTAAAGCATAGTGTGAACTATGCTCCTACCACAGTGGGCTATCCGAAACCTATCTTAATGGTTAGAATAAGCATCAGGGCTCTAGCTGGCTGTCCGTGGCAGATGCAGGAGGGCAGGAAGGCAGCCAACTCTCCATAGGATACATCCCAGGGTAATGGATTGGAGACAGAAGACTGAAATCATCACGTGCAGAAATGTCACTAAAGGCCAGCCTAGTACAAGTGCCGAAAGAGGCCCTGACAATTGACTAGGTGCTAGCTCACCGCTGCCAGGCCAGAAGAACTCAATCCGCCGCCATCCTTTCCAGGCCATGCCGGAAAGACATTGCCCAAGGTTGGCTACACTAAGGCATAGTGTGAACTATGCTCCTACCACAGTGGGCTATCCGAAACCTATCTTAATGGTTAGAATAAGCATCAGGGCTCTAGCTGCCTGTCCATGGCAGATGCAGGAGGGCAGGAAGACAGCCAACTCTCCATAGGATACATCCCAGTATAATGGATTGGAGACAGAAGCCTGAAACCATCACGTGCAGAAATGTCACTAAGGCCCAGCCTAGTAAAAGTTCCGAAAGAGGCCCTGACATTTGATTGGTGCTAGCTCACAGCTGCCAGGCCAGAAGAACTCAATCCGCCGCCATCCTTTCCAGGCCATTGCGGAAATACATTGCCCAAGGTTGGCTACACTAAGGCATAGTGTGAACTATGCTCCTACCACAGTGGGCTATCCGAAACCTATCTTAATGGTTAGAATAAGCATCAGGGCTCAAGCTGGCTGTCCTTGGCAGATGCAGGAGGGCAGGAAGGCAGCCAACTCTCCATAGGATACATCCCTGGGTAATGGATTGGAGCCAGAAGCCTGAAATCATCACGTGCAGAAATGTCCCTAAAGGCCAGCCTAGTACAAGTTCCGAAAGAGGCCCTGACAATTGACTAGGTGCTAGCTCACCGCTGCCAGGCCAGAGAACTCAATCCGCAGCCATCCTTTCCAGGCCATGCCGGAAAGACATTGCCCAAGGTTGGCTACACTAAGGCATAGTGTGAACTATGCTCCGAACACAGTGGGTTATCCGAAAACTATCTTAATGGTTAGAATAAGCATCAGACCTCTAGCTGGCTGTCCGTGGCAGATGCAGGAGGGCAGGAAGGCAGCCAACTCTCCATAGGATACATCCCAGGGTAATGGATTGGAGCCAGAAGCCTGAAATCATCACGTGCAGAAATGTCACTAAGGCCCAGCCTAATAAAAGTTCCGAAAGAGGCCCTGGCATTTGATTGGTGCTAGCTCACCGCTGCCAGGCCAGAAGAACTCAATCCGCCGCCATCCTTTCCAGGCCATTGCGGAAATACATTGCCCAAGGTTGGCTACTCTCATAGTGTGAACTATGCTCCTACCACAGTGGGCTATCCGAAACCTATCTTAATGGTTAGAATAAGCATCAGGGCTCTAGCTGGCTGTCCGTGGCAGATGCAGGAGGGCAGGAAGGCAGCCAACTCTCCATAGGATACATCCCAGGGTAATGGATTGGAGCCAGAAGCCTGAAATCATCACGTGCAGAAATGTCACTAAAGGCCAGCCTAGTACAAGTGCCGAAAGAGGCCCTGACAATTGACTAGGTGCTAGCTCACAGCTGCCAGGCCAGAAGAACTCAATCCGCCGCCATCCTTTCCAGGCCATTACGGAAATACATTGCCCAAGGTTGGCTACACTAAGGCATAGTGTGAAATATGCTCCTACCACAGTGGGCTATCCGAAACCTATCTTAATGGTTAGAATAAGATCAGGGCTCTAGCTGGCTGTCCGTGGCAGATGCAGGAGGGCAGGAAGGCAGCCAACTCTCCATAGGATACATCCCAGGGTAATGGATTGGAGACAGAAGCCTGAAATCATCACGTGCAGAAATGTCACTAAGGCCCAGCCTAGTAAAAGTTCCGAAAGAGGCCCTGACATTTGATTGGTGCTAGCTCACAGCTGCCAGGCCAGAAGAAGTCAATCCGCTGCCATCCTTTCCAGGCCATGCCGGAAAGACATAGCCCAAGGTTGGCTACACTAAGGAATAGTGTGAACTATGCTCCGAACACAGTGGGCTATCCGAAACCTATCTTAATGGTTAGAATAAGCATCAGGGCTCTAGCTGGCTGTCCGTGGCAGATGCAGGAGGGCAGGAAGTCAGCCAACTCTCCATAGGATACATCCCTGGGTAATGGATTGGAGCCAGAAGCCTGAAATCATCACGTGCAGAAATGTCACTAAAGGCCAGCCTAGTACAAGTTCCGAAAGAGGCCCTGACTATTGACTAGGTGCTAGGTCACCGCTGCCAAGCCAGAAGAACTCAATCCGCCACCATCCTTTCCAGGCCATGCCGGAAAGACATTGCCCAAGGTTGGCTACACTAAAGCATAGTGTGAACTATGCTCCTACCACAGTGGGCTATCCGAAACCTATCTTAATGGTTAGAATAAGCATCAGGGCTCTAGCTGGCTGTCCGTGGCAGATGCAGGAGGGCAGGAAGGCAGCCAAGTCTCCATAGGATACATCCCAGTATAATGGATTGGAGACAGAAGCCTGAATTCATCACGTGCAGAAATGTCACTAAGGCCCAGCCTAGTAAAAGTTCCGAAAGAGGCCCTGACATTTGATTGGTGATAGCTCACTGCTGCCAGGCTAGAAGAACTCAATACGCCGCCATCCTTTCCAGGCCATTGCGGAAATATATTGCCCAAGGTAGGCTACACTAAGGCATAGTGTGAACTATGCTCCTACCACAGTGGGCTATCCGAAAACTATCTTAATGGTTAGAATAAGCATCAGACCTCTAGCTGGCTGTCCGTGGCAGATGCAGGAGGGCAGGAAGGCAGCCAACTCTCCATAGGATACATCCCAGGGTAATGGATTGGAGCCAGAAGCCTGAAATCATCACGTGCAGAAATGTCACTAAGGCCCAGCCTAATAAAAGTTCCGAAAGAGGCCCTGGCATTTGATTGGTGCGAGCTCACCGCTGCCAGGCCAGAAGAACTCAATCCGCCGCCATCCTTTCCAGGCCATTGCGGAAATACATTGCCCAAGGTTGGCTACTCTCATAGTGTGAACTATGCTCCTACCACAGTGGGCTATCCAAAACCTATCTTAATGGTTAGAATAAGCATCAGGGCTCTAGCTGGCTGTCCGTGGCAGATGCAGGAGGGCAGGAAGGCAGCCAACTCTCCATAGGATACATCCCAGGGTAATGGATTGGAGCCAGAAGCCTGAAATCATCACGTGCAGAAATGTCACTAAAGGCCAGCCTAGTACAAGTGCCGAAAGAGGCCCTGACAATTGACTAGGTGCTAGCTCACAGCTGCCAGGCCAGAAGAACTCAATCCGCCGCCATCCTTTCCAGGCCATTGCGGGAATACATTGCCCAAGGTTGGCTACTCTCATAGTGTGAACTATGCTCCTACCACAGTGGGCTATCCGAAACCTATCTTAATGGTTAGAATAAGCATCAGGGCTCTAGCTGGCTGTCCTTGGCAGATGCAGGAGGGCAGGAAGGCAGCCAACTCTCCATAGGATACATCCCTGGGTAATGGATTGGAGCCAGAAGCCTGAAATCATCACGTGCAGAAATGTCCCTAAAGGCCAGCCTAGTACAAGTTCCGAAAGAGGCCCTGACAATTGACTAGGTGCTAGCTCACCGCTGCCAGGCCAGAGAACTCAATCCGCAGCCATCCTTTCCAGGCCATGCCGGAAAGACATTGCCCAAGGTTGGCTACACTAAGGCATAGTGTGAACTATGCTCCGAACACAGTGGGTTATCCGAAAACTATCTTAATGGTTAGAATAAGCATCAGACCTCTAGCTGGCTGTCCGTGGCAGATGCAGGAGGGCAGGAAGGCAGCCAACTCTCCATAGGATACATCCCAGGGTAATGGATTGGAGCCAGAAGCCTGAAATCATCACGTGCAGAAATGTCACTAAGGCCCAGCCTAATAAAAGTTCCGAAAGAGGCCCTGGCATTTGATTGGTGCTAGCTCACCGCTGCCAGGCCAGAAGAACTCAATCCGCCGCCATCCTTTCCAGGCCATTGCGGAAATACATTGCCCAAGGTTGGCTACTCTCATAGTGTGAACTATGCTCCTACCACAGTGGGCTATCCGAAACCTATCTTAATGGTTAGAATAAGCATCAGGGCTCTAGCTGGCTGTCCGTGGCAGATGCAGGAGGGCAGGAAGGCAGCCAACTCTCCATAGGATACATCCCAGGGTAATGGATTGGAGCCAGAAGCCTGAAATCATCACGTGCAGAAATGTCACTAAAGGCCAGCCTAGTACAAGTGCCGAAAGAGGCCCTGACAATTGACTAGGTGCTAGCTCACAGCTGCCAGGCCAGAAGAACTCAATCCGCCGCCATCCTTTCCAGGCCATTGCGGAAATACATTGCCCAAGGTTGGCTACACTAAGGCATAGTGTGAAATATGCTCCTACCACAGTGGGCTATCCGAAACCTATCTTAATGGTTAGAATAAGATCAGGGCTCTAGCTGGCTGTCCGTGGCAGATGCAGGAGGGCAGGAAGGCAGCCAACTCTCCATAGGATACATCCCAGGGTAATGGATTGGAGACAGAAGCCTGAAATCATCACGTGCAGAAATGTCACTAAGGCCCAGCCTAGTAAAAGTTCCGAAAGAGGCCCTGACATTTGATTGGTGCTAGCTCACAGCTGCCAGGCCAGAAGAAGTCAATCCGCTGCCATCCTTTCCAGGCCATGCCGGAAAGACATAGCCCAAGGTTGGCTACACTAAGGAATAGTGTGAACTATGCTCCGAACACAGTGGGCTATCCGAAACCTATCTTAATGGTTAGAATAAGCATCAGGGCTCTAGCTGGCTGTCCGTGGCAGATGCAGGAGGGCAGGAAGTCAGCCAACTCTCCATAGGATACATCCCTGGGTAATGGATTGGAGCCAGAAGCCTGAAATCATCACGTGCAGAAATGTCACTAAAGGCCAGCCTAGTACAAGTTCCGAAAGTGGCCCTGACTATTGACTAGGTGCTAGGTCACCGCTGCCAAGCCAGAAGAACTCAATCCGCCACCATCCTTTCCAGGCCATGCCGGAAAGACATTGCCCAAGGTTGGCTACACTAAAGCATAGTGTGAACTATGCTCCTACCACAGTGGGCTATCCGAAACCTATCTTAATGGTTAGAATAAGCATCAGGGCTCTAGCTGGCTGTCCGTGGCAGATGCAGGAGGGCAGGAAGGCAGCCAAGTCTCCATAGGATACATCCCAGTATAATGGATTGGAGACAGAAGCCTGAATTCATCACGTGCAGAAATGTCACTAAGGCCCAGCCTAGTAAAAGTTCCGAAAGAGGCCCTGACATTTGATTGGTGATAGCTCACTGCTGCCAGGCTAGAAGAACTCAATACGCCGCCATCCTTTCCAGGCCATTGCGGAAATATATTGCCCAAGGTAGGCTACACTAAGGCATAGTGTGAACTATGCTCCTACCACAGTGGGCTATCCGAAAACTATCTTAATGGTTAGAATAAGCATCAGACCTCTAGCTGGCTGTCCGTGGCAGATGCAGGAGGGCAGGAAGGCAGCCAACTCTCCATAGGATACATCCCAGGGTAATGGATTGGAGCCAGAAGCCTGAAATCATCACGTGCAGAAATGTCACTAAGGCCCAGCCTAATAAAAGTTCCGAAAGAGGCCCTGGCATTTGATTGGTGCGAGCTCACCGCTGCCAGGCCAGAAGAACTCAATCCGCCGCCATCCTTTCCAGGCCATTGCGGAAATACATTGCCCAAGGTTGGCTACTCTCATAGTGTGAACTATGCTCCTACCACAGTGGGCTATCCGAAACCTATCTTAATGGTTAGAATAAGCATCAGGGCTCTAGCTGGCTGTCCGTGGCAGATGCAGGAGGGCAGGAAGGCAGCCAACTCTCCATAGGATACATCCCAGGGTAATGGATTGGAGCCAGAAGCCTGAAATCATCACGTGCAGAAATGTCACTAAAGGCCAGCCTAGTACAAGTGCCGAAAGAGGCCCTGACAATTGACTAGGTGCTAGCTCACAGCTGCCAGGCCAGAAGAACTCAATCCGCCGCCATCCTTTCCAGGCCATTGCGGGAATACATTGCCCAAGGTTGGCTACATTAAGGCATAGTGTGAACTATGCTCCTACCACAGTGGGCTATCCGAAACCTATCTTAATGGTTAGAATAAGCATCAGGGCTCTTGCTGGCTGTCCGTGGCAGATGCAGGAGGGCAGGAAGGCAGCCAACTCTCCATAGGATACATCCCAGGGTAATGGATTGGAGACAGAAGCCTGAAATCATCACGTGCAGAAATGTCACTAAGGCCCAGCCTAGTAAAAGTTCCGAAAGAGGCCCTGACATTTGATTGGTGCTAGCTCACAGCTGCCAGGCCAGAAGAAGTCAATCCGCTGCCATCCTTTCCAGGCCATGCCGGAAAGACATAGCCCAAGGTTGGCTATACTAAGGAATAGTGTGAACTATGCTCCGAACACAGTGGGCTATCCGAAACCTATCTTAATGGTTAGAATAAGCATCAGGGCTCTAGCTGGCTGTCCTTGGCAGATGCAGGAGGGCAGGAAGGCAGCCAACTCTCCATAGGATACATCCCAGGGTAATGGATTGGAGACAGAAGACAGAAATCATCACGTGCAGAAATGTCACTAAAGGCCAGCCTAGTACAAGTGCCGAAAGAGGCCCTGACAATTGACTAGGTGCTAGCTCACCGCTGCCAGGCCAGAAGAACTCAATCCGCCGCCATCCTTTCCAGGCCATGCCGGAAAGACATTGCCGAAGGTTGGCTACACTAAGGCATAGTGTGAACTATGCTCCTACCACAGTGGGCTATCCGAAACCTATCTTAATGGTTAGAATAAGCATCAGGGCTCTAGCTGGCTGTCCGTGGCAGATGCAGGAGGGCAGGAAGGCAGCCAACTCTCCATAGGATACATCCCAGTATAATTGATTGGAGACAGAAGCCTGAAATCATCACGTGCAGAAATGTCACTAAGGCCCAGCCTAGTAAAAGTTCCGAAAGAGGCCCTGACATTTGATTGGTGCTAGCTCACAGCTGCCAGGCCAGAAGAACTCAATCCGCCGCCATCCTTTCCAGGCCATTGCGGAAATACATTGCCCAAGGTTGGCTACACTTAGGCATAGTGTGAAGTATGCTCCCACCACAGTGGGCTATCCGAAACTTATCTTAATGGTTAGAATAAGCATCAGAGCTCTAGCTGGCTGTCCGTGGCAGATGCAGGAGGGCAGGAAGACATGCAACTCTCCATAGGATACATCCCAGGGTAATGGATTGGAGCCAGAAGCCTGAAATCATCACGTGCAGAAATGTCACTAAAGGCCTGCCTAGTACAAGTTCCGAAAAAGGCCCTGACATTTGATTGGTGCTAGCTCACCGCTGCCAGGCCAGAAGAAAATCCGCCGCCATCCTTTCCAGGCCATTGCGGAAATACATTGCCCCAGGTTGGCTACACTAAGGCATAGTGTGAACTATGCTCCTACCACAGTGGGCTATCTGAAACCTATCTTAATGGGTAGAATAAGCATCAGGGCTCTAGCTGGCTGTCCGTGGCAGATGCAGGAGGCAGGAAGGCAGCCAACTCTCCATAGGATACATATGAGTGTAATAGATTGGAGACAGAAGCCTGAAATCATCACGTGCAGAAATGTCACTATGGCCCAGCCTAGTAAAAGTTCCGAAAGAGGCCCTGACATTTGATTGGTTCTAGCTCACAGCTGCCAGGCCAGAAGAACTCAATCCGCCGCCATCCTTTCCAGGCCATTGCCGAAATACATTGCCAAGGTTGGCTACACTAAGGCATAGTGTGAACTATGCTCCTACCACAGTGGGCTATCCGAAAACTATCTTAATGGTTAGAATAAGCATCAGACCTCTAGCTGGCTGTCCGTGGCAGATGCAGGAGGGCAGGAAGGCAGCCAACTCTCCATAGGATACATCCCAGGGTAATGGATTGGAGACAGAAGCCTGAAATCATCACGTGCAGAAATGTCACTAAGGCCCAGCCTAGTAAAAGTTCCGAAAGAGGCCCTCGCATTTGATTGGTGCTAGCTCACCGCTGCCAGGCCAGAAGAACTCAATCCGCCGCCATCCTTTCCAGGCCATTGCGGAAATACATTGCCCAAGGTTGGCTACTCTCATAGTGTGAACTATGCTCCTACCACAGTGGGCTATCCGAAACCTATCTTAATGGTTAGAATAAGCATCAGGGCTCTAGCTGGCTGTCCGTGGCAGATGCAGGAGGGCAGGAAGGCAGCCAACTCTCCATAGGATACATCCCAGGGTAATGGATTGGAGCCAGAAGCCTGAAATCATCACGTGCAGAAATGTCACTAAAGGCCAGCCGAGTACAAGTGCCGAAAGAGGCCCTGACAATTGACTAGGTGCTAGCTCACAGCTGCCAGGCCAGAAGAACTCAATCCGCCGCCATCCTTTCCAGGCCATTGCGGAAATACATTGCCCAAGGTTGGCTACACTAAGGCATAGTGTGAACTATGCTCCTACCACAGTGGGCTATCCGAAACCTATCTTAATGGTTAGAATAAGCATCAGGGCTCTAGCTGGCTGTCCGTGGCAGATGCAGGAGGGCAGGAAGGCAGCCAACTCTCCATAGGATACATCCCAGGGTAATGGATTGGAGACAGAAGCCTGAAATCATCACGTGCAGAAATGTCACTAAGGCCCAGCCTAGTAAAACTTCCGAAAGAGGCCCTGACATTTGATTGGTGCTAGCTCACAGCTGCCAGGCCAGAAGAAGTCAATCCGCTGCCATCCTTTCCAGGCCATGCCGGAAAGACATAGCCCAAGGTTGGCTACACTAAGGAATAGTGTGAACTATGCTCCGAACACAGTGGGCTATCCGAAACCTATCTTAATGGTTAGAATAAGCATCAGGGCTCTAGCTGGCTGTCCGTGGCAGATGCAGGAGGGCAGGAAGTCAGCCAACTCTCCATAGGATACATCCCTGGGTAATGGATTGGAGCCAGAAGCCTGAAATCATCACGTGCAGAAATGTCACTAAAGGCCAGCCTAGTACAAGTTCCGAAAGAGGCCCTGACAATTGACTAGGTGCTAGCTCACCGCTGCCAGGCCAGAGAACTCAATCCGCAGCCATCCTTTCCAGGCCATGCCGGAAAGACATTGCCCAAGGTTGGCTACACTAAGGCATAGTGTGAACTATGCTCCGAACACAGTGGGCTATCCGAAACCTATGTTAATGGTTAGAATAAGCATCAGGGCTCTAGCTGGCTGTCCGTGGCAGATGCAGGAGGGCAGGAAGGCAGCCAAGTCTCCATAGGATACATCCCAGTATAATGGATTGGAGACAGAAGCCTGAAATCATCACGTGCAGAAATGTCACTAAAGGCCAGCCTAGTACAAGTTCCAAAAGAGGCCCTGACAATTGACTAGGTGCTAGCTCACCGCTGCCAGGCCAGAGAACTCAATCCGCCGCCATCCTTTCCAGGCCATGCCGGAAAGACATTGCCCAAGGTTGGCTACACTAAGGCATAGTGTGAACAATGCTCCTACCACAGTGGGCTATCCGAAACCTATGTTAATGGTTAGAATAACCATCTGTCCGTGGCAGATGCAGGAGGGCAGGAAGGCAGCCAAGTCTCCATAGGATACATCCCAGTATAATGGATTGGAGACAGAAGCCTGAAATCATCACGTGCAGAAATGACACTAAAGGCCAGCCTAGTACAAGTTCCGAAAGAGGCCCTGACAATTGACTAGGTGCTAGCTCACCGCTGCCAGGCCAGAAGAACTCAATCCGCCGCCATCCTTTCCAGGCCATGCCGGAAAGACATTGCCCAAGGTTGGCTACACTAAAGCATAGTGTGAACTATGCTCCTACCACAGTGGGCTATCCGAAACCTATCTTAATGGTTAGAATAAGCATCAGGGCTCTAGCTGGCTGTCCGTGGCAGATGCAGGAGGGCAGGAAGGCAGCCAACTCTCCATAGGATACATCCCAGGGTAATGGATTGGAGACAGAAGACTGAAATCATCACGTGCAGAAATGTCACTAAAGACCAGCCTAGTACAAGTGCCGAAAGAGGCCCTGACAATTGACTAGGTGCTAGCTCACCGCTGCCAGGCCAGAAGAACTCAATCCGCCGCCATCCTTTCCAGGCCATGCCGGAAAGACATTGCCCGAGGTTGGCTACACTAAGGCATAGTGTGAACTATGCTCCTACTACAGTGGGCTATCCGAAACCTATCTTAATGGTTAGAATAAGCATCAGGGCTCTAGCTGGCTGTCCGTGGCAGATGCAGGAGGGCAGGAAGGCAGCCAACTCCCCATAGGATACATCCCAGTATAATGGATTGGAGACAGAAGCCTGAAATCATCACGTGCAGAAATGTCACTAACGCCCAGCCTAGTAAAAGTTCCGAAAGAGGCCCTGACTTTTGATTCGTGCTAGCTCACAGCTGCCAGGCCAGAAGAACTCAATCCGCCGCCATCCTTTCCAGGCCATTGCGGAAATACATTGCCCAAGGTTGGCTACACTAAGGCATAGTGTGAAGTAAGCTCCTACCACAGTGGGCTATCCGAAACTTATCTTAATGGTTAGAATAAGCATCAGAGCTCTAGCTGGCTGTCCGTGGCAGATGCAGGAGGGCAGGAAGACAGCCAACTCTCCATAGGATACATCCCAGGGTAATGGATTGGAGCCAGAAGCCTGAAATCATCACGTGCAGAAATGTCACTAAAGGCCAGCCTAGTAAAAGTTCCAAAAGAGGCCCTGACAATTGACTAGGTGCTAGCTCACCGCTGCCAGGCCAGAGAACTCAATCCGCCGCCATCCTTTCCAGGCCATGCCGGAAAGACATTGCCCAAGGTTGGCTACACTAAGGCATAGTGTGAACAATGCTCCTACCACAGTGGGCTATCCGAAACCTATGTTAATGGTTAGAATAACCATCTGTCCGTGGCAGATGCAGGAGGGCAGGAAGGCAGCCAAGTCACCATAGGATACATCCCAGTATAATGGATTGGAGACAGAAGCCTGAAATCATCACGTGCAGAAATGTCACTAAAGGCCAGCCTAGTACAAGTTCCGAAAGAGGCCCTGACAATTGACTAGGTGCTAGCTCACCGCTGCCAGGCCAGAAGAACTCAATCCGCCGCCATCCTTTCCAGGCCATGCCGGAAAGACATTGCCCAAGGTTGGCTACACTAAAGCATAGTGTGAACTATGCTCCTACCACAGTGGGCTATCCGAAACCTATCTTAATGGTTAGAATAAGCATCAGGGCTCTAGCTGGCTGTCCGTGGCAGATGCAGGAGGGCAGGAAGGCAGCCAACTCTCCATAGGATACATCCCAGGGTAATGGATTGGAGACAGAAGACTGAAATCATCACGTGCAGAAATGTCACTAAAGGCCAGCCTAGTACAAGTGCCGAAAGAGGCCCTGACAATTGACTAGGTGCTAGCTCACCGCTGCCAGGCCAGAAGAACTCAATCCGCCGCCATCCTTTCCAGGCCATGCCGGAAAGACATTGCCCAAGGTTGGCTACACTAAGGCATAGTGTGAACTATGCTCCTACCACAGTGGGCTATCCGAAACCTATCTTAATGGTTAGAATAAGCATCAGGGCTCTAGCTGCCTGTCCGTGGCAGATGCAGGAGGGCAGGAAGACAGCCAACTCTCCATAGGATACATCCCAGTATAATGGATTGGAGACAGAAGCCTGAAACCATCACGTGCAGAAATGTCACTAAGGCCCAGCCTAGTAAAAGTTCCGAAAGAGGCCCTGACATTTGATTGGTGCTAGCTCACAGCTGCCAGGCCAGAAGAACTCAATCCGCCGCCATCCTTTCCAGGCCATTGCGGAAATACATTGCCCAAGGTTGGCTACACTAAGGCATAGTGTGAACTATGCTCCTACCACAGTGGGCTATCCGAAACCTATCTTAATGGTTAGAATAAGCATCAGGGCTCAAGCTGGCTGTCCTTGGCAGATGCAGGAGGGCAGGAAGGCAGCCAACTCTCCATAGGATACATCCCAGGGTAATGGATTGGAGACAGAAGCCTGAAATCATCACGTGCAGAAATGTCACTAAGGCCCAGCCTAGTAAAAGTTCCGAAAGAGGCCCTGACATTTGATTGGTGCTAGCTCACAGCTGCCAGGCCAGAAGAAGTCAATCCGCTGCCATCCTTTCCAGGCCATGCCGGAAAGACATAGCCCAAGGTTGGCTATACTAAGGAATAGTGTGAACTATGCTCCGAACACAGTGGGCTATCCGAAACCTATCTTAATGGTTAGAATAAGCATCAGGGTTCTAGCTGGCTGTCCGTGGCAGATGCAGGAGGGCAGGAAGTCAGCCAACTCTCCATAGGATACATCCCTGGGTAATGGATTGGAGCCAGAAGCCTGAAATCATCACGTGCAGAAATGTCACTAAAGGCCAGCCTAGTACAAGTTCCGAAAGAGGCCCTGACAATTGACAAGGTGCTAGCTCACCGCTGCCAAGCCAGAAGAACTCAATCCGCCACCATCCTTTCCAGGCCATGCCGGAAAGACATTGCCCAAGGTTGGCTACACTAAAGCATAGTGTGAACTATGCTCCTACTACAGTGGGCTATCCGAAACCTATCTTAATGGTTAGAATAAGCATCAGGGCTCTAGCTGGCTGTCCTTGGCAGATGCAGGAGGGCAGGAAGGCAGCCAACTCTCCATAGGATACATCCCAGGGTAATGGATTGGAGACAGAAGACAGAAATCATCACGTGCAGAAATGTCACTAAAGGCCAGCCTAGTACAAGTGCCGAAAGAGGCCCTGACAATTGACTAGGTGCTAGCTCACCGCTGCCAGGCCAGAAGAACTCAATCCGCCGCCATCCTTTCCAGGCCATGCCGGAAAGACATTGCCCAAGGTTGGCTACACTAAGGCATAGTGTGAACTATGCTCCTACCACAGTGGGCTATCCGAAACCTATCTTAATGGTTAGAATAAGCATCAGGGCTCTAGCTGGCTGTCCGTGGCAGATGCAGGAGGGCAGGAAGGCAGCCAACTCTCCATAGGATACATCCCAGTATAATTGATTGGAGACAGAAGCCTGAAATCATCACGTGCAGAAATGTCACTAAGGCCCAGCCTAGTAAAAGTTCCGAAAGAGGCCCTGACATTTGATTGGTGCTAGCTCACAGCTGCCAGGCCAGAAGAACTCAATCCGCCGCCATCCTTTCCAGGCCATTGCGGAAATACATTGCCCAAGGTTGGCTACACTTAGGCATAGTGTGAAGTATGCTCCCACCACAGTGGGCTATCCGAAACTTATCTTAATGGTTAGAATAAGCATCAGAGCTCTAGCTGGCTGTCCGTGGCAGATGCAGGAGGGCAGGAAGACATGCAACTCTCCATAGGATACATCCCAGGGTAATGGATTGGAGCCAGAAGCCTGAAATCATCACGTGCAGAAATGTCACTAAAGGCCTGCCTAGTACAAGTTCCGAAAAAGGCCCTGACATTTGATTGGTGCTAGCTCACCGCTGCCAGGCCAGAAGAAAATCCGCCGCCATCCTTTCCAGGCCATTGCGGAAATACATTGCCCCAGGTTGGCTACACTAAGGCATAGTGTGAACTATGCTCCTACCACAGTGGGCTATCTGAAACCTATCTTAATGGGTAGAATAAGCATCAGGGCTCTAGCTGGCTGTCCGTGGCAGATGCAGGAGGCAGGAAGGCAGCCAACTCTCCATAGGATACATATGAGTGTAATAGATTGGAGACAGAAGCCTGAAATCATCACGTGCAGAAATGTCACTATGGCCCAGCCTAGTAAAAGTTCCGAAAGAGGCCCTGACATTTGATTGGTTCTAGCTCACAGCTGCCAGGCCAGAAGAACTCAATCCGCCGCCATCCTTTCCAGGCCATTGCCGAAATACATTGCCAAGGTTGGCTACACTAAGGCATAGTGTGAACTATGCTCCTACCACAGTGGGCTATCCGAAAACTATCTTAATGGTTAGAATAAGCATCAGACCTCTAGCTGGCTGTCCGTGGCAGATGCAGGAGGGCAGGAAGGCAGCCAACTCTCCATAGGATACATCCCAGGGTAATGGATTGGAGACAGAAGCCTGAAATCATCACGTGCAGAAATGTCACTAAGGCCCAGCCTAGTAAAAGTTCCGAAAGAGGCCCTCGCATTTGATTGGTGCTAGCTCACCGCTGCCAGGCCAGAAGAACTCAATCCGCCGCCATCCTTTCCAGGCCATTGCGGAAATACATTGCCCAAGGTTGGCTACTCTCATAGTGTGAACTATGCTCCTACCACAGTGGGCTATCCGAAACCTATCTTAATGGTTAGAATAAGCATCAGGGCTCTAGCTGGCTGTCCGTGGCAGATGCAGGAGGGCAGGAAGGCAGCCAACTCTCCATAGGATACATCCCAGGGTAATGGATTGGAGCCAGAAGCCTGAAATCATCACGTGCAGAAATGTCACTAAAGGCCAGCCTAGTACAAGTGCCGAAAGAGGCCCTGACAATTGACTAGGTGCTAGCTCACAGCTGCCAGGCCAGAAGAACTCAATCCGCCGCCATCCTTTCCAGGCCATTGCGGAAATACATTGCCCAAGGTTGGCTACACTAAGGCATAGTGTGAACTATGCTCCTACCACAGTGGGCTATCCGAAACCTATCTTAATGGTTAGAATAAGCATCAGGGCTCTAGCTGGCTGTCCGTGGCAGATGCAGGAGGGCAGGAAGGCAGCCAACTCTCCATAGGATACATCCCAGGGTAATGGATTGGAGACAGAAGCCTGAAATCATCACGTGCAGAAATGTCACTAAGGCCCAGCCTAGTAAAACTTCCGAAAGAGGCCCTGACATTTGATTGGTGCTAGCTCACAGCTGCCAGGCCAGAAGAAGTCAATCCGCTGCCATCCTTTCCAGGCCATGCCGGAAAGACATAGCCCAAGGTTGGCTACACTAAGGAATAGTGTGAACTATGCTCCGAACAGAGTGGGCTATCCGAAACCTATCTTAATGGTTAGAATAAGCATCAGGGCTCTAGCTGGCTGTCCGTGGCAGATGCAGGAGGGCAGGAAGTCAGCCAACTCTCCATAGGATACATCCCTGGGTAATGGATTGGAGCCAGAAGCCTGAAATCATCACGTGCAGAAATGTCACTAAAGGCCAGCCTAGTACAAGTTCCGAAAGAGGCCCTGACAATTGACTAGGTGCTAGCTCACCGCTGCCAAGCCAGAAGAACTCAATCCGCCACCATCCTTTCCAGGCCATGCCGGAAAGACATTGCCCAAGGTTGGCTACACTAAAGCATAGTGTGAACTATGCTCCTACCACAGTGGGCTATCCGAAACCTATCTTAATGGTTAGAATAAGCATCAGGGCTCTAGCTGGCTGTCCTTGGCAGATGCAGGAGGGCAGGAAGGCAGCCAACTCTCCATAGGATACATCCCAGGGTAATGGATTGGAGACAGATGACTGAAATCATCACGTGCAGAAATGTCACTAAAGGCCAGCCTAGTACAAGTGCGGAAAGAGGCCCTGACAATTGACTAGGTGCTAGCTCACCGCTGCCAGGCCAGAAGAACTCAATCCGCCGCCATCCTTTCCAGGCCATGCCGGAAAGACATTGCCCAAGGTTGGCTACACTAAGGCATAGTGTGAACTATGCTCCTACCACAGTGGGCTATCCGAAACCTATCTTAGTGGTTAGAATAAGCATCAGGGCTCTAGCTGGCTGTCCGTGGCAGATGCAGGAGGGCAGGAAGGCAGCCAACTCTCCATAGGATACATCCCAGTATAATTGATTGGAGACAGAAGCCTGAAATCATCACGTGCAGAAATGTCACTAAGGCCCAGCCTAGTAAAAGTTCCGAAAGAGGCCCTGACATTTGATTGGTGCTAGCTCACAGCTGCCAGGCCAGAAGAACTCAATCCGCCGCCATCCTTTCCAGGCCATTGCGGAAATACATTGCCCAAGGTTGGCTACACTTAGGCATAGTGTGAAGTATGCTCCCACCACAGTGGGCTATCCGAAACTTATCTTAATGGTTAGAATAAGCATCAGAGCTCTAGCTGGCTGTCCGTGGCAGATGCAGGAGGGCAGGAAGACATGCAACTCTCCATAGGATACATCCCAGGGTAATGGATTGGAGCCAGAAGCCTGAAATCATCACGTGCAGAAATGTCACTAAAGGCCTGCCTAGTACAAGTTCCGAAAAAGGCCCTGACATTTGATTGGTGCTAGCTCACCGCTGCCAGGCCAGAAGAAAATCCGCCGCCATCCTTTCCAGGCCATTGCGGAAATACATTGCCCCAGGTTGGCTACACTAAGGCATAGTGTGAACTATGCTCCTACCACAGTGGGCTATCTGAAACCTATCTTAATGGGTAGAATAAGCATCAGGGCTCTAGCTGGCTGTCCGTGGCAGATGCAGGAGGCAGGAAGGCAGCCAACTCTCCATAGGATACATATGAGTGTAATAGATTGGAGACAGAAGCCTGAAATCATCACGTGCAGAAATGTCACTATGGCCCAGCCTAGTAAAAGTTCCGAAAGAGGCCCTGACATTTGATTGGTGCTAGCTCACAGCTGCCAGGCCAGAAGAACTCAATCCGCCGCCATCCTTTCCAGGCCATTGCCGAAATACATTGCCAAGGTTGGCTACACTAAGGCATAGTGTGAACTATGCTCCTACCACAGTGGGCTATCCGAAAACTATCTTAATGGTTAGAATAAGCATCAGACCTCTAGCTGGCTGTCCGTGGCAGATGCAGGAGGGCAGGAAGGCAGCCAACTCTCCATAGGATACATCCCAGGGTAATGGATTGGAGACAGAAGCCTGAAATCATCACGTGCAGAAATGTCACTAAGGCCCAGCCTAGTAAAAGTTCCGAAAGAGGCCCTCGCATTTGATTGGTGCTAGCTCACCGCTGCCAGGCCAGAAGAACTCAATCCGCCGCCATCCTTTCCAGGCCATTGCGGAAATACATTGCCCAAGGTTGGCTACTCTCATAGTGTGAACTATGCTCCTACCACAGTGGGCTATCCGAAACCTATCTTAATGGTTAGAATAAGCATCAGGGCTCTAGCTGGCTGTCCGTGGCAGATGCAGGAGGGCAGGAAGGCAGCCAACTCTCCATAGGATACATCCCAGGGTAATGGATTGGAGCCAGAAGCCTGAAATCATCACGTGCAGAAATGTCACTAAAGGCCAGCCGAGTACAAGTGCCGAAAGAGGCCCTGACAATTGACTAGGTGCTAGCTCACAGCTGCCAGGCCAGAAGAACTCAATCCGCCGCCATCCTTTCCAGGCCATTGCGGAAATACATTGCCCAAGGTTGGCTACACTAAGGCATAGTGTGAACTATGCTCCTACCACAGTGGGCTATCCGAAACCTATCTTAATGGTTAGAATAAGCATCAGGGCTCTAGCTGGCTGTCCGTGGCAGATGCAGGAGGGCAGGAAGGCAGCCAACTCTCCATAGGATACATCCCAGGGTAATGGATTGGAGACAGAAGCCTGAAATCATCACGTGCAGAAATGTCACTAAGGCCCAGCCTAGTAAAACTTCCGAAAGAGGCCCTGACATTTGATTGGTGCTAGCTCACAGCTGCCAGGCCAGAAGAAGTCAATCCGCTGCCATCCTTTCCAGGCCATTCCGGAAAGACATAGCCCAAGGTTGGCTACACTAAGGAATAGTGTGAACTATGCTCCGAACACAGTGGGCTATCCGAAACCTATCTTAATGGTTAGAATAAGCATCAGGGCTCTAGCTGGCTGTCCGTGGCAGATGCAGGAGGGCAGGAAGTCAGCCAACTCTCCATAGGATACATCCCTGGGTAATGGATTGGAGCCAGAAGCCTGAAATCATCACGTGCAGAAATGTCACTAAAGGCCAGCCTAGTACAAGTTCCGAAAGAGGCCCTGACAATTGACTAGGTGCTAGCTCACCGCTGCCAAGCCAGAAGAACTCAATCCGCCACCATCCTTTCCAGGCCATGCCGGAAAGACATTGCCCAAGGTTGGCTACACTAAAGCATAGTGTGAACTATGCTCCTACCACAGTGGGCTATCCGAAACCTATCTTAATGGTTAGAATAAGCATCAGGGCTCTAGCTGGCTGTCCTTGGCAGATGCAGGAGGGCAGGAAGGCAGCCAACTCTCCATAGGATACATCCCAGGGTAATGGATTGGAGACAGAAGACTGAAATCATCACGTGCAGAAATGTCACTAAAGGCCAGCCTAGTACAAGTGCCGAAAGAGGCCCTGACAATTGACTAGGTGCTAGCTCACCGCTGCCAGGCCAGAAGAACTCAATCCGCCGCCATCCTTTCCAGGCCATTGCGGAAATACATTGCCCAAGGTTGGCTACACTAAGGCATAGTGTGAACTATGCTCCTACCACAGTGGGCTATCCGAAACCTATCTTAGTGGTTAGAATAAGCATCAGGGCTCTAGCTGGCTGTCCGTGGCAGATGCAGGAGGGCAGGAAGGCAGCCAACTCTCCATAGGATACATCCCAGTATAATTGATTGGAGACAGAAGCCTGAAATCATCACGTGCAGAAATGTCACTAAGGCCCAGCCTAGTAAAAGTTCCGAAAGAGGCCCTGACATTTGATTGGTGCTAGCTCACAGCTGCCAGGCCAGAAGAACTCAATCCGCCGCCATCCTTTCCAGGCCATTGCGGAAATACATTGCCCAAGGTTGGCTACACTTAGGCATAGTGTGAAGTATGCTCCCACCACAGTGGGCTATCCGAAACTTATCTTAATGGTTAGAATAAGCATCAGAGCTCTAGCTGGCTGTCCGTGGCAGATGCAGGAGGGCAGGAAGGCATGCAACTCTCCATAGGATACATCCCAGGGTAATGGATTGGAGCCAGAAGCCTGAAATCATCACGTGCAGAAATGTCACTAAAGGCCTGCCTAGTACAAGTTCCGAAAAAGGCCCTGACATTTGATTGGTGCTAGCTCACCGCTGCCAGGCCAGAAGAAAATCTGCCGCCATCCTTTCCAGGCCATTGCGGAAATACATTGCCCCAGGTTGGCTACACTAAGGCATAGTGTGAACTATGCTCCTACCACAGTGGGCTATCTGAAACCTATCTTAATGGGTAGAATAAGCATCAGGGCTCTAGCTGGCTGTCCGTGGCAGATGCAGGAGGCAGGAAGGCATGCAACTCTCCATAGGATACATCCCAGGGTAATGGATTGGAGCCAGAAGCCTGAAATCATCACGTGCAGAAATGTCGCTAAGGCCCAACCTAGTAAAAGTTCCGAAAGAGGCCCTGGCATTTGATTGGTGCTAGCTCACCGCTGCCAGGCCAGAAGAACTCAATCCGCCGCCATCCTTTCCAGGCCATTGCGGAAATACATTGCCCAAGGTTGGCTACTCTCATAGTGTGAACTATGCTCCTACCACAGTGGGCTATCCGAAACCTATCTTAATGGTTAGAATAAGCATCAGGGCTCTAGCTGGCTGTCCGTGGCAGATGCAGGAGGGCAGGAAGGCAGCCAACTCTCCATAGGATACATCCCAGGGTAATGGATTGGAGCCAGAAGCCTGAAATCATCACGTGCAGAAATGTCACTAAAGGCCAGCCTAGTACAAGTGCCGAAAGAGGCCCTGACAATTGACTAGGTGCTAGCTCACCGCTGCCAGGCCAGAAGAACTCAATCCGCCGCCATCCTTTCCAGGCCATTGCGGAAATACATTGCCCAAGGTTGGCTACACTAAGGCATAGTGTGAACTATGCTCCTACCACAGTGGGCTATCCGAAACCTATCTTAATGGTTAGAATAAGCATCAGACCTCTAGCTGGCTGTCCGTGGCAGATGCAGGAGGGCAGGAAGGCAGCCAACTCTCCATAGGATACATCCCAGGGTAATGGATTGGAGACAGAAGCCTGAAATCATCACGTGCAGAAATGTCACTAAGGCCCAGCCTAGTAAAAGTTCCGAAAGAGGCCCTCGCATTTGATTGGTGCTAGCTCACCGCTGCCAGGCCAGAAGAACTCAATCCGCCGCCATCCTTTCCAGGCCATTGCGGAAATACATTGCCCAAGGTTGGCTACTCTCATAGTGTGAACTATGCTCCTACCACAGTGGGCTATCCGAAACCTATCTTAATGGTTAGAATAAGCATCAGGGCTCTAGCTGGCTGTCCGTGGCAGATGCAGGAGGGCAGGAAGGCAGCCAACTCTCCATAGGATACATCCCAGGGTAATGGATTGGAGCCAGAAGCCTGAAATCATCACGTGCAGAAATGTCACTAAAGGCCAGCCTAGTACAAGTGCCGAAAGAGGCCCTGACAATTGACTAGGTGCTAGCTCACAGCTGCCAGGCCAGAAGAACTCAATCCGCCGCCATCCTTTCCAGGCCATTGCGGAAATACATTGCCCAAGGTTGGCTACACTAAGGCATAGTGTGAACTATGCTCCTACCACAGTGGGCTATCCGAAACCTATCTTAATGGTTAGAATAAGCATCAGGGCTCTAGCTGGCTGTCCGTGGCAGATGCAGGAGGGCAGGAAGGCAGCCAACTCTCCATAGGATACATCCCAGGGTAATGGATTGGAGACAGAAGCCTGAAATCATCACGTGCAGAAATGTCACTAAGGCCCAGCCTAGTAAAACTTCCGAAAGAGGCCCTGACATTTGATTGGTGCTAGCTCACAGCTGCCAGGCCAGAAGAAGTCAATCCGCTGCCATCCTTTCCAGGCCATGCCGGAAAGACATAGCCCAAGGTTGGCTACACTAAGGAATAGTGTGAACTATGCTCCGAACACAGTGGGCTATCCGAAACCTATCTTAATGGTTAGAATAAGCATCAGGGCTCTAGCTGGCTGTCCGTGGCAGATGCAGGAGGGCAGGAAGTCAGCCAACTCTCCATAGGATACATCCCTGGGTAATGGATTGGAGCCAGAAGCCTGAAATCATCACGTGCAGAAATGTCACTAAAGGCCAGCCTAGTACAAGTTCCGAAAGAGGCCCTGACAATTGACTAGGTGCTAGCTCACCGCTGCCAAGCCAGAAGAACTCAATCCGCCACCATCCTTTCCAGGCCATGCCGGAAAGACATTGCCCAAGGTTGGCTACACTAAAGCATAGTGTGAACTATGCTCCTACCACAGTGGGCTATCCGAAACCTATCTTAATGGTTAGAATAAGCATCAGGGCTCTAGCTGGCTGTCCTTGGCAGATGCAGGAGGGCAGGAAGGCAGCCAACTCTCCATAGGATACATCCCAGGGTAATGGATTGGAGACAGAAGACTGAAATCATCACGTGCAGAAATGTCACTAAAGGCCAGCCTAGTACAAGTGCCGAAAGAGGCCCTGACAATTGACTAGGTGCTAGCTCACCGCTGCCAGGCCAGAAGAACTCAATCCGCCGCCATCCTTTCCAGGCCATTGCGGAAATACATTGCCCAAGGTTGGCTACACTAAGGCATAGTGTGAACTATGCTCCTACCACAGTGGGCTATCCGAAACCTATCTTAGTGGTTAGAATAAGCATCAGGGCTCTAGCTGGCTGTCCGTGGCAGATGCAGGATGGCAGGAAGGCAGCCAACTCTCCATAGGATACATCCCAGTATAATTGATTGGAGACAGAAGCCTGAAATCATCACGTGCAGAAATGTCACTAAGGCCCAGCCTAGTAAAAGTTCCGAAAGAGGCCCTGACATTTGATTGGTGCTAGCTCACAGCTGCCAGGCCAGAAGAACTCAATCCGCCGCCATCCTTTCCAGGCCATTGCGGAAATACATTGCCCAAGGTTGGCTACACTTAGGCATAGTGTGAAGTATGCTCCCACCACAGTGGGCTATCCGAAACTTATCTTAATGGTTAGAATAAGCATCAGAGCTCTAGCTGGCTGTCCGTGGCAGATGCAGGAGGGCAGGAAGGCATGCAACTCTCCATAGGATACATCCCAGGGTAATGGATTGGAGCCAGAAGCCTGAAATCATCACGTGCAGAAATGTCACTAAAGGCCCAGCCTAGTAAAAGTTCCGAAAAAGGCCCTGACATTTGATTGGTGCTAGCTCACCGCTGCCAGGCCAGAAGAAAATCTGCCGCCATCCTTTCCAGGCCATTGCGGAAATACATTGCCCCAGGTTGGCTACACTAAGGCATAGTGTGAACTATGCTCCTACCACAGTGGGCTATCTGAAACCTATCTTAATGGGTAGAATAAGCATCAGGGCTCTAGCTGGCTGTCCGTGGCAGATGCAGGAGGCAGGAAGGCATGCAACTCTCCATAGGATACATCCCAGGGTAATGGATTGGAGCCAGAAGCCTGAAATCATCACGTGCAGAAATGTCGCTAAGGCCCAGCCTAGTAAAAGTTCCGAAAGAGGCCCTGGCATTTGATTGGTGCTAGCTCACCGCTGCCAGGCCAGAAGAACTCAATCCGCCGCCATCCTTTCCAGGCCATTGCGGAAATACATTGCCCAAGGTTGGCTACTCTCATAGTGTGAACTATGCTCCTACCACAGTGGGCTATCCGAAACCTATCTTAATGGTTAGAATAAGCATCAGGGCTCTAGCTGGCTGTCCGTGGCAGATGCAGGAGGGCAGGAAGGCAGCCAACTCTCCATAGGATACATCCCAGGGTAATGGATTGGAGCCAGAAGCCTGAAATCATCACGTGCAGAAATGTCACTAAAGGCCAGCCTAGTACAAGTGCCGAAAGAGGCCCTGACAATTGACTAGGTGCTAGCTCACCGCTGCCAGGCCAGAAGAACTCAATCCGCCGCCATCCTTTCCAGGCCATTGCGGAAATACATTGCCCAAGGTTGGCTACACTAAGGCATAGTGTGAACTATGCTCCTACCACAGTGGGCTATCCGAAACCTATCTTAATGGTTAGAATAAGCATCAGACCTCTAGCTGGCTGTCCGTGGCAGATGCAGGAGGGCAGGAAGGCAGCCAACTCTCCATAGGATACATCCCAGGGTAATGGATTGGAGACAGAAGCCTGAAATCATCACGTGCAGAAATGTCACTAAGGCCCAGCCTAGTAAAAGTTCCGAAAGAGGCCCTGGCATTTGATTGGTGCTAGCTCACCGCTGCCAGGCCAGAAGAACACAATCCGCTGCCATCCTTTCCAGGCCATTGCGGAAATACATTGCCCAAGGTTGGCTACTCTCATAGTGTGAACTATGCTCCTACCACAGTGGGCTATCCGAAACCTATCTTAATGATTAGAATAAGCATCAGGGCTCTAGCTGGCTGTCCGTGGCAGATGCAGGAGGGCAGGAAGGCAGCCAACTCTCCATAGGATACATCCCAGGGTAATGGATTGGAGCCAGAAGCCTGAAATCATCACGTGCAGAAATGTCACTAAAGGCCAGCCTAGTACAAGTGCCGAAAGAGGCCCTGACAATTGACTAGGTGCTAGCTCACAGCTGCCAGGCCAGAAGAACTTAATCCGCCGCCATCCTTTCCAGGCCATTCCGGAAATACATTGCCCAAGGTTGGCTACACTAAGGCATAGTGTGAACTATGCTCCTACCACAGTGGGCTATCCGAAACCTATCTTAATGGTTAGAATAAGCATCAGACCTCTAGCTGGCTGTCCGTGGCAGATGCAGGAGGGCAGGAAGGCAGCCAACTCTCCATAGGATACATCCCAGGGTAATGGATTGGAGACAGAAGCCTGAAATCATCACGTGCAGAAATGTCACTAAGGCCCAGCCTAGTAAAAGTTCCGAAAGAGGCCCTGACATTTGATTGGTGCTAGCTCACAGCTGCCAGGCCAGAAGAAGTCAATCCGCTGCCATCCTTTCCAGGCGATGCCGGAAAGACATAGCCCAAGGTTGGCTACACTAAGGAATAGTGTGAACTATGCTCCGAACACAGTGGGCTATCCGAAACCTATCTTAATGGTTAGAATAAGCATCAGGGCTCTAGCTGGCTGTCCGTGGCAGATGCAGGAGGGCAGGAAGTCAGCCAACTCTCCATAGGATACATCCCTGGGTAATGGATTGGAGCCCGAAGCCTGAAATCATCACGTGCAGAAATGTCACTAAAGGCCAGCCTAGTACAAGTTCCGAAAGAGGCCCTGACAATTGACTAGGTGCTAGCTCACCGCTGCCAGGCCAGAAGAACTCAATCCGCCACCATCCTTTCCAGGCCATGCCGGAAAGACATTGCCCAAGGTTGGCTACACTAAAGCATAGTGTGAACTATGCTCCTACCACAGTGGGCTATCCGAAACCTATCTTAATGGTTAGAATAAGCATCAGGGCTCTAGCTGGCTGTCCGTGGCAGATGCAGGAGGGCAGGAAGGCAGCCAACTCTCCATAGGATACATCCCAGGGTAATGGATTGGAGACAGAAGACTGAAATCATCACGTGCAGAAATGTCACTAAAGGCCAGCCTAGTACAAGTGCCGAAAGAGGCCCTGACAATTGACTAGGTGCTAGCTCACCGCTGCCAGGCCAGAAGAACTCAATCCGCCGCCATCCTTTCCAGGCCATGCCGGAAAGACATTGCCCAAGGTTGGCTACACTAAGGCATAGTGTGAACTATGCTCCTACCACAGTGGGCTATCTGAAACCTATCTTAATGGTTAGAATAAGCATCAGGGCTCTAGCTGGCTGTCCGTGGCAGATGCCGGAGGGCAGGAAGGCAGCCAACTCCCCATAGGATACATCCCATTATAATGGATTGGAGACAGAAGCCTGAAATCATCACGTGCAGATATGTCACTAAGGCCCAGCCTAGTAAAAGTTCCGAAAGAGGCCCTGACATTTGATTGGTGCTAGCTCACAGCTGCCAGGCCAGAAGAACTCAATCCGCCGCCATCCTTTCCAGGCCATTGCGGAAATACATTGCCCAAGGTTGGCTACACTAAGGCATAGTGTGAACTATGCTCCTACCACAGTGGGCTATCGGAAACCTATCTTAATGGTTAGAATAAGCATCAGACCTCTAGCTGGCTGTCCGTGGCAGATGCAGGAGGGCAGGAAGGCAGCCAAGTCTCCATAGGATACATCCCAGTATAATGGATTGGAGACAGAAGCCTGAAATCATCACGTGCAGAAATGTCACTAAGGCCCAGCCTAGTAAAACTTCCGAAAGAGGCCCTGACATTTGATTGGTGATAGCTCACAGCTGCCAGGCCAGAAGAACTCAATCCGCCGCAATCCTTTCCAGGCCATTGCGGAAATACATTGCCCAAGGTTGGCTACACTAAGGCATAGTGTGAAGTAAGCTCCTTCCACAGTGGGCTATCCGAAACTTATCTTAATGGTTAGAATAAGCATCAGAGCTCTAGCTGGCTGTCCGTGGCAGATGCAGGAGGGCAGGAAGGCAGCCAACTCTCCATAGGATACATCCCAGGGTAATGGATTGGAGCCAGAAGCCTGAAATCATCACGTGCAGAAATGTCACTAAAGGCAAGCCTAGTACAAGTGCCGAAAGAGGCCCTGACAATTGACTAGGTGCTAGCTCACCGCTGCCAGGCCAGAAGAACTCAATCCGCCGCCATCCTTTCCAGGCCATGCCGGAAAGACATTGCCCAAGGTTGGCTACACAAAGGCATAGTGTGAACTATGCTCCTGCCACAGTGGGCTATCCGAAACCTATCTTAATGGTTAGAATAAGCATCAGGGCTCTAGCTGGCTGTCCGTGGCAGATGCCGGAGGGCAGGAAGGCAGCCAACTCCCCATAGGATACATCCCAGTATAATGGATTGGAGACAGAAGCCTGAAATCATCACGTGCAGAAATGTCACTAAGGCCCAGCCTAGTAAAAGTTCCGAAAGAGGCCCTGACATTTGATTGGTGCTAGCTCACAGCTGCCAGGCCAGAAGAACTCAATCCGCCGCCATCCTTTCCAGGCCATTGCGGAAATACATTGCCCAAGGTTGGCTACACTAAGGCATAGTGTGAACTATGCTCCTACCACAGTGGGCTATCCGAAACCTATCTTAATGGTTAGAATAAGCATCAGAGCTCTATCTGGCTGTCCGTGGCAGATACAGGAGGGCAGGAAGGCAGCCAAGTCTCCATAGGATACATCCCAGTATAATGGATTGGAGACAGAAGCCTGAAATCATCACGTGCAGAAATGTCACTAAGGCCCAGCCTAGTAAAAGTTGCGAAAGAGGCCCTGACATTTGATTGGTGCTAGCTCACAGCTGCCAGGCCAGAAGAACTCAATCCGCCGCAATCCTTTCCAGGCCATTGCGGAAATACATTGCCCAAGGTTGGCTACACTAAGGCATAGTGTGAAGTAAGCTCCTACCACAGTGGGCTATCCGAAACTTATCTTAATGGTTAGAATAAGCATCAGAGCTCTAGCTGGCTGTCCGTGGCAGATGCAGGAGGGCAGGAAGGCAGCCAACTCTCCATAGGATACATCCCAGGGTAATGGATTGGAGCCAGAAGCCTGAAATCATCACGTGCAGAAATGTCACTAAAGGCAAGCCTAGTACAAGTTCCAAAAGAGGCCCTGACAATTGACTAGGTGCTAGCTCACCGCTGCCAGGCCAGAAGAACTCAATCCGCCGCCATCCTTTCCAGGCCATGCCGGAAAGACATAGCCCAAGGTTGGCTACACTAAGGCATAGTGTGAACTATGCTCCGAACACAGTGGGCTATCCGAAACCTATCTTAATGGTTAGAATAAGCATCAGGGCTCTAGCTGGCTGTCCGTGGCAGATGCAGGAGGGCAGGAAGGCAGCCAACTCTCCCTAGGATACATCCCAGGGTAATGGATTGGAGACAGAAGACTGAAATCATCACGTGCAGAAATGTCACTAAAGGCCAGCCTAGTACAAGTGCCGAAAGAGGCCCTGACAATTGACTAGGTGCTAGCTCACCGCTGCCAGGCCAGAAGAACTCAATCCGCCGCCATCCTTTCCAGGCCATGCCGGAAAGACATTGCCCAAGGTTGGCTACAATAAGGCATAGTGTGAACTATGCTCCGAACACAGTGGGCTATCCGAAACCTATCTTAATGGTTAGAATAAGCATCAGGGCTCTAGCTGGCTGTCCGTGGCAGATGCAGGAGGGCAGGAAGGCAGCCAACTCTCCATAGGATACATCCCAGTATAATGGATTGGAGACAGAAGCCTGAAATCATCACGTGCAGAAATGTCACTAAGGCCCAGCCTAGTAAAAGTTCCGAAAGAGGCCCTGACATTTGATTGGTGCTAGCTCACAGCTGCCAGGCCAGAAGAACTCAATCCGCCGCCATCCTTTCCAGGCCATTGCCGAAATACATTGCCCAAGGTTGGCTACACTAAGGCATAGTGTGAACTATTCTCCTACCACAGTGGGCAATCCGAAACCTCTCTTAATGTTTAGAATAAGCATCAGGGCTCTAGCTGGCTGTCCGTGGCAGATGCAGGAGGGCAGGAAGGCAGCCAACTCTCCATAGGATACATCCCAGTATAATTGATTGGAGACAGAAGCCTGAAATCATCACGTGCAGAAATGTCACTAAGGCCCAGCCTAGTAAAAGTTCCGAAAGAGGCCCTGACATTTGATTGGTGCTAGCTCACAGCTGCCAGGCCAGAAGAACTCAATCCGCCGCCATCCTTTCCAGGCCATTGCCGAAATACATTGCCCAAGGTTGGCTACACTTAGGCATAGTGTGAAGTATTCTCCCACCACAGTGGGCTATTCGAAACTTATCTTAATGGTTAGAATAAGCATCAGAGCTCTAGCTGGCTGTCCGTGGCAGATGCAGGAGGGCAGGAAGGCATGCAACTCTCCATAGGATACATCCCAGGGTAATGGATTGGAGCCAGAAGCCTGAAATCATCACGTGCAGAAATGTCACTAAAGGCCTGCCTAGTACAAGTTCCGAAAAAGGCCCTGACATTTGATTGGTGCTAGCTCACCGCTGCCAGGCCAGAAGAAAATCCGCCGCCATCCTTTCCAGGCCATTGCGGAATACATTGCCCCAGGTTGGCTACACTAAGGCATAGTGTGAACTATGCTCCTACCACAGTGGGCTATCGGAAACCTATCTTAATGGTTAGAATAAGCATCAGACCTCTAGCTGGCTGTCCGTGGCAGATGCAGGAGGGCAGGAAGGCAGCCAACTCTCCATAGGATACATCCCTGGGTAATGGATTGGAGCCAGAAGCCTGAAATCATCACGTGCAGAAATGTCCCTAAAGGCCAGCCTAGTACAAGTTCCGAAAGAGGCCCTGACAATTGACTAGGTGCTAGCTCACCGCTGCCAGGCCAGAGAACTCAATCCGCCGCCATCCTTTCCAGGCCATGCCGGAAAGACATTGCCCAAGGTTGGCTACACTAAGGCATAGTGTGAACAATGCTCCTACCACAGTGGGCTATCCGAAACCTATGTTAATGGTTACGATAACCATCTGTCCGTGGCAGATGCAGGAGGGCAGGAAGGCAGCCAAGTCTCCATAGGATACATCCCAGTATAATGGATTGGAGACAGAAGCCTGAAATCATCACGTGCAGAAATGTCACTATGGCCCAGCCTAGTAAAAGTTCCGAAAGAGGCCCTGACATTTGATTGGTGCTAGCTCACAGCTGCCAGGCCAGAAGAACTCAATCCGCCGCAATCCTTTCCAGGCCATTGCGGAAATACATTGCCCAAGGTTGGCTACACTAAGGCATAGTGTGAAGTATGCTCCTACCACAGTGGGCTATCCGAAACCTATCTTAATGCTTAGAATAAGCATCAGAGCTCTAGCTGGCTGTCCGTGGCAGATGCAGGAGGGCAGGAAGGCAGCCAACTCTCCATAGGATACATCCAAGGGTAATGGATTGGAGCCAGAAGCCTGAAATCATCACGTGCAGAAATGTCACTAAAGGCCAGCCTAGTACAAGTTCCGAAAGAGGCCCTGACAATTGACTAGGTGCTAGCTCACCGCTGCCAGGGCAGAAGAACTCAATCCGCCGCCATCCTTTTCAGGCCATGCCGGAAAGACATAGCCCAAGGTTGGCTACACTAAGGCATAGTGTGAACTATGCTCCGAACACAGTGGGCTATCCGAAACCTATCTTAATGGTTAGAATAAGCATCAGGGCACTAGCTGGCTGTCCGTGGCAGATGCAGGAGGGCAGGAAGGCAGCCAACTCTCCATAGGATACATCCTTGGGTAATGGATTGGAGCCAGAAGCCTGAAATCATCACGTGCAGAAATGTCACTAAAGGCCAGCCTAGTACAAGTTCCGAAAGAGGCCCTGACAATTGACTAGGTGCTAGCTCACCGCTGCCAAGCCAGAAGAACTCAATCCGCCACCATCCTTTCCAGGCCATGCCGGAAAGACATTGCCCAAGGTTGGCTACACTTAGGCATAGTGTGAAGTATGCTCCCACCACAGTGGGCTATCCGAAACTTATCTTAATGGTTAGAATAAGCATCAGAGCTCTAGCTGGCTGTCCGTGGCAGATGCAGGAGGGCAGGAAGGCATGCAACTCTCCATAGGATACATCCCAGGGTAATGGATTGGAGCCAGAAGCCTGAAATCATCACGTGCAGAAATGTCACTAAAGGCAAGCCTAGTACAAGTTCCGAAAAAGGCCCTGACATTTGATTGGTGCTAGCTCACCGCTGCCAGGCCAGAAGAACTCAATCCGCCGCCATCCTTTCCAGGCCATTGCGGAAATACATTGCCCCAGGTTGGCTACACTAAGGCATAGTGTGAACTATGCTCCTACCACAGTGGGCTATCTGAAACCTATCTTAATGGGTAGAATAAGCATCAGGGCTCTAGCTGGCTGTCCGTGGCAGATGCAGGAGGCAGGAAGGCAGCCAACTCTCCATAGGATACATATGAGTGTAATAGATTGGAGACAGAAGCCTGAAATCATCACGTGCAGAAATGTCACTATGGCCCAGCCTAGTAAAAGTTCCGAAAGAGGCCCTGACATTTGATTGGTGCTAGCTCACAGCTGCCAGGCCAGAAGAACTCAATCCGCCGCCATCCTTTCCAGGCCATTGCCGAAATACATTGCCCAAGGTTGGCTACACTAAGGCATAGTGTGAACTATGCTCCTACCACAGTGGGCTATCCGAAAACTATCTTAATGGTTAGAATAAGCATCAGACCTCTAGCTGGCTGTCCGTGGCAGATGCAGGAGGGCAGGAAGGCAGCCAACTCTCCATAGGATACATCCCAGGGTAATGGATTGGAGACAGAAGCCTGAAATCATCACGTGCAGAAATGTCACTAAGGCCCAGCCTAGTAAAAGTTCCGAAAGAGGCCCTGGCATTTGATTGGTGCTAGCTCACCGCTGCCAGGCCAGAAGAACTCAATCCGCCGCCATCCTTTCCAGGCCATTACGGAAATACATTGCCCAAGGTTGGCTACACTAAGGCATAGTGTTAACTATGCTCCTACCACAGTGGGCTATCCGAAACCTATCTTAATGGTTAGAATAAGCATCAGGGCTCTAGCTGGCTGTCCGTGGCAGATGCAGGAGGGCAGGAAGGCAGCCAACTCTCCATAGGATACATCCCAGGGTAATGGATTGGAGCCAGAAGCCTGAAATCATCACGTGCAGAAATGTCGCTAAGGCCCAGCCTAGTAAAAGTTCCGAAAGAGGCCCTGGCATTTGATTGGTGCTAGCTCACCGCTGCCAGGCCAGAAGAACTCAATCCGCCGCCATCCTTTCCAGGCCATTGCGGAAATACATTGCCCAAGGTTGGCTACTCTCATAGTGTGAACTATGCTCCTACCACAGTGGGCTATCCGAAACCTATGTTAATGGTTAGAATAAGCATCAGGGCTCTAGCTGGCTGTCCGTGGCAGATGCAGGAGGGCAGGAAGGCAGCCAAGTCTCCATAGGATACATCCCAGTATAATGGATTGGAGACAGAAGCCTGAAATCATCACGTGCAGAAATGTCACTAAGGCCCAGCCTAGTAAAAGTTCCGAAAGAGGCCCTGACATTTGATTGGTGCTAGCTCACAGCTGCCAGGCCAGAAGAACTCAATCCGCCGCCATCCTTTCCAGGCCATTGCGGAAATACATTGCCCAAGGTTGGCTACACTAAGGCATAGTGTGAACTATGCTCCTACCACAGTGGGCTATCCGAAACCTATCTTAATGGTTAGAATAAGCATCAGACCTCTAGCTGGCTGTCCGTGGCAGATGCAGGAGGGCAGGAAGGCAGCCAACTCTCCATAGGATACATCCCAGGGTAATGGATTGGAGACAGAAGCCTGAAATCATCACGTGCAGAAATGTCACTAAGGCCCAGCCTAGTAAAAGTTCCGAAAGAGGCCCTGGCATTTGATTGGTGCTAGCTCACCGCTGCCAGGCCAGAAGAACACAATCCGCTGCCATCCTTTCCAGGCCATTGCGGAAATACATTGCCCAAGGTTGGCTACTCTCATAGTGTGAACTATGCTCCTACCACAGTGGGCTATCCGAAACCTATCTTAATGATTAGAATAAGCATCAGGGCTCTAGCTGGCTTTCCGTGGCAGATGCAGGAGGGCAGGAAGGCAGCCAACTCTCCATAGGATACATCCCAGGGTAATGGATTGGAGCCAGAAGCCTGAAATCATCACGTGCAGAAATGTCACTAAAGGCCAGCCTAGTACAAGTGCCGAAAGAGGCCCTGACAATTGACTAGGTGCTAGCTCACAGCTGCCAGGCCAGAAGAACTTAATCCGCCGCCATCCTTTCCAGGCCATTCCGGAAATACATTGCCCAAGGTTGGCTACACTAAGGCATAGTGTGAACTATGCTCCTACCACAGTGGGCTATCCGAAACCTATCTTAATGGTTAGAATAAGCATCAGACCTCTAGCTGGCTGTCCGTGGCAGATGCAGGAGGGCAGGAAGGCAGCCAACTCTCCATAGGATACATCCCAGGGTAATGGATTGGAGACAGAAGCCTGAAATCATCACGTGCAGAAATGTCACTAAGGCCCAGCCTAGTAAAAGTTCCGAAAGAGGCCCTGACATTTGATTGGTGCTAGCTCACAGCTGCCAGGCCAGAAGAAGTCAATCCGCTGCCATCCTTTCCAGGCCATGCCGGAAAGACATAGCCCAAGGTTGGCTACACTAAGGAATAGTGTGAACTATGCTCCGAACACAGTGGGCTATCCGAAACCTATCTTAATGGTTAGAATAAGCATCAGGGCTCTAGCTGGCTGTCCGTGGCAGATGCAGGAGGGCAGGAAGTCAGCCAACTCTCCATAGGATACATCCCTGGGTAATGGATTGGAGCCCGAAGCCTGAAATCATCACGTGCAGAAATGTCACTAAAGGCCAGCCTAGTACAAGTTCCGAAAGAGGCCCTGACAATTGACTAGGTGCTAGCTCACCGCTGCCAGGCCAGAAGAACTCAATCCGCCGCCATCCTTTCCAGGCCATGCCGGAAAGACATTGCCCAAGGTTGGCTACACTAAGGCATAGTGTGAACTATGCTCCTACCACAGTGGGCTATCTGAAACCTATCTTAATGGTTAGAATAAGCATCAGGGCTCTAGCTGGCTGTCCGTGGCAGATGCCGGAGGGCAGGAAGGCAGCCAACTCCCCATAGGATACATCCCATTATAATGGATTGGAGACAGAAGCCTGAAATCATCACGTGCAGATATGTCACTAAGGCCCAGCCTAGTAAAAGTTCCGAAAGAGGCCCTGACATTTGATTGGTGCTAGCTCACAGCTGCCAGGCCAGAAGAACTCAATCCGCCGCCATCCTTTCCAGGCCATTGCGGAAATACATTGCCCAAGGTTGGCTACACTAAGGCATAGTGTGAACTATGCTCCTACCACAGTGGGCTATCGGAAACCTATCTTAATGGTTAGAATAAGCATCAGACCTCTAGCTGGCTGTCCGTGGCAGATTCAGGAGGGCAGGAAGGCAGCCAAGTCTCCATAGGATACATCCCAGTATAATGGATTGGAGACAGAAGCCTGAAATCATCACGTGCAGAAATGTCACTAAGGCCCAGCCTAGTAAAACTTCCGAAAGAGGCCCTGACATTTGATTGGTGATAGCTCACAGCTGCCAGGCCAGAAGAACTCAATCCGCCGCAATCCTTTCCAGGCCATTGCGGAAATACATTGCCCAAGGTTGGCTACACTAAGGCATAGTGTGAAGTAAGCTCCTTCCACAGTGGGCTATCCGAAACTTATCTTAATGGTTAGAATAAGCATCAGAGCTCTAGCTGGCTGTCCGTGGCAGATGCAGGAGGGCAGGAAGGCAGCCAACTCTCCATAGGATACATCCCAGGGTAATGGATTGGAGCCAGAAGCCTGAAATCATCACGTGCAGAAATGTCACTAAGGCCCAGCCTAGTAAAACTTCCGAAAGAGGCCCTGACATTTGATTGGTGCTAGCTCACAGCTGCCAGGCCAGAAGAAGTCAATCCGCTGCCATCCTTTCCAGGCCATGCCGGAAAGACATAGCCCAAGGTTGGCTACACTAAGGAATAGTGTGAACTATGCTCCGAACACAGTGGGCTATCCGAAACCTATCTTAATGGTTAGAATAAGCATCAGGGCTCTAGCTGGCTGTCCGTGGCAGATGCAGGAGGGCAGGAAGTCAGCCAACTCTCCATAGGATACATCCCTGGGTAATGGATTGGAGCCAGAAGCCTGAAATCATCACGTGCAGAAATGTCACTAAAGGCCAGCCTAGTACAAGTTCCGAAAGAGGCCCTGACAATTGACTAGGTGCTAGCTCACCGCTGCCAGGCCAGAAGAACTCAATCCGCCGCCATCCTTTCCAGGCCATGCCGGAAAGACATTGCCCAAGGTTGGCTACACTAAGGCATAGTGTGAACTATGCTCCTACCACAGTGGGCTATCTGAAACCTATCTTAATGGTTAGAATAAGCATCAGGGCTCTAGCTGGCTGTCCGTGGCAGATGCCGGAGGGCAGGAAGGCAGCCAACTCCCCATAGGATACATCCCATTATAATGGATTGGAGACAGAAGCCTGAAATCATCACGTGCAGATATGTCACTAAGGCCCAGCCTAGTAAAAGTTCCGAAAGAGGCCCTGACATTTGATTGGTGCTAGCTCACAGCTGCCAGGCCAGAAGAACTCAATCCGCCGCCATCCTTTCCAGGCCATTGCGGAAATACATTGCCCAAGGTTGGCTACACTAAGGCATAGTGTGAACTATGCTCCTACCACAGTGGGCTATCGGAAACCTATCTTAATGGTTAGAATAAGCATCAGACCTCTAGCTGGCTGTCCGTGGCAGATTCAGGAGGGCAGGAAGGCAGCCAAGTCTCCATAGGATACATCCCAGTATAATGGATTGGAGACAGAAGCCTGAAATCATCACGTGCAGAAATGTCACTAAGGCCCAGCCTAGTAAAACTTCCGAAAGAGGCCCTGACATTTGATTGGTGATAGCTCACAGCTGCCAGGCCAGAAGAACTCAATCCGCCGCAATCCTTTCCAGGCCATTGCGGAAATACATTGCCCAAGGTTGGCTACACTAAGGCATAGTGTGAAGTAAGCTCCTTCCACAGTGGGCTATCCGAAACTTATCTTAATGGTTAGAATAAGCATCAGAGCTCTAGCTGGCTGTCCGTGGCAGATGCAGGAGGGCAGGAAGGCAGCCAACTCTCCATAGGATACATCCCAGGGTAATGGATTGGAGCCAGAAGCCTGAAATCATCACGTGCAGAAATGTCACTAAAGGCAAGCCTAGTACAAGTGCCGAAAGAGGCCCTGACAATTGACTAGGTGCTAGCTCACCGCTGCCAGGCCAGAAGAACTCAATCCGCCGCCATCCTTTCCAGGCCATGCCGGAAAGACATTGCCCAAGGTTGGCTACACAAAGGCATAGTGTGAACTATGCTCCTGCCACAGTGGGCTATCCGAAACCTATCTTAATGGTTAGAATAAGCATCAGGGCTCTAGCTGGCTGTCCGTGGCAGATGCCGGAGGGCAGGAAGGCAGCCAACTCCCCATAGGATACATCCCAGTATAATGGATTGGAGACAGAAGCCTGAAATCATCACGTGCAGAAATGTCACTAAGGCCCAGCCTAGTAAAAGTTCCGAAAGAGGCCCTGACATTTGATTGGTGCTAGCTCACAGCTGCCAGGCCAGAAGAACTCAATCCGCCGCCATCCTTTCCAGGCCATTGCGGAAATACATTGCCCAAGGTTGGCTACACTAAGGCATAGTGTGAACTATGCTCCTACCACAGTGGGCTATCCGAAACCTATCTTAATGGTTAGAATAAGCATCAGAGCTCTATCTGGCTGTCCGTGGCAGATACAGGAGGGCAGGAAGGCAGCCAAGTCTCCATAGGATACATCCCAGTATAATGGATTGGAGACAGAAGCCTGAAATCATCACGTGCAGAAATGTCACTAAGGCCCAGCCTAGTAAAAGTTGCGAAAGAGGCCCTGACATTTGATTGGTGCTAGCTCACAGCTGCCAGGCCAGAAGAACTCAATCCGCCGCAATCCTTTCCAGGCCATTGCGGAAATACATTGCCCAAGGTTGGCTACACTAAGGCATAGTGTGAAGTAAGCTCCTACCACAGTGGGCTATCCGAAACTTATCTTAATGGTTAGAATAAGCATCAGAGCTCTAGCTGGCTGTCCGTGGCAGATGCAGGAGGGCAGGAAGGCAGCCAACTCTCCATAGGATACATCCCAGGGTAATGGATTGGAGCCAGAAGCCTGAAATCATCACGTGCAGAAATGTCACTAAAGGCAAGCCTAGTACAAGTTCCAAAAGAGGCCCTGACAATTGACTAGGTGCTAGCTCACCGCTGCCAGGCCAGAAGAACTCAATCCGCCGCCATCCTTTCCAGGCCATGCCGGAAAGACATAGCCCAAGGTTGGCTACACTAAGGCATAGTGTGAACTATGCTCCGAACACAGTGGGCTATCCGAAACCTATCTTAATGGTTAGAATAAGCATCAGGGCTCTAGCTGGCTGTCCGTGGCAGATGCAGGAGGGCAGGAAGGCAGCCAACTCTCCCTAGGATACATCCCAGGGTAATGGATTGGAGACAGAAGACTGAAATCATCACGTGCAGAAATGTCACTAAAGGCCAGCCTAGTACAAGTGCCGAAAGAGGCCCTGACAATTGACTAGGTGCTAGCTCACCGCTGCCAGGCCAGAAGAACTCAATCCGCCGCCATCCTTTCCAGGCCATGCCGGAAAGACATTGCCCAAGGTTGGCTACAATAAGGCATAGTGTGAACTATGCTCCGAACACAGTGGGCTATCCGAAACCTATCTTAATGGTTAGAATAAGCATCAGGGCTCTAGCTGGCTGTCCGTGGCAGATGCAGGAGGGCAGGAAGGCAGCCAACTCTCCATAGGATACATCCCAGTATAATGGATTGGAGACAGAAGCCTGAAATCATCACGTGCAGAAATGTCACTAAGGCCCAGCCTAGTAAAAGTTCCGAAAGAGGCCCTGACATTTGATTGGTGCTAGCTCACAGCTGCCAGGCCAGAAGAACTCAATCCGCCGCCATCCTTTCCAGGCCATTGCCGAAATACATTGCCCAAGGTTGGCTACACTAAGGCATAGTGTGAACTATTCTCCTACCACAGTGGGCAATCCGAAACCTCTCTTAATGTTTAGAATAAGCATCAGGGCTCTAGCTGGCTGTCCGTGGCAGATGCAGGAGGGCAGGAAGGCAGCCAACTCTCCATAGGATACATCCCAGTATAATTGATTGGAGACAGAAGCCTGAAATCATCACGTGCAGAAATGTCACTAAGGCCCAGCCTAGTAAAAGTTCCGAAAGAGGCCCTGACATTTGATTGGTGCTAGCTCACAGCTGCCAGGCCAGAAGAACTCAATCCGCCGCCATCCTTTCCAGGCCATTGCCGAAATACATTGCCCAAGGTTGGCTACACTTAGGCATAGTGTGAAGTATTCTCCCACCACAGTGGGCTATTCGAAACTTATCTTAATGGTTAGAATAAGCATCAGAGCTCTAGCTGGCTGTCCGTGGCAGATGCAGGAGGGCAGGAAGGCATGCAACTCTCCATAGGATACATCCCAGGGTAATGGATTGGAGCCAGAAGCCTGAAATCATCACGTGCAGAAATGTCACTAAAGGCCTGCCTAGTACAAGTTCCGAAAAAGGCCCTGACATTTGATTGGTGCTAGCTCACCGCTGCCAGGCCAGAAGAAAATCCGCCGCCATCCTTTCCAGGCCATTGCGGAATACATTGCCCCAGGTTGGCTACACTAAGGCATAGTGTGAACTATGCTCCTACCACAGTGGGCTATCGGAAACCTATCTTAATGGTTAGAATAAGCATCAGACCTCTAGCTGGCTGTCCGTGGCAGATGCAGGAGGGCAGGAAGGCAGCCAACTCTCCATAGGATACATCCCTGGGTAATGGATTGGAGCCAGAAGCCTGAAATCATCACGTGCAGAAATGTCCCTAAAGGCCAGCCTAGTACAAGTTCCGAAAGAGGCCCTGACAATTGACTAGGTGCTAGCTCACCGCTGCCAGGCCAGAGAACTCAATCCGCCGCCATCCTTTCCAGGCCATGCCGGAAAGACATTGCCCAAGGTTGGCTACACTAAGGCATAGTGTGAACAATGCTCCTACCACAGTGGGCTATCCGAAACCTATGTTAATGGTTACGATAACCATCTGTCCGTGGCAGATGCAGGAGGGCAGGAAGGCAGCCAAGTCTCCATAGGATACATCCCAGTATAATGGATTGGAGACAGAAGCCTGAAATCATCACGTGCAGAAATGTCACTATGGCCCAGCCTAGTAAAAGTTCCGAAAGAGGCCCTGACATTTGATTGGTGCTAGCTCACAGCTGCCAGGCCAGAAGAACTCAATCCGCCGCAATCCTTTCCAGGCCATTGCGGAAATACATTGCCCAAGGTTGGCTACACTAAGGCATAGTGTGAAGTATGCTCCTACCACAGTGGGCTATCCGAAACCTATCTTAATGCTTAGAATAAGCATCAGAGCTCTAGCTGGCTGTCCGTGGCAGATGCAGGAGGGCAGGAAGGCAGCCAACTCTCCATAGGATACATCCAAGGGTAATGGATTGGAGCCAGAAGCCTGAAATCATCACGTGCAGAAATGTCACTAAAGGCCAGCCTAGTACAAGTTCCGAAAGAGGCCCTGACAATTGACTAGGTGCTAGCTCACCGCTGCCAGGGCAGAAGAACTCAATCCGCCGCCATCCTTTTCAGGCCATGCCGGAAAGACATAGCCCAAGGTTGGCTACACTAAGGCATAGTGTGAACTATGCTCCGAACACAGTGGGCTATCCGAAACCTATCTTAATGGTTAGAATAAGCATCAGGGCACTAGCTGGCTGTCCGTGGCAGATGCAGGAGGGCAGGAAGGCAGCCAACTCTCCATAGGATACATCCTTGGGTAATGGATTGGAGCCAGAAGCCTGAAATCATCACGTGCAGAAATGTCACTAAAGGCCAGCCTAGTACAAGTTCCGAAAGAGGCCCTGACAATTGACTAGGTGCTAGCTCACCGCTGCCAAGCCAGAAGAACTCAATCCGCCACCATCCTTTCCAGGCCATGCCGGAAAGACATTGCCCAAGGTTGGCTACACTTAGGCATAGTGTGAAGTATGCTCCCACCACAGTGGGCTATCCGAAACTTATCTTAATGGTTAGAATAAGCATCAGAGCTCTAGCTGGCTGTCCGTGGCAGATGCAGGAGGGCAGGAAGGCATGCAACTCTCCATAGGATACATCCCAGGGTAATGGATTGGAGCCAGAAGCCTGAAATCATCACGTGCAGAAATGTCACTAAAGGCAAGCCTAGTACAAGTTCCGAAAAAGGCCCTGACATTTGATTGGTGCTAGCTCACCGCTGCCAGGCCAGAAGAACTCAATCCGCCGCCATCCTTTCCAGGCCATTGCGGAAATACATTGCCCCAGGTTGGCTACACTAAGGCATAGTGTGAACTATGCTCCTACCACAGTGGGCTATCTGAAACCTATCTTAAAGGGTAGAATAAGCATCAGGGCTCTAGCTGGCTGTCCGTGGCAGATGCAGGAGGCAGGAAGGCAGCCAACTCTCCATAGGATACATATGAGTGTAATAGATTGGAGACAGAAGCCTGAAATCATCACGTGCAGAAATGTCACTATGGCCCAGCCTAGTAAAAGTTCCGAAAGAGGCCCTGACATTTGATTGGTGCTAGCTCACAGCTGCCAGGCCAGAAGAACTCAATCCGCCGCCATCCTTTCCAGGCCATTGCCGAAATACATTGCCCAAGGTTGGCTACACTAAGGCATAGTGTGAACTATGCTCCTACCACAGTGGGCTATCCGAAAACTATCTTAATGGTTAGAATAAGCATCAGACCTCTAGCTGGCTGTCCGTGGCAGATGCAGGAGGGCAGGAAGGCAGCCAACTCTCCATAGGATACATCCCAGGGTAATGGATTGGAGACAGAAGCCTGAAATCATCACGTGCAGAAATGTCACTAAGGCCCAGCCTAGTAAAAGTTCCGAAAGAGGCCCTGGCATTTGATTGGTGCTAGCTCACCGCTGCCAGGCCAGAAGAACTCAATCCGCCGCCATCCTTTCCAGGCCATTACGGAAATACATTGCCCAAGGTTGGCTACACTAAGGCATAGTGTTAACTATGCTCCTACCACAGTGGGCTATCCGAAACCTATCTTAATGGTTAGAATAAGCATCAGGGCTCTAGCTGGCTGTCCGTGGCAGATGCAGGAGGGCAGGAAGGCAGCCAACTCTCCATAGGATACATCCCAGGGTAATGGATTGGAGCCAGAAGCCTGAAATCATCACGTGCAGAAATGTCGCTAAGGCCCAGCCTAGTAAAAGTTCCGAAAGAGGCCCTGGCATTTGATTGGTGCTAGCTCACCGCTGCCAGGCCAGAAGAACTCAATCCGCCGCCATCCTTTCCAGGCCATTGCGGAAATACATTGCCCAAGGTTGGCTACTCTCATAGTGTGAACTATGCTCCTACCACAGTGGGCTATCCGAAACCTATGTTAATGGTTAGAATAAGCATCAGGGCTCTAGCTGGCTGTCCGTGGCAGATGCAGGAGGGCAGGAAGGCAGCCAAGTCTCCATAGGATACATCCCAGTATAATGGATTGGAGACAGAAGCCTGAAATCATCACGTGCAGAAATGTCACTAAGGCCCAGCCTAGTAAAAGTTCCGAAAGAGGCCCTGACATTTGATTGGTGCTAGCTCACAGCTGCCAGGCCAGAAGAACTCAATCCGCCGCCATCCTTTCCAGGCCATTGCGGAAATACATTGCCCAAGGTTGGCTACACTAAGGCATAGTGTGAACTATGCTCCTACCACAGTGGGCTATCCGAAACCTATCTTAATGGTTAGAATAAGCATCAGACCTCTAGCTGGCTGTCCGTGGCAGATGCAGGAGGGCAGGAAGGCAGCCAACTCTCCATAGGATACATCCCAGGTTAATGGATTGGAGACAGAAGCCTGAAATCATCACGTGCAGAAATGTCACTAAGGCCCAGCCTAGTAAAAGTTCCGAAAGAGGCCCTGGCATTTGATTGGTGCTAGCTCACCGCTGCCAGGCCAGAAGAACACAATCCGCTGCCATCCTTTCCAGGCCATTGCGGAAATACATTGCCCAAGGTTGGCTACTCTCATAGTGTGAACTATGCTCCTACCACAGTGGGCTATCCGAAACCTATCTTAATGATTAGAATAAGCATCAGGGCTCTAGCTGGCTTTCCGTGGCAGATGCAGGAGGGCAGGAAGGCAGCCAACTCTCCATAGGATACATCCCAGGGTAATGGATTGGAGCCAGAAGCCTGAAATCATCACGTGCAGAAATGTCACTAAAGGCCAGCCTAGTACAAGTGCCGAAAGAGGCCCTGACAATTGACTAGGTGCTAGCTCACAGCTGCCAGGCCAGAAGAACTTAATCCGCCGCCATCCTTTCCAGGCCATTCCGGAAATACATTGCCCAAGGTTGGCTACACTAAGGCATAGTGTGAACTATGCTCCTACCACAGTGGGCTATCCGAAACCTATCTTAATGGTTAGAATAAGCATCAGACCTCTAGCTGGCTGTCCGTGGCAGATGCAGGAGGGCAGGAAGGCAGCCAACTCTCCATAGGATACATCCCAGGGTAATGGATTGGAGACAGAAGCCTGAAATCATCACGTGCAGAAATGTCACTAAGGCCCAGCCTAGTAAAAGTTCCGAAAGAGGCCCTGACATTTGATTGGTGCTAGCTCACAGCTGCCAGGCCAGAAGAAGTCAATCCGCTGCCATCCTTTCCAGGCCATGCCGGAAAGACATAGCCCAAGGTTGGCTACACTAAGGAATAGTGTGAACTATGCTCCGAACACAGTGGGCTATCCGAAACCTATCTTAATGGTTAGAATAAGCATCAGGGCTCTAGCTGGCTGTCCGTGGCAGATGCAGGAGGGCAGGAAGTCAGCCAACTCTCCATAGGATACATCCCTGGGTAATGGATTGGAGCCCGAAGCCTGAAATCATCACGTGCAGAAATGTCACTAAAGGCCAGCCTAGTACAAGTTCCGAAAGAGGCCCTGACAATTGACTAGGTGCTAGCTCACCGCTGCCAGGCCAGAAGAACTCAATCCGCCGCCATCCTTTCCAGGCCATGCCGGAAAGACATTGCCCAAGGTTGGCTACACTAAGGCATAGTGTGAACTATGCTCCTACCACAGTGGGCTATCTGAAACCTATCTTAATGGTTAGAATAAGCATCAGGGCTCTAGCTGGCTGTCCGTGGCAGATGCCGGAGGGCAGGAAGGCAGCCAACTCCCCATAGGATACATCCCATTATAATGGATTGGAGACAGAAGCCTGAAATCATCACGTGCAGATATGTCACTAAGGCCCAGCCTAGTAAAAGTTCCGAAAGAGGCCCTGACATTTGATTGGTGCTAGCTCACAGCTGCCAGGCCAGAAGAACTCAATCCGCCGCCATCCTTTCCAGGCCATTGCGGAAATACATTGCCCAAGGTTGGCTACACTAAGGCATAGTGTGAACTATGCTCCTACCACAGTGGGCTATCGGAAACCTATCTTAATGGTTAGAATAAGCATCAGACCTCTAGCTGGCTGTCCGTGGCAGATTCAGGAGGGCAGGAAGGCAGCCAAGTCTCCATAGGATACATCCCAGTATAATGGATTGGAGACAGAAGCCTGAAATCATCACGTGCAGAAATGTCACTAAGGCCCAGCCTAGTAAAACTTCCGAAAGAGGCCCTGACATTTGATTGGTGATAGCTCACAGCTGCCAGGCCAGAAGAACTCAATCCGCCGCAATCCTTTCCAGGCCATTGCGGAAATACATTGCCCAAGGTTGGCTACACTAAGGCATAGTGTGAAGTAAGCTCCTTCCACAGTGGGCTATCCGAAACTTATCTTAATGGTTAGAATAAGCATCAGAGCTCTAGCTGGCTGTCCGTGGCAGATGCAGGAGGGCAGGAAGGCAGCCAACTCTCCATAGGATACATCCCAGGGTAATGGATTGGAGCCAGAAGCCTGAAATCATCACGTGCAGAAATGTCACTAAAGGCAAGCCTAGTACAAGTGCCGAAAGAGGCCCTGACAATTGACTAGGTGCTAGCTCACCGCTGCCAGGCCAGAAGAACTCAATCCGCCGCCATCCTTTCCAGGCCATGCCGGAAAGACATTGCCCAAGGTTGGCTACACAAAGGCATAGTGTGAACTATGCTCCTGCCACAGTGGGCTATCCGAAACCTATCTTAATGGTTAGAATAAGCATCAGGGCTCTAGCTGGCTGTCCGTGGCAGATGCCGGAGGGCAGGAAGGCAGCCAACTCCCCATAGGATACATCCCAGTATAATGGATTGGAGACAGAAGCCTGAAATCATCACGTGCAGAAATGTCACTAAGGCCCAGCCTAGTAAAAGTTCCGAAAGAGGCCCTGACATTTGATTGGTGCTAGCTCACAGCTGCCAGGCCAGAAGAACTCAATCCGCCGCCATCCTTTCCAGGCCATTGCGGAAATACATTGCCCAAGGTTGGCTACACTAAGGCATAGTGTGAACTATGCTCCTACCACAGTGGGCTATCCGAAACCTATCTTAATGGTTAGAATAAGCATCAGAGCTCTATCTGGCTGTCCGTGGCAGATACAGGAGGGCAGGAAGGCAGCCAAGTCTCCATAGGATACATCCCAGTATAATGGATTGGAGACAGAAGCCTGAAATCATCACGTGCAGAAATGTCACTAAGGCTCAGCCTAGTAAAAGTTGCGAAAGAGGCCCTGACATTTGATTGGTGCTAGCTCACAGCTGCCAGGCCAGAAGAACTCAATCCGCCGCAATCCTTTCCAGGCCATTGCGGAAATACATTGCCCAAGGTTGGCTACACTAAGGCATAGTGTGAAGTAAGCTCCTACCACAGTGGGCTATCCGAAACTTATCTTAATGGTTAGAATAAGCATCAGAGCTCTAGCTGGCTGTCCGTGGCAGATGCAGGAGGGCAGGAAGGCAGCCAACTCTCCATAGGATACATCCCAGGGTAATGGATTGGAGCCAGAAGCCTGAAATCATCACGTGCAGAAATGTCACTAAAGGCAAGCCTAGTACAAGTTCCAAAAGAGGCCCTGACAATTGACTAGGTGCTAGCTCACCGCTGCCAGGCCAGAAGAACTCAATCCGCCGCCATCCTTTCCAGGCCATGCCGGAAAGACATAGCCCAAGGTTGGCTACACTAAGGCATAGTGTGAACTATGCTCCGAACACAGTGGGCTATCCGAAACCTATCTTAATGGTTAGAATAAGCATCAGGGCTCTAGCTGGCTGTCCGTGGCAGATGCAGGAGGGCAGGAAGGCAGCCAACTCTCCCTAGGATACATCCCAGGGTAATGGATTGGAGACAGAAGACTGAAATCATCACGTGCAGAAATGTCACTAAAGGCCAGCCTAGTACAAGTGCCGAAAGAGGCCCTGACAATTGACTAGGTGCTAGCTCACCGCTGCCAGGCCAGAAGAACTCAATCCGCCGCCATCCTTTCCAGGCCATGCCGGAAAGACATTGCCCAAGGTTGGCTACAATAAGGCATAGTGTGAACTATGCTCCGAACACAGTGGGCTATCCGAAACCTATCTTAATGGTTAGAATAAGCATCAGGGCTCTAGCTGGCTGTCCGTGGCAGATGCAGGAGGGCAGGAAGGCAGCCAACTCTCCATAGGATACATCCCAGTATAATGGATTGGAGACAGAAGCCTGAAATCATCACGTGCAGAAATGTCACTAAGGCCCAGCCTAGTAAAAGTTCCGAAAGAGGCCCTGACATTTGATTGGTGCTAGCTCACAGCTGCCAGGCCAGAAGAACTCAATCCGCCGCCATCCTTTCCAGGCCATTGCCGAAATACATTGCCCAAGGTTGGCTACACTAAGGCATAGTGTGAACTATTCTCCTACCAAAGTGGGCAATCCGAAACCTATCTTAATGTTTAGAATAAGCATCAGGGCTCTAGCTGGCTGTCCGTGGGAGATGCAGGAGGGCAGGAAGGCAGCCAACTCTCCATAGGATACATCCCAGTATAATTGATTGGAGACAGAAGCCTGAAATCATCACGTGCAGAAATGTCACTAAGGCCCAGCCTAGTAAAAGTTCCGAAAGAGGCCCTGACATTTGATTGGTGCTAGCTCACAGCTGCCAGGCCAGAAGAACTCAATCCGCCGCCATCCTTTCCAGGCCATTGCCGAAATACATTGCCCAAGGTTGGCTACACTTAGGCATAGTGTGAAGTATTCTCCCACCACAGTGGGCTATCCGAAACTTATCTTAATGGTTAGAATAAGCATCAGAGCTCTAGCTGGCTGTCCGTGGCAGATGCAGGAGGGCAGGAAGGCATGCAACTCTCCATAGGATACATCCCAGGGTAATGGATTGGAGCCAGAAGCCTGAAATCATCACGTGCAGAAATGTCACTAAAGGCCTGCCTAGTACAAGTTCCGAAAAAGGCCCTGACATTTGATTGGTGCTAGCTCACCGCTGCCAGGCCAGAAGAAAATCCGCCGCCATCCTTTCCAGGCCATTGCGGAATACATTGCCCCAGGTTGGCTACACTAAGGCATAGTGTGAAGTATGCTCCTACTACAGTGGGCTATCCGAAACTTATCTTAATGGTTAGAATAAGCATCAGAGCTCTAGCTGGCTGTCCGTGGCAGATGCAGGAGGGCAGGAAGGCAGCCAACTCTCCATAGGATACATCCCAGTGTAATGGATTGGAGCCAGAAGCCTGAAATCATCACGTGCAGAAATGTCACTAAAGGCCAGCCTAGTACAAGTTCCGAAAGAGGCCCTGACAATTGACTAGGTGCTAGCTCACCGCTGCCAGGCCAGAAGAACTCAATCCGCCGCCATCCTTTCCAGGCCATGCCGGAAAGACATTGCCCAAGGTTGGCTACACTAAAGCATAGTGTGAACTATGCTCCTACCACAGTGGGCTATCCGAAACCTATGTTAATGGTTAGAATAAGCACCAGACCTCTAGCTGGCTGTCCGTGGCTGATGCAGGAGGGCAGGAAGGCAGCCAACTCTCCATAGGATACATCCCTGGGTAATGGATTGGAGCCAGAAGCCTGAAATCATCACGTGCAGAAATGTCACTATAGGCCAGCCGAGTACAAGTTCCGAAAGAGGCCCTGACAATTGACTAGGTGCTAGCTCACCGCTGCCAGGCCAGAGAACTCAATCCGCAGCCATCCTTTCCAGGCCATGCTGGAAAGACATTGCCCAAGGTTGGCTACACTAAGGCATAGTGTGAACTATGCTCCGAACACAGTGGGCTATCCGAAACCTATGTTAATGGTTAGAATAAGCATCAGGGCTCTAGCTGGCTGTCCGTGGCAGATGCAGGAGGGCAGGAAGGCAGCCAAGTCTCCATAGGATACATCCCAGTATAATGGATTGGAGACAGAAGCCTGAATTCATCACGTGCAGATATGTCACTAAGGCCCAGCCTAGTAAAAGTTCCGAAAGAGGCCCTGACATTTGATTGTTGCTAGCTCACAGCTGCCAGGCCAGAAGAACTCAATCCGCCGCCATCCTTTCCAGGCCATTGCGGAAATACATTGCCCAAGGTTGGCTACACTAAGGCATAGTGTGAACTATGCTCCTACCACAGTGGGCTATCCGAAACCTATCTTAATGGTTAGAATAAGCATCAGAGCTCTATCTGGCTGTCCGTGGCAGATGCAGGAGGGCAGGAAGGCAGCCAAGTCTCCATAGGATACATCCCAGTGTAATGGATTGGAGCGAGAAGCCTGAAATCATCACGTGCAGAAATGTCACTAAAGGCCAGCCTAGTACAAGTTCCGAAAGAGGCCCTGACAATTGACTAGGTGCTAGCTCACCGCTGCCAGGCCAGAAGAACTCAATCCGCCGCCATCCTTTCCAGGCCATGCCGGAAAGACATTGCCCAAGGTTGGCTACACTAAAGCATAGTGTGAACTATGCTCCTACCACAGTGGGCTATCCGAAACCTATGTTAATGGTTAGAATAAGCACCAGACCTCTAGCTGGCTGTCCGTGGCTGATGCAGGAGGGCAGGAAGGCAGCCAACTCTCCATAGGATACATCCCTGGGTAATGGATTGGAGCCAGAAGCCTGAAATCATCACGTGCAGAAATGTCACTATAGGCCAGCCGAGTATAAGTTCCGAAAGAGGCCCTGACAATTGACTAGGTGCTAGCTCACCGCTGCCAGGCCAGAGAACTCAATCCGCAGCCATCCTTTCCAGGCCATGCTGGAAAGACATTGCCCAAGGTTGGCTACACTAAGGCATAGTGTGAACTATGCTCCGAACACAGTGGGCTATCCGAAACCTATGTTAATGGTTAGAATAAGCATCAGGGCTCTAGCTGGCTGTCCGTGGCAGATGCAGGAGGGCAGGAAGGCAGCCAAGTCTCCATAGGATACATCCCAGTATAATGGATTGGAGACAGAAGCCTGAATTCATCACGTGCAGATATGTCACTAAGGCCCAGCCTAGTAAAAGTTCCGAAACAGGCCCTGACATTTGATTGGTGCTAGCTCACAGCTGCCAGGCCAGAAGAACTCAATCCGCCGCCATCCTTTCCAGGCCATTGCGGAAATACATTGCTCAAGGTTGGCTACACTAAGGCATAGTGTGAAGTATGCTCCTACTACAGTGGGCTATCCGAAACTTATCTTAATGGTTAGAATAAGCATCAGAGCTCTAGCTGGCTGTCCGTGGCAGATGCAGGAGGGCAGGAAGGCAGCCAACTCTCCATAGGATACATCCCAGTGTAATGGATTGGAGCCAGAAGCCTGAAATCATCACGTGCAGAAATGTCACTAAAGGCCAGCCTAGTACAAGTTCCGAAAGAGGCCCTGACAATTGACTAGGTGCTAGCTCACCGCTGCCAGGCCAGAAGAACTCAATCCGCCGCCATCCTTTCCAGGCCATGCCGGAAAGACATTGCCCAAGGTTGGCTACACTAAAGCATAGTGTGAACTATGCTCCTACCACAGTGGGCTATCCGAAACCTATCTTAATGGTTAGAATAAGCATCAGGGCTCTAGCTGGCTGTCCGTGGCAGATGCAGGAGGGCAGGAAGGCAGCCAACTCTCCATAGGATACATCCCAGGGTAATGGATTGGAGACAGAAGACTGAAATCATCACGTGCAGTAATGTCACTAAAGGCCACCCTAGTACAAGTGCCGAAAGAGGCCCTGACAATTGACTAGGTGCTAGCTCACCGCTGCCAGGCCAGAAGAACTCAATCCGCCGCCATCCTTTCCAGGCCATGCCGGAAAGACATTGCCCAAGGTTGGCTACACTAAGGCATAGTGTGAACTATTCTCCTACCACAGTGGGCTATCCGAAACCTATCTTAATGGTTAGAATAAACATCAGGACGCTAGCTGGCTGTCCGTGGCAGATGCAGGAGGGCAGGAAGGCAGCCAACTCTCCATAGGATACATCCCAGTATAATGGATTGGAGACAGAAGCCTGAAATCATCACGTGCAGAAATGTCACTAAGGCCCAGCCTAGTAAAAGTTCCGAAAGAGGCCCTGACATTTGATTGGTGCTAGCTCACTGCTGCCAGGCCAGAAGAACTCAATCCGCCGCCATCCTTTCCAGGCCATTGCGGAAATACATTGCCCAAGGTTGGCTACACTAAGGCATAGTGTGAACTATGCTCCTACCACAGTGGGCTATCCGAAACCTATCTTAATGGTTAGAATAAGCATCAGAGCTCTAGCTGGCTGTCCGTGGCAGATGCAGGAGGGCAGGAAGGCAGCCAACTCTCCATAGGATACATCCCTGGGTAATGGATTGGAGCCAGAAGCCTGAAATCATCACGTGCAGAAATGTCACTAAAGGCCAGCCTAGTACAAGTGCCGAAAGAGGCCCTGACAATTGACTAGGTGCTAGCTCACCGCTGCCAGGCCAGAGAACTCAATCCGCAGCCATCCTTTCCAGGCCATGCCGGAAAGACATTGCCCAAGGTTGGCTACACTAAGGCATAGTGTGAACTATGCTCCGAACACAGTGGGCTATCCGAACCCTATTTTAATGGTTAGAATAAGCATCAGGGCTCTAGCTGGCTGTCCGTGGCAGATGCAGGAGGGCAGGAAGGCAGCCAAATCTCCATAGGATACATCCCAGTATAATGGATTGGAGACAGAAGCCTGAATTCATCACGTGCAGAAATGTCACTAAGGCCCAGCCTAGTAAAAGTTCCGAAAGAGTCCCTGACATTTGATTGGTGCTAGCTCACAGCTGCCAGGCCTTAAGAACTCAATCCGCCGCCATCCTTTCCAGGCCATTGCGGAAATACATTGCCCAAGGTTGGCTACACTAAGGCATAGTGTGAAGTATGCTCCTACCACAGTGGGCTATCCGAAACTTATCTTAATGATTAGAATAAGCATCAGAACTCTATCTGGCTGTCCGTGGCAGATGCAGGAGGGCAGGAAGGCAGCCAACTCTCCATAGGATACATCCCAGGGTAATGGATTGGAGCCAGAAGCCTGAAATCATCACGTGCAGAAATGTCACTAAAGGCCAGCCTAGTACAAGTTCCGAAAGAGGCCCTGACAATTGACTAGGTGCTAGCTCACCGCTGCCAGGCCAGAAGAACTCAATCCGCCGCCATCCTTTCCAGGCCATGCCGGAAAGACATTGCCCAAGGTTGGCTACACTAAAGCATAGTGTGAACTATGCTCCTACCACAGTGGGCTATCCGAAACCTATCTTAATGGTTAGAATAAGCATCAGGGCTCTAGCTGGCTGTCCGTGGCAGATGCAGGAGGGCAGGAAGGCAGCCAACTCTCCATAGGATACATCCCAGGGTAATGGATTGGAGACAGAAGACTGAAATCATCACGTGCAGAAATGTCACTAAAGGCCACCCTAGTACAAGTGCCGAAAGAGGCCCTGACAATTGACTAGGTGCTAGCTCACCGCTGCCAGGCCAGAAGAACTCAATCCGCCGCCATCCTTTCCAGGCCATGCCGGAAAGACATTGCCCAAGGTTGGCTACACTAAGGCATAGTGTGAACTATTCTCCTACCACAGTGGGCTATCCGAAACCTATCTTAATGGTTAGAATAAGCATCAGAGCTCTAGCTGGCTGTCCGTGGCAGATGCAGGAGGGCAGGAAGGCAGCCAACTCTCCATAGGATACATCCCTGGGTAATGGATTGGAGCCAGAAGCCTGAAATCATCACGTGCAGAAATGTCACTAAAGGCCAGCCTAGTACAAGTGCCGAAAGAGGCCCTGACAATTGACTAGGTGCTAGCTCACAGCTGCCAGGCCAGAAGAACTCAATCCGCCACCATCCTTTCCAGGCCATTGCGGAAATACATTGCCCAAGGTTGGCTACTCTAAGGCATAGTGTGAACTATGCTCCTACCACAGTGGGCTATCCGAAACCTATCTTAATGGTTAGAATAAGCATCAGGGCTCTAGCTGGCTGTCCGTGGCAGATGCAGGAGGGCAGGAAGGCAGCCAACCCTCCATAGGATACATCCCAGGGTAATGGATTGGAGACAGAAGACTGAAATCATCACGTGCAGAAATGTCACTAAAGGCCAGCCTAGTACAAGTGCCGAAAGAGGCCCTGACAATTGACTAGGTGCTAGCTCACCGCTGCCAGGCCAGAGAACTCAATCCGCAGCCATCCTTTCCAGGCCATGCCGGAAAGACATTGCCCAAGGTTGGCTACACTAAGGCATAGTGTGAACTATGCTCCGAACACAGTGGGCTATCCGAACCCTATTTTAATGGTTAGAATAAGCATCAGGGCTCTAGCTGGCTGTCCGTGGCAGATGCAGGAGGGCAGGAAGGCAGCCAAATCTCCATAGGATACATCCCAGTATAATGGATTGGAGACAGAAGCCTGAATTCATCACGTGCAGAAATGTCACTAAGGCCCAGCCTAGTAAAAGTTCCGAAAGAGTCCCTGACATTTGATTGGTGCTAGCTCACAGCTGCCAGGCCAGAAGAACTCAATCCGCCGCCATCCTTTCCAGGCCATTGCGGAAATACATTGCCCAAGGTTGGCTACACTAAGGCATAGTGTGAAGTATGCTCCTACCACAGTGGGCTATCCGAAACTTATCTTAATGATTAGAATAAGCATCAGAACTCTATCTGGCTGTCCGTGGCAGATGCAGGAGGGCAGGAAGGCAGCCAACTCTCCATAGGATACATCCCAGGGTAATGGATTGGAGCCAGAAGCCTGAAATCATCACGTGCAGAAATGTCACTAAAGGCCAGCCTAGTACAAGTTCCGAAAGAGGCCCTGACAATTGACTAGGTGCTAGCTCACCGCTGCCAGGCCAGAAGAACTCAATCCGCCGCCATCCTTTCCAGGCCATGCCGGAAAGACATTGCCCAAGGTTGGCTACACTAAAGCATAGTGTGAACTATGCTCCTACCACAGTGGGCTATCCGAAACCTATCTTAATGGTTAGAATAAGCATCAGGGCTCTAGCTGGCTGTCCGTGGCAGATGCAGGAGGGCAGGAAGGCAGCCAACTCTCCATAGGATACATCCCAGGGTAATGGATTGGAGACAGAAGACTGAAATCATCACGTGCAGAAATGTCACTAAAGGCCAGCCTAGTACAAGTGCCGAAAGAGGCCCTGACAATTGACTAGGTGCTAGCTCACCGCTGCCAGGCCAGAAGAACTCAATCCGCCGCCATCCTTTCCAGGCCATGCCGGAAAGACATTGCCCAAGGTTGGTTACACTAAGGCATAGTGTGAACTATGCTCCTACCACAGTGGGCTATCCGAAACCTATCTTAATGGTTAGAATAAGCATCAGGGCTCTAGCTGGCTGTCCGTGGCAGATGCAGGAGGGCAGGAAGGCAGCCAACTCTCCATAGGATACATCCCAGTATAATGGATTGGAGACAGAAGCCTGAAATCATCACGTGCAGAAATGTCACTAAGGCCCAGCCTAGTAAAAGTTCCGAAAGAGTCCCTGACATTTGATTGGTGCTAGCTCACAGCTGCCAGGCCAGAAGAACTCAATCCGCCGCCATCCTTTCCAGGCCATTGCCGAAATACATTGCCCAAGGTTGGCTACACTAAGGCATAGTGTGAAGTATGCTCCTACTACAGTGGGCTATCCGAAACTTATCTTAATGGTTAGAATAAGCATCAGAGCTCTAGCTGGCTGTCCGTGGCAGATGCAGGAGGGCAGGAAGGCAGCCAACTCTCCATAGGATACATCCCAGTGTAATGGATTGGAGCCAGAAGCCTGAAATCATCACGTGCAGAAATGTCACTAAAGGCCAGCCTAGTACAAGTTCCGAAAGAGGCCCTGACAATTGACTAGGTGCTAGCTCACCGCTGCCAGGCCAGAAGAACTCAATCCGCCGCCATCCTTTCCAGGCCATGCCGGAAAGACATTGCCCAAGGTTGGCTACACTAAAGCATAGTGTGAACTATGCTCCTACCACAGTGGGCTATCCGAAACCTATGTTAATGGTTAGAATAAGCACCAGACCTCTAGCTGGCTGTCCGTGGCTGATGCAGGAGGGCAGGAAGGCAGCCAACTCTCCATAGGATACATCCCTGGGTAATGGATTGGAGCCAGAAGCCTGAAATCATCACGTGCAGAAATGTCACTATAGGCCAGCCGAGTACAAGTTCCCAAAGAGGCCCTGACAATTGACTAGGTGCTAGCTCACCGCTGCCAGGCCAGAGAACTCAATCCGCAGCCATCCTTTCCAGGCCATGCTGGAAAGACATTGCCCAAGGTTGGCTACACTAAGGCATAGTGTGAACTATGCTCCGAACACAGTGGGCTATCCGAAACCTATGTTAATGGTTAGAATAAGCATCAGGGCTCTAGCTGGCTGTCCGTGGCAGATGCAGGAGGGCAGGAAGGCAGCCAAGTCTCCATAGGATACATCCCAGTATAATGGATTGGAGACAGAAGCCTGAATTCATCACGTGCAGATATGTCACTAAGGCCCAGCCTAGTAAAAGTTCCGAAAGAGGCCCTGACATTTGATTGGTGCTAGCTCACAGCTGCCAGGCCAGAAGAACTCAATCCGCCGCCATCCTTTCCAGGCCATTGCGGAAATACATTGCCCAAGGTTGGCTACACTAAGGCATAGTGTGAAGTATGCTCCTACTACAGTGGGCTATCCGAAACTTATCTTAATGATTAGAATAAGCATCAGAGCTCTAGCTGGCTGTCCGTGGCAGATGCAGGAGGGCAGGAAGGCAGCCAACTCTCCATAGGATACATCCCAGGGTAATGGATTGGAGCCAAAAGCCTGAAACCATCACGTGCAGAAATGTCACTAAAGGCCTGCCTAGTACAAGTTCCGAAAAAGGCCCTGACATTTGATTGGTGCTAGCTCACCGCTGCCAAGCCAGAAGAAAATCCGCCGCCATCCTTTCCAGGCCATTGTGGAAATACATTGCCCAAGGTTGGCTACACTAAGGCATAGTGTGAACTATGCTCCTACCACAGTGGGCTATCCGAAACGTATCTTAATGGGTAGAATAAGCATCAGGGCTCTAGCTGACTGTCCGTGGCAGATGCAGGAGGGCAGGAAGGCAGCCAACTCCATAGGATACATCCCAGGGTAATGGATTGGAGACAGAAGCCTGAAATCATCACGTGCAGAAATGTCACTAAGGCCCAGCCTAGTACAAGTTCCGAAAGAGGCCCTGACATTTGATTGGTGCTAGCTCACCGCTGCCAGGCCAGAAGAATTCAATCTGCCGCCATCCTTTCCAGGCCATTGCGGAAATACATTGCCCAAGGTTGGTTACACTAAGGCATAGTGTGAACTATGCTCCTACCACAGTGGGCTATCCGAAACCTATCTTAATGGTTAGAATAAGCATCAGGGCTCTAGCTGGCTGTCCGTGGCAGATGCAGGAGGGCAGGAAGGCAGCCAACTCTCCATAGGATACATCCCAGGGTAATGGATTGGAGACAGAAGACTGAAATCATCACGTGCAGAAATGTCACTAAAGGCCAGCCTAGTACAAGTGCCGAAAGAGGCCCTGACAATTGACTAGGTGCTAGATCACCGCTGCCAGGCCAGAAGAACTCAATCCGCCGCCATCCTTTCCAGGCCATGCCGGAAAGACATTGCCCAAGGTTGGTTACACTAAGGCATAGTGTGAACTATGCTCCTACCACAGTGGGCTATCCGAAACCTATCTTAATGGTTATAATAAGCATCAGGGCTCTAGCTGGCTGTCCGTGGCAGACGCAGGAGGGCAGGAAGGCAGCCAACTCTCCATAGTATACATCCCAGTATAATGGATTGGATACAGAAGCCTGAAATCATCACGTGCAGAAATGTCACTAAGGCCCAGCCTAGTAAAAGTTCCGAAAGAGGCCCTGAAATTTGATTGGTGCTAGCTCACGGCTGCCAGGCCAGAAGAACTCAATCCGCCGCCATCCTTTCCAGGCCATTGCCGAAATACATTGCCCAAGGTTGGCTACACTAAGGCATAGTGTGAACTATGCTCCTACCACAGTGGGCTATCCGAAACCTATCTTAATGGTTAGAATAAGCATCAGGGCTCTAGCTGGCTGTCCGTGGCAGATGCAGGAGGGCAGGAAGGCAGCCAACTCTCCATAGGATACATCCCAGTATAATTGATTGGAGACAGAAGCCTGAAATCATCACGTGCAGAAATGTCACTAAGGTCCAGCCTAGTAAAAGTTCCGAAAGAGGCCCTGACATTTGATTGGTGCTAGCTTACAGCTGCCAGGCCAGAAGAACTCAATCCGCCGCCATCCTTTCCAGGCCATTGCGGAAATACATTGCCCAAGGTTGGCTACACTTAGGCATAGTGTGAAGTATGCTCCCACCACAGTGGGCTATCCGAAACTTATCTTAATGGTTAGAATAAGCATCAGAGCTCTAGCTGGCTGTCCGTGGCAGATGCAGGAGGGCAGGAAGGCAGCCAACTGTCCATAGGATACATCCCAGGGTAATGGATTGGAGCCAGAAGACTGAAATCATCACGTGCAGTAATGTCACTAAAGGCCACCCTAGTACAAGTGCCGAAAGAGGCCCTGACAATTGACTAGGTGCTAGCTCACCGCTGCCAGGCCAGAAGAACTCAATCCGCCGCCATCCTTTCCAGGCCATGCCGGAAAGACATTGCCCAAGGTTGGCTACACTAAGGCATAGTGTGAACTATGCTCCTACCACAGTGGGCTATCCGAAACCTATCTTAATGGTTAGAATAAGCATCAGGACGCTAGCTGGCTGTCCATGGCAGATGCAGGAGGGCAGGAAGGCAGCCAACTCTCCATAGGATACATCCCAGTATAATGGATTGGAGACAGAAGCCTGAAATCATCACGTGCAGAAATGTCACTAAGGCCCAGCCTAGTAAAAGTTCCGAAAGAGGCCCTGACATTTGATTGGTGCTAGCTCACTGCTGCCAGGCCAGAAGAACTCAATCCGCCGCCATCCTTTCCAGGCCATTGCCGAAATACATTGCCCAAGGTTGGCTACACTAAGGCATAGTGTGAACTATGCTCCTACCACAGTGGGCTATCCGAAACCTATCTTAATGGTTAGAATAAGCATCAGGGCTCTAGCTGGCTGTCCGTGGCAGATGCAGGAGGGCAGGAAGGCAGCCAACTCTCCATAGGATACATCCCAGGGTAATGGATTGGAGACAGAAGCCTGAAATCATCACGTGCAGAAATGTCACTAAAGGCCAGCCTAGTACAAGTGCCGAAAGAGGCCCTGACAATTGACTAGGTGCTAGCTCACCGCTGCCAGGCCAGAAGAACTCAATCCGCCGCCATCCTTTCCAGGCCATGCCGGAAAGACATTGCCCAAGGTTGGCTACACTAAGGCATAGTGTGAACTATGCTCCTACCATAGTGGGCTATCCGAAACCTATCTTAATGGTTAGAATAAGCATCAGGGCTCTAGCTGGCTGTCCGTGGCAGATACAGGAGGGCAGGAAGGCAGCCAACTCTCCATAGGATTCATCCCAGTATTTTGGATTGGAGACAGAAGCCTGAATTCATCACGTGCAGAAATGTCACTAAGGCCCAGCCTAGTAAAAGTTCCGAAAGAGGCCCTGACATTTGATTGGTGCTAGCTCACAGCTGCCAGGCCAGAAGAACTCAATCCGCCGCCATCCTTTCCAGGCCATTGCGGAAATACATTGCCCCCGGTTGGCTACACTAAGGCATAGTGTGAACTATGCTCCTACCACAGTGGGCTATCCGAAACTTATCTTAATCATTAGAATAAGCATCAGAGCTCTATCTGGCTGTCCGTGGCAGATGCAGGAGGGCAGGAAGGCAGCCAACTCTCCATAGGATACATCCCAGGGTAATGGATTGGAGCCAGAAGCCTGAAATCATCACGTGCAGAAATGTCACTAAAGGCCAGCCTAGTACAAGTTCCGAAAGAGGCCCTGACAATTGACTAGGTGCTAGCTCACCGCTGCCAGGCCAGAAGAACTCAATCCGCCGACATCCTTTCCAGGCCATGCCGGAAAGACATTGCCCAAGGTTGGCTACACTAAGGCATAGTGTGAACTATGCTCCTACCACAGTGGGCTATCCGAAACCTATGTTAATGGTTAGAATAAGCATCAGGGCTCTAGCTGTCTGTCCGTGGCAGATGCAGGAGGGCAGGAAGGCAGCCAAGTCTCCATAGGATACATCCCAGTATAATGGATTGGAGCCACAAGCCTGAAATCATCACGTGCAGAAATGTCACTAAAGGCCAGCCTAGTACAAGTGCCGAAAGAGGCCCTGACAATTGACTAGGTGCTAGCTCACGGCTGCCAGGCCAGAAGAACTCAATCCGCCGCCATCCTTTCCAGGCCATGCCGGAAAGACATTGCCCAAGGTTGGCTACATTAAGGCATAGTGTAAACTATGCTCCTACCACAGTGGGCTATCCGAAACCTATCTTAATGGTTAGAATAAGCATCAGGGCGCTAGCTGGCTGTCCGTGGCAGATGCAGGAGGGCAGGAAGGCAGCCAACTCTCCATAGGATACATCCCAGTATAATGGATTGGAGACAGAAGCCTGAAATCATCACGTGCAGAAATGTCACTAAGGCCCAGCCTAGTAAAAGTTCCGAAAGAGGCCCTGACATTTGATTGGTGCTAGCTCACTGCTGCCAGGCCAGAAGAACTCAATCCGCCGCCATCCTTTCCAGGCCATTGCGGAAATACATTGCCCAAGGTTGGCTACACTAAGGCATAGTGTGAAGTATGCTCCTACCACAGTGGGCTATCTCAAACTTATCTTAATGGTTATAATAAGCATCAGGGCTCTAGCTGGCTGTCCGTGGCAGATGCAGGAGGGCAGGAAGGCAGCCAACTCTCCATAGGATACATCCCAGGGTAATGGATTGGAGACAGAAGACTGAAATCATCACGTGCAGAAATGTCACTAAAGGCCAGCCTAGTACAAGTGCCGAAAGAGGCCCTGACAATTGACTAGGTGCTAGCTCACCGCTGCCAGGCCAGAGAACTCAATCCGCAGCCATCCTTTCCAGGCCATGGCGGAAAGACATTGCCCACGGTTGGCTACACTAAGGCATAGTGTGAACTATGCTCCGAACACAGTGGGCTATCCGAAACCTATGTTAATGGTTAGAATAAGCATCAGGGCTCTAGCTGGCTGACCGTGGCAGATGCAGGAGGGCAGGAAGGCAGCCAAGTCTCCATAGGATACATCCCAGTATAATGGATTGGAGACAGAAGCCTGAAATCATCACGTGCAGAAATGTCACTAAATGCCAGCCTAGTACAAGTGCCGAAAGAGGCCCTGACAATTGACTAGGTGCTAGCTCACCGCTGCCAGGCCAGAAGAACTCAATCCGCCGCCATCCTTTCCAGGCCATGCCGGAAAGACATTGCCCAAGGTTGGCTACACTAAAGCATAGTGTGAACTATGCTCCTACCACAGTGGGCTATCCGAAACCTATCTTAATGGTTAGAATAAGCATCAGGGCTCTAGCTGGCTGTCCGTGGCAGATACAGGAGGGCAGGAAGGCAGCCAACTCTCCATAGGATTCATCCCAGTATTTTGGATTGGAGACAGAAGCCTGAATTCATCACGTGCAGAAATGTCACTAAGGCCCAGCCTAGTAAAAGTTCCGAAAGAGGCCCTGACATTTGATTGGTGCTAGCTCACAGCTGCCAGGCCAGAAGAACTCAATCCGCCGCCATCCTTTCCAGGCCATTGCGGAAATACATTGCCCCCGGTTGGCTACACTAAGGCATAGTGTGAACTATGCTCCTACCACAGTGGGCTATCCGAAACTTATCTTAATCATTAGAATAAGCATCAGAGCTCTATCTGGCTGTCCGTGGCAGATGCAGGAGGGCAGGAAGGCAGCCAACTCTCCATAGGATACATCCCAGGGTAATGGATTGGAGCCAGAAGCCTGAAATCATCACGTGCAGAAATGTCACTAAAGGCCAGCCTAGTACAAGTGCCGAAAGAGGCCCTGACAATTGACTAGGTGCTAGCTCACCGCTGCCAGGCCAGAAGAACTCAATCCGCCGCCATCCTTTCCAGGCCATGCCGGAAAGACATTGCCCAAGGTTGGCTACATTAAGGCATAGTGTAAACTATGCTCCTACCACAGTGGGCTATCCGAAACCTATCTTAATGGTTAGAATAAGCATCAGGGCGCTAGCTGGCTGTCCGTGGCAGATGCAGGAGGGCAGGAAGGCAGCCAACTCTCCATAGGATACATCCCAGTATAATGGATTGGAGACAGAAGCCTGAAATCATCACGTGCAGAAATGTCACTAAGGCCCAGCCTAGTAAAAGTTCCGAAAGAGGCCCTGACATTTGATTGGTGCTAGCTCACTGCTGCCAGGCCAGAAGAACTCAATCCGCCGCCATCCTTTCCAGGCCATTGCGGAAATACATTGCCCAAGGTTGGCTACACTAAGGCATAGTGTGAAGTATGCTCCTACCACAGTGGGCTATCTCAAACTTATCTTAATGGTTATAATAAGCATCAGGGCTCTAGCTGGCTGTCCGTGGCAGATGCAGGAGGGCAGGAAGGCAGCCAACTCTCCATAGGATACATCCCAGGGTAATGGATTGGAGACAGAAGACTGAAATCATCACGTGCAGAAATGTCACTAAAGGCCAGCCTAGTACAAGTGCCGAAAGAGGCCCTGACAATTGACTAGGTGCTAGCTCACCGCTGCCAGGCCAGAGAACTCAATCCGCAGCCATCCTTTCCAGGCCATGGCGGAAAGACATTGCCCACGGTTGGCTACACTAAGGCATAGTGTGAACTATGCTCCGAACACAGTGGGCTATCCGAAACCTATGTTAATGGTTAGAATAAGCATCAGGGCTCTAGCTGGCTGACCGTGGCAGATGCAGGAGGGCAGGAAGGCAGCCAAGTCTCCATAGGATACATCCCAGTATAATGGATTGGAGACAGAAGCCTGAAATCATCACGTGCAGAAATGTCACTAAATGCCAGCCTAGTACAAGTGCCGAAAGAGGCCCTGACAATTGACTAGGTGCTAGCTCACCGCTGCCAGGCCAGAAGAACTCAATCCGCCGCCATCCTTTCCAGGCCATGCCGGAAAGACATTGCCCAAGGTTGGCTACACTAAAGCATAGTGTGAACTATGCTCCTACCACAGTGGGCTATCCGAAACCTATCTTAATGGTTAGAATAAGCATCAGGGCTCTAGCTGCCTGTCCGTGGCAGATGCAGGAGGGCAGGAAGGCAGCCAACTCTCCATAGGATACATCCCAGGGTAATGGATTGGAGACAGAAGACTGAAATCATCACGTGCAGAAATGTCACTAAAGGCCAGCCTAGTACAAGTGCCGAAAGAGGCCCTGACAATTGACTAGGTGCTAGCTCACCGCTGCCAGGCCAGAAGAACTCAATCCGCCGCCATCCTTTCCAGGCCATGCCGGAAAGTCATTGCCCAAGGTTGGTTACACTAAGGCATAGTGTGAACTATGCTCCTACCACAGTGGGCTATCCGAAACCTATCTTAATGGTTAGAATAAGCATCAGGGCTCTAGCTGGCTGTCCGTGGCAGATGCAGGAGGGCAGGAAGGCAGCCAACTCTCCGTAGGATACATCCCAGTATAATGGATTGGAGACAGAAGCCTAAAATCATCACGTGCAGAAATGTCACTAAGGCCCAGCCTAGTAAAAGTTCCGAAAGAGGCCCTGACATTTGATTGGTGCTAGCTCACAGCTGCCAGGCCAGAAGAACTCAATACGCCGCCATCCTTTCCAGGCCATTGCGGAAATACATTGCCCAAGGTTGGCTACACTAAGGCATAGTGTGAACTATGCTCCTACCACAGTGGGCTATCCGAAACCTATCTTAATGGTTAGAATAAGCATCAGGGCTCTAGCTGGCTGTCCGTGGCAGATGCAGGAGGGCAGGAAGGCAGCCAACTCTCCATAGGATACATCCCAGTATAATTGATTGGAGACAGAAGCCTGAAATCATCACGTGCAGAAATGTCACTAAGGTCCAGCCTAGTAAAAGTTCCGAAAGAGGCCCTGACATTTGATTGGTGCTAGCTCACAGCTGCCAGGCCAGAAGAACTCAATCCGCCGCCATCCTTTCCAGGCCATTGCGGAAATACATTGCCCAAGGTTGGCTACACTTAGGCATAGTGTGAAGTATGCTCCCACCACAGTGGGCTATCCGAAACTTATCTTAATGGTTAGAATAAGCATCAGAGCTCTAGCTGGCTGTCCGTGGCAGATGCAGGAGGGCAGGAAGGCAGCCAACTCTCCATAGGATACATCCCAGGGTAATGGATTGGAGCCAGAAGCCTGAAATCATCACGTGCAGAAATGTCACTAAAGGCCTGCCTAGTACAAGTTCCGAAAAAGGCCCTGACATTTGATTGGTGCTAGCTCACCGCTGCCAGGCCAGAAGAACTCAATCCGCCGCCATCCTTTCCAGGCCATGCCGGAAAGATATTGCCCAAGGTTGGCTACACTAAAGCATAGTGTGAACTATGCCCCTACCACAGTGGGCTATCCGAAACCTATCTTAATGGTTAGAATAAGCATCAGGGCTCTAGCTGGCTGTCCGTGGCAGATGCAGGAGGGCAGGAAGGCAGCCAACTCTCCATAGGATACATCCCAGGGTAATGGATTGGAGAAAGAAGACTGAAATCATCACGTGCAGAAATGTCACTAAAGGCCAGCCTAGTACAAGTGCCAAAAGAGGCCCTGACAATTGACTAGGTGCTAGCTCACCACTGCCAGGCCAGAAGAACTCAATCCGCCGCCATCCTTTCCAGGCCATGCCGGAAAGACATTGCCCAAGGTTGGTTACACTAAGGCATAGTGTGAACTATGCTCCTACCACAGTGGGCTATCCGAAACCTATCTTAATGGTTAGAATAAGCATCAAGGCTCTAGCTGGCTGTCCGTGGCAGATGCACGAGGGCAGGAAGGCAGCCAAGTCTCCATAGGATACATCCCAGTATAATGGATTGGAGACAGAAGCCTGAAATCATCACGTGCAGAAATGTCATAAGGCCCAGCCTAGTAAAAGTTCCGAAAGAGGCCCTGACATTTGGTGCTAGCTCACAGCTGCCAGGCCAGAAGAACTCAATCCGCCGCCATCCTTTCCAGGCCATTGCGGAAATACATTGCCCAAGGTTGGCTACACTAAGGCATAGTGTGAACTATGCTCCTACCACAGTGGGCTATCCGAAACCTATCTTAATGTTTAGAATAAGCATCAGGGCTCTAGCTGGCTGTCCGTGGCAGATGCAGGAGGGCAGGAAGGCAGCCAACTCTCCATAGGATACATCCCAGTATAATGGATTGGAGACAGAAGCCTGAAATCATCACGTGCAGAAATGTCACTAAGGCCCAGCCTAGTAAAAGTTCCGAAAGAGGCCCTGACATTTGATTGGTGCTAGCTCACAGCTGCCAGGCCAGAAGAACTCAATCCGCCGCCATCCTTTCCAGGCCATTGCGGAAATACATTGCCCAAGGTTGGCTACACTAAGGCAAAGTGTGAACTATGCTCCTACCACAGTGGGCTATCCGAAACCTATCTTAATGGTTAGAATAAGCATCAGACCTCTAGCTGGCTGTCCGTGGCAGATGCAGGAGGGCAGGAAGGCAGCCAACTCTTCATAGGATATATCCCTGGGTAATGGTTTGGAGCCAGAAGCCTGAAATCATCACGTACAGAAATGTCACTAAAGGCCAGCCTAGTACAAGTTCCGAAAGAGGCCCTGTCAATTGACTAGGTGCTAGCTCACCGCTGCCAGGCCAGAGAACTCAATCCGCAGCCATCCTTTCCAGGCCATGCCGGAAAGACATTGCCCAAGGTTGGCTACACTAAGGCATAGTGTGAACTATGCTCCGAACACAATGGGCTATCCGAAACCTATGTTAATGGTTTGAATAAGCATCAGGGCTCTAGCTGGCTGACCGTGGCAGATGCAGGAGGGCAGGAAGGCAGCCAAGTCTCCATAGGATACATCCCAGGGTAATGGATTGGAGCCAGAAGCCTGAAATCATCACGTGCAGAAATGTCACTAAAGGTTAGCCTAGTACAAGTTCCGAAAGAGGCCCTGACAATTGACTAGGTGCTAGCTCACCGCTGCCAGGCCAGAAGAACTCGATCCGCCGCCATCCTTTCCAGGCCATGCCGGAAAGCCATTCCCCAAGGTTGGCTACACTAAAGCATAGTGTGAACTATGCTCCTACCACAGTGGGCTATCCGAAACCTATCTTAATGGTTAGAATAAGCATCAGGGCTCTAGCTGGCTGTCCGTGGCAGATGCAGGAGGGCAGGAAGGCAGCCAACTCTCCATAGGATACATCCCAGGGTAATGGATTGGAGACAGAAGAATGAAATCATCACGTGCAGAAATGTCACTAAAGGCCAGCCTAGTACAAAGGCATTTCCGCACTGAATCGCGTTCCAGACGGAACGCGTTCAGGCGGAAAGCTTAAGCCAGCTTCGGGCGCTTTCCCCGTTCACACACAGACGCGCCAGAACGCGTGTAAACGCGTTCCGGAGCGTCTGGGTGCGAATGGTCAAAGCGCCTGAAGCTGCCTTAGCCGGCAAATGCCGGCAAGCGGCGCGCCGGCAGCCGCGGAGGCAGATCGACAATCAGCTGTTTGGGAAACAGCTGATTGTCAAAGCCGCGCGGCGTCGGAGGCGCGCCGGCAGCCGTTCGGGAGACAGAAGAAGCGCGAACGCTTCTTCTCCCGAACGGCTGCCGGCGGCTCGTCCGCGTTGGAACGCGTGTAGAGCACTTCGAAGTGCTCTACATTTCGAACGCGGAAAAGACAGGTGAGGACACGTCGGAACGCAAGCCGCGCGCGGCCAATGCGCATGACGTGTCCTCACCTGTCTTTTCCGCGTTCCGATCAGCCCCGTGCGAAAACGCCTCAAGTGCCGAAAGAGGCCCTGACAATTGACTAGGTGCTAGCTCACCGCTGCCAGGCCAGAAGAACTCAATCCGCCGCCATCCTTTCCAGGCCATTGTGGAAATACATTGCCCAAGGTTGGCTCCACTAAGGCATAGTGTGAACTATGCTCCTACCACAGTGGGCTATCCGAAACCTATCTTAATGTTTAGAATAAGCATCAGGGCTCTAGCTGGCTGTCCGTGGCAGATGCAGGAGGGCAGGAAGGCAGCCAAGTCTCCATAGGATACATCCCAGTATAATGGATTGGAGACAGAAGCCTGAAATCATCACGTGCAGAAATGTCACTAAAGGCCAGCCTAGTACAAGTGCCGAAAGAGGCCCTGACAATTGACTAAGTGCTAGCTCACCGCTGCCAGGCCGGAAGAACTCAATCCGCCGCCATCCTTTCCAGGCCATGCCGGAAAGACATTGCCCAAGGTTGGCTACACTAAGGCATAGTGTGAACTATGCTCCTACCACAGTGGGCTATCCGAAACCTATCTTAATGTTTAGAATAAGCATCAGGGCTCTAGCTGGCTGTCCGTGGCAGATGCAGGAGGGCAGGAAGGCAGCCAAGTCTCCATAGGATACATCCCAGTATAATGGATTGGAGACAGAAGCCTGAAATCATCACGTGCAGAAATGTCACTAAAGGCCTGCCTAGTACAAGTTCCGAAAAAGGCCCTGACATTTGATTGGTGCTAGCTCACCGCTGCCAGGCCAGAAGAAATTCCGCCGCCATCCTTTCCAGGCCATTGCGGAAATACATTGCCCCAGGTTGGCTACACTAAGGCATAGTGTGAACTATGCTCCTACCACAGTGGGCTATCCGAAACCTATCTTAATGGGTAGAATAAGCATCAGGGCTCTAGCTGGCTGTCCGTGGCAGATGCAGGAGGGCAGGAAGGCAGCCAACTCCATAGGATACATCCCAGGGTAATGGATTGGAGACAGAGGCCTGAAATCATCACGTGCAGAAATGTCACTAAGGCCCAGCCTAGTACAAGTTCTGAAAGAGGCCCTGACATTTGATTGGTGCTAGCTCACCGCTGCCAGGCCAGAAGAATTCAATCCGCCGCCATCCTTTCCAGGCCATTGCGGAAATACATTGCCCAAGGTTGGTTACACTAAGGCATAGTGTGAACTATGCACCTACCACAGTGGGCTATCCGAAACCTATGTTAATGGTTAGAATAAGCATCAGGGCTCTAGCTGGCTGTCCGTGGCAGATGCAGGAGGGCAGGAATGCAGCCAACTCTCCATAGGACACATATGAGTGTAATGGATTGGAGACAGAAGCCTGAAATGATCACGTGCAGAAATGTCACTATGGCCCAGCCTAGTAAAAGTTCCGAAAGAGGCCCTGACATTTGATTGGTGCTAGCTCACAGCTGCCAGGCCAGAAGAACTCAATCCGCCGCCATCCTTTCCAGGCCATTGCCGAAATACATTGCCCAAGGTTGGCTACACTAAGGCATAGTGTGAACTATGCTCCTACCACAGTGGGCTATCCGAAACCTATCTTAATGGTTAGAATAAGCATCAGGGCTCTAGCTGGCTGTCCGGGGCAGATGCAGGAGGGCAGGAAGGCAGCCAACTCTCCATAGGATACATCCCAGGGTAATGGATTGGAGCCAGAAGCCTGAAATCATCACGTGCAGAAATGTCACTGAAGGCCAGCCTAGTACAAGTTCCGAAAGAGGCCCTGACAATTGACTAGGTGCTAGCTCACCGCTGCCAGGCCAGAAGAACTCAATCCGCCGCCATCCTTTCCAGGCCATGCCGGAAAGACATTGCCCAAGGTTGGCTACACTAAGGCATAGTGTGAACAATGCTCCTACCACAGTGGGCTATCCGAAACCTATGTTAATGGTTAGAATAAGCATCAGGGCTCTAGCTGGCTGTCCGTGGCAGATGCAGGAGGGCAGGAAGGCAGCCAACTCTCCATAGGATACATCCCAGGGTAATGGATTGGAGCCAGAAGCCTGAAATCATCACGTGCAGAAATGTCACTAAAGGCCAGCCTAGTACAAGTTCTGAAAGAGGCCCTGACAATTGACTAGGTGCTAGCTCACCGCTGCCAGGCCAGAAGAACTCAATCCGCCGCCATCCTTTCCAGGCCATGCCGGAAAGACATTGCCCAAGGTTGGCTACACTTAGGCATAGTGTGAAGTATGCTCCGAACACAGTGGGCTATCCGAAACCTATGTTAATGGTTAGAATAAGCATCAGGGCTCTAGCTGGCTGTCCGTGGCAGATGCAGGAGGGCAGGAAGGCAGCCAACTCTCCATAGGATACATCCCAGGGTAATGGATTGGAGCCAGAAGCCTGAAATCATCACGTGCAGAAATGTCACTAAAGGCCAGCCTAGTACAAGTTCTGAAAGAGGCCCTGACAATTGACTAGGTGCTAGCTCACCGCTGCCAGGCCAGAAGAACTCAATCCGCCGCCATCCTTTCCAGGCCATTGCGGAAATACATTGCCCAAGGTTGGCTACACTTAGGTATAGTGTGAAGTATGCTCCCACCACAGTGGGCTATCCGAAACTTATCTTAATGGTTAGAATAAGCATCAGAGCTCTAGCTGGCTGTCCGTGGCAGATGCAGGAGGGAAGGAAGGCAGCCAACTCCCCATAGGATACATCCCAGGGTAATGGATTGGAGCCAGAAGCCTGAAATCATCACGTGCAGAAATGTCACTAAAGGCCTGCCTAGTACAAGTTCCGAAAAAGGCCCTGACATTTGATTGGTGCTAGCTCACCGCTGCCAGGCCAGAAGAAATTCCGCCGCCATCCTTTCCAGGCCATTGCGGAAATACATTGCCCCAGGTTGGCTACACTAAGGCATAGTGTGAACTATGCTCCTACCACAGTGGGCTATCCGAAACCTATCTTAATGGGTAGAATAAGCATCAGGGCTCTAGCTGGCTGTCCGTGGCAGATGCAGGAGGGCAGGAAGGCAGCCAACTCCATAGGATACATCCCAGGGTAATGGATTGGAGACAGAGGCCTGAAATCATCACGTGCAGAAATGTCACTAAGGCCCAGCCTAGTACAAGTTCTGAAAGAGGCCCTGACATTTGATTGGTGCTAGCTCACCGCTGCCAGGCCAGAAGAATTCAATCCGCCGCCATCCTTTCCAGGCCATTGCGGAAATACATTGCCCAAGGTTGGTTACACTAAGGCATAGTGTGAACTATGCACCTACCACAGTGGGCTATCCGAAACCTATGTTAATGGTTAGAATAAGCATCAGGGCTCTAGCTGGCTGTCCGTGGCAGATGCAGGAGGGCAGGAATGCAGCCAACTCTCCATAGGACACATATGAGTGTAATGGATTGGAGACAGAAGCCTGAAATGATCACGTGCAGAAATGTCACTATGGCCCAGCCTAGTAAAAGTTCCGAAAGAGGCCCTGACATTTGATTGGTGCTAGCTCACAGCTGCCAGGCCAGAAGAACTCAATCCGCCGCCATCCTTTCCAGGCCATTGCCGAAATACATTGCCCAAGGTTGGCTACACTAAGGCATAGTGTGAACTATGCTCCTACCACAGTGGGCTATCCGAAACCTATCTTAATGGTTAGAATAAGCATCAGGGCTCTAGCTGGCTGTCCGGGGCAGATGCAGGAGGGCAGGAAGGCAGCCAACTCTCCATAGGATACATCCCAGGGTAATGGATTGGAGCCAGAAGCCTGAAATCATCACGTGCAGAAATGTCACTGAAGGCCAGCCTAGTACAAGTTCCGAAAGAGGCCCTGACAATTGACTAGGTGCTAGCTCACCGGTGCCAGGCCAGAAGAACTCAATCCGCCGCCATCCTTTCCAGGCCATGCCGGAAAGACATTGCCCAAGGTTGGCTACACTAAGGCATAGTGTGAACAATGCTCCTACCACAGTGGGCTATCCGAAACCTATGTTAATGGTTAGAATAAGCATCAGGGCTCTAGCTGGCTGTCCGTGGCAGATGCAGGAGGGCAGGAAGGCAGCCAACTCTCCATAGGATACATCCCAGGGTAATGGATTGGAGCCAGAAGCCTGAAATCATCACGTGTAGAAATGTCACTAAAGGCCAGCCTAGTACAAGTTCTGAAAGAGGCCCTGACAATTGACTAGGTGCTAGCTCACCGCTGCCAGGCCAGAAGAACTCAATCCGCCGCCATCCTTTCCAGGCCATGCCGGAAAGACATTGCCCAAGGTTGGCTACACTAAGGCATAGTGTGAACTATGCTCCGAACACAGTGGGCTATCCGAAACCTATGTTAATGGTTAGAATAAGCATCAGGGCTCTAGCTGGCTGTCCGTGGCAGATGCAGGAGGGCAGGAAGGCAGCCAACTCTCCATAGGATACATCCCAGGGTAATGGATTGGAGCCAGAAGCCTGAAATCATCACGTGCAGAAATGTCACTAAAGGCCAGCCTAGTACAAGTTCTGAAAGAGGCCCTGACAATTGACTAGGTGCTAGCTCACCGCTGCCAGGCCAGAAGAACTCAATCCGCCGCCATACTTTCCAGGCCATGCCGGAAAGACATTGCCCAAGGTTGGCTACACTAAGGCATAGTGTGAACTATGCTCCGAACACAGTGGGCTATCCGAAACCTATCTTAATGGTTAGAATAAGCATCAGTGCTCTAGCTGGCTGTCCGTGGCAGATGCAGGAGGGCAGGAAGGCAGCCAACTCTCCATAGGATACATCCCAGTATAATGGATTGGAGACAGAAGCCTGAAATCATCACGTGCAGAAATGTCACTAAGGCCCAGCCTAGTAAAAGTTCCGAAAGAGGCCCTGACATTTGATTGGTGCTAGCTCACAGCTGCCAGGCCAGAAGAACTCAATCCGCCGCCATCCTTTCCAGGCCATTGCCGAAATACATTGCCGAAGGTTGGCTACACTTAGGCATAGTGTGAAGTATTCTCCAACCACAGTGGGCTATCCGAAACTTATCTTAATGGTTAGAATAAGCATCAGAGCTCTAGCTGGCTGTCCGTGGCAGATGCAGGAGGGCAGGAAGGCATGCAACTCTCCATAGGATACATCCCAGGGTAATGGATTGGAGCCAGAAGCCTGAAATCATCACGTGCAGAAATGTCACTAAAGGCCTGCCTAGTACAAGTTCCGAAAAAGGCCCTGACATTTGATTGGTGCTAGCTCACCGCTGCCAGGCCAGAAGAAAATCCGCCGCCATCCTTTCCAGGCCATTGCGGAATACATTGCCCCAGGTTGGCTACACTAAGGCATAGTGTGAACAATGCTCCTACCACAGTGGGCTATCCGAAACCTATGTTAATGGTTAGAATAACCATCTGTCCGTGGCAGATGCAGGAGGGCAGGAAGGCAGCCAAGTCTCCATAGGATACATCCCAGTATAATGGATTGGAGACAGAAGCCTGAAATCATCACGTGCAGAAATGTCACTAAAGGCCAGCCTAGTACAAGTTCCGAAAGAGGCCCTGACAATTGACTAGGTGCTAGCTCACCGCTGCCAGGCCAGAAGAACTCAATCCGCCGCCATCCTTTCCAGGCCATGCCGGAAAGACATTGCCCAAGGTTGGCTACACTAAAGCATAGCGTGAACTATGCTCCTACCACAGTGGGCTATCCGAAACCTATGTTAATGGTTAGAATAAGCATCAGGGCTCTAGCTGGCTGTCCGTGGCAGATGCAGGAGGGCAGGAAGGCAGCCAACTCTCCATAGGATACATCCCAGGGTAATGGATTGGAGACAGAAGACTGAAATCATCACGTGCAGAAATGTCACTAAAGGCCAGCCTAGTACAAGTGCCGAAAGAGGCCCTGACAATTGACTAGGTGCTAGCTCACCGCTGCCAGGCCAGAAGAACTCAATCCGCCGCCATCCTTTCCAGGCCATGCCGGAAAGACATTGCCCAAGGTTGGCTACACTAAGGCATAGTGTGAACTATGCTCCTACCACAGTGGGCTAACCGAAACCTATCTTAATGGTTAGAATAAGCATCAGGGCTCTAGCTGCCTGTCTGTGGCATATGCAGGAGGGCAGGAAGACAGCCAACTCTCCATAGGATACATCCCAGTATAATGGATTGGAGACAGAAGCCTGAAATCATCACGTGCAGAAATGTCACTAAGGCCCAGCCTAGTAAAAGTTCCGAAAGAGGCCCTGACATTTGATTGGTGCTAGCTCACAGCTGCCAGGCCAGAAGAACTCAATCCGCCGCCATCCTTTCCAGGCCATTGCGGAAATACATTGCCCAAGGTTGTCTACACTAAGGCATAGTGTGAACTATGCTCCTACCACAGTGGGCTATCCGAAACCTATCTTAATGGTTAGAATAAGCATCAGACCTCTAGCTGGCTGTCCGTGGCAGATGCAGGAGGGCAGGAAGGCATGCAACTCTCCATAGGATACATCCCAGGGTAATGGATTGGAGCCAGAAGCCTGAAATCATCACGTGCAGAAATGTCACTAAAGGCCTGCCTAGTACAAGTTCCGAAAAAGGCCCTGACATTTGATTGGTGCTAGCTCACCGCTGCCAGGCCAGAAGAAAATCCGCCGCCATCCTTTCCAGGCCATTGCGGAATACATTGCCCCAGGTTGGCTACACTAAGGCATAGTGTGAACAATGCTCCTACCACAGTGGGCTATCCGAAACCTATGTTAATGGTTAGAATAACCATCTGTCCGTGGCAGATGCAGGAGGGCAGGAAGGCAGCCAAGTCTCCATAGGATGCATCCCAGTATAATGGATTGGAGACAGAAGCCTGAAATCATCACGTGCAGAAATGTCACTAAAGGCCAGCCTAGTACAAGTGCCGAAAGAGGCCCTGACAATTGACTAGGTGCTAGCTCACCGCTGCCAGGCCAGAAGAACTCAATCCGCCGCCATCCTTTCCAGGCCATGCCGGAAAGACATTGCCCAAGGTTGGCTACACTAAGGCATAGTGTGAACTATGCTCCTACCACAGTGGGCTAACCGAAACCTATCTTAATGGTTAGAATAAGCATCAGGGCTCTAGCTGCCTGTCTGTGGCATATGCAGGAGGGCAGGAAGACAGCCAACTCTCCATAGGATACATCCCAGTATAATGGATTGGAGACAGAAGCCTGAAATCATCACGTGCAGAAATGTCACTAAGGCCCAGCCTAGTAAAAGTTCCGAAAGAGGCCCTGACATTTGATTGGTGCTAGCTCACAGCTGCCAGGCCAGAAGAACTCAATCCGCCGCCATCCTTTCCAGGCCATTGCGGAAATACATTGCCCAAGGTTGTCTACACTAAGGCATAGTGTGAACTATGCTCCTACCACAGTGGGCTATCCGAAACCTATCTTAATGGTTAGAATAAGCATCAGACCTCTAGCTGGCTGTCCGTGGCAGATGCAGGAGGGCAGGAAGGCAGCCAACTCTCCATAGGATACATCCCTGGGTAATGGATTGGAGCCAGAAGCCTGAAATCATCACGTGCAGAAATGTCACTAAAGGCCAGCCTAGTACAAGTTCCGAAAGAGGCCCTGACAATTGACTAGGTGCTAGCTCACCGCTGCCAGGCCAGAGAACTCAATCCGCAGCCATCCTTTCCAGGCCATGCCGGAAAGACATTGCCCAAGGTTGGCTAAACTAAGGCATAGTGTGAACTATGCTCCGAACACAGTGGGCTATCCGAAACCTATGTTAATGGTTAGAATAAGCATCAGGGCTCTAGCTGGCTGTCCGTGGCAGATGCAGGAGGGCAGGAAGGCAGCCAAGTCTCCATAGGATACATCCCAGTATAATGGATTGGAGACAGAAGCCTGAATTCATCACGTGCAGAAATGTCACTAAGGCCCAGCCTAGTAAAAGTTCCGAAATAGGCCCTGACATTTGATTGGTGATAGCTCACTGCTGCCAGGCCAGAAGAACTCAATCCGCCGCCATCCTTTCCAGGCCATTGCGGAAATACATTGCCGAAGGTTGGCTACTCTCATAGTGTGAACTATGCTCCTACCACAGTGGGCTATCCGAAACCTATCTTAATGGTTAGAATAAGCATCAGGGCTCTAGCTGGCTGTCCGTGGCAGATGCAGGAGGGCAGGAAGGCAGCCAACTCTCCATAGGATACATCCCAGGGTAATGGATTGGAGCCAGAAGCCTGAAATCATCACGTGCAGAAATGTCACTAAGGCCCAGCCTAATAAAAGTTCCGAAAGAGGCCCTGGCATTTGATTGGTGCTAGCTCACCGCTGCCAGGCCAGAAGAACTCAATCCGCCGCCATCCTTTCCAGGCCATTGCGGAAATACATTGCCCAAGGTTGGCTACTCTCATAGTGTGAACTATGCTCCTACCACAGTGGGCTATCCGAAACCTATCTTAATGGTTAGAATAAGCATCAGGGCTCTAGCTGGCTGTCCGTGGCAGATGCAGGAGGGCAGGAAGGCAGCCAACTCTCCATAGGATACATCCCAGGGTAATGGATTGGAGCCAGAAGCCTGAAATCATCACGTGCAGAAATGTCACTAAAGGCCAGCCTAGTACAAGTTCTGAAAGAGGCCCTGACAATTGACTAGGTGCTAGCTCACCGCTGCCAGGCCAGAAGAACTCAATCCGCCGCCATCCTTTCCAGGCCATGCCGGAAAGACATTGCCCAAGGTTGGCTACACTAAGGCATAGTGTGAACTATGCTCCGAACACAGTGGGCTATCCGAAACCTATCTTAATGGTTAGAATAAGCATCAGTGCTCTAGCTGGCTGTCCGTGGCAGATGCAGGAGCGCAGGAAGGCAGCCAACCCTCCATAGGATACATCCCAGTATAATGGATTGGAGACAGAAGCCTGAAATCATCACGTGCAGAAATGTCACTAAGGCCCAGCCTAGTAAAAGTTCCGAAAGAGGCCCTGACATTTGATTGGTGCTAGCTCACAGCTGCCAGGCCAGAAGAACTCAATCCGCCGCCATCCTTTCCAGGCCATTGCCGAAATACATTGCCCAAGGTTGGCTACACTAAGGCATAGTGTGAACTATGCTCCTACCACAGTGGGCTATCCGAAACCTATCTTAATGGTTAGAATAAGCATCAGGGCTCTAGCTGGCTGTCCGTGGCAGATGCAGGAGGGCAGGAAGGCAGCCAACTCTCCATAGGATACATCCCAGTATAATGGATTGGAGACAGAAGCCTGAAATCATCACGTGCAGAAATGTCACTAAGGCCCAGCCTAGTAAAAGTTCCGAAAGAGGCCCTGACATTTGATTGGTGCTAGCTCACAGCTGCCAGGCCAGAAGAACTCAATCCGCCGCCATCCTTTCCAGGCCATTGCCGAAATACATTGCCGAAGGTTGGCTACACTTAGGCATAGTGTGAAGTATTCTCCAACCACAGTGGGCTATCCGAAACTTATCTTAATGGTTAGAATAAGCATCAGAGCTCTAGCTGGCTGTCCGTGGCAGATGCAGGAGGGCAGGAAGGCATGCAACTCTCCATAGGATACATCCCAGGGTAATGGATTGGAGCCAGAAGCCTGAAATCATCACGTGCAGAAATGTCACTAAAGGCCTGCCTAGTACAAGTTCCGAAAAAGGCCCTGACATTTGATTGGTGCTAGCTCACCGCTGCCAGGCCAGAAGAAAATCCGCCGCCATCCTTTCCAGGCCATTGCGGAATACATTGCCCCAGGTTGGCTACACTAAGGCATAGTGTGAACAATGCTCCTACCACAGTGGGCTATCCGAAACCTATGTTAATGGTTAGAATAACCATCTGTCCGTGGCAGATGCAGGAGGGCAGGAAGGCAGCCAAGTCTCCATAGGATACATCCCAGTATAATGGATTGGAGACAGAAGCCTGAAATCATCACGTGCAGAAATGTCACTAAAGGCCAGCCTAGTACAAGTTCCGAAAGAGGCCCAGACAATTGACTAGGTGCTAGCTCACCGCTGCCAGGCCAGAAGAACTCAATCCGCCGCCATCCTTTCCAGGCCATGCCGGAAAGACATTGCCCAAGGTTGGCTACACTAAAGCATAGCGTGAACTATGCTCCTACCACAGTGGGCTATCCGAAACCTATGTTAATGGTTAGAATAAGCATCAGGGCTCTAGCTGGCTGTCCGTGGCAGATGCAGGAGGGCAGGAAGGCAGCCAACTCTCCACAGGATACATCCCAGGGTAATGGATTGGAGACAGAAGACTGAAATCATCACGTGCAGAAATGTCACTAAAGGCCAGCCTAGTACAAGTGCCGAAAGAGGCCCTGACAATTGACTAGGTGCTAGCTCACCGCTGCCAGGCCAGAAGAACTCAATCCGCCGCCATCCTTTCCAGGCCATGCCGGAAAGACATTGCCCAAGGTTGGCTACACTAAGGCATAGTGTGAACTATGCTCCTACCACAGTGGGCTAACCGAAACCTATCTTAATGGTTAGAATAAGCATCAGGGCTCTAGCTGCCTGTCTGTGGCATATGCAGGAGGGCAGGAAGACAGCCAACTCTCCATAGGATACATCCCAGTATAATGGATTGGAGACAGAAGCCTGAAATCATCACGTGCAGAAATGTCACTAAGGCCCAGCCTAGTAAAAGTTCCGAAAGAGGCCCTGACATTTGATTGGTGCTAGCTCACAGCTGCCAGGCCAGAAGAACTCAATCCGCCGCCATCCTTTCCAGGCCATTGCGGAAATACATTGCCCAAGGTTGTCTACACTAAGGCATAGTGTGAACTATGCTCCTACCACAGTGGGCTATCCGAAACCTATCTTAATGGTTAGAATAAGCATCAGACCTCTAGCTGGCTGTCCGTGGCAGATGCAGGAGGGCAGGAAGGCAGCCAACTCTCCATAGGATACATCCCTGGGTAATGGATTGGAGCCAGAAGCCTGAAATCATCACGTGCAGAAATGTCACTAAAGGCCAGCCTAGTACAAGTTCCGAAAGAGGCCCTGACAATTGACTAGGTGCTAGCTCACCGCTGCCAGGCCAGAGAACTCAATCCGCAGCCATCCTTTCCAGGCCATGCCGGAAAGACATTGCCCAAGGTTGGCTACACTAAGGCATAGTGTGAACTATGCTCCGAACACAGTGGGCTATCCGAAACCTATGTTAATGGTTAGAATAAGCATCAGGGCTCTAGCTGGCTGTCCGTGGCAGATGCAGGAGGGCAGGAAGGCAGCCAAGTCTCCATAGGATACATCCCAGTATAATGGATTGGAGCCAGAAGCCTGAAATCATCACGTGCAGAAATGTCACTAAGGCCCAGCCTAATAAAAGTTCCGAAAGAGGCCCTGGCATTTGATTGGTGCTAGCTCACCGCTGCCAGGCCAGAAGAACTCAATCCGCAGCCATCCTTTCCAGGCCATGCCGGAAAGACATTGCCCAAGGTTGGCTACACTAAGGCATAGTGTGAACTATGCTCCGAACACAGTGGGCTATCCGAAACCTATCTTAATGGTTAGAATAAGCATCAGACCTCTAGCTGGCTGTCCGTGGCAGATGCAGGAGGGCAGGAAGGCAGCCAACTCTCCATAGGATACATCCCAGGGTAATGGATTGGAGCCAGAAGCCTGAAATCATCACGTGCAGAAATGTCACTAAGGCCCAGCCTAATAAAAGTTCCGAAAGAGGCCCTGGCATTTGATTGGTGCTAGCTCACCGCTGCCAGGCCAGAAGAACTCAATCCGCCGCCATCCTTTCCAGGCCATTGCGGAAATACATTGCCCAAGGTTGGCTACTCTCATAGTGTGAACTATGCTCCTACCACAGTGGGCTATCCGAAACCTATCTTAATGGTTAGAATAAGCATCAGGGCTCTAGCTGGCTGTCCGTGGCAGATGCAGGAGGGCAGGAAGGCAGCCAACTCTCCATAGGATACATCCCAGGGTAATGGATTGGAGCCAGAAGCCTGAAATCATCACGTGCAGAAATGTCACTAAAGGCCAGCCTAGTACAAGTGCCGAAAGAGGCCCTGACAATTGACTAGGTGCTAGCTCACAGCTGCCAGGCCAGAAGAACTCAATCCGCCGCCATCCTTTCCAGGCCATTGCGGAAATACATTGCCCAAGGTTGGCTACACTAAGGCATAGTGTGAACTATGCTCCTACCACAGTGGGCTATCCGAAACCTATCTTAATGGTTAGAATAAGCATCAGGGCTCTAGCTGGCTGTCCGTGGCAGATGCAGGAGGGCAGGAAGGCAGCCAACTCTCCATAGGATACATCCCAGGGTAATGGATTGGAGACAGAAGCCTGAAATCATCACGTGCAGAAATGTCACTAAGGCCCAGCCTAGTAAAAGTTCCGAAAGAGGCCCTGACATTTGATTGGTGCTAGCTCACAGCTGCCAGGCCAGAAGAAGTCAATCCGCTGCCATCCTTTCCAGGCCATGCCGGAAAGACATAGCCCAAGGTTGGCTACACTAAGGAATAGTGTGAACTATGCTCCGAACACAGTGGGCTATCCGAAACCTATCTTAATGGTTAGAATAAGCATCAGGGCTCTAGCTGGCTGTCCGTGGCAGATGCAGGAGGGCAGGAAGTCAGCCAACTCTCCATAGGATACATCCCTGGGTAATGGATTGGAGCCAGAAGCCTGAAATCATCACGTGCAGAAATGTCACTAAAGGCCAGCCTAGTACAAGTTCCGAAAGAGGCCCTGACAATTGACTAGGTGCTAGCTCACCGCTGCCAAGCCAGAAGAACTCAATCCGCCACCATCCTTTCCAGGCCATGCCGGAAAGACATTGCCCAAGGTTGGCTACACTAAAGCATAGTGTGAACTATGCTCCTACCACAGTGGGCTATCCGAAACCTATCTTAATGGTTAGAATAAGCATCAGGGCTCTAGCTGGCTGTCCGTGGCAGATGCAGGAGGGCAGGAAGGCAGCCAAGTCTCCATAGGATACATCCCAGTATAATGGATTGGAGACAGAAGCCTGAATTCATCACGTGCAGAAATGTCACTAAGGCCCAGCCTAGTAAAAGTTCCGAAAGAGGCCCTGACATTTGATTGGTGATGGCTTACTGCTGCCAGGCCAAAAGAACTCAATCCGCCGCCATCCTTTCCAGGCCATTGCGGAAATACATTGCCCAAAGTAGGCTACACTAAGGCATAGTGTGAACTATGCTCCTACCACAGTGGGCTATCCGAAAACTATCTTAATGGTTAGAATAAGCATCAGACCTCTAGCTGGCTGTCCGTGGCAGATGCAGGAGGGCAGGAAGGCAGCCAACTCTCCATAGGATACATCCCAGGGTAATGGATTGGAGCCAGAAGCCTGAAATCATCACGTGCAGAAATGTCACTAAGGCCCAGCCTAATAAAAGTTCCGAAAGAGGCCCTGGCATTTGATTGGTGCTAGCTCACCGCTGCCAGGCCAGAAGAACTCAATCCGCCGCCATCCTTTCCAGGCCATTGCGGAAATACATTGCCCAAGGTTGGCTACTCTCATAGTGCGAACTATGCTCCTACCACAGTGGGCTATCCGAAACCTATCTTAATGGTTAGAATAAGCATCAGGGCTCTAGCTGGCTGTCCGTGGCAGATGCAGGAGGGCAGGAAGGCAGCCAACTCTCCATAGGATACATCCCAGGGTAATGGATTGGAGCCAGAAGCCTGAAATCATCACGTGCAGAAATGTCACTAAAGGCCAGCCTAGTACAAGTGCCGAAAGAGGCCCTGACAATTGACTAGGTGCTAGCTCACCGCTGCCAGGCCAGAAGAACTCAATCCGCCGCCATCCTTTCCAGGCCATTGCGGAAATACATTGCCCAAGGTTGGCTACTCTCATAGTGCGAACTATGCTCCTACCACAGTGGGCTATCCGAAACCTATCTTAATGGTTAGAATAAGCATCAGGGCTCTAGCTGGCTGTCCGTGGCAGATGCAGGAGGGCAGGAAGGCAGCCAACTCTCCATAGGATACATCCCAGGGTAATGGATTGGAGACAGAAGCCTGAAATCATCACGTGCAGAAATGTCACTAAGGCCCAGCCTAGTAAAAGTTCCGAAAGAGGCCCTGACATTTGATTGGTGCTAGCTCACAGCTGCCAGGCCAGAAGAAGTCAATCCGCTGCCATCCTTTCCAGGCCATGCCGGAAAGACATAGCCCAAGGTTGGCTACACTAAGGAATAGTGTGAACTATGCTCCGAACACAGTGGGCTATCCGAAACCTATCTTAATGGTTAGAATAAGCATCAGGGCTCTAGCTGGCTGTCCGTGGCAGATGCAGGAGGGCAGGAAGTCAGCCAACTCTCCATAGGATACATCCCTGGGTAATGGATTGGAGCCAGAAGCCTGAAATCATCACGTGCAGAAATGTCACTAAAGGCCAGCCTAGTACAAGTTCCGAAAGAGGCCCTGACAATTGACTAGGTGCTAGCTCACCGCTGCCAAGCCAGAAGAACTCAATCCGCCACCATCCTTTCCAGGCCATGCCGGAAAGACATTGCCCAAGGTTGGCTACACTAAAGCATAGTGTGAACTATGCTCCTACCACAGTGGGCTATCCGAAACCTATCTTAATGGTTAGAATAAGCATCAGGGCTCTAGCTGGCTGTCCTTGGCAGATGCAGGAGGGCAGGAAGGCAGCCAACTCTCCATAGGATACATCCCAGGGTAATGGATTGGAGACAGAAGACTGAAATCATCACGTGCAGAAATGTCACTAAAGGCCAGCCTAGTACAAGTGCCGAAAGAGGCCCTGACAATTGACTAGGTGCTAGCTCACCGCTGCCAGGCCAGAAGAACTCAATCCGCCGCCATCCTTTCCAGGCCATGCCGGAAAGACATTGCCCAAGGTTGGCTACACTAAGGCATAGTGTGAACTATGCTCCTACCACAGTGGGCTATCCGAAACCTATCTTAATGGTTAGAATAAGCATCAGGGCTCTAGCTGGCTGTCCGTGGCAGATGCAGGAAGGCAGGAAGGCAGCCAACTCTCCATAGGATACATCCCAGTATAATTGATTGGAGACAGAAGCCTGAAATCATCACGTGCAGAAATGTCACTAAGGCCCAGCCTAGTAAAAGTTCCGAAAGAGGCCCTGACATTTGATTGGTGCTAGCTCACAGCTGCCAGGCCAGAAGAAGTCAATCCGCTGCCATCCTTTCCAGGCCATGCCGGAAAGACATAGCCCAAGGTTGGCTACACTAAGGAATAGTGTGAACTATGCTCCGAACACAGTGGGCTATCCGAAACCTATCTTAATGGTTAGAATAAGCATCAGGGCTCTAGCTGGCTGTCCGTGGCAGATGCAGGAGGGCAGGAAGTCAGCCAACTCTCCATAGGATACATCCCTGGGTAATGGATTGGAGCCAGAAGCCTGAAATCATCACGTGCAGAAATGTCACTAAAGGCCAGCCTAGTACAAGTTCCGAAAGAGGCCCTGACAATTGACTAGGTGCTAGCTCACCGCTGCCAAGCCAGAAGAACTCAATCCGCCACCATCCTTTCCAGGCCATGCCGGAAAGACATTGCCCAAGGTTGGCTACACTAAAGCATAGTGTGAACTATGCTCCTACCACAGTGGGCTATCCGAAACCTATCTTAATGGTTAGAATAAGCATCAGGGCTCTAGCTGGCTGTCCTTGGCAGATGCAGGAGGGCAGGAAGGCAGCCAACTCTCCATAGGATACATCCCAGGGTAATGGATTGGAGACAGAAGACTGAAATCATCACGTGCAGAAATGTCACTAAAGGCCAGCCTAGTACAAGTGCCGAAAGAGGCCCTGACAATTGACTAGGTGCTAGCTCACCGCTGCCAGGCCAGAAGAACTCAATCCGCCGCCATCCTTTCCAGGCCATGCCGGAAAGACATTGCCCAAGGTTGGCTACACTAAGGCATAGTGTGAACTATGCTCCTACCACAGTGGGCTATCCGAAACCTATCTTAATGGTTAGAATAAGCATCAGGGCTCTAGCTGGCTGTCCGTGGCAGATGCAGGAAGGCAGGAAGGCAGCCAACTCTCCATAGGATACATCCCAGTATAATTGATTGGAGACAGAAGCCTGAAATCATCACGTGCAGAAATGTCACTAAGGCCCAGCCTAGTAAAAGTTCCGAAAGAGGCCCTGACATTTGATTGGTGCTAGCTCACAGCTGCCAGGCCAGAAGAACTCAATCCGCCGCCATCCTTTCCAGGCCATTGCGGAAATACATTGCCCAAGGTTGGCTACACTTAGGCATAGTGTGAAGTATGCTCCCACCACAGTGGGCTATCCGAAACTTATCTTAATGGTTAGAATAAGCATCAGAGCTCTAGCTGGCTGTCCGTGGCAGATGCAGGAGGGCAGGAAGACATGCAACTCTCCATAGGATACATCCCAGGGTAATGGATTGGAGCCAGAAGCCTGAAATCATCACGTGCAGAAATGTCACTAAAGGCCTGCCTAGTACAAGTTCCGAAAAAGGCCCTGACATTTGACTGGTGGTAGCTCACCGCTGCCAGGCCAGAAGAAAATCCGCCGCCATCCTTTCCAGGCCATTGCGGAAATACATTGCCCCCGGTTGGCTACACTAAGGCCTAGTGTGAACTATGCTCCTACCACAGTGGGCTATCTGAAACCTATCTTAATGGGTAGAATAAGCATCAGGGCTCTAGCTGGCTGTCCGTGGCAGATGCAGGAGGCAGGAAGGCAGCCAACTCTCCATAGGATACATAGGAGTGTAATAGATTGGAGACAGAAGCCTGAAATCATCACGTGCAGAAATGTCACTATGGCCCAGCCTAGTAAAAGTTCCGAAAGAGGCCCTGACATTTGATTGGTGCTAGCTCACAGCTGCCAGGCCAGAAGAACTCAATCCGCCGCCATCCTTTCCAGGCCATTGCCGAAATACATTGGCCAAGGTTGGCTACACTAAGGCATAGTGTGAACTATGCTCCTACCACAGTGGGCTATCCGAAAACTATCTTAATGGTTAGAATAAGCATCAGGGCTCTAGCTGGCTGTCCGTGGCAGATGCAGGAGGGCAGGAAGGCAGCCAACTCTCCATAGGATACATCCCAGGGTAATGGATTGGAGACAGAAGCCTGAAATCATCACGTGCAGAAATGTCACTAAGGCCCAGCCTAGTAAAAGTTCCGAAAGAGGCCCTGACATTTGATTGGTGCTAGCTCACAGCTGCCAGGCCAGAAGAAGTCAATCCGCTGCCATCCTTTCCAGGCCATGCCGGAAAGACATAGCCCAAGGTTGGCTACACTAAGGAATAGTGTGAACTATGCTCCGAACACAGTGGGCTATCCGAAACCTATCTTAATGGTTAGAATAAGCATCAGGGCTCTAGCTGGCTGTCCGTGGCAGATGCAGGAGGGCAGGAAGTCAGCCAACTCTCCATAGGATACATCCCTGGGTAATGGATTGGAGCCAGAAGCCTGAAATCATCACGTGCAGAAATGTCACTAAAGGCCAGCCTAGTACAAGTTCCGAAAGAGGCCCTGACAATTGACTAGGTGCTAGCTCACCGCTGCCAAGCCAGAAGAACTCAATCCGCCACCATCCTTTCCAGGCCATGCCGGAAAGACATTGCCCAAGGTTGGCTACACTAAAGCATAGTGTGAACTATGCTCCTACCACAGTGGGCTATCCGAAACCTATCTTAATGGTTAGAATAAGCATCAGGGCTCTAGCTGGCTGTCCTTGGCAGATGCAGGAGGGCAGGAAGGCAGCCAACTCTCCATAGGATACATCCCAGGGTAATGGATTGGAGACAGAAGACTGAAATCATCACGTGCAGAAATGTCACTAAAGGCCAGCCTAGTACAAGTGCCGAAAGAGGCCCTGACAATTGACTAGGTGCTAGCTCACCGCTGCCAGGCCAGAAGAACTCAATCCGCCGCCATCCTTTCCAGGCCATGCCGGAAAGACATTGCCCAAGGTTGGCTACACTAAGGCATAGTGTGAACTATGCTCCTACCACAGTGGGCTATCCGAAACCTATCTTAATGGTTAGAATAAGCATCAGGGCTCTAGCTGGCTGTCCGTGGCAGATGCAGGAGGGCAGGAAGGCAGCCAACTCTCCATAGGATACATCCCAGGGTAATGGATTGGAGACAGAAGCCTGAAATCATCACGTGCAGAAATGTCACTAAGGCCCAGCCTAGTAAAAGTTCCGAAAGAGGCCCTGACATTTGATTGGTGCTAGCTCACAGCTGCCAGGCCAGAAGAAGTCAATCCGCTGCCATCCTTTCCAGGCCATGCCGGAAAGACATAGCCCAAGGTTGGCTACACTAAGGAATAGTGTGAACTATGCTCCGAACACAGTGGGCTATCCGAAACCTATCTTAATGGTTAGAATAAGCATCAGGGCTCTAGCTGGCTGTCCGTGGCAGATGCAGGAGGGCAGGAAGTCAGCCAACTCTCCATAGGATACATCCCTGGGTAATGGATTGGAGCCAGAAGCCTGAAATCATCACGTGCAGAACTGTCACTAAAGGCCAGCCTAGTACAAGTTCCGAAAGAGGCCCTGACAATTGACTAGGTGCTAGCTCACCGCTGCCAAGCCAGAAGAACTCAATCCGCCACCATCCTTTCCAGGCCATGCCGGAAAGACATTGCCCAAGGTTGGCTACACTAAAGCATAGTGTGAACTATGCTCCTACCACAGTGGGCTATCCGAAACCTATCTTAATGGTTAGAATAAGCATCAGGGCTCTAGCTGGCTGTCCTTGGCAGATGCAGGAGGGCAGGAAGGCAGCCAACTCTCCATAGGATACATCCCAGGGTAATGGATTGGAGACAGAAGACTGAAATCATCACGTGCAGAAATGTCACTAAAGGCCAGCCTAGTACAAGTGCCGAAAGAGGCCCTGACAATTGACTAGGTGCTAGCTCACCGCTGCCAGGCCAGAAGAACTCAATCCGCCGCCATCCTTTCCAGGCCATGCCGGAAAGACATTGCCCAAGGTTGGCTACACTAAGGCATAGTGTGAACTATGCTCCTACCACAGTGGGCTATCCGAAACCTATCTTAATGGTTAGAATAAGCATCAGGGCTCTAGCTGGCTGTCCGTGGCAGATGCAGGAAGGCAGGAAGGCAGCCAACTCTCCATAGGATACATCCCAGTATAATTGATTGGAGACAGAAGCCTGAAATCATCACGTGCAGAAATGTCACTAAGGCCCAGCCTAGTAAAAGTTCCGAAAGAGGCCCTGACATTTGATTGGTGCTAGCTCACAGCTGCCAGGCCAGAAGAACTCAATCCGCCGCCATCCTTTCCAGGCCATTGCGGAAATACATTGCCCAAGGTTGGCTACACTTAGGCATAGTGTGAAGTATGCTCCCACCACAGTGGGCTATCCGAAACTTATCTTAATGGTTAGAATAAGCATCAGAGCTCTAGCTGGCTGTCCGTGGCAGATGCAGGAGGGCAGGAAGACATGCAACTCTCCATAGGATACATCCCAGGGTAATGGATTGGAGCCAGAAGCCTGAAATCATCACGTGCAGAAATGTCACTAAAGGCCTGCCTAGTACAAGTTCCGAAAAAGGCCCTGACATTTGATTGGTGCTAGCTCACCGCTGCCAGGCCAGAAGAAAATCCGCCGCCATCCTTTCCAGGCCATTGCGGAAATACATTGCCCCAGGTTGGCTACACTAAGGCATAGTGTGAACTATGCTCCTACCACAGTGGGCTATCTGAAACCTATCTTAATGGGTAGAATCAGCATCAGGGCTCTAGCTGGCTGTCCGTGGCAGATGCAGGAGGCAGGAAGGCAGCCAACTCTCCATAGGATACATATGAGTGTAATAGATTGGAGACAGAAGCCTGAAATCATCAAGTGCAGAAATGTCACTAAGGCCCAGCCTAGTAAAAGTTCCGAAAGAGGCCCTGGCATTTGATTGGTGCTAGCTCACCGCTGCCAGGCCAGAAGAAAATCCGCCGCCATCCTTTCCAGGCCATTGCGGAAATACATTGCCCCAGGTTGGCTACACTAAGGCATAGTGTGAACTATGCTCCTACCACAGTGGGCTATCTGAAACCTATCTTAATGGGTAGAATCAGCATCAGGGCTCTAGCTGGCTGTCCGTGGCAGATGCAGGAGGGCAGGAAGGCAGCCAACTCTCCATAGGATACATCCCAGGGTAATGGATTGGAGACAGAAGCCTGAAATCATCAAGTGCAGAAATGTCACTAAGGCCCAGCCTAGTAAAAGTTCCGAAAGAGGCCCTGGCATTTGATTGGTGCTAGCTCACCGCTGCCAGGCCAGAAGAACTCAATCCGCCGCCATTCTTTCCATGCCTTGCCGGAAAGACATTGCCCAAGGTTGGCTACACTAAGGCATAGTGTGAACTATGCTCCTACCACAGTGGGCTATCTGAAACCTATCTTAATGGTTAGAATAAGCATCAGGGCTCTAGCTGGCTGTCCGTGGCAGATGCCGGAGGGCAGGAAGGCAGCCAACTCCCCATAGGATACATCCCAGTATAATGGATTGGAGACAGAAGCCTGAAATCATCACGTGCAGATATGTCACTAAGGCCCAGCCTAGTAAAAGTTCCGAAAGAGGCCCTGACATTTGATTGGTGCTAGCTCACAGCTGCCAGGCCAGAAGAACTCAATCCGCCGCCATCCTTTTCAGGCCATTGCGGAAATACATTGCCCAAGGTTGGCTACAATAAGGCATAGTGTGAACTATGCTCCTACCACAGTGGGCTATCCGAAACCTATCTTAATGGTTAGAATAAGCATCAGACCTCTAGCTGGCTGTCCGTGGCAGATGCAGGAGGGCAGGAAGGCAGCCAAGTCTCCATAGGATACATCCCAGTATAATGGATTGGAGACAGAAGCCTGAAATCATCACGTGCAGAAATGTCACTAAGGCCCAGCCTAGTAAAACTTCCGAAAGAGGCCCTGACATTTGATTGGTGCTAGCTCACAGCTGCCAGGCCAGAAGAACTCAATCCGCCGCAATCCTTTCCAGGCCATGCCGGAAAGACATTGCCCAAGGTTGGCTACACTAAGGCATAGTGTGAAGTAAGCTCCTTCCACAGTGGGCTATCCGAAACTTATCTTAATGCTTAGAATAAGCATCAGAGCTCTAGCTGGCTGTCCGTGGCAGATGCAGGAGGGCAGGAAGGCAGCCAACTCTCCATAGGATACATCCCAGGGTAATGGATTGGAGCCAGAAGCCTGAAATCATCACGTGCAGAAATGTCACTAAAGGCCTGCCTAGTACAAGTTCCGAAAAAGGCCCTGACATTTGATTGGTGCTAGCTCACCGCTGCCAGGCCAGAAGAAAATCCGCCGCCATCCTTTCCAGGCCATTGCGGAATACATTGCCCCAGGTTGGCTACACTAAGGCATAGTGTGAACTATGCTCCTACCACAGTGGGCTATCGGAAACCTATCTTAATGGTTAGAATAAGCATCAGACCTCTAGCTGGCTGTCCGTGGCAGATGCAGGAGGGCAGGAAGGCAGCCAACTCTCCATAGGATACATCCCTGGGTAATGGATTGGAGCCAGAAGCCTGAAATCATCACGTGCAGAAATGTCCCTAAAGGCCAGCCTAGTACAAGTTCCGAAAGAGGCCCTGACAATTGACTAGGTGCTAGCTCACCGCTGCCAGGCCAGAGAACTCAATTCGCCGCCATCCTTTCCAGGCCATGCCGGAAAGACATTGCCCAAGGTTGGCTACACTAAGGCATAGTGTGAACAATGCTCCTACCACAGTGGGCTATCCGAAACCTATGTTAATGGTTACAATAACCATCTGTCCGTGGCAGATGCAGGAGGGCAGGAAGGCAGCCAAGTCTCCATAGGATACATCCCAGTATAATGGATTGGAGACAGAAGCCTGAAATCATCACGTGCAGGAATGTCACTATGGCCCAGCCTAGTAAAAGTTCCGAAAGAGGCCCTGACATTTGATTGGTGCTAGCTCACAGCTGCCAGGCCAGAAGAACTCAATCCGCCGCAATCCTTTCCAGGCCATTGCGGAAATAGATTGCCCAAGGTTGGCTACACTAAGGCATAGTGTGAAGTATGCTCCTACCACAGTGGGCTATCCGAAACCTATCTTAATGCTTAGAATAAGCATCAGAGCTCTAGCTGGCTGTCCGTGGCAGATGCAGGAGGGCAGGAAGGCAGCCAACTCTCCATAGGATACATCCAAGGGTAATGGATTGGAGCCAGAAGCCTGAAATCATCACGTGCAGAAATGTCACTAAAGGCCAGCCTAGTACAAGTTCCGAAAGAGGCCCTGACAATTGACTAGGTGCTAGCTCACCGCTGCCAGGGCAGAAGAACTCAATCCGCCGCCATCCTTTTCAGGCCATGCCGGAAAGACATAGCCCAAGGTTGGCTACACTAAGGCATAGTGTCAACTATGCTCCGAACACAGTGGGCTATCCGAAACCTATCTTAATGGTTAGAATAAGCATCAGGGCTCTAGCTGGCTGTCCGTGGCAGATACAGGAGGGCAGGAAGGCAGCCAACTCTCCATAGGATACATCCCTATGTAATGGATTGGAGCCAGAAGCCTGAAATCATCACGTGCAGAAATGTCACTAAAGGCCAGCCTAGTACAAGTTCCGAAAGAGGCCCTGACAATTGACTAGGTGCTAGCTCACCGCTGCCAGGCCAGAAGAACTCAATCCGCCGCCATCCTTTCCAGGCCATGCCGGAAAGACATTGCCCAAGGTTGGCTACACTAAAGCATAGTGTGAACTATGCTCCTACCACAGTGGGCTATCCGAAACCTATCTTAATGGTTAGAATAAGCATCAGGGCTCTAGCTGGCTGTCCGTGGCAGATGCAGGAGGGCAGGAAGGCAGCCAACTCTCCATAGGATACATCCCAGGGTAATGGATTGGAGACAGAAGACTGAAATCATCACGTGCAGAAATGTCACTAAAGGCCAGCCTAGTACAAGTGCCGAAAGAGGCCCTGACAATTGACTAGGTGCTAGCTCACCGCTGCCAGGCCAGAAGAACTCAATCCGCCGCCATCCTTTCCAGGCCATGCCGGAAATACATTGCCCAAGGTTGGCTACACTAAGGCATAGTGTGAAGTATGCTCCTACCACAGTGGGCTATCCGAAACCTATCTTAATGCTTAGAATAAGCATCAGAGCTCTAGCTGGCTGTACGTGGCAGATGCAGGAGGGCAGGAAGGCAGCCAACTCTCCATAGGATACATCCAAGGGTAATGGATTGGAGCCAGAAGCCTGAAATCATCACGTGCAGAAATGTCACTAAAGGCCAGCCTAGTACAAGTTCCGAAAGAGGCCCTGACAATTGACTAGGTGCTAGCTCACCGCTGCCAGGGCAGAAGAACTCAATCCGCCGCCATCCTTTTCAGGCCATGCCGGAAAGACATAGCCCAAGGTTGGCTACACTAAGGCATAGTGTGAACTATGCTCCGAACACAGTGGGCTATCCGAAACCTATCTTAATGGTTAGAATAAGCATCAGGGCTCTAGCTGGCTGTCCGTGGCAGATGCAGGAGGGCAGGAAGGCAGCCAACTCTCCATAGGATACATCCCTATGTAATGGATTGGAGCCAGAAGCCTGAAATCATCACGTGCAGAAATGTCACTAAAGGCCAGCCTAGTACAAGTTCCGAAAGAGGCCCTGACAATTGACTAGGTGCTAGCTCACCGCTGCCAGGCCAGAAGAACTCAATCCGCCGCCATCCTTTCCAGGCCATGCCGGAAATACATTGCCCAAGGTTGGCTACACTAAGGCATAGTGTGAAGTATGCTCCTACCACAGTGGGCTATCCGAAACCTATCTTAATGGTTAGAATAAGCATCAGGGCTCTAGCTGGCTGTCCGTGGCAGATGCAGGAGGGCAGGAAGGCAGCCAACTCTCCATAGGATACATCCCAGTATAATGGATTGGAGACAGAAGCCTGAAATCATCACGTGCAGAAATGTCACTAAGGCCCAGCCTAGTACAAGTTCCGAAAGAGGCCCTGACATTTGATTGGTGCTAGCTCACAGCTGCCAGGCCAGAAGAACTCAATCCGCCGCCATCCTTTCCAGGCCATTGCGGAAATACATTGCCCAAGGTTGGCTACACTAAGGCATAGTGTGAACTATGCTCCTACCACAGTGGGCTATCCGAAACCTATCTTAATCCTTAGAATAAGCATCAGAGCTCTAGCTGGCTGTCCGTGGCAGATGCAGGAGGGCAGGAAGGCAGCCAATTCTCCATAGGATACATCCAAGGGTAATGGATTGGAGCCAGAAGCCTGAAATCATCACGTGCAGAAATGTCACTAAAGGCCAGCCTAGTACAAGTTCCGAAAGAGGCCCTGACAATTGACTAGGAGCTAGCTCACCGCTGCCAGGGCAGAAGAACTCAATCCGCCGCCATCCTTTTCAGGCCATGCCGGAAAGACATAGCCCAAGGTTGGCTACACTAAGGCATAGTGTGAACTATGCTCCGAACACAGTGGGCTATCCGAAACCTATCTTAATGGTTAGAATAAGCATCAGGGCTCTAGCTGGCTGTCCGTGGCAGATGCAGGAGGGCAGGAAGGCAGCCAACTCTCCATAGGATACATCCCTATGTAATGGATTGGAGCCAGAAGCCTGAAATCATCACGTGCAGAAATGTCACTAAAGGCCAGCCTAGTACAAGTGCCGAAAGAGGCCCTGACAATTGACTAGGTGCTAGCTCACCGCTGCCAGGCCAGAAGAACTCAATCCGCCGCCATCCTTTCCAGGCCATGCCGGAAAGACATTGCCCAAGGTTGGCTACACTAAAGCATAGTGTGAACTATGCTCCTACCACAGTGGGCTATCCGAAACCTATCTTAATGGTTAGAATAAGCATCAGGGCTCTAGCTGGCTGTCCGTGGCAGATGCAGGAGGGCAGGAAGGCAGCCAACTCTCCATAGGATACATCCCAGGGTAATGGATTGGAGACAGAAGACTGAAATCATCACGTGCAGAAATGTCACTAAAGGCCAGCCTAGTACAAGTGCCGAAAGAGGCCCTGACAATTGACTAGGTGCTAGCTCACCGCTGCCAGGCCAGAAGAACTCAATCCGCCGCCATCCTTTCCAGGCCATGCCGGAAAGACATTGCCCAAGGTTGGCTACACTAAGGCATAGTGTGAACTATGCTCCTACCACAGTGGGCTATCCGAAACCTATCTTAATGGTTAGAATAAGCATCAGGGCTCTAGCTGGCTGTCCGTGGCAGATGCAGGAGGGCAGGAAGGCAGCCAACTCTCCATAGGATACATCCCAGTATAATGGATTGGAGACAGAAGCCTGAAATCATCACGTGCAGAAATGTCACTAAGGCCCAGCCTAGTAAAAGTTCCGAAAGAGGCCCTGACATTTGATTGGTGCTAGCTCACAGCTGCCAGGCCAGAAGAACTCAATCCACCGCCATCCTTTCCAGGCCATTGCGGAAATACATTGCCCAAGGTTGGCTACACTAAGGCATAGTGTGAACTATGCTCCTACCACAGTGGGCTATCCGAAACCTATCTTAATGCTTAGAATAAGCATCAGAGCTCTAGCTGGCTGTCCGTGGCAGATGCAGGAGGGCAGGAAGGCAGCCAATTCTCCATAGGATACATCCAAGGGTAATGGATTGGAGCCAGAAGCCTGAAATCATCACGTGCAGAAATGTCACTAAAGGCCAGCCTAGTACAAGTTCCGAAAGAGGCCCTGACAATTGACTAGGAGCTAGCTCACCGCTGCCAGGGCAGAAGAACTCAATCCGCCGCCATCCTTTTCAGGCCATGCCGGAAAGACATAGCCCAAGGTTGGCTACACTAAGGCATAGTGTGAACTATGCTCCGAACACAGTGGGCTATCCGAAACCTATCTTAATGGTTAGAATAAGCATCAGGGCTCTAGCTGGCTGTCCGTGGCAGATGCAGGAGGGCAGGAAGGCAGCCCACTCTCCATAGGATACATCCCTGGGTAATGGATTGGAGCCAGAAGCCTGAAATCATCACGTGCAGAAATGTCACTAAAGGCCAGCCTAGTACAAGTTCCGAAAGAGGCCCTGACAATTGACTAGGTGCTAGCTCACCGCTGCCAGGCCAGAAGAACTCAATCCGCCGCCATCCTTTCCAGGCCATGCCGGAAAGACATTGCCCAAGGTTGGCTACACTAAAGCATAGTGTGAACTATGCTCCTACCACAGTGGGCTATCCGAAACCTATCTTAATGGTTAGAATAAGCATCAGGGCTCTAGCTGGCTGTCCGTGGCAGATGCAGGAGGGCAGGAAGGCAGCCAACTCTCCATAGGATACATCCCAGGGTAATGGATTGGAGACAGAAGACTGAAATCATCACGTGCAGAAATGTCACTAAAGGCCAGCCTAGTACAAGTGCCGAAAGAGGCCCTGACAATTGACTAGGTGCTAGCTCACCGCTGCCAGGCCAGAAGAACTCAATCCGCCGCCATCCTTTCCAGGCCATGCCGGAAATACATTGCCCAAGGTTGGCTACACTAAGGCATAGTGTGAACTATGCTCCTACCACAGTGGGCTATCCGAAACCTATCTTAATGGTTAGAATAAGCATCAGGGCTCTAGCTGGCTGTCCGTGGCAGATGCAGGAGGGCAGGAAGGCAGCCAACTCTCCATAGGATACATCCCAGTATAATGGATTGGAGACAGAAGCCTGAAATCATCACGTGCAGAAATGTCACTAAGGCCCAGCCTAGTAAAAGTTCCGAAAGAGGCCCTGACATTTGATTGGTGCTAGCTCACAGCTGCCAGGCCAGAAGAACTCAATCCGCCGCCATCCTTTCCAGGCCATTGCGGAAATACATTGCCCAAGGTTGGCTACACTAAGGCATAGTGTGAACTATGCTCCTACCACAGTGGGCTATCCGAAACCTATCTTAATGGTTAGAATAAGCATCAGACCTCTAGCTGGCTGTCCGTGGCAGATGCAGGAGGGCAGGAAGGCAGCCAACTCTCCATAGGATACATCCCTGGGTAATGGATTGGAGCCAGAAGCCTGAAATCATCACGTGCAGAAATGTCACTAAATGCCAGCCTAGTACAAGTTCCGAAAGAGGCCCTGACAATTGACTAGGTGCTAGCTCACCGCTGCCAGGCCAGAAGAACTCAATCCGCAGCCATCCTTTCCAGGCCATGCCGGAAAGACATTGCCCAAGGTTGGCTACACTAAGGCATAGTGTGAACTGTGCTCCGAACACAGTGGGCTATCCGAAACCTATGTTAATGGTTAGAATAAGCATCAGGGCTCTAGCTGGCTGTCCGTGGCAGATGCAGGAGGGCAGGAAGGCAGCCAAGTCTCCATAGGATACATCCCAGTATAATGGATTGGAGACAGAAGCCTGAATTCATCACGTGCAGAAATGTCACTAAGGCCCAGCCTAGTAAAAGTTCCGAAAGAGGCCCTGACATTTGATTGGTGCTAGCTCACAGCTGCCAGGCCAGAAGAACTCAATCCGCCGCCATCCTTTCCAGGCCATTGCGGAAATACATTGCCCAAGGTTGGCTACACTAAGGCATAGTGTGAAGTATGCTCCTACCACAGTGGGCTATTCGAAACTTATCTTAATGGTTAGAATAAGCATCAGAGCTCTAGCTGGCTGTCCGTGGCAGATGCAGGAGGGCAGGAAGGCAGCCAACTCTCCATAGGATACATCCCAGGGTAATGGATTGGAGCCAGAAGCCTGAAATCATCACGTGCAGAAATGTCACTAAAGGCCAGCCTAGTACAAGTTCCGAAAGAGGCCCTGACAATTGACTAGGTGCTAGCTCACCGCTGCCAGGCCAGAAGAACTCAATCCGCCGCCATCCTTTCCAGGCCATGCCGGAAAGACATTGCCCAAGGTTGGCTACACTAAAGCATAGTGTGAACTATGCTCCTACCACAGTGGGCTATCCGAAACCTATCTTAATGGTTAGAATAAGCATCAGGGCTCTAGCTGGCTGTCCGTGGCAGATGCAGGAGGGCAGGAAGGCAGCCAACTCTCCATAGGATACATCCCAGGGTAATGGATTGGAGCCAGAAGCCTGAAATCATCACGTGCAGAAATGTCACTAAAGGCCAGCCTAGTACAAGTGCCGAAAGAGGCCCTGACAATTGACTAGGTGCTAGCTCACCGCTGCAAGGCCAGAGAACTCAATCCGCAGCCATCCTTTCCAGGCCATGCCGGAAAGACATTGCCCAAGGTTGGCTACACTAAGGCATAGTGTGAACTGTGCTCCGAACACAGTGGGCTATCCGAAACCTATGTTAATGGTTAGAATAAGCATCAGGGCTCTAGCTGGCTGTCCGTGGCAGATGCAGGAGGGCAGGAAGGCAGCCAAGTCTCCATAGGATACATCCCAGTATAATGGATTGGAGACAGAAGCCTGAATTCATCACGTGCAGAAATGTCACTAAGGCCCAGCCTAGTAAAAGTTCCGAAAGAGGCCCTGACATTTGATTGGTGCTAGCTCACAGCTGCCAGGCCAGAAGAACTCAATCCGCCGCCATCCTTTCCAGGCCATTGCGGAAATACATTGCCCAAGGTTGGCTACACTAAGGCATAGTGTGAAGTATGCTCCTACCACAGTGGGCTATCCGAAACTTATCTTAATGGTTAGAATAAGCATCAGAGCTCTAGCTGGCTGTCCGTGGCAGATGCAGGAGGGCAGGAAGGCAGCCAACTCTCCATAGGATACATCCCAGGGTAATGGATTGGAGCCAGAAGCCTGAAATCATCACGTGCAGAAATGTCACTAAAGGCCAGCCTAGTACAAGTTCCGAAAGAGGCCCTGACAATTGACTAGGTGCTAGCTCACCGCTGCCAGGCCAGAAGAACTCAATCCGCCGCCATCCTTTCCAGGCCATGCCGGAAAGACATTGCCCAAGGTTGGCTACACTAAAGCATAGTGTGAACTATGCTCCTACCACAGTGGGCTATCCGAAACCTATCTTAATGGTTAGAATAAGCATCAGGGCTCTAGCTGGCTGTCCGTGGCAGATGCAGGAGGGCAGGAAGGCAGCCAACTCTCCATAGGATACATCCCTATGTAATGGATTGGAGACAGAAGACTGAAATCATCCCGTGCAGAAATGTCACTAAGGCCAGCCTAGTACAAGTGCCGAAAGAGGCCCTGACAATTGACTAGGTGCTAGCTCACCGCTGCCAGGCCAGAAGAATTCAATCCGCCGCCATCCTTTCCAGGCCATGCCGGAAAGACATTGCCCACGGTTGGCTACACTAAGGCATAGTGTGAACTATGCTCCTACCACAGTGGGCTATCCGAAACCTATCTTAATGGTTAGAATAAGCATCAGGGCTCTAGCTGGCTGTCCGTGGCAGATGCAGGAGGGCAGGAAGGCAGCCAACTCTCCATAGGATACATCCCAGTATAATGGCTTGGAGACAGAAGCCTGAAATCATCACGTGCAGAAATGTCACTAAGGCCCAGCCTAGTAAAAGTTCCGAAAGAGGCCCTGACATTTGATTGGTGCTAGCTCACAGCTGCCAGGCCAGAAGAACTCAATCCGCCGCCATCCTTTCCAGGCCATTGCGGAAATACATTGCCCAAGGTTGGCTACACTAAGGCATAGTGTGAACTATGCTCCTACCACAGTGGGCTATCCGAAACCTATCTTAATGGTTAGAATAAGCATCAGGGCTCTAGCTGGCTGTCCGTGGCAGATGCAGGAGGGCAGGAAGGCAGCCAACTCTCCATAGGATACATCCCAGGGTAATGGATTGGAGCCAGAAGCCTGAAATCATCACGTGCAGAAATGTCACTAAAGGCCAGCCTAGTACAAGTTCCGAAAGAGGCCCTGACAATTGACTAGGTGCTAGCTCACAGCTGCCAGGCCAGAAGAACTCAATCCGCTGCCATCCTTTCCAGGCCATTGCGGAAAGACATTGCCCAAGGTTGGCTACACTAAGGCATAGTGTGAACTATGCTCCTACCACAGTGGGCTATCCGAAACCTATGTTAATGGTTAGAATAAGCATCAGGGCTCTAGCTGGCTGTCCGTGGCAGATGCAGGAGGGCAGGAAGGCAGCCAACTCTCCATAGGATACATCTCCGGGTAATGGATTGGAGCCAGAAGCCTGAAATCATCACGTGCAGAAATGTCACTGAGGCCCAGCCTAGTAAAAGTTCCGAAAGAGGCCCTGACATTTGATTGGTGCTAGCTCACAGCTGCCAGGCCAGAAGAACTCAATCCGCCGCCATCCTTTCCAGGCCATTGCGGAAATACATTGCCCAAGGTTGGCTACACTAAGGCATAGTGTGAACTATGCTCCTACCACAGTGGGCTATCGGAAACCTATCTTAATGGTTAGAATAAGCATCAGGGCTCTAGCTGGCAGTCCGTGGCAGATGCAGGAGGGCAGGAAGGCAGCCAACTCTCCATAGGATACATCCCTGGGTAATGGATTGGAGCCAGAAGCCTGAAATCATCACGTGCAGAAATGTCACTAAAGGCCAGCCTAGTACAAGTTCCGAAAGAGGCCCTGACAATTGACTAGGTGCTAGCTCACCGCTGCCAGGCCAGAGAACTCAATCCGCAGCCATCCTTTCTAGGCCATGCCGGAAAGACATTGCCCAAGGTTGGCTACACTAAGGCATAGTGTGAACTGTGCTCCGAACACAGTGGGCTATCCGAAACCTATGTTAATGGTTAGAATAAGCATCAGGGCTCTAGCTGGCTGCCTGTCCGTGGCAGATGCAGGAGGGCAGGAAGGCAGCCAAGTCTCCATAGGATACATCCCAGTATAATGGATTGGAGACAGAAGCCTGAATTCATCACGTGCAGAAATGTCACTAAGGCCCAGCCTAGTAAAAGTTCCGAAAGAGGCCCTGACATTTGATTGGTGCTAGCTCACAGCTGCCAGGCCAGAAGAACTCAATCCGCCGCCATCCTTTCCAGGCCATTGCGGAAATACATTGCCCAAGGTTGGCTACACTAAGGCATAGTGTGAAGTATGCTCCTACCACAGTGGGCTATACGAAACTTAATGGTTAGAATAAGCATCAGAGCTCTAGCTGGCTGTCCGTGGCAGATGCAGGAGGGCAGGAAGGCAGCCAACTCTCCATAGGATACATCCCAGGGTAATGGATTGGAGACAGAAGACTGAAATCATCACGTGCAGAAATGTCACTAAAGGCCAGCCTAGTACAAGTGCCGAAAGAGGCCCTGACAATTGACTAGGTGCTAGCTCACCGCTGCCAGGCCAGAAGAACTCAATCCGCCGCCATCCTTTCCAGGCCATGCCGGAAATACATTGCCCAAGGTTGGCTACACTAAGGCATAGTGTGAACTATGCTCCTACCACAGTGGGCTATCCGAAACCTATCTTAATGGTTAGAATAAGCATCAGGGCTCTAGCTGGCTGTCCGTGGCAGATACAGGAGGGCAGGAAGGCAGCCAACTCTCCATAGGATACATCCCAGTATAATGGATTGGAGACAGAAGCCTGAAATCATCACGTGCAGAAATGTCACTAAGGCCCAGCCTAGTAAAAGTTCCGAAAGAGGCCCTGACATTTGATTGGTGCTAGCTCACAGCTGCCAGGCCAGAAGAACTCAATCCGCCGCCATCCTTTCCAGGCCATTGCGGAAATACATTGCCCAAGGTTGGCTACACTAAGGCATAGTGTGAACTATGCTCCTACCACAGTGGGCTATCCGAAACCTATCTTAATGCTTAGAATAAGCATCAGAGCTCTAGCTGGCTGTCCGTGGCAGATGCAGGAGGGCAGGAAGGCAGCCAACTCTCCATAGGATACATCCAAGGGTAATGGATTGGAGCCAGAAGCCTGAAATCATCACGTGCAGAAATGTCACTAAAGGCCAGCCTAGTACAAGTTCCGAAAGAGGCCCTGACAATTGAAGAGGTGCTAGCTCACCGCTGCCAGGGCAGAAGAACTCAATCCGCCGCCATCCTTTTCAGGCCATGCCGGAAAGACATAGCCCAAGGTTGGCTACACTAAGGCATAGTGTGAACTATGCTCCGAAGACAGTGGGCTATCCGAAACCTATCTTAATGGTTAGAATAAGCATCAGGGCTCTAGCTGGCTGTCCGTGGCAGATGCAGGAGGGCAGGAAGGCAGCCAACTCTCCATAGGATACATCCCTAGGTAATGGATTGGAGCCAGAAGCCTGAAATCATCACGTGCAGAAATGTCACTAAAGGCCAGCCTAGTACAAGTTCCGAAAGAGGCCCTGACAATTGACTAGGTGCTAGCTCACCGCTGCCAGGCCAGAAGAACTCAATCCGCCGCCATCCTTTCCAGGCCATTGCGGAAATACATTGCCCAAGGTTGGCTACACTAAGGCATAGTGTGAACTATGCTCCTACCACAGTGGGCTATCGGAAACCTATCTTAATGGTTAGAATAAGCATCAGGGCTCTAGCTGGCAGTCCGTGGCAGATGCAGGAGGGCAGGAAGGCAGCCAACTCTCCATAGGATACATCCCTGGGTAATGGATTGGAGCCAGAAGCCTGAAATCATCACGTGCAGAAATGTCACTAAAGGCCAGCCTAGTACAAGTTCCGAAAGAGGCCCTGACAATTGACTAGGTGCTAGCTCACCGCTGCCAGGCCAGAGAACTCAATCCGCAGCCATCCTTTCTAGGCCATGCCGGAAAGACATTGCCCAATGTTGGCTACACTAAGGCATAGTGTGAACTGTGCTCCGAACACAGTGGGCTATCCGAAACCTATGTTAATGGTTAGAATAAGCATCAGGGCTCTAGCTGGCTGGCTGTCCGTGGCAGATGCAGGAGGGCAGGAAGGCAGCCAAGTCTCCATAGGATACATCCCAGTATAATGGATTGGAGACAGGAGCCTGAATTCATCACGTGCAGAAATGTCACTAAGGCCCAGCCTAGTAAAAGTTCCGAAAGAGGCCCTGACATTTGATTGGTGCTAGCTCACAGCTGCCAGGCCAGAAGAACTCAATCCGCCGCCATCCTTTCCAGGCCATTGCGGAAATACATTGCCCAAGGTTGGCTACACTAAGGCATAGTGTGAAGTATGCTCCTACCACAGTGGGCTATACGAAACTTAATGGTTAGAATAAGCATCAGAGCTCTAGCTGGCTGTCCGTGGCAGATGCAGGAGGGCAGGAAGGCAGCCAACTCTCCATAGGATACATCCCAGGGTAATGGATTGGAGCCAGAAGCCTGAAATCATCACGTGCAGAAATGTCACTAAAGGCCAGCCTAGTACAAGTTCCGAAAGAGGCCCTGACAATTGACTAGGTGCTAGCTCACCGCTGCCAGGCCAGAAGAACTCAATCCGCCGCCATCCTTTCCAGGCCATGCCGGAAATACATTGCCCAAGGTTGGCTACACTAAGGCATAGTGTTAACTATGCTCCTACCACAGTGGGCTATCCGAAACCTATCTTAATGGTTAGAATAAGCATCAGGGCTCTAGCTGGCTGTCCGTGGCAGATGCAGGAGGGCAGGAAGGCAGCCAACTCTCCATAGGATACATCCCAGGGTAATGGATTGGAGACAGAAGACTGAAATCATCACGTGCAGAAATGTCACTAAAGGCCAGCCTAGTACAAGTGCCGAAAGAGGCCCTGACAATTGACTAGGTGCTAGCTCACCGCTGCCAGGCCAGAAGAACTCAATCCGCCGCCATCCTTTCCAGGCCATGCCGGAAATACATTGCCCAAGGTTGGCTACACTAAGGCATAGTGTGAACTATGCTCCTACCACAGTGGGCTATCCGAAACCTATCTTAATGGTTAGAATAAGCATCAGGGCTCTAGCTGGCTGTCCGTGGCAGATGCAGGAGGGCAGGAAGGCAGCCAACTCTCCATAGGATACATCCCAGTATAATGGATTGGAGACAGAAGCCTGAAATCATCACGTGCAGAAATGTCACTAAGGCCCAGCCTAGTAAAAGTTCCGAAAGAGGCCCTGACATTTGATTGGTGCTAGCTCACAGCTGCCAGGCCAGAAGAACTCAATCCGCCGCCATCCTTTCCAGGCCATTGCGGAAATACATTGCCCAAGGTTGGCTACACTAAGGCATAGTGTGAACTATGCTCCTACCACAGTGGGCTATCCGAAACCTATCTTAATGCTTAGAATAAGCATCAGAGCTCTAGCTGGCTGTCCGTGGCAGATGCAGGAGGGCAGGAAGGCAGCCAACTCTCCATAGGATACATCCAAGGGTAATGGATTGGAGCCAGAAGCCTGAAATCATCACGTGCAGAAATGTCACTAAAGGCCAGCCTAGTACAAGTTCCGAAAGAGGCCCTGACAATTGAAGAGGTGCTAGCTCACCGCTGCCAGGGCAGAAGAACTCAATCCGCCGCCATCCTTTTCAGGCCATGCCGGAAAGACATAGCCCAAGGTTGGCTACACTAAGGCATAGTGTGAACTATGCTCCGAAGACAGTGGGCTATCCGAAACCTATCTTAATGGTTAGAATAAGCATCAGGGCTCTAGCTGGCTGTCCGTGGCAGATGCAGGAGGGCAGGAAGGCAGCCAACTCTCCATAGGATACATCCCTAGGTAATGGATTGGAGCCAGAAGCCTGAAATCATCACGTGCAGAAATGTCACTAAAGGCCAGCCTAGTACAAGTGCCGAAAGAGGCCCTGACAATTGACTAGGTGCTAGCTCACCGCTGCCAGGCCAGAGAACTCAATCCGCAGCCATCCTTTCCAGGCCATGCCGGAAAGACATTGCCCAAGGTTGGCTACACTAAGGCATAGTGTGAACTGTGCTCCGAACACAGTGGGCTATCCGAAACCTATGTTAATGGTTAGAATAAGCATCAGGGCTCTAGCTGGCTGTCCGTGGCAGATGCAGGAGGGCAGGAAGGCAGCCAAGTCTCCATAGGATACATCCCAGTATAATGGATTGGAGACAGAAGCCTGAATTCATCACGTGCAGAAATGTCACTAAGGCCCAGCCTAGTAAAAGTTCCGAAAGAGGCCCTGACATTTGATTGGTGCTAGCTCATAGCTGCCAGGCCAGAAGAACTCAATCCGCCGCCATCCTTTCCAGGCCATTGCGGAAATACATTGCCCAAGGTTGGCTACACTAAGGCATAGTGTGAAGTATGCTCCTACCACAGTGGGCTATCCGAAACTTATCTTAATGGTTAGAATAAACATCAGAGCTCTAGCTGGCTGTCCGTGGCAGATGCAGGAGGGCAGGAAGGCAGCCAACTCTCCATAGGATACATCCCAGGGTAATGGATTGGAGCCAGAAGCCTGAAATCATCACGTGCAGAAATGTCACTAAAGGCCAGCCTAGTACAAGTGCCGAAAGAGGCCCTGACAATTGACTAGGTGCTAGCTCACCGCTGCCAGGCCAGAGAACTCAATCCGCAGCCATCCTTTCCAGGCCATGCCGGAAAGACATTGCCCAAGGTTGGCTACACTAAGGCATAGTGTGAACTGTGCTTCGAACACAGTGGGCTATCCGAAACCTATGTTAATGGTTAGAATAAGCATCAGGGCTCTAGCTGGCTGTCCGTGGCAGATGCAGGAGGGCAGGAAGGCAGCCAAGTCTCCATAGGATACATCCCAGTATAATGGATTGGAGACAGAAGCCTGAATTCATCACGTGCAGAAATGTCACTAAGGCCCAGCCTAGTAAAAGTTCCGAAAGAGGCCCTGACATTTGATTGGTGCTAGCTCACAGCTGCCAGGCCAGAAGAACTCAATCCGCCGCCATCCTTTCCAGGCCATTGCGGAAATACATTGCCCAAGGTTGCTACACTAAGGCATAGTGTGAAGTATGCTCCTACCACAGTGGGCTATCCGAAACTTATCTTAATGGTTAGAATAAGCATCAGAGCTCTAGCTGGATGTCCGTGGCAGATGCAGGAGGGCAGGAAGGCAGCCAACTCTCCATAGGATACATCCCAGGGTAATGGATTGGAGCCAGAAGCCTGAAATCATCACGTGCAGAAATGTCACTAAAGGCCAGCCTAGTACAAGTTCCGAAAGAGGCCCTGACAATTGACTAGGTGCTAGCTCACCGCTGCCAGGCCAGAAGAACTCAATCCGCCGCCATCCTTTCCAGGCCATGCCGGAAAGACATTGCCCAAGGTTGGCTACACTAAAGCATAGTGTGAACTATGCTCCTACCACAGTGGGCTATCCGAAACCTATCTTAATGGTTAGAATAAGCATCAGGGCTCTAGCTGGCTGTCCGTGGCAGATGCAGGAGGGCAGGAAGGCATCCAACTCTCCATAGGATACATCCCAGGGTAATGGATTGGAGACAGAAGACTGAAATCATCCCGTGCAGAAATGTCACTAAAGGCCAGCCTAGTACAAGTGCCGAAAGAGGCCCTGACAATTGACTAGGTGCTAGCTCACCGCTGCCAGGCCAGAAGAATTCAATCTGCCGCCATCCTTTCCAGGCCATGCCGGAAAGACATTGCCCACGGTTGGCTACACTAAGGCATAGTGTGAACTATGCTCCTACCACAGTGGGCTATCCGAAACCTATCTTAATGGTTAGAATAAGCATCAGGGCTCTAGCTGGCTGTCCGTGGCAGATGCAGGAGGGCAGGAAGGCAGCCAACTCTCCATAGGATACATCCCAGTATAATGGATTGGAGACAGAAGCCTGAATTCATCACGTGCAGAAATGTCACTAAGGCCCATCCTAGTAAAAGTTCCGAAAGAGGCCCTGACATTTGATTGGTGCTAGCTCACAGCTGCCAGGCCAGAAGAACTCAATCCGCCGCCATCCTTTCCAGGCCATTGCGGAAATACATTGCCCAAGGTTGGCTACACTAAGGCATAGTGTGAAGTATGCTCCTACCACAGTGGGCTATACGAAACTTAATGGTTAGAATAAGCATCAGAGCTCTAGCTGGCTGTCCGTGGCAGATGCAGGAGGGCAGGAAGGCAGCCAACTCTCCATAGGATACATCCCAGGGTAATGGATTGGAGCCAGAAGCCTGAAATCATCACGTGCAGAAATGTCACTAAAGGCCAGCCTAGTACAAGTTCCGAAAGAGGCCCTGACAATTGACTAGGTGCTAGCTCACCGCTGCCAGGCCAGAAGAACTCAATCCGCCGCCATCCTTTCCAGGCCATGCCGGAAATACATTGCCCAAGGTTGGCTACACTAAGGCATAGTGTTAACTATGCTCCTACCACAGTGGGCTATCCGAAACCTATCTTAATGGTTAGAATAAGCATCAGGGCTCTAGCTGGCTGTCCGTGGCAGATGCAGGAGGGCAGGAAGGCAGCCAACTCTCCATAGGATACATCCCAGGGTAATGGATTGGAGACAGAAGACTGAAATCATCACGTGCAGGAATGTCACTAAAGGCCAGCCTAGTACAAGTGCCGAAAGAGGCCCTGACAATTGTCTAGGTGCTAGCTCACCGCTGCCAGGCCAGAAGAACTCAATCCGCCGCCATCCTTTCCAGGCCATGCCGGAAATACATTGCCCAAGGTTGGCTACACTAAGGCATAGTGTGAACTATGCTCCTACCACAGTGGGCTATCCGAAACCTATCTTAATGGTTAGAATAAGCATCAGGGCTCTAGCTGGCTGTCCGTGGCAGATGCAGGAGGGCAGGAAGGCAGCCAACTCTCCATAGGATACATCCCAGTATAATGGATTGGAGACAGAAGCCTGAAATCATCACGTGCAGAAATGTCACTAAGGCCCAGCCTAGTAAAAGTTCCGAAAGAGGCCCTGACATTTGATTGGTGCTAGCTCACAGCTGCCAGGCCAGAAGAACTCAATCCGCCGCCATCCTTTCCAGGCCATTGCGGAAATACATTGCCCAAGGTTGGCTACACTAAGGCATAGTGTGAACTATGCTCCTACCACAGTGGGCTATCCGAAACCTATCTTAATGCTTAGAATAAGCATCAGAGCTCTAGCTGGCTGTCCGTGGCAGATGCAGGAGGGCAGGAAGGCAGCCAACTCTCCATAGGATACATCCCAGGGTAATGGATTGGAGCCAGAAGCCTGAAATCATCACGTGCAGAAATGTCACTAAAGGCCAGCCTAGTACAAGTTCCGAAAGAGGCCCTGACAATTGAAGAGGTGCTAGCTCACCGCTGCCAGGGCAGAAGAACTCAATCCGCCGCCATCCTTTTCAGGCCATGCCGGAAAGACATAGCCCAAGGTTGGCTACACTAAGGCATAGTGTGAACTATGCTACGAAGACAGTGGGCTATCCGAAACCTATCTTAATGGTTAGAATAAGCATCAGGGCTCTAGCTGGCTGTCCGTGGCAGATGCAGGAGGGCAGGAAGGCAGCCAACTCTCCATAGGATACATCCCTAGGTAATGGATTGGAGCCAGAAGCCTGAAATCATCACGTGCAGAAATGTCACTAAAGGCCAGCCTAGTACAAGTTCCGAAAGAGGCCCTGACAATTGACTAGGTGCTAGCTCACCGCTGCCAGGCCAGAAGAACTCAATCCGCCGCCATCCTTTCCAGGCCATGCCGGAAAGACATTGCCCAAGGTTGGCTACACTAAAGCATAGTGTGAACTATGCTCCTACCACAGTGGGCTATCCGAAACCTATCTTAATGGTTAGAATAAGCATCAGGGCTCTAGCTGGCTGTCCGTGGCAGATGCAGGAGGGCAGGAAGGCAGCCAACTCTCCATAGGATACATCCAAGGGTAATGGATTGGAGACAGAAGACTGAAATCATCACGTGCAGAAATTTCACTAAAGGCCAGCCTAGTACAAGTGCCGAAAGAGGCCCTGACAATTGACTAGGTGCTAGCTCACCGCTGCCAGGCCAGAAGAACTCAATCCGCCGCCATCCTTTCCAGGCCATGCCGGAAATACATTGCCCAAGGTTGGCTACACTAAGGCATAGTGTGAACTATGCTCCTACCACAGTGGGCTATCCGAAACCTATCTTAATGGTTAGAATAAGCATCAGGGCTCTAGCTGGCTGTCCGTGGCAGATGCAGGAGGGCAGGAAGGCAGCCAACTCTCCATAGGATACATCCCAGTATAATGGATTGGAGACAGAAGCCTGAAATCATCACGTGCAGAAATGTCACTAAGGCCCAGCCTAGTAAAAGTTAAGAAAGAGGCCCTGACATTTGATTGGTGCTAGCTCACAGCTGCCAGGCCAGAAGAACTCAATCCGCCGCCATCCTTTCCAGGCCATTGCGGAAATACATTGCCCAAGGTTGGCTACACTAAGGCATAGTGTGAACTATGCTCCTACCACAGTGGGCTATCCGAAACCTATCTTAATGGTTAGAATAAGCATCAGACCTCTAGCTGGCTGTCCGTGGCAGATGCAGGAGGGCAGGAAGGCAGCCAACTCTCCATAGGATACATCCCTGGGTAATGGATTGGAGCCAGAAGCCTGAAATCATCACGTGCAGAAATGTCACTAAAGGCCAGCCTAGTACAAGTTCCCGAAAGAGGCCCTGACAATTGACTAGGTGCTAGCTCACCGCTGCCAGGCCAGAAGAACTCAATCCGCAGCCATCCTTTCCAGGCCATGCCGGAAAGACATTGCCCAAGGTTGGCTACACTAAGGCATAGTGTGAACTGTGCTCCGAACACAGTGGCCTATCCGAAACCTATGTTAATGGTTACAATAAGCATCAGACCTCTAGCTGGCTGTCCGTGGCAGATGCAGGAGGGCAGGAAGGCAGCCAACTCTCCATAGGATACATCCCTGGGTAATGGATTGGATCCAGAAGCCTGAAATCATCACGTGCAGAAATGTCACTAAAGGCCAGCCTAGTACAAGTGCCGAAAGAGGCCCTGACAATTGACTAGGTGCTAGCTCACCGCTGCCAGGCCAGAGAACTCAATCCGCAGCCATCCTTTCCAGGCCATGCCGGAAAGACATTGCCCAAGGTTGGCTACACTAAGGCATAGTGTGAACTGTGCTCCGAACACAGTGGGCTATCCGAAACCTATGTTAATGGTTAGAATAAGCATCAGGGCTCTAGCTGGCTGTCCGTGGCAGATGCAGGAGGGCAGGAAGGCAGCCAAGTCTCCATAGGATACATCCCAGTATAATGGATTGGAGACAGAAGCCTGAATTCATCACGTGCAGAAATGTCACTAAGGCCCAGCCTAGTAAAAGTTCCGAAAGAGGCCCTGACATTTGATTGGTGCTAGCTCACAGCTGCCAGGCCAGAAGAACTCAATCCGCCGCCATCCTTTCCAGGCCATTGCGGAAATACATTGCCCAAGGTTGGCTACACTAAGGCATAGTGTGAAGTATGCTCCTACCACAGTGGGCTATACGAAACTTATCTTAATGGTTAGAATAAGCATCAGAGCTCTAGCTGGCTGTCCGTGGCAGATGCAGGAGGGCAGGAAGGCAGCCAACTCTCCATAGGATACATCCCAGGGTAATGGATTGGAGCCAGAAGCCTGAAATCATCACGTGCAGAAATGTCACTAAAGGCCAGCCTAGTACAAGTGCCGAAAGAGGCCCTGACAATTGACTAGGTGCTAGCTCACCGCTGCCAGGCCAGAGAACTCAATCCGCAGCCATCCTTTCCAGGCCATGCCGGAAAGACATTGCCCAAGGTTGGCTACACTAAGGCATAGTGTGAACTGTGCTCCGAACACAGTGGGCTATCCGAAACCTATGTTAATGGTTAGAATAAGCATCAGGGCTCTAGCTGGCTGTCCGTGGCAGATGCAGGAGGGCAGGAAGGCAGCCAAGTCTCCATAGGATACATCCCAGTATAATGGATTGGAGACAGAAGCCTGAATTCATCACGTGCAGAAATGTCACTAAGGCCCAGCCTAGTAAAAGTTCCGAAAGAGGCCCTGACATTTGATTGGTGCTAGCTCACAGCTGCCAGGCCAGAAGAACTCAATCCGCCGCCATCCTTTCCAGGCCATTGCGGAAATACATTGCCCAAGGTTGCTACACTAAGGCATAGTGTGAAGTATGCTCCTACCACAGTGGGCTATCCGAAACTTATCTTAATGGTTAGAATAAGCATCAGAGCTCTAGCTGGCTGTCCGTGGCAGATGCAGGAGGGCAGGAAGGCAGCCAACTCTCCATAGGATACATCCCAGGGTAATGGATTGGAGCCAGAAGCCTGAAATCATCACGTGCAGAAATGTCACTAAAGGCCAGCCTAGTACAAGTTCCGAAAGAGGCCCTGACAATTGACTAGGTGCTAGCTCACCGCTGCCAGGCCAGAAGAACTCAATCCGCCGCCATCCTTTCCAGGCCATGCCGGAACAACATTGCCCAAGGTTGGCTACACTAAAGCATAGTGTGAACTATGCTCCTACCACAGTGGGCTATCCGAAACCTATCTTAATGGTTAGAATAAGCATCAGGGCTCTAGCTGGCTGTCCGTGGCAGATGCAGGAGGGCAGGAAGGCATCCAACTCTCCATAGGATACATCCCAGGGTAATGGATTGGAGACAGAAGACTGAAATCATCCCGTGCAGAAATGTCACTAAAGGCCAGCCTAGTACAAGTGCCGAAAGAGGCCCTGACAATTGACTAGGTGCTAGCTCACCGCTGCCAGGCCAGAAGAATTCAATCCGCCGCCATCCTTTCCAGGCCATGCCGGAAAGACATTGCCCACGGTTGGCTACACTAAGGCATAGTGTGAACTATGCTCCTACCACAGTGGGCTATCCGAAACCTATCTTAATGGTTAGAATAAGCATCAGGGCTCTAGCTGGCTGTCCGTGGCAGATGCAGGAGGGCAGGAAGGCAGCCAACTCTCCATAGGATACATCCCAGGGTAATGGATTGGAGCCAGAAGCCTGAAATCATCACGTGCAGAAATGTCACTAAAGGCCAGCCTAGTACAAGTTCCGAAAGAGGCCCTGACAATTGACTAGGTGCTAGCTCACAGCTGCCAGGCCAGAAGAACTCAATCCGCCGCCATCCTTTCCAGGCCATTGCGGAAAGACATTGCCCAAGGTTGGCTACACTAAGGCATAGTGTGAACTATGCTCCTACCACAGTGGGCTATCTGAAACCTATGTTAATGGTTAGAATAAGCATCAGGGCTCTAGCTGGCTGTCCGTGGCAGATGCAGGAGGGCAGGAAGGCAGCCAACTATCCATAGGATACATCCCCGGGTAATGGATTGGAGCCAGAAGCCTGAAATCATCACGTGCAGAAATGTCACTGAGGCCCAGCCTAGTAAAAGTTCCGAAAGAGGCCCTGACATTTGATTGGTGCTAGCTCACCGCTGCCAGGCCAGAAGAACTCAATCCGCCGCCATCCTTTCCAGGCCATTGCGGAAATACATTGCCCAAGGTTGGCTACACTAAGGCATAGTGTGAATTATGCTCCTACCACAGTGGGCTATCCGAAACCTATCTTAATGGTTAGAATAAGCATCAGGGCTCTAGCTGGCTGTCCGTGGCAGATGCAGGAGGGCAGGAAGGCAGCCAACTCTCCATAGGATACATCCCAGTATAATGGATTGGAGACAGAAGCCTGAAATCATCACGTGCAGAAATGTCACTAAGGCCCAGCCTAGTAAAAGTGCCGAAAGAGGCCCTGACAATTGACTAGGTGCTAGCTCACCGCTGCCAGGCCAGAAGAACTCAATCCGCCGCCATCCTTTCCAGGCCATGCCGGAAAGACATTGCCCAAGGTTGGCTACACTAAGGCATAGTGTGAATTATGCTCCTACCACAGTGGGCTATCCGAAACCTATCTTAATGGTTAGAATAAGCATCAGGGCTCTAGCTGGCTGTCCGTGGCAGATGCAGGAGGGCAGGAAGGCAGCCAACTCTCCATAGGATACATCCCAGTATAATGGATTGGAGACAGAAGCCTGAAATCATCACGTGCAGAAATGTCAGTAAGGCCCAGCCTAGTAAAAGTTCCGAAAGAGGCCCTAACATTTGATTGGTGCTAGCTCACAGCTGCCAGGCCAGAAGAACTCAATCCGCCGCCATCCTTTCCAGGCCATTGCGGAAATACATTGCCCAAGGTTGGCTACACTAAGGCATAGTGTGAACTATGCTCCTACCACAGTGGGCTATCCGAAACCTATCTAATGGTTAGAATAAGCATCAGACCTCTAGCTGGCTGTCCGTGGCAGATGCAGGAGGGCAGGAAGGCAGCCAACTCTCCATAGGATACATCCAAGGGTAATGGATTGGAGCCAGAAGCCTGAAATCATCACGTGCAGAAATGTCACTAAAGGCCAGCCTAGTACAAGTGCCGAAAGAGGCCCTGACAATTGACTAGGTGCTAGCTCACCGCTGCCAGGCCAGAGAACTCAATCCGCAGCCATCCTTTCCAGGCCATGCCGGAAAGACATTGCCCAAGGTTGGCTACACTAAGGCATAGTGTGAACTATGCTCCGAACACAGTGGGCTATCCGAAACCTATGTTAATGGTTAGAATAAGCATCAGGGCTCTAGCTGGCTGTCCGTGGCAGATGCAGGAGGGCAGGAAGGCAGCCAAGTCTCCATAGGATACATCCCAGTATAATGGATTGGAGACAGAAGCCTGAATTCATCACGTGCAGAAATGTCACTAAGGCCCAGCCTAGTAAAAGTTCCGAAAGAGGCCCTGACATTTGATTGGTGCTAGCTCACAGCTGCCAGGCCAGAAGAACTCAATCCGCCGCCATCCTTTCCAGGCCATTGCGAAAATACTTTGCCCAATGTTGGCTACACTAAGGCATAGTGTGAAGTATGCTCCTACCACAGTGGGCTATCAGAAACTTATCTTAATGGTTAGAATAAGCATCAGAGCTCTAGCTGGCTGTCCGTGGCAGATGCAGGAGGGCAGGAAGGCAGCCAACTCTCCATAGGATACATCCCAGGGTAATGGATTGGAGCCAGAAGCCTGAAATCATCACGTGCAGAAATGTCACTAAAGACCAGCCTAGTACAAGTTCCGAAAGAGGCCCTGACAATTGACTAGGTCTAGCTCACCGCTGCCAGGCCAGAAGAACTCAATCCGCCGCCATCCTTTCCAGACCATGCCGGAAAGACATTGCCCAAGGTTGGCTACACTAAAGCATAGTGTGAACTATGCTCCTACCACAGTGGGCTATCCGAAACCTATCTTAATGGTTAGAATAAGCATCAGGGCTCTAGCTGGCTGTCCGTGGCAGATGCAGGAGGGCAGGAAGGCAGCCAACTCTCCATAGGATACATCCCAGGGTAATGGATTGGAGACAGAAGACTGAAATCATCACGTGCAGAAATGTCACTAAAGGCCAGCCTAGTACAAGTGCCGAAAGAGGCCCTGACAATTGACTAGGGGCTAGCTCACCGCTTCCAGGCCAGAAGAACTCAATCCGCCGCCATCCTTTCCAGGCCATGCCGGAAAGACATTGCCCAAGGTTGGCTACACTAAGGCATAGTGTGAACTATGCTCCTACCACAGTGGGCTATCCGAAACCTATCTTAATGGTTAGAATAAGCATCAGGGCTCTAGCTGGCTGTCCGTGGCAGATGCAGGAGGGCAGGAAGGCAGCCAACTCTCTATAGGATACATCCCAGTATAATGGATTGGAGACAGAAGCCTGAAATCATCACGTGCAGAAATGTCACTAAGGCCCAGCCTAGTAAAAGTTCCGAAAGAGGCCCTGACATTTGATTGGTGCTAGCTCACAGCTGCCAGGCCAGAAGAACTCAATCCGCCGCCATCCTTTCCAGGCCATTGCGGAAATACATTGCCTAAGGTTGGCTACACTAAGGCATAGTGTGAACTATGCTCCTACCACAGTGGGCTATCCGAAACCTATCTAATGGTTAGAATAAGCATCAGACCTCTAGCTGGCTGTCCGTGGCAGATGCAGGAGGGCAGGAAGGCAGCCAACTCTCCATAGGATACATCCAAGGGTAATGGATTGGAGCCAGAAGCCTGAAATCATCACGTGCAGAAATGTCACTAAAGGCCAGCCTAGTACAAGTGCCGAAAGAGGCCCTGACAATTGACTAGGTGCTAGCTCACCGCTGCCAGGCCAGAGAACTCAATCCGCAGCCATCCTTTCCAGGCCATGCCGGAAAGACATTGCCCAAGGTTGGCTACACTAAGGCATAGTGTGAACTATGCTCCGAACACAGTGGGCTATCCGAAACCTATGTTAATGGTTAGAATAAGCATCAGGGCTCTAGCTGGCTGTCCGTGTCAGATGCAGGAGGGCAGGAAGGCAGCCAAGTCTCCATAGGATACATCCCAGTATAATGGATTGGAGACAGAAGCCTGAATTCATCACGTGCAGAAATGTCACTAAGGCCCAGCCTAGTAAAAGTTCCGAAAGAGGCCCTGACATTTGATTGGTGCTAGCTCACAGCTGCCAGGCCAGAAGAACTCAATCCGCCGCCATCCTTTCCAGGCCATTGCGGAAATACTTTGCCCAATGTTGGCTACACTAAGGCATAGTGTGAAGTATGCTCCTACCACAGTGGGCTATCAGAAACTTATCTTAATGGTTAGAATAAGCATCAGAGCTCTAGCTGGCTGTCCGTGGCAGATGCAGGAGGGCAGGAAGGCAGCCAACTCTCCATAGGATACATCCCAGGGTAATGGATTGGAGCCAGAAGCCTGAAATCATCACGTGCAGAAATGTCACTAAAGGCCAGCCTAGTACAAGTTCCGAAAGAGGCCCTGACAATTGACTAGGTCTAGCTCACCGCTGCCAGGCCAGAAGAACTCAATCCGCCGCCATCCTTTCCAGGCCATGCCGGAAAGACATTGCCCAAGGTTGGCTACACTAAAGCATAGTGTGAACTATGCTCCTACCACAGTGGGCTATCCGAAACCTATCTTAATGGTTAGAATAAGCATCAGGGCTCTAGCTGGCTGTCCGTGGCAGATGCAGGAGGGCAGGAAGGCAGGCAACTCTCCATAGGATACATCCCAGGGTAATGGATTGGAGACAGAAGACTGAAATCATCACGTACAGAAATGTCACTAAAGGCCAGCCTAGTACAAGTGCCGAAAGAGGCCCTGAGAATTGACTAGAGACGTTTTCGCACGGGGCTGAACGGAACGCGGAAAAGACAGCTGCGGACACGTCATCCGCATTGCCCGCCACGGCTTGCGTTCCGACGTGTCCGCAGCTGTCTTTTCCGCGTTCGAAATGTAGAGCACTTTAAAGTGCTCTACATGCGTTCCAACGCGGATGAGCAGCCCGCAGACGTTCGGGAGGAGAAGCGTTCGCGCCTTCTTCTGTCTCCCGAACAGCTGGGGGCTCGCCTCCGACGCCGCGCGGCTTTTACAATCAGCTGTTTGTCAAACAGCTGATTGTCGATCTGCCTCCGCGGCTGTCTCCGCGCCCCTTGCCGGCGTTTGCCGGCTAAGACAGCTCCGGGCGCTTTCCCCTTTCGCACACAGACGCTCCGGAACGCGTTTACACGCGTTCTGGCGCGTCTGTGTGTGAAAGGGGAAAGCGCCCGGAGCTGTCTTAAGCTTTCCGCCTGAACGCGTTCCGTTTCGAACGCGATGCAGTGCGGAAATGCCTTAGGTGCTAGCTCACGGCTGCCAGGCCAGAAGAACACAATCCGCCGCCATCCTTTCCAGGCCATGCCGGAAAGACATTGCCCAAGGTTGGCTACACTAAGGCATAGTGTGAACTATGCTCCGAACACAGTGGGCTATCTGAAACCTATCTTAATGGTTAGAATAAGCATCAGGGCTCTAGCTGGCTGTCCGTGGCAGATGCAGGAGGGCAGGAAGGCAGCCAACTCTCCATAGGATACATCCCAGTATAATGGATTGGAGACAGAAGCCTGAAATCATCACGTGCAGAAATGTCACTAAGGCCCAGCCTAGTAAAAGTTCCGAAAGAGGCCCTGACATTTGATTGGTGCTAGCTCACAGCTGCCAGGCCACAAGAACTCAATCCGCTGCCATCCTTTCCAGGCCATTGCGGAAATACATTGCCCAAGGTTGGCTACACTAAGGCATAGTGTGAACTATGCTCCTACCACAGTGGGCTATCCGAAACCTATCTAATGGTTAGAATAAGCATCAGACCTCTAGCTGGCTGTCCGTGGCAGATGCAGGAGGGCAGGAAGGCAGCCAACTCTCCATAGGATACATCCAAGGGTAATGGATTGGAGCCAGAAGCCTGAAATCATCACGTGCAGAAATGTCACTAAAGGCCACCCTAGTACAAGTGCCGAAAGAGGCCCTGACAATTGACTAGGTGCTAGCTCACCGCTGCCAGGCCAGAAGAACTCAATCCGCCGCCATCCTTTCCAGGCCATGCCGGAAAGACATTGCCCAAGGTTGGCTACACTAAGGCATAGTGTGAACTATGCTCCTACCACAGTGGGCTATCCGAAACCTATCTTAATGGTTAGAATAAGCATCAGGACGCTAGCTGGCTGTCCGTGGCAGATGCAGGAGGGCAGGAAGGCAGCCAACTCTCCATAGGATACATCCCAGTATAATGGATTGGAGACAGAAGCCTGAAATCATCACGTGCAGAAATGTCACTAAGGCCCAGCCTAGTAAAAGTTCCGAAAGAGGCCCTGACATTTGATTGGTGCTAGCTCACTGCTGCCAGGCCAGAAGAACTCAATCCGCCGCCATCCTTTCCAGGCCATTGCGGAAATACATTGCCCAAGGTTGGCTACACTAAGGCATAGTGTGAACTATGCTCCTACCACAGTGGGCTATCCGAAACCTATGTTAATGGTTAGAATAAGCACCAGACCTCTAGCTGGCTGTCCGTGGCTGATGCAGGAGGGCAGGAAGGCAGCCAACTCTCCATAGGATACATCCCTGGGTAATGGATTGGAGCCAGAAGCCTGAAATCATCACGTGCAGAAATGTCACTATAGGCCAGCCGAGTACAAGTTCCGAAAGAGGCCCTGACAATTGACTAGGTGCTAGCTCACCGCTGCCAGGCCAGAGAACTCAATCCGCAGCCATCCTTTCCAGGCCATGCTGGAAAGACATTGCCCAAGGTTGGCTACACTAAGGCATAGTGTGAACTATGCTCCGAACACAATGGGCTATCCGAAACCTATGTTAATGGTTAGAATAAGCATCAGGGCTCTAGTTGGCTGTCCGTGGCAGAGGCAGGAGGGCAGGAAGGCAGCCAAGTCTCCATAGGATACATCCCAGTATAATGGATTGGAGACAGAAGCCTGAATTCATCACGTGCAGATATGTCACTAAGGCCCAGCCTAGTACAAGTTCCGAAAGAGGCCCTGACATTTGATTGGTGCTAGCTCACCGCTGCCAGGCCAGAAGAACTCAATCCGCCGCCATCCTTTCCAGGCCATTGTGGAAATACATTGCCCAAGGTTGGCTACACTAAGGCATAGTGTGAACTATGCTCCGAACACAATGGGCTATCCGAAACCTATGTTAATGGTTAGAATAAGCATCAGGGCTCTAGCTGGCTGTCCGTGGCAGATGCAGGAGGGCAGGAAGGCAGCCAACTCTCCATAGGATACATCCCAGGGTAATGGATTGGAGACAGAAGCCTGAAATCATCACGTGCAGTAATGTCACTAAAGGCCACCCTAGTACACGTGCCGAAAGAGGCCCTGACAATTGATTAGGTGCTAGCTCACCGCTGCCAGGCCAGAAGAACTCAATCCGCCGCCATCCTTTCCAGGCCATGCCGGAAAGACATTGCCCAAGGTTGGCTACACTAAGGCATAGTGTGAACTATGCTCCTACCACAGTGGGCTATCCGAAACCTATCTTAATGGTTAGAATAAGCATCAGGACGCTAGCTGGCTGTCCGTGGCAGATGCAGGAGGGCAGGAAGGCAGCCAACTCTCCATAGGATACATCCCAGTATAATGGATTGGAGACAGAAGCCTGAAATCATCACGTGCAGAAATGTCACTAAGGCTCAGCCTAGTAAAAGTTCCGAAAGAGGCCCTGACATTTGATTGGTGCTAGCTCACTGCTGCCAGGCCAGAAGAACTCAATCCGCCGCCATCCTTTCCAGGCCATTGCGGAAATACATTGCCCAAGGTTTGCTACACTAAGGCATAGTGTGAACTATGCTCCAACCACAGTGGGCTATCCGAAACCTATCTTAATGGTTAGAATAAGCATCAGAGCTCTAGCTGGCTGTCCGTGGCAGATGCAGGAGGGCAGGAAGGCAGCCAACTCTCCATAGGATACATCCCTGGGTAATGGATTGGAGCCAGAAGCCTGAAATTATCACGTGCAGAAATGTCACTAAAGGCCAGCCTAGTACAAGTGCCGAAAGAGGCCCTGACAATTGACTAGGTGCTAGCTCACCGCTGCCAGGCCAGAGAACTCAATCAGCAGCCATCCTTTCCAGGCCATGCCGGAAAGACATTGCCCAAGGTTGGCTACACTAAGGCATAGTGTGAACTATGCTCCGAACACAGTGGGCTATCCGAACCCTATTTTAATGGTTAGAATAAGCATCAGGGCTCTAGCTGGCTGTCCGTGGCAGATGCAGGAGGGCAGGAAGGCAGCCAACTCTCCATAGGATACATCCCAGTATAATGGATTGGAGACAGAAGCCTGAATTCATCACGTGCAGAAATGTCACTAAGGCCCAGCCTAGTAAAAGTTCCGAAAGAGTCCCTGACATTTGATTGGTGCTAGCTCACAGCTGCCAGGCCAGAAGAACTCAATCCGCCGCCATCCTTTCCAGGCCATTGCGGAAATACATTGCCCAAGGTTGGCTAAACTAAGGCATAGTGTGAAGTATTATCCTACCACAGTGGGCTATCCGAAACTTATCTTAATGGTTAGAATAAGCATCAGAGCTCTATCTGGCTGTCGGTGGCAGATGCAGGAGGGCAGGAAGGCAGCCAACTCTCCATAGGATACATCCCAGGGTAATGGATTGGAGCCAGAAGCCTGAAATCATCACGTGCAGAAATGTCACTAAAGGCCAGCCTAGTACAAGTTCCGAAAGAGGCCCTGACAATTGACTAGGTGCTAGCTCACCGCTGCCAGGCCAGAAGAACTCAATCCGCCGCCATCCTTTCCAGGCCATGCCGGAAAGACATTGCCCAAGGTTGGCTACACTAAAGCATAGTGTGAACTATGCTCCTACCACAGTGGGCTATCCGAAACCTATGTTAATGGTTAGAATAAGCATCAGGGCTCTAGCTGGCTGTCCGTGGCAGATGCAGGAGGGCAGGAAGGCAGCCAACTCTCCATAGGATACATCCCAGGGTAATGGATTGGAGACAGAAGACTGAAATCATCACGTGCAGAAATGTCACTAAAGGCCAGCCTAGTACAAGTGCCGAAAGAGGCCCTGACAATTGACTAGGTGCTAGCTCACCGCTGCCAGGCCAGAAGAACTCAATCCGCCGCCATTCTTTCCAGGCCATGCCGGAAAGACATTGTCCAAGGTTGGTTACACTAAGGCATAGTGTGAACTATGCTCCTACCACAGTGGGCTATCCGAAACCTATCTTAATGATTAGAATAAGCATCAGGGCTCTAGCTGGCTGTCCGTGGCAGATGCAGGAGGGCAGGAAGGCAGCCAACTCTCCATAGGATACATCCCAGTATAATGGATTGGAGACAGAAGCCTGAAATCATCACGTGCAGAAATGTCACTAAGGCCCAGCCTAGTAAAAGTTCCGAAAGAGGCCCTGACATTTGATTGGTGCTAGCTCACAGCTGCCAGGCCAGAAGAACTCAATCCGCCGCCATCCTTTCCAGGCCATTGCCGAAATACACTGCCCAAGGTTGGCTACACTAAGGCATAGTGTGAACTATGCTCCTACCACAGTGGGCTATCCGAAACCTATCTTAATGGTTAGAATAAGCATCAGGGCTCTAGCTGGCTGTCCGTGGCAGATGCAGGAGGGCAGGAAGGCAGCCAACTCTCCATAGGATACATCCCAGTATAATTGATTGGAGACAGAAGCCTGAAATCATCACGTGCAGAAATGTCACTAAGGTCCAGCCTAGTAAAAGTTCCGAAAGGGGCCCTGACATTTGATTGGTGCTAGCTCACAGCTGCCAGGCCAGAAGAACTCAATCCGCCGCCATCCTTTCCAGGCCATTGCGGAAATACTTGCCCAAGGTTGGCTACACTTAGGCATAGTGTGAAGTATGCTCCCACCACAGTGGGCTATCCGAAACTTATCTTAATGGTTAGAATAAGCACCAGAGCTCTAGCTGGCTGTCCGTGGCAGATGCAGGAGGGCAGGAGGGCAGCCAACTGTCCATAGGATACATCCCAGGGTAATGGATTGGAGCCAGAAGCCTGAAATCATCACGTGCAGAAATGTCACTAAAGGCCTGCCTAGTACAAGTTCCGAAAAAGGCCCTGACATTTGATTGGTGCTAGCTCACCGCTGCCAAGCCAGAAGAAAATCCGCCGCCATCCTTTCCAGGCCATTGCGGAAATACATTGCCCCAGGTTGGCTAAACTAAGGCATAGTGTGAACTATGCTCCTACCACAGTGGGCTATCCGAAACCTATCTTAATGGGTAGAATAAGCATCAGGGCTCTAGCTGGCTGTCCGTGGCAGATGCAGGAGGGCAGGAAGGGAGCCAACTCCATAGGATACATCCCAGGGTAATGGATTGGAGACAGAAGCCTGAAATCATCATGTGCAGAAATGTCACTAAGGCCCAGCCTAGTACAAGTTCCGAAAGAGGCCCTGACATTTGATTGGTGCTAGCTGACCGCTGCCAGGCCAGAAGAATTCAATCTGCCGCCATCCTTTCCAGGCCATTGCGGAAATACATTGCCCAAGGTTGGTTACACTAAGGCATAGTGTGAACTATGCTCCTACCACAGTGGGCTATCCGAAACCTATCTTAATGGTTAGAATAAGCATCAGGGCTCTAGCTGGCTGTCCGTGGCAGATGCAGGAGGGCAGGAAGGCAGCCAACTCTCCATAGGATACATCCCAGGGTAATGGATTGGAGACAGAAGACTGAAATCATCACGTGCAGAAATGTCACTTAAGGCCAGCCTAGTACAAGTGCCGAAAGAGGCCCTGACAATTGACTAGGTGCTAGCTCACGGCTGCCAGGCCAGAAGAACTCAATCCGCCGCCATCCTTTCCAGGCCATGCCGGAAAGACATTGCCCAAGGTTGGTTACACTAAAGCATAGTGTGAACTATGCTCCTACCACAGTGGGCTATCCGAAACCTATCTTAATGGTTAGAATAAGCATCAGGGCTCTAGCTGGCTGTCCGTGGCAGATGCAGGAGGGCAGGAAGGCAGCCAACTCTCCATAGGATACATCCCAGTATAATGGATTGGAGACAGAAGCCTGAAATCATCATGTGCAGAAATGTCACTAAGGCCCAGCCTAGTAAAAGTTCCGAAAGAGGCCCTGAAATTTGATTGGTGCTACCTCACGGCTGCCAGGCCAGAAGAACTCAATCCGCCGCCATCCTTTCCAGGCCATTGCCGAAATACATTGCCCAAGGTTGGCTACACTAAGGCATAGTGTGAACTATGCTCCTACCACAGTGGGCTATCCGAAACCTATCTTAATGGTTATAATAAGCATCAGGGCTCTAGCTGGCTGTCCGTGGCAGATGCAGGAGGGCAGGAAGGCAGCCAACTCTCCATAGGATACATCCCAGTATAATTGATTGGAGACAGAAGCCTGAAATCATCACGTGCAGAAATGTCACTAAGGTCCAGCCTAGTAAAAGTTCCGAAAGAGGCCCTGACATTTGATTTGTGCTAGCTCACAGCTGCCAGGCCAGAAGAACTCAATCCGCCGCCATCCTTTCCAGGCCATTGCGGAAATACATTGCCCAAGGTTGGCTAAACTTAGGCATAGTGTGAAGAATGCTCCCACCACAGTGGGCTATCCGAAACTTATCTTAATGGTTAGAATAAGCATCAGAGCTCTAGCTGGCTGTCCGTGGCAGATGCAGGAGGGCAGGAAGGCAGCCAACTCTCCATAGGATACATCCCAGGGTAATGGATTGGAGCCAGAAGCCTGAAATCATCACGTGCAGAAATGTCACTAAAGGCCTGCCTAGTACAAGTTCCGAAAAAGGCCCTGACATTTGATTGGTGCTAGCTCACCGCTGCCAAGCCAGAAGAAAATCCGCCGCCATCCTTTCAAGGCCAATGCGGAAATACATTGCCCAAGGTTGGCTACACTTAGGCATAGTGTGAAGTATGCTCCCACCACAGTGGGCTATCCGAAACTTATCTTAATGGTTAGAATAAGCATCAGAGCTCTAGCTGGCTGTCCGTGGCAGATGCAGGAGGGCAGGAAGGCAGCCAACTCTCCATAGGATACATCCCAGGGTAATGGATTGGAGACAGAAGCCTGAAATCATCATGTGCAGAAATGTCACTAAGGCCAGCCTAGTACAAGTTACGAAAGAGGCCCTGACATTTGATTGGTGCTAGCTCACCGCTGCCAGGCCAGAAGAATTCAATCTGCCGCCATCCTTTCCAGGCCATTGCGGAAATACATTGCCCAAGGTTGGTTACACTAAGGCATAGTGTGAACTATGCTCCTACCACAGTGGGCTATCCGAAACCTATCTTAATGGTTAGAATAAGCATCAGGGCTCTAGCTGGCTGTCCGTGGCAGATGCAGGAGGGCAGGAAGGCAGCCAACTCTCCATAGGATACATCCCAGGGTAATGGATTGGAGACAGAAGACTGAAATCATCACGTGCAGAAATGTCACTAAAGGCCAGCCTAGTACAAGTGCCGAAAGAGGCCCTGACAATTGACTAGGTGCTAGCTCACCGCTGCCAGGCCAGAAGAACTCAATCTGCCGCCATCCTTTCCAGGCCATGCCGGAAAGACATTGCCCAAGGTTGGTTACACTAAAGCATAGTGTGAACTATGCTCCTACCACAGTGGGCTATCCGAAACCTATCTTAATGGTTAGAATAAGCATCAGGGCTCTAGCTGGCTGTCCGTGGCAGATGCAGGAGGGCAGGAAGGCAGCCAACTCTCCATAGGATACATCCCAGTATAATGGATTGGAGACAGAAGCCTGAAATCATCATGTGCAGAAATGTCACTAAGGCCCAGCCTAGTAAAAGTTCCGAAAGAGGCCCTGACATTTGATTGGTGCTAGCTCACGGCTGCCAGGCCAGAAGAACTCAATCCGCCGCCATCCTTTCCAGGCCATTGCCGAAATACATTGCCCAAGGTTGGCTACACTAAGGCATAGTGTGAACTATGCTCCTACCACAGTGGGCTATCCGAAACCTATCTTAATGGTTAGAATAAGCATCAGGGCTCTAGCTGGCTGTCCGTGGCAGATGCAGGAGGGCAGGAAGGCAGCCAACTCTCCATAGGATACATCCCAGTATAATTGATTGGAGCCAGAAGCCTGAAATCATCACGTGCAGAAATGTCACTAAGGTCCAGCCTAGTAAAAGTTCCGAAAGAGGCCCTGACATTTGATTGGTGCTAGCTCACAGCTGCCAGGCCAGAAGAACTCAATCCGCCGCCATCCTTTCCAGGCCATTGCGGAAATACATTGCCCAAGGTTGGCTACACTTAGGCATAGTGTGAAGTATGCTCCCACCACAGTGGGCTATCCGAAACTTATCTTAATGGTTAGAATAAGCATCAGAGCTCTAGCTGGCTGTCCGTGGCAGATGCAGGAGGGCAGGAAGGCAGCCAACTCTCCATAGGATACATCCCAGGGTAATGGATTGGAGCCAGAAGCCTGAAATCATCACGTGCAGAAATGTCACTAAAGGCCTGCCTAGTACAAGTTCCGAAAAAGGCCCTGACATTTGATTGGTGCTAGCTCACCCCTGCCAAGCCAGAAGAAAATCCGCCGCCATCCTTTCAAGGCCATTGCGGAAATACATTGCCCAAGGTTGGCTACACTTAGGCATAGTGTGAAGTATGCTCCCACCAAAGTGGGCTATCCGAAACTTATCTTAATGGTTAGAATAAGCATCAGAGCTCTAGCTGGCTGTCCGTGGCAGATGCAGGAGGGCAGGAAGGCAGCCAACTCTCCATAGGATACATCCCAGGGTAATGGATTGGAGCCAGAAGCCTGAAATCATCACGTGCAGAAATGTCACTAAAGGCCTGCCTAGTACAAGTTCCGAAAAAGGCCCTGACATTTGATTGGTGCTAGCTCACCGCTGCCAGGCCAGAAGAACTCAATCCGCCGCCGTCCTTTCCAGGCCATGCCGGAAAGATATTGCCCAAGGTTGGCTACACTAAAGCATAGTGTGAACTATGCTCCTACCACAGTGGGCTATCCGAAACCTATCTTAATGGTTAGAATAAGCATCAGAGCTCTAGCTGGCTGTCCGTGGCAGATGCAGGAGGGCAGGAAGGCAGCCAACTCCATAGGATACATCCCAGGGTAATGGATTGGAGACAGAAGCCTGAAATCATCACGTGCAGAAAAGTCACTAAAGGCCTGCCTAGTACAAGTTCCGAAAAAGGCCCTGACATTTGATTGGTGCTAGCTCACCGCTGCCAAGCCAGAAGAAAATCCGCCGCCATCCTTTCCAGGCCATTGCGGAAATACATTGCCCCAGGTTGGCTACACTAAGGCATAGTGTGAACTATGCTCCTACCACAGTGGGCTATCCGAAACCTATCTTAATGGGTAGAATAAGCATCAGGGCTCTAGCTGACTGTCCGTGGCAGATGCAGGAGGGCAGGAAGGCAGCCAACTCCATAGGATACATCCCAGGGTAATGGATTGGAGACAGAAGCCTGAAATCATCACGTGCAGAAATGTCACTAAGGCCCAGCCTAGTACAAGTTCCGAAAGAGGCCCTGACATTTCATTGGTGCTAGCTCACCGCTGCCAGGCCAGAAGAATTCAATCTGCCGCCATCCTTTCCAGGCCATTGCGGAAATACATTGCCCAAGGTTGGTTACACTAAGGCATAGTGTTAACTATGCTCCTACCACAGTGGGCTATCCGAAACCTATCTTAATGGTTAGAATAAGCATCAGGGCTCTAGCTGGCTGTCCGTGGCAGATGCAGGAGGGCAGGAAGGCAGCCAACTCTCCATAGGATACATCCCAGGGTAATGGATTGGAGACAGAAGACTGAAATCATCACGTGCAGAAATGTCACTAAAGGCCAGCCTAGTACAAGTGCCGAAAGAGGCCCTGACAATTGACTAGGTGCTAGCTCACCGCTGCCAGGCCAGAAGAACTCAATCCGCCGCCATCCTTTCCAGGCCATGCCGGAAAGACATTGCCCAAGGTTGGTTACACTAAGGCATAGTGTGAACTATGCTCCTACCACAGTGGGCTATCCGAAACCTATCTTAATGGTTATAATAAGCATCAGGGCTCTAGCTGGCTGTCCGTGGCAGATGCAGGAGGGCAGGAAGGCAGCCAACTCTCCATAGGATACATCCCAGTATAATTGATCGGAGACAGAAGCCTGAAATCATCACGTGCAGAAATGTCACTAAGGTCCAGCCTAGTAAAAGTTCCGAAAGAGGCCCTGACATTTGATTGGTGCTAGCTTACAGCTGCCAGGCCAGAAGAACTCAATCCGCCGCCATCCTTTCCAGGCCATTGCGGAAATACATTGCCCAAGGTTGGCTACACTTAGGCATAGTGTGAAGTATGCTCCCACCACAGTGGGCTATCCGAAACTTATCTTAATGGTTAGAATAAGCATCAGAGCTCTAGCTGGCTGTCCGTGGCAGATGCAGGAGGGCAGGAAGGCAGCCAACTGTCCATAGGATACATCCCAGGGTAATGGATTGGAGCCAGAAGCCTGAAATCATCACGTGCAGAAATGTCACTAAGGCCCAGCCTAGTAAAAGTTCCGAAAGAGGCCCTGACATTTGATTGGTGCTAGGTCACAGCTGCCAGGCAAGAAGAACTCAATCCGCCGCCATCCTTTCCAGGCCATTGCGGAAATACATTGCCCAAGGTTGGCTACACTAAGGCATAGTGTGAACTATGCTCCTACCACAGTGGGCTATCGGAAACCTATCTTAATGGTTAGAATAAGCATCAGACCTCTAGCTGGCTGTCCGTGGCAGATGCAGGAGGGCAGGAAGGCAGCCAACTCTCCATAGGATACATCCATGGGTAATGGATTGGAGCCAGAAGCCTGAAATCATCACGTGCAGAAATGTCTCTAAAGGCCAGCCTAGTACAAGTTCCGAAAGAGGCCCTGACAATTGACTAGGTGCTAGCTCACCGCTGCCAGGCCAGAAGAACTCAATCCGCCGCCATCCTTTCCAGGCCATGCCGGAAAGACATTGCCCAAGGTTGGCTACACTAAGGCATAGTGTGAACTATGCTCCTACCACAGTGGGCTATTCGAAAACTATCTTTATGGTTAGAATAAGCATCAGTGCTCTAGCTGGCTGTCCGTGGCAGATGCAGGAGGGCAGGAAGGCAGCCAACTCTCCATAGGATACATCCCAGGGTAATGGATTGGAGCCAGAAGCCTGAAATCATCACGTGCAGAAATGTCACTAAGGCCCAGCCTAGTAAAAGTTCCGAAAGAGGCCCTGACATTTGATTGGTGCTAGCTCACCGCTGCCAGGCCAGAAGAACTCAATCCGCCGCCATCCTTTCCAGGCCATTGCGGAAATACATTGCCCAAGGTTGGCTACACTAAGGCATAGTGTGAACAATGCTCCTACCAAAGTGGGCTATCCGAAACCTATCTTAATGGTTAGAATAAGCATCAGAGCTCTAGCTGGCTGTCCGTGACAGATGCAGGAGGGCAGGAAGGCAGCCAACTCTCCATAGGATACATCCCAGGGTAATGGATTGGAGCCAGAAGCCTGAAATCATCACGTGCAGAAATGTCACTAAAGGCCAGCCTAGTACAAGTTCCGAAAGAGGCCCTGACAATTGACTAGGTGCTAGCTCACCGCTGCCAGGCCAGAGAACTCAATCCGCCGCCATCCTTTCCAGGCCATGCCGGAGAGACATTGCCCAAGGTTGGCTACACTAAGGCATAGTGTGAACAATACTCCTACCACAGTGGGCTATCCGAAACCTATCTTAATGGTTAGAATAAGCATCAGGGCTCTAGCTGGCTGTCCGTGGCAGATGCAGGAGGGCAGGAAGGCAGCCAACTCTCCATAGGATACATCCCAGGGTAATGGATTGGAGACAGAAGCCTGAAATCATCACGTGCAGAAATGTCACTAAGGCCCAGCCTAGTACAAGTTCCGAAAAAGGCCCTGACATTTGATTGGTGCTAGCTCACCGCAGCCAGGCTAGAAGAACTCAATCCGCCGCCATCCTTTCCAGGCCATTGCGGAAATACATTGCCGAAGGTTGGCTACACTAAGGCATAGTGTGAACTATGCTCCTACCATAGTGGGCTATCCGAAACCTATCTTAATGGTTAGAATAAGCATCAGGGCTCTAGCTGGCTGTCCGTGGCAGATGCAGGAGGGCAGGAAGGCAGCCAACTCTCCATAGTATACATCCCAGTATAATGGATTGGAGACAGAAGCCTGAAATCATCACGTGCAGAAATATCACTAAGGCCCAGCCTAGTAAAAGTTCCGAAAGAGGCCCTGACATTTGATTGGTGCTAACTCACGGCTGCCAGGCCAGAAGAACTCAATCCGCCGCCATCCTTTCCAGGCCATTGCCGAAATACATTGCCCAAGGTTGGCTACACTAAGGCATAGTGTGAACTATGCTCCTACCACAGTGGGCTATCCAAAACCTATCTTAATGGTTACAATAAGCATCAGGGCTCTAGCTGGCTGTCCGTGGCAGATGCAGGAGGGCAGGAAGGCAGCCAACTCTCCATAGGATACATCCCAGTATAATTGATCGGAGACAGAAGCCTGAAATCATCACGTGCAGAAATGTCACTAAGGTCCAGCCTAGTAAAAGTTCCGAAAGAGGCCCTGACATTTGATTGGTGCTAGCTTACAGCTGCCAGGCCAGAAGAACTCAATCCGCCGCCATCCTTTCCAGGCCATTGCGGAAATACATTGCCCAAGGTTGGCTACACTTAGGCATAGTGTGAAGTATGCTCCCACCACAGTGGGCTATCCGAAACTTATCTTAATGGTTAGAATAAGCATCAGAGCTCTAGCTGGCTGTCCGTGGCAGATGCAGGAGGGCAGGAAGGCAGCCAACTCTCCATAGGATACATCCCAGGGTAATGGATTGGAGCCAGAAGCCTGAAATCATCACGTGCAGAAATGTCACTAAGGCCCAGCCTAGTAAATGTTCCGAAAGAGGCCCTGACATTTGATTGGTGCTAGCTCACCGCTGCCAGGCCAGAAGAACTCAATCCGCCGCCATCCTTTCCAGGCCATTGCGGAAATACATTGCCCAAGGTTGGCTACACTAAGGCATAGTGTGAACAATGCTCCTACCAAAGTGGGCTATCCGAAACCTATCTTAATGGTTAGAATAAGCATCAGAGCTCTAGCTGGCTGTCCGTGACAGATGCAGGAGGGCAGGAAGGCAGCCAACTCTCCATAGGATACATCCCAGGGTAATGGATTGGAGCCAGAAGCCTGAAATCATCACGTGCAGAAATGTCACTAAAGGCCAGCCTAGTACAAGTTCCGAAAGAGGCCCTGACAATTGACTAGGTGCTAGCTCACCGCTGCCAGGCCAGAGAACTCAATCCGCCGCCATCCTTTCCAGGCCATGCCGGAGAGACATTGCCCAAGGTTGGCTACACTAAGGCATAGTGTGAACAATACTCCTACCACAGTGGGCTATCCGAAACCTATCTTAATGGTTAGAATAAGCATCAGGGCTCTAGCTGGCTGTCCGTGGCAGATGCAGGAGGGCAGGAAGGCAGCCAACTCTCCATAGGATACATCCCAGGGTAATGGATTGGAGACAGAAGCCTGAAATCATCACGTGCAGAAATGTCACTAAGGCTCAGCCTAGTACAAGTTCCGAAAAAGGCCCTGACATTTGATTGGTGCTAGCTCACCGCAGCCAGGCCAGAAGAACTCAATCCGCCGCCATCCTTTCCAGGCCATTGCGGAAATACATTGCCCAAGGTTGGCTACACTAAGGCATAGTGTGAACTATGCTCCTACCACAGTGGGCTATCCGAAACCTATCTTAATGGTTATAATAAGCATCAGGGCTCTAGCTTGCTGTCCGTGGCAGATGCAGGAGGGCAGGAAGGCAGCCAACTCTCCATAGTATACATCCCAGTATAATGGATTGGAGACAGAAGCCTGAAATCATCACGTGCAGAAATGTCACTAAGGCCCAGCCTAGTAAAAGTTCCGAAAGAGGCCCTGACATTTGATTGGTGCTAACTCACGGCTGCCAGGCCAGAAGAACTCAATCCGCCGCCATCCTTTCCAGGCCATTGCCGAAATACATTGCCCAAGGTTGGCTACACTAAGGCATAGTGTGAACTATGCTCCTACCACAGTGGGCTATCCAAAACCTATCTTAATGGTTACAATAAGCATCAGGGCTCTAGCTGGCTGTCCGTGGCAGATGCAGGAGGGCAGGAAGGCAGCCAACTCTCCATAGGATACATCCCAGTATAATTGATCGGAGACAGAAGCCTGAAATCATCACGTGCAGAAATGTCACTAAGGTCCAGCCTAGTAAAAGTTCCGAAAGAGGCCCTGACATTTGATTGGTGCTAGCTTACAGCTGCCAGGCCAGAAGAACTCAATCCGCCGCCATCTTTTCCAGGCCATTGCGGAAATACATTGCCCAAGGTTGGCTACACTTAGGCATAGTGTGAAGTATGCTCCCACCACAGTGGGCTATCCGAAACTTATCTTAATGGTTAGAATAAGCATCAGAGCTCTAGCTGGCTGTCCGTGGCAGATGCAGGAGGGCAGGAAGGCAGCCAACTGTCCATAGGATACATCCCAGGGTAATGGATTGGAGCCAGAAGCCTGAAATCATCACGTGCAGAAATGTCACTATGGCCCAGCCTAGTAAAAGTTCCGAAAGAGGCCCTGACATTTGATTGCTGCTAGCTCACCGCTGCCAGGCCAGAAGAACTCAATCCGCTGCCATCATTTCCAGGCCATTGCGGAAATACATTGCCCAAGGTTGGCTACACTAAGGCATAGTGTGAACTATGCTCCTACCACAGTGGGCTACCCGAAACCTATCTTAATGGTTAGAATAAGCATCAGGGCTCTAGCTGGCTGTCCGTGGCAGATGCAGGAGGGCAGGAAGGCAGCCAACTCTCCATAGGATACATCCCAGGGTAATGGATTGGAGACAGAAGCCTGAAATCATCACGTGCAGAAATGTCACTAAGGCTCAGCCTAGTACAAGTTCCGAAAAAGGCCCTGACATTTGATTGGTGCTAGCTCACCGCAGCCAGGCCAGAAGAACTCAATCCGCCGCCATCCTTTCCAGGCCATTGCGGAAATACATTGCCCAAGGTTGGCTACACTAAGGCATAGTGTGAACTATGCTCCTACCACAGTGGGCTATCCGAAACCTATCTTAATGGTTATAATAAGCATCAGGGCTCTAGCTTGCTGTCCGTGGCAGATGCAGGAGGGCAGGAAGGCAGCCAACTCTCCATAGTATACATCCCAGTATAATGGATTGGAGACAGAAGCCTGAAATCATCACGTGCAGAAATGTCACTAAGGCCCAGCCTAGTAAAAGTTCCGAAAGAGGCCCTGACATTTGATTGGTGCTAACTCACGGCTGCCAGGCCAGAAGAACTCAATCCGCCGCCATCCTTTCCAGGCCATTGCCGAAATACATTGCCCAAGGTTGGCTACACTAAGGCATAGTGTGAACTATGCTCCTACCACAGTGGGCTATCCAAAACCTATCTTAATGGTTACAATAAGCATCAGGGCTCTAGCTGGCTGTCCGTGGCAGATGCAGGAGGGCAGGAAGGCAGCCAACTCTCCATAGGATACATCCCAGTATAATTGATCGGAGACAGAAGCCTGAAATCATCACGTGCAGAAATGTCACTAAGGTCCAGCCTAGTAAAAGTTCCGAAAGAGGCCCTGACATTTGATTGGTGCTAGCTTACAGCTGCCAGGCCAGAAGAACTCAATCCGCCGCCATCTTTTCCAGGCCATTGCGGAAATACATTGCCCAAGGTTGGCTACACTTAGGCATAGTGTGAAGTATGCTCCCACCACAGTGGGCTATCCGAAACTTATCTTAATGGTTAGAATAAGCATCAGAGCTCTAGCTGGCTGTCCGTGGCAGATGCAGGAGGGCAGGAAGGCAGCCAACTGTCCATAGGATACATCCCAGGGTAATGGATTGGAGCCAGAAGCCTGAAATCATCACGTGCAGAAATGTCACTATGGCCCAGCCTAGTAAAAGTTCCGAAAGAGGCCCTGACATTTGATTGCTGCTAGCTCACCGCTGCCAGGCCAGAAGAACTCAATCCGCTGCCATCATTTCCAGGCCATTGCGGAAATACATTGCCCAAGGTTCGCTACACTAAGGCATAGTGTGAACTATGCTCCTACCACAGTGGGCTAATCGAAACCTATCTTAATGGTTAGAATAAGCATCAGGGCTCTAGCTGGCTGTCCGTGGCAGATGCAGGAGGGCAGGAAGGCAGCCAACTCTCCATAGGATACATCCCAGGGTAATGGATTGGAGCCAGAAGCCTGAAATCATCACGTGCAGAAATGTCACTAAAGGCCAGCCTAGTACAAGTTCCGAAAGAGGCCCTGACAATTGACTAGGTGCTAGCTCACAGCTGCCAGGCCAGAAGAACTCAATCCGCCGCCATCCTTTCCAGGCCATGCCGGAAAGACATTGCCCAAGGTTGGCTACACTAAGGCATAGTGTGAACTATGCTCCTACCACAGTGGGCTATCCGAAAACTATCTTAATGGTTAGAATAAGCATCAGAACTCTAGCTGGCTGTCCGTGGCAGATGCAGGAGGGCAGGAAGGCAGCCAACTCTCCATAGGATACATCCCAGGGTAATGGATTGGAGACAGAAACCTGAAATCATCACGTGCAGAAATGTCACTAAGGCCCAGCCTAGTAAAAGTTCCGAAAGAGGCCCTGACATTTGATTGGTGCTAGGTCACAGCTGCCAGGCCAGAAGAACTCAATCCGCCGGCATCCTTTCCAGGCCATTGCGGAAATACATTGCCCAAGGTTGGCTACACTAAGGCATAGTGTGAACTATGCTCCTACCACAGTGGGCTATCGGAAACCTATCTTAATGGTTAGAATAAGCATCAGACCTCTAGCTGGCTGTCCGTGGCAGATGCAGGAGGGCAGGAAGGCAGCCAACTCTCCATAGGATACATCCCTGGGTAATGGATTGGAGCCAGAAGCCTGAAATCATCACGTGCAGAAATGTCACTAAAGGCCAGCCTAGTACAAGTTCCGAAAGAGGCCCTGACAATTGACTAGGTGCTAGCTCACCGCTGCCAGGCCAGAAGAACTCAATCCGCCGCCATCCTTTCCAGGCCATGCCGGAAAGACATTGCCCAAGGTTGGCTACACTAAGGCATAGTGTGAACTATGCTCCTACCACAGTGGGCTATCCGAAAACTATCTTAATGGTTAGAATAAGCATCAGTGCTCTAGCTGGCTGTCCGTGGCAGATGCAGGAGGGCAGGAAGGCAGCCAACTCTCCATAGGATACATCCCAGGGTAATGGATTGGAGCCAGAAGCCTGAAATCATCACGTGCAGAAATGTCACTAAGGCCCAGCCTAGTAAAAGTTCCGAAAGAGGCCCTGACATTTGATTGGTGCTAGCTCACAGCTGCCAGGCCAGGAGAACTCAATCCGCCACCATCCTTTCCAGGCCATTGCGGAAATACATTGCCCAAGGTTGGCTACACTAAGGCATAGTGTGAACAATGCTCCTACCACAGTGGGCTATCCGAAACCTATCTTAATGGTTAGAATAAGCATCAGAGCTCTAGCTGGCTGTCCGTGACAGATGCAGAAGGGCAGGAAGGCAGCCAACTCTCCATAGGATACATCCCAGGGTAATGGATTGGAGCCAGAAGCCTGAAATCATCACGTGCAGAAATGTCACTAAAGGCCAGCCTAGTACAAGTTCTGAAAGAGGCCCTGACAATTGACTAGGTGCTAGCTCACCGCTGCCAGGCCAGAGAACTCAATCCGCCGCCATCCTTTCCAGGCCATGCCGGAGAGACATTGCCCAAGGTTGGCTACACTAAGGCATAGTGTGAACAATGCTCCTACCACAGTGGGCTATGCGAAACCTATCTTAATGGTTAGAATAAGCATCAGGGCTCTAGCTGGCTGTCCGTGGCAGATGCAGGAGGGCAGGAAGGCAGCCAACTCTCCATAGGATACATCCCAGGGTAATGGATTGGAGACAGAAGCCTGAAATCATCACGTGCAGAAATGTCACTAAGGCCCAGCCTAGTACAAGTTCCGAAAAGGGCCCTGACATTTGATTGGTGCTAGCTCACCGCAGCCAGGCCAGAAGAACTCAATCCGCCGCCATCCTTTCCAGGCCATTGCGGAAATACATTGCCCCAGGTTGGCTACACTAAGGCATGGTGTGAACTATGCTCCTACCAAAGTGGGCTATCCAAAACCTATCTTAATGGTTAGAATAAGCATCAGGGCTCTAGCTGGCTGTCCGTGGCAGATGCAGGAGGGCAGGAAGGCAGCCAACTCTCCATAGGATACATCCCAGGGTAATGGATTGGAGACAGAAGCCTGAAATCATCACGTGCAGAAATGTCACTAAGGCCCAGCCTAGTAAAAGTTCCGAAAGAGGCCCTGACATTTGATTGGTGCTAGCTCACAGCTGCCAGGCCAGAAGAACTCAATCCGCCGCCATCCTTTCCAGGCCATTGCGGAAATACATTGCCCAAGGTTGGCTACACTAAGGCATAGTGTGAACTATGCTCCTACCACAGTGGGCTATCCGAAACCTATCTTAATGGTTAGAATAAGCATCAGACCTCTAGCTGGCTGTCCGTGGCAGATGCAGGAGGGCAGGAAGGCAGCCAACTCTCCATAGGATACATCCCTGGGTAATGGATTGGAGCCAGAAGCCTGAAATCATCACGTGCAGAAATGTCACTATAGGCCAGCCGAGTACAAGTTCCGAAAGAGGCCCTGACAATTGACTAGGTGCTAGCTCACCGCTGCCAGGCCAGAAGAACTCAATCCGCCGCCATCCTTTCCAGGCCATGCCGGAAAGACATTGCCCAAGGTTGGCTATACTAAAGCATAGTGTGAACTATGCTCCTACCACAGTGGGCTATCCGAAACCTATGTTAATGGTTAGAATAAGCACTAGACCTCTAGCTGGCTGTCCGTGGCTGATGCAGGAGGGCAGGAAGGCAGCCAACTCTCCATAGGATACATCCCTGGGTAATGGATTGGAGCCAGAAGCCTGAAATCATCACGTGCAGAAATGTCACTATAGGCCAGCCGAGTACAAGTTCCGAAAGAGGCCCTGACAATTGACTAGGTGCTAGCTCACCGCTGCCAGGCCAGAGAACTCAATCCGCAGCCATCCTTTCCAGGCCATGCTGGAAAGACATTGCCCAAGGTTGGCTACACTAAGGCATAGTGTGAACTATGCTCCGAACACAGTGGGCTATCCGAAACCTATGTTAATGGTTAGAATAAGCATCAGGGCTCTAGCTGGCTGTCCGTGGCAGATGCAGGAGGGCAGGAAGGCAGCCAAGTCTCCATAGGATACATCCCAGTATAATGGATTGGAGACAGAAGCCTGAATTCATCACGTGCAGATATGTCACTAAGGCCCAGCCTAGTAAAAGTTCCGAAAGAGGCCCTGACATTTGATTGGTGCTAGCTCACAGCTGCCAGGCCAGAAGAACTCAATCCGCCGCCATCCTTTCCAGGCCATTGCGGAAATACATTGCCCAAGGTTGGCTACACTAAAGCATAGTGTGAACTATGCTCCTACCACAGTGGGCTATCCGAAACCTATCTTAATGGTTAGAATAAGCATCAGGGCTCTAGCTGGCTGTCCGTGGCAGATGCAGGAGGGCAGGAAGGCAGCCAACTCTCCATAGGATACATCCCAGGGTAATGGATTGGAGACAGAAGACTGAAATCATCACGTGCAGTAATGTCACTAAAGGCCACCCTAGTACAAGTGCCGAAAGAGGCCCTGACAATTGACTAGGTGCTAGCTCACCGCTGCCAGGCCAGAAGAACTCAATCCGCCGCCATCCTTTCCAGGCCATGCCGGAAAGACATTGCCCAAGGTTGGCTACACTAAGGCATAGTGTGAACTATGCTCCTACCACAGTGGGCTATCCGAAACCTATCTTAATGGTTAGAATAAGCATCAGGACGCTAGCTGGCTGTCCGTGGCAGATGCAGGAGGGCAGGAAGGCAGCCAACTCTCCATAGGATACATCCCAGTATAATGGATTGGAGACAGAAGCCTGAAATCATCACGTGCAGAAATGTCACTAAGGCCCAGCCTAGTAAAAGTTCCGAAAGAGGCCCTGACATTTGATTGGTGCTAGCTCACTGCTGCCAGGCCAGAAGAACTCAATCCGCCGCCATCCTTTCCAGGCCATTGCGGAAATACATTGCCCAAGGTTGGCTACACTAAGGCATAGTGTGAACTATGCTCCTACCACAGTGGGCTATCCGAAACCTATCTTAATGGTTAGAATAAGCATCAGAGCTCTAGCTGGCTGTCCGTGGCAGATGCAGGAGGGCAGGAAGGCAGCCAACTCTCCATAGGATACATCCCTGGGTAATGGATTGGAGCCAGAAGCCTGAAATCATCACGTGCAGAAATGTCACTAAAGGCCAGCCTAGTACAAGTTCCGAAAGAGGCCCTGACAATTGACTAGGTGCTAGCTCACCGCTGCCAGGCCAGAAGAACTCAATCCGCCGCCATCCTTTCCAGGCCATGCCGGAAAGACATTGCCCAAGGTTGGCTACACTAAAGCATAGTGTGAACTATGCTCCTACCACAGTGGGCTATCCGAAACCTATGTTAATGGTTAGAATAAGCACCAGACCTCTAGCTGGCTGTCCGTGGCTGATGCAGGAGGGCAGGAAGGCAGCCAACTCTCCATAGGATATATCCCTGGGTAATGGATTGGAGCCAGAAGCCTGAAATCATCACGTGCAGAAATGTCACTATAGGCCAGCCGAGTACAAGTTCCGAAAGAGGCCCTGACAATTGACTAGGTGCTAGCTCACCGCTGCCAGGCCAGAGAACTCAATCCGCAGCCATCCTTTCCAGGCCATGCTGGAAAGACATTGCCCAAGGTTGGCTACACTAAGGCATAGTGTGAACTATGCTCCGAACACAATGGGCTATCCGAAACCTATGTTAATGGTTACAATAAGCATCAGGGCTCTAGCTGGCTGTCCGTGGCAGATGCAGGAGGGCAGGAAGGCAGCCAAGTCTCCATAGGATACATCCCAGTATAATGGATTGGAGACAGAAGCCTGAATTCATCACGTGCAGATATGTCACTAAGGCCCAGCCTAGTAAAAGTTCCGAAAGAGGCCCTGACATTTGATTGGTGCTAGCTCACCGCTGCCAGGCCAGAAGAACTCAATCCGCCGCCATCCTTTCCAGGCCATTGCGGAAATACATTGCCCAAGGTTGGCTACACTAAAGCATAGTGTGATCTATGCTCCTACCACAGTGGGCTATCCGAAACCTATCTTAATGGTTAGAATAAGCATCAGGGCTCTAGCTGGCTGTCCGTGGCAGATGCAGGAGGGCAGGAAGGCAGCCAACTCTCCATAGGATACATCCCAGGGTAATGGATTGGAGACAGAAGCCTGAAATCATCACGTGCAGAAATGTCACTAAGGCCCAGCCTAGTACAAGTTCCGAAAAGGGCCCTGACATTTGATTGGTGCTAGCTCACCGCAGCCAGGCCAGAAGAACTCAATCCGCCGCCATCCTTTCCAGGCCATTGCGGAAATACATTGCCCCAGGTTGGCTACACTAAGGCATGGTGTGAACTATGCTCCTACCAAAGTGGGCTATCCAAAACCTATCTTAATGGTTAGAATAAGCATCAGGGCTCTAGCTGGCTGTCCGTGGCAGATGCAGGAGGGCAGGAAGGCAGCCAACTCTCCATAGGATACATCCCAGGGTAATGGATTGGAGACAGAAGCCTGAAATCATCACGTGCAGAAATGTCACTAAGGCCCAGCCTAGTAAAAGTTCCGAAAGAGGCCCTGACATTTGATTGGTGCTAGCTCACAGCTGCCAGGCCAGAAGAACTCAATCCGCCGCCATCCTTTCCAGGCCATTGCGGAAATACATTGCCCAAGGTTGGCTACACTAAGGCATAGTGTGAACTATGCTCCTACCACAGTGGGCTATCCGAAACCTATCTTAATGGTTAGAATAAGCATCAGACCTCTAGCTGGCTGTCCGTGGCAGATGCAGGAGGGCAGGAAGGCAGCCAACTCTCCATAGGATACATCCCTGGGTAATGGATTGGAGCCAGAAGCCTGAAATCATCACGTGCAGAAATGTCACTATAGGCCAGCCGAGTACAAGTTCCGAAAGAGGCCCTGACAATTGACTAGGTGCTAGCTCACCGCTGCCAGGCCAGAAGAACTCAATCCGCCGCCATCCTTTCCAGGCCATGCCGGAAAGACATTGCCCAAGGTTGGCTATACTAAAGCATAGTGTGAACTATGCTCCTACCACAGTGGGCTATCCGAAACCTATGTTAATGGTTAGAATAAGCACTAGACCTCTAGCTGGCTGTCCGTGGCTGATGCAGGAGGGCAGGAAGGCAGCCAACTCTCCATAGGATACATCCCTGGGTAATGGATTGGAGCCAGAAGCCTGAAATCATCACGTGCAGAAATGTCACTATAGGCCAGCCGAGTACAAGTTCCGAAAGAGGCCCTGACAATTGACTAGGTGCTAGCTCACCGCTGCCAGGCCAGAGAACTCAATCCGCAGCCATCCTTTCCAGGCCATGCTGGAAAGACATTGCCCAAGGTTGGCTACACTAAGGCATAGTGTGAACTATGCTCCGAACACAGTGGGCTATCCGAAACCTATGTTAATGGTTAGAATAAGCATCAGGGCTCTAGCTGGCTGTCCGTGGCAGATGCAGGAGGGCAGGAAGGCAGCCAAGTCTCCATAGGATACATCCCAGTATAATGGATTGGAGACAGAAGCCTGAATTCATCACGTGCAGATATGTCACTAAGGCCCAGCCTAGTAAAAGTTCCGAAAGAGGCCCTGACATTTGATTGGTGCTAGCTCACAGCTGCCAGGCCAGAAGAACTCAATCCGCCGCCATCCTTTCCAGGCCATTGCGGAAATACATTGCCCAAGGTTGGCTACACTAAAGCATAGTGTGAACTATGCTCCTACCACAGTGGGCTATCCGAAACCTATCTTAATGGTTAGAATAAGCATCAGGGCTCTAGCTGGCTGTCCGTGGCAGATGCAGGAGGGCAGGAAGGCAGCCAACTCTCCATAGGATACATCCCAGGGTAATGGATTGGAGACAGAAGACTGAAATCATCACGTGCAGTAATGTCACTAAAGGCCACCCTAGTACAAGTGCCGAAAGAGGCCCTGACAATTGACTAGGTGCTAGCTCACCGCTGCCAGGCCAGAAGAACTCAATCCGCCGCCATCCTTTCCAGGCCATGCCGGAAAGACATTGCCCAAGGTTGGCTACACTAAGGCATAGTGTGAACTATGCTCCTACCACAGTGGGCTATCCGAAACCTATCTTAATGGTTAGAATAAGCATCAGGACGCTAGCTGGCTGTCCGTGGCAGATGCAGGAGGGCAGGAAGGCAGCCAACTCTCCATAGGATACATCCCAGTATAATGGATTGGAGACAGAAGCCTGAAATCATCACGTGCAGAAATGTCACTAAGGCCCAGCCTAGTAAAAGTTCCGAAAGAGGCCCTGACATTTGATTGGTGCTAGCTCACTGCTGCCAGGCCAGAAGAACTCAATCCGCCGCCATCCTTTCCAGGCCATTGCGGAAATACATTGCCCAAGGTTGGCTACACTAAGGCATAGTGTGAACTATGCTCCTACCACAGTGGGCTATCCGAAACCTATCTTAATGGTTAGAATAAGCATCAGAGCTCTAGCTGGCTGTCCGTGGCAGATGCAGGAGGGCAGGAAGGCAGCCAACTCTCCATAGGATACATCCCTGGGTAATGGATTGGAGCCAGAAGCCTGAAATCATCACGTGCAGAAATGTCACTAAAGGCCAGCCTAGTACAAGTTCCGAAAGAGGCCCTGACAATTGACTAGGTGCTAGCTCACCGCTGCCAGGCCAGAAGAACTCAATCCGCCGCCATCCTTTCCAGGCCATGCCGGAAAGACATTGCCCAAGGTTGGCTACACTAAAGCATAGTGTGAACTATGCTCCTACCACAGTGGGCTATCCGAAACCTATGTTAATGGTTAGAATAAGCACCAGACCTCTAGCTGGCTGTCCGTGGCTGATGCAGGAGGGCAGGAAGGCAGCCAACTCTCCATAGGATATATCCCTGGGTAATGGATTGGAGCCAGAAGCCTGAAATCATCACGTGCAGAAATGTCACTATAGGCCAGCCGAGTACAAGTTCCGAAAGAGGCCCTGACAATTGACTAGGTGCTAGCTCACCGCTGCCAGGCCAGAGAACTCAATCCGCAGCCATCCTTTCCAGGCCATGCTGGAAAGACATTGCCCAAGGTTGGCTACACTAAGGCATAGTGTGAACTATGCTCCGAACACAATGGGCTATCCGAAACCTATGTTAATGGTTACAATAAGCATCAGGGCTCTAGCTGGCTGTCCGTGGCAGATGCAGGAGGGCAGGAAGGCAGCCAAGTCTCCATAGGATACATCCCAGTATAATGGATTGGAGACAGAAGCCTGAATTCATCACGTGCAGATATGTCACTAAGGCCCAGCCTAGTAAAAGTTCCGAAAGAGGCCCTGACATTTGATTGGTGCTAGCTCACCGCTGCCAGGCCAGAAGAACTCAATCCGCCGCCATCCTTTCCAGGCCATTGCGGAAATACATTGCCCAAGGTTGGCTACACTAAAGCATAGTGTGATCTATGCTCCTACCACAGTGGGCTATCCGAAACCTATCTTAATGGTTAGAATAAGCATCAGGGCTCTAGCTGGCTGTCCGTGGCAGATGCAGGAGGGCAGGAAGGCAGCCAACTCTCCATAGGATACATCCCAGGGTAATGGATTGGAGACAGAAGCCTGAAATCATCACGTGCAGAAATGTCACTAAGGCCCAGCCTAGTACAAGTTCCGAAAAGGGCCCTGACATTTGATTGGTGCTAGCTCACCGCAGCCAGGCCAGAAGAACTCAATCCGCCGCCATCCTTTCCAGGCCATTGCGGAAATACATTGCCCCAGGTTGGCTACACTAAGGCATGGTGTGAACTATGCTCCTACCAAAGTGGGCTATCCAAAACCTATCTTAATGGTTAGAATAAGCATCAGGGCTCTAGCTGGCTGTCCGTGGCAGATGCAGGAGGGCAGGAAGGCAGCCAACTCTCCATAGGATACATCCCAGGGTAATGGATTGGAGACAGAAGCCTGAAATCATCACGTGCAGAAATGTCACTAAGGCCCAGCCTAGTAAAAGTTCCGAAAGAGGCCCTGACATTTGATTGGTGCTAGCTCACAGCTGCCAGGCCAGAAGAACTCAATCCGCCGCCATCCTTTCCAGGCCATTGCGGAAATACATTGCCCAAGGTTGGCTACACTAAGGCATAGTGTGAACTATGCTCCTACCACAGTGGGCTATCCGAAACCTATCTTAATGGTTAGAATAAGCATCAGACCTCTAGCTGGCTGTCCGTGGCAGATGCAGGAGGGCAGGAAGGCAGCCAACTCTCCATAGGATACATCCCTGGGTAATGGATTGGAGCCAGAAGCCTGAAATCATCACGTGCAGAAATGTCACTATAGGCCAGCCGAGTACAAGTTCCGAAAGAGGCCCTGACAATTGACTAGGTGCTAGCTCACCGCTGCCAGGCCAGAAGAACTCAATCCGCCGCCATCCTTTCCAGGCCATGCCGGAAAGACATTGCCCAAGGTTGGCTATACTAAAGCATAGTGTGAACTATGCTCCTACCACAGTGGGCTATCCGAAACCTATGTTAATGGTTAGAATAAGCACTAGACCTCTAGCTGGCTGTCCGTGGCTGATGCAGGAGGGCAGGAAGGCAGCCAACTCTCCATAGGATACATCCCTGGGTAATGGATTGGAGCCAGAAGCCTGAAATCATCACGTGCAGAAATGTCACTATAGGCCAGCCGAGTACAAGTTCCGAAAGAGGCCCTGACAATTGACTAGGTGCTAGCTCACCGCTGCCAGGCCAGAGAACTCAATCCGCAGCCATCCTTTCCAGGCCATGCTGGAAAGACATTGCCCAAGGTTGGCTACACTAAGGCATAGTGTGAACTATGCTCCGAACACAGTGGGCTATCCGAAACCTATGTTAATGGTTAGAATAAGCATCAGGGCTCTAGCTGGCTGTCCGTGGCAGATGCAGGAGGGCAGGAAGGCAGCCAAGTCTCCATAGGATACATCCCAGTATAATGGATTGGAGACAGAAGCCTGAATTCATCACGTGCAGATATGTCACTAAGGCCCAGCCTAGTAAAAGTTCCGAAAGAGGCCCTGACATTTGATTGGTGCTAGCTCACAGCTGCCAGGCCAGAAGAACTCAATCCGCCGCCATCCTTTCCAGGCCATTGCGGAAATACATTGCCCAAGGTTGGCTACACTAAAGCATAGTGTGAACTATGCTCCTACCACAGTGGGCTATCCGAAACCTATCTTAATGGTTAGAATAAGCATCAGGGCTCTAGCTGGCTGTCCGTGGCAGATGCAGGAGGGCAGGAAGGCAGCCAACTCTCCATAGGATACATCCCAGGGTAATGGATTGGAGACAGAAGACTGAAATCATCACGTGCAGTAATGTCACTAAAGGCCACCCTAGTACAAGTGCCGAAAGAGGCCCTGACAATTGACTAGGTGCTATCTCACCGCTGCCAGGCCAGAAGAACTCAATCCGCCGCCATCCTTTCCAGGCCATGCCGGAAAGACATTGCCCAAGGTTGGCTACACTAAGGCATAGTGTGAACTATGCTCCTACCACAGTGGGCTATCCGAAACCTATCTTAATGGTTAGAATAAGCATCAGGACGCTAGCTGGCTGTCCGTGGCAGATGCAGGAGGGCAGGAAGGCAGCCAACTCTCCATAGGATACATCCCAGTATAATGGATTGGAGACAGAAGCCTGAAATCATCACGTGCAGAAATGTCACTAAGGCCCAGCCTAGTAAAAGTTCCGAAAGAGGCCCTGACATTTGATTGGTGCTAGCTCACTGCTGCCAGGCCAGAAGAACTCAATCCGCCGCCATCCTTTCCAGGCCATTGCGGAAATACATTGCCCAAGGTTGGCTACACTAAGGCATAGTGTGAACTATGCTCCTACCACAGTGGGCTATCCGAAACCTATCTTAATGGTTAGAATAAGCATCAGAGCTCTAGCTGGCTGTCCGTGGCAGATGCAGGAGGGCAGGAAGGCAGCCAACTCTCCATAGGATACATCCCTGGGTAATGGATTGGAGCCAGAAGCCTGAAATCATCACGTGCAGAAATGTCACTAAAGGCCAGCCTAGTACAAGTTCCGAAAGAGGCCCTGACAATTGACTAGGTGCTAGCTCACCGCTGCCAGGCCAGAAGAACTCAATCCGCCGCCATCCTTTCCAGGCCATGCCGGAAAGACATTGCCCAAGGTTGGCTACACTAAAGCATAGTGTGAACTATGCTCCTACCACAGTGGGCTATCCGAAACCTATGTTAATGGTTAGAATAAGCACCAGACCTCTAGCTGGCTGTCCGTGGCTGATGCAGGAGGGCAGGAAGGCAGCCAACTCTCCATAGGATATATCCCTGGGTAATGGATTGGAGCCAGAAGCCTGAAATCATCACGTGCAGAAATGTCACTATAGGCCAGCCGAGTACAAGTTCCGAAAGAGGCCCTGACAATTGACTAGGTGCGAGCTCACCGCTGCCAGGCCAGAGAACTCAATCCGCAGCCATCCTTTCCAGGCCATGCTGGAAAGACATTGCCCAAGGTTGGCTACACTAAGGCATAGTGTGAACTATGCTCCGAACACAATGGGCTATCCGAAACCTATGTTAATGGTTACAATAAGCATCAGGGCTCTAGCTGGCTGTCCGTGGCAGATGCAGGAGGGCAGGAAGGCAGCCAAGTCTCCATAGGATACATCCCAGTATAATGGATTGGAGACAGAAGCCTGAATTCATCACGTGCAGATATGTCACTAAGGCCCAGCCTAGTAAAAGTTCCGAAAGAGGCCCTGACATTTGATTGGTGCTAGCTCACCGCTGCCAGGCCAGAAGAACTCAATCCGCCGCCATCCTTTCCAGGCCATTGCGGAAATACATTGCCCAAGGTTGGCTACACTAAAGCATAGTGTGATCTATGCTCCTACCACAGTGGGCTATCCGAAACCTATCTTAATGGTTAGAATAAGCATCAGGGCTCTAGCTGGCTGTCCGTGGCAGATGCAGGAGGGCAGGAAGGCAGCCAACTCTCCATAGGATACATCCCAGGGTAATGGATTGGAGACAGAAGACTGAAATCATCACGTGCAGTAATGTCACTAAAGGCCACCCTAGTACACGTGCCGAAAGAGGCCCTGACAATTGACTAGGTGCTAGCTCACCGCTGCCAGGCCAGAAGAACTCAATCCGCCGCCATCCTTTCCAGGCCATGCCGGAAAGACATTGCCCAAGGTTGGCTACACTAAGGCATAGTGTGAACTATGCTCCTACCACAGTGGGCTATCCGAAACCTATCTTAATGGTTAGAATAAGCATCAGGACGCTAGCTGGCTGTCCGTGGCAGATGCAGGAGGGCAGGAAGGCAGCCAACTCTCCATAGGATACATCCCAGTATAATGGATTGGAGACAGAAGCCTGAAATCATCACGTGCAGAAATGTCACTAAGGCCCAGCCTAGTAAAAGTTCCGAAAGAGGCCCTGACATTTGATTGGTGCTAGCTCACAGCTGCCAGGCCAGAAGAACTCAATCCGCCGCCATCCTTTCCAGGCCATTGCGGAAATACATTGCCCAAGGTTGGCTACACTAAGGCATAGTGTGAACTATGCTCCTACCACAGTGGGCTATCCGAAACCTATCTTAATGGTTAGAATAAGCATCAGAGCTCTAGCTGGCTGTCCGTGGCAGATGCAGGAGGGCAGGAAGGCAGCCAACTCTCCATAGGATACATCCCTGGGTAATGGATTGGAGCCAGAAGCCTGAAATTATCACGTGCAGAAATGTCACTAAAGGCCAGCCTAGTACAAGTGCCGAAAGAGGCCCTGACAATTGACTAGGTGCTAGCTCACCGCTGCCAGGCCAGAGAACTCAATCCGCAGCCATCCTTTCCAGGCCATGCCGGAAAGACATTGCCCAAGGTTGGCTACACTAAGGCATAGTGTGAACTATGCTCCGAACACAGTGGGCTATCCGAACCCTATTTTAATGGTTAGAATAAGCATCAGGGCTCTAGCTGGCTGTCCGTGGCAGATGCAGGAGGGCAGGAAGGCAGCCAAGTCTCCATAGGATACATCCCAGTATAATGGATTGGAGACAGAAGCCTGAATTCATCACGTGCAGAAATGTCACTAAGGCCCAGCCTAGTAAAAGTTCCGAAAGAGTCCCTGACATTTGATTGGTGCTAGCTCACAGCTGCCAGGCCAGAAGAACTCAATCCGCCGCCATCCTTCCAGGCCATTGCGGAAATACATTGCCCAAGGTTGGCTACACTAAGGCATAGTGTGAAGTATTATCCTACCACAGTGGGCTATCCGAAACTTATCTTAATGGTTAGAATAAGCATCAGAGCTCTATCTGGCTGTCCGTGGCAGATGCAGGAGGGCAGGAAGGCAGCCAACTCTCCATAGGATACATCCCAGGGTAATGGATTGGAGCCAGAAGCCTGAAATCATCACGTGCAGAAATGTCACTAAAGGCCAGCCTAGTACAAGTTCCGAAAGAGGCCCTGACAATTGACTAGGTGCTAGCTCACCGCTGCCAGGCCAGAAGAACTCAATCCGCCCCATCCTTTCCAGGCCATGCCGGAAAGACATTGCCCAAGGTTGGCTACACTAAAGCATAGTGTGAACTATGCTCCTACCACAGTGGGCTATCCGAAACCTATGTTAATGGTTAGAATAAGCATCAGGGCTCTAGCTGGCTGTCCGTGGCAGATGCAGGAGGGCAGGAAGGCAGCCAACTCTCCATAGGATACATCCCAGGGTAATGGATTGGAGACAGAAGACTGAAATCATCACGTGCAGAAATGTCACTAAAGGCCAGCCTAGTACAAGTGCCGAAAGAGGCCCTGACAATTGACTAGGTGCTAGCTCACCGCTGCCAGGCCAGAAGAACTCAATCCGCCGCCATCCTTTCCAGGCCATGCCGGAAAGACATTGCCCAAGGTTGGTTACACTAAGGCATAGTGTGAACTATGCTCCTACCACAGTGGGCTATCCGAAACCTATCTTAATGGTTAGAATAAGCATCAGGGCTCTAGCTGGCTGTCCGTGGCAGATGCAGGAGGGCAGGAAGGCAGCCAACTCTCCATAGGATACATCCCAGTATAATGGATTGGAGACAGAAGCCTGAAATCATCACGTGCAGAAATGTCACTAAGGCCCAGCCTAGTAAAAGTTCCGAAAGAGGCCCTGACATTTGATTGGTGCTAGCTCACAGCTGCCAGGCCAGAAGAACTCAATCCGCCGCCATCCTTTCCAGGCCATTGCCGAAATACATTGCCCAAGGTTGGCTACACTAAGGCATAGTGTGAACTATGCTCCTACCACAGTGGGCTATCCGAAACCTATCTTAATGGTTAGAATAAGCATCAGGGCTCTAGCTGGCTGTCCGTGGCAGATGCAGGAGGGCAGGAAGGCAGCCAACTCTCCATAGGATACATCCCAGTATAATTGATTGGAGACAGAAGCCTGAAATCATCACGTGCAGAAATGTCACTAAGGTCCAGCCTAGTAAAAGTTCCGAAAGGGGCCCTGACATTTGATTGGTGCTAGCTCACAGCTGCCAGGCCAGAAGAACTCAATCCGCCGCCATCCTTTCCAGGCCATTGCGGAAATACTTGCCCAAGGTTGGCTACACTTAGGCATAGTGTGAAGTATGCTCCCACCACAGTGGGCTATCCGAAACTTATCTTAATGGTTAGAATAAGCACCAGAACTCTAGCTGGCTGTCCGTGGCAGATGCAGGAGGGCAGGAGGGCAGCCAACTGTCCATAGGATACATCCCAGGGTAATGGATTGGAGCCAGAAGCCTGAAATCATCACGTGCAGAAATGTCACTAAAGGCCTGCCTAGTACAAGTTCCGAAAAAGGCCCTGACATTTGATTGGTGCTAGCTCACCGCTGCCAAGCAAGAAGAAAATCCGCCGCCATCCTTTCCAGGCCATTGCGGAAATACATTGCCCCAGGTTGGCTAAACTAAGGCATAGTGTGAACTATGCTCCTACCACAGTGGGCTATCCGAAACCTATCTTAATGGGTAGAATAAGCATCAGGGCTCTAGCTGGCTGTCCGTGGCAGATGCAGGAGGGCAGGAAGGGAGCCAACTCCATAGGATACATCCCAGGGTAATGGATTGGAGACAGAAGCCTGAAATCAGCATGTGCAGAAATGTCACTAAGGCCCAGCCTAGTACAAGTTCCGAAAGAGGCCCTGACATTTGATTGGTGCTAGCTCACCGCTGCCAGGCCAGAAGAATTCAATCTGCCGCCATCCTTTCCAAGCCATTGCGGAAATACATTGCCCAAGGTTGGTTACACTAAGGCATAGTGTGAACTATGCTCCTACCACAGTGGGCTATCCGAAACCTATCTTAATGGTTAGAATAAGCATCAGGGCTCTAGCTGGCTGTCCGTGGCAGATGCAGGAGGGCAGGAAGGCAGCCAACTCTCCATAGGATACATCCCAGGGTAATGGATTGGAGACAGAAGACTGAAATCATCACGTGCAGAAATGTCACTAAAGGCCAGCCTAGTACAAGGGCCGAAAGAGGCCCTGACAATTGACTAGGTGCTAGCTCACGGCTGCCAGGCCAGAAGAACTCAATCCGCCGCCATCCTTTCCAGGCCATGCCGGAAAGACATTGCCCAAGGTTGGTTACACTAAAGCATAGTGTGAACTATGCTCCTACCACAGTGGGCTATCCGAAACCTATCTTAATGGTTAGAATAAGAATCAGGGCTCTAGCTGGCTGTCCGTGGCAGATGCAGGAGGGCAGGAAGGCAGCCAACTCTCCATAGGATACATCCCAGTATAATGGATTGGAGACAGAAGCCTGAAATCATCATGTGCAGAAATGTCACTAAGGCCCAGCCTAGTAAAAGTTCCGAAAGAGGCCCTGAAATTTGATTGGTGCTAGCTCACGGCTGCCAGGCCAGAAGAACTCAATCCGCCGCCATCCTTTCCAGGCCATTGCCGAAATACATTGCCCAAGGTTGGCTACACTAAGGCATAGTGTGAACTATGCTCCTACCACAGTGGGCTATCCGAAACCTATCTTAATGGTTAGAATAAGCATCAGGGCTCTAGCTGGCTGTCCGTGGCAGATGCAGGAGGGCAGGAAGGCAGCCAACTCTCCATAGGATACATCCCAGTATAATTGATTGGAGACAGAAGCCTGAAATCATCACGTGCAGAAATGTCACTAAGGTCCAGCCTAGTAAAAGTTCCGAAAGAGGCCCTGACATTTGATTTGTGCTAGCTCACAGCTGCCAGGCCAGAAGAACTCAATCCGCCGCCATCCTTTCCAGGCCATTGCGGAAATACATTGCCCAAGGTTGGCTACACTTAGGCATAGTGTGAAGTATGCTCCCACCACAGTGGGCTATCGGAAACTTATCTTAATGGTTAGAATAAGCATCAGAGCTCTAGCTGGCTGTCCGTGGCAGATGCAGGAGGGCAGGAAGGCAGCCAACTCTCCATAGGATACATCCCAGGGTAATGGATTGGAGCCAGAAGCCTGAAATCATCACGTGCAGAAATGTCACTAAAGGCCTGCCTAGTACAAGTTCCGAAAAAGGCCCTGACATTTGATTGGTGCTAGCTCACCGCTGCCAAGCCAGAAGAAAATCCGCCGCCATCCTTTCAAGGCCATTGCGGAAATACATTGCCCAAGGTTGGCTACACTTAGGCATAGTGTGAACTATGCTCCCACCACAGTGGGCTATCGGAAACTTATCTTAATGGTTAGAATAAGCATCAGAGCTCTAGCTGGCTGTCCGTGGCAGATGCAGGAGGGCAGGAAGGCAGCCAACTCTCCATAGGATACATCCCAGGGTAATGGATTGGAGACAGAAGCCTGAAATCATCACGTGCAGAAATGTCACTAAGGCCCAGCCTAGTACAAGTTCCGAAAGAGGCCCTGACATTTGATTGGTGCTAGCTCACCGCTGCCAGGCCAGAAGAATTCAATCCGCCGCCATCCTTTCCAGGCCATTGCGGAAATACATTGCCCAAGGTTGGTTACACTAAGGCATAGTGTGAACTATGCTCCTACCACAGTGGGCTATCCGAAACCTATCTTAATGGTTAGAATAAGCATCAGGGCTCTAGCTGGCTGTCCGTGGCAGATGCAGGAGGGCAGGAAGGCAGCCAACTCTCCATAGGATACATCCCAGGGTAATGGATTGGAGACAGAAGACTGAAATCATCACGTGCAGAAATGTCACTAAAGGCCAGCCTAGTACAAGTGCCGAAAGAGGCCCTGACAATTGACTAGGTGCTAGCTCACCGCTGCCAGGCCAGAAGAACTCAATCCGCCGCCATCCTTTCCAGGCCATGCCGGAAAGACATTGCCCAAGGTTGGTTACACTAAAGCATAGTGTGAACTATGCTCCTACCACAGTGGGCTATCCGAAACCTATCTTAATGGTTAGAATAAGCATCAGGGCTCTAGCTGGCTGTCCGCGGCAGATGCAGGAGGGCAGGAAGGCAGCCAACTCTCCATAGGATACATCCCAGTATAATGGATTGGAGACAGAAGCCTGAAATCATCATGTGCAGAAATGTCACTAAGGCCCAGCCTAGTAAAAGTTCCGAAAGAGGCCCTGACATTTGATTGGTGCTAGCTCACGGCTGCCAGGCCAGAAGAACTCAATCCGCCGCCATCCTTTCCAGGCCATTGCCGAAATACATTGCCCAAGGTTGGCTACACTAAGGCATAGTGTGAACTATGCTCCTACCACAGTGGGCTATCCGAAACCTATCTTAATGGTTAGAATAAGCATCAGGGCTCTAGCTGGCTGTCCGTGGCAGATGCAGGAGGGCAGGAAGGCAGCCAACTCTCCATAGGATACATCCTAGTATAATTGATTGGAGCCAGAAGCCTGAAATCATCACGTGCAGAAATGTCACTAAGGTCCAGCCTAGTAAAAGTTCCGAAAGAGGCCCTGACATTTGATTGGTGCTAGCTCACAGCTGCCAGGCCAGAAGAACTCAATCCGCCGCCATCCTTTCCAGGCCATTGCGGAAATACATTGCCCAAGGTTGGCTACACTTAGGCATAGTGTGAAGTATGCTCCCACCACAGTGGGCTATCCGAAACTTATCTTAATGGTTAGAATAAGCATCAGAGCTCTAGCTGGCTGTCCGTGGCAGATGCAGGAGGGCAGGAAGGCAGCCAACTCTCCATAGGATACATCCCAGGGTAATGGATTGGAGCCAGAAGCCTGAAATCATCACGTGCAGAAATGTCACTAAAGGCCTGCCTAGTACAAGTTCCGAAAAAGGCCCTGACATTTGATTGGTGCTAGCTCACCGCTGCCAAGCCAGAAGAAAATCCGCCGCCATCCTTTCAAGGCCATTGCGGAAATACATTGCCCAAGGTTGGCTACACTTAGGCATAGTGTGAAGTATGCTCCCACCACAGTGGGCTATCCGAAACTTATCTTAATGGTTAGAATAAGCATCAGAGCTCTAGCTGGCTGTCCGTGGCAGATGCAGGAGGGCAGGAAGGCAGCCAACTCTCCATAGGATACATCCCAGGGTAATGGATTGGAGCCAGAAGCCTGAAATCATCACGTGCAGAAATGTCACTATGGCCCAGCCTAGTAAAAGTTCCGAAAGAGGCCCTGACATTTGATTGCTGCTAGCTCACCGCTGCCAGGCCAGAAGAACTCAATCCGCCGCCATCCTTTCCAGGCCATTGCGGAAATACATTGCCCAAGGTTGGCTACACTAAGGCATAGTGTGAACTATGCTCCTACCACAGTGGGCTACCCGAAACCTATCTTAATGGTTAGAATAAGCATCAGGGCTCTAGCTGGCTGTCCGTGGCAGATGCAGGAGGGTAGGAAGGCAGCCAACTCTCCATAGGATACATCCCAGGGTAATGGATTGGAGCCAGAAGCCTGAAATCATCACGTGCAGAAATGTCACTAAAGGCCAGCCTAGTACAAGTTCCGAAAGAGGCCCTGACAATTGACTAGGTGCTAGCTCACAGCTGCCAGGCCAGAAGAACTCAATCCGCCGCCATCCTTTCCAGGCCATGCCGGAAAGACATTGCCCAAGGTTGGCTACACTAAGGCGTAGTGTGAACTATGCTCCTACCACAGTGGGCTATCCGAAAACTATCTTAATGGTTAGAATAAGCATCAGAACTCTAGCTGGCTGTCCGTGGCAGATGCAGGAGGGCAGGAAGGCAGCCAACTCTCCATAGGATACATCCCAGGGTAATGGATTGGAGACAGAAACCTGAAATCATCACGTGCAGAAATGTCACTAAGGCCCAGCCTAGTAAAAGTTCCGAAAGAGGCCCTGACATTTGATTGGTGCTAGGTCACAGCTGCCAGGCCAGAAGTACTCAATCCGCCGCCATCCTTTCCAGGCCATTGCGGAAATACATTGCCCAAGGTTGGCTACACTAAGGCATAGTGTGAACTATGCTCCGACCACAGTGGGCTATCGGAAACCTATCTTAATGGTTAGAATAAGCATCAGACCTCTAGCTGGCTGTCCGTGGCAGATGCAGGAGGGCAGGAAGGCAGCCAACTCTCCATAGGATACATCCCTGGGTAATGGATTGGAGCCAGAAGCCTGAAATCATCACGTGCAGAAATGTCACTAAAGGCCAGCCTAGTACAAGTTCCGAAAGAGGCCCTGACAATTGACTAGGTGCTAGCTCACCGCTGCCAGGCCAGAAGAACTCAATCCGCCGCCATCCTTTCCAGGCCATGCCGGAAAGACATTGCCCAAGGTTGGCTACACTAAGGCATAGTGTGAACTATGCTCCTACCACAGTGGGCTATTCGAAAACTATCTTAATGGTTAGAATAAGCATCAGTGCTCTAGCTGGCTGTCCGTGGCAGATGCAGGAGGGCAGGAAGGCAGCCAACTCTCCATAGGATACATCCCAGGGTAATGGATTGGAGCCAGAAGCCTGAAATCATCACGTGCAGAAATGTCACTAAGGCCCAGCCTAGTAAAAGTTCCGAAAGAGGCCCTGACATTTGATTGGTGCTAGCTCACCGCTGCCAGGCCAGAAGAACTCAATCCGCCGCCATCCTTTCCAGGCCATTGCGGAAATACATTGCCCAAGGTTGGCTACACTAAGGCATAGTGTGAACAATGCTCCTACCAAAGTGGGCTATCCGAAACCTATCTTAATGGTTAGAATAAGCATCAGAGCTCTAGCTGGCTGTCCGTGACAGATGCAGGAGGGCAGGAAGGCAGCCAACTCTCCATAGGATACATCCCAGGGTAATGGATTGGAGCCAGAAGCCTGAAATCATCACGTGCAGAAATGTCACTAAAGGCCAGCCTAGTACAAGTTCCGAAAGAGGCCCTGACAATTGACTAGGTGCTAGCTCACCGCTGCCAGGCCAGAGAACTCAATCCGCCGCCATCCTTTCCAGGCCATGCCGGAGAGACATTGCCCAAGGTTGGCTACACTAAGGCATAGTGTGAACAATACTCCTACCACAGTGGGCTATCCGAAACCTATCTTAATGGTTAGAATAAGCATCAGAGCTCTAGCTGGCTGTCCGTGACAGATGCAGGAGGGCAGGAAGGCAGCCAACTCTCCATAGGATACATCCCAGGGTAATGGATTGGAGCCAGAAGCCTGAAATCATCACGTGCAGAAATGTCACTAAAGGCCAGCCTAGTACAAGTTCCGAAAGAGGCCCTGACAATTGACTAGGTGCTAGCTCACCGCTGCCAGGCCAGAGAACTCAATCCGCCGCCATCGTTTCCAGGCCATGCCGGAGAGACATTGCCCAAGGTTGGCTACACTAAGGCATAGTGTGAACAATACTCCTACCACAGTGGGCTATCCGAAACCTATCTTAATGGTTAGAATAAGCATCAGGGCTCTAGCTGCCTGTCCGTGGCAGATGCAGGAGGGCAGGAAGGCAGCCAACTCTCCATAGGATACATCCCAGGGTAATGGATTGGAGACAGAAGCCTGAAATCATCACGTGCAGAAATGTCACTAAGGCCCAGCCTAGTACAAGTTCCGAAAAAGGCCCTGACATTTGATTGGTGCTAGCTCACCGCTGCCAGGCCAGAAGAACTCAATCCGCCGCCATCCTTTCCAGGCCATTGCGGAAATACATTGCCCAAGGTTGGCTACACTAAGGCATAGTGTGAACTATGCTCCTACCACAGTGGGCTATCCGAAACCTATCTTAATGGTTATAATAAGCATCAGGGTTCTAGCTGGCTGTCCGTGGCAGATGCAGGAGGGCAGGAAGGCAGCCAACTCTCCATAGTATACATCCCAGTATAATGGATTGGAGACAGAAGCCTGAAATCATCACGTGCAGAAATTTCACTAAGGCCCAGCCTAGTAAAAGTTCCGAAAGAGGCCCTGACATTTGATTGGTGCTAGCTCACGGCTGCCAGGCCAGAAGAACTCAATCCGCCGCCATCCTTTCCAGGCCATTGCCGAAATACATTGCCCAAGGTTGGCTACACTAAGGCATAGTGTGAACTATGCTCCTACCACAGTGGGCTATCCAAAACCTATCTTAATGGTTACAATAAGCATCACCGCTCTAGCTGGCTGTCCGTGGCAGATGCAGGAGGGCAGGAAGGCAGCCAACTCTCCATAGGATACATCCCAGTATAATTGATCGGAGACAGAAGCCTGAAATCATCACGTGCAGAAATGTCACTAAGGTCCAGCCTAGTAAAAGTTCCGAAAGAGGCCCTGACATTTGATTGGTGCTAGCTTACAGCTGCCAGGCCAGAAGAACTCAATCCGCCACCATCCTTTCCAGGCCATTGCGGAAATACATTGCCCAAGGTTGGCTACACTAAGGCATAGTGTGAACAATGCTCCTACCACAGTGGGCTATCCGAAACCTATCTTAATGGTTAGAATAAGCATCAGAGCTCTAGCTGGCTGTCCGTGACAGATGCAGGAGGGCAGGAAGGCAGCCAACTCTCCATAGGATACATCCCAGGGTAATGGATTGGAGCCAGAAGCCTGAAATCATCACGTGCAGAAATGTCACTAAAGGCCAGCCTAGTACAAGTTCTGAAAGAGGCCCTGACAATTGACTAGGTGCTAGCTCACCGCTGCCAGGCCAGAGAACTCAATCCGCCGCCATCCTTTCCAGGCCATGCCGGCGAGACATTGCCCAAGGTTGGCTACACTAAGGCATAGTGTGAACAATGCTCCTACCACAGTGGGCTATCCGAAACCTATCTTAATGGTTAGAATAAGCATCAGGGCTCTAGCTGGCTGTCCGTGGCAGATGCAGGAGGGCAGGAAGGCAGCCAACTCTCCATAGGATACATCCCAGGGTAATGGATTGGAGACAGAAGCCTGAAATCATCACGTGCAGAAATGTCACTAAGGCCCAGCCTAGTACAAGTTCCGAAAAGGGCCCTGACATTTGATTGGTGCTAGCTCACCGCAGCCAGGCCAGAAGAACTCAATCCGCCGCCATCCTTTCCAGGCCATTGCGGAAATACATTGCCCAAGGTTGGCTACACTAAGGCATGGTGTGAACTATGCTCCTACCACAGTGGGCTATCCAAAACCTATCTTAATGGTTAGAATAAGCATCAGGGCTCTAGCTGGCTGTCCGTGGCAGATGCAGGAGGGCAGGAAGGCAGCCAACTCTCCATAGGATACATCCCAGGGTAATGGATTGGAGACAGAAGCCTGAAATCATCACGTGCAGAAATGTCACTAAGGCCCAGCCTAGTAAAAGTTCCGAAAGAGGCCCTGACATTTGATTGGTGCTAGCTCACAGCTTCCAGGCCAGAAGAACTCAATCCGCCGCCTTCCTTTCCAGGCCATTGCGGAAATACATTGCCCAAGGTTGGCTACACTAAGGCATAGTGTGAACTATGCTCCTACCACAGTGGGCTATCCGAAACCTATCTTAATGGTTAGAATAAGCATCAGACCTCTAGCTGGCTGTCCGTGGCAGATGCAGGAGGGCAGGAAGGCAGCCAACTCTCCATAGGATACATCCCTGGGTAATGGATTGGAGCCAGAAGCCTGAAATAATCACGGGCAGAAATGTCACTAAAGGCCAGCCTAGTACAAGTTCCGAAAGAGGCCCTGACAATTGACTAGGTGCTAGCTCACCGCTGCCAGGCCAGAGAACTCAATCCGCCGAAATCCTTTCCAGGCCATGCCGGAAAGACATTGCCCAAGTTTGGCTACACTAAGGCATAGTGTGAACAATGCTCCTACCACAGTGGGCTATCCGAAACCTATCTTAATGGTTAGAATAAGCATCAGGGCTCTAGCTGGCTGTCCGTGGCAGATGCAGGAGGGCAGGAAGGCAGGCAACTCTCCATAGGATACATCCCAGGGTAATGGATGGGAGCCAGAAGCCTGAAATCATCACGTGCAGAAATGTCACTAAGGCCCAGCCTAGTAAAAGTTCCGAAAGAGGCCCTGGCATTTGATTGGTGCTAGCTCACCGCTGCCAGGCCAGAAAACTCAATCCGCCGCCATCCTTTCCAGGCCATGCCGGAGAGACATTGCCCAAGGTTGGCTACACTAAGGCATAGTGTGAACAATGCTCCTACCACAGTGGGCTATCCGAAACCTATCTTAATGGTTAGAATAAGCATCAGGGCTCTAGCTGGCTGTCCGTGGCAGATGCAGGAGGGCAGGAAGGCAGCCAACTCTCCATAGGATACATCCCAGGGTAATGGATTGGAGACAGAAGCCTGAAATCATCACGTGCAGAAATGTCACTAAGGCCCAGCCTAGTACAAGTTCCGAAAAGGGCCCTGACATTTGATTGGTGCTAGCTCACCGCAGCCAGGCCAGAAGAACTCAATCCGCCGCCATCCTTTCCAGGCCATTGCGGAAATACATTGCCCAAGGTTGGCTACACTAAGGCATGGTGTGAACTATGCTCCTACCACATTGGGCTATCCAAAACCTATCTTAATGGTTAGAATAAGCATCAGGGCTCTAGCTGGCTGTCCGTGGCAGATGCAGGAGGGCAGGAAGGCAGCCAACTCTCCATAGGATACATCCCAGGGTAATGGATTGGAGACAGAAGCCTGAAATCATCACGTGCAGAAATGTCACTAAGGCCCAGCCTAGTAAAAGTTCCGAAAGAGGCCCTGACATTTGATTGGTGCTAGCTCACAGCTGCCAGGCCAGAAGAACTCAATCCGCCGCCATCCTTTCCAGGCCATTGCGGAAATACATTGCCCAAGGTTGGCTACACTAAGGCATAGTGTGAACTATGCTCCTACCACAGTGGGCTATCCGAAACCTATCTTAATGGTTAGAATAAGCATCAGACCTCTAGCTGGCTGTCCGTGGCAGATGCAGGAGGGCAGGAAGGCAGCCAACTCTCCATAGGATACATCCCTGGGTAATGGATTGGAGCCAGAAGCCTGAAATAATCACGGGCAGAAATGTCACTAAAGGCCAGCCTAGTACAAGTTCCGAGAGAGGCCCTGACAATTGACTAGGTGCTAGCTCACCGCTGCCAGGCCAGAGAACTCAATCCGCCGAAATCCTTTCCAGGCCATGCCGGAAAGACATTGCCCAAGTTTGGCTACACTAAGGCATAGTGTGAACAATGCTCCTACCACAGTGGGCTATCCGAAACCTATCTTAATGGTTAGAATAAGCATCAGGGCTCTAGCTGGCTGTCCGTGGCAGATGCAGGAGGGCAGGAAGGCAGGCAACTCTCCATAGGATACATCCCAGGGTAATGGATGGGAGCCAGAAGCCTGAAATCATCACGTGCAGAAATGTCACTAAGGCCCAGCCTAGTAAAAGTTCCGAAAGAGGCCCTGGCATTTGATTGGTGCTAGCTCACCGCTGCCAGGCCAGAAAACTCAATCCGCCGCCATCCTTTCCAGGCCATTGCGGAAATACATTGCCCAAGGTTGGCTACACTAAGGCATAGTGTTAACTATGCTCCTACCACAGTGGGCTATCCGAAACCTATCTTAATGGTTAGAATAAGCATCAGGGCCCTAGCTGGCTGTCCGTGGCAGATGCAGGAGGGCAGGAAGGCAGGCAACTCTCCATAGGATACATCCCAGGGTAATGGATTGGAGCCAGAAGCCTGAAATCATCACGTGCAGAAATGTCACTAAAGGCCAGCCTAGTACAAGTTCCGAAAGAGGCCCTGACAATTGACTAGGTGCTAGCTCACCGCTGCCAGGCCAGAAGAACTCAATCCGCCGCCATCCTTTCCAGGCCATGCCGGAAAGAGATTGCCCAAGGTTGGCTACACTAAGGCATAGTGTGAACTATGCTCCTACCACAGTGGGCTATCCGAAACCTATCTTAATGGTTAGAATAAGCATCAGGGCTCTAGCTGGCTGTCCGTGGCAGATGCAGGAGGGCAGGAAGGCAGCCAACTCTCCATAGGATACATCCCAGGGTAATGGATTGGAGACAGAAGCCTGAGATCATCACGTGCAGAAATGTCACTAAGGCCCAGCCTAGTAAAAGTTCCGAAAGAGGCCCTGGCATTTGATTGGTGCTAGCTCACCGCTGCCAGGCCAGAAGAACTCAATCCGCCGCCATCCTTTCCAGGCCATTGCGGAAATACTTTGCCCAAGGTTGGCTACACTAAGGCATACTGTTAACTATGCTCCTACCACAGTGGGCTATCCGAAACCTATCTTAATGGTTAGAATAAGCATCAGGGCTCTAGCTGGCTGTTCGTGGCAGATGCAGGAGGGCAGGAAGGCAGCCAACTCTCCATAGGATACATCCCAGGGTAGTGGATTGGAGCCAGAAGCCTGAAATCATCACGTGCAGAAATGTCACTAAAGGCCAGCCTAGTACAAGTTCCGAAAGAGGCCCTGACAATTGACTAGGTGGTAGCTTACAGCTGCCAGGCCAGAAGAACTCAATCCGCCGCCATCCTTTCCAGGCCATTGCGGAAATACATTGCCCAAGGTTGGCTACACTTAGGCATAGTGTGAAGTATGCTACCACCACAGTGGGCTATCCGAAACTTATCTTAATGGTTAGAATAAGCATCAGAGCTCTAGCTGGCTGTCCGTGGCAGATGCAGGAGGGCAGGAAGGCAGCCAACTCTCCATAGGATACATCCCAGGGTAATGGATTGGAGCCAGAAGCCTGAAATCATCACGTGCAGAAATGTCACTAAAGGCCTGCCTAGTACAAGTTCCGAAAAAGGCCCTGACATTTGATTGGTGCTAGCTCACCGCTGCCAGGCCAGAAGAAAATCCGCCGCCATCCTTTCCAGGCTATTGCGGAAATACATTGCCCCAGGTTGGCTACACTAAGGCATAGTGTGAACTATGCTCCTACCACAGTGGGCTATCCGAAAAATATCTTAATGGGTAGAATAAGCATCAGGGCTCTAGCTGGCTGTCCGTGGCAGATGCAGGAGGGCAGGAAGGCAGCCAACTCTCCATAGGATACATCCCAGGGTAATGGATTGGAGACAGAAGCCTGAGATCATCACGTGCAGAAATGTCACTAAGGCCCAGCCTAGTAAAAGTTCCGAAAGAGGCCCTGGCATTTGATTGCTGCTAGCTCACCGCTGCCAGGCCAGAAGAACTCAATCCGCCGCCATCCTTTCCAGGCCATTGCGGAAATACATTGCCCAAGGTTGGCTACACTTAGGCATAGTGTGAAGTATGCTCCCACCAAAGTGGGCTATCCGAAACTTATCTTAATGGTTAGAATAAGCATCAGAGCTCTAGCTGGCTGTCCGTGGCAGATGCAGGAGGGCAGGAAGGCAGCCAACTCTCCATAGGATACATGCCAGGGTAATGGATTGGAGCCAGAAGCCTGAAATCATCACGTGCAGAAATGTCACTAAAGGCCAGCCTAGTACAAGTTCCGAAAGAGGCCCTGACAATTGACTAGGTGCTAGCTCACCGCTGCCAGGCCAGAAGAATTCAATCCGCCGCCATCCTTTCCAGGGCATGCTTGAAAGACAATGCCCAAGGTTGGGAACACTAAGGCATTGTGTGAACTATGCTCCTACCACAGTGGGCTATCCGAAACCTATCTTAATGGTTAGAATAAGCATCAGGGCTCTAGCTGGCTGTCCGTGGCAGATGCAGGAGGGCAGGAAGGCAGCCAAGTCTCCATAGGATACATCCCAGTATAATGGATTGGAGACAGAAGCCTGAAATCATCACGTGCAGAAATGTCACTAAGGCCCAGCCTAGTAAAAGTTCCGAAAGAGGCCCTGACATTTGATTGGTGCTAGCTCACAGCTGCCAGGCCAGAAGAACTCAATCCGCCGCCATCCTTTCCAGGCCATTGCGGAAATACATTGCCTAAGGTTGGCTACACTTAGGCATAGTGTGAAGTATGCTCCCACCAAAGTGGGCTATCCGAAACTTATCTTAATGGTTAGAATAAGCATCAGAGCTCTAGCTGGCTGTCCGTGGCAGATGCAGGAGGGCAGGAAGGCAGCCAACTCTCCATAGGATACATCCCAGGGTAATGGAGACAGAAGCCTGAAATCATCACGTGCAGAAATGTCACTAAGGCCCAGCCTAGTAAAAGTTCCGAAAGAGGCCCTGACATTTGATTGGTGCTAGCTCACAGCTGCCAGGCCAGAAGAACTCAATCCGCCGCCATCCTTTCCAGGGCATGCCGGAAAGACAATGCCCAAGGTTGGGAACACTAAGGCATAGTGTGAACTATGCTCCTACCACAGTGGGCTATCCGAAACCTATATTAATGGTTAGAATAAGAATCAGGGCTCTAGCTGGCTGTCCGTGGCAGATGCAGGAGGGCAGGAAGGCAGCCAACTCTCCATAGGATACATCCCAGTGTAATGGATTGGAGACAGAAGACTGAAATCATCACGTGCAGAAATGTCACTAAAGGCCAGCCTAGTACAAGTTCCGAAAGAGGCCCTGACAATTGACTAGGTGCTAGCTCACCGCTGCCAGTCCAGAAGAACTCAATCCGCCGCCATCCTTTCCAGGCCATGCCGGAAAGACATTGCCCAAGGTTGGCTACACTAAGGCATAGTGTGAACTATGCTCCTACCACAGTGGGCTATCCGAAACCTATCTTAATGGTTAGAATAAGCATCAGGGCTCTAGCTGCCTGACCGTGGCAGATGCAGGAGGGCAGGAAGGCAGGCAACTCTCCATAGGATACATCTCAGGGTAATGGATTGGAGACAGAAGCCTGAAATCATCACGTGCAGAAATGTCACTAAGGCCCAGCCTAGTAAAAGTTCCGAAAGAGGCCCTGACATTTGATTGGTGCTAGCTCACCGCTGCCAGGCCAGAAGAACTCAATCCGCCGCCATCCTTTCCAGGCCATTGCGGAAATACATTGCCCAAGGTTGGCTACACTAAGGCATAGTGTGAACTATGCTCCTACCACAGTGGGCTATCCGAAACCTATCTTAATGGTTAGAATAAGCATCAGGGCTCTAGCTGCCTGTCCGTGGCAGATGCAGGAGGGCAGGAAGGCAGCCAACTCTCCATAGGATACATCCCAGGGTAATGGATTGGAGCCAGAAGCCTGAAATCATCACGTGCAGAAATGTCACTAAAGGCCAGCCTAGTACAAGTTCCGAAAGAGGCCCTGACAATTGACTAGGTGCTAGCTCACAGCTGCCAAGCCAGAAGAACTCAATCCGCCGCCATCCTTTCCAGGCCATTGCGGAAATACATTGCCCAAGGTAGGCTACACTAAGGCATAGTGTGAACTATGCTCCTACCACAGTGGGCTATCCGAAACCTATCTTAATGGTTAGAATAAGCATCAGGGCTCTAGCTGACTGTCCGTGGCAGATGCAGGAGGGCAGGAAGGCAGCCAAGTCTCCATAGGATACATCCCAGTATAATGGATTGGAGACAGAAGCCTGAAATCATCACGTGCAGAAATGTCACTAAGGCCCAGCCTAGTAAAAGTTCCGAAAGAGGCCCTGACATTTGATTGGTGCTAGCTCACAGCTGCCAGGCCAGAAGAACTCAATCCGCCGCCATCCTTTCCAGGCCATTGCGGAAATACATTGCCCAAGGTTGGCTACACTTAGGCATAGTGTGAAGTATGCTCCCACCAAAGTGGGCTATCCGAAACTTATCTTAATGGTTAGAATAAGCATCAGAGCTCTAGCTGGCTGCCCGTGGCAGATGCAGGAGGGCAGGAAGGCAGCCAACTCTCCATAGGATACATCCCAGGGTAATGGATTGGAGCCAGAAGCCTGAAATCATCACGTGCAGAAATGTCACTAAAGGCCAGCCTAGTACAAGTTCCGAAAGAGGCCCTGACAATTGACTAGGTGCTAGCTCACCGCTGCCAGGCCAGAAGAATTCAATCCGCCGCCATCCTTTCCAGGGCATGCTTGAAAGACAATGCCCAAGGTTGGGAACACTAAGGCATTGTGTGAACTATGCTCCTACCACAGTGGGCTATCCGAAACCTATCTTAATGGTTAGAATAAGCATCAGGGCTCTAGCTGGCTGTCCGTGGCAGATGCAGGAGGGCAGGAAGGCAGCCAAGTCTCCATAGGATACATCCCAGTATAATGGATTGGAGACAGAAGCCTGAAATCATCACGTGCAGAAATGTCACTAAGGCCCAGCCTAGTAAAAGTTCCGAAAGAGGCCCTGACATTTGATTGGTGCTAGCTCACAGCTGCCAGGCCAGAAGAACTCAATCCGCCGCCATCCTTTCCAGGCCATTGCGGAAATACATTGCCTAAGGTTGGCTACACTTAGGCATAGTGTGAAGTATGCTCCCACCAAAGTGGGCTATCCGAAACTTATCTTAATGGTTAGAATAAGCATCAGAGCTCTAGCTGGCTGTCCGTGGCAGATGCAGGAGGGCAGGAAGGCAGCCAACTCTCCATAGGATACATCCCAGGGTAATGGAGACAGAAGCCTGAAATCATCACGTGCAGAAATGTCACTAAGGCCCAGCCTAGTAAAAGTTCCGAAAGAGGCCCTGACATTTGATTGGTGCTAGCTCACAGCTGCCAGGCCAGAAGAACTCAATCCGCCGCCATCCTTTCCAGGGCATGCCGGAAAGACAATGCCCAAGGTTGGGAACACTAAGGCATAGTGTGAACTATGCTCCTACCACAGTGGGCTATCCGAAACCTATATTAATGGTTAGAATAAGAATCAGGGCTCTAGCTGGCTGTCCGTGGCAGATGCAGGAGGGCAGGAAGGCAGCCAACTCTCCATAGGATACATCCCAGTGTAATGGATTGGAGACAGAAGACTGAAATCATCACGTGCAGAAATGTCACTAAAGGCCAGCCTAGTACAAGTTCCGAAAGAGGCCCTGACAATTGACTAGGTGCTAGCTCACCGCTGCCAGTCCAGAAGAACTCAATCCGCCGCCATCCTTTCCAGGCCATGCCGGAAAGACATTGCCCAAGGTTGGCTACACTAAGGCATAGTGTGAACTATGCTCCTACCACAGTGGGCTATCCGAAACCTATCTTAATGGTTAGAATAAGCATCAGGGCTCTAGCTGCCTGTCCGTGGCAGATGCAGGAGGGCAGGAAGGCAGGCAACTCTCCATAGGATACATCTCAGGGTAATGGATTGGAGACAGAAGCCTGAAATCATCACGTGCAGAAATGTCACTAAGGCCCAGCCTAGTAAAAGTTCCGAAAGAGGCCCTGACATTTGATTGGTGCTAGCTCACCGCTGCCAGGCCAGAAGAACTCAATCCGCCGCCATCCTTTCCAGGCCATTGCGGAAATACATTGCCCAAGGTTGGCTACACTAAGGCATAGTGTGAACTATGCTCCTACCACAGTGGGCTATCCGAAACCTATCTTAATGGTTAGAATAAGCATCAGGGCTCTAGCTGCCTGTCCGTGGCAGATGCAGGAGGGCAGGAAGGCAGCCAACTCTCCATAGGATACATCCCAGGGTAATGGATTGGAGCCAGAAGCCTGAAATCATCACGTGCAGAAATGTCACTAAAGGCCAGCCTAGTACAAGTTCCGAAAGAGGCCCTGACAATTGACTAGGTGCTAGCTCACAGCTGCCAAGCCAGAAGAACTCAATCCGCCGCCATCCTTTCCAGGCCATTGCGGAAATACATTGCCCAAGGTAGGCTACACTAAGGCATAGTGTGAACTATGCTCCTACCACAGTGGGCTATCCGAAACCTATCTTAATGGTTAGAATAAGCATCAGGGCTCTAGCTGACTGTCCGTGGCAGATGCAGGAGGGCAGGAAGGCAGCCAAGTCTCCATAGGATACATCCCAGTATAATGGATTGGAGACAGAAGCCTGAAATCATCACGTGCAGAAATGTCACTAAGGCCCAGCCTAGTAAAAGTTCCGAAAGAGGCCCTGACATTTGATTGGTGCTAGCTCACAGCTGCCAGGCCAGAAGAACTCAATCCGCCGCCATCCTTTCCAGGCCATTGCGGAAATACATTGCCCAAGGTTGGCTACACTTAGGCATAGTGTGAAGTATGCTCCCACCAAAGTGGGCTATCCGAAACTTATCTTAATGGTTAGAATAAGCATCAGAGCTCTAGCTGGCTGCCCGTGGCAGATGCAGGAGGGCAGGAAGGCAGCCAACTCTCCATAGGATACATCCCAGGGTAATGGATTGGAGCCAGAAGCCTGAAATCATCACGTGCAGAAATGTCACTAAAGGCCAGCCTAGTACAAGTTCCGAAAGAGGCCCTGACAATTGACTAGGTGCTAGCTCACCGCTGCCAGGCCAGAAGAATTCAATCCGCCGCCATCCTTTCCAGGGCATGCTTGAAAGACAATGCCCAAGGTTGGGAACACTAAGGCATTGTGTGAACTATGCTCCTACCACAGTGGGCTATCCGAAACCTATCTTAATGGTTAGAATAAGCATCAGGGCTCTAGCTGGCTGTCCGTGGCAGATGCAGGAGGGCAGGAAGGCAGCCAAGTCTCCATAGGATACATCCCAGTATAATGGATTGGAGACAGAAGCCTGAAATCATCACGTGCAGAAATGTCACTAAGGCCCAGCCTAGTAAAAGTTCCGAAAGAGGCCCTGACATTTGATTGGTGCTAGCTCACAGCTGCCAGGCCAGAAGAACTCAATCCGCCGCCATCCTTTCCAGGCCATTGCGGAAATACATTGCCCAAGGTTGGCTACACTAAAGCATAGTGTGAACTATGCTCCTACCACACTGGGCTATCCGAAACCTATCTTAATGGTTAGAATAAGCATCAGGGCTCTAGCTGGCTGTCCGTGGCAGATGCAGGAGGGCAGGAAGGCAGCCAACTCTCCATAGGATACATCCCAGGGTAATGGATTGGAGACAGAAGCCTGAAATCATCACGTGCAGAAATGTCACTAAGGCCCAGCCTAGTAAAAGTTCCGAAAGAGGCCCTGGCATTTGATTGGTGCTAGCTCAACGCTGCCAGGCCAGAAGAACTCAATCCGCCGCCATCCTTTCCAGGCCATTGCGGAAATACATTGCCCAAGGTTGGCTACACTAATGCATAGTGTTAACTATGCTCCTACCACAGTGGGCTATCCGAAACCTATCTTAATGGTTAGAATAAGCATCAGGGCTCTAGCTGGCTGTCCGTGGCAGATGCAGGAGGGCAGGAAGGCAGCCAACTCTCCATAGGATACATCCCAGGGTAATGGATTGGAGCCAGAAGCCTGAAATCATCACGTGCAGAAATGTCACTAAAGGCCAGCCTAGTACAAGTTCCGAAAGAGGCCCTGACAATTGACTAGGTGCTAGCTCACGGCTGCCAGGCCAGAGAACTCAATCCGCCGCCATCCTTTCCAGGCCATGCCGGAAAGACATTGCCCTAGGTCGGCTACACTAAGGCATAGTGTGAACAATGCTCCTACCACAGTGGGCTATCTGAAACCTATCTTAATGGTTAGAATAAGCATCAGGGCTCTAGCTGGCTGTCCGTGGCAGATGCAGGAGGGCAGGAAGGCAGCCAAGTCTCCATAGGATACATCCCAGGGTAATGGATTGGAGCCAGAAGCCTGAAATCATCACGTGCAGAAATGTCACTAAGGCCCAGCCTAGTAAAAGTTCCGAAAGAGGCCCTGACATTTGATTGGTGCTAGCTCAGAGCTGCCAGGCCAGAAGAACTCAATCCGCCGTCATCCTTTCCAGGCCATTGCGGAAATACATTGCCCAAGGTTGGCTACACTTAGGCATAGTGTGAAGTATGCTCCCACCAAAGTGGGCTATCCGAAACTTATCTTAATGGTTAGAATAAGCATCAGAGCTCTAGCTGGCTGTCCGTGGCAGATGCAGGAGGGCAGGAAGGCAGCCAACTCTCCATAGGATACATCCCAGGGTAATGGATTGGAGACAGAAACCTGAAATCATCACGTGCAGAAATGTCACTAAAGGCCAGCCTAGTACAAGTTCCGAAAGAGGCCCTGACAATTGACTAGGTGCTAGCTCACCGCTGCCAGGCCAGAAGAATTCAATCCGCCGCCATCCTTTCCAGGGCATGCCGGAAAGACAATGCCCAAGGTTGGGAACACTAAGGCATAGTGTGAACTATGCTCCTACCACAGTGGGCTATCCGAAACCTATCTTAATGGTTAGAATAAGAATCAGGGCTCTAGCTGGCTGTCCGTGGCAGATGCAGGAGGGCAGGAAGGCAGCCAACTCTCCATAGGATACATCCCAGGGTAATGGATTGGAGACAGAAGACTGAAATCATCACGTGCAGAAATGTCACTAAAGGCCAGCCTAGTACAAGTTCCGAAAGAGGCCCTGACAATTGACTAGGTGCTAGCTCACCGCTGCCAGGCCAGAAGAACTCAATCCGCCGCCATCCTTTCCAGGCCATGCCGGCAAGACATTGCCCAAGGTTGGCTACACTAAGGCATAGTGTGAACTATGCTCCTACCACAGTGGGCTATCCGAAACCTATCTTATTGGTTAGAATAAGCATCAGGGCTCTAGCTGCCTGTCCGTGGCAGATGAAGGAGGGCAGGAAGGCAGGCAACTCTCCATAGGATACATCCCAGGGTAATGGATTGGAGACAGAAGCCTGAAATCATCACGTGCAGAAATGTCACTAAGGCCCAGCCTAGTAAAAGTTCCGAAAGAGGCCCTGACATTTGATTGGTGCTAGCTCACCGCTGCCAGGCCAGAAGAACTCAATCCGCCGCCATCCTTTCCAGGCCATTGCGGAAATACATTGCCCAAGGTTGGCTACACTAAGGCATAGTGTGAACTATGCTCCTACCACAGTGGGCTATCCGAAACCTATCTTAATGGTTAGAATAAGCATCAGGGCTCTAGCTGCCTGTCCGTGGCAGATGCAGGAGGGCAGGAAGGCAGCCAACTCTCCATAGGATACATCCCAGGGTAATGGATTGGAGACAGAAACCTGAAATCATCACGTGCAGAAATGTCACTAAGGCCCAGCCTAGTAAAAGTTCCGAAAGAGGCCCTGACATTTGATTGGTGCTAGCTCACAGCTGCCAGGCCAGAAGAACTCAATCCGCCGCCATCCTTTCCAGGCCATTGCGGAAATACATTGCCCAAGGTTGGCTACACTAAAGCATAGTGTGAACTATGCTCCTACCACAATGGGCTATCCGAAACCTATCTTAATGGTTAGAATAAGCATCAGGGCTCTAGCTGCCTGTCCGTGGCAGATGCAGGAGGGCAGGAAGGCAGGCAACTCTCCATAGGATACATCCCAGGGTAATGGATTGGAGACAGAAACCTGAAATCATCACGTGCAGAAATGTCACTAAGGCCCAGCCTAGTAAAAGTTCCGAAAGAGGCCCTGACATTTGATTGGTGCTAGCTCACCGCTGCCAGGCCAGAAGAACTCAATCCGCCGCCATCCTTTCCAGGCCATTGCGGAAATACATTGCCCAAGGTTGGCTACACTAAGGCATAGTGTGAACTATGCTCCTACCACAGTGGGCTATCCGAAACCTATCTTAATGGTTAGAATAAGCATCAGGGCTCTAGCTGCCTGTCCGTGGCAGATGCAGGAGGGCAGGAAGGCAGCCAACTCTCCATAGGATACATCCCAGGGTAATGGATTGGAGACAGAAACCTGAAATCATCACGTGCAGAAATGTCACTAAGGCCCAGCCTAGTAAAAGTTCCGAAAGAGGCCCTGACATTTGATTGGTGCTAGCTCACAGCTGCCAGGCCAGAAGATCTCAATCCGCCGCCATCCTTTCCAGGCCATTGCGGAAATACATTGCCCAAGGTTGGCTACACTAAAGCATAGTGTGAACTATGCTCCTACCACAGTGGGCTATCCGAAACCTATCTTAATGGTTAGAATAACCATCAGGGCTCTAGCTGGCTATCCGTGGCAGATGCAGGAGGGCAGGAAGGCAGCCAACTCTCCATAGGATACATCCCAGGGTAATGGATTGGAGCCAGAAGCCTGAAATCATCACGTGCAGAAATGTCACTAAAGGCCAGCCTAGTACAAGTTCCGAAAGAGGCCCTGACAATTGACTAGGTGCTAGCTCACCGCTGCCAGGCCAGAAGAATGCAATCCGCCGCCATCCTTTCCAGGGCATGCCGGAAAGAAAATGCCCAAGGTTGGGAACACTAAGGCATAGTGTGAACTATGCTCCTACCACAGTGGGCTATCCGAAACCTATCTTAATGGTTAGAATAAGAATCAGGGCTCTAGCTGGCTGTCCGTGGCAGATGCAGGAGGGCAGGAAGGCAGCCAACTCTCCATAGGATACATCCCAGGGTAATGGATTGGAGACAGAAGACTGAAATCATCACGTGCAGAAATGTCACTAAAGGCCAGCCTAGTACAAGTTCCGAAAGAGGCCCTGACAATTGACTAGGTGCTAGCTCACCGCTGCCAGGCCAGAAGAACTCAATCCGCCGCCATCCTTTCCAGGCCATTGCGGAAATACATTGCCCAAGGTTGGCTACACTAAAGCATAGTGTGAACTATGCTCCTACCACAATGGGCTATCCGAAACCTATCTTAATGGTTAGAATAAGCATCAGGGCTCTAGCTGCCTGTCCGTGGCAGATGCAGGAGGGCAGGAAGGCAGGCAACTCTCCATAGGATACATCCCAGGGTAATGGATTGGAGACAGAAGCCTGAAATCATCACGTGCAGAAATGTCACTAAGGCCCAGCCTAGTAAAAGTTCCGAAAGAGGCCCTGACATTTGATTGGTGCTAGCTCACCGCTGCCAGGCCAGAAGAACTCAATCCGCCGCCATCCTTTCCAGGCCATTGCGGAAATACATTGCCCAAGGTTGGCTACACTTAGGCATAGTGTGAAGTATGCTCCCACCAAAGTGGGCTAACCAAAACTTATCTTAATGGTTAGAATAAGCATCAGAGCTCTAGCTGGCTGTCCGTGGCAGATGCAGGAGGGCAGGAAGGCAGCCAACTCTCCATAGGATACATCCCAGGGTAATGGATTGGAGCCAGAAGCCTGAAATCATCACGTGCAGAAATGTCACTAAAGGCCAGCCTAGTACAAGTTCCGAAAGAGGCCCTGACAATTGACTAGGTGCTAGCTCACCGCTGCCAGGCCAGAAGAATTCAATCCGCGCCATCCTTTCCAGGGCATGCCGGAAAGACAATGCCCAAGGTTGGGAACACTAAGGCATTGTGTGAACTATGCTCCTACCACAGTGGGCTATCCGAAACCTATCTTAATGGTTAGAATAAGCATCAGGGCTCTAGCTGGCTGTCCGTGGCAGATGCAGGAGGGCAGGAAGGCAGCCAACTCTCCATAGGATACATCCCAGGGTAATGGATTGGAGCCAGAAGCCTGAAATCATCACGTGCAGAAATGTCACTAAGGCCCAGCCTAGTAAAAGTTCCGAAAGAGGCCCTGACATTTGATTGGTGCTAGCTCAGAGCTGCCAGGCCAGAAGAACTCAATCCGCCGTCATCCTTTCCAGGCCATTGCGGAAATACATTGCCCAAGGTTGGCTACACTTAGGCATAGTGTGAAGTATGCTCCCACCAAAGTGGGCTATCCGAAACTTATCTTAATGGTTAGAATAAGCATCAGAGCTCTAGCTGGCTGTCCGTGGCAGATGCAGGAGGGCAGGAAGGCAGCCAACTCTCCATAGGATACATCCCAGGGTAATGGATTGGAGCCAGAAGCCTGAAATCATCACGTGCAGAAATGTCACTAAAGGCCAGCCTAGTACAAGTTCCGAAAGAGGCCCTGACAATTGACTAGGTGCTAGCTCACCGCTGCCAGGCCAGAAGAATTCAATCCGCCGCCATCCTTTCCAGGGCATGCCGGAAAGACAATGCCCAAAGTTGGGAACACTAAGGCATAGTGTGAACTATGCTCCTACCACAGTGGGCTATCCGAAACCTATCTTAATGGTTAGAATAAGAATCAGGGCTCTAGCTGGCTGTCCGTGGCAGATGCAGGAGGGCAGGAAGGCAGCCAACTCTCCATAGGATACATCCCAGGGTAATGGATTGGAGACAGAAGACTGAAATTATCACGTGCAGAAATGTCACTAAAGGCCAGCCTAGTACAAGTTCCGAAAGAGGCCCTGACAATTGACTAGGTGCTAGCTCACCGCTGCCAGGCCAGAAGAACTCAATCCGCCGCCATCCTTTCCAGGCCATGCCGGAAAGACATTGCACAAGGTTGGCTACACTAAGGCATAGTGTGAACTATGCTCCTACCACAGTGGGCTATCCGAAACCTATCTTAATGGTTAGAATAAGCATCAGGGCTCTAGCTGGCTGTCCGTGGCAGATGCAGGAGGGCAGGAAGGCAGCCAACTCTCCATAGGATACATCCCAGGGTAATGGATTGGAGCCAGAAGCCTGAAATCATCACGTGCAGAAATGTCACTAAAGGCCAGCCTAGTACAAGTTCCGAAAGAGGCCCTGACAATTGACTAGGTGCTAGCTCACCGCTGCCAGGCCAGAAGAATTCAATCCGCCGCCATCCTTTCCAGGGCATGCCGGAAAGAAAATGCCCAAGGTTGGGAACACTAAGGCATAGTGTGAACTATGCTCCTACCACAGTGGGCTATCCGAAACCTATCTTAATGGTTAGAATAAGAATCAGGGCTCTAGCTGGCTGTCCGTGGCAGATGCAGGAGGGCAGGAAGGCAGCCAACTCTCCATAGGATACATCCCAGGGTAATGGATTGGAGACCGAAGACTGAAATCATCACGTGCAGAAATGTCACTAAAGGCCAGCCTAGTACAAGTTCCGAAAGAGGCCCTGACAATTGACTAGGTGCTAGCTCACCGCTGCCAGGCCAGAAGAACTCAATCCGCCGCCATCCTTTCCAGGCCATTGCGGAAATACATTGCCCAAGGTTGGCTACACTAAAGCATAGTGTGAACTATGCTCCTACCACAATGGGCTATCCGAAACCTATCTTAATGGTTAGAATAAGCATCAGGGCTCTAGCTGCCTGTCCGTGGCAGATGCAGGAGGGCAGGAAGGCAGGCAACTCTCCATAGGATACATCCCAGGGTAATGGATTGGAGACAGAAGCCTGAAATCATCACGTGCAGAAATGTCACTAAGGCCCAGCCTAGTAAAAGTTCCGAAAGAGGCCCTGACATTTGATTGGTGCTAGCTCACCGCTGCCAGGCCAGAAGTACTCAATCCGCCGCCATCCTTTCCAGGGCATTGCGGAAATACATTGCCCAAGGTTGGCTACACTTAGGCATAGTGTGAAGTATGCTCCCACCAAAGTGGGCTAACCAAAACTTATCTTAATGGTTAGAATAAGCATCAGAGCTCTAGCTGGCTGTCCGTGGCAGATGCAGGAGGGCAGGAAGGCAGCCAACTCTCCATAGGATACATCCCAGGGTAATGGATTGGAGCCAGAAGCCTGAAATCATCACGTGCAGAAATGTCACTAAAGGCCAGCCTAGTACAAGTTCCGAAAGAGGCCCTGACAATTGACTAGGTGCTAGCTCACCGCTGCCAGGCCAGAAGAATTCAATCCGCCGCCATCCTTTCCAGGGCATGCCGGAAAGACAATGCCCAAGGTTGGGAACACTAAGGCATTGTGTGAACTATGCTCCTACCACAGTGGGCTATCCGAAACCTATCTTAATGGTTAGAATAAGCATCAGGGCTCTAGCTGGCTGTCCGTGGCAGATGCAGGAGGGCAGGAAGGCAGCCAAGTCTCCATAGGATACATCCCAGTATAATGGATTGGAGACAGAAGCCTGAAATCATCACGTGCAGAAATGTCACTAAGGCCCAGCCTAGTAAAAGTTCCGAAAGAGGCCCTGACATTTGATTGGTGCTAGCTCACAGCTGCCAGGCCAGAAGAACTCAATCCGCCGCCATCCTTTCCAGGCCATTGCGGAAATACATTGCCCAAGGTTGGCTACACTTAGGCATAGTGTGAAGTATGCTCCCACCAAAGTGGGCTATCCGAAACTTATCTTAATGGTTAGAATAAGCATCAGAGCTCTAGCTGGCTGTCCGTGGCAGATGCAGGAGGGCAGGAAGGCAGCCAACTCTCCATAGGATACATCCCAGGGTAATGGATTGGAGCCAGAAGCCTGAAATCATCACGTGCAGAAATGTCACTAAAGGCCAGCCTAGTACAAGTTCCGAAAGAGGCCCTGAGAATTGACTAGGTGCTAGCTCACCGCTGCCAGGCCAGAAGAATTCAATCCGCCGCCATCCTTTCCAGGGCATGCCGGAAAGACAATGCCCAAGGTTGGGAACACTAAGGCATAGTGTGAACTATGCTCCTACCACAGTGGGCTATCCGAAACCTATCTTAATGGTTAGAATAAGCATCAGGGCTCTAGCTGGCTGTCCGTGGCAGATGCAGGAGGGCAGGAAGGCAGCCAACTCTCCATAGGATACATCCCAGGGTAATGGATTGGAGCCAGAAGCCTGAAATCATCACGTGCAGAAATGTCACTAAGGCCCAGCCTAGTAAAAGTTCCGAAAGAGGCCCTGACATTTGATTGGTGCTAGCTCAGAGCTGCCAGGCCAGAAGAACTCAATCCGCCGTCATCCTTTCCAGGCCATTGCGGAAATACATTGCCCAAGGTTGGCTACACTTAGGCATAGTGTGAAGTATGCTCCCACCAAAGTGGGCTATCCGAAACTTATCTTAATGGTTAGAATAAGCATCAGAGCTCTAGCTGGCTGTCCGTGGCAGATGCAGGAGGGCAGGAAGGCAGCCAACTCTCCATAGGATACATCCCAGGGTAATGGATTGGAGCCAGAAGCCTGAAATCATCACGTGCAGAAATGTCACTAAAGGCCAGCCTAGTACAAGTTCCGAAAGAGGCCCTGACAATTGACTAGGTGCTAGCTCACCGCTGCCAGGCCAGAAGAATTCAATCCGCCGCCATCCTTTCCAGGGCATGCCGGAAAGACAATGCCCAAAGTTGGAAACACTAAGGCATAGTGTGAACTATGCTCCTACCACAGTGGGCTATCCGAAACCTATCTTAATGGTTAGAATAAGAATCAGGGCTCTAGCTGGCTGTCCGTGGCAGATGCAGGAGGGCAGGAAGGCAGCCAACTCTCCATAGGATACATCCCAGGGTAATGGATTGGAGACAGAAGACTGAAATCATCACGTGCAGAAATGTCACTAAAGGCCAGCCTAGTACAAGTTCCGAAAGAGGCCCTGACAATTGACTAGGTGCTAGCTCACCGCTGCCAGGCCAGAAGAACTCAATCCGCCGCCATCCTTTCCAGGCCATGCCGGAAAGACATTGCCCAAGGTTGGCTACACTAAGGCATAGTGTGAACTATGCTCCTACCACAGTGGGCTATCCGAAACCTATCTTATTGGTTAGAATAAGCATCAGGGCTCTAGCTGCCTGTCCGTGGCAGATGCAGGAGGGCAGGAAGGCAGGCAACTCTCCATAGGATACATCCCAGGGTAATGGATTGGAGACAGAAGCCTGAAATCATCACGTGCAGAAATGTCACTAAGGCCCAGCCTAGTAAAAGTTCCGAAAGAGGCCCTGACATTTGATTGGTGCTAGCTCACCGCTGCCAGGCCAGAAGAACTCAATCCGCCGCCATCCTTTCCAGGCCATTGCGGAAATACATTGCCCAAGGTTGGCTACACTAAGGCATAGTGTGAACTATGCTCCTACCACAGTGGGCTATCCGAAACCTATCTTAATGGTTAGAATAAGCATCAGGGCTCTAGCTGCCTGTCCGTGGCAGATGCAGGAGGGCAGGAAGGCAGCCAACTCTCCATAGGATACATCCCAGGGTAATGGATTGGAGACAGAAACCTGAAATCATCACGTGCAGAAATGTCACTAAGGCCCAGCCTAGTAAAAGTTCCGAAAGAGGCCCTGACATTTGATTGGTGCTAGCTCACAGCTGCCAGGCTAGCAGAACTCAATCCGCCGCCATCCTTTCCAGGCCATTGCGGAAATACATTGCCCAAGGTTGGCTACACTAAAGCATAGTGTGAACTATGCTCCTACCACAATGGGCTATCCGAAACCTATCTTAATGGTTAGAATAAGCATCAGGGCTCTAGCTGCCTGTCCGTGGCAGATGCAGGAGGGCAGGAAGGCAGCCAACTCTCCATAGGATACATCCCAGGGTAATGGATTGGAGACAGAAGCCTGAAATCATCACGTGCAGAAATGTCACTAAGGCCCAGCCTAGTAAAAGTTCCGAAAGAGGCCCTGACATTTGATTGGTGCTAGCTCACCGCTGCCAGGCCAGAAGAACTCAATCCGCCGCCATCCTTTCCAGGCCATTGCGGAAATACATTGCCCAAGGTTGGCTACACTAAGGCATAGTGTGAACTATGCTCCTACCACAGTGGGCTATCCGAAACCTATCTTAATGGTTAGAATAAGCATCAGGGCTCTAGCTGGCTGTCCGTGGCAGATGCAGGAGGGCAGGAAGGCAGCCAACTCTCCATAGGATACATCCCAGGGTAATGGATTGGAGCCAGAAGCCTGAAATCATCACGTGCAGAAATGTCACTAAAGGCCAGCCTAGTACAAGTGCCGAAAGAGGCCCTGACAATTGACTAGGTGCTAGCTCACCGCTGCCAGGCCAGAAGAATTCAATCCGCGCCATCCTTTCCAGGGCATGCCGGAAAGACATTGCCCAAGGTTGGCTACACTAAGGCATAGTGTGAACTATGCTCCTACCACAGTGGGCTATCCGAAACCTATCTTATTGGTTAGAATAAGCATCAGGGCTCTAGCTGCCTGTCCGTGGCAGATGAAGGAGGGCAGGAAGGCAGGCAACTCTCCATAGGATACATCCCAGGGTAATGGATTGGAGACAGAAGCCTGAAATCATCACGTGCAGAAATGTCACTAAGGCCCAGCCTAGTAAAAGTTCCGAAAGAGGCCCTGACATTTGATTGGTGCTAGCTCACCGCTGCCAGGCCAGAAGTACTCAATCCGCCGCCATCCTTTCCAGGGCATTGCGGAAATACATTGCCCAAGGTTGGCTACACTTAGGCATAGTGTGAAGTATGCTCCCACCAAAGTGGGCTAACCAAAACTTATCTTAATGGTTAGAATAAGCATCAGAGCTCTAGCTGGCTGTCCGTGGCAGATGCAGGAGGGCAGGAAGGCAGCCAACTCTCCATAGGATACATCCCAGGGTAATGGATTGGAGCCAGAAGCCTGAAATCATCACGTGCAGAAATGTCACTAAAGGCCAGCCTAGTACAAGTTCCGAAAGAGGCCCTGACAATTGACTAGGTGCTAGCTCACCGCTGCCAGGCCAGAAGAATTCAATCCGCCGCCATCCTTTCCAGGGCATGCCGGAAAGACAATGCCCAAGGTTGGGAACACTAAGGCATTGTGTGAACTATGCTCCTACCACAGTGGGCTATCCGAAACCTATCTTAATGGTTAGAATAAGCATCAGGGCTCTAGCTGGCTGTCCGTGGCAGATGCAGGAGGGCAGGAAGGCAGCCAAGTCTCCATAGGATACATCCCAGTATAATGGATTGGAGACAGAAGCCTGAAATCATCACGTGCAGAAATGTCACTAAGGCCCAGCCTAGTAAAAGTTCCGAAAGAGGCCCTGACATTTGATTGGTGCTAGCTCACAGCTGCCAGGCCAGAAGAACTCAATCCGCCGCCATCCTTTCCAGGCCATTGCGGAAATACATTGCCCAAGGTTGGCTACACTTAGGCATAGTGTGAAGTATGCTCCCACCAAAGTGGGCTATCCGAAACTTATCTTAATGGTTAGAATAAGCATCAGAGCTCTAGCTGGCTGTCCGTGGCAGATGCAGGAGGGCAGGAAGGCAGCCAACTCTCCATAGGATACATCCCAGGGTAATGGATTGGAGCCAGAAGCCTGAAATCATCACGTGCAGAAATGTCACTAAAGGCCAGCCTAGTACAAGTTCCGAAAGAGGCCCTGAGAATTGACTAGGTGCTAGCTCACCGCTGCCAGGCCAGAAGAATTCAATCCGCCGCCATCCTTTCCAGGGCATGCCGGAAAGACAATGCCCAAGGTTGGGAACACTAAGGCATAGTGTGAACTATGCTCCTACCACAGTGGGCTATCCGAAACCTATCTTAATGGTTAGAATAAGAATCAGGGCTCTAGCTGGCTGTCCGTGGCAGATGCAGGAGGGCAGGAAGGCAGCCAACTCTCCATAGGATACATCCCAGGGTAATGGATTGGAGCCAGAAGCCTGAAATCATCACGTGCAGAAATGTCACTAAGGCCCAGCCTAGTAAAAGTTCCGAAAGAGGCCCTGACATTTGATTGGTGCTAGCTCAGAGCTGCCAGGCCAGAAGAACTCAATCCGCCGTCATCCTTTCCAGGCCATTGCGGAAATACATTGCCCAAGGTTGGCTACACTTAGGCATAGTGTGAAGTATGCTCCCACCAAAGTGGGCTATCCGAAACTTATCTTAATGGTTAGAATAAGCATCAGAGCTCTAGCTGGCTGTCCGTGGCAGATGCAGGAGGGCAGGAAGGCAGCCAACTCTCCATAGGATACATCCCAGGGTAATGGATTGGAGCCAGAAGCCTGAAATCATCACGTGCAGAAATGTCACTAAAGGCCAGCCTAGTACAAGTTCCGAAAGAGGCCCTGACAATTGACTAGGTGCTAGCTCACCGCTGCCAGGCCAGAAGAATTCAATCCGCCGCCATCCTTTCCAGGGCATGCCGGAAAGACAATGCCCAAAGTTGGAAACACTAAGGCATAGTGTGAACTATGCTCCTACCACAGTGGGCTATCCGAAACCTATCTTAATGGTTAGAATAAGAATCAGGGCTCTAGCTGGCTGTCCGTGGCAGATGCAGGAGGGCAGGAAGGCAGCCAACTCTCCATAGGATACATCCCAGGGTAATGGATTGGAGACAGAAGACTGAAATCATCACGTGCAGAAATGTCACTAAAGGCCAGCCTAGTACAAGTTCCGAAAGAGGCCCTGACAATTGACTAGGTGCTAGCTCACCGCTGCCAGGCCAGAAGAACTCAATCCGCCGCCATCCTTTCCAGGCCATGCCGGAAAGACATTGCCCAAGGTTGGCTACACTAAGGCATAGTGTGAACTATGCTCCTACCACAGTGGGCTATCCGAAACCTATCTTATTGGTTAGAATAAGCATCAGGGCTCTAGCTACCTGTCCGTGGCAGATGCAGGAGGGCAGGAAGGCAGGCAACTCTCCATAGGATACATCCCAGGGTAATGGATTGGAGACAGAAGCCTGAAATCATCACGTGCAGAAATGTCACTAAGGCCCAGCCTAGTAAAAGTTCCGAAAGAGGCCCTGACATTTGATTGGTGCTAGCTCACCGCTGCCAGGCCAGAAGAACTCAATCCGCCGCCATCCTTTCCAGGCCATTGCGGAAATACATTGCCCAAGGTTGGCTACACTAAGGCATAGTGTGAACTATGCTCCTACCACAGTGGGCTATCCGAAACCTATCTTAATGGTTAGAATAAGCATCAGGGCTCTAGCTGCCTGTCCGTGGCAGATGCAGGAGGGCAGGAAGGCAGCCAACTCTCCATAGGATACATCCCAGGGTAATGGATTGGAGACAGAAACCTGAAATCATCACGTGCAGAAATGTCACTAAGGCCCAGCCTAGTAAAAGTTCCGAAAGAGGCCCTGACATTTGATTGGTGCTAGCTCACAGCTGCCAGGCTAGCAGAACTCAATCCGCCGCCATCCTTTCCAGGCCATTGCGGAAATACATTGCCCAAGGTTGGCTACACTAAAGCATAGTGTGAACTATGCTCCTACCACAATGGGCTATCCGAAACCTATCTTAATGGTTAGAATAAGCATCAGGGCTCTAGCTGCCTGTCCGTGGCAGATGCAGGAGGGCAGGAAGGCAGCCAACTCTCCATAGGATACATCCCAGGGTAATGGATTGGAGACAGAAGCCTGAAATCATCACGTGCAGAAATGTCACTAAGGCCCAGCCTAGTAAAAGTTCCGAAAGAGGCCCTGACATTTGATTGGTGCTAGCTCACCGCTGCCAGGCCAGAAGAACTCAATCCGCCGCCATCCTTTCCAGGCCATTGCGGAAATACATTGCCCAAGGTTGGCTACACTAAGGCATAGTGTGAACTATGCTCCTACCACAGTGGGCTATCCGAAACCTATCTTAATGGTTAGAATAAGCATCAGGGCTCTAGCTGGCTGTCCGTGGCAGATGCAGGAGGGCAGGAAGGCAGCCAACTCTCCATAGGATACATCCCAGGGTAATGGATTGGAGCCAGAAGCCTGAAATCATCACGTGCAGAAATGTCACTAAAGGCCAGCCTAGTACAAGTGCCGAAAGAGGCCCTGACAATTGACTAGGTGCTAGCTCACCGCTGCCAGGCCAGAAGAATTCAATCCGCGCCATCCTTTCCAGGGCATGCCGGAAAGACATTGCCCAAGGTTGGCTACACTAAGGCATAGTGTGAACTATGCTCCTACCACAGTGGGCTATCCGAAACCTATCTTATTGGTTAGAATAAGCATCAGGGCTCTAGCTGCCTGTCCGTGGCAGATGAAGGAGGGCAGGAAGGCAGGCAACTCTCCATAGGATACATCCCAGGGTAATGGATTGGAGACAGAAGCCTGAAATCATCACGTGCAGAAATGTCACTAAGGCCCAGCCTAGTAAAAGTTCCGAAAGAGGCCCTGACATTTGATTGGTGCTAGCTCACCGCTGCCAGGCCAGAAGAACTCAATCCGCCGCCATCCTTTCCAGGCCATTGCGGAAATACATTGCCCAAGGTTGGCTACACTAAGGCATAGTGTGAACTATGCTCCTACCACAGTGGGCTATCCGAAACCTATCTTAATGGTTAGAATAAGCATCAGGGCTCTAGCTGCCTGTCCGTGGCAGATGCAGGAGGGCAGGAAGGCAGCCAACTCTCCATAGGATACATCCCAGGGTAATGGATTGGAGACAGAAACCTGAAATCATCACGTGCAGAAATGTCACTAAGGCCCAGCCTAGTAAAAGTTCCGAAAGAGGCCCTGACATTTGATTGGTGCTAGCTCACAGCTGCCAGGCCAGAAGAACTCAATCCGCCGCCATCCTTTCCAGGCCATTGCGGAAATACATTGCCCAAGGTTGGCTACACTAAAGCATAGTGTGAACTATGCTCCTACCACAATGGGCTATCCGAAACCTATCTTAATGGTTAGAATAAGCATCAGGGCTCTAGCTGCCTGTCCGTGGCAGATGCAGGAGGGCAGGAAGGCAGGCAACTCTCCATAGGATACATCCCAGGGTAATGGATTGGAGACAGAAGCCTGAAATCATCACGTGCAGAAATGTCACTAAGGCCCAGCCTAGTAAAAGTTCCGAAAGAGGCCCTGACATTTGATTGGTGCTAGCTCACCGCTGCCAGGCCAGAAGAACTCAATCCGCCGCCATCCTTTCCAGGCCATTGCGGAAATACATTGCCCAAGGTTGGCTACACTAAGGCATAGTGTGAACTATGCTCCTACCACAGTGGGCTATCCGAAACCTATCTTAATGGTTAGAATAAGCATCAGGGCTCTAGCTGCCTGTCCGTGGCAGATGCAGGAGGGCAGGAAGGCAGCCAACTCTCCATAGGATACATCCCAGGGTAATGGATTGGAGACAGAAACCTGAAATCATCACGTGCAGAAATGTCACTAAGGCCCAGCCTAGTAAAAGTTCCGAAAGAGGCCCTGACATTTGATTGGTGCTAGCTCACAGCTGCCAGGCCAGAAGATCTCAATCCGCCGCCATCCTTTCCAGGCCATTGCGGAAATACATTGCCCAAGGTTGGCTACACTAAAGCATAGTGTGAACTATGCTCCTACCACAGTGGGCTATCCGAAACCTATCTTAATGGTTAGAATAAGCATCAGGGCTCTAGCTGGCTGTCCGTGGCAGATGCAGGAGGGCAGGAAGGCAGCCAACTCTCCATAGGATACATCCCAGGGTAATGGATTGGAGCCAGAAGCCTGAAATCATCACGTGCAGAAATGTCACTAAAGGCCAGCCTAGTACAAGTTCCGAAAGAGGCCCTGACAATTGACTAGGTGCTAGCTCACCGCTGCCAGGCCAGAAGAATTCAATCCGCCGCCATCCTTTCCAGGGCATGCCGGAAAGAAAATGCCCAAGGTTGGGAACACTAAGGCATAGTGTGAACTATGCTCCTACCACAGTGGGCTATCCGAAACCTATCTTAATGGTTAGAATAAGAATCAGGGCTCTAGCTGGCTGTCCGTGGCAGATGCAGGAGGGCAGGAAGGCAGCCAACTCTCCATAGGATACATCCCAGGGTAATGGATTGGAGCCAGAAGCCTGAAATCATCACGTGCAGAAATGTCACTAAAGGCCAGCCTAGTACAAGTTCCGAAAGAGGCCCTGACAATTGACTAGGTGCTAGCTCACCGCTGCCAGGCCAGAAGAATTCAATCCGCCGCCATCCTTTCCAGGGCATGCCGGAAAGACAATGCCCAAGGTTGGGAACACTAAGGCATTGTGTGAACTATGCTCCTACCACAGTGGGCTATCCGAAACCTATCTTAATGGTTAGAATAAGCATCAGGGCTCTAGCTGGCTGTCCGTGGCAGATGCAGGAGGGCAGGAAGGCAGCCAAGTCTCCATAGGATACATCCCAGTATAATGGATTGGAGACAGAAGCCTGAAATCATCACGTGCAGAAATGTCACTAAGGCCCAGCCTAGTAAAAGTTCCGAAAGAGGCCCTGACATTTGATTGGTGCTAGCTCAGAGCTGCCAGGCCAGAAGAACTCAATCCGCCGCCATCCTTTCCAGGCCATTGCGGAAATACATTGCCCAAGGTTGGCTACACTTAGGCATAGTGTGAAGTATGCTCCCACCAAAGTGGGCTATCCGAAACTTATCTTAATGGTTAGAATAAGCATCAGAGCTCTAGCTGGCTGTCCGTGGCAGATGCAGGAGGGCAGGAAGGCAGCCAACTCTCCATAGGATACATCCCAGGGTAATGGATTGGAGCCAGAAGCCTGAAATCATCACGTGCAGAAATGTCACTAAAGGCCAGCCTAGTACAAGTTCCGAAAGAGGCCCTGAGAATTGACTAGGTGCTAGCTCACCGCTGCCAGGCCAGAAGAATTCAATCCGCCGCCATCCTTTCCAGGGCATGCCGGAAAGACAATGCCCAAGGTTGGGAACACTAAGGCATAGTGTGAACTATGCTCCTACCACAGTGGGCTATCCGAAACCTATCTTAATGGTTAGAATAAGAATCAGGGCTCTAGCTGGCTGTCCGTGGCAGATGCAGGAGGGCAGGAAGGCAGCCAACTCTCCATAGGATAGATCCCAGGGTAATGGATTGGAGCCAGAAGCCTGAAATCATCACGTGCAGAAATGTCACTAAGGCCCAGCCTAGTAAAAGTTCCGAAAGAGGCCCTGACATTTGATTGGTGCTAGCTCAGAGCTGCCAGGCCAGAAGAATTCAATCCGCCGTCATCCTTTCCAGGCCATTGCGGAAATACATTGCCCAAGGTTGGCTACACTTAGGCATAGTGTGAAGTATGCTCCCACCAAAGTGGGCTATCCGAAACTTATCTTAATGGTTAGAATAAGCATCAGAGCTCTAGCTGGCTGTCCGTGGCAGATGCAGGAGGGCAGGAAGGCAGCCAACTCTCCATAGGATACATCCCAGGGTAATGGATTGGAGCCAGAAGCCTGAAATCATCACGTGCAGAAATGTCACTAAAGGCCAGCCTAGTACAAGTTCCGAAAGAGGCCCTGACAATTGACTAGGTGCTAGCTCACCGCTGCCAGGCCAGAAGAATTCAATCCGCCGCCATCCTTTCCAGGGCATGCCGGAAAGACAATGCCCAAAGTTGGGAACACTAAGGCATAGTGTGAACTATGCTCCTACCACAGTGGGCTATCCGAAACCTATCTTAATGGTTAGAATAAGAATCAGGGCTCTAGCTGGCTGTCCGTGGCAGATGCAGGAGGGCAGGAAGGCAGCCAACTCTCCATAGGATACATCCCAGGGTAATGGATTGGAGACAGAAGACTGAAATCATCACGTGCAGAAATGTCACTAAAGGCCAGCCTAGTACAAGTTCCGAAAGAGGCCCTGACAATTGACTAGGTGCTAGCTCACCGCTGCCAGGCCAGAAGAACTCAATCCGCCGCCATCCTTTCCAGGCCATGCCGGAAAGACATTGCCCAAGGTTGGCTACACTAAGGCATAGTGTGAACTATGCTCCTACCACAGTGGGCTATCCGAAACCTATCTTATTGGTTAGAATAAGCATCAGGGCTCTAGCTGCCTGTCCGTGGCAGATGCAGGAGGGCAGGAAGGCAGGCAACTCTCCATAGGATACATCCCAGGGTAATGGATTGGAGACAGAAGCCTGAAATCATCACGTGCAGAAATGTCACTAAGGCCCAGCCTAGTAAAAGTTCCGAAAGAGGCCCTGACATTTGATTGGTGCTAGCTCACCGCTGCCAGGCCAGAAGAACTCAATCCGCCGCCATCCTTTCCAGGCCATTGCGGAAATACATTGCCCAAGGTTGGCTACACTAAGGCATAGTGTGAACTATGCTCCTACCACAGTGGGCTATCCGAAACCTATCTTAATGGTTAGAATAAGCATCAGGGCTCTAGCTGCCTGTCCGTGGCAGATGCAGGAGGGCAGGAAGGCAGCCAACTCTCCATAGGATACATCCCAGGGTAATGGATTGGAGACAGAAACCTGAAATCATCACGTGCAGAAATGTCACTAAGGCCCAGCCTAGTAAAAGTTCCGAAAGAGGCCCTGACATTTGATTGGTGCTAGCTCACAGCTGCCAGGCCAGCAGAACTCAATCCGCCGCCATCCTTTCCAGGCCATTGCGGAAATACATTGCCCAAGGTTGGCTACACTAAAGCATAGTGTGAACTATGCTCCTACCACAGTGGGCTATCCGAAACCTATCTTAATGGTTAGAATAAGAATCAGGGCTCTAGCTGGCTGTCCGTGGCAGATGCAGGAGGGCAGGAAGGCAGCCAACTCTCCATAGGATACATCCCAGGGTAATGGATTGGAGCCAGAAGCCTGAAATCATCACGTGCAGAAATGTCACTAAAGGCCAGCCTAGTACAAGTTCCGAAAGAGGCCCTGACAATTGACTAGGTGCTAGCTCACCGCTGCCAGGCCAGAAGAATTCAATCCGCCGCCATCCTTTCCAGGGCATGCCGGAAAGACAATGCCCAAGGTTGGGAACACTAAGGCATTGTGTGAACTATGCTCCTACCACAGTGGGCTATCCGAAACCTATCTTAATGGTTAGAATAAGCATCAGGGCTCTAGCTGGCTGTCCGTGGCAGATGCAGGAGGGCAGGAAGGCAGCCAAGTCTCCATAGGATACATCCCAGTATAATGGATTGGAGACAGAAGCCTGAAATCATCACGTGCAGAAATGTCACTAAGGCCCAGCCTAGTAAAAGTTCCGAAAGAGGCCCTGACATTTGATTGGTGCTAGCTCACAGCTGCCAGGCCAGAAGAACTCAATCCGCCGCCATCCTTTCCAGGCCATTGCGGAAATACATTGCCCAAGGTTGGCTACACTTAGGCATAGTGTGAAGTATGCTCCCACCAAAGTGGGCTATCCGAAACTTATCTTAATGGTTAGAATAAGCATCAGAGCTCTAGCTGGCTGTCCGTGGCAGATGCAGGAGGGCAGGAAGGCAGCCAACTCTCCATAGGATACATCCCAGGGTAATGGATTGGAGCCAGAAGCCTGAAATCATCACGTGCAGAAATGTCACTAAAGGCCAGCCTAGTACAAGTTCCGAAAGAGGCCCTGAGAATTGACTAGGTGCTAGCTCACCGCTGCCAGGCCAGAAGAATTCAATCCGCCGCCATCCTTTCCAGGGCATGCCGGAAAGACAATGCCCAAGGTTGGGAACACTAAGGCATAGTGTGAACTATGCTCCTACCACAGTGGGCTATCCGAAACCTATCTTAATGGTTAGAATAAGAATCAGGGCTCTAGCTGGCTGTCCGTGGCAGATGCAGGAGGGCAGGAAGGCAGCCAACTCTCCATAGGATAGATCCCAGGGTAATGGATTGGAGCCAGAAGCCTGAAATCATCACGTGCAGAAATGTCACTAAGGCCCAGCCTAGTAAAAGTTCCGAAAGAGGCCCTGACATTTGATTGGTGCTAGCTCAGAGCTGCCAGGCCAGAAGAACTCAATCCGCCGTCATCCTTTCCAGGCCATTGCGGAAATACATTGCCCAAGGTTGGCTACACTTAGGCATAGTGTGAAGTATGCTCCCACCAAAGTGGGCTATCCGAAACTTATCTTAATGGTTAGAATAAGCATCAGAGCTCTAGCTGGCTGTCCGTGGCAGATGCAGGAGGGCAGGAAGGCAGCCAACTCTCCATAGGATACATCCCAGGGTAATGGATTGGAGCCAGAAGCCTGAAATCATCACGTGCAGAAATGTCACTAAAGGCCAGCCTAGTACAAGTTCCGAAAGAGGCCCTGACAATTGACTAGGTGCTAGCTCACCGCTGCCAGGCCAGAAGAATTCAATCCGCCGCCATCCTTTCCAGGGCATGCCGGAAAGACAATGCCCAAAGTTGGGAACACTAAGGCATAGTGTGAACTATGCTCCTACCACAGTGGGCTATCCGAAACCTATCTTAATGGTTAGAATAAGAATCAGGGCTCTAGCTGGCTGTCCGTGGCAGATGCAGGAGGGCAGGAAGGCAGCCAACTCTCCATAGGATACATCCCAGGGTAATGGATTGGAGACAGAAGACTGAAATCATCACGTGCAGAAATGTCACTAAAGGCCAGCCTAGTACAAGTTCCGAAAGAGGCCCTGACAATTGACTAGGTGCTAGCTCACCGCTGCCAGGCCAGAAGAACTCAATCCGCCGCCATCCTTTCCAGGCCATGCCGGAAAGACATTGCCCAAGGTTGGCTACACTAAGGCATAGTGTGAACTATGCTCCTACCACAGTGGGCTATCCGAAACCTATCTTATTGGTTAGAATAAGCATCAGGGCTCTAGCTGCCTGTCCGTGGCAGATGCAGGAGGGCAGGAAGGCAGGCAACTCTCCATAGGATACATCCCAGGGTAATGGATTGGAGACAGAAGCCTGAAATCATCACGTGCAGAAATGTCACTAAGGCCCAGCCTAGTAAAAGTTCCGAAAGAGGCCCTGACATTTGATTGGTGCTAGCTCACCGCTGCCAGGCCAGAAGAACTCAATCCGCCGCCATCCTTTCCAGGCCATTGCGGAAATACATTGCCCAAGGTTGGCTACACTAAGGCATAGTGTGAACTATGCTCCTACCACAGTGGGCTATCCGAAACCTATCTTAATGGTTAGAATAAGCATCAGGGCTCTAGCTGCCTGTCCGTGGCAGATGCAGGAGGGCAGGAAGGCAGCCAACTCTCCATAGGATACATCCCAGGGTAAAGGATTGGAGACAGAAACCTGAAATCATCACGTGCAGAAATGTCACTAAGGCCCAGCCTAGTAAAAGTTCCGAAAGAGGCCCTGACATTTGATTGGTGCTAGCTCACAGCTGCCAGGCCAGCAGAACTCAATCCGCCGCCATCCTTTCCAGGCCATTGCGGAAATACATTGCCCAAGGTTGGCTACACTAAAGCATAGTGTGAACTATGCTCCTACCACAATGGGCTATCCGAAACCTATCTTAATGGTTAGAATAAGCATCAGGGCTCTAGCTGCCTGTCCGTGGCAGATGCAGGAGGGCAGGAAGGCAGCCAACTCTCCATAGGATACATCCCAGGGTAATGGATTGGAGACAGAAGCCTGAAATCATCACGTGCAGAAATGTCACTAAGGCCCAGCCTAGTAAAAGTTCCGAAAGAGGCCCTGACATTTGATTGGTGCTAGCTCACCGCTGCCAGGCCAGAAGAACTCAATCCGCCGCCATCCTTTCCAGGCCATTGCGGAAATACATTGCCCAAGGTTGGCTACACTAAGGCATAGTGTGAACTATGCTCCTACCACAGTGGGCTATCCGAAACCTATCTTAATGGTTAGAATAAGCATCAGGGCTCTAGCTGCCTGTCCGTGGCAGTTGCAGGAGGGCAGGAAGGCAGCCAACTCTCCATAGGATACATCCCAGGGTAATGGATTGGAGACAGAAACCTGAAATCATCACGTGCAGAAATGTCACTAAGGCCCAGCCTAGTAAAAGTTCCGAAAGAGGCCCTGACATTTGATTGGTGCTAGCTCACAGCTGCCAGGCCAGAAGAACTCAATCCGCCGCCATCCTTTCCAGGCCCTTGCGGAAATACATTGCCCAAGGTTGGCTACACTAAAGCATAGTGTGAACTATGCTCCTACCACAGTGGGCTATCCGAAACCTATCTTAATGGTTAGAATAAGCATCAGGGCTCTAGCTGCCTGTCCGTGGCAGATGCAGGAGGGCAGGAAGGCAGCCAACTCTCCATAGGATACATCCCAGGGTAATGGATTGGAGCCAGAAGCCTGAAATCATCACGTGCAGAAATGTCACCAAAGGCCAGCCTAGTACAAGTTCCGAAAGAGGCCCTGACAATTGACTAGGTGCTAGCTCACCGCTGCCAGGCCAGAAGAATTCAATCCGTCGCCATCCTTTCCAGGGCATGCCGGAAAGACAATGCCCAAGGTTGGGAACACTAAGGCATAGTGTGAACTATGCTCGTACCACAGTGGGCTATCCGAAACCTATCTTAATGGTTAGAATAAGAATCAGGGCTCTAGCTGGCTGTCCGTGGCAGATGCAGGAGGGCAGGAAGGCAGCCAACTCTCCATAGGATACATCCCAGGGTAATGGATTGGAGACAGAAGACTGAAATCATCACGTGCAGAAATGTCACTAAAGGCCAGCCTAGTACAAGTTCCGAAAGAGGCCCTGACAATTGACTAGGTGCTAGCTCACCGCTGCCAGGCCAGAAGAACTCAATCCGCCGCCATCCTTTCCAGGCCATGCCGGAAAGACATTGCCCAAGGTTGGCTACACTAAGGCATAGTGTGAACTATGCTCCTACCACAGTGGGCTATCCGAAACCTATCTTATTGGTTAGAATAAGCATCAGGGCTCTAGCTGCCTGTCCGTGGCAGATGCAGGAGGGCAGGAAGGCAGGCAACTCTCCATAGGATACATCCCAGGGTAATGGATTGGAGACAGAAGCCTGAAATCATCACGTGCAGAAATGTCACTAAGGCCCAGCCTAGTAAGAGTTCCGAAAGAGGCCCTGACATTTGATTGGTGCTAGCTCACCGCTGCCAGGCCAGAAGAACTCAATCCGCCGCCATCCTTTCCAGGCCATTGCGGAAATACATTGCCCAAGGTTGGCTACACTAAGGCATAGTGTGAACTATGCTCCTACCACAGTGGGCTATCCGAAACCTATCTTAATGGTTAGAATTAGCATCAGGGCTCTAGCTGCCTGTCCGTGGCAGATGCAGGAGGGCAGGAAGGCAGCCAACTCTCCATAGGATACATCCCAGGGTAATGGATTGGAGACAGAAACCTGAAATCATCACGTGCAGAAATGTCAGTAAGGCCCAGCCTAGTAAAAGTTCCGAAAGAGGCCCTGACATTTGATTGGTGCTAGCTCACAGCTGCCAGGCCAGAAGAACTCAATCCGCCGCCATCCTTTCCAGGCCATTGCGGAAATACATTGCCCAAGGTTGGCTACACTAAAGCATAGTGTGAACTATGCTCCTACCACAATGGGCTATCCGAAACCTATCTTAATGGTTAGAATAAGCATCAGGGCTCTAGCTGCCTGTCCGTGGCAGATGCAGGAGGGCAGGAAGGCAGGCAACTCTCCATAGGATACATCCCAGGGTAATGGATTGGAGACAGAAGCCTGAAATCATCACGTGCAGAAATGTCACTAAGGCCCAGCCTAGTAAAAGTTCCGAAAGAGGCCCTGACATTTGATTGGTGCTAGCTCACAGCTGCCAGGCCAGAAGAACTCAATCCGCCGCCATCCTTTCTAGGCCATTGCGGAAATACATTGCCCAAGATTGGCTACACTAAGGCATAGTGTGAACTATGCTCCTACCACAGTGGGCTATCCGAAACCTATCTTAATGGTTAGAATAAGCATCAGGGCTCTAGCTGGCTGTCTGTGGCAGATGCAGGAGGGCAGGAAGGCAGCCAACTCTCCATAGGATACATCCCAGGGTAATGGATTGGAGACAGAAGCCTGAAATCATCACGTGCAGAAATGTCACTAAGGCCCAGCCTAGTAAAAGTTCCGAAAGAGGCCCTGGCATTTGATTGGTGCTAGCTCACCGCTGCCAGGCCAGAAGAACTCAATCCGCCGCCATCCTTTCCAGGCCATTGCGGAAATACATTGCCCAAGGTTGGCTACACTAAAGCATAGTGTGAACTATGCTCCTACCACAATGGGCTATCCGAAACCTATCTTAATGGTTAGAATAAGCATCAGGGCTCTAGCTGCCTGTCCGTGGCAGATGCAGGAGGGCAGGAAGGCAGCCAACTCTCCATAGGATACATCCCAGGGTAATGGATTGGAGACAGAAGCCTGAAATCATCACGTGCAGAAATGTCACTAAGGCCCAGCCTAGTAAAAGTTCCGAAAGAGGCCCTGACATTTGATTGGTGCTAGCTCACCGCTGCCAGGCCAGAAGAACTCAATCCGCCGCCATCCTTTCCAGGCCATTGCGGAAATACATTGCCCAAGGTTGGCTACACTAAGGCATAGTGTGAACTATGCTCCTACCACAGTGGGCTATCCGAAACCTATCTTAATGGTTAGAATAAGCATCAGGGCTCTAGCTGCCTGTCCGTGGCAGATGCAGGAGGGCAGGAAGGCAGCCAACTCTCCATAGGATACATCCCAGGGTAATGGATTGGAGACAGAAACCTGAAATCATCACGTGCAGAAATGTCACTAAGGCCCAGCCTAGTAAAAGTTCCGAAAGAGGCCCTGACATTTGATTGGTGCTAGCTCACAGCTGTCAGGCCAGAAGAACTCAATCCGCCGCCATCCTTTCCAGGCCATTGCGGAAATACATTGCCCAAGGTTGGCTACACTAAAGCATAGTGTGAACTATGCTCCTACCACAGTGGGCTATCCGAAACCTATCTTAATGGTTAGAATAAGCATCAGGGCTCTAGCTGGCTGTCCGTGGCAGATGCAGGAGGGCAGGAAGGCAGCCAACTCTCCATAGGATACATCCCAGGGTAATGGATTGGAGCCAGAAGCCTGAAATCATCACGTGCAGAAATGTCACCAAAGGCCAGCCTAGTACAAGTTCCGAAAGAGGCCCTGACAATTGACTAGGTGCTAGCTCACCGCTGCCAGGCCAGAAGAATTCAATCCGTCGCCATCCTTTCCAGGGCATGCCGGAAAGACAATGCCCAAGGTTGGGAACACTAAGGCATAGTGTGAACTATGCTCGTACCACAGTGGGCTATCCGAAACCTATCTTAATGGTTAGAATAAGAATCAGGGCTCTAGCTGGCTGTCCGTGGCAGATGCAGGAGGGCAGGAAGGCAGCCAACTCTCCATAGGATACATCCCAGGGTAATGGATTGGAGACAGAAGACTGAAATCATCACGTGCAGAAATGTCACTAAAGGCCAGCCTAGTACAAGTTCCGAAAGAGGCCCTGACAATTGACTAGGTGCTAGCTCACCGCTGCCAGGCCAGAAGAACTCAATCCGCCGCCATCCTTTCCAGGCCATGCCGGAAAGACATTGCCCAAGGTTGGCTACACTAAGGCATAGTGTGAACTATGCTCCTACCACAGTGGGCTATCCGAAACCTATCTTATTGGTTAGAATAAGCATCAGGGCTCTAGCTGCCTGTCCGTGGCAGATGCAGGAGGGCAGGAAGGCAGGCAACTCTCCATAGGATACATCCCAGGGTAATGGATTGGAGACAGAAGCCTGAAATCATCACGTGCAGAAATGTCACTAAGGCCCAGCCTAGTAAGAGTTCCGAAAGAGGCCCTGACATTTGATTGGTGCTAGCTCACCGCTGCCAGGCCAGAAGAACTCAATCCGCCGCCATCCTTTCCAGGCCATTGTGGAAATACATTGCCCAAGGTTGGCTACACTAAGGCATAGTGTGAACTATGCTCCTACCACAGTGGGCTATCCGAAACCTATCTTAATGGTTAGAATTAGCATCAGGGCTCTAGCTGCCTGTCCGTGGCAGATGCAGGAGGGCAGGAAGGCAGCCAACTCTCCATAGGATACATCCCAGGGTAATGGATTGGAGACAGAAACCTGAAATCATCACGTGCAGAAATGTCAGTAAGGCCCAGCCTAGTAAAAGTTCCGAAAGAGGCCCTGACATTTGATTGGTGCTAGCTCACAGCTGCCAGGCCAGAAGAACTCAATCCGCCGCCATCCTTTCCAGGCCATTGCGGAAATACATTGCCCAAGGTTGGCTACACTAAAGCATAGTGTGAACTATGCTCCTACCACAATGGGCTATCCGAAACCTATCTTAATGGTTAGAATAAGCATCAGGGCTCTAGCTGCCTGTCCGTGGCAGATGCAGGAGGGCAGGAAGGCAGGCAACTCTCCATAGGATACATCCCAGGGTAATGGATTGGAGACAGAAGCCTGAAATCATCACGTGCAGAAATGTCACTAAGGCCCAGCCTAGTAAAAGTTCCGAAAGAGGCCCTGACATTTGATTGGTGCTAGCTCACCGCTGCCAGGCCAGAAGAACTCAATCCGCCGCCATCCTTTCCAGGCCATTGCGGAAATACATTGCCCAAGGTTGGCTACACTAAGGCATAGTGTGAACTATGCTCCTACCACAGTGGGCTATCCGAAACCTATCTTAATGGTTAGAATAAGCATCAGGGCTCTAGCTGCCTGTCCGTGGCAGATGCAGGAGGGCAGGAAGGCACCCAACTCTCCATAGGATACATCCCAGGGTAATGGATTGGAGACAGAAACCTGAAATCATCACGTGCAGAAATGTCACTAAGGCCCAGCCTAGTAAAAGTTCCGAAAGAGGCCCTGACATTTGATTGGTGCTAGCTCACAGCTGCCAGGCCAGAAGAACTCAATCCGCCGCCATCCTTTCCAGGCCATTGCGGAAATACATTGCCCAAGATTGGCTACACTAAGGCATAGTGTGAACTATGCTCCTACCACAGTGGGCTATCCGAAACCTATCTTAATGGTTAGAATAAGCATCAGGGCTCTAGCTGGCTGTCTGTGGCAGATGCAGGAGGGCAGGAAGGCAGCCAACTCTCCATAGGATACATCCCAGGGTAATGGATTGGAGACAGAAGCCTGAAATCATCACGTGCAGAAATGTCACTAAGGCCCAGCCTAGTAAAAGTTCCGAAAGAGGCCCTGGCATTTGATTGGTGCTAGCTCACCGCTGCCAGGCCAGAAGAACTCAATCCGCCGCCATCCTTTCCAGGCCATTGCGGAAATACATTGCCCAAGGTTGGCTACACTAAGGCATAGTGTTAACTATGCTCCTACCACAGTGGGCTATCCGAAACCTATCTTAATGGTTAGAATAAGCATCAGGGCTCTAGCTGGCTGTCCGTGGCAGATGCAGGAGGGCAGGAAGGCAGCCAACTCTCCATAGGATACATCCCAGGGTAATGGATTGGAGACAGAAGACTGAAATCATCACGTGCAGAAATGTCACTAAAGGCCAGCCTAGTACAAGTGCCGAAAGAGGCCCTGACAATTGACTAGGTGCTAGCTCACCGCTGCCAGGCCAGAAGAACTCAGTCCGCCGTCATCCTTTCCAGGCCATGCCGGAAAGACATTGCCCAAGGTTGGCTACACTAAGGCATAGTGTGAACTATGCTCCTACCACAGTGGGCTATCCGAAACCTATATTAATGGGTAGAATAAGCATCAGGGCTCTAGCTGGCTGTCTGTGGCAGATGCAGGAGGACAGGAAGGCAGACAACTCTCCATAGGATACATCCCAGTGTAATGGATTGGAGACAGAAGCCTGAAATCATCACGTGCAGAAATGTCACTAAAGGCCAGCCTAGTACAAGTTCCGAAAGAGGCCCTGACAATTGACTAGGTGCTAGCTCACCGCTGCCAGGCCAGAAGAACTCAATCCGCCGCCATCCTTTCCAGGCCATGCCGGAAAGACAATGCCCAAGTTTGGGAACACTAAGGCATAGTGTGAACTATGCTCCTACCACAGTGGGCTATCCGAAACCTATCTTAATGGTTAGAATAAGAATCAGGGCTCTAGCTGGCTGTCCGTGGCAGATGCAGGAGGGCAGGAAGGCAGCCAACTCTCCATAGGATACATCCCAGTGTAATGGATTGGAGACAGAAGACTGAAATCATCACGTGCAGAAATGTCACTAAAGGCCAGCCTAGTACAAGTTCCGAAAGAGGCCCTGACAATTGACTAGGTGCTAGCTCACCGCTGCCAGGCCAGAAGAACTCAGTCCGCCGTCATCCTTTCCAGGCCATGCCGGAAAGACATTGCCCAAGGTTGGCTACACTAAGGCATAGTGTGAACTATGCTCCTACCACAGTGGGCTATCCGAAACCAATATTAATGGGTAGAATAAGCATCAGGGCTCTAGCTGGCTGTCTGTGGCAGATGCAGGAGGACAGGAAGGCAGGCAACTCTCCATAGGATACATCCCAGTGTAATGGATTGGAGACAGAAGACTGAAATCATCACGTGCAGAAATGTCACTAAAGGCCAGCCTAGTAAAAGTTCCGAAAGAGGCCCTGACAATTGACTAGGTGCTAGCTCACCGCTGCCAGGCCAGAAGTACTCAATCCGCCGCCATCCTTTCCAGGCCATGCCGGAAAGACATTGCCCAAGGTTGGCTACACTAAGGCATAGTGTGAACTATGCTCCTACCACAGTGGGCTATCCGAAACCTATCTTAATGGTTAGAATAAGCATCAGGGCTCTAGCTGCCTGTCCGTGGCAGATGCAGGAGGGCAGGAAGGCAGGAAACTCTCCATAGGATACATCCCAGGGTAATGGATTGGAGACAGAAGCCTGAAATCATCACGTGCAGAAATGTCACTAAGGCCCAGCCTAGTAAAAGTTCCGAAAGAGGCCCTGACATTTGATTGGTGCTAGCTCACCGCTGCCAGGCCAGAAGAACTCAATCCGCCGCCATCCTTTCCAGGCCATGCCGGAAAGACAATGCCCAAGGTTGGGAACACTAAGGCATAGTGTGAACTATGCTCCTACCACAGTGGGCTATCCGAAACCTATCTTAATGGTTAGAATAAGCATCAGGGCTCTAGCTGCCTGTCCGTGGCAGATGCAGGAGGGCAGGAAGGCAGGCAACTCTCCATAGGATACATCCCAGTGTAATGGATTGGAGACAGAAGCCTGAAATCATCACGTGCAGAAATGTCACTAAAGGCCAGCCTAGTACAAGTTCCGAAAGAGGCCCTGACAATTGACTAGGTGCTAGCTCACCGCTGCCAGGCCACAAGAACTCAATCCGCCGCCATCCTTTCCAGGCCATGCCGGAAAGACAATGCCCAAGGTTGGGAACACTAAGGCATAGTGTGAACTATGCTCCTACCACAGTGGGCTATCCGAAACCTATCTTAATGGTTAGAATAAGAATCAGGGCTCTAGCTGGCTGTCCGTGGCAGATGCAGGAGGGCAGGAAGGCAGCCAACTCTCCATAGGATACATCCCAGTGTAATGGATTGGAGACAGAAGACTGAAATCATCACGTGCAGAAATGTCACTAAAGGCCAGCCTAGTACAAGTTCCGAAAGAGGCCCTGACAATTGACTAGGTGCTAGCTCACCGCTGCCAGGCCAGAAGAACTCAGTCCGCCGTCATCCTTTCCAGGCCATGCCGGAAAGACATTGCCCAAGGTTGGCTACACTAAGGCATAGTGTGAACTATGCTCCTACCACAGTGGGCTATCCGAAACCAATATTAATGGGTAGAATAAGCATCAGGGCTCTAGCTGGCTGTCTGTGGCAGATGCAGGAGGACAGGAAGGCAGGCAACTCTCCATAGGATACATCCCAGTGTAATGGATTGGAGACAGAAGACTGAAATCATCACGTGCAGAAATGTCACTAAAGGCCAGCCTAGTAAAAGTTCCGAAAGAGGCCCTGACAATTGACTAGGTGCTAGCTCACCGCTGCCAGGCCAGAAGTACTCAATCCGCCGCCATCCTTTCCAGGCCATGCCGGAAAGACATTGCCCAAGGTTGGCTACACTAAGGCATAGTGTGAACTATGCTCCTACCACAGTGGGCTATCCGAAACCTATCTTAATGGTTAGAATAAGCATCAGGGCTCTAGCTGCCTGTCCGTGGCAGATGCAGGAGGGCAGGAAGGCAGGAAACTCTCCATAGGATACATCCCAGGGTAATGGATTGGAGACAGAAGCCTGAAATCATCACGTGCAGAAATGTCACTAAGGCCCAGCCTAGTAAAAGTTCCGAAAGAGGCCCTGACATTTGATTGGTGCTAGCTCACCGCTGCCAGGCCAGAAGAACTCAATCCGCCGCCATCCTTTCCAGGCCATGCCGGAAAGACAATGCCCAAGGTTGGGAACACTAAGGCATAGTGTGAACTATGCTCCTACCACAGTGGGCTATCCGAAACCTATCTTAATGGTTAGAATAAGCATCAGGGCTCTAGCTGCCTGTCCGTGGCAGATGCAGGAGGGCAGGAAGGCAGGCAACTCTCCATAGGATACATCCCAGTGTAATGGATTGGAGACAGAAGCCTGAAATCATCACGTGCAGAAATGTCACTAAAGGCCAGCCTAGTACAAGTTCCGAAAGAGGCCCTGACAATTGACTAGGTGGTAGCTCACCGCTGCCAGGCCACAAGAACTCAATCCGCCGCCATCCTTTCCAGGCCATGCCGGAAAGACAATGCCCAAGGTTGGGAACACTAAGGCATAGTGTGAACTATGCTCCTACCACAGTGGGCTATCCGAAACCTATCTTAATGGTTAGAATAAGAATCAGGGCTCTAGCTGGCTGTCCGTGGCAGATGCAGGAGGGCAGGAAGGCAGCCAACTCTCCATAGGATACATCCCAGTGTAATGGATTGGAGACAGAAGACTGAAATCATCACGTGCAGAAATGTCACTAAAGGCCAGCCTAGTACAAGTTCCGAAAGAGGCCCTGACAATTGACTAGGTGCTAGCTCACCGCTGCCAGGCCAGAAGAACTCAGTACGCCGTCATCCTTTCCAGGCCATGCCGGAAAGACATTGCCCAAGGTTGGCTACACTAAGGCATAGTGTGAACTATGCTCCTACCACAGTGGGCTATCCGAAACCTATCTTAATGGTTAGAATAAGCATCAGGGCTCTAGCTGCCTGTCCGTGGCAGATGCAGGAGGGCAGGAAGGCAGCCAACTCTCCATAGGATACATCCCAGGGTAATGGATTGGAGACAGAAACCTGAAATCATCACGTGCAGAAATGTCACTAAGGCCCAGCCTAGTAAAAGTTCCGAAAGAGGCCCTGACATTTGATTGGTGCTAGCTCACAGCTGCCAGGCCAGAAGAACTCAATCCGCCGCCATCCTTTCCAGGCCATTGCGGAAATACATTGCCCAAGGTTGGCTACACTAAGGCATAGTGTGAACTATGCTCCTACCACAGTGGGCTATCCGAAACCTATCTTAATGGTTAGAATAAGCATCAGGGCTCTAGCTGCCTGTCCGTGGCAGATGCAGGAGGGCAGGAAGGCAGGCAACTCTCCATAGGATACATCCCAGGGTAATGGATTGGAGACAGAAGCCTGAAATCATCACGTGCAGAAATGTCACTAAGGCCCAGCCTAGTAAAAGTTCCGAAAGAGGCCCTGACATTTGATTGGTGCTAGCTCACCGCTGCCAGGCCAGAAGAACTCAATCCGCCGCCATCCTTTCCAGGCCATTGCGGAAATACATTGCCCAAGGTTGGCTACACTAAGGCATAGTGTGAACTATGCTCCTACCACAGTGGGCTATCCGAAACCTATCTTAATGGTTAGAATAAGCATCAGGGCTCTAGCTGCCTGTCCGTGGCAGATGCAGGAGGGCAGGAAGGCAGCCAACTCTCCATAGGATACATCCCAGGGTAATGGATTGGAGACAGAAACCTGAAATCATCACGTGCAGAAATGTCACTAAGGCCCAGCCTAGTAAAAGTTCCGAAAGAGGCCCTGACATTTTATTGGTGCTAGCTCACCGCTGCCAGGCCAGAAGAACTCAATCCGCCGCCATCCTTTCCAGGCCATTGCGGAAATACATTGCCCAAGGTTGGCTACACTAAGGCATAGTGTTAACTATGCTCCTACCACAGTGGGCTATCCGAAACCTATCTTAATGGTTAGAATAAGCATCAGGGCTCTAGCTGGCTGTCCGTGGCAGATGCAGGAGGGCAGGAAGGCAGGCAACTCTCCATAGGATACATCCCAGGGTAATGGATTGGAGACAGAAGCCTGAAATCATCACGTGCAGAAATGTCACTAAGGCCCAGCCTAGTAAAAGTTCCGAAAGAGGCCCTGACATTTGATTGGTGCTAGCTCACCGCTGCCAGGCCAGAAGAACTCAATCCGCCGCCATCCTTTCCAGGCCATTGCGGAAATACATTGCCCAAGGTTGGCTACACTAAGGCATAGTGTGAACTATGCTCCTACCACAGTGGGCTATCCGAAACCTATCTTAATGGTTAGAATAAGCATCAGGGCTCTAGCTGCCTGTCCGTGGCAGATGCAGGAGGGCAGGAAGGCAGCCAACTCTCCATAGGATACATCCCAGGGTAATGGATTGGAGACAGAAGCCTGAAATCATCACGTGCAGAAATGTCACTAAGGCCCAGCCTAGTAAAAGTTCCGAAAGAGGCCCTGACATTTGATTGGTGCTAGCTCACCGCTGCCAGGCCAGAAGAACTCAATCCGCCGCCATCCTTTCCAGGCCATTGCGGAAATACATTGCCCAAGGTTGGCTACACTAAGGCATAGTGTGAACTATGCTCCTACCACAGTGGGCTATCCGAAACCTATCTTAATGGTTAGAATAAGCATCAGGGCTCTAGCTGCCTGTCCGTGGCAGATGCAGGAGGGCAGGAAGGCAGCCAACTCTCCATAGGATACATCCCAGGGTAATGGATTGGAGACAGAAACCTGAAATCATCACGTGCAGAAATGTCACTAAGGCCCAGCCTAGTAAAAGTTCCAAAAGAGGCCCTGACATTTTATTGGTGCTAGCTCACCGCTGCCAGGCCAGAAGAACTCAATCCGCCGCCATCCTTTCCAGGCCATTGCGGAAATACATTGCCCAAGGTTGGCTACACTAAGGCATAGTGTGAACTATGCTCCTACCACAGTGGGCTATCCGAAACCTATCTTAATGGTTAGAATAAGCATCAGGGCTCTAGCTGCCTGTCCGTGGCAGATGCAGGAGGGCAGGAAGGCAGCCAACTCTCCATAGGATACATCCCAGGGTAATGGATTGGAGACAGAAGCCTGAAATCATCACGTGCAGAAATGTCACTAAGGCCCAGCCTAGTAAAAGTTCCGAAAGAGGCCCTGACATTTGATTGGTGCTAGCTCACCGCTGCCAGGCCAGAAGAACTCAATCCGCCGCCATCCTTTCCAGGCCATTGCGGAAATACATTGCCCAAGGTTGGCTACACTAAGGCATAGTGTGAACTATGCTCCTACCACAGTGGGCTATCCGAAACCTATCTTAATGGTTAGAATAAGCATCAGGGCTCTAGCTGGCTGTCCGTGGAAGATGCAGGAGGGCAGGAAGGCAGCCAACTCTCCATAGGATACATCCCAGGGTAATGGATTGGAGCCAGAAGCCTGAAATCATCACGTGCAGAAATGTCACTAAAGGCCAGCCTAGTACAAGTTCCGAAAGAGGCCCTGACAATTGACTAGGTGCTAGCTCACCGCTGCCAGGCCAGAAGAACTCAGTCCGCCGTCATCCTTTCCAGGCCATGCCGGAAAGACATTGCCCAAGGTTGGCTACACTAAGGCATAGTGTGAACTATGCTCCTACCACAGTGGGCTATCCGAAACCAATATTAATGGGTAGAATAAGCATCAGGGCTCTAGCTGCCTGTCCGTGGCAGATGCAGGAGGGCAGGAAGGCAGGCAACTCTCCATAGGATACATCCCAGGGTAATGGATTGGAGACAGAAGCCTGAAATCATCACGTGCAGAAATGTCACTAAGGCCCAGCCTAGTAAAAGTTCCGAAAGAGGCCCTGACATTTGATTGGTGCTAGCTCACCGCTGCCAGGCCAGAAGAACTCAATCCGCCGCCATCCTTTCCAGGCCATTGCGGAAATACATTGCCCAAGGTTGGCTACACTAAGGCATAGTGTGAACTATGCTCCTACCACAGTGGGCTATCCGAAACCTATCTTAATGCTTAGAATAAGCATCAGGGCTCTAGCTGCCTGTCCGTGGCAGATGCAGGAGGGCAGGAAGGCAGCCAACTCTCCATAGGATACATCCCAGGGTAATGGATTGGAGACAGAAACCTGAAATCATCACGTGCAGAAATGTCACTAAGGCCCAGCCTAGTAAAAGTTCCGAAAGAGGCCCTGACATTTGATTGGTGCTAGCTCACCGCTGCCAGGCCAGAAGAACTCAATCCGCCGCCATCCTTTCCAGGCCATTGCGGAAATACATTGCCCAAGGTTGGCTACACTAAGGCATAGTGTTAACTATGCTCCTACCACAGTGGGCTATCCGAAACCTATCTTAATGGTTAGAATAAGCATCAGGGCTCTAGCTGGCTGTCCGTGGCAGATGCAGGAGGGCAGGAAGGCAGCCAACTCTCCATAGGATACATCCCAGGGTAATGGATGGGAGCCAGAAGCCTGAAATCATCACGTGCAGAAATGTCACTAAAGGCCAGCCTAGTACAAGTTCCGAAAGAGGCCCTGACAATTGACTAGGTGCTAGCTCACCGCTGCCAGGCCAGAAGAACTCAGTCCGCCGTCATCCTTTCCAGGCCATGCCGGAAAGACATTGCCCAAGGTTGGCTACACTAAGGCATAGTGTGAACTATGCTCCTACCACAGTGGGCTATCCGAAACCAATATTAATGGGTAGAATAAGCATCAGGGCTCTAGCTGCCTGTCCGTGGCAGATGCAGGAGGGCAGGAAGGCAGGCAACTCTCCATAGGATACATCCCAGGGTAATGGATTGGAGACAGAAGCCTGAAATCATCACGTGCAGAAATGTCACTAAGGCCCAGCCTAGTAAAAGTTCCGAAAGAGGCCCTGACATTTGATTGGTGCTAGCTCACCGCTGCCAGGCCAGAAGAACTCAATCCGCCGCCATCCTTTCCAGGCCATTGCGGAAATACATTGCCCAAGGTTGGCTACACTAAGGCATAGTGTGAACTATGCTCCTACCACAGTGGGCTATCCGAAACCTATCTTAATGCTTAGAATAAGCATCAGGGCTCTAGCTGCCTGTCCGTGGCAGATGCAGGAGGGCAGGAAGGCAGCCAACTCTCCATAGGATACATCCCAGGGTAATGGATTGGAGACAGAAGCCTGAAATCATCACGTGCAGAAATGTCACTAAGGCCCAACCTAGTAAAAGTTCCGAAAGAGGCCCTGACATTTGATTGGTGCTAGCTCACCGCTGCCAGGCCAGAAGAACTCCATCCGCCGCCATCCTTTCCAGGCCATGCCGGAAAGACAATGCCCAAAGTTGGGAACACTAAGGCATAGTGTGAACTATGCTCCTACCACAGTGGGCTATCCGAAACCTATCTTAATGGTTAGAATAAGAATCAGGGCTCTAGCTGGCTGTCCGTGGCAGATGCAGGAGGGCAGGAAGGCAGCCAACTCTCCATAGGATACATCCCAGTGTAATGGATTGGAGAAAGAAGACTGAAATCATCACGTGCAGAAATGTCACTAAAGGCCAGCCTAGTACAAGTTCCGAAAGAGGCCCTGATAATTGACTAGGTGCTAGCTCACCGCTGCCAGGCCAGAAGAACTCCATCCGCCGCCATCCTTTCCAGGCCATGCCGGAAAGACATTGCCCAAGGTTGGCTACACTAAGGCATAGTGTGAACTATGCTCCTACCACAGTGGGCTATCCGAAACCTATCTTAATGGTTAGAATAAGCATCAGGGCTCTAGCTGCCTGTCCGTGGCAGATGCAGGAGGGCAGGAAGGCAGCCAACTCTCCATAGGATACATCCCAGGGTAATGGATTGGAGCCAGAAGCCTGAAATCATCACCTGCAGAAATGTCACTAAAGGCCAGCCTAGTACAAGTTCCGAAAGAGGCCCTGACAATTGACTAGGTGCTAGCTCACCGCTGCCAGGCCAGAAGAACTCAGTCCGCCGTCATCCTTTCCAGGCCATGCCGGAAAGACATTGCCCAAGGTTGGCTACACTAAGGCATAGTGTGAACTATGCTCCTACCACAGTGGGCTATCCGAAACCTATATTAATGGGTAGAATAAGCATCAGGGCTCTAGCTGGCTGTCTGTGGCAGATGCAGGAGGACAGGAAGGCAGGCAACTCTCCATAGGATACATCCCAGTGTAATGGATTGGAGACAGAAGACTGAAATCATCACGTGCAGAAATGTCACTAAAGGCCAGCCTAGTACAAGTTCCGAAAGAGGCCCTGACAATTGACTAGGTGCTAGCTCACCGCTGCCAGGCCAGAAGAACTCAATCCGCCGCCATCCTTTCCAGGCCATGCCGGAAAGACATTGCCCAAGGTTGGCTACACTAAGGCATAGTGTGAACTATGCTCCTACCACAGTGGGCTATCCGAAACCTATCTTAATGGTTAGAATAAGCATCAGGGCTCTAGCTGCCTGTCCGTGGCAGATGCAGGAGGGCAGGAAGGCAGCCAACTCTCCATAGGATACATCCCAGGGTAATGGATTGGAGACAGAAACCTGAAATCATCACGTGCAGAAATGTCACTAAGGCCCAGCCTAGTAAAAGTTCCGAAAGAGGCCCTGACATTTGATTGGTGCTAGCTCACAGCTGCCAGGCCAGAAGAACTCAATCCGCCGCCATCCTTTCCAGGCCATTGCGGAAATACATTGCCCAAGGTTGGCTACACTAAGGCATAGTGTGAACTATGCTCCTACCACAGTGGGCTATCCGAAACCTATCTTAATGGTTAGAATAAGCATCAGGGCTCTAGCTGGCTGTCCGTGGCAGATGCAGGAGGGCAGGAAGGCAGCCAACTCTCCATAGGATACATCCCAGGGTAATGGATTGGAGCCAGAAGCCTGAAATCATCACGTGCAGAAATGTCACTAAAGGCCAGCCTAGTACAAGTTCCGAAAGAGGCCCTGACAATTGACTAGGTGCTAGCTCACCGCTGCCAGGCCAGAAGAACTCAATCCGCCGCCATCCTTTCCAGGCCATGCCAGAAAGACATTGCCCAAGGTTGGCTACACTAAGGCATAGTGTGAACTATGCTCCTACCACAGTGGGCTATCCGAAACCTATCTTAATGGTTAGAATAAGCATCAGGGCTCTAGCTGGCTGTCCGTGGCAGATGCAGGAGGGCAGGAAGGCAGCCAACTCTCCATAGGATACATCCCAGTGTAATGGATTGGAGTCAGAAGCCTGAAATCATCACGTGCAGAAATGTCACTAAGGCCCAGCCTAGTAAAACTTCCGAAAGAGGCCCTGACATTTGATTGGTGCTAGCTCACCGCTGCCAGGCCAGAAGAACTCAATCCGCCGCCATCCTTTCCAGGCCATTGCGGAAATACAGTGCCCAAGGTTGGCTACACTTAGGCATAGTGTGAAGTATGCTCCCACCACAGTGGGCTATCCGAAACTTATCTTAATGGTTAGAATAAGCATCAGAGCTTTAGCTGGCTGTCCGTGGCAGATGCAGGAGGGCAGGAAGGCAGGCAACTCTCCATAGGATACATCCCAGGGTAATGGATTGGAGCCAGAAGCCTGAAATCATCACGTGCAGAAATGTCATTAAAGGCAAGCCTAGTACAAGTTCCGAAAGAGGCCCTGACAATTGACTAGGTGCTAGCTCACCGCTGCCAGGCCAGAAGAACTGAATCCGCCGCCATCCTTTCCAGGCCATGCCGGAAAGACAATGCCCAAGGTTGGCTACACTAAGGCATAGTGTGAACTATGCTCCTACCACAGTGGGCTAACCGAAACCTATCTTAATGGTTAGAATAAGAATCAGGGCTCTAGCTGGCTGTCCGTGGCAGATGCAGGAGGGCAGGAAGGCAGCCAACTCTCCATAGGATACATCCCAGTGTAATGGATTGGAGACAGAAGACTGAAATCATCACGTGCAGAAATGTCACTAAAGGCCAGCCTAGTACAAGTTCCGAAAGAGGCCCTGAGAATTGACTAGGTGCTAGCTCACCGCTGCCAGGCCAGAAGAACTCAATCCGCCGCCATCCTTTCCAGGCCATGCCGGAAAGACATTGCCCAAGGTTGGCTACACTAAGGCATAGTGTGAACTATGCTCCTACCACAGTGGGCTATCCGAAACCTATCTTAATGGTTAGAATAAGCATCAGGGCTCTAGCAGGCTGTCCGTGGCAGATGCAGGAGGGCAGGAAGGCAGCCAACTCTCCATAGGATACATCCCAGTGTAATGGATTGGAGTCAGAAGCCTGAAATCATCACGTGCAGAAATGTCACTAAGGCCCAGCCTAGTAAAACTTCCGAAAGAGGCCCTGACATTTGATTGGTGCTAGCTCACCGCTGCCAGGCCAGAAGAACTCAATCCGCCGCCATCCTTTCCAGGCCATTGCGGAAATACATTGCCCAAGGTTGGCTACACTTAGGCATAGTGTGAAGTATGCTCCCACCACAGTGGGCTATCCGAAACTTATCTTAATGGTTAGAATAAGCATCAGAGCTTTAGCTGGCTGTCCGTGGCAGATGCAGGAGGGCAGGAAGGCAGGCAACTCTCCATAGGATACATCCCAGGGTAATGGATTGGACCCAGAAGCCTGAAATCATCACGTGCAGAAATGTCACTAAAGGCAAGCCTAGTACAAGTTCCGAAAGAGGCCCTGACAATTCACTAGGTGCTAGCTCACCGCTGCCAGGCCAGAAGAACTCAATCCGCCGCCATCCTTTCCAGGCCATTGCGGAAATACATTGCCCAAGGTAGGCTACACTAAGGCATAGTGTGAACTATGCTCCTACCACAGTGGGCTATCCGAAACCTATCTTAATGGTTAGAATAAGCATCAGGGCTCTAGCTGGCTGTCCGTGGCAGATGCAGGAGGGCAGGAAGGCAGCCAAGTCTCCATAGGATACATCCCAGTATAATGGATTGGAGACAGAAGCCTGAAATCATCACGTGCAGAAAGGTCACTAAGGCCCAGCCTAGTAAAAGTTCCGAAAGAGGCCCTGACATTTGATTGGTGCTAGCTCACAGCTGCCAGGCCAGAAGAACTCAATCCGCCGCCATCCTTTCCAGGCCATTGCGGAAATACATTGCCCAAGGTTGGCTACACTTAGGCATAGTGTGAAGTATGCTCCCAGCAAAGTGGGCTATCCGAAACTTATCTTAATGGTTAGAATAAGCATCAGAGCTCTAGCTGGCTGTCCGTGGCAGATGCAGGAGGGCAGGAAGGCAGGCAACTCTCCATAGGATACATCCCAGGGTAATGGATTGGAGCCAGAAGCCTGAAATCATCACGTGCAGAAATGTCACTAAAGGCCAGCCTAGTACAAGTTCCGAAAGAGGCCCTGACAATTGACTAGGTGCTAGCTCACCGCTGCCAGGCCAGAAGAACTCAATCCGCCGCCATCCTTTCCAGGGCATGCCGGAAAGACAATGCCCAAAGTTGGGAACACTAAGGCATAGTGTGAACTATGCTCCTACCACAGTGGGCTATCCGAAACCTATCTTAATGGTTAGAATAAGAATCAGGGCTCTAGCTGGCTGTCCGTGGCAGATGCAGGAGGGCAGGAAGGCAGCCAACTCTCCATAGGATACATCCCAGTGTAATGGATTGGAGAAAGAAGACTGAAATCATCACGTGCAGAAATGTCACTAAAGGCCAGCCTAGTACAAGTTCTGAAAGAGGCCCTGACAATTGACTAGGTGCTAGCTCACCGCTGCCAGGCCAGAAGAACTCAATCCGCCGCCATCCTTTCCAGGCCATGCCGGAAAGACATTGCCCAAGGTTGGCTACACTAAGGCATAGTGTGAACTATGCTCCTACCACAGTGGGCTATCCGAAACCTATCTTAATGGTTAGAATAAGCATCAGGGCTCTAGCTGCCTGTCCGTGGCAGATGCAGGAGGGCAGGAAGGCAGGCAACTCTCCATAGGATACATCCCAGGGTAATGGATTGGAGACAGAAACCTGAAATCATCACGTGCAGAAATGTCACTAAGGCCCAGCCTAGTAAAAGTTCCGAAAGAGGCCCTGACATTTGATTGGTGCTAGCTCACAGCTGCCAGGCCAGAAGAACTCAATCCGCCGCCATCCTTTCCAGGCCATTGCGGAAATACATTGCCCAAGGTTGGCTACACTAAAGCATAGTGTGAACTATGCTCCTACCACAGTGGGCTATCCGAAACCTATCTTAATGGTTAGAATAAGCATCAGGGCTCTAGCTGGCTGTCCGTGGCAGATGCAGGAGGGCAGGAAGGCAGGCAACTCTCCATAGGATACATCCCAGGGTAATGGATTGGAGACAGAAACCTGAAATCATCACGTGCAGAAATGTCACTAAGGCCCAGCCTAGTAAAAGTTCCGAAAGCGGCCCTGACATTTGATTGGTGCTAGCTCACAGCTGCCAGGCCAGAAGAACTCAATCCGCCGCCATCCTTTCCAGGCCATTGCGGAAATACATTGCCCAAGGTTGGCTACACTAATGCATAGTGTGAACTATGCTCCTACCACAGTGGGCTATCCGAAACCTATCTTAATGGTTAGAATAAGCATCAGGGCTCTAGCTGGCTGTCTGTGGCAGATGCAGGAGGACAGGAAGGCAGGCAACTCTCCATAGGATACATCCCAGTGTAATGGATTGGAGACAGAAGACTGAAATCATCACGTGCAGAAATGTCACTAAAGGCCAGCCTAGTACAAGTTCCGAAAGAGGCCCTGACAATTGACTAGGTGCTAGCTCACCGCTGCCAGGCCAGAAGAACTCAATCCGCCGCCATCCTTTCCAGGCCATGCCGGAAAGACATTGCCCAAGGTTGTCTACACTAAGGCATAGTGTGAACTGTGCTCCTACCACAGTGGGCTATCCGAAACCTATCTTAATGGTTAGAATAAGCATCAGGGCTCTAGCTGCCTGTCCGTGGCAGATGCAGGAGGGCAGGAAGGCAGCCAACTCTCCATAGGATACATCCCAGGGTAATGGATTGGAGACAGAAACCTGAAATCATCACGTGCAGAAATGTCACTAAGGCCCAGCCTAGTAAAAGTTCCGAAAGAGGCCCTGACATTTGATTGGTGCTAGCTCACAGCTGCCAGGCCAGAAGAACTCAATCCGCCGCCATCCTTTCCAGGCCATTGCGGAAATACATTGCCCAAGGTTGGCTACACTAAGGCATAGTGTTAACTATGCTCCTACCACAGTGGGCTATTCGAAACCTATCTTAATGGTTAGAATAAGCATCAGGGCTCTAGCTGGCTGTCCGTGGCAGATGCAGGAGGGCAGGAAGGCAGCCAACTCTCCATAGGATACATCCCAGGGTAATGGATTGGAGCCAGAAGCCTGAAATCATCACCTGCAGAAATGTCACTAAAGGCCAGCCTAGTACAAGTTCCGAAAGAGGCCCTGACAATTGACTAGGTGCTAGCTCACCGCTGCCAGGCCAGAAGAACTCAGTCCGCCGTCATCCTTTCCAGGCCATGCCGGAAAGACAATGCCCAAGGTTGGCTACACTAAGGCATAGTGTCAACTATGCTCCTACCACAGTGGGCTATCCGAAACCTATATTAATGGGTAGAATAAGCATCAGGGCTCTAGCTGGCTGTCTGTGGCAGATGCAGGAGGACAGGAAGGCAGGCAACTCTCCATAGGATACATCCCAGTGTAATGGATTGGAGACAGAAGACTGAAATCATCACGTGCAGAAATGTCACTAAAGGCCAGCCTAGTACAAGTTCCGAAAGAGGCCCTGACAATTGACTAGGTGCTAGCTCACCGCTGCCAGGCCAGAAGAACTCAATCCGCCGCCATCCTTTCCAGGCCATGCCGGAAAGACATTGCCCAAGGTTGGCTACACTAAGGCATAGTGTGAACTATGCTCCTACCACAGTGGGCTATCCGAAACCTATCTTAATGGTTAGAATAAGCATCAGGGCTCTAGCTGCCTGTCCGTGGCAGATGCAGGAGGGCAGGAAGGCAGCCAACTCTCCATAGGATACATCCCAGGGTAATGGATTGGAGACAGAAACCTGAAATCATCACGTGCAGAAATGTCACTAAGGCCCAGCCTAGTAAAAGTTCCGAAAGAGGCCCTGACATTTGATTGGTGCTAGCTCACAGCTGCCAGGCCAGAAGAACTCAATCCGCCGCCATCCATTCCAGGCCATTGCGGAAATACATTGCCCAAGGTTGGCTACACTAAGGCATAGTGTGAACTATGCTCCTACCACAGTGGGCTATCCGAAACCTATCTTAATGGTTAGAATAAGCATCAGGGCTCTAGCTGGCTGTCCGTGGCAGATGCAGGAGGGCAGGAAGGCAGCCAACTCTCCATAGGATACATCCCAGGGTAATGGATTGGAGCCAGAAGCCTGAAATCATCACGTGCAGAAATGTCACTAAAGGCCAGCCTAGTACAAGTTCCGAAAGAGGCCCTGACAATTGACTAGGTGCTAGCTCACCGCTGCCAGGCCAGAAGAACTCAATCCGCCGCCATCCTTTCCAGGCCATGCCAGAAAGACATTGCCCACGGTTGGCTACACTAAGGCATAGTGTGAACTATGCTCCTACCACAGTGGGCTATCCGAAACCTATCTTAATGGTTAGAATAAGCATCAGGGCTCTAGCTGGCTGTCCGTGGCAGATGCAGGAGGGCAGGAAGGCAGCCAACTCTCCATAGGATACATCCCAGTGTAATGGATTGGAGTCAGAAGCCTGAAATCATCACGTGCAGAAATGTCACTAAGGCCCAGCCTAGTAAAACTTCGGAAAGAGGCCCTGACATTTGATTGGTGCTAGCTCACCGCTGCCAGGCCAGAAGAACTCAATCCGCCGCCATCCTTTCCAGGCCATTGCGGAAATACATTGCCCAAGGTTGGCTACACTTAGGCATAGTGTGAAGTATGCTCCCACCACAGTGGGCTATCCGAAACTTATCTTAATGGTTAGAATAAGCATCAGAGCTTTAGCTGGCTGTCCGTGGCAGATGCAGGAGGGCAGGAAGGCAGGCAACTCTCCATAGGATACATCCCAGGGTAATGGATTGGAGCCAGAAGCCTGAAATCATCACGTGCAGAAATGTCACTAAAGGCAAGCCTAGTACAAGTTCCGAAAGAGGCCCTGACAATTGACTAGGTGCTAGCTCACCGCTGCCAGGCCAGAAGAACTCAATCCGCCGCCATCCTTTCCAGGCCATGACGGAAAGACAATGCCCAAGGTTGGCTACACTAAGGCATAGTGTGAACTATGCTCCTACCACAGTGGGCTAACCGAAACCTATCTTAATGGTTAGAATAAGAATCAGGGCTCTAGCTGGCTGTCCGTGGCAGATGCAGGAGGGCAGGAAGGCAGCCAACTCTCCATAGGATACATCCCAGTGTAATGGATTGGAGACAGAAGACTGAAATCATCACGTGCAGAAATGTCACTAAAGGCCAGCCTAGTACAAGTTCCGAAAGAGGCCCTGAGAATTGACTAGGTGCTAGCTCACCGCTGCCAGGCCAGAAGAACTCAATCCGCCGCCATCCTTTCCAGGCCATGCCGGAAAGACATTGCCCAAGGTTGGCTACACTAAGGCATAGTGTGAACTATGCTCCTACCACAGTGGGCTATCCGAAACCTATCTTAATGGTTAGAATAAGCATCAGAGCTCTAGCTGGCTGTCCGTGGCAGATGCAGGAGGGCAGGAAGGCAGCCAACTCTCCATAGGATACATCCCAGTGTAATGGATTGGAGTCAGAAGCCTGAAATCATCACGTGCAGAAATGTCACTAAGGCCCAGCCTAGTAAAACTTCCGAAAGAGGCCCTGACATTTGATTGGTGCTAGCTCACCGCTGCCAGGCCAGAAGAACTCAATCCGCCGCCATCCTTTCCAGGCCATTGCGGAAATACATTGCCCAAGGTTGGCTACACTTAGGCATAGTGTGAAGTATGCTCCCACCACAGTGGGCTATCCGAAACTTATCTTAATGGTTAGAATAAGCATCAGAGCTTTAGCTGGCTGTCCGTGGCAGATGCAGGAGGGCAGGAAGGCAGGCAACTCTCCATAGGATACATCCCAGGGTAATGGATTGGAGCCAGAAGCCTGAAATCATCACGTGCAGAAATGTCACTAAAGGCAAGCCTAGTACAAGTTCCGAAAGAGGCCCTGACAATTGACTAGGTGCTAGCTCACCGCTGCCAGGCCAGAAGAACTCAATCCGCCGCCATCCTTTCCAGGCCATGCCGGAAAGACAATGCCCAAGGTTGGCTACACTAAGGCATAGTGTGAACTATGCTCCTACCACAGTGGGCTAACCGAAACCTATCTTAATGGTTAGAATAAGCATCAGGGCTCTAGCTGGCTGTCCGTGGCAGATGCAGGAGGGCAGGAAGGCAGCCAACTCTCCATAGGATACATCCCAGGGTAATGGATTGGAGACAGAAGCCTGAAATCATCACGTGCAGAAATGTCACTAAGGCCCAGCCTAGTAAAAGTTCCGAAAGAGGCCCTGACAATTGACTAGGTGCTAGCTCACCGCTGCCAGGCCAGAAGAATTCAATCCGCCGCCATCCTTTCCAGGCCATGCCGGAAAGACATTGCCCAAGGTTGGCTACACTAAGGCATAGTGTTAACTATGCTCCGACCACAGTGGGCTATCCGAAACCTATCTTAACGGTTAGAATAAGCATCAGGGCTCTAGCTGGCTGTCCGTGGCAGATGCAGGAGGGCAGGAAGGCAGCCAACTCTCCATAGGATACATCCCAGGGTAATGGATTGGAGACAGAAGCCTGAAATCATCACGTGCAGAAATGTCACTAAGGCCCAGCCTAGTAAAAGTTCCGAAAGAGGCCCTGACATTTGATTGGTGCTAGCTCACAGCTGCCAGGCCAGAAGAACTCAATCCGCCGCCATCCTTTCCAGGCCATTGCGGAAATACATTGCCCAAGGTTGGCTACACTAAGGCATAGTGTGAAATATGCTCCTACCACAGTGGGCTATCGGAAACCTATCTTAATGGTTAGAATAAGCATCAGGGCTCTAGCTGGCTGTCCGTGGCAGATGCAGGAGGGCAGGAAGGCAGGCAACTCTCCATAGGATACATCCCAGTGTAATGGATTGGAGACAGAAGCCTGAAATCATCACGTGCAGAAATGTCGCTAAGGCCCAGCCTAGTAAAAGTTCCGAAAGAGGCCCTGACATTTGATTGGTGCTAGCTCACCGCTGCCAGGCCAGAAGAACTCAATCCGCCACCATCCTTTCCAGGCCATGCCGGAAAGACATTGCCCAAGGTTGGCTACACTAAGGCATAATGTGAACTATGCTCCTATCACAGTGTTCTATCCGAAACCTATCTTAATGGTTAGAATAAGCATCAGGGCTCTAGATGGCTGTCCGTGGCAGATGCAGGAGGGCAGGAAGGCAGCCAACTCTCCATAGGATAAATCCCAGTGTAATGGATTGGAGACAGAAGCCTGAAATCATCACGTGCAGAAATGTCACTAAGGCCCAGCGTAGTAAAAGTTCCGAAAGCGGCCCTGACATTTGATTGGTGCTAGCTCACCGCTGCCAGGCCAGAAGACCTCAATCCGCCGCCATCCATTCCAGGCCATGCCGGAAAGACATTGCCCAAGGATGGCTACACTAAGGCATAGTGTGAACTATGCTCCTATCACAGTGGGCTATCCGAAACCTATATTAATGGGTAGAATAAGCATCAGGGCTCTAGCTGGCTGTCCGTGGCAGATGCAGGAGGACAGGAAGCAGGCAACTCTCCATAGGATACATCCAAGGGTAATGGATTGGAGACAGAAGCCTGAAATCATCACATGCAGAAATGTCCCTAAAGGCCAGCCTAGTAAAAGTTCCGAAAAAGGCCCTGACATTTGATTGGTGCTAGCTCACCGTAGCCAGGCCAGAAGAACTCAAAGCGCCGCCATCCTTTCCAGGCCATTGCGGAAATACATTGCCCCAGGTTGGCTACACTAAGGCATGGTGTGAACTATGCTCCTACCACAGTGGGCTATCCGAAGCCTATCTTAATGGTTAGAATAAGCATCAGGGCTCTAGCTGGCTGTCCGTGGCAGATGCAGGAGGGCAGGAAGGCAGCCAACTCTCCATAGGATACATCCCAGGGTAATGGATTCGAGACAGAACCCTGAAATCATCACGTGCAGAAATGTCACTAAGGCCCAGCCTAGTAAAAGTTCCGAAAGAGGCCCTGACATTTGATTGGTGCTAGCTCACCGCTGCCAGGCCAGAAGAACTCAATCCGCCGCCATCCTTTCCAGGCCATGCCGGAAAGACATTGCCCAAGGATGGCTACAGTAAGGCATAGTGTGAACTATGCTCCTACCAGAGTGGGCTATCCGAAACCTATATTAATGGGTAGAATAAGCATCAGGGCTCTAGCTGGCTGTCCGTGGCAGATGCAGGAGGACAGGAAGCAGGCAACTCTCCATAGGATACATCCCAGGGTAATGGATTGGAGACAGAAGCCTGAAATCATCACATGCAGAAATATCCCTAAAGGCCAGCCTAGTACAAGTTCCGAAAAAGGCCCTGACATTTGATTGGTGCTAGCTCACCGCAGCCAGGCCAGAAGAACTCAATCCGCCGCCATCCTTTCCAGGCCATTGCGGAAATACATTGCCCCAGGTTGGCTACACTAAGGCATAGTGTGAAGTATGCTCCTACCACAGTGGGCTATCCGAAACCTAACTTAATGGTTAGAATAAGCATCAGAGCTCTATCTGGCTGTCCGTGGCAGATGCAGGAGGGGAGGAAGGCAGCCAAGTCTCCATAGGATACATCCCAGGGTAATGGATTGGAGCCAGAAGCCTGAAATCATCACGTGCAGAAATGTCACTAAAGGCCAGCCTAGTACAAGTTCCGAAAGAGGCCCTGACTATTGACTAGGTGCTAGCTCACCGCTGCCAGGCCAGAAGAACTCAATCCGCCGCCATCCTTTCCAGGCCATGCCGGAAAGACATTGCCCAAGGTTGGCTACACTAAGGCATAGTGTGAACTATGCTCCTACCATAGTGGGCTATCCGAAACCTATATTAATGGGTAGAATAAGCATCAGGGCTCTAGCTGGCTGTCCGTGGCAGATGCAGGAGGGCAGGAAGGCAGGCAACTCTCCATAGGATACATCACAGGGTAATGGATTGGAGACAGAGCCTGAAATTATCACGTGCAGAGATGTCACTAAAGGCCAGCCTAGTACAAGTTCCGAAAAAGGCCCTGACATTTGCTTGGTGCTAGCTCACCGCTGCCAGGCCAGAAGAACTCAATCCGCCGCCATCCTTTCCAGGCCATTGCGGAAATACATTGTCCCAGGTAGGCTACACTAAGGCATAGTGTGAACTATGCGCCTACCTCAGTGGGCTATCCGAAACCTATATTAATGGGTAGAATAAGCATCAGGGCTCTAGCTGGCTGTCCGTGGCAGATTCAGTAGGACAGGAAGCAGGCAACTCTCCATAGGATACATCCCAGGGTAATGGATTGGAGACAGAAGCCTGAAATCATCACATGCAGAAATGTCCCTAAAGGCCAGCCTAGTACAAGTTCCGAAAAAGGCCCTGACATTTGATTGGTGCTAGCTCACCGCAGCCAGGCCAGAAGAACTCAATCCGCCGCCATCCTTTCCAGGCCATTGCGGAAATACATTGCCCCAGGATGGCTACACTAAGGCATGGTGTGAACTATGCTCCTACCACAGTGGGTATCCGAAACCTATCTTAATGGTTAGAATAAGCATCAGGGCTCTAGCTGGCTGTCCGTGGCAGATGCAGGAGGGCAGGAAGGCAGCCAACTCTCCATAGGATACATCCCAGGGTAATGGATTCGAGACAGAAGCCTGAAATCATCACGTGCAGAAATGTCACTAACGCCCAGCCTTGTAAAAGTTCTGAAAGAGGCCCTGACATTTGATTGGTGCTAGCTCACCGCTGCCAGGCCAGAAGAATTCAATCCGCCGCCATCCTTTCCAGGCCATGCTGGAAAGACATTGCCCAAGGTTGGCTACACTAAGGCATAGTGTTAACTATGCTCCGACCACAGTGGGCTATCCGAAACCTATCTTAACGGTTAGAATAAGCATCAGGGCTCTAGCTGGCTGTCCGTGGCAGATGCAGGAGGGCAGGAAGGCAGCCAACTCTCCATAGGATACATCCCAGGGTAATGGATTGGAGACAGAAGCCTGAAATCATCACGTGCAGAAATGTCACTAAGGCCCAGCCTAGTAAAAGTTCCGAAAGAGGCCCTGACATTTGATTGGTGCTAGCTCACAGCTGCCAGGCCAGAAGAACTCAATCCGCCGCCATCCTTTCCAGGCCATTGCGGAAATACATTGCCCAAGGTTGGCTACACTAAGGCATAGTGTGAAATATGCTCCTACCACAGTGGGCTATCGGAAACCTATCTTAATGGTTAGAATAAGCATCAGGGCTCTAGCTGGCTGTCCGTGGCAGATGCAGGAGGGCAGGAAGGCAGGCAACTCTCCATAGGATACATCCCAGGGTAATGGATTGGAGACAGAAGCCTGAAATCATCACGTGCAGAAATGTCACTAAGGCCCAGCCTAGTAAAAGTTCCGAAAGAGGCCCTGACATTTGATTGGTGCTAGCTCACCGCTGCCAGGCCAGAAGAACTCAATCCGCCACCATCCTTTCCAGGCCATGCCGGAAAGACATTGCCCAAGGTTGGCTACACTAAGGCATAATGTGAACTATGCTCCTATCACAGTGTTCTATCAGAAACCTATCTTAATGGTTAGAATAAGCATCAGGGCTCTAGATGGCTGTCCGTGGCAGATGCAGGAGGGCAGGAAGGCAGCCAACTCTCCATAGGATAAATCCCAGTGTAATGGATTGGAGACAGAAGCCTGAAATCATCACGTGCAGAAATGTCACTAAGGCCCAGCCTAGTAAAAGTTCCGAAAGCGGCCCTGACATTTGATTGGTGCTAGCTCACCGCTGCCAGGCCAGAAGACCTCAATCCGCCGCCATCCATTCCAGGCCATGCCGGAAAGACATTGCCCAAGGATGGCTACACTAAGGCATAGTGTGAACTATGCTCCTATCACAGTGGGCTATCCGAAACCTATATTAATGGGTAGAATAAGCATCAGGGCTCTAGCTGGCTGTCCGTGGCAGATGCAGGAGGACAGGAAGCAGGCAACTCTCCATAGGATACATCCAAGGGTAATGGATTGGAGACAGAAGCCTGAAATCATCACATGCAGAAATGTCCCTAAAGGCCAGCCTAGTAAAAGTTCCGAAAAAGGCCCTGACATTTGATTGGTGCTAGCTCACCGCAGCCAGGCCAGAAGAACTCAAAGCGCCGCCATCCTTTCCAGGCCATTGCGGAAATACATTGCCCCAGGTTGGCTACACTAAGGCATGGTGTGAACTATGCTCCTACCACAGTGGGTATCCGAAACCTATCTTAATGGTTAGAATAAGCATCAGGGCTCTAGCTGGCTGTCCGTGGCAGATGCAGGAGGGCAGGAAGGCAGCCAACTCTCCATAGGATACATCCCAGGGTAATGGATTCGAGACAGAAGCCTGAAATCATCACGTGCAGAAATGTCACTAACGCCCAGCCTAGTAAAAGTTCTGAAAGAGGCCCTGACATTTGATTGGTGCTAGCTCACCGCTGCCAGGCCAGAAGAATTCAATCCGCCGCCATCCTTTCCAGGCCATGCCGGAAAGACATTGCCCAAGGTTGGCTACACTAAGGCATAGTGTTAACTATGCTCCGACCACAGTGGGCTATCCGAAACCTAACTTAATGGTTAGAATAAGCATCAGAGCTCTATCTGGCTGTCCGTGGCAGATGCAGGAGGGGAGGAAGGCAGCCAAGTCTCCATAGGATACATCCCAGGGTAATGGATTGGAGCCAGAAGCCTGAAATCATCACGTGCAGAAATGTCACTAAAGGCCAGCCTAGTACAAGTTCCGAAAGAGGCCCTGACTATTGACTAGGTGCTAGCTCACCGCTGCCAGGCCAGAAGAACTCAATCCGCCGCCATCCTTTCCAGGCCATTGCGGAAATACATTGTCCCAGGTAGGCTACACTAAGGCATAGTGTGAACTATGCTCCTACCTCAGTGGGCTATCCGAAACCTATATTAATGGGTAGAATAAGCATCAGGGCTCTAGCTGGCTGTCCGTGGCAGATTCAGTAGGACAGGAAGCAGGCAACTCTCCATAGGATACATCCCAGGGTAATGGATTGGAGACAGAAGCCTGAAATCATCACATGCAGAAATGTCCCTAAAGGCCAGCCTAGTACAAGTTCCGAAAAAGGCCCTGACATTTGATTGGTGCTAGCTCACCGCAGCCAGGCCAGAAGAACTCAATCCGCCGCCATCCTTTCCAGGCCATTGCGGAAATACATTGCCCCAGGATGGCTACACTAAGGCATGGTGTGAACTATGCTCCTACCACAGTGGGTATCCGAAACCTATCTTAATGGTTAGAATAAGCATCAGGGCTCTAGCTGGCTGTCCGTGGCAGATGCAGGAGGGCAGGAAGGCAGCCAACTCTCCATAGGATACATCCCAGGGGAATGGATTCGAGACAGAAGCCTGAAATCATCACGTGCAGAAATGTCACTAACGCCCAGCCTAGTAAAAGTTCTGAAAGAGGCCCTGACATTTGATTGGTGCTAGCTCACCGCTGCCAGGCCAGAAGAATTCAATCCGCCGCCATCCTTTCCAGGCCATGCCGGAAAGACATTGCCCAAGGTTGGCTACACTAAGGCATAGTGTTAACTATGCTCCGACCACAGTGGGCTATCCGAAACCTATCTTAACGGTTAGAATAAGCATCAGGGCTCTAGCTGGCTGTCCGTGGCAGATGCAGGAGGGCAGGAAGGCAGCCAACTCTCCATAGGATACATCCCAGGGTAATGGATTGGAGACAGAAGCCTGAAATCATCACGTGCAGAAATGTCACTAAGGCCCAGCCTAGTAAAAGTTCCGAAAGAGGCCCTGACATTTGATTGGTGCTAGCTCACAGCTGCCAGGCCAGAAGAACTCAATCCGCCGCCATCCTTTCCAGGCCATTGCGGAAATACATTGCCCAAGGTTGGCTACACTAAGGCATAGTGTGAAATATGCTCCTACCACAGTGGGCTATCGGAAACCTATCTTAATGGTTAGAATAAGCATCAGGGCTCTAGCTGGCTGTCCGTGGCAGATGCAGGAGGGCAGGAAGGCAGGCAACTCTCCATAGGATACATCCCAGTGTAATGGATTGGAGACAGAAGCCTGAAATCATCACGTGCAGAAATGTCGCTAAGGCCCAGCCTAGTAAAAGTTCCGAAAGAGGCCCTGACATTTGATTGGTGCTAGCTCACCGCTGCCAGGCCAGAAGAACTCAATCCGCCACCATCCTTTCCAGGCCATGCCGGAAAGACATTGCCCAAGGTTGGCTACACTAAGGCATAATGTGAACTATGCTCCTATCACAGTGTTCTATCCGAAACCTATCTTAATGGTTAGAATAAGCATCAGGGCTCTAGATGGCTGTCCGTGGCAGATGCAGGAGGGCAGGAAGGCAGCCAACTCTCCATAGGATAAATCCCAGTGTAATGGATTGGAGACAGAAGCCTGAAATCATCACGTGCAGAAATGTCACTAAGGCCCAGCCTAGTAAAAGTTCCGAAAGCGGCCCTGACATTTGATTGGTGCTAGCTCACCGCTGCCAGGCCAGAAGACCTCAATCCGCCGCCATCCATTCCAGGCCATGCCGGAAAGACATTGCCCAAGGATGGCTACACTAAGGCATAGTGTGAACTATGCTCCTATCACAGTGGGCTATCCGAAACCTATATTAATGGGTAGAATAAGCATCAGGGCTCTAGCTGGCTGTCCGTGGCAGATGCAGGAGGACAGGAAGCAGGCAACTCTCCATAGGATACATCCAAGGGTAATGGATTGGAGACAGAAGCCTGAAATCATCACATGCAGAAATGTCCCTAAAGGCCAGCCTAGTAAAAGTTCCGAAAAAGGCCCTGACATTTGATTGGTGCTAGCTCACCGCAGCCAGGCCAGAAGAACTCAAAGCGCCGCCATCCTTTCCAGGCCATTGCGGAAATACATTGCCCCAGGTTGGCTACACTAAGGCATGGTGTGAACTATGCTCCTACCACAGTGGGTATCCGAAACCTATCTTAATGGTTAGAATAAGCATCAGGGCTCTAGCTGGCTGTCCGTGGCAGATGCAGGAGGGCAGGAAGGCAGCCAACTCTCCATAGGATACATCCCAGGGTAATGGATTCGAGACAGAAGCCTGAAATCATCACGTGCAGAAATGTCACTAACGCCCAGCCTAGTAAAAGTTCTGAAAGAGGCCCTGACATTTGATTGGTGCTAGCTCACCGCTGCCAGGCCAGAAGAATTCAATCCGCCGCCATCCTTTCCAGGCCATGCCGGAAAGACATTGCCCAAGGTTGGCTACACTAAGGCATAGTGTTAACTATGCTCCGACCACAGTGGGCTATCCGAAACCTATCTTAACGGTTAGAATAAGCATCAGGGCTCTAGCTGGCTGTCCGTGGCAGATGCAGGAGGGCAGGAAGGCAGCCAACTCTCCATAGGATACATCCCAGGGTAATGGATTGGAGACAGAAGCCTGAAATCATCACATGCAGAAATGTCACTAAGGCCCAGCCAAGTAAAAGTTCCGAAAGAGGCCCTGACATTTGATTGGTGCTAGCTCACAGCTGCCAGGCCAGAAGAACTCAATCCGCCGCCATCCTTTCCAGGCCATTGCGGAAATACATTGCCCAAGGTTGGCTACACTAAGGCATAGTGTGAAATATGCTCCTACCACAGTGGGCTATCGGAAACCTATCTTAATGGTTAGAATAAGCATCAGGGCTCTAGCTGGCTGTCCGTGGCAGATGCAGGAGGGCAGGAAGGCAGGCAACTCTCCATAGGATACATCCAAGTGTAATGGATTGGAGACAGAAGCCTGAAATCATCACGTGCAGAAATGTCGCTAAGGCCCAGCCTAGTAAAAGTTCCGAAAGAGGCCCTGACATTTGATTGGTGCTAGCTCACCGCTGCCAGGCCAGAAGAACTCAATCCGCCACCATCCTTTCCAGGCCATGCCGGAAAGACATTGCCCAAGGTTGGCTACACTAAGGCATAATGTGAACTATGCTCCTATCACAGTGTTCTATCCGAAACCTATCTTAATGGTTAGAATAAGCATCAGGGCTCTAGATGGCTGTCCGTGGCAGATGCAGGAGGGCAGGAAGGCAGCCAACTCTCCATAGGATAAATCCCAGTGTAATGGATTGGAGACAGAAGCCTGAAATCATCACGTGCAGAAATGTCACTAAGGCCCAGCCTAGTAAAAGTTCCGAAAGCGGCCCTGACATTTGATTGGTGCTAGCTCACCGCTGCCAGGCCAGAAGACCTCAATCCGCCGCCATCCATTCCAGGCCATGCCGGAAAGACATTGCCCAAGGATGGCTACACTAAGGCATAGTGTGAACTATGCTCCTATCACAGTGGGCTATCCGAAACCTATATTAATGGGTAGAATAAGCATCAGGGCTCTAGCTGGCTGTCCGTGGCAGATGCAGGAGGACAGGAAGCAGGCAACTCTCCATAGGATACATCCAAGGGTAATGGATTGGAGACAGAAGCCTGAAATCATCACATGCAGAAATGTCCCTAAAGGCCAGCCTAGTAAAAGTTCCGAAAAAGGCCCTGACATTTGATTGGTGCTAGCTCACCGCAGCCAGGCCAGAAGAACTCAATCCGCCGCCATCCTTTCCAGGCCATTGCGGAAATACATTGCCCAAGGTTGGCTACACTAAGGCATAGTGTGAAGTATGCTCCCACCAAAGTGGGCTATCCGAAACTTATCTTAATGGTTGGAATAAGCATCAGAGCTCTAGCTGCCTGTCCGTGGCAGATGCAGGAGGGCAGGAAGGCAGCCAACTCTCCATAGGATACATCCCAGGGTAATGGATTGGAGCCAGAAGCCTGAAATCATCACGTGCAGAAATGTCACTAAAGGCCAGCCTAGTACAAGTTCCGAAAGAGGCCCTGACAATTGACTAGGTGCTAGCTCACCACTGCCAGGCCAGAAGAATTCAATCCGCCGCCATCCTTTCCAGGGCATGCCGGAAAGACAATGCCCAAGGTTGGGAACACTAAGGCATTGTGTGAACTATGCTCCAACCACAGTGGGCTATCCGAAACCTATCTTAATGGTTGGAATAAGCATCAGAGCTCTAGCTGCCTGTCCGTGGCAGATGCAGGAGGGCAGGAAGGCAGCCAAGTCTCCATAGGATACATCCCAGTATAATGGATTGGAGACAGAAGCCTGAAATCATCACGTGCAGAAATGTCACTAAGGCCCAGCCTAGTAAAAGTTCCGAAAGAGGCCCTGACATTTGATTGGTGCTAGCTCACAGCTGCCAGGCCAGAAGAACTCAATCCGCCGCCATCCTTTCCAGGCCATTGCGGAAATACATTGCCCAAGGTTGGCTACACTTAGGCATAGTGTGAAGTATGCTCCAACCAAAGTGGGCTATCCGAAACTTATCTTAATGGTTAGAATAAGCATCAGAGCTCTAGGTGGCTGTCCGTGGCAGATGCAGGAGGGCAGGAAGGCAGCCAACTCTCCATAGGATACATCCCAGGGTAATGGATTGGAGCCAGAAGCCTGAAATCATCACGTGCAGAAATGTCACTAAAGGCCAGCCTAGTACAAGTTCCGAAAGAGGCCCTGACAATTGACTAGGTGCTAGCTCACCGCTGCCAGGCCAGAAGAATGCAATCCGCCGCCATCCTTTCCAGGGCATGACGGAAAGACAATGCCCAAGGTTGGGAACACTAAGGCATAGTGTGAACTATGCTCCTACCACAGTGGGCTATCCGAAACCTATCTTAATGGTTAGAATAAGCATCAGGGCTCTAGATGGCTGTCCGTGGCAGATGCAGGAGGGCAGGAAGGCAGCCAACTCTCCATAGGATAAATCCCAGTGTAATGGATTGGAGACAGAAGCCTGAAATCATCACGTGCAGAAATGTCACTAAGGCCCAGCCTAGTAAAAGTTCCGAAAGCGGCCCTGACATTTGATTGGTGCTAGCTCACCGCTGCCAGGCCAGAAGACCTCAATCCGCCGCCATCCATTCCAGGCCATGCCGGAAAGACATTGCCCAAGGATGGCTACACTAAGGCATAGTGTGAACTATGCTCCTATCACAGTGGGCTATCCGAAACCTATATTAATGGGTAGAATAAGCATCAGGGCTCTAGCTGGCTGTCCGTGGCAGATGCAGGAGGACAGGAAGCAGGCAACTCTCCATAGGATACATCCAAGGGTAATGGATTGGAGACAGAAGCCTGAAATCATCACATGCAGAAATGTCCCTAAAGGCCAGCCTAGTAAAAGTTCCGAAAAAGGCCCTGACATTTGATTGGTGCTAGCTCACCGCAGCCAGGCCAGAAGAACTCAAAGCGCCGCCATCCTTTCCAGGCCATTGCGGAAATACATTGCCCCAGGTTGGCTACACTAAGGCATGGTGTGAACTATGCTCCTACCACAGTGGGCTATCCGAAGCCTATCTTAATGGTTAGAATAAGCATCAGGGCTCTAGCTGGCTGTCCGTGGCAGATGCAGGAGGGCAGGAAGGCAGCCAACTCTCCATAGGATACATCCCAGTGTAATGGATTGGAGACAGAACCCTGAAATCATCACGTGCAGAAATGTCACTAAGGCCCAGCCTAGTAAAAGTTCCGAAAGAGGCCCTGACATTTGATTGGTGCTAGCTCACCGCTGCCAGGCCAGAAGAACTCAGTCCGCCGTCATCCTTTCCAGGCCATGCCGGAAAGACATTGCCCAAGGATGGCTACAGTAAGGCATAGTGTGAACTATGCTCCTACCAGAGTGGGCTATCCGAAACCTATATTAATGGGTAGAATAAGCATCAGGGCTCTAGCTGGCTGTCCGTGGCAGATGCAGGAGGACAGGAAGCAGGCAACTCTCCATAGGATACATCCCAGGGTAATGGATTGGAGACAGAAGCCTGAAATCATCACATGCAGAAATGTCCCTAAAGGCCAGCCTAGTACAAGTTCCGAAAAAGGCCCTGACATTTGATTGGTGCTAGCTCACCGCAGCCAGGCCAGAAGAACTCAATCCGCCGCCATCCTTTCCAGGCCATTGCGGAAATACATTGCCCCAGGTTGGCTACACTAAGGCATAGTGTGAAGTATGCTCCTACCACAGTGGGCTATCCGAAACCTAACTTAATGGTTAGAATAAGCATCAGAGCTCTATCTGGCTGTCCGTGGCAGATGCAGGAGGGGAGGAAGGCAGCCAAGTCTCCATAGGATACATCCCAGGGTAATGGATTGGAGCCAGAAGCCTGAAATCATCACGTGCAGAAATGTCACTAAAGGCCAGCCTAGTACAAGTTCCGAAAGAGGCCCTGACTATTGACTAGGTGCTAGCTCACCGCTGCCAGGCCAGAAGAACTCAATCCGCCGCCATCCTTTCCAGGCCATGCCGGAAAGACATTGCCCAAGGTTGGCTACACTAAGGCATAGTGTGAACTATGCTCCTACCATAGTGGGCTATCCGAAACCTATATTAATGGGTAGAATAAGCATCAGGGCTCTAGCTGGCTGTCCGTGGCAGATGCAGGAGGGCAGGAAGGCAGGCAACTCTCCATAGGATACATCACAGGGTAATGGATTGGAGACAGAGCCTGAAATTATCACGTGCAGAGATGTCACTAAAGGCCAGCCTAGTACATGTTCCGAAAAAGGCCCTGACATTTGCTTGGTGCTAGCTCACCGCTGCCAGGCCAGAAGAACTCAATCCGCCGCCATCCTTTCCAGGCCATTGCGGAAATACATTGTCCCAGGTAGGCTACACTAAGGCATAGTGTGAACTATGCTCCTACCTCAGTGGGCTATCCGAAACCTATATTAATGGGTAGAATAAGCATCAGGGCTCTAGCTGGCTGTCCGTGGCAGATTCAGTAGGACAGGAAGCAGGCAACTCTCCATAGGATACATCCCAGGGTAATGGATTGGAGACAGAAGCCTGAAATCATCACATGCAGAAACGTCCCTAAAGGCCAGCCTAGTACAAGTTCCGAAAAAGGCCCTGACATTTGATTGGTGCTAGCTCACCGCAGCCAGGCCAGAAGAACTCAATCCGCCGCCATCCTTTCCAGGCCATTGCGGAAATACATTGCCCCAGGATGGCTACACTAAGGCATGGTGTGAACTATGCTCCTACCACAGTGGGTATCCGAAACCTATCTTAATGGTTAGAATAAGCATCAGGGCTCTAGCTGGCTGTCCGTGGCAGATGCAGGAGGGCAGGAAGGCAGCCAACTCTCCATAGGATACATCCCAGGGTAATGGATTCGAGACAGAAGCCTGAAATCATCACGTGCAGAAATGTCACTAACGCCCAGCCTAGTAAAAGTTCTGAAAGAGGCCCTGACATTTGATTGGTGCTAGCTCACCGCTGCCAGGCCAGAAGAATTCAATCCGCCGCCATCCTTTCCAGGCCATGCCGGAAAGACATTGCCCCAGGTTGGCTACACTAAGGCATAGTGTGAAGTATGCTCCTACCACAGTGGGCTATCCGAAACCTAACTTAATGGTTAGAATAAGCATCAGAGCTCTATCTGGCTGTCCGTGGCAGATGCAGGAGGGGAGGAAGGCAGCCAAGTCTCCATAGGATACATCCCAGGGTAATGGAGCCAGAAGCCTGAAATCATCACGTGCAGAAATGTCAGTAAGGCCCAGCCTAGTAAAAGTTCCGAAAGCGGCCCTGACATTTGATTGGTGCTAGCTCACCGCTGCCAGGCCAGAAGACCTCAATCCGCCGCCATCCATTCCAGGCCATGCCGGAAAGACATTGCCCAAGGATGGCTACACTAAGGCATAGTGTGAACTATGCTCCTATCACAGTGGGCTATCCGAAACCTATATTAATGGGTAGAATAAGCATCAGGGCTCTAGCTGGCTGTCCGTGGCAGATGCAGGAGGACAGGAAGCAGGCAACTCTCCATAGGATACATCCAAGGGTAATGGATTGGAGACAGAAGCCTGAAATCATCACATGCAGAAATGTCCCTAAAGGCCAGCCTAGTAAAAGTTCCGAAAAAGGCCCTGACATTTGATTGGTGCTAGCTCACCGCAGCCAGGCCAGAAGAACTCAAAGCGCCGCCATCCTTTCCAGGCCATTGCGGAAATACATTGCCCCAGGTTGGCTACACTAAGGCATGGTGTGAACTATGCTCCTACCACAGTGGGCTATCCGAAACCTATCTTAATGGTTAGAATAAGCATCAGGGCTCTAGCTGCCTGTCCGTGGCAGATGCAGGAGGGCAGGAAGGCAGGCAACTCTCCATAGGATACATCCCAGGGTAATGGATTGGAGACAGAAGCCTGAAATCATCACGTGCAGAAATGTCACTAAGGCCCAGCCTAGTAAAAGTTCCGAAAGAGGCCCTGACATTTGATTGGTGCTAGCTCACCGCTGCCAGGCCAGAAGAACTCAATCCGCCGCCATCCTTTCCAGGCCATTGCGGAAATACATTGCCCAAGGTTGGCTACACTAAGGCATAGTGTGAACTATGCTCCTACCACAGTGGGCTATCCGAAACCAATCTTAATGGTTAGAATAAGCATCAGGGCTCTAGCTGCCTGTCCGTGGCAGATGCAGGAGGGCAGGAAGGCAGCCAACTCTCCATAGGATACATCCCAGGGTAATGGATTGGAGACAGAAACCTGAAATCATCACGTGCAGAAATGTCACTAAGACCCAGCCTAGTAAAAGTTCCGAAAGAGGCCCTGACATTTGATTGGTGCTAGCTCACAGCTGCCAGGCCAGAAGAACTCAATCCGCCGCCATCCTTTCCAGGCCATTGCGGAAATACATTGCCCAAGGTTGGCTACACTAAGGCATAGTGTGAAGTATGCTCCCACCAAAGTGGGCTATCCGAAACTTATCTTAATGGTTGGAATAAGCATCAGAGCTCTAGCTGCCTGTCCGTGGCAGATGCAGGAGGGCAGGAAGGCAGCCAACTCTCCATAGGATACATCCCAGGGTAATGGATTGGAGCCAGAAGCCTGAAATCATCACGTGCAGAAATGTCACTAAAGGCCAGCCTAGTACAAGTTCCGAAAGAGGCCCTGACAATTGACTAGGTGCTAGCTCACCGCTGCCAGGCCAGAAGAATTCAATCCGCCGCCATCCTTTCCAGGGCATGCCGGAAAGACAATGCCCAAGGTTGGGAACACTAAGGCATTGTGTGAACTATGCTCCTACCACAGTGGGCTATCCGAAACCTATCTTAATGGTTAGAATAAGCATCAGGGCTCTAGCTGGCTGTCCGTGGCAGATGCAGGAGGGCAGGAAGGCAGCCAAGTCTCCATAGGATACATCCCAGTATAATGGATTGGAGACAGAAGCCTGAAATCATCACGTGCAGAAATGTCACTAAGGCCCAGCCTAGTAAAAGTTCCGAAAGAGGCCCTGACATTTGATTGGTGCTAGCTCACAGCTGCCAGGCCAGAAGAACTCAATCCGCCGCCATCCTTTCCAGGCCATTGCGGAAATACATTGCCCAAGGTTGGCTACACTTAGGCATAGTGTGAAGTATGCTCCCACCAAAGTGGGCTATCCGAAACTTATCTTAATGGTTAGAATAAGCATCAGAGCTCTAGCTGGCTGTCCGTGGCAGATGCAGGAGGGCAGGAAGGCAGCCAACTCTCCATAGGATACATCCCAGGGTAATGGATTGGAGCCAGAAGCCTGAAATCATCACGTGCAGAAATGTCACTAAAGGCCAGCCTAGTACAAGTTCCGAAAGAGGCCCTGACAATTGACTAGGTGCTAGCTCACCGCTGCCAGGCCAGAAGAATGCAATCCGCCGCCATCCTTTCCAGGGCATGACGGAAAGACAATGCCCAAGGTTGGGAACACTAAGGCATAGTGTGAACTATGCTCCTACCACAGTGGGCTATCCGAAACCTATCTTAATGGTTAGAATAAGCATCAGGGCTCTAGATGGCTGTCCGTGGCAGATGCAGGAGGGCAGGAAGGCAGCCAACTCTCCATAGGATAAATCCCAGTGTAATGGATTGGAGACAGAAGCCTGAAATCATCACGTGCAGAAATGTCACTAAGGCCCAGCCTAGTAAAAGTTCCGAAAGCGGCCCTGACATTTGATTGGTGCTAGCTCACCGCTGCCAGGCCAGAAGACCTCAATCCGCCGCCATCCATTCCAGGCCATGCCGGAAAGACATTGCCCAAGGATGGCTACACTAAGGCATAGTGTGAACTATGCTCCTATCACAGTGGGCTATCCGAAACCTATATTAATGGGTAGAATAAGCATCAGGGCTCTAGCTGGCTGTCCGTGGCAGATGCAGGAGGACAGGAAGCAGGCAACTCTCCATAGGATACATCCAAGGGTAATGGTTTGGAGACAGAAGCCTGAAATCATCACATGCAGAAATGTCCCTAAAGGCCAGCCTAGTAAAACTTCCGAAAAAGGCCCTGACATTTGATTGGTGCTAGCTCACCGCAGCCAGGCCAGAAGAACTCAATCCGCCGCCATCCTTTCCAGGCCATTGCGGAAATACATTGCCCCAGGATGGCTACACTAAGGCATGGTGTGAACTATGCTCCTACCATAGTGGGCTATCCGAAACCTATATTAATGGGTAGAATAAGCATCAGGGCTCTAGCTGGCTGTCCGTGGCAGATGCAGGAGGGCAGGAAGGCAGGCAACTCTCCATAGGATACATCACAGGGTAATGGATTGGAGACAGAGCCTGAAATTATCACGTGCAGAGATGTCACTAAAGGCCAGCCTAGTACAAGTTCCGAAAAAGGCCCTGACATTTGCTTGGTGCTAGCTCACCGCTGCCAGGCCAGAAGAACTCAATCCGCCGTCATCCTTTCCAGGCCATTGCGGAAATACATTGTCCCAGGTAGGCTACACTAAGGCATAGTGTGAACTATGCTCCTACCTCAGTGGGCTATCCGAAACCTATATTAATGGGTAGAATAAGCATCAGGGCTCTAGCTGGCTGTCCGTGGCAGATTCAGTAGGACAGGAAGCAGGCAACTCTCCATAGGATACATCCCAGGGTAATGGATTGGAGACAGAAGCCTGAAATCATCACATGCAGAAATGTCCCTAAAGGCCAGCCTAGTACAAGTTCCGAAAAAGGCCCTGACATTTGATTGGTGCTAGCTCACCGCAGCCAGGCCAGAAGAACTCAATCCGCCGCCATCCTTTCCAGGCCATTGCGGAAATACATTGCCCCAGGATGGCTACACTAAGGCATGGTGTGAACTATGCTCCTACCACAGTGGGTATCCGAAACCTATCTTAATGGTTAGAATAAGCATCAGGGCTCTAGCTGGCTGTCCGTGGCAGATGCAGGAGGGCAGGAAGGCAGCCAACTCTCCATAGGATACATCCCAGGGTAATGGATTCGAGACAGAAGCCTGAAATCATCACGTGCAGAAATGTCACTAACGCCCAGCCTAGTAAAAGTTCTGAAAGAGGCCCTGACATTTGATTGGTGCTAGCTCACCGCTGCCAGGCCAGAAGAATTCAATCCGCCGCCATCCTTTCCAGGCCATGCCGGAAAGACATTGCCCAAGGTTGGCTACACTAAGGCATAGTGTTAACTATGCTCCGACCACAGTGGGCTATCCGAAACCTATCTTAACGGTTAGAATAAGCATCAGGGCTCTAGCTGGCTGTCCGTGGCAGATGCAGGAGGGCAGGAAGGCAGCCAACTCTCCATAGGATACATCCCAGGGTAATGGATTGGAGACAGAAGCCTGAAATCATCACGTGCAGAAATGTCACTAAGGCCCAGCCTAGTAAAAGTTCCGAAAGAGGCCCTGACATTTGATTGGTGCTAGCTCACAGCTGCCAGGCCAGAAGAACTCAATCCGCCGCCATCCTTTCCAGGCCATTGCGGAAATACATTGCCCAAGGTTGGCTACACTAAGGCATAGTGTGAAATATGCTCCTACCACAGTGGGCTATCGGAAACCTATCTTAATGGTTAGAATAAGCATCAGGGCTCTAGCTGGCTGTCCGTGGCAGATGCAGGAGGGCAGGAAGGCAGGCAACTCTCCATAGGATACATCCCAGTGTAATGGATTGGAGACAGAAGCCTGAAATCATCACGTGCAGAAATGTCGCTAAGGCCCAGCCTAGTAAAAGTTCCGAAAGAGGCCCTGACATTTGATTGGTGCTAGCTCACCCCTGCCAGGCCAGAAGAACTCAATCCGCCACCATCCTTTCCAGGCCATGCCGGAAAGACATTGCCCAAGGTTGGCTACACTAAGGCATAATGTGAACTATGCTCCTATCACAGTGTTCTATCCGAAACCTATCTTAATGGTTAGAATAAGCATCAGGGCTCTAGATGGCTGTCCGTGGCAGATGCAGGAGGGCAGGAAGGCAGCCAACTCTCCATAGGATAAATCCCAGTGTAATGGATTGGAGACAGAAGCCTGAAATCATCACGTGCAGAAATGTCACTAAGGCCCAGCCTAGTAAAAGTTCCGAAAGCGGCCCTGACATTTGATTGGTGCTAGCTCACCGCTGCCAGGCCAGAAGACCTCAATCCGCCGCCATCCATTCCAGGCCATGCCGGAAAGACATTGCCCAAGGATGGCTACACTAAGGCATAGTGTGAACTATGCTCCTATCACAGTGGGCTATCCGAAACCTATATTAATGGGTAGAATAAGCATCAGGGCTCTAGCTGGCTGTCCGTGGCAGATGCAGGAGGGGAGGAAGGCAGCCAAGTCTCCATAGGATACATCCCAGGGTAATGGATTGGAGCCAGAAGCCTGAAATCATCACGTGCAGAAATGTCACTAAAGGCCAGCCTAGTACAAGTTCCGAAAGAGGCCCTGACTATTGACTAGGTGCTAGCTCACCGCTGCCAGGCCAGAAGAACTCAATCCGCCGCCATCCTTTCCAGGCCATGCCGGAAAGACATTGCCCAAGGTTGGCTACACTAAGGCATAGTGTGAACTATGCTCCTACCATAGTGGGCTATCCGAAACCTATATTAATGGGTAGAATAAGCATCAGGGCTCTAGCTGGCTGTCCGTGGCAGATGCAGGAGGGCAGGAAGGCAGGCAACTCTCCATAGGATACATCACAGGGTAATGGATTGGAGACAGAGCCTGAAATTATCACGTGCAGAGATGTCACTAAAGGCCAGCCTAGTACAAGTTCCGAAAAAGGCCCTGACATTTGCTTGATGCTAGCTCACCGCTGCCAGGCCAGAAGAACTCAATCCGCCGCCATCCTTTCCAGGCCATTGCGGAAATACATTGTCCCAGGTAGGCTACACTAAGGCATAGTGTGAACTATGCTCCTACCTCAGTGGGCTATCCGAAACCTATATTAATGGGTAGAATAAGCATCAGGGCTCTAGCTGGCTGTCCGTGGCAGATTCAGTAGGACAGGAAGCAGGCAACTCTCCATAGGATACATCCCAGGGTAATGGATTGGAGACAGAAGCCTGAAATCATCACATGCAGAAATGTCCCTAAAGGCCAGCCTAGTACAAGTTCCGAAAAAGGCCCTGACATTTGATTGGTGCTAGCTCACCGCAGCCAGGCCAGAAGAACTCAAAGCGCCGCCATCCTTTCCAGGCCATTGCGGAAATACATTGCCCCAGGTTGGCTACACTAAGGCATGGTGTGAACTATGCTCCTACCACAGTGGGTATCCGAAACCTATCTTAATGGTTAGAATAAGCATCAGGGCTCTAGCTGGCTGTCCGAGGCAGATGCAGGAGGGCAGGAAGGCAGCCAACTCTCCATAGGATACATCCCAGGGTAATGGATTCGAGACAGAAGCCTGAAATCATCACGTGCAGAAATGTCACTAACGCCCAGCCTAGTAAAAGTTCTGAAAGAGGTCCTGACATTTGATTGGTGCTAGCTCACAGCTGCCAGGCCAGAAGAACTCAATCCGCCGCCATCCTTTCCAGGCCATTGCGGAAATACATTGCCAGAGGTTGGCTACACTAAGCCATAGTGTGAACTATGCTCCTACCACAGTGGGCTATCGGAAACCTATCTTAATGGTTAGAATAAGCATCAGAGCTCTAGCTGGCTGTCCGTGGCAGATGCAGGAGGGGAGGAAGGCAGCCAAGTCTCCATAGGATACATCCCAGGGTAATGGATTGGAGCCAGAAGCCTGAAATCATCACGTGCAGAAATGTCACTAAAGGCCAGCCTAGTACAAGTTCCGAAAGAGGCCCTGACAATTGACTAGGTGCTAGCTCACCGCTGCCAGGCCAGAAGAACTCAATCCGCCGCCATCCTTTCCAGGCCATGCCGGAAAGACATTGCCCAAGGTTGGCTACACTAAGGCATAGTGTGAACAATGCTCCTACCACGGTGGGCTATCCGAAACCTATCTTAATGGTTAGAATAAGCATCAGGGCTCTAGCTGGCTGTCCGTGGCAGATGCAGGAGGGCAGGAAGGCAGCCAACTCTCCATAGGATACATCCCAGTATAATGGATTGGAGACAGAAGCCTGAAATCATCACGTGCAGAAATATCATTAAGGCCCAGCCTAGTAAAAGTTCCGAAAGAGTCCCTGACATTTGATTGGTGCTAGCTCACCGCTGCCAGGTCAGAAGAATTCAATCCGCCGCCATCCTTTCCAGGCCATGCCGGAAAGACATTGCCCAAGGTTGGCTACACTAAGGCATAGTGTTAACTATGCTCCGACCACAGTGGGCTATCCGAAACCTATCTTAACGGTTAGAATAAGCATCAGGGCTCTAGCTGGCTGTCCGTGGCAGATGCAGGAGGGCAGGAAGGCAGCCAACTCTCCATAGGATACATCCCAGGGTAATGGATTGGAGACAGAAGCCTGAAATCATCACGTGCAGAAATGTCACTAAGGCCCAGCCTAGTAAAAGTTCCGAAAGAGGCCCTGACATTTGATTGGTGCTAGCTCACAGCTGCCAGGCCAGAAGAACTCAATCCGCCGCCATCCTTTCCAGGCCATTGCGGAAATACATTGCCCAAGGTTGGCTACACTAAGGCATAGTGTGAAATATGCTCCTACCACAGTGGGCTATCGGAAACCTATCTTAATGGTTAGAATAAGCATCAGGGCTCTAGCTGGCTGTCCGTGGCAGATGCAGGAGGGCAGGAAGGCAGCCAACTCTCCATAGGATACATCCCAGTATAATGGATTGGAGACAGAAGCCTGAAATCATCACGTGCAGAAATGTCACTAAGGGCAGCGTAGTACAAGTTCCGAAAGAGGCCCTGCCAATTGACTAGGTGCTAGCTCTCCGCTGCCAGGCCAGAAGAACTCAATCCGCCTCCATCCTTTCCAGGCCATTGCGGAAAGACATTTCCCCAGGTAGGCTACGCTAAGGCATAGTGTGAACTATCCTCCTACCACAGTGGGCTATCCGAAACCTATCTTACTGGGTAGAATAAGCATCAGGGCTCCAGCTGGCTGTCCGTGGCAGATGCAGCAGGACAGGAAGGCAGCCAACTGTCCATAGTATGTATCTCAAGATAATGGGGTGGAGACAGCACCTTGAAATCATCACGTGCAGAAATGTCACTAAGGGCCAGCGTAGTACAAGTTCCGAAAGAGGCCCTGACAATTGACTAGGTGCTAGCTCACCGCTGCCAGGCCAGAAGAACGCAATCCGCCGCCATCCTTTCCAGGACATTGCGGAAAGACATTGCCCCAGGTTGGCTACACTAAGGCATTGTGTTAACTATGCTCTGACCACAGTGGGCTATCCGAAACCGATCTTAATGGGTAGAATAAGAATCAGGGCTCTAGCTGGCTGTCCGTGGCAGATGCAGCAGGGCGGGAAGGCAGCCAACTCTCGATCGTATGTATCCCAAGGTAATGGGGTGGAGACAGCACCTTGAAATCATCACGTGCAGAAATGTCACTAAGGGCCAGCGTAGTACAAGTTCCGAAAGAGGCCCTGACAATTCACTAGGTGCTAGCTCACCCCTGCCAGGCCAGAAGTACGCAATCCGCCGCCATCCTTTCCACGCCACTCCGGAAAGACATTGCCCCAGGTTGGCTACACTAAGGCATAATGTGAACTATGCTCCGACCACAGTTGGCTATCCAAAACCTATCTTAATGAGTAGAATAAGCATCAGGGCTCTAGCTGGCTGTCCGTGTCAGATGCAGGAGGGGGGGAAGGCAGACAACTCTCCATAGGATACTTCCCAGGGTAATGGATTGGAGACAGAAGCCTGAAATCATCACGTGCAGAAATGTCACTAAGGGCCAGCGTAGTACAAGTTCCGAAAGAGGCCCTGACAATTGACTAGGTGCTAGCTCACCGCTGCCAGGCCAGAAGAACGCAATCCGTCGCCATCCTTTCCAGGCCATTGCGGAACGACATTTCCCCAGGTTGGCTACGCTAAGACATAGTGTGAACTATGCTCCGACCGCAGTGGGCTATCCGAAACCGATCTTAATGGGTAGAATAAGAATCAGGGCTCTAGCTGGCTGTCCGTGGCAGATGCAGCAGGGCGGGAAGGCAGCCAACTCTCGATCGTATGTATCCCAAGGTAATGGGGTGGAGACAGCACCTTGAAATCATCACGTGCAGAAATGTCACTAAGGGCCAGCGTAGTACAAGTTCCGAAAGAGGCCCTGACAATTGACTAGGTGCTAGCTCACCCCTGCCAGTCCAGAAGAACGCAATCCGCCGCCATCCTTTCCACACCATTGCGGAAAACATTGCCCCAGGTTGGCTACACTAAGGCATAATGTGAACTATGCTCCGACCACAGTTGGCTATCCGAAACCTATCATAATGAGTAGAATAAGGATCAGGGCTCAAGCTGTCTGTCTGTGGCAGATGCAGGAGGGCGGGAAGGCAGCCAACTCTCCATAGGATACATCCCAGGGTAATGGATTGGAGACAGAAGCCTGAAATCATCACGTGCAGAAATGTCACTAAGGGCAGCGGAGTACAAGTTCCGAAAGAGGCCCTGACAATTGACTAGGTGCTAGCGCACCGCTGCCAGGCCAGAAGAACTGTATCCGCTGCCATCCTATCCAGGCCATTGCGGAATGACATTGCCCCAGGTTGGCTACACTAAGGCATAGTGTGAACTATGCTCCTACCACAGTGGGCTATCCGAAACCTATCTTAATGGGTAGAATAAGCATCAGGGCTCTAGCTGGCTGTACGTGGCAGATGCAGGAGGGCGGGAAGCCAGCCAACTCTCCATAGGATACATCCCAGGGTAATGGATTGGAGACAGAAGCCTGAAATCATCACGTGCAGAAATGTCACTAAGGCCCAGCCTAGTACAAGTTCCGAAAGAGGCCCTGACATTTGATTGGTGCTAGCTCACCTCTGCCAGGCCAGAAGAACACAATCCGCCGCCATCCTTTCCACGCCATTGCGGAAATACATTGCCCAAGGTTGGCTACACTAAGGCATAGTGTGAACTATGCGCCTACCACAGTGGGCTATCCGAAACCTATCTTAATGAGTAGAATAAGCATCTGGGCTCTAGCAGGCTGTCCGTGGCAGATGCAGCAGGGCAGGAAGGCAGCCAACTCTCGATAGTATGTATCCCAAGTTAATGGGGTGGAGACAGCACGTTGAAATCATCACGTGCAGAAATGTCACTAAGGGCCAGCGTAGTACAAGTTCCGAAAGAGGCCCTGACAATTGACTAGGTGCTAGCTCACCGCTGCCAGGCCAGAAGAACGCAATCTGGCGCCATCCTTTCCAGTCCATTGCGGAAAGACATTGCCCCAGGTTGGCTCCAATAAGGCATATTTTGAACTTTGTTCCGACCACAGTGGGCTATCCGAAACCTATCATAATGGGTAGAATAAGCATGAGGGCTCTAGCTGGCTGTCCGTGACAGATGCAGGAGGGCGGGAAGGCAGCTAAGTCTCCATAGGATACATCCCAGGGTAATGGATTGGAGACAGAAGCCTGAAATCATCACGTGCAGAAATGTCACTAAGGGCCAGCGTAGTACAAGTTCCGAAAGAGGCCCTGACAATTGACTAGGTGGTAGCTCACCGCTGCCAGGCCAGAAGAACGGAGTCCGCCGCCATCCTTTCCAGGACATTGCGGAAAGACATTGCCCCAGGTTGGCTACACTAAGGCATAGTGTTAACTATGCTCTGACCACAGTGGGCTATCCGAAACCGATCTTAATGGGTAGAATAAGCATCAGGGCTCTAGCTGGCTGTCCGTGGCAGATGCAGCAGGGCGGGAAGGCAGCCAACTCTCGATCGTATGTATCCCAAAGTAATGGGGTGGAGACAGCACCTTGAAATCATCACGTGCAGAAATGATACTAAGGCCCAGCCTAGTAGAAGTTCCGAAAGAGGCCCTGACAATTGACTAGGTGCTAGCTCACCGCTGCCAGGCCAGAAGAACGCAATCCGGCGCCATCCTTTCCAGGCCATTGTGGAAAGTCATTGCCCCAAGTTGGCTCCACTAAGGCATAGTGTGAACTATGCTCCTACCACAGTGGGCTATACGAAACCGAATGGGTAGAATAAGAATCAGGGCTCTAGCTGGCTGTCCCTGGCAGATGCAGGAGGGCGGGAAGGCAGCCAACTCTCCATAGGATACATCCCAGGGTATTGGATTGGAGACAGAAGAATGAAATCATCACGTGCAGAAATGTCACTAAGGGCCAGCGTAGTACAAGTTCCGAAAGAGGCCCTGACAATTGACTAGGTGCTAGCTCACCCCTGCCAGTCGAGAAGAACGCAATCCGCCGCCATCCTTTCCAGTCCATTGCGGAAAGACATTGCCCCAGGTTCGCTCCAATAAGGCATAGTTTGAACTTTGTTCCGACCACAGTGGGCTATCCGAAACCTATCATAATGGGTAGAATAAGCATGAGGGCTCTAGCTGGCTGTCCGTGGCAGATGCAGAAGGGCGGGAAGGCAGCCAACTCTCCATAGGATACATCCCAGGGTAATGGATTGGAGACAGAAGCCTGAAATCATCACGTGCAGAAATGTCACTAAGGGTCAGCGTAGTACAAGTTCCGAAAGAGGCCCTGACAATTTACTAGGTGCTAGCTCACCGCGGCCAGGCCAGAAAAACTCTATCCGCCACCATCCTCTCCAGGCCATTGCGGAAAGACATTGCCCCAGGTTGGCTATACTAAGGCATAGTGTGAACTATGCTCCTACCACAGTGGGCTATCCGAAACCTATCTTAATGGTTAGAATAAGCATCAGGGCTCTAGCTGGCTGTCCGTGGCAGATGCAGGAGGGCGGGAAGGCAGCCAACTCTCCATAGGATACATCCCAGGGTGATGGATTGGAGACAGAAGCCTGAAATCATCACGTGCAGAAATGTCACTAAGGGCCAGCGTAGTACAAGTTCCGAAAGAGGCCCTGACAATTGACTAGGTGGTAGCTCACCGCTGCCAGGCCAGAAGAACGGAGTCCGCCGCCATCCTTTCCAGGACATTGCGGAAAGACATTGCCCCAGGTTGGCTACACTAAGGCATAGTGTTAACTATGCTCTGACCACAGTGGGCTATGCGAAACCGATCTTAATGGGTAGAATAAGCATCAGGGCTCTAGCTGGCTGTCCGTGGCAGATGCTGCAGGGCGGGAAGGCAGCCAACTCTCGATCGTAGGTATCCCAAAGTAATGGGGTGGAGACAGCACCTTGAAATCATCACGTGCAGAAATGATACTAAGGCCCAGCCTAGTAGAAGTTCCGAAAGAGGCCCTGACAATTGACTAGGTGCTAGCTCACCGCTGCCAGGCCAGAAGAACGCAATCCGGCGCCATCCTTTCCAGGCCATTGTGGAAAGTCATTGCCCCAAGTTGGCTCCACTAAGGCATAGTGTGAACTATGCTCCTACCACAGTGGGCTATACGAAACCGAATGGGTAGAATAAGAATCAGGGCTCTAGCTGGCTGTCCCTGGCAGATGCAGGAGGGCGGGAAGGCAGCCAACTCTCCATAGGATACATCCCAGGGTAATGGATTGGAGACAGAAGAATGAAATCATCACGTGCAGAAATGTCACTAAGGGCCAGCGTAGTACAAGTTCCGAAAGAGGCCCTGACAATTGACTAGGTGCTAGCTCACCGCTGCCAGGCCAGAAGAACTCTATCCGGCACCATCCTCTCCAGGCCATTGCGGAAAGACATTGCCCCAGGTTGGCTATACTAAGGCATAGTGTGAACTATGCTCCTACCACAGTGGGCTATCCGAAACCTATCTTAATGGTTAGAATAAGCATCAGGGCTCTAGCTGGCTGTCCGTGGCAGATGCAGGAGGGCGGGAAGGCAGCCAACTCTCCATAGGATACATCCCAGGGTGATGGATTGGAGACAGAAGCCTGAAATCATCACGTGCAGAAATGTCACTAAGGGCCAGCGTAGTACAAGTTCCGAAAGCGGTCCTGACAATTGACTAGGTGGTAGCTCACCGCTGCCAGGCCAGAAGAACGGAGTCCGCCGCCATCCTTTCCAGGACATTGTGGAAAGACATTGCCCCAGGTTGGCTACACTAAGGCATAGTGTTAACTATGCTCTGACCACAGTGGGCTATCCGAAACCGATCTTAATGGGTAGAATAAGCATCAGGGCTCTAGCTGGCTGTCCGTGGCAGATGCAGCAGGGCGGGAAGGCAGCCAACTCTACATAGGATACATCCCAGGGTAATGGATTGGAGACAGAAGCCTGAAATCATCACGTGCAGAAATGTCACTAAGGGCAGCGTAGTACAAGTTCCGAAAGAGGCCCTGACAATTGACTAGGTGCTAGCTCACCGCTGCCAGGCCAGAAGAACTCAATCCGCCGCCATCCTTTCCAGGCCATGCCGGAAAGACATTGCCCAAGGTTGGCTACACTAAGGCATAGTGTGAACAATGCTCCTACCACGGTGGGCTATACGAAACCGAATGGGTAGAATAAGAATCAGGGCTCTAGCTGGCTGTCCCTGGCAGATGCAGGAGGGCGGGAAGGCAGCCAACTCTCCATAGGATACATCCCAGGGTAATGGATTGGAGACAGAAGAATGAAATCATCACGTGCAGAAATGTCACTAAGGGCCAGCGTAGTACAAGTTCCGAAAGAGGCCCTGACAATTGACTAGGTGATAGCTCACCCCTGCCAGTCCAGAAGAACGCAATCCGCCGCCATCCTTTCCAGTCCATTGCGGAAAGACATTGCCCCAGGTTGGCTCCAATAAGGCATAGTTTGAACTTTGTTCCGACCACAGTGGGCTATCCGAAACCTATCATAATGGGTAGAATAAGCATGAGGGCTCTAGCTGGCTGTCCGTGGCAGATGCAGAAGGGCGGGAAGGCAGCCAACTCTCCATAGGATACATCCCAGGGTAATGGATTGGAGACAGAAGCCTGAAATCATCACGTGCAGAAATGTCACTAAGGGCCAGCGTAGTACAAGTTCCGAAAGAGGCCCTGACAATTTACTAGGTGCTAGCTCACCGCGGCCAGGCCAGAAAAACTCTATCCGCCACCATCCTCTCCAGGCCATTGCGGAAAGACATTGCCCCAGGTTGGCTATACTAAGGCATAGTGTGAACTATGCTCCTACCACAGTGGGCTATCCGAAACCTATCTTAATGGTTAGAATAAGCATCAGGGCTCTAGCTGGCTGTCCGTGGCAGATGCAGGAGGGCGTTAAGGCAGCCAACTCTCCATAGGATACATCCCAGGGTGATGGATTGGAGACAGAAGCCTGAAATCATCACGTGCAGAAATGTCACTAAGGGCCAGCGTAGTACAAGTTCCGAAAGAGGCCCTGACAATTGACTAGGTGGTAGCTCACCGCTGCCAGGCCAGAAGAACGGAGTCCGCCGCCATCCTTTCCAGGACATTGCGGAAAGACATTGCCCCAGGTTGGCTACACTAAGGCATAGTGTTAACTATGCTCTGACCACAGTGGGCTATCCGAAACCGATCTTAATGGGTAGAATAAGCATCAGGGCTCTAGCTGGCTGTCCGTGGCAGATGCAGCAGGGCGGGAAGGCAGCCAACTCTCGATCGTATGTATCCCAAAGTAATGGGGTGGAGACAGCACCTTGAAATCATCACGTGCAGAAATGATACTAAGGCCCAGCCTAGTAGAAGTTCCGAAAGAGGCCCTGACAATTGACTAGGTGCTAGCTCACCGCTGCCAGGCCAGAAGAACGCAATCCGGCGCCATCCTTTCCAGGCCATTGTGGAAAGTCATTGCCCCAAGTTGGCTCCACTAAGGCATAGTGTGAACTATGCTCCTACCACAGTGGGCTATACGAAACCAAATGGGTAGAATAAGAATCAGGGCTCTAGGTGGCTGTCCCTGGCAGATGCAGGAGGGCGGGAAGGCAGCCAACTCTCCATAGGATACATCCCAGGGTAATGGATTGGAGACAGAAGAATGAAATCATCACGTGCAGAAATGTCACTAAGGGCCAGCGTAGTACAAGTTCCGAAAGAGGCCCTGACAATTGACTAGGTGCTAGCTCACCGCTGCCAGGCCAGAAGAACTCTATCCGGCACCATCCTCTCCAGGCCATTGCGGAAAGACATTGCCCCAGGTTGGCTATACTAAGGCATAGTGTGAACTATGCTCCTATCACAGTGGGCTATCCGAAACCTATCTTAATGGTTAGAATAAGCATCAGGGCTCTAGCTGGCTGTCCGTGGCAGATGCAGGAGGGCGGGAAGGCAGCCAACTCTCCATAGGATACATCCCAGGGTGATGGATTGGAGACAGAAGCCTGAAATCATCACGTGCAGAAATGTCACTAAGGGCCAGCGTAGTACAAGTTCCGAAAGCGGTCCTGACAATTGACTAGGAGGTAGCTCACCGCTGCCAGGCCAGAAGAACGGAGTCCGCCGCCATCCTTTCCAGGACATTGCGGAAAGACATTGCCCCAGGTTGGCTACACTAAGGCATAGTGTTAACTATGCTCTGACCACAGTGGGCTATCCGAAACCGATCTTAATGGGTAGAATAAGCATCAGGGCTCTAGCTGGCTGTCTGTGGCAGATGCAGCAGGGCGGGAAGGCAGCCAACTCTCGATCGTATGTATCCCAAGGTAATGGGGTGGAGACAGCACCTTGAAATCATCACGTGCAGAAATGATACTAAGGCCCAGCCTAGTAGAAGTTCCGAAAGAGGCCCTGACAATTGACTAGGTGCTAGCTCATCGCTGCCAGGCCAGAAGAATGCAATCCGGCGCCATCCTTTCCAGGCCATTGTGGAAAGTCATTGCCCCAAGTTGGCTCCACTAAGGCATAGTGTGAACTATGCTCCTACCACAGTGGGCTATACGAAACCGAATGGGTAGAATAAGAATCAGGGCTCTAGCTGGCTGTCCCTGGCAGATTCAGGAGGGCGGGAAGGCAGCCAACTCTCCATAGGATACATCCCAGGGTAATGGATTGGAGACAGAAGAATGAAATCATCACGTGCAGAAATGTCACTAAGGGCCCGCGTAGTACAAGTTCCGAAAGAGGCCCTGACAATTGACTAGGTGCTAGCTCACCGCTGCCAGGCCAGAAGAACTCTATCCGGCACCATCCTCTCCAGGCCATTGCGGAAAGACATTGCCCCAGGTTGGCTCCACTACGGCATAGTTTGAACTTTGTTCCGACCACAGTGGGCTATCCGAAACCTATCTTAATGGGTAGAATAAGCATCAGGGCTCTAGCTGGCTGTCCGTGGCAGATGCAGAAGGGCGGGAAGGCAGCCAACTCTACATAGGATACATCCCAGGGTAATGGATTGGAGACAGAAGCCTGAAATCATCACGTGCAGAAATGTCACTAAGGGCCCGCGTAGTACAAGTTCCGAAAAAGGCCCTGACATTTGCTTGGTGCTAGCTCACCGCTGCCAGGCCAGAAGAACTCAATCCGCCGCCATCCTTTCCAGGCCATTGCGGAAATACATTGTCCCAGGTAGGCTACACTAAGGCATAGTGTGAACTATGCTCCTACCTCAGTGGGCTATCCGAAACCTATATTAATGGGTAGAATAAGCATCAGGGCTCTAGCTGGCTGTCTGTGGCAGATTCAGTAGGACAGGAAGCAGGCAACTCTCCATAGGATACATCCCAGGGTAATGGATTGGAGACAGAAGCCTGAAATCATCACGTGCAGAAATGTCACTAAGGCCCAGCCTAGTAAAAGTTCCGAAAGAGGCCCTGACATTTGATTGGTGCTAGCTCACCGCAGCCAGGCCAGAAGAACTCAATCCGCCGCCATCCTTTCCAGGCCATTGCGGAAATACATTGCCCCAGGATGGCGACACTAAGGCATGGTGTGAACTATGCTCCTACCACAGTGGGTATCCGAAACCTATCTTAATGGTTAGAATAAGCATCAGGGCTCTAGCTGGCTGTCCGTGGCAGATGCAGGAGGGCAGGAAGGCAGCCAACTCTCCATAGGATACATCCCAGGGTAATGGATTCGAGACAGAAGCCTGAAATCATCACGTGCAGAAATGTCACTAACGCCCAGCCTAGTAAAAGTTCTGAAAGAGGCCCTGACATTTGATTGGTGCTAGCTCACAGCTGCCAGGCCAGAAGAACTCAATCCGCCGCCATCCTTTCCAGGCCATTGCGGAAATACATTGCCAGAGGTTGGCTACACTAAGCCATAGTGTGAACTATGCTCCTACCACAGTGGGCTATCGGAAACCTATCTTAATGGTTAGAATAAGCATCAGAGCTCTAGCTGGCTGTCCGTGGCAGATGCAGGAGGGGAGGAAGGCAGCCAAGTCTCCATAGGATACATCCCAGGGTAATGGATTGGAGCCAGAAGCCTGAAATCATCACGTGCAGAAATGTCACTAAAGGCCAGCCTAGTACAAGTTCCGAAAGAGGCCCTGACAATTGACTAGGTGCTAGCTCACCGCTGCCAGGCCAGAAGAACTCAATCCGCCGCCATCCTTTCCAGGCCATGCCGGAAAGACATTGCCCAAGGTTGGCTACACTAAGGCATAGTGTGAACAATGCTCCTACCACGGTGGGCTATCCGAAACCTATCTTAATGGTTAGAATAAGCATCAGGGCTCTAGCTGGCTGTCCGTGGCAGATGCAGGAGGGCAGGAAGGCAGCCAACTCTCCATAGGATACATCCCAGTATAATGGATTGGAGACAGAAGCCTGAAATCATCACGTGCAGAAATATCATTAAGGCCCAGCCTAGTAAAAGTTCCGAAAGAGTCCCTGACATTTGATTGGTGCTAGCTCACCGCTGCCAGGTCAGAAGAACTCAATCCGCCGCCATCCTTTCCAGGCCATGCCGGAAAGACATTGCCCAAGTTTGGCTACACTAAGGCATAGTGTGAACTATGCTCCTACCATAGTGGGCTATCCGAAAGCTATATTAATGGGTAGAATAAGCATCAGGGCTCTAGCTGGCTGTCCGTGGCAGATGCAGGAGGGCAGGAAGGCAGGCAACTCTCCATAGGATACATCCCAGGGTAATGGATTGGAGCCAGAAGCCTGAAATCATCACGTGCAGAAATGTCACTAAGGGCCAGTGTAGTACAAGTTCCGAAAGAGGCCCTGACAATTGACTAGGTGCTAGCTTACCTCTGCCAGGCCAGAAGAACTCAATCCGCCGCCATCCTTTCCAGGCCATTGCGGAACGACATTTCCTCAGGTTGGCTACGCTAAGACATAGTGTGAACTATGCTCCGACCACAGTGGGCTATCCGAAACCGATCTTAATGGATAGAATAAGCATCAGGGCTCTAGCTGGCTGTCCGTGGCAGATGCAGCAGGGCAGGAAGGCAGCCAACTCTCGATCGTATGTATCCAAAGGTAATGGGGTGGAGACAGCACCTTGAAATCATCATGTGCAGAAATGTCACTAAGGGCAGCGTAGTACAAGTTCCGAAAGAGGCCCTGCCAATTGACTAGGTGCTAGCTCTCCGCTGCCAGGCCAGAAGAACTCAATCCGCCTCCATCCTTTCCAGGCCATTGCGGAAAGACATTTCCCCAGGTAGGCTACGCTAAGGCATAGTGTGAACTATCCTCCTACCACAGTGGGCTATCCGAAACCTATCTTACTGGGTAGAATAAGCATCAGGGCTCCAGCTGGCTGTCCGTGGCAGATGCAGCAGGACAGGAAGGCAGCCAACTGTCCATAGTATGTATCTCAAGATAATGGGGTGGAGACAGCACCTTGAAATCATCACGTGCAGAAATGTCACTAAGGGCCAGCGTAGTACAAGTTCCGAAAGAGGCCCTGACAATTGACTAGGTGCTAGCTCACCGCTGCCAGGCCAGAAGAACGCAATCCGCCGCCATCCTTTCCAGGACATTGCGGAAAGACATTGCCCCAGGTTGGCTACACTAAGGCATTGTGTTAACTATGCTCTGACCACAGTGGGCTATCCGAAACCGATCTTAATGGGTAGAATAAGAATCAGGGCTCTAGCTGGCTGTCCGTGGCAGATGCAGCAGGGCGGGAAGGCAGCCAACTCTCGATCGTATGTATCCCAAGGTAATGGGGTGGAGACAGCACCTTGAAATCATCACGTGCAGAAATGTCACTAAGGGCCAGCGTAGTACAAGTTCCGAAAGAGGCCCTGACAATTCACTAGGTGCTAGCTCACCCCTGCCAGGCCAGAAGTACGCAATCCGCCGCCATCCTTTCCACGCCACTCCGGAAAGACATTGCCCCAGGTTGGCTACACTAAGGCATAATGTGAACTATGCTCCGACCACAGTTGGCTATCCAAAACCTATCTTAATGAGTAGAATAAGCATCAGGGCTCTAGCTGGCTGTCCGTGTCAGATGCAGGAGGGGGGGAAGGCAGACAACTCTCCATAGGATACTTCCCAGGGTAATGGATTGGAGACAGAAGCCTGAAATCATCACGTGCAGAAATGTCACTAAGGGCCAGCGTAGTACAAGTTCCGAAAGAGGCCCTGACAATTGACTAGGTGCTAGCTCACCGCTGCCAGGCCAGAAGAACGCAATCCGTCGCCATCCTTTCCAGGCCATTGCGGAACGACATTTCCCCAGGTTGGCTACGCTAAGACATAGTGTGAACTATGCTCCGACCGCAGTGGGCTATCCGAAACCGATCTTAATGGGTAGAATAAGAATCAGGGCTCTAGCTGGCTGTCCGTGGCAGATGCAGCAGGGCGGGAAGGCAGCCAACTCTCGATCGTATGTATCCCAAGTTAATGGGGTGGAGACAGCACCTTGAAATCATCACGTGCAGAAATGTCACTAAGGGCCAGCGTAGTACAAGTTCCGAAAGAGGCCCTGACAATTGACTAGGTGCTAGCTCACCCCTGCCAGTCCAGAAGAACGCAATCCGCCGCCATCCTTTCCACACCATTGCGGAAAACATTGCCCCAGGTTGGCTACACTAAGGCATAATGTGAACTATGCTCCGACCACAGTTGGCTATCCGAAACCTATCATAATGAGTAGAATAAGGATCAGGGCTCAAGCTGTCTGTCTGTGGCAGATGCAGGAGGGCGGGAAGGCAGCCAACTCTCCATAGGATACATCCCAGGGTAATGGATTGGAGACAGAAGCCTGAAATCATCACGTGCAGAAATGTCACTAAGGGCAGCGTAGTACAAGTTCCGAAAGAGGCCCTGACAATTGACTAGGTGCTAGCGCACCGCTGCCAGGCCAGAAGAACTGTATCCGCTGCCATCCTATCCAGGCCATTGCGGAATGACATTGCCCCAGGTTGGCTACACTAAGGCATAGTGTGAACTATGCTCCTACCACAGTGGGCTATCCGAAACCTATCTTAATGGGTAGAATAAGCATCAGGGCTCTAGCTGGCTGTACGTGGCAGATGCAGGAGGGCGGGAAGCCAGCCAACTCTCCATAGGATACATCCCAGGGTAATGGATTGGAGACAGAAGCCTGAAATCATCACGTGCAGAAATGTCACTAAGGCCCAGCCTAGTACAAGTTCCGAAAGAGGCCCTGACATTTGATTGGTGCTAGCTCACCTCTGCCAGGCCAGAAGAACACAATCCGCCGCCATCCTTTCCACGCCATTGCGGAAATACATTGCCCAAGGTTGGCTACACTAAGGCATAGTGTGAACTATGCGCCTACCACAGTGGGCTATCCGAAACCTATCTTAATGAGTAGAATAAGCATCTGGGCTCTAGCAGGCTGTCCGTGGCAGATGCAGCAGGGCAGGAAGGCAGCCAACTCTCGATAGTATGTATCCCAAGTTAATGGGGTGGAGACAGCACGTTGAAATCATCACGTGCAGAAATGTCACTAAGGGCCAGCGTAGTACAAGTTCCGAAAGAGGCCCTGACAATTGACTAGGTGCTAGCTCACCGCTGCCAGGCCAGAAGAACGCAATCCGGCGCCATCCTTTCCAGTCCATTGCGGAAAGACATTGCCCCAGGTTGGCTCCAATAAGGCATATTTTGAACTTTGTTCCGACCACAGTGGGCTATCCGAAACCTATCATAATGGGTAGAATAAGCATGAGGGCTCTAGCTGGCTGTCCGTGACAGATGCAGGAGGGCGGGAAGGCAGCTAAGTCTCCATAGGATACATCCCAGGGTAATGGATTGGAGACAGAAGCCTGAAATCATCACGTGCAGAAATGTCACTAAGGGCCAGCGTAGTACAAGTTCCGAAAGAGGCCCTGACAATTGACTAGGTGTTAGCTCACCGCTGCCAGGCCAGAAGAACGGAGTCCGCCGCCATCCTTTCCAGGACATTGCGGAAAGACATTGCCCCAGGTTGGCTACACTAAGGCATAGTGTTAACTATGCTCTGACCACAGTGGGCTATCCGAAACCGATCTTAATGGGTAGAATAAGCATCAGGGCTCTAGCTGGCTGTCCGTGGCAGATGCAGCAGGGCGGGAAGGCAGCCAACTCTCGATCGTATGTATCCCAAAGTAATGGGGTGGAGACAGCACCTTGAAATCATCACGTGCAGAAATGATACTAAGGCCCAGCCTAGTAGAAGTTCCGAAAGAGGCCCTGACAATTGACTAGGTGCTAGCTCACCGCTGCCAGGCCAGAAGAACGCAATCCGGCGCCATCCTTTCCAGGCCATTGTGGAAAGTCATTGCCCCAAGTTGGCTCCACTAAGGCATAGTGTGAACTATGCTCCTACCACAGTGGGCTATACGAAACCGAATGGGTAGAATAAGAATCAGGGCTCTAGCTGGCTGTCCCTGGCAGATGCAGGAGGGCGGGAAGGCAGCCAACTCTCCATAGGATACATCCCAGGGTATTGGATTGGAGACAGAAGAATGAAATCATCACGTGCAGAAATGTCACTAAGGGCCAGCGTAGTACAAGTTCCGAAAGAGGCCCTGACAATTGACTAGGTGCTAGCTCACCCCTGCCAGTCGAGAAGAACGCAATCCGCCGCCATCCTTTCCAGTCCATTGCGGAAAGACATTGCCCCAGGTTGGCTCCAATAAGGCATAGTTTGAACTTTGTTCCGACCACAGTGGGCTATCCGAAACCTATCATAATGGGTAGAATAAGCATGAGGGCTCTAGCTGGCTGTCCGTGGCAGATGCAGAAGGGCGGGAAGGCAGCCAACTCTCCATAGGATACATCCCAGGGTAATGGATTGGAGACAGAAGCCTGAAATCATCACGTGCAGAAATGTCACTAAGGGCCAGCGTAGTACAAGTTCCGAAAGAGGCCCTGACAATTTACTAGGTGCTAGCTCACCGCGGCCAGGCCAGAAAAACTCTATCCGCCACCATCCTCTCCAGGCCATTGCGGAAAGACATTGCCCCAGGTTGGCTATACTAAGGCATAGTGTGAACTATGCTCCTACCACAGTGGGCTATCCGAAACCTATCTTAATGGTTAGAATAAGCATCAGGGCTCTAGCTGGCTGTCCGTGGCAGATGCAGGAGGGCGGGAAGGCAGCCAACTCTCCATAGGATACATCCCAGGGTGATGGATTGGAGACAGAAGCCTGAAATCATCACGTGCAGAAATGTCACTAAGGGCCAGCGTAGTACAAGTTCCGAAAGAGGCCCTGACAATTGACTAGGTGGTAGCTCACCGCTGCCAGGCCAGAAGAACGGAGTCCGCCGCCATCCTTTCCAGGACATTGCGGAAAGACATTGCCCCAGGTTGGCTACACTAAGGCATAGTGTTAACTATGCTCTGACCACAGTGGGCTATCCGAAACCGATCTTAATGGGTAGAATAAGCATCAGGGCTCTAGCTGGCTGTCCGTGGCAGATGCAGCAGGGCGGGAAGGCAGCCAACTCTCGATCGTAGGTATCCCAAAGTAATGGGGTGGAGACAGCACCTTGAAATCATCACGTGCAGAAATGATACTAAGGCCCAGCCTAGTAGAAGTTCCGAAAGAGGCCCTGACAATTGACTAGGTGCTAGCTCACCGCTGCCAGGCCAGAAGAACGCAATCCGGCGCCATCCTTTCCAGGCCATTGTGGAAAGTCATTGCCCCAAGTTGGCTCCACTAAGGCATAGTGTGAACTATGCTCCTACCACAGTGGGCTATACGAAACCGAATGGGTAGAATAAGAATCAGGGCTCTAGCTGGCTGTCCCTGGCAGATGCAGGAGGGCGGGAAGGCAGCCAACTCTCCATAGGATACATCCCAGGGTAATGGATTGGAGACAGAAGAATGAAATCATCACGTGCAGAAATGTCACTAAGGGCCAGCGTAGTACAAGTTCCGAAAGAGGCCCTGACAATTGACTAGGTGCTAGCTCACCGCTGCCAGGCCAGAAGAACTCTATCCGGCACCATCCTCTCCAGGCCATTGCGGAAAGACATTGCCCCAAGTTGGCTATACTAAGGCATAGTGTGAACTATGCTCCTACCACAGTGGGCTATCCGAAACCTATCTTAATGGTTAGAATAAGCATCAGGGCTCTAGCTGGCTGTCCGTGGCAGATGCAGGAGGGCGGGAAGGCAGCCAACTCTCCATAGGATACATCCCAGGGTGATGGATTGGAGACAGAAGCCTGAAATCATCACGTGCAGAAATGTCACTAAGGGCCAGCGTAGTACAAGTTCCGAAAGCGGTCCTGACAATTGACTAGGTGGTAGCTCACCGCTGCCAGGCCAGAAGAACGGAGTCCGCCGCCATCCTTTCCAGGACATTGTGGAAAGACATTGCCCCAGGTTGGCTACACTAAGGCATAGTGTTAACTATGCTCTGACCACAGTGGGCTATCCGAAACCGATCTTAATGGGTAGAATAAGCATCAGGGCTCTAGCTGGCTGTCCGTGGCAGATGCAGCAGGGCTGGAAGGCAGCCAACTCTACATAGGATACATCCCAGGGTAATGGATTGGAGACAGAAGCCTGAAATCATCACGTGCAGAAATGTCACTAAGGGCAGCGTAGTACAAGTTCCGAAAGAGGCCCTGACAATTGACTAGGTGCTAGCTCACCGCTGCCAGGCCAGAAGAACTCAATCCGCCGCCATCCTTTCCAGGCCATGCCGGAAAGACATTGCCCAAGGTTGGCTACACTAAGGCATAGTGTGAACAATGCTCCTACCACGGTGGGCTATACGAAACCGAATGGGTAGAATAAGAATCAGGGCTCTAGCTGGCTGTCCCTGGCAGATGCAGGAGGGCGGGAAGGCAGCCAACTCTCCATAGGATACATCCCAGGGTAATGGATTGGAGACAGAAGAATGAAATCATCACGTGCAGAAATGTCACTAAGGGCCAGCGTAGTACAAGTTCCGAAAGAGGCCCTGACAATTGACTAGGTGCTAGCTCACCCCTGCCAGTCCAGAAGAACGCAATCCGCCGCCATCCTTTCCAGTCCATTGCGGAAAGACATTGCCCCAGGTTGGCTCCAATAAGGCATAGTTTGAACTTTGTTCCGACCACAGTGGGCTATCCGAAACCTATCATAATGGGTAGAATAAGCATGAGGGCTCTAGCTGGCTGTCCGTGGCAGATGCAGAAGGGCGGGAAGGCAGCCAACTCTCCATAGGATACATCCCAGGGTAATGGATTGGAGACAGAAGCCTGAAATCATCACGTGCAGAAATGTCACTAAGGGCCAGCGTAGTACAAGTTCCGAAAGAGGCCCTGACAATTTACTAGGTGCTAGCTCACCGCGGCCAGGCCAGAAAAACTCTATCCGCCACCATCCTCTCCAGGCCATTGCGGAAAGACATTTCCCCAGGTTGGCTATACTAAGGCATAGTGTGAACTATGCTCCTACCACAGTGGGCTATCCGAAACCTATCTTAATGGTTAGAATAAGCATCAGGGCTCTAGCTGGCTGTCCGTGGCAGATGCAGGAGGGCGTTAAGGCAGCCAACTCTCCATAGGATACATCCCAGGGTGATGGATTGGAGACAGAAGCCTGAAATCATCACGTGCAGAAATGTCACTAAGGGCCAGCGTAGTACAAGTTCCGAAAGAGGCCCTGACAATTGACTAGGTGGTAGCTCACCGCTGCCAGGCCAGAAGAACGGAGTCCGCCGCCATCCTTTCCAGGACATTGCGGAAAGACATTGCCCCAGGTTGGCTACACTAAGGCATAGTGTTAACTATGCTCTGACCACAGTGGGCTATCCGAAACCGATCTTAATGGGTAGAATAAGCATCAGGGCTCTAGCTGGCTGTCCGTGGCAGATGCAGCAGGGCGGGAAGGCAGCCAACTCTCGATCGTATGTATCCCAAAGTAATGGGGTGGAGACAGCACCTTGAAATCATCACGTGCAGAAATGATACTAAGGCCCAGCCTAGTAGAAGTTCCGAAAGAGGCCCTGACAATTGACTAGGTGCTAGCTCACCGCTGCCAGGCCAGAAGAACGCAATCCGGCGCCATCCTTTCCAGGCCATTGTGGAAAGTCATTGCCCCAAGTTGGCTCCACTAAGGCATAGTGTGAACTATGCTCCTACCACAGTGGGCTATACGAAACCGAATGGGTAGAATAAGAATCAGGGCTCTAGCTGGCTGTCCCTGGCAGATTCAGGAGGGCGGGAAGGCAGCCAACTCTCCATAGGATACATCCCAGGGTAATGGATTGGAGACAGAAGAATGAAATCATCACGTGCAGAAATGTCACTAAGGGCCAGCGTAGTACAAGTTCCGAAAGAGGCCCTGACAATTGACTAGGTGCTAGCTAACCCCTGCCAGTCCAGAAGAACGCAATCCGCCGCCATCCTTTCCAGTCCATTGCGGAAAGACATTGCCCCAGGTTGGCTCCAATAAGGCATAGTTTGAACTTTGTTCCGACCACAGTGGGCTATCCGAAACCTATCATAATGGGTAGAATAAGCATGAGGGCTCTAGCTGGCTGTCCGTGGCAGATGCAGAAGGGCGGGAAGGCAGCCAACTCTCCATAGGATACATCCCAGGGTAATGGATTGGAGACAGAAGCCTGAAATCATCACGTGCAGAAATGTCACTAAGGGCCAGCGTAGTACAAGTTCCGAAAGAGGCCCTGACAATTTACTAGGTGCTAGCTCACCGCGGCCAGGCCAGAAAAACTCTATCCGCCACCATCCTCTCCAGGCCATTGCGGAAAGACATTTCCCCAGGTTGGCTATACTAAGGCATAGTGTGAACTATGCTCCTACCACAGTGGGCTATCCGAAACCTATCTTAATGGTTAGAATAAGCATCAGGGCTCTAGCTGGCTGTCCGTGGCAGATGCAGGAGGGCGTTAAGGCAGCCAACTCTCCATAGGATACATCCCAGGGTGATGGATTGGAGACAGAAGCCTGAAATCATCACGTGCAGAAATGTCACTAAGGGCCAGCGTAGTACAAGTTCCGAAAGAGGCCCTGACAATTGACTAGGTGGTAGCTCACCGCTGCCAGGCCAGAAGAACGGAGTCCGCCGCCATCCTTTCCAGGACATTGCGGAAAGACATTGCCCCAGGTTGGCTACACTAAGGCATAGTGTTAACTATGCTCTGACCACAGTGGGCTATCCGAAACCGATCTTAATGGGTAGAATAAGCATCAGGGCTCTAGCTGGCTGTCCGTGGCAGATGCAGCAGGGCGGGAAGGCAGCCAACTCTCGATCGTATGTATCCCAAAGTAATGGGGTGGAGACAGCACCTTGAAATCATCACGTGCAGAAATGATACTAAGGCCCAGCCTAGTAGAAGTTCCGAAAGAGGCCCTGACAATTGACTAGGTGCTAGCTCACCGCTGCCAGGCCAGAAGAACGCAATCCGGCGCCATCCTTTCCAGGCCATTGTGGAAAGTCATTGCCCCAAGTTGGCTCCACTAAGGCATAGTGTGAACTATGCTCCTACCACAGTGGGCTATACGAAACCAAATGGGTAGAATAAGAATCAGGGCTCTAGGTGGCTGTCCCTGGCAGATGCAGGAGGGCGGGAAGGCAGCCAACTCTCCATAGGATACATCCCAGGGTAATGGATTGGAGACAGAAGAATGAAATCATCACGTGCAGAAATGTCACTAAGGGCCAGCGTAGTACAAGTTCCGAAAGAGGCCCTGACAATTGACTAGGTGCTAGCTCACCGCTGCCAGGCCAGAAGAACTCTATCCGGCACCATCCTCTCCAGGCCATTGCGGAAAGACATTGCCCCAGGTTGGCTATACTAAGGCATAGTGTGAACTATGCTCCTATCACAGTGGGCTATCCGAAACCTATCTTAATGGTTAGAATAAGCATCAGGGCTCTAGCTGGCTGTCCGTGGCAGATGCAGGAGGGCGGGAAGGCAGCCAACTCTCCATAGGATACATCCCAGGGTGATGGATTGGAGACAGAAGCCTGAAATCATCACGTGCAGAAATGTCACTAAGGGCCAGCGTAGTACAAGTTCCGAAAGCGGTCCTGACAATTGACTAGGAGGTAGCTCACCGCTGCCAGGCCAGAAGAACGGAGTCCGCCGCCATCCTTTCCAGGACATTGCGGAAAGACATTGCCCCAGGTTGGCTACACTAAGGCATAGTGTTAACTATGCTCTGACCACAGTGGGCTATCCGAAACCGATCTTAATGGGTAGAATAAGCATCAGGGCTCTAGCTGGCTGTCCGTGGCAGATGCAGCAGGGCGGGAAGGCAGCCAACTCTCGATCGTATGTATCCCAAGGTAATGGGGTGGAGACAGCACCTTGAAATCATCACGTGCAGAAATGATACTAAGGCCCAGCCTAGTAGAAGTTCCGAAAGAGGCCCTGACAATTGACTAGGTGCTAGCTCACCGCTGCCAGGCCAGAAGAACGCAATCCGGCGCCATCCTTTCCAGGCCATTGTGGAAAGTCATTGCCCCAAGTTGGCTCCACTAAGGCATAGTGTGAACTATGCTCCTACCACAGTGGGCTATACGAAACCGAATGGGTAGAATAAGAATCAGGGCTCTAGCTGGCTGTCCCTGGCAGATTCAGGAGGGCGGGAAGGCAGCCAACTCTCCATAGGATACATCCCAGGGTAATGGATTGGAGACAGAAGAATGAAATCATCACGTGCAGAAATGTCACTAAGGGCCAGCGTAGTACAAGTTCCGAAAGAGGCCCTGACAATTGACTAGGTGCTAGCTCACCGCTGCCAGGCCAGAAGAACTCTATCCGGCACCATCCTCTCCAGGCCATTGCGGAAAGACATTGCCCCAGGTTGGCTCCACTACGGCATAGTTTGAACTTTGTTCCGACCACAGTGGGCTATCCGAAACCTATCTTAATGGGTAGAATAAGCATCAGGGCTCTAGCTGGCTGTCCGTGGCAGATGCAGAAGGGCGGGAAGGCAGCCAACTCTACATAGGATACATCCCAGGGTAATGGATTGGAGACAGAAGCCTGAAATCATCACGTGCAGAAATGTCACTAAGGGCAGCGTAGTACAAGTTCCGAAAGAGGCCCTGACAATTGACTAGGTGCTAGCTCACCGCTGCCAGGCCAGATGAACTCTATCCGGCACCATCCTCTCCAGGCCATTGCGGAACGACATTTCCCCAGGTTGGCTACGCTAAGACATAGTGTGAACTATGCTCCGACCGCAGTGGGCTATCCGAAACCGATCTTAATGGGTAGAATAAGAATCAGGGCTCTAGCTGGCTGTCCGTGGCAGATGCAGCAGGGCAGGAAGGCAGCCAACTCTCGATAGTATGTATCCCAAGGTAATGGGGTGGAGACAGCACGTTGAAATCATCACGTGCAGAAATGTCACTAAGGGCCAGTGTAGTACAAGTTCCGAAAGAGGCCCTGACAATTGACTAGGTGCTAGCTTACCTCTGCCAGGCCAGAAGAACTCAATCCGCGGCCATCCTTTCCAGGCCATTGCGGAACGACATTTCCTCAGGTTGGCTACGCTAAGACATAGTGAGAACTATGCTCCGACCAAAGTGGGCTATCCGAAACCGATCTTAATGGGTAGAATAAGCATCAGGGCTCTAGCTGGCTGTCCGTGGCAGATGCAGGAGGGCGGGAAGGCAGCCAACTCTCCATATGATACATCCCAGGGTGATGGATTGGCGACAGAAGCCTGAAATCATCACGTGCAGAAATGTCACTAAGGGCCAGCGTAGTACAAGTTCCGAAAGAGGCCCTGACAATTGACTAGGTGGTAGCTCACCGCTGCCAGGCCAGAAGAACGGAGTCCGCCGCCATCCTTTCCAGGACATTGCGGAAAGACATTGCCCCAGGTTGGCTACACTAAGGCATAGTGTTAACTATGCTCTGACCACAGTGGGCTATCCGAAACCGATCTTAATGGGTAGAATAAGCATCAGGGCTCTAGCTGGCTGTCCGTGGCAGATGCAGCAGGGCGGGAAGGCAGCCAACTCTCGATCGTATGTATCCCAAGGTAATGGGGTGGAGACAGCACCTTGAAATCATCACGTGCAGAAATGATCCTAAGGCCCAGCCTAGTACAAGTTCCGAAAGAGGCCCTGACAATTGACTAGGTGCTAGCTCACCGCTGCCAGGCCAGAAGAACGCAATCCGGCGCCATCCTTTCCAGGCCATTGTGGAAAGTCATTGCCCCAAGTTGGCTCCACTAAGGCATAGTGTGAACTATGCTCCTACCACAGTGGGCTATACGAAACCGAATGGGTAGAATAAGAATCAGGACTCTAGCTGGCTGTCCCTGGCAGATGCAGGAGGGTGGGAAGGCAGCCAACTCTCCATAGGATACATCCCAGGGTAATGGATTGGAGACAGAAGAATGAAATCATCACGTGCAGAAATGTCACTAAGGGCCAGCATAGTACAAGTTCCGAAAGAGGCCCTGACAATTGACTAGGTGCTAGCTCACCGCTGCCAGTCCAGAAGAACTCTATCCACCACCATCCTCTCCAGGCCATTGCGGAAAGACATTGCCCCAGGTTGGCTCCACTACGGCATAGTTTGAACTTTATTCCGACCACAGTGGGCTATCCGAAACCTATCTTAATGGGTAGAATAAGCATCAGGGCTCTAGCTGGCTGTCCGTGGCACATGCAGAAGGGCGGGAAGGCAGCCAACTCTCCATAGGATACATCCCAGGGTAATGGATTGGAGACAGAAGCCTGAAATCATCACGTGCAGAAATGTCACTAAGGGCCAGCGTAGTACAAGTTCCGAAAGAGGCCCTGACAATTGACTAGGTGCTAGCTCACCGCGGCCAGGCCAGAAGAACTCTATCCGCCACCATCCTCTCCAGGCCATTGCGGAAAGACATTGCCCAAGGTTGGCTATACTAAGGCATAGTGTGAACTATGCTCCTACCACAGTGGGCTATCCGAAACCTATCTTAATGGTTAGAATAAGCATCAGGGCTCTAGCTGGCTGTCCGTGGCAGATGCAGCAGGGCAGGAAGGCAGCCAACTCTCCATAGGATACATCCCAGGGTAATGGATTGGAGACAGAAGCCTGAAATCATCACGTGCAGAAATGTCACTAAGGGCAGCGTAGTACAAGTTCCGAAAGAGGCCCTGACAATTGACTAGGTGCTAGCTCTCCCCTGCCAGGCCAGAAGAATGCAATCCGGCGCCATCCTTTCCTGGCCATTGTGGAAAGTCATTGCCCCAAGTTGGCTCCACTAAGGCATAGTGTGAACTATGCTCCTACCACAGTGGGCTATACGAAACCGAATGGGTAGAATAAGCATCAGGGCTCTAGCTGGCTGTCCGTGGCAGATGCAGGAGGGCGGGAAGGCAGCCAACTCTCCATAGGATACATCCCAGGGTGATGGATTGGAGACAGAAGCCTGAAATCATCACGTGCAGAAATGTCACTAAGGGCCAGCGTAGTACAAGTTCCGAAAGAGGCCCTGACAATTGACTAGGTGGTAGCTCACCGCTGCCAGGCCAGAAGAACGGAGTCCGCCGCCATCCTTTCCAGGACATTGCGGAAAGACATTGCCCCAGGTTGGCTACACTAAGGCATAGTGTTAACTATGCTCTGACCACAGTGGGCTATCCGAAACCGATCTTAATGGGTAGAATAAGCATCAGGGCTCTAGCTGGCTGTCCGTGGCAGATGCAGCAGGGCGGGAAGGCAGCCAACTCTCGATCGTATGTATCCCAAAGTAATGGGGTGGAGACAGCACCTTGAAATCATCACGTGCAGAAATGATACTAAGGCCCAGCCTAGTAGAAGTTCCGAAAGAGGCCCTGACAATTGACTAGGTGCTAGCTCACCGCTGCCAGGCCAGAAGAACGCAATCCGGCGCCATCCTTTCCAGGCCATTGTGGAAAGTCATTGCCCCAAGTTGGCTCCACTAAGGCATAGTGTGAACTATGCTCCTACCACAGTGGGCTATACGAAACCGAATGGGTAGAATAAGAATCAGGGCTCTAGCTGGCTGTCCCTGGCAGATTCAGGAGGGCGGGAAGGCAGCCAACTCTCCATAGGATACATCCCAGGGTAATGGATTGGAGACAGAAGAATGAAATCATCACGTGCAGAAATGTCACTAAGGGCCAGCGTAGTACAAGTTCCGAAAGAGGCCCTGACAATTGACTAGGTGCTAGCTCACCCCTGCCAGTCCAGAAGAACGCAATCCGCCGCCATCCTTTCCAGTCCATTGCGGAAAGACATTGCCCCAGGTTGGCTCCAATAAGGCATAGTTTGAACTTTGTTCCGACCACAGTGGGCTATCCGAAACCTATCATAATGGGTAGAATAAGCATGAGGGCTCTAGCTGGCTGTCCGTGGCAGATGCAGAAGGGCGGGAAGGCAGCCAACTCTCCATAGGATACATCCCAGGGTAATGGATTGGAGACAGAAGCCTGAAATCATCACGTGCAGAAATGTCACTAAGGGCCAGCGTAGTACAAGTTCCGAAAGAGGCCCTGACAATTTACTAGGTGCTAGCTCACCGCGGCCAGGCCAGAAAAACTCTATCCGCCACCATCCTCTCCAGGCCATTGCGGAAAGACATTTCCCCAGGTTGGCTATACTAAGGCATAGTGTGAACTATGCTCCTACCACAGTGGGCTATCCGAAACCTATCTTAATGGTTAGAATAAGCATCAGGGCTCTAGCTGGCTGTCCGTGGCAGATGCAGGAGGGCGTTAAGGCAGCCAACTCTCCATAGGATACATCCCAGGGTGATGGATTGGAGACAGAAGCCTGAAATCATCACGTGCAGAAATGTCACTAAGGGCCAGCGTAGTACAAGTTCCGAAAGAGGCCCTGACAATTGACTAGGTGGTAGCTCACCGCTGCCAGGCCAGAAGAACGGAGTCCGCCGCCATCCTTTCCAGGACATTGCGGAAAGACATTGCCCCAGGTTGGCTACACTAAGGCATAGTGTTAACTATGCTCTGACCACAGTGGGCTATCCGAAACCGATCTTAATGGGTAGAATAAGCATCAGGGCTCTAGCTGGCTGTCCGTGGCAGATGCAGCAGGGCGGGAAGGCAGCCAACTCTCGATCGTATGTATCCCAAAGTAATGGGGTGGAGACAGCACCTTGAAATCATCACGTGCAGAAATGATACTAAGGCCCAGCCTAGTAGAAGTTCCGAAAGAGGCCCTGACAATTGACTAGGTGCTAGCTCACCGCTGCCAGGCCAGAAGAACGCAATCCGGCGCCATCCTTTCCAGGCCATTGTGGAAAGTCATTGCCCCAAGTTGGCTCCACTAAGGCATAGTGTGAACTATGCTCCTACCACAGTGGGCTATACGAAACCAAATGGGTAGAATAAGAATCAGGGCTCTAGGTGGCTGTCCCTGGCAGATGCAGGAGGGCGGGAAGGCAGCCAACTCTCCATAGGATACATCCCAGGGTAATGGATTGGAGACAGAAGAATGAAATCATCACGTGCAGAAATGTCACTAAGGGCCAGCGTAGTACAAGTTCCGAAAGAGGCCCTGACAATTGACTAGGTGCTAGCTCACCGCTGCCAGGCCAGAAGAACTCTATCCGGCACCATCCTCTCCAGGCCATTGCGGAAAGACATTGCCCCAGGTTGGCTATACTAAGGCATAGTGTGAACTATGCTCCTATCACAGTGGGCTATCCGAAACCTATCTTAATGGTTAGAATAAGCATCAGGGCTCTAGCTGGCTGTCCGTGGCAGATGCAGGAGGGCGGGAAGGCAGCCAACTCTCCATAGGATACATCCCAGGGTGATGGATTGGAGACAGAAGCCTGAAATCATCACGTGCAGAAATGTCACTAAGGGCCAGCGTAGTACAAGTTCCGAAAGCGGTCCTGACAATTGACTAGGAGGTAGCTCACCGCTGCCAGGCCAGAAGAACGGAGTCCGCCGCCATCCTTTCCAGGACATTGCGGAAAGACATTGCCCCAGGTTGGCTACACTAAGGCATAGTGTTAACTATGCTCTGACCACAGTGGGCTATCCGAAACCGATCTTAATGGGTAGAATAAGCATCAGGGCTCTAGCTGGCTGTCCGTGGCAGATGCAGCAGGGCGGGAAGGCAGCCAACTCTCGATCGTATGTATCCCAAGGTAATGGGGTGGAGACAGCACCTTGAAATCATCACGTGCAGAAATGATACTAAGGCCCAGCCTAGTAGAAGTTCCGAAAGAGGCCCTGACAATTGACTAGGTGCTAGCTCACCGCTGCCAGGCCAGAAGAACGCAATCCGGCGCCATCCTTTCCAGGCCATTGTGGAAAGTCATTGCCCCAAGTTGGCTCCACTAAGGCATAGTGTGAACTATGCTCCTACCACAGTGGGCTATACGAAACCGAATGGGTAGAATAAGAATCAGGGCTCTAGCTGGCTGTCCCTGGCAGATTCAGGAGGGCGGGAAGGCAGCCAACTCTCCATAGGATACATCCCAGGGTAATGGATTGGAGACAGAAGAATGAAATCATCACGTGCAGAAATGTCACTAAGGGCCAGCGTAGTACAAGTTCCGAAAGAGGCCCTGACAATTGACTAGGTGCTAGCTCACCGCTGCCAGGCCAGAAGAACTCTATCCGGCACCATCCTCTCCAGGCCATTGCGGAAAGACATTGCCCCAGGTTGGCTCCACTACGGCATAGTTTGAACTTTGTTCCGACCACAGTGGGCTATCCGAAACCTATCTTAATGGGTAGAATAAGCATCAGGGCTCTAGCTGGCTGTCCGTGGCAGATGCAGAAGGGCGGGAAGGCAGCCAACTCTACATAGGATACATCCCAGGGTAATGGATTGGAGACAGAAGCCTGAAATCATCACGTGCAGAAATGTCACTAAGGGCAGCGTAGTACAAGTTCCGAAAGAGGCCCTGACAATTGACTAGGTGCTAGCTCACCGCTGCCAGGCCAGATGAACTCTATCCGGCACCATCCTCTCCAGGCCATTGCGGAACGACATTTCCCCAGGTTGGCTACGCTAAGACATAGTGTGAACTATGCTCCGACCGCAGTGGGCTATCCGAAACCGATCTTAATGGGTAGAATAAGAATCAGGGCTCTAGCTGGCTGTCCGTGGCAGATGCAGCAGGGCAGGAAGGCAGCCAACTCTCGATAGTATGTATCCCAAGGTAATGGGGTGGAGACAGCACGTTGAAATCATCACGTGCAGAAATGTCACTAAGGGCCAGTGTAGTACAAGTTCCGAAAGAGGCCCTGACAATTGACTAGGTGCTAGCTTACCTCTGCCAGGCCAGAAGAACTCAATCCGCGGCCATCCTTTCCAGGCCATTGCGGAACGACATTTCCTCAGGTTGGCTACGCTAAGACATAGTGAGAACTATGCTCCGACCAAAGTGGGCTATCCGAAACCGATCTTAATGGGTAGAATAAGCATCAGGGCTCTAGCTGGCTGTCCGTGGCAGATGCAGGAGGGCGGGAAGGCAGCCAACTCTCCATATGATACATCCCAGGGTGATGGATTGGCGACAGAAGCCTGAAATCATCACGTGCAGAAATGTCACTAAGGGCCAGCGTAGTACAAGTTCCGAAAGAGGCCCTGACAATTGACTAGGTGGTAGCTCACCGCTGCCAGGCCAGAAGAACGGAGTCCGCCGCCATCCTTTCCAGGACATTGCGGAAAGACATTGCCCCAGGTTGGCTACACTAAGGCATAGTGTTAACTATGCTCTGACCACAGTGGGCTATCCGAAACCGATCTTAATGGGTAGAATAAGCATCAGGGCTCTAGCTGGCTGTCCGTGGCAGATGCAGCAGGGCGGGAAGGCAGCCAACTCTCGATCGTATGTATCCCAAGGTAATGGGGTGGAGACAGCACCTTGAAATCATCACGTGCAGAAATGATCCTAAGGCCCAGCCTAGTACAAGTTCCGAAAGAGGCCCTGACAATTGACTAGGTGCTAGCTCACCGCTGCCAGGCCAGAAGAACGCAATCCGGCGCCATCCTTTCCAGGCCATTGTGGAAAGTCATTGCCCCAAGTTGGCTCCACTAAGGCATAGTGTGAACTATGCTCCTACCACAGTGGGCTATACGAAACCGAATGGGTAGAATAAGAATCAGGACTCTAGCTGGCTGTCCCTGGCAGATGCAGGAGGGTGGGAAGGCAGCCAACTCTCCATAGGATACATCCCAGGGTAATGGATTGGAGACAGAAGAATGAAATCATCACGTGCAGAAATGTCACTAAGGGCCAGCATAGTACAAGTTCCGAAAGAGGCCCTGACAATTGACTAGGTGCTAGCTCACCGCTGCCAGTCCAGAAGAACTCTATCCACCACCATCCTCTCCAGGCCATTGCGGAAAGACATTGCCCCAGGTTGGCTCCACTACGGCATAGTTTGAACTTTATTCCGACCACAGTGGGCTATCCGAAACCTATCTTAATGGGTAGAATAAGCATCAGGGCTCTAGCTGGCTGTCCGTGGCACATGCAGAAGGGCGGGAAGGCAGCCAACTCTCCATAGGATACATCCCAGGGTAATGGATTGGAGACAGAAGCCTGAAATCATCACGTGCAGAAATGTCACTAAGGGCCAGCGTAGTACAAGTTCCGAAAGAGGCCCTGACAATTGACTAGGTGCTAGCTCACCGCGGCCAGGCCAGAAGAACTCTATCCGCCACCATCCTCTCCAGGCCATTGCGGAAAGACATTGCCCAAGGTTGGCTATACTAAGGCATAGTGTGAACTATGCTCCTACCACAGTGGGCTATCCGAAACCTATCTTAATGGTTAGAATAAGCATCAGGGCTCTAGCTGGCTGTCCGTGGCAGATGCAGCAGGGCAGGAAGGCAGCCAACTCTCCATAGGATACATCCCAGGGTAATGGATTGGAGACAGAAGCCTGAAATCATCACGTGCAGAAATGTCACTAAGGGCAGCGTAGTACAAGTTCCGAAAGAGGCCCTGACAATTGACTAGGTGCTAGCTCTCCCCTGCCAGGCCAGAAGAACGCAATCCGGCGCCATCCTTTCCTGGCCATTGTGGAAAGTCATTGCCCCAAGTTGGCTCCACTAAGGCATAGTGTGAACTATGCTCCTACCACAGTGGGCTATACGAAACCGAATGGGTAGAATAAGAATCAGGGCTCTAGCTGGCTGTCCCTGGCAGATGCAGGAGGGCGGGAAGGCAGCCAACTCTCCATAGGATACATCCCAGGGTAATGGATTGGAGACAGAAGAATGAAATCATCACGTGCAGAAATGTCACTAAGGGCCAGCGTAGTACAAGTTCCGAAAGAGGCCCTGATAATTGACTAGGTGCTAGCTCACCGCTGCCAGGCCAGAAGAACTCTATCCGCCACCATCCTCTCCAGGCCATTGCGGAAAGACATTGCCCCAGGTTGGCTCCACTACGGCATAGTTTGAACTTTGTTCCGACCACAGTGGGCTTTCCGAAACCTATCTTAATGGGTAGAATAAGCATCAGGGCTCTATCTGGCTGTCCGTGGCAGATGCAGAAGGGCGGGAAGGCAGCCAACTCTCCATAGGATACATCCCAGGGTAATGGATTGGAGGCAGAAGCCTGAAATCATCACGTGCAGAAATGTCACTAAGGGCCAGCGTAGTACAAGTTCCGAAAGAGGCCCTGACAATTGACTAGGTGCTAGCTCACCGCGGCCAGGCCAGAAGAACTCTATCCGCCACCATCCTCTCCAGGCCATTGCGGAAAGACATTGCCCCAGGTTGGCTATACTAAGGCATAGTGTGAACTATGCTCCTACCACAGTGGGCTATCCGAAACCTATCTTAATGGTTAGAATAAGCATCAGGGCTCTAGCTGGCTGTCCGTGGCAGATGCAGGAGGGCGGGAAGGCAGCCAACTCTCTATAGGATACATCCCAGGGTAATGGATTGGAGACAGAAGCCTGAAATCATCACGTGCAGAAATGTCACTAAGGGCAGCGTAGTACAAGTTCCGAAAGAGGCCCTGACAATTGACTAGGTGCTAGCTCTCCCCTGCCAGGCCAGAAGAACTCAATCCACCGCCATCCTTTCCTGGCCATTAAGGAAAGACATTGCCCCAGGTTGCCTACACTAAGGCATAGTGTGAACTATGCTCCTACCACAGTGGGCTATCCGAAACCGATCTTAATGAGTAGAATAAGCATCTGGGCTCTAGCAGGCTGTCCGTGGCAAATGCAGCAGGGCAGGAAGGCAGCCAACTCTCGATAGTATGTATCCCAAGGTAATGGGGTGGAGACAGCACGTTGAAATCATCACGTGCAGAAATGTCACTAAGGGCCAGTGTACTACAAGTTCCGAAAGAGGCCCTGACAATTGGCTAGGTGGTAGCTTACCTCTGCCAGGCCAGAAGAACTCAATCCGCCGCCATCCTTTCCAGGCCATTGCGGAACGACATTTCCTCAGGTTGGCTACGCTAAGACATAGTGAGAACTATGCTCCGACCACAGTGGGCTATCCGAAACCGATCTTAATGGGTAGAATAAGCATCAGGGCTCTAGCTGGCTGTCCGTGGCAGATGCAGCAGGGCGGGAAGGCAGCCAACTCTCGATCGTATGTATCCCAAGGTAATGGGGTGGAGACAGCACCGTGAAATCATCACGTGCAGAAATGTCACTAAGGGCCAGCGTAGTACAATTTCCGAAAGAGGCCCTGACAATTGACTAGGTGCTAGCTCACCGCTGCCAGGCCAGAAGAACGCAATCCGGCGCCATCCTTTCCAGGCCATTGTGGAAAGTCATTGCCCCAAGTTGGCTCCACTAAGGCATAGTGTGAACTATGCTCCTACCACAGTGGGCTATACGAAACCGAATGGGTAGAATAAGAATCAGGGCTCTAGCTGGCTGTCCCTGGCAGATGCAGGAGGGCGGGAAGGCAGCCAACTCTCCATAGGATACATCCCAGGGTAATGGATTGGAGACAGAAGAATGAAGTCATCAAGTGCAGAAATGTCACTAAGGGCCAGCGTAGTACAAGTTCCGAAAGAGGCCCTGACAATTGACTAGGTGCTAGCTCACCGCTGCCAGGCCAGAAGAACTAAATCCACCGCCATCCCTTCCAGGCCATTGCGGAAAGACATTGCCCCAGGTTGGCTACACTAAGGCATAGTGTGAACTATGCTCCTACCACAGTGGGCTCTCCGAAACCGATCTTAATGTGTAGAATAAGCATCATGGCTCTAGCTGGGTGTCCGTGGCAGATGCAGCAGGGCAGGAAGGCAGCCAACTCTCGATAGTATGTATCCCAAGGTAAATGGGTGGAGACAGCACCTTGAAATCATCACGTGCAGAAATATCACTAAGGGCCAGTGTAGTACAAGTTCCGAAAGAGGCCCTGACAATTGACTTGGTGCTAGCTTACCTCTGCCATGCCAGAAGAACTCAATCCGCCGCCATCCTTTCCAGGCCATTGCGGAAAGACATTGCCTCAGGTTGGCTACAATAAGGCATAGTGTGAACTATGATCCGACGACAGTGGGCTATCCGAAACCGATCTTAATGGGTAGAATAAGCATCAGGGCTTTAGCTGGCTGTCCGTGGCAGATGCAGCAGGGCGGGAACGCAGCCAACAATCGATAGTATGTATCCCAAGGTTTTGGGGTGGAGAGAGCACCTTGAATTCATCACGTGCAGAAATGTCATTAAGGGCCAGTGTAGTACAAGTTCCGAAAGAGGCCCTGACAATTGACTAGGTGCTAGCTTACCTCTGCCAGGCCAGAAGAACTCAATCCGCCTCCATCCGTTCCAGGCCATTGCGGAAAGACATTTCCCCAGGTAGGCTATGCTAAGGCATAGTGTGAACTATCCTCCTACCACAGTGGGCTATCCGAAACCTATCTTAATGGGTAGAATAAGCATCAGGGCTCTAGCTGGCTGTCCGTGGCAGATGCAGCAGGGCGGGAAGGCAGCCAACTCTCGATCGTATGTATCCCAAGGTAATGGGGTGGAGACAGCACCTTGAAATCATCACGTGCAGAAATGTCACTAAGGGCCAGCGTAGTACAAGTTCCGAAAGAGGCCCTGACAATTGACTAGGTGCTAGCTCACCCCTGCCAGGCCAGAAGAACGCAATCCGCCGCCATCCTTTCCACGCCATTGCGGAAAGACATTGCCCCAGGTTGGCTACACTAAGGCATTGTGTTAACTATGCTCTGACCACAGTGGGCTATCCGAAACCGATCTTAATGGGTAGAATAAGCATCAGGGCTCTAGCTGGCTGTCCGTGGCAGATGCAGCAGGGCGGGAAGGCAGCCAACTCCCGATCGTATGTATACCAAGGTAATGGGGTGGAGACAGCACCTTGAAATCATCACGTGCAGAAATGTCACTAAGGGCCAGCGTAGTACAAGTTCTGAAAGAGGCCCTGACAATTGACTAGGTGCTAGCTCAACCCTGCCAGGCCAGAAGAACGCAATCCGCCGCCATCCTTTCCATGCCATTCCGGAAAGACATTGCCCCAGGTTGGCTACACTAAGGCATAATGTGAACTATGCTCCAACCACAGTTGGCTATCCGAAACCTATCTTAATGAGTAGAATAAGCATCAGGGCTCTAGCTGTCTGTCTGTGGCAGATGCAGGAGATCGGGAAGGCAGCCAACTCCCCATAGGATACATCCCAGTGTAATGGATTGGAGAGAGAAGCCTGAAACCATCACGTGCAGAAATGTCACTAAGGGCAGCGTAGTACAAGTTCCGAAAGAGGCTCTGACAATTGACTAGGTTCTAGCTCACCGCTGCCAGGTCAGAAGAACTGTATCCGCCGCCATCCTTTTCAGTCCAATGCGGAAAGACATTGCCCCAGGTTCGCTACGCTAAGGCATAGTGTGAACTATGCTCCTCCCACAGTGGGCTATCCGAAAACTATCTTAATGGGTAGAATAAGCATCAGGGCTCTAGCTGGCTGTCCGTGGCAGATGCAGGAGGGCGGGAAGCCAGCCAACTCTCCATAGGATACATCCCAGGGTAATGGATTGGAGACAGAAGCCTGAAATCATCACCTGCAGAAATGTCACTAAGGGCCAGCGTAGTGCAAGTTCCGAAAGAGGCCCTGACAATTGACTAGGTGCTAGCTCACCGCTGCCAGGCCAGAAGAACGCAATCCGCCGCCATCCTTTCCAGGACCTTGCGGAAAGACATTGCCCCAGGTTGGCTACACTAAGACATAGTGTTAACTATGCTCTGACCACAGTGGGCTATCCGAAACCTATCTTAATGGGTAGAATAAGCATCAGGGCTCTAGCCGGCTGTGCGTGGCAGATGCAGGCGGGCGGGAAGGCAGCCAACTCTCCATAGGATACATCCCAGGGTAATGGATTGGAGACAGAAGCCTGAAATCATCACGTGCAGAAATGTCACTAAGGGCCAGCGTAGTACACGTTCCGAAAGAGGCCCTGAGAATTGTCTAGGTGCTAGCTTACCTCTGCCAGGCCAGAAGAACACAATCCGCCGCCCTCCTTTCCAGGCCATTGCGGAAAGACATTGCCCCAGGTTGGCTACACTAAGGCATAGTGTTAACTATGCTCCGACCCCAGTGGGCTATCCGAAACCGATCTTAATCGGTAGAATAAGCATCATGGCTCTAGCTGGCTGTCCGTGGCAGATGCAGCAGGGCGGGAAGGCAGCCAACTCTCGATCGTATGTATCCCAAGGTAATGGGGTGGGGACATCACCTTGAAATCATCACGTGCAGAATTGTCATAAGGGCCAGCGTAGTACAAGTTCCGAAAGAGGCCCTGACAATTGTCTAGGTGCTAGCTTACCTCTGCCAGGCCAGAAGAACTCAATCTGCCGCCATCTTTTCCAGGCCATTGCGGAAAGACATTGCCCCTGGTTGGCTACACTAAGGCATATTGTGAACTATCCTCCTACCACAGTGGGTTATCCGAAACATATCTTACCCTCACTGTAGCCCTAGCTCTAGACCTTACCCAAACCCTAACCCTTACCCTAACCCTAACCCTCACCCTCACCCTAACGCTAACTGTAACCTTAAACCTAAACCTAAACCTAAACCTAAACCTAGACCTAGACCTACCCCTACCCCTACCCCTACCCCTACCCGTAGCCGTAGCCCTAGCCCTAAATTTAACCCTGACCCTAAACCTAACGCAAGCCCTAGACTTAACCCTAACCCTAACCTTAGCCCTAGCCCTAGCCCTAGCCCTAGCCCAAGCCCTTGCCCTCACCCTCACCCTCGCCCTCGCCCTAGTCGCCCTATTTGTTAGGGTTAGCGTTAGGGTTAGGGTTAGGGTTAGGGTTAGGGTTAGGGTTAGGGTTAGGGTTAGGGTTAGGGTTAGGGTTAGGGTTAGGGTTAGGGTTAGGGTTAGGGTTAGGGTTAGGGCTAGGGCTAGGGTTAGGGCTAGGTTTTGGGCAAGGGTAAGGGCTATGGCTAGGGCTAGGGCTAGGGCTAGGGTTGGGCTAGGGTTAGGTTTAGGCTGAGAGTTAGGGTTAGGGTTAGCGTTAGCGCTAGGACTAAAACTAGGACTAGGACTAGGCGTAGGCCTAGGGTTATTACTAGGACTACGACTATGACTTGGGCGAAGGCGAGGGCGAGGGCGAGGGCGAGGGCGAGGGTGAGGGCTAGGGCTAGGGCTAGTTCTAGGGCTAGGGCTAAGGTTAGGTTTATGGTTAGGGTTAAGGCTAGGGCTTGGGTTAGAGCTAGGGTTATATTTAAGTTTAGGTTTAGGTTTAGGTTTAGGTTTAGGTTTAGGTTTAGGTTTAGGGCTAGGGTTAGGGTTAGGATTAGGGTTAGGGTTAGGGTTAGGGTTAGGGTTAGGGTTAGGGTTAGGTTTTGGGCTACGGCTAGGGTTATGGCTAGGGTTTGGGCTAGGGTTAGGGCTACGGCTACGGCTAGGGCTAGGGTTGGGCTAGGGTTAGGTTTAGGCGGAGGTTTAAGGTTAGCGTTAGAGTTAGCATTAGGACTAAAACAAGGACTAGGCCTAGGCCTAGGCCTAGGGTTACAACTAGGACTTCGACTAGGTCTAGGGCGAGGGTGAGGGTGAGTGCGAGGGCTAAGGGTAGGGCTAAGGTTAGGGTTAGGGTGAGGGTTAAGTCTAGGGCTTGGGTTAGGTTTAGGGTCAGGGTTAAAGTTAGGTCTAGGTCTAGGGTTAGGGCTAGGGCTAGGGCTAGGGCTACGGCTAGGGCTACGGCTGGGGCTAGGGGTAGGGTTGGGTTTAGGGTTAGGGTTAGGGGTAGGGTTAGGTCTAGGTCTAGGGTTAGGTGGAGGTTTAGGGTTAGGGTTAGGTATAGGGTTCGGGTAAGGCCTAGGGCTAGGGCTACGATTAGGGTTAGAGTTATGGTTATTGTTAGATTCAGTGTTAAACTTAGGATTAGGGTTAGGCTTAGGCCTCAGCTTAGGGCTCCGACTACGGCTACGGCTAGGGCTAGGGTTAGGGCTAGGGTTATGTTTAGGTTTAGGTTTAGGGCTAGGTTTAGGGTCAGGGTTAGGGCTACGGCTAGGGGTAGGGCTAGGTCTAGCACTACGGCTGGGCTAGGGTTAGGGTTAGGGTAACGGTAAGGGTAAGGGTTAGGGTTAGGGTTAGGGGTACAGTTAGGGTTAGGATTTTTGTCAGGGTTAGGCCTAGGCCTAGGCCTAGGGCTACGACTTGGACTAGGGCTTGTGCTAGGTGTAGGGCTAGGGTAAGGGCAAAGGCGAGGTCTAGGGCTAGGGCTAGGGATAAGATTAGGGTTAGGGGTAGGCGTAGGAGTAGGAGTAGGGTTAGGGTTACGACTAGGGCTAGGGCCAGGGCTGGGCTAGGGTAAGGGTTAGGGTTAGGTTTAGGGCTAGGCCTAGGTGTCCTACTATGGCGAGGGCTAGGGCTAGATTTAGGGCTAGTGTTTGGGCTAGGATTAGGGCTACGGTTAGGTTTAGAGTAAGGGTTAGCGTTAGGGTTAGGGTTAGGGTTAGGGTTAGGGTTAGGGTTAGGATGAAGCCAAGGGCTAGGGCTAGGGCTAGGGCTAGGGCTAGGGCTAGGGCTAGGGCTAGGGCTAGGGCTAGGGCTAGGGCTAGGGTTAGGGTTAGGGTTAGGCTTTGGCTTAGGCTTAGGGTTAGGGTTAGGCCTAGGCCAAGGGCTACGACTAGGACTAGGCTAGGGCTAGAGCTAGAGCTAGGGTTAGCGCTAGGGTTTGGGTTAGAGTTAGAGCAAAGGCTAGGGCTAGGGCTAGGGTTGTGCTAGGGTTAGGTTTAGGCTGAAGGTTAGGGTTAGGGTTAGCGTTAGGACTAAAACTAGGATTAGGCCTAGGCCTAGGGTTATGAATAAGACTACGACTGGGACTAGGGCGAGGGTGAGGGTGAGTGTTAGGCCTAGGGCTAGGGTTAGGGCTAGGGCTAAGATTAGGGTTAGGGTTAGGGTTAAGGCTAGGGCTTGGGTTAGATTTAGGGTCAGGGTTAAGGTTAGGGCTAGGGCTAGGGCTAGGGTTAGTGTAGGGGTAGGGGTACGGTTGGGCGTAGGGTTAGCGTTAGGGCTAAGATTAGGTCTAGGTCTAGGGTTAGTCTTAGGGTGAAGGTGAGGGTGATTGTTAGGGTTAGGGTTAGGGTTAGGGATCGAGTAAGGTCTAGGTCTAGGGCTAGGGTTATTGTTAGAGTTAGGGTTATTGTTATGGTCAGTGTTAAATTTAGGATTAGGGTTAGGCTAACGCTAAGGCTAACCCTAACCCTCAGCCTAAACCTAACCCTAGCCCAACCCTAGCCCTAGCCCTAACCCTAGCCCTAACCCTAACCCTAACCCTAACCCTAACCCTAACCCTAACCCTAACCCTAACCCTAGCCCAGCCCTGGTCCTAGCCCTAGCCCTATCCCTAGCCCTCGCCGTACCCCTAACCCTATCCCTATCCCTAACCCAAGCCCTAGACCTCACCCTCGCCATCGCCATCGCCCTAGTCCTAGTCGTAGTCCTAGTCATAAGCCTACGCCTAGGCCTAGGCCCAGTCCTAGGCCGAGTTTTACTCCTAACGCTAATGCTAACGCTAACCCCCAACCAAAACCTAAACCTAGCCCAACCCTAGACCTAGCACTAGCCGTACCCCTAACCCTATCCCAAACCGTAGTCCTAACCCTAGTCCTAGTCGTACACCTAGGCCTAGGCCTAACCCTAATCTTATCCCTAGTGCTAGCCCTAGGCCAGCCCTGGCCCTAGCACTACTCGTACCCCTACCCCTACCCCTACGCATACCCCTACGCCTGCGCCTACGCCTACGCCTAATCTTATCCCTAGCCCTAGCCCTAGCCCTAGCCCTAGCCTTTGCCCTTACCCTAGCCCTGCACCTAGCCCAAGCCCTAGTCGCAGCCCTAGGCCTAGGCCTAGGCCTAACCCTCACCTTAATCCTAACCCTAACCCTAACCCTAACCCTAACCCTTACTCTTACCGTTACACTAACCCTAACCCTATCCCTAGCCCAGCCCTGGCGCTAGCCCTAGCCCTAGCCCTAGCCCTAGCTCTAGCCGTAGCCATAACTCTAATCCTAACCCTAGCCCTAAACCTAAACCTAAACATAACCCTTGTTAGCTGTGGGAAAGAGTGAAGAAAAAAACACGTTCGGATGTACATTTTCAAAACACATTGATAGTGTGTCTGCCTCTCCTGGGAAAGAAAGTAAGCTGATACGCTGCAAGGTCAAGAAGTGTTTTGAAACACGTATCCCAAATGGGACGGGGAGACAGATACACCACCACCGGAAGTCGTCAGCAACAACATCCGGTTGATAGTATGTATAAGGCTTCCGTAGTCTTTGTTATGTATTCATTCCTTCCTTACTTCCTTACTTCCTGATGTAGTCTGTTTGCTTGCTGCTGTGTGCCAAGAATGTAGCCTGATAACATGGATTGGATTGCAGATCCACCGGGCTAGAGACTGAACTTGCTTACTATATGCCATTGTAATCTTACTTGCAATAAATCGTAGCTCATTAGAATTAACACTCGGACTGCCGTGTTTTAATGAGCTGAATTCCTGGCGTGCTGGAATGCCGGTTGCTGATAGCTGAATGCTGGGAGGAGAGCCAAGAAGTCTGCAGGCGCATCGTAAAGCAAAGAGCCAGATAGCACAGGTAATCACTCTGCAACAATCTTATCAAGATCTTATCAACAATGGTTATGGGCCCAGTTTGTTATCTGCTCTTATCTGATTGCTATCTGATGGAACCTTTTTTGCTGAGACTGGGAGAAAGGCTTTTACCCTGAAGCTGAGGAGGCTGTCTGGGCTATTTGGTAAGACTGTTTAAGACGGAACGTCTGTGTCTTATCATAGTTGACAGCAAAAGCTGGGAAAACTGCCAAGATCCTGTCTGTGAGTTGTTTAATGATGGAGCAAGCAAGGTTTCCGAAATTGGATAATTCCAACTATGCCTCCTGGCAAAGCTATTGTGAAGCACTCCTGATAAGAGAGAATCTCTGGGATGTCGTCCAAAATGGGGCCACCCCGGCCACGGCAGAGCAGGATAGAAAGGCCAGGGCCACAATCTTGCTAACTATCTCTCCCTCGCAACGTTCACACGTGAAAAATAGGCTGACAGCTAAAGATGCATGGGACTCTCTCAGAGCAGTGCACCAGTCGCAAACAGCCTTGTCTAAAATGATTTGGTGCCGCAGGCTGTATTCCTGCAAGATGAAAAAGGGAACAGATCCAGCGGCTCACTTGGAGCGGATGACTGATTTGTTTAATCAAGTCCAAGGTCGCGGGGTTGAAATCTCAAATTTACAACGAGCTTTCATCCTTCTCGGAAGTCTGGCAGATGAGTATGAAAACATTCTGTGGAGTCTACAAAGTTTTGATGAAACGCAGATTACCCCAGAATTGGTTGCTGCGCGTGTCTTGGAGGAGAGCCAGCGTCGGAAGGACGAAACAGGGCTCCAGAGGCAGCATGCAGCGCAGAGGCACTCTTCTAATCTGTCTGAGGACTTCAAAGGCCTTCAGCAAGAAAAAGCAGCTGTTTCTAGGGAAAAACGCTGCTGGGCATGCGGCCAGAAGGGACATTTACAAAAAGACTGTAAACAGCCAACAGCTGGTAAACCACAGGGCAAAGGGGCTGCGGGCCGGGGCCAGAAAGGTGTGGTGGCTGTTGTGCGAGAAGTAGCCTGTAAGGCAGATACCTGGGTTTTAGATTCAGGTGCATCCACTCATATGGTTAACAGTGATAAGTTTCTGAAAGAGTTGGTAAAATCTGATATACATTCCGTTGCCTTGGCTGATGGCAGGGCAAGGGTAGTGAAACAAATGGGTAAAGCCTATGTTCCAAGTTTTGGGAAAGAATTTTCCAATATTTTGTGTGTACCAGGGTTGCAAAACTGTCTCATAAGTGTGTCTGCACTGACATCTAGTGGTTACACTCTGGTTTTCACAGGGAATGAATGTAACATTAGCTTGAATGGGCAGGTGTGTGCTAAAGCTGTCAAGAAAGACAAAATGTATTTTTTGGTTGACAAAGCAGGGAAAGCACAGTGCTCACAGGTCGAAAATGTGCCCTTACACTCAGATTGTGCCCATTACTACCATAGGGTCTTGGGTCACACTAGCTTCACGAATTTGCAAAAACTGACACAGGTGTGTCCAGACCTTAAAATTCTTGCATGTGATTCTTTTTTGGACTGTACCGTGTGCAGCAAGGCAAAGCTGAAAGCTTTTCCAGTTGCAAAACGTAGTAAACGAACCACGCAACGGCCTTTTGAAGTAATCCATGCAGATTTGGCAGGTCCTATGGGCAAAACTTTTGGTGGCAATCAGTATTTTATGGTAATTGTGGACCGCCACACAAGGTATTCATATGTAATGCTCATGAAGGAGAAGAGTGAGGCTGCTCAACTTCTCAAAAACTGGGTCAACATGGTTGAAAGACAGTTTGAGTACAAGGTTGGGTTCTTGGTTACAGACAGAGGGGGTGAGTTTCTGTCTAATCATCTGAAAAACTGGTTAAAGGTAAAAGGGATTCAACATGAAACAACAAACCCAGCAGTTCCACAGGAGGACGGCCTGGCCGAACGAAGAATTGGGGTCCTAAAGCAGATAAAGGACTGCCTAATCCTCGATTCACAGGCTCCGGAACAGCTCTGGGGGGAGGCTATACTGACGGCCAATCATATAGCTAACTGCACTTGGAATTCCTTTGTAAAAACCACTCCATACCACATGCTGTTTGGGAGACCACCAAATCTGAAATACCTAAGAGTTTTTGGGCAGTACGCTAATGTGTATGTTCCAGCAAACTTTAGGAAGAAAGGTGATCCCAAATGGAGGAGGCTGATGTTTGTGGGTTATTCTGGCAACAGCTACAAGTTCTACTTGGGCCATGGGGAAGTGTTGTTGTCCAGAAGTGCCAACTTTGAGAAACATTCTGGGTGGGATAGGATTCATGCCAACCAAGAGGTTTTTCTCAAGATGGGCAAAGTGTTGCAAGTGCTGGAAATGGAGGGGTAATGAAGCAAGATGCTTCTGCAGGGCCTCAACCCAGTACTTCTACACAGCACCATACACAAGCACACTCACCAATCAGTACACAGAAGTTTGAGAAGGTGTCCACTGAGGCTCAGAGCTCTACCTCGGATTCGGAGGATGACAAAGGTAGAGTCAAAGTGATTATACCTAGACGGACTCAAAGGGTCAGGAAACCTCCAGATAGGTTTGTTGTGCAAAGTGCAAAAGCTTTTTCAGTGGTGGCTGAGCCAGAAAACTTTGAAGAGCTACTCTCTTTTCCTGAAGAAGAGCAGCAGAAGTGGTTTGCAGCCATGGAGCAAGAGTACTCGTCTTTGGTAGACAAGCAGGTGTTTGAAGTGGTAGATAGGCCGGAAAACCAGAAGGTTATAGGCTGTAAGTGGGTTTTCAAGTGCAAGGAGTTGCCAGATGGAACCCAGAAGTACAAGGCCAGATTGGTTGCTAAAGGTTACTCACAGCAGAGGTTTGAGAGTTTTGACAAAACCTTTGCACCTACTGCAAAGGCAGAAAGCCTGAGGCTGATCTTAGCTCTTGCAGCTAGAAAGCAGTATGCAGTAAGACACTTTGATTTTGAGACTGCCTACCTGAATGCTCCCCTTGATGAACTAGTGTTCATGGAGCAACCTGAAGGTTTCGATCAGTGTAAGCAGCAGAAGGTTTTTCAGCTGAGGAAAGCTCTGTATGGTTTGAAACAGAGTGCACGTTGCTGGAATCTTTGCATTCACGAGGAATTAGTCAAGTTGGGGTACAAACGCAGCATTGCGGATGCTTGTGTGTATACTAAGGGTGAAATTATTCTTGCTATCTATGTGGACGATCTCTGCACGATTGCTAAATCTGATAAGGAGATTGCTTTAGTGCAGAAGGAATTGTCTCAGAATTTCAAACTCAAAGACCTGGGAAATCTGAAGTTTTACCTTGGGATCGAGGTACAGTGGACTCAGGATGGCAAGTGCCTGTTGAGCCAACAGAAAAAGATTGAGAAACTGATTGAAATGTGTGGTTTGTAGAATGCAAAGGTAGTGAAGAGTCCAATGCTCACTGGAACTTCTAATGAAGACTCAGTGAAACAGTTTGAGAATCCAAAGTTGTTTCAAAGTGTTCTGGGAAGCTTATTATACATAAGCTCGCACACTAGGCCTGACATCAGTTTTGTAGTGGCTTTGCTTAGCAGAAAGGCAAATGGGCCTACTGTTCAGGATTGGATCAGGATGAAACATGTGTTAAGGTATCTCAAAGGTACACAACACAGAAAGTTGGAAATCCAAGGCAATCAACAAGGGTTAGATTGTTATGCTGATAGCTCTTTTGCATCTGAGGAGAATGACCGAAAGTCAGCGTCTGGATTGCTTATCAAATTTGCTGGTAGTCCAATTATTTGGCACAGCAGAAAACAGAGTTGTGTTGCTTTAAGCAGTTCAGAAGCAGAGTTTGCAGCTTTGTCTGAACTTTTGGCTGAGATTCAGTGGATTAAGCAATTGCTCATTGATCTGGGAGAAACAGTGGACCAGCCCATTAGAGTTCGGGAAGATTCACAAACCTGCATAGCAATGGCTGAGTCTGAAAATCTCAAGTGTCGAACCAAGTACATAGGGGTCAGGTATCAGAATGTACGTGAGATGGTGCAAGATAAAGTCATAAGACTAGAATACATTGGGTCTGAAGACAACATTGCTGACATTCTCACAAAACCACTGCCAGCAGGTAAACATGAGCAATTGGCAAGCCTGTTAGGTATGACACTGTGAACCAAATTGTAAATATTTACGTACATCCAAACTGTGTTTTTGGAGGGGCGTGTTAGCTGTGGGAAAGAGTGAAGAAAAAAACACGTTCGGATGTACATTTTCAAAACACATTGATAGTGTGTCTGCCTCTCCTGGGAAAGAAAGTAAGCTGATACGCTGCAAGGTCAAGAAGTGTTTTGAAACACGTATCCCAAATGGGACGGGGAGACAGATACACCACCACCGGAAGTCGTCAGCAACAACATCCGGTTGATAGTACGTATAAGGCTTCCGTAGTCTTTGTTATGTATTCATTCCTTCCTTACTTCCTTACTTCCTGATGTAGTCTGTTTGCTTGCTGCTGTGTGCCAAGAATGTAGCCTGATAACATGGATTGGATTGCAGATCCACCGGGCTAGAGACTGAACTTGCTTACTATATGCCATTGTAATCTTACTTGCAATAAATCGTAGCTCATTAGAATTAACACTCGGACTGCCATGTTTTAATGAGCTGAATTCCTGGCGTGCTGGAATGCCGGTTGCTGATAGCTGAATGCTGGGAGGAGAGCCAAGAAGTCTGCAGGCGCATCGTAAAGCAAAGAGCCAGATAGCACAGGTAATCACTCTGCAACAATCTTATCAAGATCTTATCAACAACCCTAGCCCTAACCCTTCCCCTAGCCCTAGCCCTAGCCCTAGACGTAGTTGTAGCCCTAGGCGTAGGCCTAGGCCTAAGCCTAGGCGTAGGCCTATGCCTAACCCTAATCTTAAATTTAACACTGAACCTAACAATAACCCTAACTCTAAACCTAACTGTAGCTGTAGCCCTAGACCTTACCCGAACCCTAAACCTAACCCTCACCCTCACCCTCACCCTCACCCTAACGCTAACTGTAACCTTAAACCTAAACCTAACCCTAGACCTAGACCTAACCCTAGCCCTAACGCTAACCTTAGGCCCAACCCTAACCCTAATGCTAACCCTAGGCCCAACCCTACCCCTACCCCTACCCCTACCCCTACCCCTACCCCTACCCCTAGCCCTAGCCGTAGCCGTAGCCCTAGCTCTAAGTTTAACCCTGACCCTAAACCTAACGCAAGCCCTAGACTTAACCCTAACCCTAACCCTAACCTTAGCCCAAGCCCAAGCCCTAGCCATAGCCATAGCCCTCACACTCACCCTCGCCGTTGCCCTAGTCGCCCTAGTCGCCCTAGTCGCCCTAGTCGTTAGGGTTAGGGTTAGGGTTAGGGTTAGGGTTAGGGTTAGGGTTAGGGTTAGGGTTAGGGTTAGGGTTAGGGTTAGGGTTAGGGTTAGGGTTAGGGTTAGGGTTAGGGTTAGGGTTAGGGTTAGGGCTAGGGCTAGGGCTAGGGTTAGGGTTAGGGCTAGGGTTTGGGCAAGGGTTAGGGCTACGGCTAGGACTAGGGCCAGGGTTGGGCTAGGGTTAGGTTTAGGCTGAGGGTTAGGGTTAGCGTTAGGACTAAAACTAGGACTAGGACTAGGACTAGGACTAGGGTGAGGGCGAGGGTGAGGGTGAGGGTGAGTGCGAGGGGTAGGGCTAGGGCTAGGGCTATGATTAGGTTTATGGTTAGAGTTAAGGCTAGGGCTTGGGTTAGAGCTAGGGTTATGTTTATTTTTAGGGCTAGGGTGAGGTTTAGTATTAGGGATAGGGTTAGGGTTAGGGTTAGGGCTAGAGCTAAGGTTAGGGCTAGGGTTTGGCCTAGGCTTAGGGCTACGGCTAGGATTAGGGCTAGGATTGGGCTAGGCTTAGGTTTAGGCTGAGGGTTATGGTTAGCGTTAGAATTAGCATTAGGACTAAAACTGGGACTAGGCCTAGGCCTAGGCTTAGGGTTACGACTAGGTCTACGACTAGGATTAGGGGGAGGAAGAGGGTTAAAGCTAGGGTTATGTTTAGGTTTAGGTTTAGGGTTAGGGTTAGGATTAGGGTTAGGGTTAGGGTTAGGGTTAGGGTTAGGGTTAGGGCTAGGGTTTGGGCTAGGGTTAGGGCCATGGCTAGGGCTAGGGCTGGTCTAGGGTTAGGTTTAGGCTGAGGTTTAGGGTTAACGTTAGAGTTAGCATTAGGACTAAAATTAGGATTAGGCCTAGGCCTTGGGTTAAAACTAGGACTACGACTAGGACTAGGTCGAGGGTGAGTGCGAGGGCTAGGGCTAGGGCTAAGGTTAGGGTTAAAGTTAGGGCTAGGGATAGGGCTAGGACTACGGCTAGGGCTACGGCTAGGGCTAGGGTTGGGCCTAGGGTTAGCGTTAGGGGCAGGGTTAGGTCTAGGTCTAGGGTTAGGTGGAGGTTTAGGGTTACGGTTAGCGTTAGGGTGAGGGTGAGGGTTAGGGTTAGGGTTATGGTTATGGTTAGGTATAGGGTTCGGGTAAGGACTAGGGCTAGGGCTACGGTTAGGGTTAGAGTTAGGGTTATTGTTAGATTCAGTGTTAAACTTAGGATTAGGGTTAGGCCTAGGCCTAGGCCTAGGCCTAGGGCTACGACTACGGCAAGGGCTAGTTCTAGGGTTAGGTCTAGGGTTATGTTTAGGTTTAGTTTTATGGCTAGGTGTAGGGTTAGGGCTTCGTCTAGGGTTAGGGCTAGGGCTAGCGCCAGGACTGGGATAGGTTTAGGGTTAGGGTTAGGTTAACGGTAAGGGTTAGGGTTAGGGTTAGGGTTATGGTTAGGTTTAGGATTGGTATGAGGGTTAGGCCTAGGCCTAGGGCTACGACTAGGACTAGGGCTTGGGATAGGTGTAGGGCTAGGGTAAGGGCGAAGGCTGGGGTTAGGGCTAGGGCTAGGGCTAGGGATAATATTAGGGTTAGGGTTAGGGTTCGGTGTAGGGTTAGGGTTAGGGTTACGACTAGGGCTAGGGCGAGGGCTGGGCTAGGGTAAGGGTTAGGGTTAGGGTTAGGGTTAGGGTAAGGTCTAGGTCTAGGGCTACGGTTAGAGTTAGAGTTAGGGTTATTGTTAGGTTCAGTGTTAAACTTAGGATTAGGGTTAGGCCTAGGGCTACGACTACGGCTACGGCTAGGGCTAGGGTTAGGGCTAGGGTTATGTTTAGGTTTAGGTTTAGGGCTAGGTTTAGGGTTAGGGTTAGGGCTATGGCTTAGGGTAGGGCTAGGGCTAGGGCTAGCACCAGTGCTGGGCTAGGGTTAGGGTTAGGGTAACGGTAAGGGTAAGGGTTAGGGTTAGGTTGAGGGTTAGGTTTACAGTTAGGGTTAGGATTATTGTCAGGGTTAGGCCTAGACCTAGGCCTAGGGCTACGACTAGGACTAGGGCTTGGGCTAAGACTAGGGCTTGGACTAGGTGTAGGGCTAGGGTAAGTTCGAAGGCGAGGTCTAAGGCTAGGGCTAGGGATAAGATTAGGGGTAGGGGTAGGGGTAGGAGTAGGGTTAGGGCTACGACTAAGGCTAGGGCCAGGGCTGGGCTAGGGTAAGGGTTAGGGTTAGGTTTAGGCCTAGGCCTATTTGTACGACTAGGGCTAGGGCTAGGGCTAGGTTTAGGGCTAGTGTTTGGGCTAGGATTACGGCTACGGTTAGGTTTAGAGTAAGGGTTAGCGTTAGCGTTAGGGTTAGGGTTTGGCCTAGGCCAAGGGGTACCACTAGGACTTGGGTTAGGGCTACGGTTCGGGATAGGGTTACGGCTACGTCTAGTGCTAGGGTTGGGCTAGGTTTAGGTTTCAGCCGAGGGTTACCGTTAGCGTTAGCATTAGGAGTAAAACTAGGACTAGGTCTAGGCCTAGGCAAAAGCCTAGGGTTACGACTAGGATTACGACTAGGACTAGGATGAGGGCGAGGTTTAGGGCGAGGGCTAGGGTAAGGGTTAGGGTTAGGGTTAGGGTTAAGGCTAAGGCTAAGGCAAGGGCTTGGACTAGGGCTAGGGCTAGGGCTAAGGCTAGGGCTAGGGCTAGGACCAGGCTGGGCTAGGGTTAGGGTTAGGGTTAGGGTTAGGGTTAGGGTTAGGGTTAGGGTTAGGGTTAGGGTTAGGGTTAGGGTTAGGGTTAGGGTTAGGGTTAGGGTTAGGGTTAGGCCAAGGGCTACGACTAGGACTAGGGCTAGGGCTAGAGTTAGGGCTAGGGTTTGGGCTAGGGTTATGTTTAGGTTTAGGTTTAAGGCTAGGTTTAGGTTTAGGTTTAGGTTTAGGTTTAGGTTTAGGTTTAGGGTTAGGGTTAGGGTTAGGGCTCGGGCTCGGGCTCGGGCTCGGGCTAGCGCCAGGGCTGGGCTTGGGTTAGGGTTAGGATTAGGGTAACGGTAAGGCTAAGGGTTAGGGTTAGGTTTAGGGTTAGGTTTAGGGTTAGGGTTTGTGTTAGGGTTAGGGTTAGGGTCACGGTTAGGGATAGGATTAGTGTGAGATCTAGGCCTAGGCCTAGGCCTAGGGCTACGACTAGGACTAGTTCTTGGGCAAGGTGTAGGGCTAGGGTAAGGGCGAAGGCTAGGGCTAGGGCTTGGGATAGGGCTAGGGATAAGATTAGGGCTAGGGTTAGGGTTAGGGTTAGGGTTAGGGCTACGACTAGGGCTAGGGCTAGGGCCAGGTCTGGGCTAGGGTAAGGGTTAGGGTAAGGGTTAGGGTTAGGGTTAGGGTTAGGGTTAGGGTCATTGTTAGGGTTAGGGTTAGGGTTAGGGTTAGGGTTAGGGTTAGGGTAAGGGTTAGTGTTAGGGTTAGAGTTAGGCCTTGGCCAAGGGGTACGACTAGGGCTCGGGCTAGGATTAGGGCTAGGGTTTGGGCTAGTGTTAGGGCTATGGCTAGGGCTAGGGCTAGTGTTTGGCTAGGGTTAGGTTTAGGCTAAGGGTTAGGGTTAGGGTTAGCGTTAGGACTAAAACTAGGACTAGGACTAGGCCTAGGGTTACGATTAGGACTACGACTAGGACTAGGGCGAGGCATAGGGCCAGGGCAAGGTTGAGTGCGAGAGCTAGGGCTAGAGCTAGGGCTAAGGTTAGTGTTAGCTTTAGGGTTATGGCTAGGGTTAGGGTTAGGGTTAGGGTTAGGATTCGGGTTTGGGCTAGGGCTAGGGTTAGGGCTAGGGTTTGCGCTAGGGTTAGGGCTACGGCTAGGGCTAGGGCTAGTTTTGGGCTAGGGTTAGGTTGAGGCTGAGGGTAACGGTTAGCATTAGAGTTAGCGTTAGGACTAAAACTAGGACTAGACCTAGGCCTAGGCCTCGGGTTACGACTAGGACTACGACTAGGACTAGGGCAAGGGCGAGGGTTAGATCTAGGGTTATGTTTAGGTTTAGGTTTAGGGCTAGGGTTAGGGTTAGGATTAGGGTTAGCGTTAGGGCTAAGGTTATGGTTATGCTTAGGGTTAAGGCTAGGGCTTGGGTTAGAGGTAGGGTTATCTTTAGGTTTAGGTTTAGGGCTAGGGTTAGGGTTAGGATTAGGATTAGGGTTAGGGTTAGGGTTAGGGTTAGGGTTAGGGTTAGGGCTAGGGCTAGGACTAGGGCTAGGGCTAGCGCCAGGGCTCGGCTAGGGTTAGGGTTAGGATTAGGGTAACGGTAAGGCTAAGGGTTAGGGTTAGGGTTAGGGTTAGGGTCACGGTTAGGGTTAGGATTAGGGTGAGGTTTAGGCCTAGGCCTAGGCCTAGGGCTACGACTAGGACTAGGTGTTGGGCAAGGTGTAGGGCTAGGGCTAGGGTTTGGTATAGGGCTAGGGATAAGATTAGTGTTAGTGTTAGGGGTAGGGGTAGGGTTAGGGCTATGACTAGGGCTAGGGCTAGGGCCAGGGCTGGGCTAGGGTAAGTGTTAGGGTTAGGGTAAGGGTTAGTGTTAGTGTTAGTGTTAGGGTTAGTGTTAGTGTTAGGGTTAGGGTTAGGGTTAGGGTAAGGGTTAGTGTTAGGGTTAGGGTTAGGCCTTGGCCAAGGGCTACGACTAGGGCTAGGGCTAGGATTAGGGCTAGGGTTTGGGTTAGTGTTAGGGCTACGGCTAGGGCAAGTGTTGGGCTAGGGTTAGGTCTTTGAGATGGGGTCCTTCTGAAGAGCCAGATCTTGAAGATGCCTGAAGACCTCATGGTGGACATCTTTAATCAGGTCCACACGAAATCCTGATTTAAGGGCCTGAAGGACCTATTAGATCTGGATTTCCCCTGGCCTTGTGGGGACAGGGCCTTGCAGGTGGGGCCTTCAGTGGGGTCCAGGTGGGGACAGGCCTTCCCAATTGGTACCAACCAGTTCCTAATGGGGTCTTAGAAGGATTCTAAGCCCTAGTGGGAAAAGGGCTCTAGTAACATTCATCTGTGGTGCATACACTGGGTGTTTTGTGCAGCTGCTAGGGATATGCACAATTTTTTTGCATTTGATTTGTATCAAATCAAATGTACAAAAATTCATATTTGTTTGAATAGATCCCCTTCAAACGTGGTAGGATTCTATTTGATACAAATGTTCTGTATGAATTCAATACAAATATCAGATGTGAACCACATACGTATCTCATATGTATCCCATACATATCCTAACATATCCGCTCTGAGAACATAATCCACCCTGAATCCACCCTGAATCCACTCTCAAATGCTCTCTGGATCCACTGCAGATGTGACTGGCACAGCTGCTTTCCCACTTCCCTATGTTCATGAATGTTCCAAAACATTCGTACAAATACAAATGTCCCAACATTCTATTCATATACAAATGTCTGAATTCGTATAAATTCATATGGAGATCCAATGTTACAATTATTTTAATTATTAAAATATTATTATTCTAATAGAGTATTGTTTTAAATATGTTGAATTGTTAAAATGTTTTATGTATATTATTGTTTTTAATATATATAGGGTTGTAATCTGTTGGTTTAAAGGTTGTTACCTGCCCTGAGACCTTTGGGTAAAGGGTGGGATATCAATCAATCAATCAATCAATCAATCAATCAATCAATCAATCAATCAATCAATCAATCAATCAATCAATCAATCAATCAATCAATCAATCAATCAATCAATCAATCAATCAATCGACCAATCAATCAATCAATCAATCAATCAATCAATCAATCAATCAATCAATCAATCAATCAATCAATCAATCAATCAATCAATCAATCAATCAATCAATCAATCAATCAATCGACCAATCGACCGATCGACTGATCGACCGATCAATCAATCAATCAATCAATCAATCAATCAATCAATCGATCGATCAATCGATTAATCGATTAATCGATTAATCAATCAATCAATCAGTCAACCAACCAACCAACCAACCAACCAACCAACCAATCAATCAGTCTATGTGGACATCCCTAGCAGCTGCTCCTTCTCCTATCCCTCGCCTACTCCTTGCTCACAAGCTTGCTTGCCTTGGAAGATTTTGATAGCACGTTAGCAGTGTGAGTGAGCAAATGGGGCCTGGAACTACAAAAGGTAAACTGTGCAGGCAGAGGGTCTGCTGGATCAAGAGCAGACCTTGGCTGTTTCCACACTTACAGCTTCAAATCCAGATTAAGTAAATCTGAATTGTAGAAACCCGTGCTTGGGAATTCCGGATTGGATAGTTCTGGATCAAAACGGAGACCCCAACATCTGCACAGGTTCTCTTGGAATGGATGTTGATGGCTGCTAAATGTGTAGGCCATGTGGATGCCATAGTGGTACACATCCCTAAAACAGAAAATCAGTCCATTCCAGTAACACCACCCAGAATGCCATGTGATTGGATAGTGCAGCTGTCAGTAGGTGTGACGAAGAGGCACTGGCCCCAAAGGCAATGTAGTCTAGAGGAAACTCTATGCGGATGCTTGCTGCCTAATCCAGATTTTGGTGCATGAGCAATGTTTGTAGACCTCTTTTTAGAGGTCTATAGCTATTCCAGATTTGAGGGCCCATAGACCCCATTAGTTCCAGATCTCGTTGATGTCTGTGTGGAAGGAAAGGCTTTAATGGGGCCGGCTTTGCTGAAGGTCCATAACATATGGGGTCTAGATTAGGGGTGTGCATGAATGCAATTTTTGCCATTCAATTTGTAATGAATCAAATATTCAAATATTCAAGTTTGTACGAACAAAGCATAATGAATGTGGGCATTCGTACTGATACAAGTACATTTGTATCTATTTGTATGAATATTCAGTACGTATCCAATGATACAAATCTCGTACACATCCATACACATCTGTATGCATCCCATTTTCATCCCATATGCATCCCGTTTTCATCCTGTATGCGATGCGTACTTACCCGTACACATACGAATGTCCAAATTATTTGCACAAATGACTCAAAATATTTGTATTCATATGAATATTAAAGTACGAATGTCTGGACATCAGTTTGTATATGAATGTTCGAATTTGTCTGAATCTGTACATATAATGAATATTTGTGCATATCCCTAGTCTAGACTGCCTCTGTGGAAATTTTACTGCCTCTAAAGACTGTAGCAACGTGCAGTATAAAATATACAGATCTATAGATGGACTATGAAAGTCAAGGTCACCTTCTTGTCCGAAAGTCCATTTGTGCTCAAACTGAAATGGGCAACAGGGCTGCTTAAATTAAATTTGTTTGTATATTGCAGCAGTTCATGGAAGTCAAGGCTATTAATAGATGTTGGCCCAGATGGCAGTAGGAGGTGGTGGGTCTCCAAAGGCCATCCAGGACTGACAAGGGAAAGTATATTTTCACCCAGAGGGTCATCGGTCGATGGAATTTACAACTAGATGATGTAGTGACAGTGACCAGCCTGGATAGCTTTAAGGAAGGGTTAGACAAATTCAGGAGAACAGATGGATCAATGGCTATTAGAATGGATGCCTAGGTACTCTGTCCAGGCTAGAGAGACAGATAGGATGCCTCCATTTGCAGGGAATCAAGAGCAGGAGAAGCTTTTGCCCTTGTCTTCTGCTTGAGATACCCATGAGCAATTGGTGGGCCACTGTGTGAGATGGGATGTTGGACTAGATGGGCTGTGACCTGATCCAGCAGGGGCTCCTTTTATGTTCTTACCTTTTTGTACAGGAAGACTAAGAAAGCTGTGTGCCTCTGTTCTGCTGGTGAGTTTCCCTCTGTAGCTATTGGTCACATTGTGAGAACATTCTCCTGGACTAAATGGGCCACAGGTGCTTATCTTCTTAGATACATGAATTTTATTTGAGTACATCACATGGAAATCCTTTTTAAAAATCCTGCATGCCTTTCATTTCTCACCTATTCCTAAACATATCCAAACTCAGAAATAATTGTGTGTGTAATTGGAGGCTGAACTTCTTAAGAAACTTTCAGGACTACACCCCCCCCCCTCTTTTAATCATGTGAAAAGCATGGAAAGAAGAAAAATGGTTTGTGCTTTATTAGTCAATTGAAGCTGTTAGCAGCTGCATTTTAATCATTCTTTAATATTTTAAACTCAAGAAAAAGTGATGTATGGGATCATAGACCTGGCATATAAATCTAGGGCAAATTATGTATAACCTGAAGAGCAGAACTTATCTTCTCCCAGGCAGGGCCTCCAGCAGTTGTCCTTTGTCCATTTGAGAAAAGTGGGCATTTATTTTAATGATGGATGTAGCATCAAATGTAAAATCTATCTTGTGAGGCAGCAATTGACAAACGTTTTATACCTATTGACTAAATGCCTAGCAGTTTTTGAGCTCTCATGTTTAGTTTTCATAGGAATCCACTAAACCTTAATCTTTTGTTTTGGTAGGTATCTTTATGGCAAGCTCTGCAACAACCAGATTCCCACCTATAGGTGCTATAGTCCCCCAAAAGACTGCTGGCTGTTTCTGCACGTATCTTACTGGAGTGGTTCTACTAGACTGGTCTGTGATTTCTGGCCCGGTTGGTGCTGTTCACATTGAGAAGGCTGGAGCAGCATTATTTTGGTCCAGCACTGCCAGCAACTTGGATGGTCCATCACCTGGCCAGTTTCTTGTATCACCCCTGTCTGACATTGGGCAGTGCATGCACCACTCCTGAATTGTGTCTGGTGTTCACGGGTAGGGTCAAGGATTGCAGGATCCAGAGCCTAACTGTTCAACTCCAGAGGCAGATCCACAAGGTTCCAGATTGCGGAGAGCCAAACTCTGGACCCAACCACTTTCTGCCTGGACTCTCCTGCTCCAACAGAAGACCATGCAAGTTCTGGAGGTTTAGTAGGCCATTCAGGAGCATGCCCTGGAGGTCACTTGTGGGTTTGGAGCAAAACCTTGGCATAGTCACACAGGCACAGCCTCCTGGGCTCATAACACTAGAAGAGTTTCAGAAGCATTGCTCCTGGACCATTCCTACTGTTGCAGGTACACTTGTAGACTACTTTTAATGGTCTGCACCTGGAGCAGAACAGGAGATTCTTCTGGGACACTTCTGGGATACTTCAGAAGATCACATGTGTGGAAGAAGCCATCCAGCCATCCACTTGTTCCAGTATACCAGGTAAGTGCAAAAGAAGTCTTCAGCTCACTGTGATTGTATATTCACTCACTCATTTATTTATTTATTTACATTTTATCCCGCCCTATACTCAGAGGTTACTGGGTGGGTAACAACATCTAAAATCAAACATCATTAAAACAATAACAGCATCTGCCAGTGAGAAGAGAAAAACTGTATCCCCATTTAACCGAAGGCCAGGGCAAAGAGGTGCCTCTTCACTGCCTTCCTAAATGTGTACAGCAAAGGTGACAGGCGCACCTCAAGGGGGAGACTATTCCACAGCCTAGGGGCCATCATTGAGAAGGCCCTCTCCCAGGTGCCCACCCCGTTTGCTGCTGAAGGTGGTGGGACAATCAGGAAGCCTCCCCTTCAGATCTTAAGATACGGGCAGGTTGAGTATCCCTAGTTATGGAACCACTTCCTTTTTGAGGTGCATAAATTACCACCGTTAGATACTTTCAGGTGATTTGTGAATGTGTGTCTTTTTTTACTCTGAGGGCGCTTCCGCACAGGTGCAAATAAATCCAGATCTACCACACCCGGATTTAGTAAAAACGGGTTCCAGAAGATTTATGGGTTAGATCCACATCTAATAGATGCGGATCTACCCCCTTCCCATCCCTCTGCACACGCGGCGGGAGGACGGAATAAATCTGGATTGGAGGTGGGTGCTGTGGGGACGTGTGTACTTAATGGGTGTTAAAGGGCCTGTGAGGAAGCACCCTGAAAGACTTTGTGCCAAATTATGCCTCCTGGAATTCCTATGGCAAAAAAAGTGGTAGCAGGAGTTATAATAGGGAGGAGGTGGTGCCAGTATGCTTTAGGAACTGGAATCAGAAAGTGCCACTAAAGAGGTTGGAACAGGCATTAACTTGTCCAGGTGAGGATTTAGCTCATTGAAGAGAGTGGACTCCTGTTCTTGATCATATGCCCTACATATCTTTCTAGTTTCTGAAGCTGTACTTTCACCATAGAAACATAAAAAAATGTTTTAGATTCATCCAGGTAACTGATCCCACCTGTTCAGCATTGTCTAGACATATTGACAATGGCTGTCCAAGGTTTTAGTCCTGCCTGCAGAGGCCATAAATGAAATATGAAGCCTTTTGCATGCAAAACAGATGCTTTCCCACCCTTCATTACTTATCCCTCTACCATCAGTCCCTACCATTGGTGATCTGTCCAGGGGCATTTGCCTTTGTGGTGCAGGGGTGGTCAGCTCCAAGGCATGCCATACGCACTCCATGGAGCTGTTTCTGCTCCAGAAACAACTACATGCATCCCTGGGCATCTTAGAGCTGACCACATGCAGTGCAAGCATGGGCCACGAAAATGTGCTGCGCATTTGCACTAGCACAGGGCTGGTTAGGCCCTGGTAAGCTCCTTCCGCACCTCTTCCTGGTTGAAGACCTGCTGGGGGATCACGTGATGTGTCACATAATGCATGCTGACACATCATGTGACACACTGCGTACCTGCATAATGTGCAATGTTACGGCATACACAATTATGGTGCAGGCCCCCAGGATGTGAACATGGCTGCAATCTGGCAACCATTCACATTTAAGGTAACTTTTGGGGAGGGACTAGGAGGGTTTGAATGCACTAAGTATCTGTCAGGGCAGGTACTTAGTGCACTTGGGGCCCTTTAGTCCAGGCATAACAAAAAGGGTCCCTTGAAGGCACCGCAGAGGCAATCATAGAATCATAGAGTTGGAAGGGACCTCGAGGGTCATTGAGTCCAACCCCCTGCTCAATGCAGGATTCCCTAAACCATCCCAGCCTCTGCTTGAAGACCTCCAGTGAAGGAGAACACACTGCCTCTTGTGTCAACCTATTCCCCTGACGGATCGCCCTCACTGACAGGAAGTTTTTCCTAATATCTAATCTGTATTGACTCCCTTGAAGTTTCATACCATTGTTTCTAGTCCTCCCATCTTGTGCAAGTGAGAACAGGGATGATCCACTGTCTCCACTGTGACAGCCCTTCAGGTGCTTGAGGACTTCTATCATGTCTCCTCCCAGCCAGTTTGGTGTAGTGGTTAGGGAGCCAGACTCTTATCTGGAAATAGCAGGTTTGATTCCGCCCTCCTTCATGAAGCCAGCTGGGTGACCTTGGGCTAGTCACAGCTCTCTTCTGAGCTCTCAATGCCCCACCTACCTCACAGGGTGTCTGGTGTGGGGAGTAGAATGGAAAGCTTTGTAAGCTGCTTTGAGTCCCCTTAGATGGGTGAAAAAAACAGGGTAGAAAAGCCTTCTTCTTCTTCTTCTTCTTCTTCTTCTTCTTCTTCTTCTTCTTCTTCTTCTCTCCTGTAGACTAAACATTCCTAGATCCTTCAAGCTTCCCTTGTAGGACATGGTTTCCAGCCCACTAACCATTTTGGTAGTCCCCCTTTGGACTTGCTCCAAAGTTTGTGGCACTTGCATTCTCTCTCTAATCCACCTTTTTCTAACAAAGAGTATTCAGCCTGTCCTTTCTCCCTTTCATTAACATTCTGTGCTGGAAAAGGTAGATTAGAGAATGTGTGAACAATCCCACCTTAAAACCACCTCTAAGCTGCCTCAGAGGTGCCTCAGAGATTATTTGCTTTGCTGTTTTTGATCACAGCCTTAGAATGTAACAAGAATGACTAATATTTGGACTTCCCCATGTGGTGGTACCAATGAAGAGTAACTAAAGGCAACTGAAAGCAAGCACAACGAAGAATGGAAAAATCAAACACTCTGGGGGCCTTTCCACACGTGCCGCTGGAAAACGGATCTCAAAGATCCGTTTTCAGGCAGAACGTTTTAAAAAAGAATCTGACCCATAGAGGGTCAGATTCTCGGAGTAGGCACATGCGCGGGGCAGCGGCGTCAGGGCCGGATGGGGAAACGGATTGGGGTGGGTGCTGTGCAGATGCACCAGCACCCATCCCAAACCAGCCCTGATGGTGCATGCCCAGCTGTTAGAGAGGCAGAGCGCATGCTCTGCGTCTTTGACAGGTGGGCGAGTGTGGCGGCCGGCTTCCCTGCCTCCCTCTGGCAAGAGAACCAGCAATCACCCATTCTCTGGCCAGGGGAAGGTGAGTCCTACTCCCACCCCCACCCCGCCGAGAGTCCTGCACCCATGCCCTGCACCTTACCTCGTAGTCGCTGGCCCGATTCTGGGGCTGGCAGGGCCGGCGTCGATCGTGCATGCACCAGAATTGCACCACCACATTCGCCCACCTCTCTGCCTCTCTGACAGCTGGGCATGTGCCGGCAATCCGGCTTTCCCCCCACTGCGGCGGAAGCATTTGCTTCAAAACCGGTTTAAGGGGAAAAGCCAGATGTAAGACCTGATTTTTTCAGGTCTTACACCTGGGTAGGATTCGGCGGCAAAACCGGTTTAAGCAACCGGTTTTACACGCCGACATGCAGACGTGGCCTCCTCATAGGGACCCTAATTGGGTTCCCTGTGCGGATGCCACGTCCAAATCCTTCCCGCATCGGGCTCTAAATCCGTTTTTAGAGCCTGTGCGAAAAGGCCCTGGGGTTCTTCTCCAGACATGGCAGGAAGGGGCAGAGATTTTTCAATATATGACCAAAAATCTTTGAGAAAAACCTGAAGTTTGTCTTGGCTCCAAACAAAATTTAAAGAAGAAAAAAGAAAAACAAATTGCTCATTAACCTTCCAGAGTCAGTATGCGTATCCAGTCCCAGGGTTTTATTAGCAAATAAAGTTGGTTACAGACTAATACCTTTTGACATTGCATGTAGCATTCTTGCTAAAGAATCTTTAACACCAACCATTAATCACCAATGACAAAGAGTTAACCTTTTGGTAGCCTCCTTTAATTAAGGAAAATAAAGAGCTATGGAATGGTAAATTACTATAATGAATACTATAGAGTGCTGGTCTATCACCTCCATTTTGTTTGTAACTTGATACAGTAGTAGTCAGTTTATTCATTACATTCAGGGACCAGTGATACAGTAAAAAACTTCAGTATTTTCTTAGCTAGTTGGGGCCTTTCTGAACTGTGTGTGGTAGGGATGTGCATGAATATTCATAGGCATTCGAAATCTGATCGAATGTGCTGAATTTCAACATTTGAACTCGAATAGAATGTCCCAAAATTTCAATGTAAACATTTCAATTGAATTTCAGACTTTGGATCTATTCGTTCAAACTATCCAGACATTTGTATGTGTATGGGTTCGTACACAATGCGTCCTTGAAGATCTGCATCTTTCCCGCATCCGTACGCATTTGTCTGGATCCGTATGGGATGAAAATGGGTTGCATATGGGATAACTATGGGATGCATACGATGTATACGGGTGTGGGAAAATGCGTATGGGCACATACAAATGTTGTCAACATTCGTATGTGCAGATTTGAGTAAAAAATTTGAAGAAATAGATTTGAATTTGGTAAATACGAATCAAATCTTGGTAAATTTTGAATTTAAAAGATTTGAACCGAATTGGACTTCTGGGTATTCGATTCAAATAGAATGTCAAAAAAAAATTGTGCACATCTTTAGTATGTGGTGTTCTGAGATAGGGCGGGCTGTCCGTCCCCAGAATAAGCAACATGCCCAGAACTGGGACCTGTTATCAGTGGAGTGGAACAGGGCTGTCCACATTTGGATGGGCAGTTCTGTTTCCAGTTCTTGTTTCTGGCTCTGGAGAGCCCTTGGATACAGTGGCTATTCTCCAAAGGGCAGTAATGAAACTTCCAGCCTTTGAAATTAGTGATGGACTCAGTTCTGGCATGCCACCATCACCACTTAAGATATTGCTGTACTATTTTCTATTTGAAGCCCTGAAGCAGTTAACAAAAAGGATGAAAGCAATGAGACACAAAACGTTATTCAAAACAGGTACATGAATAAGTCTGCATAAAACTCTGTTGAGAACAGCAGGCAGGAAAGGAAGGACTCTTCATACTGGGAAAACCTGGGTGAAGTAAATGCCTTCAAAAGGGATCTAAAAGATGTAGGTGCAGAGTCTCAGAGGTGCACATGAATCTCAGAGGAGAAAGCATTCCATAGGGTAACTCAAAGGAAGCCTGGCTTCAGGGAACTTCTAGATGACCTCTAATTTTTGGAACCCACAGCAGGACCCATGAGCTGAGAGTCACATCTTGCAGAGGTCATTCCAGTTGTCTATAAGAAATCTGTCTAGAATCTTCTACCATTGAATTTCATTGGTTGCTCCACAGAAGTTGGGTTTTGTTTTTTCATATTCAGAGTTGCACCATGGTATTCATTTGGATGCTGCACTTTCACCTGAAGTAAGGAAGCATAGAATATGGCAGTGATGCACACACCTTTAATAAAGGGCCTAAAAATTGGCCATATATAAAGTATACTGTGGGTGCATTCCCATTCAAGATTTAAAGAGCTTTGAGACCATTTTGAGTGCTCACTGTTCCCAAAGTTTTAAAAGAATCAGCAGTTTCTGAGGATTAAGAGTTTTAATCATGGATTATCTATATTCGGATAAAACATGGGTTATCTATATTTGGACCAAAAGAGGTCTCACTGGTAGATTTAGAAATACTCCACACTAGTTAGCAAGTGGGAATGGAAGTGATTTTTTTTTTTGGTGAGGGAACCATGCTTTCGGGGCATTCTCAGTTTCCCCTGACCAAATGAGAAGCTGTGATTTCCCCTGCCCTAGCCTCTTCTTCCTGGGCTCTCTGCCATTAACGTGCCAAGGAGAGATCACCCTAGCTGAAAGGGATGTGGGGGGAGGAGGTGAAGAATGAAGAGCCTGCAGTAGCTAAAAAGAGATACATGTATGGGGTAGTGAGATGTAACAAGAGATCAGATATATTGGGAAGTGAGGTGTCTGATTTTACAAAGATCAGCAATTGTGAAAGACACAAGGCTGCCAGCTCTTGCGTAAAAGCCTGCCTACTTCCCCTTTTGTCTCACACCCTGCCATTTCATACTGCTTTGATCTATCAATCTCGTGCTAAACACCATTATAAGAAGGGGAAGTGATCTTTAATCTTCTACTGCCTTGTTAGCATGAGAAAGAAGCTGTGCTATGGTAGGGGCACAAGCAGTGAACAAAAGCTGCTGCCAAAGGACTCCATGATCCCTGGGTGCAGGTTTATACAGAGGGTGGGGTTTGAATTGCCCATCCTGATGAAGTCAGGGTATGACAGTGTCCAATTACTGACTGCATGGGGAGGGGGTTCTGTTGAGGGGAGGAGAGAGGGTTCCTCCCCTGCTGGGCACTGAAGAATGGAGAGCAGCGGTGTGCATGAATGCAATTTTTGACATTCAATTTGATTAAAATTGAATATTTAAATATCCAAATTCGTACAAATAAAGAAAAATGAATGTCTGGACATTCAAAGCGCTATAAATACATTCATATCTATTAGTTCAAATATCCAATGATATGATGTGATGCGTACATATCCGTACACATACGAATGTCCAAATTATTAATATGAATAGCTCAAAATATTAATATTCATACAAATACTAAAAAAAAATTGTCTGGACATTGGATTCACATATGAATGGCCAGATTTGTCCAAGTAATGAATATTTTGAATATCCATGCCATCCTTAAGAGAGTGAGTCCGCATTATAAGCTAGAAGTGGGAATGCCAAAAACCAGACCCTGCTGCTGATTTAAAAAACCCTGAATTGCCTAGTGGGAACTTGGTCTGTTGGTAAATAGGCAAAGAAAAATATCCCCCAAACATAGTATCTTCACAGTCTGGTATAGGAATTGGATTTAGGTACCCACTGAGGTAATACCTGATGAATACTGGTTGTCAATCATCAGTAGGATCCATCAAGACAGCTATGAAATTGCCAGCATTGGGTTCTGAGATTCTTTTGCTTTGCTCCTATTATTTCAGTCCTGATTGTCACCATCTTAACCTTGGCGTTGATCAAACCAAGAATATGATGCTTCAATTCCGTTCATTTTTTTTTAACCTGCATGCATCAAATTTCATCTTGCTCCTCTTTTCTTGTAAGGATTTCATTATCTTTTTGGCTTTACCTACATTGGGGTTGCCCAATAGGAACTGATTATCTCTGTAATGAGGTTCAGCAGGGGAGCCTGCTATAATCTATTCTTTGAAACACTATCTTACCCTAATGATTTGTATGTCCTTATTTACTGCAATCTCTCTTGCCTCACTGGCTGCATCTTTGCATAATAATCCGAGTAGTCTATAAGAGAGAATGAGTGAGTGAGAACAGATTGATTTCCTTTGCCTTTTCCCATTTTACTTGTAATTATGGATATACATCATCACAGCCACACCTTATACAAACATGATGTGCAATGCCCAGCAAGAATGAACAAACAGGAATGGATCACTTGCTCGTGAACTTTTGTATGTAGCTTGGGAAGAATTTCACCAATGGCATCCAGTTATCACAACAGTCTGAGGACAGCTCATTATAGGGTTGTGCACGGATGTTCTCAACATTCAAAATTCAATTGAATTCGATTGAATATGGACATTCAAATTCGAATAGAACGTCTTCACATTCGAATTTAAATGAATTTTCAATGTTCCAAAGCATTGGTTTGAATTGTTCGAATGTACAGATAAGTATGTATTACATATGTATCTGTACGAATCTCATACGTATCTGTACACATTTGCACTTATAATACGGGACGAAAATGGGATGCATACAGGATAAAATGGGATGCAGATGAAATGTGTTGGATTTGAATTCGTTTTTCATTCAAATCGAATCAAATGCTTTGACATTCGATTTGACTCAAATTCAAACGCAAAAAAAATCAGTGCACATTCCTAGCTGACGCTGGCTTTGAGGTTGGCAAACTGAAAAATTAGGAAGGCTAGAGAGCAAAGGAATGTGAGAAAAATCTTGTTGAATCAGATCTGTGGCCTCTGAGCCAGTTTGATCTTGCAATTAGAGAGTTGGACTCTTATCTGGTAGTTTCCCAGTTTGATTCCACTCTCCTCCACAAAGCCAAACAGGGTGACCTAGGGCTAGTCACAGCACTGTTTCTGAGCTCTCATAGCTCCACCCACCTCAGAGGGCATCTGTTGTGGGGAGAAGAATGGAAAGTTTGTCAGCTGCTTTGAGTCCCCTTAGGGGTATAAAAATTGACTCTCCTCTTCCTCCTCTTCCTCCCACCCCCTCCTCCTCTCTTTTTTTCAGATTATGGGGACAACCAGTTTGATGCAGAACCTAAAAAACGCTGGCCTATTGTCGGTCTTCAAGTAGGTAGCCTTCAGAGGTACACTTCCTCTTAAGCATACCCCCTTAAATTCACATCCGACCCATTAACCCATATTCACCCTGCCTTCCTTGAAAGACCATCCAGAGATGTCTCTGACCTTATTGCTGTGGCAGGGCTGTGAGTTCATATTGCTTGTGAAAGGTTACCTCTTAGGACTTGACAAGAGTTATTTATTTATTTATATTTATATTTATATTTATATTTATATTTATATTTATATTTATATTTATATTTATATTTATATTTATATTTATATTCCGCCCCCATACCCAAGGGTCTCTGGGCAGCTCACAACATTTAAAACAAACATATCAAAACTGTATAAAATACTAAAACCAGTACAAAGTTTAAAAGTCCAACATAATAATAATAATAATAATAATTTAAAAAAATACAAAAACAGTTTAAAAAACAGTAGAGTCTGCAGTGGGGAAAGCGGAGGGAGCATTTAACCAAAGGCCTGGGTGAAGAGGTACGTCTTCACCACCTTCCTGAACATAAACAGAGAAGGGGCCTAACACACCTCCAAGGGGAGACCATACTCATCCGGCATACTGGCCCATGAAGAACTGAGGATCTGAACTTAGCATCTTCTGTATGCAACACATATACACTGCAGCAGAGTTGCAACCTCCGTCTCTTTCAAGGGCCCTTCATAAAAATGAGGCAGATTCATCCACTTCACTTAGAAATTCTTCTGTTTAAGAATCAGTACTGTCAAGACCGCTAGCAAAGTTATTAGTCAGGGTATCCTATTAAGGAATCTAAAACTATAATAAGCACAGAACGTTCCCAGCACTCCACTCAGTTCAAAATAACCCTGCGAAGCGACCAACTTTACTCTTGATATTATGACACTTTTAAAGTCAAGCGCTGATTACAAACCTGCATCACTGATAAATGACACGACAGGGAACCCTTTTTTAGCACATTTACCTAATTAGTGATTATGAAGTGTTATATGATGTTCGTGCCAAGTTCCTGAGAAGATGACAACATCATCAAAAGCTAGCTTGGTGGTAGCCACATCTAAGCAGCTGGGAATTTTCCCTCAGATAAAAGACCTTGTCTAACCCCAAGTGACTTTGCCTGACCTTGGACTTTGACATCTGAAGGGCCATAAAGGTACGGGTAGGTTTGCCAAGGGATAGGTTTTGTCCCACAGAAAGCCAGTCCTTTCTGGTTCTTTCTGCACTGGACCTTATTCTGGATTATATTCCAGAATAGGGGCCTACCATCCACATGCTGGGGCAGACTATAATGGGCTCTGCTTGCAGTCTGCCAAAGTCCACTCTGCAACAGCACGAAGAAGGCAAGTTCCTATTCTGGAGTGTAATCTGGAATAAGGCCCAGGGCAGAAAGGGCCACTCAGTTATACCCTTGAGCAATATCTTGAACGAAGACCATCCATCCCTTAAGAGGAAACAATTCTACATCTGAATCAATTTTGATTCCTCTTAAGGCAGCGGTTCTGAACCTGTGGGTTGTGATGCCTTTGGGGGTTGAACTACCCTTTCAGAAGGATAGCAATGAGTCTCCTGCAGCCCCACCCTCCCCCCTCCCAGCTGCCCCACCCCCGTGGTTGGGGGTCTCCACAACTCGAACTGCATTAAGGGGTTGGGGCATTAAGGAAGGTTGAGGACCCCTGTCTTAAGGGATGGATGGTAGGGATGCACATGAATATTTAAAACATTCAAAATCTGATTGAATTTGGACATTCGAATCATATGTCTATACAAAACTAAATGAAGTTTTGAATCTTTTGAATCATTCATACGAATTATTTGGATGTTTGTATGTGTACAGATACGTACGCATTGCATACTTATTTGTACAATAGATATGAATGTATTTTATTCGAATAAAATGTAAATAGACAAATTTTAAACACTTGAATGGATTCAGATCTTTGGATATTTGATTCAAATTGAATTCTGGGAAAATTGCATTCGTGCGCACCTCTGATGGATGGTCTTTCATCACATTTCTTGCCTGTTCCTTCTTAGATTTTCTGCATTCTTTTAATTTTGGTTGTTATTTAGATCTTTTTTCTTTTAAATGGAGAAAGTGTCTTTCCTTCATTGCACAACAGCAGTTTAGGAAGGAGGGTGGGATTAGGTATTTGTCCAGGTATGTATCTTTGCCAGATCCGGCTGATCTGTAAGAGCAAAATAGGAATGATATCCCATTTAATGCTCATGCTATTCTTACTAAAATCTATGTTTGCATTTTCAAAGTACCATAGCTACTTGAAATATTGTCATGTATAATATTTAGGTTTCTTTAATGCCTGCATTTTTGGTGTTTATTTTCTGCAAGTTTGTGGGTTTTTGAAATGACAGTTAAACACATTTTAAAAGAGAAAAGAACACGTCTTGCAAAATATTCATTTCTGAGAACCTTTTTCTTTTTGATAGAAAACTGCATTGTAGAGTTCAGAAAATTGCAAGCCTCTAAGCAATCTCACATTTTGAGTTTCAGTTCCTCTCATTCCTCCAAGTAAATTTGCATCTGTAAGTGAACTGAACAAATTTCTGCCTCCTCCCTGCTTTAGTGAGCTTGGGGCTAGAGAACGGGAATTCATTCAGCCAGCTATCACAATACTATGGCTGATAGAACTGAAGGTAGAACTCCCATGGCTACCTTTCCTGGCGCTTGAGAAACTGACAGCATTTCATGCTACTTTTCCAGTCAATTGGAGAAGAAGCTCATCAGGTCTGACACTGTAGAATATAGGAAAAAGTGTCTTAAAAGTAAATGGTAGGCTCTTAAAGATACTCTAGAAAGTGGTGCCCAGAAGAGAGAGATTGACAGTGGAGATTGCAAAGGCCTCTGTCCACTTTAACACTCTGGGAGCTGTGCTTGGTACTGACTGAGCTGTCCTGTTTTGCCATCTGGACCTCTGCATGCAAAGCTTCTTTAAACAAAAGGGGAGAGAGACAAAGATTGAGAGAGAGAAAATGTTACTAAAAACTGGCAACTCTTTATTGACTATCTATAGGATGTGGAGAAATTGCAGATTTTGAGGACTAGAGATAGAAAAAGACCAGGAGGAGGGATAAGGGATTAGGGAAGAGAGTACCAGAAGAGAATCAGTAGTCAAAAATGTAGTCTTTATGTTACATGTAAGTTTGTTTTAATATTCTTATGGTTATTAGCTGTTTTCTTCTTATTAGAAATTAAAAAAATAAAAATGTTAACATGAAAAGGAAAAAAAAAACAGTCTAAAGCTGCTCGAAGATGTTGCTTACTTACTTCAGTATTTTTGGATATTCCAGAATAAAGTATAGATATTCTGGATTAAAGCACTCCTGAAATTGCTTTATTCTAGAATATTAAAAAAAAGTAGAATAAGTAACTGATGCCTGCAGGCAGCTTCTTTGTGGTAATTGAATCCAATTGTATCCAAGTTGTTTCTTTTAAAAGATGACCATGGCACAAAGACCCAGAGAAGGATCCCAAGAAAGGGATTATACCACTCATTTCCATTACCACCATGTTGTTGTAGTATTGATAGTAGTTGTCATTGTCATCATCATCACATCACATCATTTTACTCTATGAATATTATTATATCATTTGGGCAATGAGGGGTGTTTTTCCACCGCTCTCCTTCAATCTGGATCTAAGAAGATCCGGATCTAGGGAATGGGTACTTCCCTTAATCCAGATCTAGTAGATCTGAATTAAGGGAAGTAGGATTAAAGGAAGTACCCAATGTGTTTCCATGGGGGGTCTAGCCATGGAAACACTGGAGCACCCATTTGGAAATCTGGATCTACCCACGAGGGGTCTGCCTGTCACCCCAGGTGTTTGGGGGGACAGGGGATGCAATCTCCAAAGTGGTTCCGAAGTCACTTAGAAGTCTGTGCAAAATAGCTCTAGAGCGTCTTTGAAGTCTCTGCTGATCTTTGGAGTAAACTTCGGAGTAACTTCAAATTGACTTTGGAGTCACTTTGAAGTTAACTCCGAAAATTCAGCACAGACTTCAAAGACGCTCCGGAGGTATTTTGCACAGACTTCGAAGTGACTTCGAAATGACTTCAAAGCTTAGGTTTTGGGGATCCCCAGTTTGGCAATGGAGTCTAAAGGCTCCGAAGACAAACCCCTTGTGAGAACAAAGCTGCCTGTTACCTTACTGCATGGAAAGAGGTGCATATTAATGAGGCTGACTCACAAGGAGCTAATTAATATGCACCTCTCTTGCATTGCTCTTGCAAGGGGTGTGTCTTCAGAGCCTTTGCTAATCTCCGAAGTTGCGTTTGGAGGGACTTCAGAGCCTTTGCTAACCTCCAAAGGCAACTTCGGAGAGACTACGGAGTCTCTGCTAATCAAAGGTAACTTCAGAGATTGCACCCCCTGTCCCCCCAAACAGACAGACCCCTTGTGGGTCAATCCGGATTTGCAAATGGGTGCTCCATTGTTTCCACAGCAGGGAGGCTAGCATCCATTGCTATTGGATGCTAGACCACCCATGGAAACACATTGGGTACTTCTAGATCCGGATTAAGGGAAGTACCCATTCCTTAGATCTGGATATTCTTAGATCTGTATTAATGGAGCACAGTGGAAAAACACCCTATGTTCTGTTTGATTTTCAAACCACCAGAAGGCCATATGAACTCCAGCATGGCATTTGAACATCTGGTACATTATAGCTGAAGACAGAATCATCTATCTATCTATCTATCTATCTATCTATCTATCTATCTATCTATCTATCTATCTATCTATCTATCTATCTATCTATCTATCTATCTATCTATCTATCTATCTAGCTAGCTAGATAGCTAGATAGCTAGATAGCTAGATAGCTATCGGCACAACAAAAGTTCAGAGGAACCCAAAGGAATTTTGGATTTCCAAGTCTTCAAACATCTGTCCAAAACTGGATGCCCACCAAACTTTTACTCAATAATTGTTGGCCTTCTTTGGTCTTGCCTCAATGAATTTGCTGCCTTGGACAAGTATCCTGGTTTCCACCCCACTCCTCAATCTAGCCCCACTTCTGGTCTAGACCTATTGGAGGCAAATATAAAAAATGCGACAGAATCACATCTCTATTCTGTGATGTTTGAGATGCCTTGATAGGTTCAGTGTGATTTTGTGTTTATATGGTTATATTTAGAGTGGGGTTCAAGTCCACAATCTGCTCTTTAGACATTCATGATGGGAAGCAATGAAATAAAATCCTATCAGCATATTTTTTTCTTTTGTAAAATATGTGAAATCTCTTCTCCTCCTCCTCCTCCTCCTCCTCCTCTTCCTCCTCCTTCTTCGAGATTGGTATATCACTTTCAGAAGCTATCAAATCATGTTACTGACGCTATGTAAGCATCTCCTTCTTTTTTAAAAGGGAGAATTAAATTGCTAGTGACCCCATGTTGATAATGTCAGCTTTCTATTTTAAAACAGCTCTTCCTAAATATTCCACATTATCCATATTTTTTTCTTGTTATTTTTATTACCAAGTGCATTTGAATAACAAGATCCTTCTTCCTCAAGAGTTCATCAACCCCTGCTGTTTCCCCCCTGCTTGGAGTTATTATCCTCTCTCCACAAGTGACATACAGTAATTGGTTGCTGGAGAAGTCATAGTGAGGTCAAAAAAGTACGATTAGGATTACGGCAGGTAAGGGATGCAGAGCAAGATTGGACAGTGACCCCTTCACCAGTGGAAATCTCTTTGGTTGCCAAAGGTCAGAAAATACAAGTGTGTTGTGCAATCAACCACATCAAGTATTTCCCTGGATTGTCCCATTCAGGTGTTTCATACTCCTGTCTGATCCATTGTAGAACACCTGAGCATAGGGAAATACAGTAGTAAGGGAGGGATCCCAAAGGTTTTTGGTCTACCCTTCTCCATGATGTGTCTGTTAAACCTAGGGATGTGCACAATGATGTTCTTTTAGATTTGATTTGTATCGAACTGAATGTAAGAAAATTCTTATTTGTTCGAATAGATCCCCTTCGAATGTGGTAGGATTCTATTCAACATGAATGTAATCGTATGAATTCATACTAATATCCAGTACAAATGCATATGTATTGAATACATATCTGATATGTAGCACGTCTAGGAATGTTTGGCCTTCCGAAGAGAAGACTGAGAGGAGACATGATCACTGTCTTCATGTATCTGAAGGGCTGTCACAGAGCAGAGGGATTGTTCCTGTTCTCACTTGCACAAGATGGGAGGACTAGAAACAATGTTATAAAACTTCAAGGGAGTCAGTACAGATTAGATATTAGGAAGAACTTCCTGACAGTCAAGACGATCAGTCAATGGAACAGGTTGCCATGGGACGTAGTGCCTTCACTGGAGGTCTTCAAGCAGAGGCTGGACCTACATCTGTCTGGGATGGTTTAGGGAATCCTGCATTGAGCAGGGGGTTGGACTCGATGGTCCTGGAGGTCCCTTCTAACTCTATGATTCTATGTATTCTATAACTTATCCACTCTGAAAGTGTCAAATCCACCCTGAATCCACTTTGAATTTGCTCTCAAGCCATGTTGAATGCACTCTGGATCTGTTGCAGATGTGACTGGCGCAGCTGCTTTCCCATCTCCCTGTTTCACAAATGTTCCAAAGCATCCATATGAATATGATTGTCAATGTATGAATGTCGTAACGCTTTATTCGTATACGAATGTCTGAATTCGTCCACATCCATATGAATATTGAATATTGTGCATATTCATGCACATCCCTAGTCACACCCCATCACATTCTGTCCTCAATAGCTGCATCTCCATTTAGTATTCTGGCTTGAGATGCCTCTTTATGTACTGTTACCTACAGGGTAACTTAGCAATGATTAGCACTGAAGAAATTGAGGATAGAGGGGCAGTGAGTATGTAGGTTTGAATATGCCCTCCCACTCTTCCTCAAAAATACCTATTCCATGCGCACAACTGATTGGCAAGGCAGGATTGCCACTTAGTTGATAGGAACATGAAATCTGCATGTGTGCATGCCTGAACAGGAACTTTGTGTCTGTTTTTACTGCTTGAGAGTGATTCCCAGTTTTTATTTATCTCCTGTGAAAAACTATCAGCCAGCTTTCCACTCCACAGCCTTTCCCACATCTTTCCTCTGAACCATTTCTGGGTTTTGGCCTTTGGGTCAGAAAGGCATCCATGTGAGACTGTCTGAGCATGTTTTGACATGCAGTAGCATCAGAAACATCCCAGACTTGGCCCACGATGCTCCAGATAGAGAGCACTGCAATCTTGAGCTGGCAATGGCAGCTTCCATTAAATATTGTCATCCCAGGGAGGTAATCTCTCCCGGAATGTGAGTAGCGCTGGAAAAAGTCATGTCAATTTTACGTCCAGGATGACTTCCCTTCTTCAAAGATTGTCTTCTTGCTATAGCACATCTTTCCATTAGAAAGACCTTTCAGAGGCAGAGGGGGGGAAAGAAAAGAAGAAAACAGTGAGAGTTTGATGGCCACAAGTACAGAGCAAGAAAAGAGATAAAAAATTCATGAACCAAATCATTGGTTTAAAGTTCCCCAATGGTTCTCCTTCAAGTCTAAATGGAGAAAAATGCAGGATGATGAATGCTAATAGAATACTTCTGTTACAATAAACTAGTGAGCAGACTGTTGTGATAATGAGCAAAGTAAGAATCAATGTTTCTATGTGTAAAAAAAAGGAAAAGAAAAGAAAAAAGAAAAGAAAAATGCTCGTCTTTGTTACTTCGAAGAATATCATTAAGTAGCCTTCCTAAGCAGCAAAAGGGAACCTAACCCTTCCTTCCAAATAAAAAAAAGGGAAATCTTGGATTGTGAGGGGTACTTTCAGGTAGACTTGGGCTTTGAACCTTTTCCTACATGTTTGTATTTTATATAAAGCACATCCATGCTATTCCCTTGCTTTGAACCCCAGATGTTTTATAGTGATAAAATGATAAAATGATAAATTACGCACCATAAAACTGGTAAGCAGCAGTCATCCAAGTAATAACTCGCTATTTATTTGGTCAGAATAAGTGCTCATTTCATTGTTTTGGGGTATCCACCAGGGCTTCAGACTAGCTTAGAAGGTACAGGCAGGAGGCATGAGCTGGATTTTCAAGACATGAAAAAAAGAGAAGAAAACATTTGACTCGGTTCCAAACAGGGGAATTTAGTTATGGTGAGGCAACCCAACCATAGGTCCACTGTTTCCCTCCTAAGAAGCACTAGAAACTAGGGATGTGCATGATTCCTCCCACCATTTCCTTCACAATTAGCATTTGTGTGAATGAAACCACTTTGAATGTGTTAGAAGAAGAAGGGTTGGCTTTTCTACCCCACTTTTCTCACCCATTTAAGGGGACTCAAAGTGGCTGACAAAGCTTCTGTTCTTCTCCCCACAACAGAACACACTGTGAGGTAGGTGGGGCTGTGAGAGCTCAGGAGAATGCTGTGACTAGCCCAAGGTCACCCAGCTGGCTTCATGGGGGAGGGTGGAGCCGAACCCGGTATTCCCAGATAAGAGTCCGACTCCCTAACCACTAGGCCAAACTGGCTCAAAGTTGCTTTTACTTTGAATGTTTGTTGAATGTTCTTTGATCCTTGCCACCACTGGTTGCACCTCCGAATCTGTTCTGAATCCACTCTGGATCCACAAATTCGCCTTCACAAGTGCAACAAAGTTTCAAACGGGCTCACAGAAGCTTTTGCTTCACATGTAAATGTCTGCCTTCAAATATGGCCACTATTTGATTTGAATGCAAAGCTTTGAAGCTTCACAGGTGATTAACGTTTTTTTGTCCATCCATACTAGAAACTATTGCTAGGAAATCCAGCACTGGTTATGGGTTCTCTGGCAGTGGCTCTTTGTATTTACCTTTTTGATGTTGCTGCCATCATAGCTGCATCCGGCACAAATGTGTGGAGGTGGAAACAGGATTCCATGCATAGGTGGAAGTAGAGGTGTGCACGAATGCAATTTTAAGGATTCAAATTGAATACCCAAAAATTCAGTTCAGTTCAAATCTTTAAAATCCAAATTTAACCAAACTTGATTCAAATTAAGCAAATTCGAATCTATTTGTTTGAGTTTTCAATTTGAATTTGCACTTATGAATGTCGACAACATTCATATGTGCCCGTAAACATTGTTACGCATCCTATATGGATCCATACACATCCATATGTATCCCATAGTTATCCTGTATGCAACCCGTTTTCATCCCATATGGGTTCGTACAAATGCATACGAATGCAGGAAAGATGCATATCTGCAAGTGCACATCATTTTAATTAATTAATTTATTATTTATATTTCTATCCTGCCCTATACCTGAAGGTCTCAGGGCAGGTAACAACCTTTAAAACAACAAATTAAAATCTGTATACACGTGAATGTCCGGATAATTCAAATGAATAGATCCAAAATTTTAAATTCGTTTGAATGTTCTAAGTTGAATTTATGGACATTTGATTTGAATTAGAATGTCAAAATTCTGGCAGATTCAATCAAATTTTGAATTCCTGTGAATATTTGTGCACACCCCTGGGTGGAGGTGCTGATGTACACATCCAGGCATTTGCGATAGCCAAATGTGTACCTCAGTAAACTGTGTGAAGGCATCACTGGCAATGTTGCTGTCTAGCTAGGAGGTGGAAATTGCATGGGTAGGACTTCCCTCATTATTGCCTCCTAGTGAGATGTTCAGCCACTCCCTGGAGGCTGCCTTAAAGATGGTGGCTGAATGATGTGAATTACTCTTTAATCCTCCATCAGAGCAACGGAAACTAGAAGCTTGATACATCTGAAACAGGGCTTGATAGAGATGTGCATGAATATTCATAACATTCATTCATGTAAATTGGGACATTTGTACACAAATTGAATGTTATGACATTCATACAATGACATTCATACAAATACAAATATTTCAGAACATTCATATGAATAGTTTGGACATTTGTTAAACTGGGGACATGCATTGGATATGTATACAAATGGATAAGTAGCCAATACAAATGGACACTTATCAAATACAAACCCCTAAGATTTTATAGTAGATTGCTGATAGTCCATCTGGACCCAGACATTTTCCTAATTTCATTTTCTTTATTGTTGCATTCAGCTCTCCTATAGAAATTGGTGCATTTAGTATGTCCCTCTGCTGTTGAGATAATTGTGGCAAGAGACGTTTTCGCACGGGGCTGAACGGAACGCGGAAAAGACAGCTGTGGACACGTCATCCGCATTGCCCGCGCGCGGCTTGCGTTCCGACGTGTCCGCAGCTGTCTTTTCCGCGTTCGAAATGTAGAGCACTTTAAACTGCTCTACACGCGTTCCAACGCGGACGAGCCGCCCGCAGCCGTTCGGGAGGAGAAGCGTTCGCGCCTGCTTCTGTCTCCCGAACGGCTGCGGGCGCGCCTCCGACGCCGCGCGGCTTTGACAATCAGCTGTTTGTCAAACAGCTGATTGTCGATCTGCCTCCGCGGCTGTCTGCGCGCCCCTGGCCGGCGTTTGCCGGCTAAGGCAGCTTCGGGCGCTTTGAGCATTCGCACCCAGACGCTCTGGAACGCGTTTACACGCGTTCTGGCGCGTCTGTGTGTGAAAGGGGAAAGCGCCCGGAGCTGCCTTAAGCTTTCCGCCTGAACGCGTTCCATTTCGAACGCGATGCAGTGCGGAAATGCCTAAGTTCTGTTCATTTAGGTATCTCTGGATCTCCTCATCTTTTACTTCTCTTTTTTTATATAGTTTCTGATAGAATGAATGCATGATTTATTTTATTTGTTGCCCATCTGTCACCTCTTTGCCTTATTTCAGTTTTAAGACAGAACTTTTGGTTCTTTCCTTTCTCAACTTATATGCTAACCACCTCCCAGATTTGTCTGCAGATTCGAAATGTCTTTAAGTATTTCAATTTAGTGTCCATTTCCTGTAATTCTAACATTGACAGTTTCCTTTGTAAGATTTTTAAGTTTCTTTGAATTAACTTAGAGTCTGGTTTTTGGTTTAGTTCCATTTCCTTTTTCTTTATCTCTTCTGTAATGTTCTTTGCCCTTTTTTGTTTTTTCCTTTTAATTTCTGAATTTATTTTCATAAGACACCCTCTCATAAAGGCTTTACTCGCATCCCAGACCATGTTTATGTCTATTCCTTGATTCAAATTGTGATGGAAAAATTATCTAATGCTTCCTTTACATTTACTTATTACATCCTCTTTTTTAAATAAGTATTCATTAGTCTTCCATCTTGCTGCCCTTGGTCTTGTTCCCAATACCATCTTGATTGAGTTATGATCTGCCAGCGTCCTTGGTAAAATATCCACTGCAGTGACTTTATTTACCAACTTTTAGAGATGAAGATTATATCAATCCTTGAGAGAGATGAGTGTCTATGTGAGAAATAGGTATATTCTTTAGCACTGTTGTTTTTAAATCTCCATATGTCAACTATTTGTAAGATTTCCATTAAGTCAAAGAATACTTTGGGTAGTTTTCCTTGCATTGCCAAGACACTTTTGGATGCTTTCTTGTCTATTTCCGGATTAATTACTCCATTCCAATCTCCCATTACACACCAATTGTCGTATTTGTGTTCTTTGACTTCGTCTAGTAATTTTCCAAAAAAGGTCTGTTTTTCCGTAGGTGGGACATAAACCCCTAATACCAACATTTTAATACCTTGTAACTCAACTTCCACACCAATGTATCTGCCATCTGAGTCTTTAAATATCAGCTGTGGATTTAGGTATTGTTTAACATAAATCACTATTCCATTTTTTTCCCTTGATGCTGATGTGACAAATTCAGATCCTAATGACTTTTGAATTAAGTATTTCTGATCTTTTTGACATATATGGCTTTCTTCAATGCATAATATATCCAAATTTAGTTTTTTAAGTGCTGTAAAGATTCTTCTCCTTTTTTGTGGTGAACTCAGTCCATTAACATTTACTGTTAGTATTTTACATTCCATCATCTTCTGAATCTCTGGTTTCTTCTAGCTGAAGTGGGGCTGTGGCTCCCTCTTTGTCTTGTTTCTTTGTGCTGTCCTCTGATATTTCTAGTTCATTTTCGAATCTTCTTTAAAAAGTTGCATTTTTTCTACTGAATTTAATCGCTGTTTTTGTTTCTGAAAATTAAAGACCATTCCTTCTGGAAGGTCCCATCTAAATGAGATGTTCTTCTTCTTTAAAAGGTTTGTCAATTGAATGTATTCCTTTCTTCATTGGAGGATTTCTCGTGGAATTTGTTTGAGTATAATTATTTGGCCCTTTTCAGTGGCTAGAGGTGATTTGAAATGTTTCTGTAGTACTAAGTCACGAAAACACTTTCTCGTGAAGTACACCATTACATCTCAGGGTACATTATTAATCTTAGCAAATTTAGAATTAATTCTGTAAACATGGTCCAGTTCCATCTGTAACATTTCCTCTTTCAGTTGCAGCATATTGGACAATTTTTGTAAGATCCATCTGCATATATTGGTGGTCTCCTCTGGTAAATTTCTGAATCTTAAACAGTATTCTGTGGCTCTGTACTCCATGATTATCTGGCGTTGCTCAAGCTTAGTCCCCTGGTCTGTATTTGCTTTAATATTTGTCTCCATAGTGTGGATCTTGTCTTTGAAATCCTTCAATTCTAATTTCATACTTTTCATTTCATTTTTCAAATCTCTCATATCTTTTTGCATGTCTTTTTGGACCTCTGTCAATTTTTCATCCAGTTTAGCAAATGATTTCTGCATTGACATTTCCAGTCTGGATACTAAAGTAGCTATGTCTACCTCCACAGATCCCCTTCTTGTTTGTTGGGTGGGTGGGTTTCTGTCTGGTTTCCATAACGTAGCTGTAAATTTTTATTCTTAATCCACTCATGATCCATGTTGAATGCAATCTAGATCAGTTGCAGATGTGACTGGTACAGCCACTTTCCCACCTCCCCAGTTAAAGAATGTCTGAACTATTTGTACGAATGTCCCAACTAAGGGTGTGCATGAATATTCACAGGTATTTGAAATTCAATTGAATCTGCCCAAATTTCAACATTCAAATTCAAATCGAACATCCACAAATTCAAATTCAAAAATTCAAACAAATTTCAAATTTTGGATCTATTTATTTGAATTATCCAGACATTTGCATGCATACGGGCTTGTACATGATGCATACTTACACGCACACATCTTTCATGTTTCCGTATTCATTTATACATATTTGTATGGAATGAAAACGGGTTGCATGCGGGATAACAACGGCATGCATATGGATGTATAAGGATGTGTACAGATATGTATGGGATGTGTAACAATGCGTACAAGCACATATGAATGTTATCAACATTCGTAAGTGCAAATTCAAAATAAACATTCAAACAAAGTGCTTAATTTAAATTGAATTTGGTTACATTCGAATTTTAAAGATTCAAATTGAATTGAATTTTCAGCTATTCGATTCAAATCCCAAAAATTGCATTCTAGCACACCCCTAGTCCCAATTATTTGTATGAATGTCTGAAATATTCATATTCATATGGATGTTAATGTATGAATGCCATAATATTAGATTCATGTACTAATGGATGAATTTGGATGAACAATGAATGTTCCAAATATTTGTGCACATCCCTAGTTGGATGACCTCCTCTTTTGATACAGCCATTTATTCATCAGGATGGCCCTGAATTCTCTTACCCCACAACACAGGAGTTCCCTGTGATGCATTGTCTTCCACAGATGGGTAAAACAGGCTGTGCAACTATAAAATGGAGATGTTTGGTTTTGCAAACCACCATTACCTGTCATAGTTACCCCCCCCCCCAAAAAAAGTATTTTTGAGGCTACACTTCTCTCAGAAGAGACAGCAGGGACAGTACTCTGTGCATGGTTTCATAAATGCCTCCATATCATCCAGCCTGCTTTGCTGGGACTTTGCTCATTTTCTTCTAGTTCAGCCTGTAACAAAATATTCACAGGTGCCGCAGGGAATCAAAAGAGGTGAGTGAGAGTTAGCAGAATCTCAATGAGATAATTAAACCTTGGTGTGGTGAGCTATGAGCTAAGAATACACCTCGGGTGTAGTTCGGACATTAGCATTCTTATCATGATCTATCATGAAGTCATGAAACCATACTTTGAAAGATGCTGGACGTATTAGAATTCTATCGCCTCAGAGGTCTGATCTGAGCCAAAAATATCTCCCCCACCACCAGTCCCTGCTCTGTCCATCAATTTGGCTTTCTGGCTAAATGTTAAGGCTGGATTGGAACTAACACTGTCAATAGAGCTGTTTCTCATTAACTCAGACTTCTATTGCTAGTAGTAAACCTGATGAGAACTAGAAACATGGCTGTCAATTCTCATCCTTAAATCATTTAACTTACCAAAGATGTGTAGTAGAATCCAGACCAGCAAATGTACCAGGAGTTTCCCTTCTGCATGCTGGTGCGGGTTAAGAGAAGCCTTGCTCCCAGGGGGTGGTCATAGGGGGATGGGGCCTCCTTTAGACTGCAACAGAACATGGAAGAGAAGCTCCTACTCTTCTTGCTTGTCCTGGTATGGTGGCCAGTGTAGAATTGCCCCTAGATTGGTTGTCCTTCCTACAAGTTCTGGTGGTTTTTGGACATCTTTCTTGCCTCTTTCTCTTGCTGTGTCCTCTGAGGTCTGCTGCACCAGAAAAATCAGCATGGGGTTGCTCCCATTGCCCGCATTCCACTGGCGTCCTGCCTTGTCCTGCCAGTCCAGCCTCCTCCTTGGAAAACGGGGCACCTGCAATGGCACAACAGCCTAGGCAGCAACCAGGACATAGCAGCGCAGACGTTGTGAGTCAGTGGCCAACATTGGGGGAGCTCACAGACACCTCTGGGGATGAAATCTTGGACGACGAACCCCAAGGGCACCCCTCCCTGCTACTTCTCCACCAGTAGAAGGAAACCAGGCAGTAATCACAGCATTTGGCCCAGCTGCACCAGCAAGGGCGCAGCACTGCTTCCCCTACTTAATTGAGCAGCACACGCTGAGCTGGTGTTGCAGACATTGCTGATGCAACTCCCTCCATGCCTGTATTCTGACCCTTGGACCCTCTTGTGACTTGCTGAATCTCTGGAAGCCCCTGACTTTGGCCTGAACTGACACTGATTACTCCTGATCCCTCAAAGGAGTGCGCATGTGCTTTGCCTTGCTGCCCACACCCGCTTGGGACATGACAACCAGCCATCCTTGAGTTGGCCTGTTGAAAAATCACCCCTTGGTCCAATCCTGGATGTCACCTGATTGGGCAGACCTTGGGTGGTGGCTATTGAGGAGATAAGGAGAGACTTCCATCTGGACTCCTGTCCTCCCCAATGCACTCAAGGAAGTGTTCCATACAATGGCGATGAAGAGGAGCAGCTTAGACCCACTGATAGCTAAAAGGATGTGGCCTTGATGCCCAGAATAAGGAAAGATAATAACTGATGAACCACTTTAACCAAACCCACACGAAAATTGGCCTCACTTGGCATAAATAGACACAGTAATCAGCACTGAAATAGGGATGTGCACAAACATATTCACAGTTGAAAATTCAGTTGAATATCAAATTTGCAATTTTTTTTAAAAATTAGTTTGAGCAGTGACATATTTATTTATTATTTATTTATTATCTACATTTCTATCCCGCCCCATACTGGAAGGTCTCTGGGCGGGTAACAATCTTAAAACAGATTAAAACAAAGTATACATTAAAAGACTTTTAAAAAGAATTCACCAAATATAAAACAAAACACAATGTGTTTAAAAAATAGTGTCTGTACTGTGGGGAGACATAAGCAGCTCAGCCAAAGGCCAGGGTAAAGAGGTGCGTCTTCACCGCCTTCCTAAATATATATAAGGAAGGGGCATGACACACCTCAAGGGGAAGGCTATTCCACAGTCTGGGGGCCATCACAGAAAAGATTCTCTCCTGGGTGCCCACCAACCTCACTACTGAAGGTGGTGGGACAACCAGGAGGGCCTCACCACTTGATCTTAAGGCCCAGGCAGGTCAATATGGGAGAAGGCATTCCTTTAGATATTTGGGGCCCAAGTCATTTAGGGCCTTATAAGACCGGCGTGATGTGCATCCGTCTAGCTGTTCTGCTGAGCACTCTAGCAGCTGCATTTTGCACTAGCTGCAACTTCTGAACCATCTTCAAGGGCATCCACATGTAGAGTGCATTGCAGTAGTCCAATTTATAGGTTACCAGAGCATGGATAACTGTGGCCAAGTCGCCTCTACCCAGAAGAGGCTTCAATTGATGGACTAGCCATAGCTGGGAGTAGGAACTCCTTGGCATGGCCTCCACCTGAGCTTCAAGTGTTAGCATGGAGTCCAGGAGTACCCCCAAGTTACGCACCTGTCCCTTCCAGGGCATTGCAACCCCATCAAGGATAGGGTATCTCCCAACTGCCCGGACCTGAGACCCTGCATACTGATGACACCTCACTCCAAATCTCCTGATGACCTCTCCCAACGGCTTCATATAGATGTTAAATAGCATGGGAGACAAGATCGATCCCTGAGGAACCTCACAAGTGAGTTCCCACGGTGCCGAATCAGTGTCTCCAAAAGCCACTATCTGAGATCTATTCTGGAGATAGGAGCAGAACCAATGCCAAGCATTGCCTCCCGCTCCTAAGCTCTGAAGTCTCTCCAAAAGGATACCATGGTCAATGGTATCAAAAGATGCTGAGAAATACAGGAGAACCAACATGGTAGCATTCCCCCTGTCTCTCTCCCAGAGAAGGTCATCAACCAGGGTGACCAAGGCAGTTTCTGTGCCATGCCCGGGCCTGAAGCCAGATTGAAATGGGTCTAGATAATCAGCTTCCTCCAAGCATGCTTGCAGTTGAACAGCGACAGCCCTCTCTAAAACCTTGCCTAGAAAAGGTATATTGGCCATGAGGTGATAGTTGTTTAGGTCTTCCAGATCCAGGGAGGCCTTCTTCAGGAGGGGTCACACCACAGCCTGTTTTAGGGCCAATGGGACCACCTCATCCCTCAGAGAGGCATTTGCTACCTCCTGGATCCACCTGGTAATACCTTGCCGGCTGTATTTTAACAGCCAGGAGGGGCAGGGGTCCAGAGAGCATGTCATCAGCCGTACCCCCGCAAGCAGCTTGTCTGCATCCTCAGGCTGCAGCAATTGAAACTGATCCAAGCAAACTGGACCAGGCAGTTCTCTGGACACCTCGTTTGGGCTATGTCTAATTGTGACATCCAATCCCCTATGAGGACAACTTTGTCCTCAAAGTGCTTTGCAAATTTGTCACAGCTGATATTACTTGGCCCTGGCTCACACTTCTTTGAACTTGATTTTATGAGGCCATTTACTACTCTGAAAAGGTCTGTTGGATAGCTATTCGAGGATGCAATGGTGGCAGAGAAAAAGTTCTCTTTTGCTGCCGTCACAGCCACTTGGTAGGCAAAATAGTATGCTCTAACCTGTGTTCGGTCAGATTCACAGCCGGATTTATGCCACCTGCACTCTAGCCATCGACCTTCCCATTTCATAGCCCGTAGTTCCATGGAGTACCAAGGAGCTTTTTGGGCTCCACTAGCATGCCGAGAGCACTTGGGAGCGATCGTGTCAATAGCCCTGCTCATTTCCCAATTCCAGAGAGAAACCAGGGCTTCGACAGGTGCACCAATCATACCAACCACTCATACATAACTTACATATATATATACTTATATCAAGTAAAAACAAAATTTGCAGATTTTCTCATCAAATTGAAAGTACAGACACTCAAGCGAATAGAACAATGTCTCTGGCTTGCAAATACAAGAAATTAATTGAATTTTTGCACTTTTGTAGAATTTTACTAGTGAAAAGCGGCTTTTTCAATGAAAAAAGAGAGCCACAAAAATGTTTGGCGGCAAATGTGAAAGTCTGAACATTTGAACAAATGATTCAACAAAGAAACAAATTTCAGAATGTTCTTTTCTATTGTGAATTGAATATGAATTTTTCATTTGTGCATCTCCTTACTCTGAATTGAAACATGCCTAAAGGAGGAAGAGAAAGTATTCTGAGCTACTAGCTGTGGTGGTGTTTTGCCCACTTTGCCCTTATAATTCAGCTGTCCCTGCTGCCAGGTATTAATAGGGTCCACATGGATGCTACGGTTGTGCATTTTGAATAACTCAGCATTTCAGGATGTTTCAGTCAAGACAGTTGATTAGGGATGTGCACGAATATTCACATTTGAAATTTGATCAAATTCATTCAAATTTGGATGTTCAAATTTGAATCAAATGCCTATAAATTTGAATTTAAACATTCAAATGAATTTTGAATTTTTGAATCATTCATACAAATTATTTGGACATTCGTATGTGTATGGATATGCCCATGATGTGTACTTGCCCATATACATCTTTCCTGCATCTGTAAGCATTTCTACAGATCTGTATGGGATGAAAACAGGATGCCTATGGGATAAATATGGGATATGTACGGATGGGTATGAGCACATATGAATGCTGTCAACATTTGTATTTGCAAATACAGGTCAAGAATTCACACAAATAGAGTTTACTGAATTTGAATAGAATCGAATGTGAATACATTCAAATTTTAAACATTTGAATTGATTTGAATTTTTGGATACTCGATTCAAATCAAATTGAATCCCAAAAATTGCATTCTTGCACACCCCTACAGTTGATTGAGAAAGCCTCACTTGTGGGAGATTCCCCCCCCTCCATAAAGGAACAATATTATTTTTGTTCTCTGGACTTAGCAACCCCTCTTCGTTATGATCTATGTTAAAAAGAGACAGTCCTGAGCTTGGGTACAGTAAGAAACAAACAGAGCAAAGCGCTTATGTTTGGATGTCAGATCTGTGGATTGGAAGGTGGCCCTAAACATCTTCTGTGGAGGCTTGACATCAACTGCAGGTGGCTAATGCAATTGGAAATGGGATTGGGACACAGCTAGAATCCTTCCTAGCCAAGCACTGGGGATTTGGCTTGGTGGCTTGGAGGCAATCCCTGCCTTTAGATCCAAGAAGACCTGAATAAGAACAGGATGAAACCGGCACAATGAGAAAGAACAACTCACCATCAGCCAAGGGAACCCATAATCAACCAGGCAATGTCTGGGCATGCAGATACATTTGGAGCAAGTTTGAAACCTCTACACTTCTCATATTTCATGAAGTTGGCACCACGGGAACATGTAGGGCCTCCTCTGGTTGATGTATCTTCATAAGTGGATGCAGTGGTAGGCAACATTAACTGGAGGGGGGCACAGAAAAGGGCAGGAATGGCAAAGGCACTGTCATGGGTAATGCAGAAAGCAAGAGGGGGCATAGAAAGCAAGATGATTCTCCATTTGATGCACTCCGAGACTAAAAACATATACATAGCACAGTAGTAAATACCAATCTCTGTAGCCGCCCATAATGAGATCCCCTGGACTAACTGGGCAGTTTCAGCCCTCATTGGCTACAGAATCCCTGGCAGAAGGTCAGTCTGCCACATGCTAGTTATATCCCTGTTTAGCAGTGATTAGATGTTCATCCTTGAAGTCTGTAATACTCTGCAAAGTATGACTGGATCCTACCTGGAAGTAAGTTTTTTCATACTGGATCAAAGAACATTTTGTGGTGCATCAGAGGATTAACAGAAGACCACCCCTTATTTCTGGGCACTACTGGGGACTGAGTGGTAGTATAACTAGCTGAACCTTGTGTGTTTGGGATATTTCATAACTTGGGGGGCCACCACAAAGAATGCTTGCCACGATGCCCAGCAATCCGGTTAGTGCCTGCCCTCTCTAGGAGAAGCTTGGCCCCGTTAGGATGCTGAGTTCGTGCAACGGCCAAGTGAATACTACAGTGTGGACACAAAACACTGGTAGCAAGCGTTTCAACAGTAAACAAAAAAACAAGTTTATTATTATACACAAGCAATACTAAAAAGATAATAAGGTTCAGGTAGTTGTTAGTTTAAATCTGCAAGTCTCTTAAGGCTAGGAGCTACCCCTTTCTCCAAAGGAAAATAGTTCCCCTTTTAAAAGACAAACCTCTCCACGTTCCCCCCCCTCTGACTTGCTTTGCCACTGCTCAAGCCAAGCCAGTGTACCAGAACGTGGCCCTAGATGATCACAAGGCCCAGTCCGTCCTTGCTTGTCCGATCATCCAGCCTTGGATAGTTGCTAGCGAAGTCTCCCTCGGAGCCCCAATCTTCCTCGATTGTCCCCTTCAGAATTCGCTCAGCCAACAGCCCAATGGTCAGCTACTGGTTCCAGCTCCCTCAGGATTCAGCTCTTTTCCCTTCAGCTCTTGTCCCAGCACGAAGACGTTCTCTGCTGTACTCTGTGTTCATTTATACACACACCCCTGATCCTGATTGGCTCTAGCCGCAATAAAATGCTGCAGGAGACTCCTAACAGAGGTTGCTGTCCCTCCAGCCTGATTGGTGGGAACTCCTTCTCTAGCCCCTCCAGCACTCAGATCCCCGGACAGCTTTTCCCTCCAAAACCTTACTCCAGCCAATCACTGCAACAGGGCCCGCACAGGATTTCCCGCTCTTTTTGCAGCCCAAATCCCAGGGTTTGCAACAAACTTTGCAACAAGACTGGCTATTGCAGCTTTGCAAGTAGCCTGCAAAGCCCAAAAGCAAAACAGTTTGCAGCCTGTACCCAGAAACCGTCACAATGCTGATCCCTCAAAGGACTGCCGTAAGTGTGTGCCTGCGCAAATAGGTTGATACGAGAAGAGAGACTTCATTAGAAATTTGGGATCCATGATATTCAAAACTTGGCATGAAGGAGTCTGCCACTTCTGGGAAGGTCGTGGACCAGACCATGAAGGCGTATCCATGTGGTGTATCTCTGTGGTTTCATATACCATAGCAAAGAGGAGAAAAAGATTCCAAGGACCTGTGCAGGTGACGGAGACCAAGGATGTGGGCATTTACTTGAGTGGAGGTGGGGTGGGATATGTTCCACCGTGGCAGCAGAATTGTCATCCTATTATAATATGCTCCATCTGTCCATTCATGGTGCAGACTGGAGGTGCTACTTTGACTATTGGAGTGGTATTTGGAGATTTCTGCCTAATCATATGCAAGCTGAATAACTGAAACAAACTCAAACAATCTCCAAATATGACAGTTCTGGGAGTGGGCCAAGACTGTTCTTCTCCCATGTCCCAGGACACAAATATTTGTTTATTTTATTTATTTATTTGTATTTCTATCCTGCTCTATACCCGAAGTTCTCAGGTCGGGTTACAATATTATATTAATCTTAGACAGGTCCCTGTCCTCGGGCTTACAATCTAAAGAGACAAGAAACAAAAGGAAAAGGGTGTGGGAGGGAACAGGGAAGAGCAACAAGCAAGCGTTTGAGGTCTTCAGATCCAATTCTTCAGTTCATTTCTTATAGCTGGAATTTTCTTATTCTCTTTACTTTGAATTTTCTCTTCATTGATGACAAACCAGAAGATGGTAGAGATGGTCAGCCGGCATCTACTCAGCCCCACCTTGCTCGGCCTCAGGATGTTTCCTCAAATGTTGGATCGGCTGCTGTAGTCAATTTGCCATCTTGTGATGGGAACAGTTGGAAGAGGGAGGGGCACTGCTGGGAGCAAGATGGGAGAGCTCAGCCTGCTGCCTCTTCTCCACTCCTCTCAGGCAAGATGGTTCACAGCCTTGTGATGGCAGTTGGAAGAGGGAGGGGTACTGCTGGGAGCAAGATGGCAGAGCCCAGCCTGCTGCCTCTTCTCCACTCCTCTCAGGCAAGATGGTTCAAATATGAATCTTTGGTTATGTTGATTTAAAGTAAAAAGAAACAAACACTTCTGCGATGTTTTAGAAAACACTGAGAGGTGATTTAGAGGTGGGATTGGCCCCATGCAAGTCTTCCCCTCCCCTCTTTTATGAACATTTTAGGCTAGAAAAGGTGGATTAGAGATGGGATGAGAACATGGCGGATCACATGTCACTGTATCTGAGGTACTTCTGAGCTCTCTTTGAGCCAACTGTGAATGCTGTCTGTAACAAGCCTTCAGCATCTATGTGCTTGTGCATTGAAACTGGTCTGCCATTTTTCCTTAGCTTTCCCTTTTTCTAGCTAGAACCTTTGCTTTTGCAGTTCCATTCCTTGTTCCTCCTGGGACATCTGTGTGCTGGATTGTGTGCTTCTTTTTGAGATTCTTGTAACACTGGCAAATGGGCTTCTTTTTGAAGCTTCTCAGGTCAAAAAAGGAAGATTTGTGGGATCCACAGATTTGCTGGTGCTGCAGAAACTTACAAAGCTGCCCACTAAACCAACGGTGGTGCATAAATAAATGTTTCCTTTTGTGTACGCAGGAACAGTTGTTCTCTAGTTACTGAATCAGTGTGTCAAGACAGAACTCCTACAACATGTACCAATATACTACAACATCCATAGATAATTCATAGCAAATGGATATCTTTGTGGCACGTGTTGCATTTCATTCCCTGAGCTCTGTTCCTTATTTTTTTTAGCTGTGTATTTGTATTTAAGGAAGGTGAGTAGCGTCTGGTTGCTCAAACATGTGGGACAATGGCTCTTCTTGCACTTAAGATCTGGGCCCTTTCTGCTCAGGGCCTTACATTAAATTATATCTCAGAATAGAGACCCATTGTCAGCATGCTAGTGCACACTACGGAAGGGTCTGTCTGGCACCAGTATGTGGACAGTAGGTCACTATTCCAGGATATATTCCAGAATAATATCCAGTGTGGAAAGGGCACTGGATTAAGAAACATCTTACTCCAGATCTTCTTGGGGCTTTGCAGTCTCACATTAATGTGGATCTTGCCCTCTTCAGCCCTGCACCCCTGGCCTGGCTCCATCTGCACTAGACAGAGTCAGAACCAGATTAAGAGGCCCGTAGTCCAGTTCTCTGTTAGACCAGTTTAACTGGGTCCACCAGAGGACTAAAAGCCTTGTTCTGGAACACACAAGACATGTAAATGGCACGTTCTGGGACTACTGGGGGCTGCTTTTCAATGGTGTGCCATAGGGCACCACTGAAAAGCATCCCCAAAGCCCCAAGTTTAGGAATGTTCATTCCTAGCCATCAGAGGCATGGCCTACAGAGTTGGACATGGGGGACAGATCAATGCAATCAGTGCTAATGGTACTGATCTGGCCCATTCCTCCCCATGATCCGAATCAGTGGACCCAGTTATTCCAGACCTACTGATCCTAGTCCATAGCAGGTAAGTGCAGAAAAGGCCATTGGTTGAGCCTAGCAGGTTCTCCTTAAAACTGTATCTAAGGTGGACCTGCTCTAGAGCACCATTGTTTAAATGAAACCCAACACTGTTGCCTGCCAACATGTTTAATGCACTTCTGTAATACTCTGCAGGGAAGCTCTCTGTGCTACAGTTTGCTTTTCCTCAGAGCTGAAATAGGAGCAGAATCTCTCAATTTACACAGCACAGTTAGTGAACCAAACTCCTCTAGCAAATGCTGAATGCACCATCGCTTTCCACCTTTGGTAAGGATTAGGAAGTCAGTCCTACCTCACCAGCAAGGTCACCTGCTCCATATGTCTGCTTTCATTGTCAATAACATGCCCACATTTCAGAGGAACATTAGGGCAAATTATGTATGACAGCTAATTTTAAGTGTGAAGGAAGTGTTGAGAGACTCCAGGTTTCTCAGCCCTTCTTTATGCCAGTGTTATAACTTGCCACTGCAGAGCAAAAAATCTCAAGCATGCTAAATGAACTTGCATGAGTGAATGACATGTGACAGGTTCTTCAAGATTGTGGTGGTTAATACTGGGGAAGGGTGGTTGGAGATATTCTTCACATGGCTTGGCATCCTGAATTAGATGGTTCATCATATAGACTGCATCCGAAGTCCCCATTTCATGACTTTTCTGAGCCTACAGCTATGTTTTCTTGTTGCTATTATATTGAATTATACATTCAGTGCTATTTGTGGAAACCTTATAATGCTACTTGTGCCAATAATGTTATTTGAAATGTGATTTATGCAAGTTTAGGAACAATACGTAGGCAGTTCACATCGTCCATAATTTCTCTACAGACTGAAAAAGCTATATGTAACTTTATTCAAGCAGTTTTTGTAAAGTTACTTAGGAAATTTATGTGAGTTGCTCTCACAAAGAGAGTTGTGACTAGCCCAAGGCTACCCAGCTGGCTTCGCAAAGGAGTGCCAAATCAAACCAGGAGACCAGCAGATAAATCTGATACTCTAATCAAAAGACCAAACCGGCTCTGTTTTGGGCAACCCTGTTTTCTTAAACACTGCCTTTCTGGTCCATTTCTTGTGTTTGAGAAAAGAGTCTTGGCTGGAAATATCACAACCAGGGAATAAAAGTTCCTTGGCTGCAATGTTTGCATGGCTGGGAGCGATGCCTGTACATACAAACACCTTTTTCACTGTGCACTACTGAAACTGCTGTCATGTGGGTTTTGCTTAAAAAAAACATCCTGGAATCCCTAATTACTGGCAAAGGATGGGATAAAACTGACTGAACCTGGAAAAGGAAACATTCTTTCTCTGTGGCAACCTTCTTTCCATAGTCATCTGTGCCCTCTGGGCAAACTGTCTCTGCAGTCTGAAGGGTGTCAACAATGTGGATATTTTCAGCCAGTTGGAATGTACATGGTTGGAGGATATATCCAATTAGGGATGTGCACAATTTTTTTTTTTGGCATTCAATTCATAACGAATCAAATGTTAGAAAATTTGTATTCATTTGAATAGATCACCTTTGAATGTGGTAGGATTCTATTCAATACGAATGTATTCGTATGAACTTGTACAAATATCCAATATGAATGCATATGTATCCTGCATATATATCCTGCATGCATATCCTATACGAATGCATATGTATCGATATGTATCTCCAGTTTAATGAATGTACAAACTATTTGTACGAATGTTCCAAAACATTCATATTCGTATGAATGTTAATGCATGAATTTTGTAACATTTGATTTGCGTATGGCTGTCCGCATTCGTCCGAATTATGAATGCTACGAATATTTGTGCACATCCCTACGTCAATTATTGCTTTTATTATGTTAAAACAGCCCCACAATCCCTTGCCAATGAGAGGTTGTTTATATTCATTCCTTATTATCCACATCACTACCCAGGCAGCAGACGCAAATGAGTGCTAAACAGGGCAGACAACATCTAACATTAACATTTTGAAAATGTACTTAAATCACTGTAAATACCAATGCAAACATATTTTTCTAAATTATGCCACTTTGCAGGAATGTGTAATTTCAAATTGCTGCTTAAGATGCATGACCAGTTAGAGTGTAAATATTTTGATTTTTTTTTCTTATTAAGTTGGAAATCTAAAATTCCTTACAACCAGCAGCAGTTCGGGGATTTGGAAGTGCACAATTGTTGTGTTGTTGTTTTTTTGCATTCAAATTTGAATCAAATCGAATATCCAAACACTAAATTTGACTCAAATGTTTAGAATCTGAATGCAATAAAATTCGATTGGAATTGTATACATTCAAATCTATTCGTTCGAATGTTAGATTTGAACCTGAAGATATGAATGTCGACAACATTCATATGTGTTCTATGTATCTATATGCATTTCGTACACATCCTGTTTTATCCCATATGCATCCAGTTTTCATCCTGTACTATAAACACAAACGCGTACAGATTTGTACAGATACAGTACATGTGTAATAAATACCTGTCTGTACTTTTGAACATTTCAAATCATTCAACCAAATGTTTTGGAACATTTAAAATTTGTTCGAATGTTTAAATTCGAATGTGAAGACATTCTATTCGAATTAAAATGTCCACATTCAATCGAATTTTGAATGTTTAGAACATTTGTGCACATCCCTACTGCCTTGATCTGGACCCAGAAGGTCTGGACTATGGAGGACCTCTGGTTTGGATCATGGCAAAATGGGGTCTGAAATAGTGCTGTCTGCATGGCGAGTCTGGTCTAGATCAGACCCTGAACCGTTCCTGAAGCTCCCATGAGGGCTCTGAAGGCTAGAAATGAAAGTTTCTATACTTGGAGGATGCTGGGGACCCATTTTGGTGGCAAGCTTTGGCGCACTGCTGTAATGTGCCCCCAGTGGTCTGGAAAATGGAGTTGTGCCTTTTGCATGCACCTGAGTTCCAGATTGCCTCCACTGGTATACTTGTAAACTTAGTCACGAGCCTCCTGAGGTCTATTCGCAATATAACCATAGTACGTGATTAGGGAACTTCTGGGGAAGAGCATCTGCACCTAGATGCACTAAGTGTGGAGCACTAAATTATACTCCACACCTTTACCAACCCTAACCAATTCCTCACCTGGTGCATCCAGTGGTGAGCATCTGCACCTTTTCTGGTGCTCCAGGGTCATCTGAGGTGCTGCACAAGCATTCTGGCATCTCGAATGACCGTAGATGTGACTGTGCATGCACAGAACATCAGCATCATCATAGAGACAGCACTGAAGAGGACCGGCTCCGGATTGTTCACAAGTGAGTGACCAGTTGCATGGGACTTAGGCTGTAAGTGCCAGCACTAGTCAGAGTTGGGTGACTGTGCTCCTTTTCTTCCCAGCGGAAGTTCCAAATCGCCTCTGATCTGGATTATCCTCCATCTAATGGAGCATACCAGTGGTGAACAGGGCCTCTCTGATTCACTCGTCTGGGCCACTCAGAGTTCATTAATTAATGGTTATTTAGCATTGAAGGGAACTGGAATGACTGGGGGAAGCCCCCAAAGGCCCCCTCCCAAAAGTATGCTGATGCTTGGCAGGAAGGAGCAAAGAAACAACCGATGGAATAAGGTAAGGCCCTCCCCTTTTTCCTAGGTAAATGAGCAAGGTATTCTGCCTAGCAAACCTCAGTCCCCACTTGGAAGATGCAACACGGTTTCAAAACATTTCAAACAGTGTTTTGCACACTCCTATTGGGAATTGCTGCTAAATATTTCATTCTGTGATGCATTTTGTTCTTAATAACCCTTTTTAAAAAAACTGGCAGAGTCCCAAAGCCTCGGTTTTACTCTACTGTGGCCGCATCTACATGCAAAGAAAAATCCTAAAAAAGTTTCTTTTGCCTCGAAGCACCTCCATGCAGAGCTTTACTCTGGGCTTCCAGAGCCACAAAGGAGGAAAATCCATGGCAGAAAAAAAAAAAAACCCACCACCCTTTAAACAAGACTACCTCCACACTTTTTGGAAGCCGTGGTTTTTCCTGGGAGCATGGAGACGTTTTCTCCACATCTTCTCCCATATTCCACTGAATTTTTAGGCATTTTTGATCCCTGCTGAAGAACTGGCTATCAGAATCAGAGACGTTTTCGCACGGGGCTGAACGGAACGCGGAAAAGACAGCTGAGGACACGTCATCCGCATTGGCCGCGTGCGGCTTGCGTTCCGACGTGTCCGCAGCTGTCTTTTCCGCGTTCGAAATGTAGAGCACTTCGAAGTGCTCTACACGCGTTCCAACGCGGACGAGCCGCCCACAGCCGTTCGGGAGAAGAAGCGTTCGCGCTTCTTCTGTCTCCCGAACGGCTGCCGGCGCGCCTCCGACGCCGCGCGGCTTTGACAATCAGCTGTTTGTCAAACAGCTGATTGTCGATCTGCCTCCGCGGCTGTCATCGCGCCCCTTGCCGGCGTTTGCCGGCTAAGCCAGCTTCGGGCGCTTTGAGCATTCGCACCCAGACGCTCCGGAACGCGTTTACACGCGTTCTGGCGCGTCTGTGTGTGAACGGGGAAAGCGCCCGAAGCTGGCTTAAGCTTTCCGCCTGAACGCGTTCCGTTTCGAACGCGATTCAGTGCGGAAATGCCTCAGGTGCCTGCATTTAGCTCTTCCAGCGCGCAAGCAGAGCTGCAAACTGTCACTTTGTTTCACTTTGGAGGGGGAGAGAGATTTTGTGCTTGCTAACAGGGAAAGGTGATATTAATTATCATTACCACGGAGAATGTTTCTCAGCAAGCAAATCTCTCTCTCCCCCTCCTAATAACGCAGGTCTGGTTCTGTGCTAATCAGGGGCCATTACGTGAATGCAGGCAGCTGACTTTGACAGCTGAAGGGTGCCTGCTTTCATTTCTGCTTGTAACTATGTTGCAAGCATTAGTTATGGAGAGAGTGAGCTCTTTTCAGTTATGCTTGTAACTGCTTTTAACTCTTGGCAGACAAGTAAAGGGGTGATCTCTGTTGTGTTCTGGAGGTTCAATTGAGATTTTTGCCTGTCATTGCTGCAGTGGGCAGGGGGTGGGGATGGGGGTGGGGAGAAAAAGATGCGGGCTCGTAAAAAGCGGTTTGCATGGAGACAGGAAAGTACGTTTTAAATCCGTGTGGCCCCAAACCACATGGGGATACTTTATTTCAAATTACAACCTGCTTTTTTAAAATCCAACACAAGAGGGAAGCAAAAAGAAACCATGGAGACATGCCCTGTGTGACTTTTACCCTGTCTAATATCTTCTTTCTTTCTTTCTTTCTTTCTTTCTTTCTTTCTTTCTTTCTTTCTTTCTTTCTTTCTTTCTTTCTTTCTTTCTTTCTTTCTTTCTTTCTTTCTTTCTTTCTTTCTTTCTTTCTTTCTTTCTTTCTTTCTCTCATGCATTGAACCATCTGCCCAAGATAAAGGGGAGGCTGGGGCAGCTGCTGTATACAATTTTTCACTTTATGTACCCTGCAGATTTCTTCATGCATGTTCTATAAAGCTCAAATGCTGCATGCAAGATAAAATAGGCCTTTTATGTGAGTGGTGGGTGCACACTTAAATTAGATTTTTTTTTAAAATAGCACTTCACGGGGATAGAAAAGGTCCCAGAAAGCATGCCAGTGAATTGGAAATGGGGTGGCATTAGACTTTGCAATATTCATCATGGTCACGCAAGGGAAGGGAAGAAATTTATCTGCAACAACCTGGAGGGTCCCCAGGTTATTCAATTTTGTTCTCAACTTCTCTTTTCATATGGGAAGAGAAATATAACCACAACTGATATTATTGAATAGGATGCAGCAGGGAGATAGCTTCTACCTGCTTCTGCATCTGCTATTTTCTTGCATCATGTGTTGGGTTGGCTCCAGGACCTCTGGTGGTGGTCGTCACATGCTACTGAAGAGAAGCTAGAACTTTCCAGTAGGGCCAACTGGAAAGCACTTCCATAATGAAGTGAAATCTCCTGAAGGGATTTTATGCCAACGTGTGATACTGACTCAACCCCTCCCTTGCCCCCCTACTTACCTTTTGCTGCCACCATGACCACTGCTGCATCTTCATCAACTAGTCCTTTCAGAGGTGCACTTGCAGCTGGGGAGTCTGCCCCCAACTGGGAAACCCAAAGCTTTGATGAAGGCCAGATAAATTCAATTCACAAATAGATTCAATTTGCCCACAAATTTGTACAAATTGCAAACATGACGGATACTTGTTCCTACCTGGCAGGACAGCACCCAAAGGAGTGTTTTTAGCCAGGCTCTGAAAACCCTAAAATGTAGCCAATCCAAATTCTGGGGGCCACCACAGCAAAGGCTCTGTTGTGTATTCCGACCCCTTGCACCTCTGAGATCTTAATAGATGGTCAGTTCTGGAACTAACCAGTAGCTCCTCCCCTATACATTGACTGCATACATTAAGTCACTCTAGATTTGGTACTTGACACCCATCCCTCTCATTAAAACACTGCACCTGCCACACCTTATATCAACACTTAATGCTGTTGAACTATGTCTCATCGAGATATTCATGCCGAATCTCAAGAATGCAATTTTGCAGACTTTTCTTGATCTCTGAGTGTTTTATGGGTGATTCAGCTTTTACACTATGCAAGGGGGGATGACCATTTGCTAAGTTGTTTGTTGCAAAAGAAATGGCGATAAACGCCCTGGGGACAAAGTTTCAGCAGCTGCCTTTAATTCTTATCCGTAATTGCATTAGCTTCTATGATGAGGATTTAGACATAATTTGGGAACAAACCAGGAAGGCAGATGTCTAAATTCCATCATTTATATCCCAAAACTGAACGCATTTGCGAGTGAGACATCTTGAAAATTTGGCCTGCGTTATCTGTCAGATAAGTTAAAATGACAGCAAATCTGAAAATCCCATATTGCTCTCTTTCCACAGTTGGGGCAACACACTGATGGTGCATTAATTTTGACAGGTAATTTATCTGTTATGTAAGCACTGTCAATCACCACCATTCCTGGACTTTTAATTATGCACAGACCATGTAACGGAAGCAAAATGAAGAAAAAGCCATTTATTCCATTTAATTAAATCTGGTGGCAATATGGAATGGATATTGATAGGGCCCAAACACCTTTCTCCTCCAAAGAACCACTTTCCTCCCTTTAAGTGGAGGGGGAGAGCATCAGATTTCATGTCTCTGGAGCTGAGAACAAGCCAATGGAGAGAGAAAGCAAAGCTGGCTACTGTTTCGGCTGGCCATGGAGGCAGGAAGCGTGTTGTTCACAGTCCTCTGCTTTTGGTCAAACTGGGAAGCATTTGTTTCCCTGGCTGTAAAATTTCTGTCTGGATGTGCTTTTGAAGGGTCAGGAATAGCGATGCGCACAAATGTTCTAAACACTGGAAATTCGATCGAATTTGATCGAATGTGGACATTCGAATTTGAATAGAATGTCTTCACATTCAAATTTAAATATTTGAACAAATTTTAAATATTCCAAAACATTTGTTTGAATGATTTGAAACATTCCAGAGTACAGATATGTACTCTCTGAACACATTTGCACTTACAATATGGGATGAAAACCGGATGCATAAGGGATAAAACAGGATGCATACAAAATGCATACAGATATGTATAATGCATATGAATGTTGTCGGGATTCATGTCTTCAAATATGAATGCTGTTGAAATTCGTATCTTAAGATTCTAATCTAACATTCAAACAAATAGTTTCAAATGTATTTTATTCGAATTGCCCATTTCCTGCATCTTTCAAAACAAGAGCTGGTTAAATCATAGCGCAAGTAAACTGGGACAAGCAATGTCATTAGGGATCACACAAATGGGTTTTTTGTCATTTGCTCTGTAATGAATCGAATGTTAGAAAATGTGTATTCATTTGAATAGAGCCCCTTTGAATGTGGTAGGATTCTATTCAATGCGAATGTGTTCGTATGAATTTGTACAAGTATCCGATACGAATGCATACAGATCAGATCCGGATCCTGGATACAGATCCTGACTACGTATCTTATACAAATGCATACATATCAGATACGGATCCTATCATCTGTTTTCAAAACAGTGGGAAGGCAGAGACAACAGCATGAGAGTGGTTTTTTCCCCATCGTCTACAGGACGATGGTAGCCCAACATGAGGGCACTATCGTTCTCATGTGGATGAGGATTCCATGCCCTTGGGGCCATTCTGTGGTGACATTACCACATTGTATGGATCCTGCTAGTGTCGTAGAATCCAGCAGGTCATTAGCAATCTTCTACTTGATTGGGCAGTCAATTCTCCTAGTCCAGCATCCTAAATTTATAGGGGCCAACCAGAAGCTTGTGGAAAGGCCATGTGATGGATATGAAAGCCAGAACATGATCTTCACTCATGGGTCCCAGTTGTTGGTCGGTGGCATATTATCTCTGATATAAGAGCCTGCTCTATATGTGTCTTTTCACATTTAACTTATGAAGCTCCCATAAAAGTAAGGAAGTCCGGCATAGTGGAACAGGGTGATGGTGGTCGCATTGTCCACCATCATTTTGGTGTCCTTTGGGCACTGAAACAGCACTTCCAGGTCTGTGCACATAGCTCTCCACCAGGGTTATACAAAAGATTTTTGTGGCTTAGTGGAGCCGTACACCCAGGGGCTCCTAGTGCAAGGTTCTAACCACTATACTATACTTGTTTGTCTTTACAATGGGATCAGTTGTTTAGAATGGCAAAAGAGGGACATCCTCTGATTCAGCAGAAGCGCTCCATGTTGCACTTAGATGACCAAACACCTTCCAACCTGACTGCAATTAATCCAGGACACCAATTTAATTTAACGATCATCGGTTAGATGGGTACAGTCTGTCTTTGCTGTTTGTTTTATTGATTAACTCGTAGATTGATTTACTTTGCAAGGTAAACTATTTTTGAAATATAAGTTATTTTCCTTCTAATGCATATCACTTGGTCAGTGCTCCAGCTGCTCAGAATGTAGTAGATGAGGAAATGACAAGTTGAAACATCCTTGTCTTATTCCCTGTCATCCAGGCAATCTTCTGTAAATTAGTTACTGTGCCCACAGAGAAAATCGCTGCTGTTTGCAAACAGCAGGAGATGAACACTGAACTCTCTGCTTTGGTGCAATTACTCTTCTGAGTCGTAACTCCTTGTATTTTTCCAAGCTGTGCTTAGTTATCTAAGATGGCATCAGATGGGGCATTGTTCGCCCTCACCTGAACTCAGGATCCTACAAAAGAAGCAGACTTGATGTCCCCCAAGGGCTCCCACTGCAACATTCTGAAGTCTCTTGTATCAGGTGGACTGAACAAATTTGTAGATGTTAGGACTTTCCCACATTGTTTTAGGGTATCTGAAGGACCAGTCTCCTATGTTTATCTGGTGCTAGTCAAGCAGGACTAACTCTAATCAAGCCAAGCAAGATTTTTGGCCCTTTTCTGCACTTACCAGTAGTCTGGAGTGGAAGAGGGAGGCTATTCCCCTAGTAGTCTCCTGCATCTGCACTGAACAAAGTCTAGACTGGCCAAGGTGTCCAACATGGCTTCCTGGACCAGAGGCCTTTTTGCACTTACCTTTGTACACTGTCGTGCACTAGGGCTGGTACACTCCAAGTATAGGAGGACCATTCACATTTCTGGCTGGTGAGGGACATTCCCACCGGCCAGAAATGTGAATGGTTCTCCGTGGACTGGCCCACAACAGCAGGGGTCCCGCCTTCGTGCCGGCTCAACCTGCTGCTGCCAGCCGCATCACATGGTTTGTGATGCGCTGTCAGGCTGATGCAGAGGGGTGAGACTGATCCCGGTGATGTTTGGGGTTGCATGTCCCACTCCCCCATGGATTGGTCAGCCTGCTGCTGCAGTGCCAGCCCTCAGAGACCTGCCTGAACTTGGCAGCATCGTGCCTACGCAAGATGCTGTCAACCAGTTAGCAGCAGCAATTACGGCCACACCTGCGGAAGACACCAGGAATCTGTCTCGACTGGCAACGTGGCCGCACGTGCACAGACAATGCACTCCCTGCACACTGCTAACCTGTCAGACACTTGCGGTAAGTCTGAGGTAAAGGTTGGTTTAGGTGTGGAGCACAATTTTGTTCTCCACACCTAATCAGCAATTAGTGGACCTCTAGTGAGAACAGGAGGCTTTTTCGCACTGCAACGCGTTCCGTTTGGAACGCGTGCAGGCGGGAAGCTTAAGACACTTCCGGGCGCTTTCACCATTCACGCCCTGAGGGCGTGCCGACGGCTGTCAGGGAGAGAAGCGTGCGCGAACGCTTCTCTCCCGGAACGCGCCGGGGCGGCTTGTCCGCGTCGGAACGCATGCAGAGCACTTTAAAGTGCTCTGCATCCGGAACGCGTGGAAGACAGCTCCGGACGCGAGGCGGCGCAAGCCCCGCTGGGGCAATGCGAATGCCTCATCCGGAGCTGTCTTCCACGCGTTCCGGAAAGGCCTGTGCGAAAAGGCCTAGGGATGCTTCTAGGCTGCAGCAGTCTAGTGGGCGTGTGTATGCTCTTCACCAGAGCTCTACTAAGTGTGAATTGACCTCGGGATACCAGTAGACCTGGCAGTGGGCACCTTGAGCAAATCCCTGGGGAATGCCATCACTACAGAGTGCTCTGAGAAGGGTGCTGGAGCACGTCTTTCATCACAGTACTGAAAATGAACTCTTGTAGTACCTCTGCCATATGCTGTTTTCTCTGCCACTAGAAACCATGCAGTTTGAAGCCTATATTCCTGGAAAAGGCCCACTTTTGAGGCTTTTCCTAGTGCGAGGAAGCCCCTCGCCTTTAGAGCTGATAGTTCAGCTCTGAGGTTGCACTCCGAAAAGAATGAAGGGTGAAGTGAGGGCCATTTGGCTGGCACGTGCCCTGGCCCATAGACAGAAACAATTGTGCCTAATGTTGCTCAAGTTTGGATGCATTCTAAGTCAGCTCACTGAGAATGAAACAATGAGTGGTCAATTATACTAGAGGTGAGGGAAATGGTGGCTGTCCACATGCCTATTATGCCCTACTATGTAGACAGCAGGTCCCTCTTTGAGATGTATCCTAGAATAAGACCCAGTGCCAAAAAGGCTGGTGTCTCAAATGTTTTGAAATAGCAAGTTTGGTCTAGTGGTTAAGAGGCTGGACTCTTATGTGGGAGCACCGGGTTTGATTCCATACTCCTACATAAAGCCAGCTGGGTGACCTTGGGCTAGTCATAGCTCTTTTCTGAGCTCTCACAGCCCCACCTACCTCAGAGGGTGTCGGGTGTGGGGAGAAGAACAGAAGGTTTGTTAGCATCTTTGAGTCCTCTTCCATGGGTGAGAAAAGTGAGGTAGAAATGTCAACTCTTCTTGTTCTCCTCCTCCTCTTAGCTAAGTGGAAAACCTCATGCCCAGAAAGTAAGGCTGCACCCAAATGTCAGATACTTTTTCTGCTATATTTGGATATTCTGTGATAAAGCTTTATTCCATGCTTTATTCTGGAATACCCAATTATAGCAGAAAAAGTAACCAGTGCAGCCTAAGTTAGAGCTTCAGTTCAGCACACCTGCTCCTTCTTTACCTCCTCTGGCCAATTTGGAGCCCAAGTGTCATTGCATTGTTTCAAGTGATGACATCATAATGTGGAGACACAAATTTGGGAGCCTGTCAGGTTTGCTCCCCGTTTCTCAAGGAGTTTGCAAGGTGTTCTGTCTAGGAAACTGTGGATCTAAGTTAGAGGGTGAAACACTCGTTTGAAGCATTTGAAGAGCTGGCAACAGTTTCTTAAGAGGGCCAGAAGGAAACACAGATGCTCCTTATCAGAACTGACTCTTTGAGGACTCCTTATCTATTGCCACCCAGTCTGAGTGAGCTGTTATCCTTCTTTAGATCAGTGACCCATAAAGCGGTCCCAATAAAGACTGTTTTGAATCACTGTTCAGACTTTGTTAGTTGGTTTAATCCATTAGCTCGTGTGTTATTTTATTACTCCTTCATTAGGTTTATGAGAATCAAAGGGCCAAATAGGTAGCAGCATCGAACAAAACAAACATTGAACGTTGTAACTAGCACAATTGGCAAGGTCAGATTAGGGGAGGGGAGAAAAAGCAAAGCAATTAAAACTGAACAAATAAATGCATGAGAATCTATCCAGATAATTAAGCTGTTGGCTGCAATCTTGTTTTGATGACGGCAGACAAATAATTTGCGGTTGCTAGAGTAACACTTGAATTTATGTCGGACAATGGAAACCTAACATATACAGAGCTGGGTCTGCTGATGGCCTTAACAGTGGCCAGGTTAGACCCCCTAAATAGAAGTGGCAAACCAAGTCGCTGCACTCTCTGAGGCTCTTTGGAGTTTGTTATAGCATCATATTAAGATAGCATCCCTTAAACTCATATTAAGTACTAGGAATGTGCATGAATATTCAAAAGATTTGTTATTTGGAAGAATTTGGATGAATTCAGACATTTGTATATGTATCGAATGTCCAGAAATTCTTTTTTTTTTTTTTTAGTATTTGTACGAATATGAATATTTTGAGTTCTTTGTATGAATAATTTGGACATTTGTATGTATATGGATTTGTATGCATCGCATACATAGCCGTACAGGATGAAAACTGGATGCGTATGAGATTCGTATCACTGGATATGTATTAAATATTTGACCGAATAGATACGAATGTATTCGTATTGGTTTGAATGTCCAGACGTTCATTTTTCTTTATTCGTACGAATTTGGATTTTTGAATATTTATAATTGAATTGAATGTCAAAAATTGCATGCGTGGACACCCCTATTAGGTACTGCACACATTTTTGGCTCATTAATATCAGTTGATTTGAGTCGTTGCACTGTGCAATTTGAATGCTTTGTATTTATCAGAATTTTTATCCATTCTGTGAGTGAATGTGCACTTACCATGCTGAAGAACTCCAGGTATGCTCCCTGTTGGAGCATCTGCACTAAGCAGAGTCACTTCTATACCAGAATCAGCTCTGTGCATGCCAGAGTTCCCCTGGGGCATATAATGGTTAAGTGGTTTTAACTGCTCTAGGCTGTACCAGTAGCAGGGCTAGAGCAGCCCTGCACGCTCCATCTGCACCTCTTCCAGGTCGAAGAGGCTAGCATGGAGGAGGAGGAGGAGAGTTGGCTTTTCTACCCTGCTTTTATCACCCATTCAAGGGGACTCAAAGTGGCTGACAAAGCTTTCTGTCCTTCTCCCCACCACAGATTCCCTGTGAGGTGGGTGGGGCTGTGAGAGCTCAGAAGACAGTTGTTATTAGCCCGAGGTCATCCAGCTGGATTTGTGTAGGAGTGCGGAATCAAACCCAGTATTCCCAGATAAGAGTCCAGCTCCCTAGCCGCTAGACCAAAGCATGTCTGGATGAGCATGTGACCATTGGCACAGTATGCTCACAAGGGCCTCCGGAACGCGTGTAGGATGCCCTGGGTTGGAACATTTGCTCTGCTGGGCTGGCGGTTCCATTCCGAACCACCCCAGCCCATCCCAGGGTGTCCTACATGCATTCCGTGTGTAGAGCATGAAATTATGCTCTACACCCATTCCCAGACATCCTGGGATGTCCCACAGCTGTTCGGGAAGGAGAGCATTTGCACGCTCCCTCCAGAACACCTGCAGGCCCCGCTCTCACCTGCCGCCATTGGGTCAAGTTTGACCCAGGCACGGGCAGGCCTGTCTCATCCCTTCCCTGGGTTCCTGCGTACTCTAGGTGATGTGATCGGCTCTCAGGACTGAATTTGTACCAGATATTCTGTACCAGAGCTGTCCTAGTTGCATACCGGAGGCCTAAGTGTCAATTCAGCCCAGGTCCCAATTATGAGATATGGTTGCTATTATGAGATATATTCCAGAATAAGGCCAAGTGCAGAAAGGCCCCAGCTGTCTCTCTTTTGCTCATCTATCTGTCTTTCTGTCTGCCTGTCTATCATTTGGGATGCCCTGCAAATGTGTCCTTTACCTGCCAATGTGAATAGTAAACTGTCCTCCACGTATTCGGGCCAAAGTGCTCTAGAGCATTTTAGTTGTAATGCAAAAAGGCTTCTGGTTTCATAAGAAGCAACACTTGATGCCCAGATAGTGGAATTTGGAGCAATGATTAGTTGGAGCGTTGCAGGGCTAGATGGCTCAAGGCTTGATCTGACTTACCAAGGTTGTTCTTATATTTTATACATGCTTATCCTTGAGTTTGTAATTTATCTGCATAGAATAATTCCCTTTGCCTCGGATACCTTTTGAGGGAGGGTATTGTTTCTGCTGCCATAAAACAAAATCCCAAGGCTGTAACTCCTGAATGTAAGAGACAGTGATAAAATGACATTATGGGTCAATAAAACCAAAGCACGGTTCAATGGCTGCTTCAGCCAACATTTACAACATGGGAGAAACCAATCCGATCCTCCTTTTGAAACAATTTCATATGTAGGAAGCTTTGATGTGGAATTTGGTTGGAAGAGTTATGGGCATTACCTACACACCTGGAGGCCTTCACCCCTTCCTTTCTGTCTTCTGTTGAGTGGGGTGTAGTTCAACAGATGTTGTCTGGAAAGCAGAAGGTTGTGGGTTTAATACACAGTGGCTTCTCATAAGAAGGCATGGGACACTACTTCTGTAAACTTACCATGGAAACTAGAGGTCCTGTTTTCACTTACCGTGGAGCACTTAGACACTTCAAGGGAGGTTCACCCACTTGCTGGACTGCCATTGCTGCCACCTTGGAGCATCTGGGAGCCTTGTCCAGCTGCTCCGATCTTTTGTAGCTGTGGATGTCAACAATTTCACTGGAGCAACTGATGAGCTTCCAGTCATGGCACTCCCATTCTCTTCTGGGTAGGAATGTGCACAAATATTTGTAACACTCATTATTCATACATATTTGTACAAATTCAGACATTCGTACATGAATTGAATGTTACAATATTTGTATGCTAACATTCATATGAATATGGACGTTTCCAGACATTTGTATGAATAATTTGGGCGTTCGTTAGATTGGGGGTGTGGAAAACGGAGTGCCAGTCACATCTGCAATGGATCCAGATTGCATTTGACATGAATTGACAGCAGATTTAAAAGTGGATTCAGATCAGATTTGATGTTTTCAGAGAGCGGATATGTTACGCATACCTATCAGATGTGTATTCATTCGTATCGGATATATATATTCATTTGTATTGGATACATATTGGATTCGTGTGCATTTGTATCAGATACGTATTCATTCATATCAGATGCGCATTGAATATTCGTACGAATATGTGCAAATAGATTCATATAGAATAGAGTTTTACCACATTCAAATGTGATCTATACATACAAATATGGATTGTCAAACATTCAGTTCATTACAAATCAAATGTCAAAAATGCCTTTGTGAACACCCCTACTTCTGGGCGCAAATGCTGTAAAGGCGGCAGGGCAGCACAGCATGTCATTTGCCATGGCAAATTCCCAGTGTGAGCCAGATATTACCATGGTCATTGCCATGGCGACCTGGTTGTGTTGAACCAGGTTGGCCTTTGCCATTCACACTTCTGGTGTTCCAGTTGGGGACTGCCCTAGCACTTGCAGTGTGGATCCCGCCGTCTAAGCCTGAGCTTGCCTTCAGTGAGATGGTATTGTTAGAGCTTTATTTAAATGCAGCCATTCTACCCACAGTTGTGAGGACAATCAATGTATTTTGTTTCCCTCAGTTTTGGAGAAGGGGCGAGCTGACGTGAGATCATTATACCTATAATCTAGCTTTTGGAAAAAAGATGTACCCTGTGGTGTTTCTACCAGTATTGTTTGGCTCCTTGTACTTTTGCATTGCTGAATAGCTTCTTGGATATTTTCTCTGCCTGAAATCCTCATTTTGGGATGTGGGCACATTTGTACTTGCCAAGGCTTCCAAGAGGACCTGAATCTACCAAGACAAAAGCAACAATAAAAATGTCCAAGCTGCAGCATGCATTTTCTTTTTAACCTTGATCTTTATGCCTGGAACATTTCCTCCTCACTGTCTGGCCTTCACACAAAGCTGAAACTAGTGCAGGCTTGACTACTGACAGGAGTTTCTGGCTGGGTGCACATCATACATAACATACATAACTTGAAAGGTCCGCACTGGTTTCCTAGGCAATATTGGGTATGATTCAAGGTGTTGATCTTGACATAAAAAGCCCTAAATGGTTTGGGCCCTAAATATCTGGTGTGTTTTCTTCCATACAGTTTCACATGGTCATTAAGTTTAGAAGGGGCAGGTCTTCTTGTAGTTCTGTTACTTTTGGAGTGGGAAGGCTGGTGGCACATGTGTCTTCACCATGGTGACCTCCAGGTATTGAACAGTCTCCAAGGGAGGTATACCAGACACCCACATTAAATGGCTTTCAGGAATTGGTAAAACTGGTCTTTTCACCTACCTACCTACCTACCTTCCTTACTTCCTCCAGATTATATCTGTCCGGGAAAGCTGCCAGCACACTCACAAGCAGCTGACAAGAGATTGCTCAGCAAAGGTACAGCCCAAACGGCATCTGAAAAGAAGAAATCCAGAAACAATCCAAGTCCAGGGTTAACGAGAGTCATACAAACAGTCCAGTCCGAGGTCAGGGCAGCCAGAAGGATGGTCAACAGGTACGTACCAAGGTCTAGGGTTTCCAAGCAGTCCAGGAGTCAGATACAGCAGCGTTCTCTTAGGGTAAACAAATAGTTTCTGACAAAGGGCTTGGGCGTCTGCCAGGTGTTTTGTCTTTGCAGATTGAGTTCACAGCTGCAGGTGATCTGCATGTCTCTGGGCAAGTCTTTTTGATCGTCTTAACCTTTCCTTCTCTGCTCTCCTTTGCTTATAGCTGGGGATCTCTAGGCTCTGCTGTTCCATGTCTCCCACATCCTGCACTTCTGCTGTGGTAAGGCTGGGCTGCTGAACCCCAGGCTCCAATGGGGCTGGGGGGTCAGAACTGGGTCCACCATCACCTCAGGTTCCTCCTGTACCTGAGGAAGTGAGTCCTCCTCATCCTCCTCATCCTCCTCCTGGCTGACCATGACAATATCTCAGAATGGGGACCTGCCATCAGCACGCTTGTGTAGAGCATAGCAGCTCCCACACAGGGACCTTTCAAATGAAGGGTGAAATACAAAGAAAAGAAAATAGAATGAATGAATAAACATGTCTCTCCCCCCCATTTCTAATCACTAACCAGAAAGAAAGAGCAAGAGAATCCATTCTTGATCCCTCTTTTTGAGCTTCCTTTGTTAACAACTCTAGGAACAGAACCTAAACCATGAAGCTTGGAACTTACTGAAGTTTGGGAGCTCACTCAACTCAGATGTTGGCCATTTCTCCACTGACCGTAGAAGGTGCCCTGGATGTGTCTGAGCATCCTGTATTTCCATTCCCAGCAGTTAGATGATTCTGACAATGAGCTTGACACCACTTTTCAAGGTTTTTTTTTTAAATTGTTGTTTATATAAAGCAGAATTCCACCAATTGTGTTTTATATAGGCTGCGTCCCCATGGCCTCCATTTATTTCGGTGCTGAATCGGGTCATCCCCAGTTAAGCATTGTAGTTCAAATTAACATGTCCCCATGCGATTGAGGACAGTGCGGGTTCCAGCCAAATCTACCTGTCCCAATGCAAACCACAGTAAACCCTTGAATTGGGAAACCTCATCCTTTTTTCTCCACCCCCTCTCCCCTGATAAAAAGCCCGGTTGACGTCACCATGCCCTGTCTTGCCTGCTGCAGTGATGACAGGGGAAACCCCTCCTGGTTGCACCTCCAAAAACACAACACACAACATAGATAAGATAAAAAAACAATAAAAGGGGGCATAATTGGATGGGAAAGTGGCTCATTGCTTGAAGCCATGGCTCATTGCTTGAATCTGAGTTTCGCGGAGGTGCTTGACAGTGGGCACACAGCCTGACAGTGAGCTTTGTCTTCTCATCCTTCACATCCTGGTGCTGGGAAGCCATAGGTGCTTCAACCATTAAGACGATGCGTGCCTTGCCGATCGAGCAATCAGGGAAGGGGGGTGTCATACTTGTAGCCAGAGAGACACTCGCAGGACAAATGAGAGCCATTTGACACCCTCATCACTTCTCTTTCAGCATGATTTCATTGAAATAATCCCCAAACAGTTGCGATCACAGTGCACACAGCAGGAAAAGCGAGCACAGGCAAAATATTGCCCGGTAATGCAATCGCCAGTCTCCTCCCCCAATAACCCGGGAGCATCCCCATGCCTCCAAGATAATATGTGCTTGCCTCCTAATTTGCAGTGAAAACAGTTGGAAAGAGGGTGTTTTTTGCCACAGATTTGTGTGATTTGTCACGCATGTAGCCCGGATTAGAGGCTTTGCATGGTGACGCTCCGAGGCGAACTTAGGTTTGCTTTGGAGTATATTCAGCATGGAGACAAGCCCTTAGGGTAATGGCAGCAAACCCTCTGCCTGCATGAGGATGCAGGGCCTGGGATCCTGGATTTGTACCTGTAAATCCCTCTCCCTACATGATATTTCTGTTAACTTGGGATGGTGTTCCATATGAAATCTGTGTTGATGGGTTCCAGGGCTGCTAGGAAATCCAGAATCCCTATCATGACATAAAATCCCAGTGAGAAATGCAAAGCGTTATGGCAGAGAGAGAGAGAGATTGCGGGGAGGGAATAGAGGAAAGTAGTAAGTTTATTTGATGATAAAATATTCAGCAGACTTAAAATTTGAGGTTCTTGGTTCATTGCAGCTTTCAGAGTAATATATATCTCAGGTGCCTTTATGCACTTTTTTAATATTACAAATGGAGACTTTCCTTCCTTTTGTGGAGCAAAGTTGTTACCGCGGTTAATTAAAAATAGCTCTTTGCCTAAACTTGAGATCGTATTGGCAAATGATATAGCCATCTGATCATGACAGCACATGTTTTATTTTTACTGCCTGGGCCATTAGTTTTTTTGGGGGGTGTTTTTTATGTAGAAGAGAATAGCCGGCATAATTATGAGGATATTTGTAACTTTAGCATTAACAATTTAAGTGCCGTAAGCTCAAATATCATCCCTAATGAGAACAGAAGTGTGGCGTATCCGGCTTACGCCACGAAATGCGAGGGCTCCGGGGAATGGGGAACAACAGCAGCTTGCTGCAGCTCCTGAACGCCAGATGTTGCGAAAGTCTTCAAATTACCTGACTGGCCCAGATAATTTGGGGAATCAGGCCCATGTGTTTGGCCTGTCCCTGAGAGCTAGAAAATGGGGAGGGAGAAGAGAAGAGGCAGGATGCAGAGATCAGCTGGAAGAGTGAGAGTTTATTTCTGTGCAGGGCTTTTTATATCCCCCACCAGAAGGCGGGGAAGGAAGTGACCTCAAGAGAACATCCCAGGAGGTGATAGGTCGAGTCCATCAGCTGGGCAGGTCAGAAGTCCTTCTGATGTCATATCCTGTGGCAGGCAGGAAGAGAACAGGCTGTACTCTGCGGGGAGCACATGGCTAGCGTCCATTAAGCCCTTAGGCTATGAGTCCAGCCCCTGCTGGTGTTGAGGGTGCACTGCAAGCTTGTAGAGACAGGGAGATTCCTTTTACTCTGAGGCTTGTTAAATGGAAGGCTGAAGCTAGGAGAAAACCCATGCAAACCTTTGCGATTACTACATCTCATCTTTCCTATTTTACATAATTTTTTTAAAATTGTTTACGTATGACAATCAATGCATGACATATCAACATAATTACAATAGCGACACATCAAAACAATGACCACAGCAACAAATGAAGACAATGAATGTAACAAGGAACAAAAATTGCACTCAATATGCGCGCCTCACACACATGCACACACACACAATACATTTGGTGGCCACCAATGAAAGGAAACTTATAAATGTCTATTGTATCTATATATCTAAACTACCTACAAGCCGGCTTGAACTAATTCTAACTACCTAAAATGTAAAACTGTACAAATAAGTTAGACAAAACCATCTCTATATGGCTGTGTGAATGTCATGTGTAGAAGGAAAAAGGAGAGAGGGTAGAAGGTTCCTGGATGCTGTGGGAGATATGACAGACAAGGTTAACATGTAACAGCAAAATAAAATATCAAAATTTAACTGGGATAAATCTGGTAGCCAAAAGGTCAAGTTTCTATAGATTGAACTTCCATCAGAGACTTAGATGGAGTTTCGAGCAAGGTAAGGTTTGCACCATGGTCAGTCAGGAGAGAGAGAGAGGATAGAAAGTGAAAGGACTTTGAGGCCAGGTGTCTCTTCCAGGGCTGGATATGGCTCTTCCCGTTAAGATAGCAATTAGTGCCTTTAGAGAGGCTAGTAGGTAAAGTTCAAAGGTTTTCTTACCACCAAGATGGAAGTAGCTAGAAACTAAAGGATAGGAGACATACATCAAGAATAATAGCCTGTTCAGAAATAGAGAGAAGCTTGAGTTGAGTTGAGTAATTTACGGGCATGTGCCTTTTGAGGTTCCCCAAAGGTGTCACTGTCAGCTGTTCAGCCAGGTTACAGACTCAAGGTTACCATAGGTAAGTTTAGAATTGGTGAGATTAGTCAAGAGATATAAAAGGATAGAAAAAGAGATTAAATTTTGAGTGAGGAGCATGTTGGTTGGTTCTTCTCCAAGGATGCAGGCAAGAGGTGCTCGTAGATTCTCTAGTGAGCTGGTCTGCCACTGCCTATCCAAAATGTCTCTCAATGAGGGAATTTTGAAATAGGAGTGTTTTGACACTGGATACGATGTTTCTCTTTATCCCTCCTTCTTGATTAATAGATTTAAATGTTTTTCAAAAATGTTCTTTCGGCTAAGATGAGCTTGCGTCTGCAGAATGGGCAGGAATTCCAGGAGTTGACTCAGTGTCCCATTATTGCAAAAGTCCAAAAGTTTTTTAAATCGACTAGGCTGAGCTGTAGTCTATCTTGCTTCTCTGTGTTCTCCCTTGATGGCGAAGCTTAGCAGAGGCAGAGGATGGCTGGCACAGTGTTTCGCAGTGGTCCTCTCTGTATCATTGATCATGGGAGTAGTCAGAGGTATGGAGAAAGGAATACGTGCTGCTCTGGGCGGGAAGTTGTGCCCATCTGTCAGAGCTGGCATGACTGTACATCTCCAGAGTTAGCTCTTTGAGGAAAATGATGTATAGGAGCACAGTGTGGACAGGTTCACCTGTTGTTTCACATTACACTAGGGCAATGGAAAATTGCTTACATGCTACCTTGGTGCTCTGCTGGGGGAATACATGATTTGCGATGGAGTAGGCTGGCACATCCTTCAGGGGTCTGCCTTCTGGTTTCTCTTGTTGAAAGGTCTTGGCAGGTTGCTGTAGCTTCCAAGGCGTGCAGCGAAGAATCCTTGTCTTAATATGTTAATTGGAGCGCTGGCATTGTTGTGGTTCTCGTCCTTTCGACCAGGATCTTGGAGCCCTGAGTGGCAGGGAGGGAGCAGCAGAGAGAACTGCTGCTGAGAGGACTTCAGGATGGAGCAAAGGGAGCCTAGAAGGCTGTGGGGGCAGCTTAGAGGCGTCTGGGTATGGGGAAACAGTTCAAGGGCTGCTACAATAGCCAGTCTATTAATCCCTGCTGTCTGGAGTCCACGGACAGGATCTGTAAAGCAGGGAGTTAGAGCAAGGCTCCATAGGATGATTAGCCAGTGTACAAAACCTCAAGCTTCAAGGCTTGGTTCTGCAGTAGCCTGTCCACAACTCGTTTGAAGAGCAGGGAATTACTTCCATTATTGCCTTGTGGTGTTCTGTAGTGGGGGTGCGGACTGAAGCAGGGTCTTTGTCTCCCTTTAAAAGGTCCAAGAGCTGCTTCAAAAGAGCATTAGTTAGTTTAAAATAGGGACGAGCCCAATTCAGCTGTCCTAGGTATTGTTGTAGCTCAACCAAAGTCATGCTGGCAGGTGGAGTCAACTGTGGAGAAGATGGCACAGAGCTAGACTGCAGTACTTTGTGCCCTAAGTGCAGATAGATTCTGGAACTTGGACTTTCTCTGGAGTAATGCGTAGTCCAAATTCAGGTAGAAGTGTGCGCAAGAGGTACTTACAGGCTGCTGGTTGATGACCTTTGTTGCTGGGGTGATGTCAGTCATGGAACATAGCAGGATGTCTTCAGGGTACCTCCACGTGAAGGGCCGGAAAGGCTGGTAGCCTAAATGCTTGGTCTCTCTAGGTAGAATGGCTGCTTAAAAGCAATTTTTCTGTCTGTAGGCTGGAGAGATGTGGTAAGAAATGCAGTCCTTTGAATTCACAATCATTAGCTGGCAAGAGCTGGGAACGAGACTCAGAAAAGGTAGATCACTGCTTGTTGACTGAGCTTAAATCTGTTACTCAGTAAACAAAGGAATTTGTGAATTGTCTCCTCTTAGCATCCCAAATAAGTCTTAATCAAAGATAAAATTTTTGGCAAGAGAAAAAAAAAACTGTTTTAAAAAGCAAAAAGGACATCTCTCAATTAGAAAAAGGAAAGACGCATTCTAAAAACTTGCCAGTAGGGGTCGCAAAAAGGGAACATGGTTTCATGAGCATGTACAGAGTTCTCAGAGAAAAAAGAAAAAAAACTTTGATACAAGGCCATTTAGCGCATGTGGATGATATAGGGTAAAGACTAGCTCGCTCTTAGTCGCAGAGAGCAATTACATTGAAAGTAAATATAAAAATCAAAAAATCTTTATAAACAACAAAAAACAAAACAAACAAGGCTTGCTTTTTGAGGTCCCCTCTTTCTTGCTGCAGAGAGGGTAACCAACAATATACAAATGCAAATGTGCTGGTGGGTACAGCCAGACAAGAAAAACAGGTTTTTGTATCTCAGGAGGTGGCTAGATCAGCATTGTTACAAAGACAAAAAGAATAATTAAGAACAATCAATATGCTCTGTGGCAAAAATCTTAAAATTTAGGGAAAAAAAAGATAGTTCTTTTCTGCGGCCCTGGAGGAGGTTGGGCCTGGTGGGGGGAAGGTGATCCTGCAAAATGCTAGCCCGCAAAGGGCATAAATCTGGTTGCAAGCAGCAGGTTCTTAGCTGGGAATTTCAAGCTGGGATACAAGAGGGATCAATGGTGGAAGAATAGCAAGTCACTTACAAGTTGTTTCTCAGTCCAGCACAGGATATTCCGCGGTGCCCGCCTGTCCAGGTGTTTTGGAACTGCAAACTACAGCAGTTCTGAGTAGCTTCTTCCAGGGCTAGTGAATAGCTGATAGAAAGTTCAAAGGGTTGATTCTCTACTGTCTGGCGACGCTGTGGTTGGCAAATGCTAATGAGGCTTGGTTGCAGCTTAAAATTGTCTCCAGTAGAAAAACATGGTTATTCTCTGTGATGCAAGAAGGTTAGGCCAGGAAGTGGGTAGAATAGAGTTATAGCAAAAACAAAAGAGGCAGGATTTTTAATATGATAAAAACAATTCTGATCTGAGAGAAACTCGGATTGGGACGGTTTGAGGAAAATAATTGCTGCGTTCAAAAAGCTGGGAAGCAGCAGTAAGGATGAATCCAAAAATGCATGCAGAAATTAAAAATCAAAAATACAATCTCTTTCGCCCATTGAAATGGTTTCTTGCAATGCGGGCCTGCGGTGTAAGGCTCTTCAGAGAGAGCGTGAGGTTTAAACTGCTTTTTCCAGACCCTGGGAGATTTGGGCGCAGGGTATGTGGAATCATTGCATTGATAGCAGTCTTTCTTGTTGGCAAAAGGTCTGAGAGATAAAATTTTACCCTTGGGAGCTTGATTTCCCGGCCTTACAACAGATTGGGAAGAGAGGGGCCCCATTTTTCCAGGACTGATTGAGGATGGCGCTGGATCTCGCTGTAATTGGAAAGTATCAAAGGCTTCACCTGATTCCAGGCCTAGGTCACTCAGGTGGTTACAGGCAGCTGTAGAATTTGGAATTATACCTCCATCTGGAGCAGCCACATAGCAGTTGGGGGACATAGTGTCCATAAGGTCTCCTCGAGAGTCATCAGAGATAGGGTTGCATGCAACAGATGGAAGAGGAGACTGAGACTCTGGTAAATTGCTGCTAGAGAGCGCTGGAGGAGTAAGGTTTAATCTTGGATTTGATGGCGGTTGAGTAGAATTAGGACAGGTAGTCCCTTGATCTGGTTTGCCATTCTCTTCTAACTGAAGGGCAAACTGGCATAGTTGCCATGCCATTATAATTTCCGGCTTCACAGGGGGGCATGCTTTAAGCCTTTCTTCTAGATTTTGCCATGTGGCCATGTCTATTGAAGGAATATCAGGCCACCGTTTAGAAATTTTCTTGGCTAGCTTAGTCAATATCTTTTTTGGCATCAGTAATCCATGCTTTAGTAATAAAGAGTTAATTTCTCGCTCGTGGCGGGTAACATGCTTATTTTGTCCATTCCCCATCGCGATGGAACGGCAGAAAGTGATAAAAAGAAGAAGAGAAGAAAAAATAGAAGAAAAGTATATTTACTACACTGGTGCGCGTGGGCTTTTTGCTCCGTTCCTGTAGCAAAAGGTGCAGGCCACGAGGTCCCTCCTTCAGACGCAGCGTGGACTTTCCGCTGGCACAATCGCCCTTGATGTCCCTTGGTGATGATCCTTCTTTGCAGCTTTGGATCTCTTTCCAATGGGTTCGGCCCCACGCTTGGGCTGCCAGCTGTGGCGTATCTGGCTTACGCCACGAAATGCGAGGGCTCCGGGGAATGGGGAACAACAGCAGCTTGCTGCAGCTCCTGAACGCCAGATGTTGCGAAAGTCTTCAAATTACCTGACTGGCCCAGATAATTTGGGGAATCAGGCCCATGTGTTTGGCCTGTCCCTGAGAGCTAGAAAATGGGGAGGGAGAAGAGAAGAGGCAGGATGCAGAGATCAGCTGGAAGAGCGAGAGTTTATTTCTGTGCAGGGCTTTTTATATCCCCCACCAGAAGGCGGGGAAGGAAGTGACCTCAAGAGAACATCCCAGGAGGTGATAGGTCGAGTCCATCAGCTGGGCAGGTCAGAAGTCCTTCTGATGTCATATCCTGTGGCAGGCAGGAAGAGAACAGGCTGTACTCTGCGGGGAGCACATGGCTAGCGTCCATTAAGCCCTTAGGCTATGAGTCCAGCCCCTGCTGGTGTTGAGGGTGCACTGCAAGCTTGTAGAGACAGGGAGATTCCTTTTACTCTGAGGCTTGTTAAATGGAAGGCTGAAGCTAGGAGAAAACCCATGCAAACCTTTGCGATTACTACACAGAAGTGTTGCAGGGCAATGATATTCAGGCTGTTTCCTCACTCACTGGTGTTCTGGGTCATGGGCCTCTTTGGTTGGCACCTTAGGGTGTGATTACACATGCTAAAATGGATGTCTTGGAGTGTATTAGGGACAGACAGGCAATATTTAGAAGACCCACTTACTGCATCCTCCAGCCTCTGTTTGTAGGTTCTTTTAGCTAACATAAAAACGTCACTCTTGGGATGATATGAAGACTTGGAGATGGATGGAGAAGGAAGTTATGGAGGTTTCTAGCCAATCATAGTCAGTTGGAGTTACCAGCAAACAAGGCCCATGGAAACAGCAGCATATAAGATACAAAGAAGATGACCACAGGGAAGAGAAGGTAAGCCACATGATCTTTAAACGGTGTGATAAGAGGTCCCTCCAACTCATTCATAGATGGGGCAATCCCAGAAAATGGACACCCACAAAATGAATGGCCCCATATGAATACATAGGAATAGATTCGTATTGAATAGAATTTTAACTCATTAGAATGTGCTATTCATACAAATACGGATTTTTGAACATTCAGTTTGTTTCTAATTGAATGCCAAAAAGCAATTGTGCACATTCCTAGGTCTAGTCCTAAATCTCTTATTTGAGGCCTACCAGCATACTAGGGGGTATTATACTGGGCTATGGAGGCAGACATAGAGTATACCTCTGTGGTCTGGTATACCATGTGGGACCCACCTCGGCAACACAACAAAAGTCAGTTTAGCATTTGCTATACTGCCAGTAGAACTTCTGAAAAAGTTCTACTGGTAAAACCAGTCTACCCAGCCATTTTGGCCAACTATATTGGGCCATGCTATATTCATGTGGACACAGTGGCCTAAGCACAGGTGGTGGCCTCCCTTTAAGCTGGTCCACTATGTGAAAAGGATGCTTCTGGATCCTTCCTGGATTGGCTTAAGGGGTGTGGAAAGATTTAATGCACAAAGGGATGTGGTGCTATGCTTATAGCACTTTCTCCCTCATCATATGACTAGTGCCAGTTCTCCATCCCACCTTCTCCCTCTGCCCACCTGAATGATCGTGTGTAAATATGAGGAAGAGGAGAGTGCCATCATTGCTTTCTCTGTCTCTGATAGCCTTATGTCATACTAGGGAAAAGATGGCAATCAATCAAACAATCAAACAATCAATCAATCAATCAAACAAACAAACAGATTTTCTTTGAAAGAATAAATGAACTATTTAATCAAACAAGCTGCAGTTTTCCCTGTGTAATGTGGTGGTTGTAGGGGTGTGCACAAATGCATTTTTTGCATTCAAATTTGAGTTGATTCGAATATTCAAATATTTGATTTGATTAAAGATCCAAAAATCTAGATTTTTGAAAATCCAATTTGAATCCAGATTATCTGGATCTGAACTTTTGAAAATTTGGTTTGAATTCAAAAATACGAATGTTGGGAACATTCGTATCCGATTTTCGAATTCATACGTATGCTATTTTCATCCTGTATAAACACAAATAAACCTGATATTCGGATGTGATATAAACCGATCTATTCAGTGGAATTATTCAAAAATCCATATTGAATTTTCGGATATTTGAAATTCAATCAAATTTGTTAATTCGGATTTTTGAAAATCTGATTCACATCCAAATGTCGATATTCGTCGGATTCGAATCAGATTTTTGAATATCTGTGCACATCCCTAGGTGGTTCCATATTTGGAAACCACCATCTTATGCAAACCAAGTGAAGAGAAAATTATATGATCGCTGTTTCCTTTAACTGCATAAAGAAACTGCAAGGAAATCTGCATGTTCCTTCTCTCTCATAACCATATCCATGCTATAAGGGCTCCATGTTGTGTGATGGATCACTGTATTTCTGTTCAAATCAGTTTATTTATCTCCATTTCAAGTCAAGCATAATGAAGAATTGCACCAAAATTGGCTGTCAATACTTCTTTAGTTCCATTTTAGGGATGGCTCTTTCTCTCATGAATTATAGTAATAAAACAACTTCTGTTTAAAAACCTATTTCTCCAGAATCTCTCTCTCTTTCTTACCACCTTGTCCAATTCTGGGAAAAGCCACACGGCATTTGTATGTAGACTGTAAAATATTGTCTAGCCGTTGGTAGTGGGAGAGATTCTATTACATTCTGTGGACTGTAAAAATTAAATCAGGTTTAACAGACAAGCAAGCATTTTTTAAAGAAAAGGGGAGCTCCAGTTTTGTTCTGTGGTTTGACTGAAAAGAAAAAAAATGGGAGAAAAATGATGATAATCTTCCAACGTGCATGAGCTGGAGATATAATAATTAAAATGTATTATGAACTGGATGACTTTTTGACCATGTTGACTGGGATTCTAATTTCTTCTGCAGGCCAAACTCTCAGAAAAGAAAAGAGATAAATAGAAGTGTTATTTAATTATGCTTTTAACAGTAAAGGGCATTTTAATCAACAACCTCTCAGAAGCCCTTCCCTTGTATTCATTTATCCAAACAATGAAAAAGTCAAGAGATATTTATGCTATGAAAAATCTCCAAGAAGTGCAGAGCATTTATTTACATGCCCCAGCTTATGACATAACCAATTTCATGGACATGTGACCTTTAACTTCATTATTACAATTTTTTTAAAAAGAAAGTATATTCTTAGTAGATTGAAACACTGTTAACTGGTTGAATAAAGAACAATAAAGATTGCTGGCCCATGGATTGGGTGAATGTCAATTGTGTTTCTACCATGTCATTTTGGTCCTGCGAAGGCACCTTAGGTGTGCAGGATCTGTCCAGAAACACCTGGACTTCTGCAGTTAAACTCCATTGATCTCACCCACGACTTGCCCTCCAGGTGTTGTGGAACTACAGACCTCATTAGCATCAGTTACCGTGATCAATGACAGTGTTATAGGGCAGCAACACCAGGTGAGCCACACCTTGGCCAACATAATCTAGTTCAGGGTTCTCAATTTCTCAGGGTTTTCACTTTCTAACTTTTTACAGTAGATGTTGGCAGTTTGGCATCTCCTGTATGCAAAGCATGGGCTTCATTACTGAACCCCTACAGACATTTTGCTGCTTTGCTGGATCAGACCCATTGTCCACCTGGAAGACCATCCTGTTGAAGTTTGAGGATGGTCCTTGGTTTGCGTCATAACTTTCACAAGTCTTAGGCCCTGCCCAGATGGGGGAAATACAGCACCATTAAAGTGCTATTATGGTAGAGTTACCTTACATACCTGAGGCAACCCCAACATAGCTCCACTATTTCCCCTCCGAAACCTGCTAGAAACTATTGCTGGAAAATCTGTGCTGGTCATGGGTTACTTAGCTTCTGAATGGAGCCACCATCATAACTCTTCGCATTGTGCATGCATGAAGGCCAAAACAGAGAGGGCTGAATGCCTAGATGCATGTGTCACTAAAATGCACAAAGAGGAGCTGTGTTGCTGCCTAGATAGGAGATGGTAATTGTGGAGGGAGGATTCCCCACATTATTGTCTTCTAGCAGGATATCCATTCAGTGTCAGGAGGTGTCCTTAGTCAAAGTGGTCTATTGATTTATTTGTCTTTTATGGGAACTCCGGGGAAACTCCTGCATTTTGTCATCCACACTTCCTGGAATAGTTACTTGGGGCAGCTGCAGACATGCAGGCCCCCCGCCCTGCCCAGAGTGTGTAGTTGTAGCTGTAGCTGTTCTACATCTACCCTCTTTGTCACCCTAACCCTTCTTGGAGAAGTTCAAAGGGTGCCTTGGGGGTCAGCACAAGCATGGTTAATGCTACATTCCAGCAGCAGGATCCCCCTTGAATCTCCAGTATCTTCCAGAACCTCCCTACACTATGAGCATGCACATCGATAAAATTCAGGCTGCAATCACACAGCACCATCTGGAGGAAAGGGTAAGGAAAGTGGGGAGGCTGCCCTTGCATTTGCTTTGCATACCAATGTTGTGCCCCCTGTCCACATGTGCAACCAGCCAGCAGAGGGTCAGGCTGATACCTCCACAATCTGCTCATCTGTCCATCTAGTCAAAGGGTATTCAATGTACAAAGAGGTGTACATTTATTTCCACTTTAGCCTCTGAGTGCTGGAAGTTGTAGTGTGCAGTCTTGGGGTACAATTTGGGATCTGTAAATCCAGATCAGGTGAGGATCTGTTCTGGATGAGTTCCAGTGCTGGCCCCAAATGGCAAAAATGAATGTTCCTGGCCTTGGTGGACATATTTTGGTGGTGCAATAAGGCACACCAGTGAAATGGGTCCCTCATGACCCTAGGATGCCGGGTGACCTAGTTATCAGGATTTACCTGTTTTATGCACCACAGACGAGGACTGTTTTCACGCCTAAGAGTGAGAGGATGCATCAGTAATGTATCAGGCTGATTTTTTTCAGTGTTATATAACTCAGGAAATCCAGCCTTGGTTAAAGTGGAAATAAAATCATAGAATCATAGAATCATAGAATGGTAGAGTTGGAAGGGACCTCCTGGGTCATCGAGTCCAACCCCCTGGCTAGTTATTTTGGTGATCTGTTCTCTGAACGGTGTGAATGCAGCCTAGGAGACCATTTTGGGTCTCCTGATCTGGAATATGAAGAATAAGAGTTGATTTTTACACCCGCTTTTCTCATCTTTTCAGGGGGTTCAAAGTGGCTGACAAACCTTCTGTTCTTTGGAGGTAGGTGACAGCTCAGAAAGAGAGCTGTGAACAGCCCAAGACTAGGGTGCACCAGTGTGTGGTCCAAAGAGCCCTAGGTTTTGGACTAGAAGAAAAAACTGCAAGACGTAGGGCGTGTCTGCATGCAAGCCAGCTGATGCGATTTGGACGCATGTGATAAAAATCCGTGTTGTAACATGGAATAAAGCATCCCCATGTGGTTTGGGGCAATGCGGCGAGAGGAGCATTGCAGTATTCCCTCATCCGCCCACTGGCAGAGCAAGTGAGCGAGGTTATTTTCCCTTTCATCCCCTCCTCCCCTGTTGGCCATGGACAAGAAGGGGATGAATGGGAAAATAACCTCGCTCGCTCTGCTGGTAATGTTATCTCCATTCACATTTCTGGGAGGGCAACAAATTTGCGCTGAAGCAGATGAGCTGTCGAGGAAATGTGTGCACAGCTGCTCATCTGCTTCACATGGCAGCTCTACTTCTTCTTCCCTCAGTTCATGTGAAAAACAACCCAAGTGACTGCTGATCACAGTGCTCAAGGCAGAAACATGGAGCACAGTCGAAAACCCCACTTGCTAATACTGCAGCTGCCAAGCTCTGCCCCAAGTAACCCGGGAGTGTCCCCGTGACCCCCGTGACAATACATGTTAGCCTCTTATTTCGAGTGCAGTACACTTGTTAAGTGGGTTTTTTTTAACAGGTATTGACTCAGATGTAGCGCAGATTAGGGGCTTTCATGCGGACGCTCCCGAGGCGGACACGGAATCCTTTTGGATTATTTTGAGCATGCGGACACGCCCTTTGTCTTTCTTCGGTGTTAGGTGATTTTCTTCAGTGGGCAAACATGTTGAGCTTGGAAAAACAGAAGTCTTGGTTGATTTTTTTTTTCTGTTGAGAAAGAAATGTTCCTTGAGAAATCCCCTCCAAATCTTCTTAGTTTGTTTATTTCACTGTTTTGACCCTGTTTATTATATTTAGGCAGCTGTAATGGATCTTTTTTTTTTTTAATCATTTATTCTTGCTGTCTAAGTCTCTTGCTGTCTATATGATCTGGCCAATCAGGAGTTTTGTAAAATGTGACATCACCACAGCCAATCAGATTTGACTGTTTGGTTACATCACAAACAGAAAAAGACATCACATCTTTCTCTTTTTCCATAAACAGAAAGGCTATTGTTAAAGAAAACTCCAGGTATGTTCCTAGAAATTTATCTGGACAGTTCTAACTGCTCTGTATGGCACTGTAATGATGTAAATCCAATGTGGGTTTTAGTCCTGGATTTTCTTTGTGGAGGAGTGTAGGAATAAGGCTTATGACCAGATCTGTAGCTGTCATCTTAACCAGATGTTAAATCTTTAAGACTTTAAGAATAGCTGTTTTTTTAAACAAAAACAGAGATCTAAGATGTCTCAACTAATCTTCCCATAATCCTCTTATTCTCCCAGAGAGGTTATGAAAGCTGTGGATTAAGGTCTACAGAACATGCACTATTATAACTTTTTTTTTTAAAAAAGAACATTTCTGTCAATATGGTTCCTTTAAGAAAAGGTTATCTCTGTTGCTGTGCTGCTGAACCTTGAAAAGTGGAGAGGTGAGGAGAGAGAAACAGGTGAGAAGAAAGAAAGATGGTTACTATTTCTCCCAACTTCTTTTTTCTGTCCAGGGTTTGGCATACGTCCAAGTGATTGGCTATGGAAATTATAATGGAATTGGATCTCTTTGCATGAATGTTCCACAAACATTTGGATTGGGACAGATGGGACATCCAGACTGTTGCGAATCCAGCTCTTGCAACTGAAATCCACAGGCTCTGGGAAGCAGAGGGGAGAAGCTGAGAAGCTCCTCAATATGCTGGATGTTGTGATATATATTTCCAAGGTCCTGACTGGCCCAGGTCTCAGGGATTGACCATGGGTGTTTTTCCACTGTCAAAAAGTACCCATTTTTGCACCCATTAAGGACCCATTTGGGTGTGAGCTGGATGACCCCATTTCCACCACGGCACCTATTTAGGACCCAATTGTTTCCACTGCTGTGGGGGAAATCCAGATTAAATGGGTACTTTCTGCCCTTTAATCCATATTTTCTGTAGACCAGTGGTTCCCAAAGTTGTCTGGGCTACGACCCATCCAATATAAGTTTACCAACTCGGGACCCACCTCTAGGAAATTCAACCGTTACCAATATGAATAAAGGCTCCGTCAGTTGGTGTGTCGTTCTACAGGCAGGGCCCACTCAATATTCGCTCACGACCCACCAGTGGGTCACGACCCATAGTTTGGGAAACCCTGCTGTAGACCCCAGAAAATTTGGACTAAATGGAGCCTGTTTCCACAGGAAACAGGCAGTGGGGTCTAGAGGAGGCTAGGGGGAGGGAGCACCAAAGTCCCAGCTTCAGAGTGATTTCGGAATCATTTCAAAATCATTCCGAAGTGACTCCGAAGTCCCTCCGAAGAGATTGGCAGAGACTTCAAAACTGCTCCGAAGTCCCTTCAGAGTGCCTCTGAAGTCTGCACTGATCTCTTTAGAGAGATTGGCAGCGAGACTCCAAAGTCCCTCCGAAGTAATTGGTAGAGATGGACTGCGCTGACAGCTCCAGAGCCTCTCCGAAGTCCTTGGCGATCTCTTTGGAGGGACTTCAGAGTCATTTTGAAATGATTTCGAAATCACTCTAAAATCACTCCGAAGCTGGGACTTCAGAGATTGCACCCCCCTGTCCCCAGAGACACCTGGGGTGACGGGCAGACCCCTTGGGGGTCAATCCAGATTCCCCACATGGGTGCAAAGGTGTTTCCACGGCAGAGAGGTTAGCACCCATTGCTAATGTGTGCTACAACTCCTGTGGAAACACATTGGGTGCTTCCCTTAATCCGGATCTACTAGATCCGGATTAAGGAATGTACCCATTCCTTAGATCCGAATCTAAGGGCTGTGGTGGAAAAGCACCCCATGTGTAATGGCCAACCCTGATCAGATTAGAAAATGGAGTAAGGGTAAAATGAAGAGACTGGAGACAGTTATAGCAGGAAGAAAAAAATACCTCGTTTTATTGTTACAGCCTTTTAAATACCCCACTCAAAAGGGGCGTGGAGGAAATGACCTAAGAGCAAGTCTGAAGAGGTGATTGGAGGAGCTGGGGCTGTTCCACCCTGGGATCCCACTGATGTCACTTCCTATGGTCGCCGGAAGAGGAGGCAGGCTGTTCCTTGGATCCCACGTGGCTACAGCCTCCATAATGTCCAAGGGCAGCCTCATGGAGAGCTCTGGCTGGAAGCCAGGTCCCTGCTACCCTCCGAGGAGAGTGAGAGTAGCAGCCATGTGGCAGCAGCATTGCTGGGGTCCTTGTTCTGCCAGGAGAAGGAGGGTGAGCGCTGCCGCCACGGCCTTCATCAGGTGCTCTCCAAGAGGTGACTGAGGAGGAGGAGAAGGCAGCTCTTCGGGCACAGTGATCCAGGAGGGGGAGGTGCAGGGTCTGAAGTGGTAAGAGAGCACTCCACCATCGTGCACCCCTGGCACCTCCCAGAGAAGACCTGACCGCAGCCCCTCTGGCGCGTGGTGGTGGTAGGCAAGCAGGGCAAATCGGACCCAAATAAAGCCTCTGAGGCGTCCGACTCCACCAACGCCGGGAGCCACTGTTCTTCACTGCCGGCTGAAGGGAGGAGGATCGTGCAGCTTGGAGATTACTACCCCAGACTTAACCACTTCAGAAGAAAGACCAAACACTTTGGGTTCCATCTTCATTTCTTCTCAATCACTTTTTTCTTCTTTTTGTAAAGTCTAGGCCTTTTTTGCACTTTTCCTAAGGCCAGAATAGATGCCTGCATAGTAAGCGTCTAAGTCTTATTGATCTGCACATTGGGTGGATCTGTGAGGCATTGTTACCATAGGTACATTCCATCCGCACAGGACGAAGTGTGATCCTAATGCCTAGATGGGCTTTGGCCTGATGCAGCAGAGTTCCTCTTATGTTCTTATGATGATCAGGATTGGGGAAAAACACAAAGCTGACAAGAATATAACTCTGGAAGTCATGTGAAAGGGCATAAAACACTTCCAGAAGAATTAAGCATGCTTAGTGGACCTTTAATGCTGATAGGCTACTGCTGGAGGAAACTCAGCATCCTTCAGAAAGCTCATCATGTGGCATTGTGTGGATGGCGATCTTAACACGGATGATGCCACACTGCAACATATTATAACACTTACTCGTCAGAGATGCTGTAAAGTCACAGGTAACATATGCCTGATTGTCCTAAGTAAGCACTTGTCGTGTGCCCACTTTTCCCTTCTTAAATGTGCATCATGCACCTTCTCTTAGCTTCCTGCACTCTTATGGAACTGAGGAAAGAGGCAAGCTAAGAGGTGCCCCCACAACCAGGAAAGGAAGGAATAAACAGCATGGCCAAGGCTGGCTAGAAAAGGGAAGGAAGGAAGGAAGGAAGGAAGGAAGGAAGGAAGGAAGGAAGGAAGAAGAAGAAGAAGAAGAAGAAGAAGAAGAAGAAGAAGAAGAAGAAGAGTTGGTTTTTCCCTACACCAGTAGGGATATGCACAAATGGTTTCTTTGACATTCAATTCACAATGAAATGAATGTTGGAAAATTCATATTCATTTAGGATTCTATTCAAAATGAATGCACTTGTACAAATTTGTACGAATATCCAATATGAATGCATACGAATGCTGGATATGGATCCTGGATACAGATCCTGTGTACAGATCCTGCATATGGATCTTATACAAACACATACATTTCAGATACCTATCCTATACCAACGCCTTCATATCGATACGTATCGGATATGTATCACCAGTTTAACGGTGTACGACCTATTTGTATGAATGTTCCGAAACACCTGTATTCTTACAAATGTTAATGTATGAATGCCGTAACATTTGTCCAAATTTGTCCGAAATCGTACGAATAATGAATGTTATGAATAAGCGTGGACATCCCTGTATGCCAGCACGCAATATGCCGGATGAGAGAGGAAGTTGCCTAATGGATGCTAGGCTGGCTGGAGCTCCTGCTACAACATCTGCTTGCTTTCTCCTGCTGATTGCCTGACTCCCCATGGGCCTGTCTGCAGTGGTCTACAGGAGTAATGGAGCAACTGGGTCTTACCTGCAATAAATGCATGTATGAAAATGACCTCTGTTGGGTGGGGGGAATTGTGTGGGCTTGAGTGGCGCTGCTGGCATTGAAGGCCTCTTTAGTCTTGCATCCTGTTGTCATTAATCCAGTGTTTTCAGAACACACACAGGCAATGCACATAATGGGCAAATCATATTTGACATTTCCCTCTATTTAATCCTGGTGACTTCTGATGACAAATAAATCATTTCATGGGCATACCATAATGACTTGCTTCCAAGTGACAGCTTGGTACTTTGTTTAACAAGTACAGGACTACATTTAAAATGTGTTTTTCTAATCATCATCATCATGAAAATGAAAAGACACACATCATATTACACCTCAGCGGGGGGTGGGGAGCCGGGGACCAGTCTGTGGAATAAAATAGCTGTACCACAAGTTCAGGCACTAGGGCCACATCTCCATTACAAGCTTATATCAGTTTCAAACCATTTTCAATCCTCGCAGACCCCACGTCAGTTTGGCTTAACACGCCCCAAAGAGTTGTTAATGTTAACCCTCATTTCAACAGGTCTCACTCAAGATTTTGCGCTTGATACGTGTTACATTTTTTACTGTGGGGACCCTACCGTTTTAAGGGATGAGAATCCATGTTTAGGGTTTCCCTCTCCCAATAGCTTGCTTCCAAAGACAGTGATGGCAGTGTAAAAATCCAACCTTCACAGCAGCCACTACATTGTAGCAATCTAGCCACTTCGCACCTGATAACAATGTTGCAATTTTGCGCAATTCTAGCTCTTTGGAGTTCTGACCTTTAAAGGGGAAAGGAAAGCAGGGGCAGGTTCTGGGAGATGTGTGAATGTTTAAAGCCCCCTTGCTTGAGTTGCCGCTGCTTCTGTGTGCCCTGCACAATGGGGAGAAGAGGGGAAAGAATCGCTGGCTGCCCGCTGCCGGTTTTCCTCCATCCAGGCAAGCGGCAGCCACCCAGCCAGGCTCGGTGAAGGGGTCCGTTACGGGTGGCGTGTTCACGCCAGGAGGAAGAGGGCAGGGCAGCCCCGAAAAGCGGCTTTTAAAAAGTAGCCATTTGAGTCACGTACGCCACCTACGATCTTCAGAATCCGGATCGAACATGATTAAGTTTAAAGTAATGGGAACAGGCAAATTCGCGTTTGCATCCGGTTCTATTATTTTGGTTTTAGGGAAACCGAATTAAGCTTATAATGGGGATGTGGCCTGGCAGGCGTCCCTAACCTGGTTTAGATGGTTTTGAATTCACAGACAATGGAAAAGAATACTGGGAGATATAGTTTATCAGCATCAAGGGAGCCACAGGAGATCCTCAGATCCACATATGCTCCACTCCTGGACATTGGCCATTATTGCTGGCTGCTTTGAATGTTTGTAAATCTTTCGCTCTTTTCATACTGCGCATTCAATATGTCCCTATTAGGGATGTGCATGAAGGGGGGGGTTGCATGTGATTCATGTCAAATCAAATGTAAAAAAATCTATATTTGTTTGAATAGATCCCCGCTGAATGTGGTAGGATTCTATTTGATACGAATGTATTATATGAATTCATATGAATATTCAATAAGAATGCATATGTATCCCATACATGTCCAATATGTATTCCAGAACATATCTGATAGGTATCCCGTAACATATCCACTCTGAAAGCATCAAATCCACCCTGAATCCACTTCGAATCCACTCTCAGTCCATGTCATGTGCACTCTGGATCGATTGCAGATGTGACTGACACAGGTGCTTTCCCACCTTCCCAGCCTCACGAATGTTCCAAAGCATTCATACCAACACAAATGTCGATGTATTAATGTTGGAATATTCGATTCGTATAAGAACATCAAAATTTGTACAAATTCGTATGAATATTGAATGTTATGAATATTCATGCACATCTCTCAACCCTATCCATTATCACTTACAGTATTGTTTTGGACTGTATCTGTTTTCAGATCTCCAACATTACATTTTATGTGGTTTGGTTTGAGTGATTAATAGTAGTAATTATTATCATTAAGAAGAAGGAGATGAGTTGGCTTTTCTACCCCGCTTTTCTCACCCATTTAAGGGGACTCAAAGCGGCTTACAGAGCTTCTTTTCTCCCCACAACAGAACAGCCTGTGAGGTAGGTGGGGCTGTGAGAGCTCAGAAGAGAACTGTGACTAGCCCAAGGTCACCCAGCTGGCTTCATGGGAGAGTGCAGAATCGAACCCGGTATTCCCAGATAAGAGTCCGAGTCCCTAACCACTAGACCCACACCATTTTCCTTTTGTATCTCATCTCTTCAGATTGTAAGCCTGAGGGCAGGGGCCTGTCTAAGATTACTATAATATTGTAACCTTCCCTGAGACCTCCGGGTATAGGGCAGGATAGAAATGCACATAAACACAAATAAATAAATTTCCTATCCTCCCATAACTTTTCTTATCCTCAAAAATTTCAGTATACAGAAGCCCACCCCTTTTTTTTTTTTTCTCTGAGGGACTTAAATTTGCCTTCCTGAAGCCCAGCAGTTGCTGCTTGCAGCAAAAATTAGGATGAAAAATCTCTCCCATCCCCTCTTTTTTTTAGTCAAGAAGGTCATTCGTAAATTGGTTCAACCTGGATTTTCTGTCACTCTCCAACTCGTGGGTTTTAAAAATTCGGGAAACCTTTGGTAAGATCCTTCCCCTTTTTCTTCTCCTTTTTTCAAATGCACAAAAAGACTCGGCAGCTCGGTAGCTCTTTTAGAAAGTGGTTCATTTAGCCTCTGCTTAGAAATTCTTGACAGTAAGCTGTTTCTCCTCTAAAATGAAGTGAGGTTTAGATTCCGTTTACCACCTGCTGATGTAAGGATTTATTTGAATAACTCAGCTGTCCAAGTTCTTAGTGCGATTTAGAGCACCCCAAATCTTACAATATGCGGGAGGAATAACTTAAAACTGAATCCAACCAACATGTTCCAACAACTTATCATTACTAAAGTATTATTTGGGGGTTGCCTGCCAAGAGGAGCTTATTTTTTCCCTTCTTTTAACCTCTCGGTCACTATACCAATCACTGCTATACTTACTTATTTCCAAACAGCTGCAAGTGCAATTGTTAAGCACAGTATTTGCACACTTGTTTGCAACTAAGGCTTGTAGAACACTCATTTTTTAAAATGCAGTTTTTTAAGAAAATGAATGCAGACTAGGGATGTTCATCAATGTTCGAAACATTCAAAATTCAATTGAATGTGGACATTTGAACTCGAATAGAATGTCTACACATTCAAATTTAAACATTAGAATGAATTTTGAATGTTCCAAAACATTCAAATGTACAGATACGAATGCACGGATACGTATCTGTATGCATCTCATACGTACCCTGTTTTCCCCAAAATAAGACCTACCCTGAACATAAGCCCTAGCATGATTTTTCAGGATGCCGGAAATATAAGCCCTACATGTGTTACATAAAGCGTCCCCTGAAATAAGCTCCAATGTGTCTTTAGGAGCAAAAATTAATATAAGACCCTATCTTATTTTTGGGGAAATACAGTGTGGCGCCGCCTGTCACACAGTGTGGCTGTTTATTTCCTTTAGCCTCAGCTTTCTTGGTTTATGAAGATAGAGGACTTTGTAACTGTAACACCTTCCAGGTTAGACTATAGAGAAGCTGGCAAAGTCTCTTCAAAGAAACAAAATAAAAAGCTTTATTCGTTACAACTGTGTTTTGAAGAAGAATACACGTATTTCAGTTCACAGGCACACAAATTAATTCCTTAACTTCACAATCCCTTTTCCTTCTACCCCTTCTGGCTCTATCCCTGGCCTAGAAGGTCTGGGCCTATGCTTGGATCTTTCCCCTGAGGGAACTAGACAGTTTAACCTGCCTTCCCCCCCAGAACCCCAAAGCATGGACCCTTCTCTCTTCTGGCAGGCGGGTTTTATACCCCCTCACCAGACGCAACTTGATGCCTGATTGGTTGAGTGCTCTCTTCCCCCTCCCGTTATGCTAATAACGGAGGTTTCGCCCCCTCCTTACCTGCTCAGGCTGTCTGTATGAACTTTCTTGCTTATTCCGCATTGAATGCGCCTTCACTACAGTTTTTAAACTACATCACCCAGCACTGAAATTTAGTGTGGGGACCATATACAATATCTGTATGCCTTTGTGTATGAAATGCGTACAGATACGTATGACACATATAAATGTTGTCGACATCTGTATCTTCAGATATGAATGTTGTCAACATTTGTACCTTCAGGTTCGAATCTAACATTCAAACAAATAGATTTAAATGTATTCTATTTGAACTGGATTTTGTTGCATTTGGATCGAATTGAACGTTTTGACATTTGGTTCGAATTGAATTTGAATGCAAAAAAAAATTGTGCACATCCTTATTGCAGACTCTGCACATTTTGAACACTCACATTGCACCATTTGGAAGCCACGGGGAGCCTACTTTACCTTTTTTGTGACAGCCCACCTTTGTCTAAAGACACCACCCCAAAAAATCCTAGTTTATGAATTCAGTGGAAAGTGTTGGTACAACAGGGAGCCAAGACCATGTAGCATATGTAAATTTAAGCTGGTTGAGCCCACCTCTTTTTCAAAATATTTGGTTTGGTTTGTGAAACCAGATGCCTTAGGGATTTGCACGAATGTTCTAAACATTTGAAATTTGATCGAATTCGTTCGAATGTGGACATCCGAATTCGAATAGAATGTCTTCACATTCGAATTTAGACATTCAAATGAATTTTGAGTGTTCTGAAACATTCGTTTGATTAGAATCATTTGAATGTACGGATATGTAAGTATCTGTACAAATATACATATCTGTACACATTTGTGCTTATAATACGGGATGAAAACGGGATGCATATGGGATAAAACGGGATGCATACAAAATGCATAGAGATACATATAACACATACAAACGTTGTCAACATTTGTATGTTCAAATTCATATCTAACATTCGAATGAATAGATTCGAATGTATTGGATTTGAATCAATGTTTGTTGCATTCGGATTTTAAACATTCAAATAAATAAATAAATAAATAAATAAATAAAACGTTTATTTCTAATGCCCTTTCTTCCAAAGGGCCTGACAAAATAAAACATATACAATCAATGAGAATATACACAGACAACAACCTACAATGAAACTTCTCGCCTACCCCCCCATAGCAGGTTCACTCAAAGAGAAAAGTTTTTAACTTCCTTCGAAAAGAACCAAGATCCTCTTCCAGCCTTAATTCCAGTGGAAGACGATTCCAGAGTTGCGGGACCAAATCCTGGAAGGCCCGTAATTTTGACACCGCTGTTGATGTTGAAGGAACTACCAATAGACCTTGCGAAGCGGAGCGCAAAACCCTAGGCGGGATATATCCTACCAGGTAGGCTGCCAAATAACTAGGTGTCCCCAGTCGCAGGGCCTTAAATGCTAGTACTAACAGTTTAAAGTGGGCCCTAGCGCGAATTGGTAGCCAATGCAATGCTCTACGATGGATTGAAACATGGGAACATTTAGGAAGATTTAATACTATTCGAACCGCATTATTCTGAACTAGGGTCAGGGGAAGCAGAGTACATTGTGGTAAACCTGCTATTAAACTATTACAATAATCTAGACGAGATACGACCAAAGATTGAATCAAAACCTGAGCCGTATCCACTGATAAGAACTTTAGGATTTTCCGCACATTAAGCAAGTGAAAGTTACACACTTTCACCGTGGCGCTAATGAACGGGCGCAGGGATAATCGGTCATCCAACAGAACCCCAAGGTTCCGAGCAAATGAGGTTGGTGCCAAGGAATACTTTTGCAAATTCACAGGTGGGCTTGCCAGCGGAGCCATTGGGCGATCAGGCTGAAACACCAAGATCTCTGTTTTATCAGTGTTCAGTTTTAAGTGATGGTCAGTCATCCAATTTGAAACCTCTGACAAGCAATCTGATACAGCATTCCACGCCAGCGAATCCAATATCTTAAAACTCTTAAAAATTTGAGTATCATCCGCGTATATATGATGTTGAAAACCCCTTTCAGAAATCAAAAAACCCAAGGGCAAGATGTACAAAGAGAAAAGTAGAGGACCTAGCACGGATCCTTGTGGAACCCCAGTAGAAACAAGTACCGGCTGTGACATCAACCCTTGACATGCAACTGAGAATGAGCGAGCTGTCAGAAAGGAAGTAAACCAGTTCAAGGCACTACCCTTAATTCCCAGCGAAGCCAAACGTGTCAGCAAAATCTGATGATCCAGTGTGTTAAAGGCTGCCGAGAGATCAAGAATTAAAATTGAAGTCCAACGCCGGGCCTTAGCCACTAGTATCTCGTTTAATACATGATTTAAGGCTATCTCAGTAGAATGACCCTTACGAAATCCAGATTGAAATGGATCAAAAAGCCTAAATGTCGTCAGATAAGGTGTTAACTGGGACAAGACCACTCTCTCCAAAACTTTAGAAAGAAAGGGAAGAAGGGATACCGGATGGTAGTGAGCACTCGTTGAGGGGTCCAACCCGGGTTTCTTTAAAATCGGACGTACAAGTGCGTGTTTAAAGCAAGCAGGTACAATGCCCCCATGTAGTGAACAATTAACCAGGTGTGTAATGAAGGACACAAATAAAGGCAAAAGCGTCGGATAAAGAAATGAGGGAAATGGGTCATAAGGACAAAAAGTAGGAGGAGATGCAAGGATGATTCCTTTGATATCCTCGTCTGATACCAGAGAAAATTTAAACTCTGATGGTGTTGACTTGGATTGACCCAAGGCTTGAGGTAGTTCTACTGATGGTAAAGGAGGTGGAGCTCCATTCCTATGGAAGGACTCCACTATAGATAACACCTTGCGCTCAAAAAAGCAGGCTAATTCATTGGCAGAAGGACTATGAGCCAGTGCGCAGGCCTCGCGGTCCGTCTCAGGGGTTAAAAGCGTTTTAAAGGTTGCAAATAAATGTCGAGGCATCTTAGCTTGAGAAGCAATCTTCTCTTTCAGATAGACCTGCCTAGAGGCATCCACATGGTCACAATACAGGCTAAATGCTGTCTTCCAATGCTGGAGAGCCTCCTCAGATGGATTACGTTTCCATTGTCTCTCCAGTCGACGAACAGCAGCCCGTTCCGAGCGCAGCTCGGCATGCAGCCAGGGTCTTGGTTGCCGTAGTTTCACAGTACAAAACTTCGAAGGAGCCACAAGTTCCAGGGATGCTTTCATAGTGCTATTGAATCAAGTGTTTTGATATTCGATTCCAATTTGAATGCAAAAAAAAGAAAAAAAGAAAATCATGTTTGTCC